>JAQFVV010000140.1:1225388-2672450 GCA_028023455.1 Epiperipatus broadwayi | reverse complement strand
TTAAACAATAAACTACTTTCCTTACTATTATCATATATTAACTCACACCTAATATTCTGTTTATTTCTATATATATTTAAACTCTTTTTACTCTCCATACTATTTCTCCATCTCTCTAACTCCCTAGTCTTTATTAATAAATCTATTCTTTTATCCCATTCCTTACTACTATAACACTCAATAATCCTCTTAACACAATCATCCCATCTTTTGTACAAATATACTGATATAAATTCTTTATCCAAATCTTTTGCATAGCGCATTACCTTTCTCACCCATCTTGTTACCTGCCCTTTACTCATAACCCAATTAAATACTATTTTAGCTATTCTTTTATTATCCATAAACTGCAATCTACCAAACATTTTCATTTTACTTTTTGCATCTCTCATATGAAAACTTGACCATCCCATTTCTCCTTGAATTGCCTCCCTTGCTGTCCATACTTCTGCATCCAATGCATGTCTTCCTACTTCCCTTTGAGCTTTTTCTAAATAATCTAATATCTTTTACTAACATATAATGCATCATTACCATATGTTAACCCTGCTACTGCAACTCCTTTCCATATAATTCTAGCTACATCATATTTATTATATGAAAATACTGTTAATTTCTTTATCAATCCCTTTCTTTTCTTTGCTTCATTTATCAATTTTTTCTCCCATTCATCCAAATAATTTTTCTGATTACTTAAAATAATTCCCAAATAACTATATCTATTCACCACACTTAACTTAATATCTCCCAATAAAAATTCTACATCTTCTCTTCCGATCTTCTCAGTATTAACCATCATTATATTTGATTTTTCTTCACTAAATTTAATCCCCATCTCTTTACCCACCCTTGCACATGTCCTCAACATAACTTCCATATCTTCTCTTTTTTCTGCACACAAAAATATATCATCTGCAAAAAAAAGACCTGACAAAATAAATACTCCCTTACTACCTATTAACGGTATCTCTATCCCTCTTCCTAATCTTTCTATTGCTCTTTCCATTTCACTCAAATACAACACAAACAAAATAGGTGACATAGGGCATCCTTGCCTTAGTCCCACACCATTTTTAACTTTAATTGATTCTATATTCTCTAATTGATATATATAATAATTATTTTCATATAATTTCTTAATAATATCTATTAAAGCTTCATCCATTCCCAAATTTGCTAAACTTATCCATAATCTATTTCTATTTACTCTATCATATGCCTTCTCTATATCTATAAAACTCATATATAACTGTTTATCTGCATTCCTACTCATATCCATAAGTTGTGTAACTACAAATAAACTATCTCCTATACGCCTATCTAATCTAAAACCTCCTTGCATTTCACCCACTACATTATTCCCTTCCATCCATTTTACAACTTTACTAGCCACCATATACGAGAAAACTTTATATAAAACTGATGTTACCGCTATCGGTCTATAATTATTCAACTTTCTATGATCCTTACCCTTTCCTTTAAATAATAACCTTACTCTTGTATTACTCCAACTACTTGGGAAAACTCTATTCTGTGCCATTTTATTAAAACAGGATAATAACTTTACTTTTGCCCTATATCCTAAATTCATTACCATCTCTGCTGCCCATCCATCTAAACCTCTTGCCTTCCCACTTTTCAATTTCTTCTCTACCTCATTTAGTTCATTTTCTGAAAAACTAATATTCCCATTACTATATTCTTTCGTGTTTTCTAATCTTCATCATTCACATTTAACATCTTTTCTATATTCATTACATAACTATTTAAGATTCTCTCTAAATCTTCTCTAGAACTACACTCAGTTCCCTCATCATCTAGTAATACTAACTCTCTCTCCCCTACATTTCTCCTTTTTAATATAATTCCAAAATTTTTTACTTCCATCTCTTCCACTTTTATTAATATCCTCCAACAATTTACTATTCAATTTCATTCTCTCTCTATAAATATCTATTTTAGCCAACTTCTTCTTTTCTAAGTACTTTTCCCATTTAGCATTAATATCTTTTTCACTTTCCTTATTCTTAATAGCACACTTATATTCTCTACATGCTTCTTTCCTTTCTTTTACACTTTTACTAATTTTAATTTTTTTATTACTTTTATTCTTTTCAATATTCTCACCTAAAACCCTATTTGCAACTTTTTCTACTTCCTTACACCAATCCTTATACTCATCCCCAACCCACTCTTCCATTATTTCTTCAACTTGTATTTTATACTCTTCCAACTTATTCTTATCATTTACTCTCCATCCACATCTTTCACTATTATTTCTACTTTTATTTCTATTCTCCATTACATTACTAACCATTTCAATTACAATGAAATTATGATCACTAGTGCATACTTTTTCTTCATTATCAAATACCTTAATTTTCCGTATTTTATTTATTCCTCTTTCTCTACCAATACATAATCTATTGTGTGAAATATATTATTTCTGGACCATGTGTATTGTCCCTCATAAATATTTAATAAATTTCCAATACTCAAATTCACTTTCTGACAAAAATTCTTCAAAAGCTGTCCATTTTTATTATCTACATCATCAATTTCTTCAATATGTCCATTCATATCCCCTATAACCATTATTCTCTTCCCCTTTTCTTTAAAACTTTGTATATCCTTAACTAAACATTCGTATATGTTACTATTCCACTCCAATATAATTTGACTATCTCCAGTAGCTATATAAACTATAGCCACCATCCATTCTTGTCTACCCAACCTTATTTCAAACCACAAGTGTTCTTGACATTTAACAATATTTAAATATTTTTTTGATATAACACCTATACCACCACCCCTTTTTTCTTTTCTATTTATACCCTGCCATACCAACTGTTCCAAAATAGGTTCTTCTTCTTCTCTTAAATGTGTTTCCACTACTGCTAATACCTCAAGCTCTTCATTTTCAATTGTTTTATTTAATTCCATCCACTTTTCTGGTTTCCTACCACCTTGCATATTCAAAAACCCAATTTTAACAATTTCTTCTTTCCTAACTACTCTTTTATAAATTCTTTTAATTCTTTCTTCTCCATTACATTTATAAATTACTTTCTTACCATTAATTTTACAAACCCATTCCTTCTCCATATCTATATTTATATCAAAATCAAATTCCTTTTGCTTACTTCTTATATTCCATTCATTCTTTTTAATAATATTACAATTTAAAAACCCACCCCCCTTTATAAGTTTCCCGAAAAAAATTCTTTATAAATCAAACTCCCTAAAACTTCAATTCCTTGTTTTCCTAAATGCAACCCATCTTTACTATATAACTCTCTCTTCCAATAAAACAATCCCACACATCCACAAACATAACATTATTTCTCTCACACAATTTTTTCAATCTCTCATTTATAGAACATGCCCTATCTAACAAATAACTCTTGTCAAACCTTGGTAATAATCCAACTATTCCTACTCTTCCTTTAATCATAATCAAATTCCTAATCAAATCTACATAATCATCCATTATTCTCTCTGATGATTCTAATAAATTATTAGTCCCCACCATAACATATACATCTCTACTACCTTGTTTTTTAACTTTATCTGCTACATCCCTAATTCTAGCTCCAGGCAAACATACTCTTACATACCTACTTCTATTTTCCCTTGCAATTATATCCCCACATTCTCTAATTAGTGAATCTCCTATCAATACTGTTTCATAATCTACTTTTTCTGCTCTATCTATAACATTTTCTAATACCTTCTGGTCCTCCTTATCTATTTCTTCTTTATCATTCCTATTCAATAATTCCTTTATCTCCTCACATTTTATCTCTAATGATTTTAATTTTACTTCTACATCCTTCAATTCTTCCTCTATCTTATTTATTCTTTGACTAATCATCTCCATTACACTATTACTTTCTCCACCCACTATTCTTCGACTATCTACACTTTGAAAACACTTTCTCACCTCTTTTATCATATTAATACACTGACTGCATAACCATAAACCATTTACATCCTTCCTAGTCTTATTTAAACATTTCAAGTGATATACCCCATCACATATAGTACATTCTACAACAGCACGCTTAATTTCCTTTTCCCGATTATATAAACATTTTGAAATACAAATATAATCCTTTTTTTTATTTTACGTTTTTCGAACGTTATATTTTTCTTAAAAGTAAATCTTTTAATAACAAATTTACAAAAAAACTAATCAACAAAATAACTTTTAAAAATAAAAATAATAATAATTCTATATATAAAATAACAATATATAAATAAAACAAAACAAAAAATAAATAATAACTTTTTTAAAAAATTTCTATATATAAATAACGTTTTTTGAACGTTATATTTTTCTTAAAAGTAAATCTTTTAATAACAAATTTACAAAAAACTAATCAACAAAATAACTTTTTAAAAATAAAAAAATAATAATAATTCTATATATAAAATAACAATATATAAATAATAAAACAAAACAAAAAATAAATAATAACTTTTAAAAAAAAATTCTATATATATAAATAACAAACTGAAAAAACTTTAAAACAAATAAAAAACACAATTTTCAATCTTTCAAATACTCTTAACCACTAATTATACTTTCACACACAATAATAATTAATAAATATTAATGCTCTCAGACTAAACAAATTAAAAGAAAATTTTTTGTTTGCTTATCTGATAGCTAGAAGAAAATGCTAAAATATTTCAGTATCTTATCCACTATGATATAAGCGCCCTCTAACATCTTATTTGAAATTAAGATAACTATTAAATATAACATACATCTTATTTTCATGATGAGCTGGTATAATGGTTATAAATCATGTTATTCATAGTCAGAAATTTGTCATGTGAATTGTACAACATGCAACAGAAAATGTTGAATATTTATTATTTAACAATTTAATGGTTTTTGTAAAGACATTAATTTGTACAAAGAGAATAAAGTTATTGTAAAAAAAGTGTTAATTATTTTCATTTTTAGGATGAATAAAAATTAGAAATAAAATAGTGGAAAAAAAAAAATGGGAATAAAAGGGATAGAATTAATGTTCTTTATAAATACAGTATATATACACACACGCAAATTAATAGGATCTAACACCATTAAGGATGCCTTCAGAAAGCAGTGCATAAATGTTTCGTTGTAAGTACTATTTCATTGTACTGTATGAAGCATAGCTGAGTGATATTTTTTGATTAAACATTCAAATTTCAGCAGCATCCTGTTTTCTTCGCCACATCTATGCCATCTATTGTAAGCTATAGTAAATAACAGATGCAGACGATATTGCTTAATAAATCCAGATGATATTGCTTAATAAATCCGCATCCTGTGCTGTCCTATTCAATATTCCCGGACTAGTTCCAAGCATTGGATAATGATTTATTAAGCACTATTATCTTTATTTTTTATTTACTAAAGCTTGCAGTAAGTGGCCTAGATGTTGTGAAGAAGAAAGGATGCCATTGGAATAGCATTGGCTAAGTTGAAGTCATGTGATATTGTATTGGTTTTAAACATTTAAATCATGTTATATAGTATATATTTTCAAAATATTTGTTATTTTTTTTTTTTTTTTAATATCTTTAGACACGAGGTAGTGCAAGAGATTCATTAACGGATGCTGATCGAAGGGTAAGTAATTTCTGATTAATTATTTAATTTTAAGTCATTAGTATTGTGTATGAAGAAACAAATCAACTTTACGTTTTCGGTATGTTAAAATTTGTGGTCTCAAATATTTAAATATTGCAATTAATTGTTAGCCTTCTGCACATTTATTTTTAAATTGTTACGCAACTTTTCTGTATGGCAAAATCAGAAAAGAATAAATATCAAAATGCCTACTAATAATAGCACCCACCAGACCTTCAACCAAAGGTAGTACAAAAAAAATGTAACTTAGAATTTTGCTTTTTAAAATTAGATTTTCAGACAATTTCTGTCAAAAGAAAATGGCGACCTCCTTTGCTTATTATGGTGATGCTGCGGTTGTTTAAGACCTATTAGTATTCACAAAAAATTTTAAAATAATTTATAAGCTAATTTAAAGTGTGTTGCTTCTATATTTTCCTGGTAGTCTGTGGACATACTACTACTCTATATATTATGCTACTGAATAGATTTTATGCTGGATAGAAATGTGAATAGATTGTTTCCTCTACAATACAATTGTGGCCATGTTAAAATCTAGAAAAATATTAGATGAACTTTCCTGAATATTTATATGTTGAATTAAATATTTCCATCCATTATTATTACAATAAAGAATAGAAATGAGATTATATCCTTGTACACAGAACTAACTTTTAGCTTTTGATGTTGCTAAGAAACTATCTCTGAGGGTATAAATTTTCACATTAACCTATAAAAGCTCTTTGTTTTTGTTATATATATATAAATACTTAATAGAAGTGTCTCATAGTGTAAGTTCACACATCTGCTTGCCATATCTATAATCTTGTCTCAAATCGGGACCAAATAAAACTCAAGTTTTTTCAGGTTAAGATTTAAAAAAAAAAAAAAAAATGGCTTACAATTAATTCAGTTAACCATCCAAAATTGATCAATATATGGGCATCTGGCTGTTGTATTTTTAGCTCGAGAGAAAACAAGTATGGAAAATCATTCAAACCCTCATCTTTCACCAATTAGAAAATCTGATGAATATACCTTCTCCTTTACTGTTACCTTATGATGGACTATTGGAGAGGTTTTCGCCTTAAGTTTGGTCTATTTACAAGACTCCATAATGTTGGGAATGTTCATCTATAATAATTTCACTAACAAAACTTTCTAAATGTTTTTTTTAAGCTGATTGATATGCATGTCCTTTGTTACTATGAGATGCAAACTTAGAAATATATTACATGCTTTTGTGATTTATAGCAGGCCAAGAAGAAGATGCTTACTACTTGAGAGAGGCTCATTTTCTTGTGGGGAAAGTGAAAGATTGTGCTACCTGATAAATTGGAATAGGTAGTACTTTTAAGTAAATGATGTGCGTGAAATATGAATGCAATAAATAGAAGCAATAATGAATTATTAAGTATGTTGATTCTGGAATAGACGTTTTGTAAAATATATTAACTACGTTCCATTCAAATAAAACAAAGAGTTTTGAGTGAGCTCAATACTTGAGTTATTAGCATGTGTTTTGGCTAAAGGATGTGTTATTTTCTGGAGGAATTTGTCTCTTATTATATGTATTTTATAGGTAGACATGAAAGCAGTATATCTTTTAAATTTGAGTAAAAGTTATCTTGTAAACTTATTATATGTTGAACAGGTACTTAAGCATAGTTTGCAATTGCCACCGTACTTTAATTTAACAAATAGGAAAGCGATTTGTGAGTTTACATTTCAATACTGTATTTAAACTTTTCCAAATACAAACAACTGTTGAGCCCATATATCAAAAGCTATTAATTCTTGTGAAAAATAAAAATGCATAATATATATATTCTATGACTCATAAATAATCTTCGAGATAGTTTTATTTGATGTAATTATAATTCAACTGTAACTCCAAATAAAACCATCTAAGATTATTTGTGAGTCGTACATTATATACTATGCATTTTTATTGTTCTCAAGAATGAATAGCTTTTGATGTAAGGGACCAGCAAGATCTGACTATAAATTTTTATTCATCAATCAATTTTAATATGCAAAGTTTTTTAAATAGCAGAACATCTGATTGAGTATAAATCAAGGTTAAGATAATGAATTTTACTTTCAGTAAGTAATCATTAAACTGTTCTTATCTGCAATTTTTAATCGGTCCCAGTACTGTGTTTTTTTCCATATCTTATTTATTTTCTCTGTCCCCTTGCAAATGATAGGTTGAGATTTTACTGTAATTTTTTTAGTATTTAGTAGTCTTTGTTTAATTATTATTATTTATTTTTGTAGGAAAAACGAGCATTAGAAAGGAAATTATCAGAAATGGAGGAAGAATTAAAGGTAATTTTATTATTACTATTGGTAATGTTATATATATAAATAATGTTTTAAATTGTAGATACCTTTCAAAAAATAATTGTGTATTATTTATATAGAATTATAGGTAAGTAGTTGTCAGGATTTGGCAGACAGAGATAGTCTGTTTCATATTTTATTTTTCAGGAATTTTCTCATTTCCTTACTATTAATAAAGCCATTATTGAGGCCCACAAGAAGCTTTCGTTTGGTCAAAAAATAATCTAAAATATTCTTTGTTTTTTTTTTCTTTTATATATATGTACTATTTCTTTATTTTCTTATTTCTATATATTCTGTAATTTACTGTGATTTTTTTTTTCCAGCTTTTGGAAAAATTAAAAGCTGAAAATGCAAAATTAAAAGAAGAAAATAGGGCTTTGACTCGTGTTGTATCCAAACTGTCCAAATGAAAAACTTAGGTAAATTCTCACCTGATCATTAGCAGGAGTAGAAGTTTAACTGCAAAATCAATTCCTACCCATAGTCAGTAGACAATGGCATTTATTGACCATTATTACCTTTGCACGGCATGTGAAAATTAATAGTCATGCATTTTGTTAATAATTAATATTGCCACCATATTCATTTTTGGTTTTGTTTGATTTATAATTTAATTAATTCATTTAATACAATTTTTTTTTTTTTTACTAAAATATGTATATAATAATAATCTTATATTTTGAAAAAAAATTAGAGGTGGGAATTAGTGATTTTTTCTTTCTTATCACTCTTGCCTTCTTTAATATGAAAAGTTTTCATTTAGGTGGCTTCTTATGTTATGAAAAAGTTTGCATGATATATTAAAAGGCCATGATGGAACCATTCGGATTTAGAATTTATTTTTTTCCTCAATTTAATAAGTGATTGTGGAAATAATCGATTTTATCATATCATGGCGAGCAAGTTTGACTATTTTTTAATTTATTTGCCATGCCATATTTTATTATCGATTAGACTAACTTGGTTAATTTTCTACTGTATTATTTTTCCTTCAGCTTTATTTGCTTTACCTCCTTTTTTTTTTCCTCTTTACTAATATTAGCAAGACTATTAATCTTGCTCTAGTTAAGTTACTAGCTTCAATGTATTTAATTTTTAAATATTTAAGTGGGATATTTTGGAAGATTTATTACGTTCAGTTATTAAATGTCTCTTTGTCTTTTTTTGTTGTTGTTGCTCAACTTATAAATAGCTTCTTTAATCTTTTTTTCCCCAGTGACTAATTTTTTTGTGTAAAATAATTAATAATTTTAAAATCATCAGAAACTCAATATCTACTGTATTTTCATTCTATTTATATCTTTAAATAGCAATTTATTAAAATATATTTAATTTTCAACGTAAACTTCCAGAATTACCCTGTTTTGTTACTTCCTTAGCTTAGTAATTTGCTAATATGTTTTACTTTATAGAATCAGTAATGTTTGAATGGTTTGAATATTTGTTTTGTTTGGTATTTGTCTTTTCCCTGCATTTACATTCTAATTGTTCTGAAATATGAATTTAACCCTAGCTTTAAAGAAAATCGTACACAATCGTTCATTGCATAACTTTGTAGGAAATGTAAAATTTACAGTGATTTCCCAATGCAGAAACTTAATAATTTTAGAAACAATTAGAAATAACTGTGAATAAATAGGGATTATATGTATGTTTGTATATTTTATGTATATATTGTTAAGCTTTTATTAAATAAATGAGCTGCCCTTGTTTGTTAATGTTAACGGCTATATTGTGGACATTGTTAAATTAGGCAAATTTATTGCGATCTCAACGAGATCATTTCCAATTCTCCAAGTGAAATTCTTGCGAGGATAGTGTCATAAATTTATTCCTGTTTGAATACTTTCATAGAAGTTTAATAAATTCTACAAAATATATAATTAGTTCAACCTTTATAATCAACAAAAAGTATTTTTCATTATGGCAATTTTAACACTTAGTTGCCATTGGCCTTTAAAGAATATTTTATTATGAATATATACAATGGATATTGCAATACCTTTTACTTGCTTAAAAACAAAAATAAATAATCGGTGGTATTTATGGATTTTTAACGTTCCTTACTAAAACATCAAAGTACTTGTAAATAGCTTATTAATTAAGCTATTTAATATATAAGGATGGTGGCATGGCATTACATTTATGTAGATCTAGAAAATATTTGACATAAGTTTCAAATTTTAGATTAATTGTTCAAGGGTTATCATTAAACAGCGGAAATGATTCTATCGGATTATGAGAATCTGGTAGTACTGCTTTAACTTGATTTGAAGTTGAATAAAAGATGTCATTCCTTGAAGAAATTATTTTGTTATTGTCTATATCATGTTTATATACACTTTGATCATAGTGGATTCTCTGGCATATCTCAACAGGGCCCCATTTTCTAATGCTGATCACATTGTGTGTCAGTAGTTTTTAATTTAAGACTAAATATTCTGAACTGAAAGTTTGCAATATGTTGTTATACATCACAAAGTAGCCAATTTTATGCCTATAAGATTCTGTATCTGATTATCATATAAGAAAATGCTTGTCACAAAAATGGACATACCATTGCTGCCCCCATTATTACAAGCATTTAATGTATTGGTGATCTTCTCATTGGTAATCTATTAGAGAAATGCTATAAGTGAACCACATAGTTCAGTGTCCATGAGTTCTTAAAGCAGGTAGTGTCTTTCTAACAATGTTTATTACTAAATATCTACATTACATAAACCAATATGTTTTTCAATCAAAATAAACTTAACTTACCATTAACCATATTATAAATTCCTATCATCTTCTTTTGTTATTGTTGATCTCCTCTCAAATCAGTAAAACACTGTAAAATTTTCATATCATGAGAAAAGAAGTCAATCTCAAGATTGGATATGATTAGTATGAATGACATGTTCTAAAATAAGTTGCAGATTTAGAATTAGCGTTATTCAAAGTTACATTGGATTCATTTTAATGAAAATATGGATAGCAATTTTTTAGACATTTTTGTTTACTAATCTAATAAATACATAGCAAAAGCTAAGAAGTACCAACCATTTTCTTTAAATTGTATTTTAAATTAATAAATGGCGCAATTAAACAAAAGTAATAAAATATGTTCCTTGCAACAATATTTCATCCCTCATTCAGTAAAGTGTTTAAAAATTATTTCTAGAAGACTTCAGTTCTCTTTTAACATTTACAGTTCTATGATTGGCAGTAACTTGATGGACCTGCTCTATTCTGTATTTTCTACATGATTTACCATTTTCTTTCCTTTTATTATTATTACCATTGTTAATACTATTATTTTACAAAATTGAAATTGTTATTACCTAATTTGGAATTTGGGTAATGTCTTTGCGTTAAATGATAAAAAAGCACAGGTTCTTTTGAAATTGAAAAGTAAAAATAAAAGATCTTTTGTTTGGATAATTGGTGCTTTGGTGGATTCAAGTAAATCAAAAAAATTTGATAAAATCCTTTAGCAGAGCATCAATAAATTTAAAAAAACCTTAATGCTGAACTTAAATCTGATATTAGAAAATTAAAATTCCAATATTATTAGTAAGAAAAATATAAATTTAAAATGGAGAACAATCAATTTTTTGATTAAAGAAATCTTCTAATTGAATTAAATTTATTAAATATAAAATTAGAATTACTGAATAATGAAAAATATATTGTTAACCTATTTGATGGGGTTTTTTTTTTTTTTGGTTTCCAATGAATCCATAGATGGTATGTCAGAACAGAATTTATCATCGCGTCTTAAGTAGTCAGAAAAATTGTTTGGATGAATGGGAGAAAAAATTGATTAATGATTCAAAGAAAAGGACTGACAAAGAAATCAACAGTGTTTTCATATAATAAAATATGATGTCACTAGAATTGTATGGAAAGGAATGGCAATAACAGGGTTAACATATGGTAACGATGTGTTAAGCAAATTCGTATTACAGTGTTATGTGTTAGTAAAGGAATATTAGATTATTTAGAAAAGGTACAAGAGAAGTAGGAAGGCATGCATTAGATGCAGATGTGTGGACGGCAAAGGAGGCAATTCAAGAAGAAATAGGATGATCAAGTTTTTATATGAAAGATGCAAAAAGCAAAATGAAAATGTTCGGTAGATTACAATTTGTGGATAATAAGAGAATAGTCAAAATAGTATTTAATTGGGTTATGAGTAAAGGGTAGGCAACAAGATGGGTGAGAAAGGTAATGTGGTATGCAGAAGATTGGATAAAGAATTTATGTCAATATGCTTACAGAAAAAGTATGTTGATTGTATTAGGAGAATTATTGAGTGGCATAGTGGCAAGGAATGGGATAGAAGAATAGATGCATTAATAAAGAATAGGGAGTTGAAGAGATGGATAACTAATATGAGAGTAAAAAGAGTTTAAATATATGTAGAAGTAAATGGACTATTGGGTGCGAGTTAATTTATGATAATAGTAAGAAAGTAGGGTACTGTTTAAGGCTTGAACAAAATGTTTAGCAACAAGAGAATGTACACGTAAATGAAAAATGTGAGCGATTTGGTCTGCAAGTTGTGTAAGGAAAGCATAGAAAATATTAGGCATCTGTTAATCAAATGTAAATGCCTGAAAGCAGAAAGGATAGAAATAATGAATTTGTGGAAGAACAAATATAAACAAAATGATTATACAGAAAGTGGGTTATTTGTTTTTATACTGGGTTTGGGAAACGATAAGGGGGATTTAGATATAAAGACCATGGAGTTGGCAAAGATTATGTTGTGGAAATGAGATGGAACAGAATAGAGAAGAATGTGGGAAAAACTTAAGAGTGGGGAATGGAAAGGGAAGGTAAAATGGCTAACATTTCTCTGGGCATAGTAGCTAAGAAATTCCTGACTCCATATAAGAAGTTACACTGCATTGCATTTTATTCATGTTAAATTTCATTTTTATATCTGAACATTTTTAAACCTCACTTGTCACTGATTGTATAAAAAATATTCCTACTTCTTGATTAAATAGTTTAACATTGTATAGATCTTTAAAAAGGATTGTTTCACACTTCACAGGACAACTAAATTGTTGGAAAATGAATTTTAATGACAAAATGTAATTTTTGGTTGAAAATGAAATATTACCAATATAGTTTTATCACTGGTAGAAATACTTGGATTTTTTTTTAATAATTACATACATAATCTAAGCATATCAGTAGATAATAATCTTTACATTGGCTGTATATGTAAATTTGTCCAAAGCATTTAATTCTATTTCTTATAAAATTCTAATTAAACATTCCTATTCATATAGTTTTGCATCTTTTTTGGTCTTTAGTTAGAAATTTATTTGAAAAATAGAAAGCATATAACACACATTTGTGAATTTATCAGTCACGTAATTATAGTTAATCATGGAGAGCCACAGGGTTCAGTTCTTGGTCATCTTATTTTTAATTTATATTGTTGATATATTTTCCTCTGAAATTCAAATCAAATATTTTTTTACATTTTTATTGATGATATTGATATTGAATTATTAAATGAAGGTATATAATTGTCTATCAGTAAACCCGGAAACAACAAAAGCATTTTTTTTTTTTTACAAATATATTTTGTTTTATCTCAACTTTACTATTTGATATAAATATATTTTCCATAATGTTTACACTTGTGACAATATTCCTTTTATAAATAACTGTTGTTATTTGCGAATTTATATTGATTTCAGATTCTCTTGTTTAAATTTTTGTTCTCATTTATGTATGTTAAATTATGTTCTTTTATTTAGAAAAATTTATTTCTAGATAAATTCTTGTTTTTATTTATATTTGGCTGTTATCTGAGTATTTTATGTTACAATATTCTTATTTGAGATAACTATTCTTATACACCTGCGTCTCTTTTTATGTGGTAGATGGGTTCCACAGAAAAAAAACCCGCATTAAAAAAATCACACAAAAATAGACTTTACTTACCTTGAAAAATGTGGGATATGTTCCATAATTTTGAAAATTCGCAGAAATCCAAAGCAACAAGGTAAAATTACTTTAAAATTCACATAAAAAAAAAATAAGGAAATAAAGTATGACCAACAAAAAATTTCAAATATTTGAAAAAAAATTGATACAAGACAAACTTTAATTTTATTGAAAACAGTATGTTTTTATGTGAAATTTATTTTACATTTTTTCATACATGTTTTAATCATTATCGCTATTTGACAATGTGCAGGTTTGTTTGTGAACTGGTAAGAAATCAGTTTCATCACAAGAGGAAATACAATTAGCACCAACTTTAGCCTCATGCTGGATTAATGGTTTTATGTCAATAACATAATCGGTAATTAAACTTTGAGACGATTTTACTAATTGTTTATGAAGTTCGCAATATCCAGACTGCTACGTCTAGCTGTTAAAGAATGCACTTCCACGAGTGCAACTATACATATAACATGCTTTCATGAGTGTGTTAATAATGACTAATGGATTCATGTTTCTTCTTAATGTCTTTTTACGCAGTTTTCTTTTATGTGGTAAAGAAGTTCATATTTTACTTAAAATCGGGATTTCCCCATTTTATGTACACGCGTTAAATTTTACATACTTTAAATGCCTGTTGGAAAAAGGTTTGACAGTAAATTTAGATACCGTAGAAAATTTAGAAAAGATAATAAAAATAAGTGGAACCTATTCCTTTCACAGCAAAAATGATTCGAGAAAGTCTTCAACTGTCTAATCAATTGGAAAATCATTTTCTTTTTTAATGACATGTTTTATGAATGAGCTTTTAAATTCCAATGAGAGCTAAATAGTTGTATGTCGATGTTATATAAATGTATGCTTATATTTTCTTTTATACACATATATACATGGAGAAACTTTTAGACAGAAGAAAGTTACATGTAAAAATATTTAAGAACTTTTAATTTCTACTTAAAAAAAATATACACCTGGGTCTCGTTTTATGCAGTAGAAGGTTCCGCAGAAAACCTGCATTAAAAAAATCACACAAAAATAGACTTAACTTACCTTGAAAAATGCGGGATACATTCTGTAATTTTCAGAAATTGAATAAAAGAGCAAAGCAACAAGGAAAAATTACTTTAAAATTCACATTAAAAAATAAGGAAATAAAGTATGACTGAAAAAATGTTCAAATATTTGAAAAAAATTGATACAAGACAAACTTTTTTCCTTTTTTTATTAACTACAGTATTTAATTTTACAATTTTTCATATATATTTTAATCATTATTGCTATTTGACAATATGCAGTTCGTTTGTGAACTGGTAAGAAATCAGATTCATCACAAGAGGAAGTATAACTAATGACACTTCTAATTTTGTGCTGTGTTAATGGTTTTCTGTTGACAATGTAATTGGTGATTAAACTTTGAGATGATGATTTTACTAATTGTTTATAATACTCATGATATCTAGACACACAACTATTTAGCTTTCGTTGGAATTTAAAAGGGTGTTCATTGCAGCAAACTCTCAGGTTTCAGCATTTTCTGACATTTTTTTTTGTCTCACCCATCAACATAAAATCTATGATTAAATGATTTTTACTTATCAGAAAATAATAAATTTGTCTTCATTTGATAGATATTTTTGTTTACTACTGAAATAAATTTTAAATGTTCACCTTTTGTTTCTATATTAAAAAAGTGAGATCGCAATCAAAAAAAAAAGATTATCATTAGGAAGATTATTTTCATTTTACAAAATCTCAAAGAATACTTATTTCTGATATATCTAACAAAATACATATATATGTTTTAAAAGTTAAAAATTTTGAATATTTATTGCAATATTTTTATACCCGTAAATATAAATCTATTATTATTTACTCGTAAGTATAAGTAGGTTATTTATATTAAAGCTAAGATTCTAAATAGCTTCAGGCCATATTCATGTTAGTTGCTAATATAATGTTATATTTTTGAAAGAAAAAAAAGTATTTCAAGTCACAATAAGTTATTAATAATTAAATTTCTTGATATCTAATAAATATAGTGAAATATGAACTGCTTTATTACATAAAAGAAAACCCACATAAAAATATATATGAAGAAGAAACTTGAATCGCATAATTTCAAAATCGCATTAAAATAATCCACATAAAACGAGACCCAGATGTATTCAGTTTCTGAAATATCCCGACATAAAAAATAACTTGCTGAATAGGATAATATTATATACTAGCATATTGGGGGGGGGACTCTTATTAAATAGATTAATTATATATCTTTCATTCTGATTTTAATAATTTTTGATTTGGAGATGTTTTTGTTATTTGCTAGAATCCTTCTGTTGGAAGCTTGCCAGATATTTTATTTTAAATAATCTAGGTTTTTTTTTTTTTTTGGGGGGGGGGGAGTAAGGGAGGCTTCCAACACATGGTGTAAACAATATGGCTGACTCTTAAGTTATCTTATTTAATATTTACTTTTATTATTATCAAAATGATAAAGAAACATAAAAGTCCAAGGAGTTGTAATTAAAAACTTTTTTAATGTAAATGCAGTAAAGAAAATTTTAAAAAAAAACATGATTAAGCAAACTATAACAAATATTATTCATATCAGCAGAAAGATATCACTTTTTGGGCAGTCACTATTCTGTAATTTTGAAAATAGTCCACTGAGAAGATTCCAAATTTTAATCATATTTCCAAAAATGATAGGGCAAAAAGGAATGTTAAAAAAATCACAATAATTTTAGTCACATGTTAATCATTCATGTGTTATGTGTTCACCACATGTTAACATTTGGAAGTTGTAATGGGATAATCTTTTCCAAGAGAGAGGAGGGGTGCATCTTACTATGGTCGCACCTAGGATCTTCTGGTAGGATGCTGTCAATAGCATGATGAAATACATAACGTATGATTTATCTACCTCCAATAGGGTAGCTTTATATTCACTTGTTAAATCTAGATACAATTTGGGTTAGTTAATCCAGATATCACTCCTTTTTTTGCACCGTTATGCCTTAGTATTCAAACTCGGGGACTAATTACCTTTGACTTATTTCAGGGATGAAATTACACAAGTGAACAACTATTGCATCTATATAGATGATGCTTGATCTACTCTCTAAATATCTTCCAACTTCACTACATATAGAGTAAGGTATGTGAGTCCATATATTCCAAATTATATGTTAATTGGTGATAATGAGCTAGAGATCAGATTAAAATAAACACACTTCATAACATTTATTGAATAACAAAATAATTGAAATGATCTAACAATAATAAACTGTATAATAGGTATGTTAAGGATGGGTTTCTACGAATATTGTTAATGAAAGATAGTTAAGATCCCAATGATAGAAATTCATATCTTGATATTAATTATTTACAAAAATAATAAATTATATATATAATTCTAAACGACCGTGAAGCTAACTGGCTAAATCAACTTTATTTACAGACACATTTAATCATCACTGTCCAGTTCATGTTGGTGATCAATCTTCTTGGGGACCCCCCTCCCCACTTATCCATGGATGACTAATGTTGGTAGGAAAGAGCATTCACACAAGAATATTTATCATTCCCACTGGGAAAAAAAAAAGTATAACGATTATTAGTCAACAATAAACAAAACGCAAATTCTGTCCTGTAGCTAGTGTATGTGTTTAACATGGAATATTATTAAAATATTACCTTTATCCCATATTATGATGGTCAATGTCAATTTGAAAGAAGGGCAAGTTGATTTAAATTTTATTCAGTAGCAACAAAAAAAAAAACTTAGCTAAACCACTTCCCCCTTTTCTTATGCTTATACTCAACTCTTCCAAAGTATAAATGTCTATGCTTCCAAGTGTGGGAATGAAAAAGAATAAAAGAAAAAATATAATAATACATAACAAAATTTAAATTTTTCATTGAATTACATTGATTAATGTTCAATGAGTCTGTGGCAATGTCCTTCATATTTACAGTTTATTGTTTTCAACATAGATCTTGGGTAAAACACTTCACTCGTGGGTAGTTGTGCTTAGGATAATAACACAGCTGTTTTTTTTTCTATTGATCACTTTTGATTTATCAGTAAGCGTTTTGTAAAAGACATTAGATGTTTCTTCAGGCTTTGTAGAAATAGGCGAATGAAGTTACCGTGCTTTCATGGCTCTAAAAGTGGCATTTGGTCCCCCTATGGCATCAGTATTTTAACCAGAATACATCTTACAGCAATCTATATTATGTACAAATTTATTTAATTGCAGTTTGGCATTTAATAGTTATATTTATATCTGAAATTAATTTATAATTCTCTTTAGTTGTTAGCGATGGTTTGTTCTTTTCTCATCATGTGTGAATAAGTTCGATATTTCTTTGATATTAACTTGGAATAATTTAATTCTTTTTCTAAATTTCATGGGTTTATTTATTCATGTTCAATTAGTTGTCGATCTTACTTTCTCTTTACACTATTTAAGATTTTGCTTTTTTTACCCTTTTAGAACGCATCAACCATTTTCTTTGACATTGACTTCCTTTCACGGGACGATTATTTTAAAAAAGTTTTAGGATTAAGACTCAATTTGTTTTTGTATAGAATTCAGTTTGAAAACGAGACCAGTTTATTTCTATCTTGGCGTAGTTGTATAATATTGTGTAGATTGTAGTTGGATTACCAATTACATATTAGGATTCTAATTTCATTTTCCACATTTGATTGCTTTGTGACTAACTTGACATTGGGTCATCATTTTGCGCATCTGGTCTAACTTCTGCATTATTGTACAACTTCATTCGTGATGTATAATACACTGACTTTTGATTTGGTATTAGTATAGATATATGTTTGATTGATTTTGATTTTTTTTAGATGAAAGTATTTAATCTACTTTCTCATTAATTTTTGTAATCGTTTTCATTATAAAAGGAAAAATTAAGTTATCATGACATTTAGTGTCTCAGTCTTTAATAAACCAAATATAATCGCATGTATATACATGTTTGACAATGCTTGTATGTGCCTAACAATTTATTAAGTACATGGTTACGCGGCTTGATTTGGTGATGTGGGCTAATATAGGCTGGTTCTGCAGGATTGTAAATCATCCTTACAATGTTATGTTGTGATTAGAATTTATTAAAAATGTATTCAAATTTTTTTTAAATTAACATTCAGTTTAGAATACCTTTGTTGATATTTTTTTTAATTAAGGCTATACATTTGAGAAAATAATTTTGAGGTGGAAAAAAATGTAAACAAATATTTTGATCCTAAAAATGGATTATTTAAGATAAAATACCTGGCAAGCTTCTGGCAAGAATTTTATGGTATGTACTGATTTTTTTTACTAATAATCGATTGTTCTCCATTTCAAAGGCACATTTTTATCATTAAGAAACTCCTTATAGTACTGAAATTTTCGTTTCCAAACATCAGATTTAATTTCAGTATTAAGATTTTTTAAATTTACTAATGTTTTACCCAACGATTTTATCAAATTTCTTTGATCTATTTTGTCCATCAAAGTGTCAGTTATCTAAGTGAAATGTAAATGTCTTTTGTTTTCACTTGTCAATTTTAAATGAATCTTCTTTTTCACAATTAAACACAAATACATTTTCTGAAATTTTAAAAACACAGTATTAATATCATTCAAAGCAAAGATGTTATCCTAATTCTGATTATTCTAATAATTTCAATTTTGCATATGAAAATTTATCAACATATGTACAAGTATCGAGATGTACTATATGATTCAAAAGTTCTAATTCAGTTGCAAAATGATCTGTAATGACTACTTTAGACAAAGACGATTCGTAATTTTAGCTTCCATTTAATCTAATAAAAATATGATATGATAGAGATTGAGTTGAGTGAGTTATACTTCTTAAATTAGTAGGCTTTGAGCATTCCATCATTGGTTTTTCAATGAAATGAATGGGTGGATTGTTGGAAGGGTGAGAAGATTGAAGCTTGTCTACTAAAGTTTAAGGAATTGCTATCTTAATATAACTTGAGAACTGATTTATATATGTGTACAAGATTATGATCTGGCCAACTGCGGAGTGTTGATTCTGTGCGAAATACATATATTGGAGATCATTTATCTTTTTCATATGTGTATCAGTCATTTGAGATGGAGTGGAGGATGAATAAAGTCTAAAAATCCTAAGTTCAAAATTCTCTATTTACTATAATAAACATTTAGTATACTGAATGGTTTATTATGTTTATGTCTTCTTATTTTTTAATACTTTTTGTGTTTTTGTTTTATTCTTATAATTTTATTTATACTATATATATATGTATTTTTTTTTTAATTTATTTATGCAGTTTTATAATATCTGTGGATCTATAATTGGCCTATAGTGAATTAAATAAATAAGTGAGGTATTATTATATTATAAAGAAGTAAATATATTTTGGGGTTAAGTAATTTCAAATAGAGAGAGTTTCCAATAGCAAAGCTTTAAAAGAAATTAGGTAAAGCCAAAAAGATCATTTTTATTAAAAAGAGTGTCAACATTTTGATAACCTCTATACAGTCTACTTAAAATAGAATAATTATAAAACTAAATATTGACTGATAAACAGAGCAAAACTCTCCATACAGTATCATGTGATGCTTAATGGTTTAAATATTGACTGCAGAAATTCGAAAAATACCTTCAAAAAGAGCTTAGTAAGAATTTTTAGTCAATCCACATATATATATTATAAGTGCTTGAACTCAAACTTTCAAACTCCCCACGAGCATCCAATCCATCTTATACAACTGATACACATGACTATACATGTAGATCTTAATACAAACTGAGCAATGATTGCATATATGCCTTTGAGATGGTGATCTGAACCAATTAATGAGTGCTGGTTCAGCATGATAGACGAATATTGGAGATCATTGATCTTTTTACATATATGTGGTCGTATGATCAGTTGTATAAAATGGATTGTATGACTGTGGGAAGTTTGAAAGCCTGAATTCCAAATCCTTATCATAACATTAAGTTTAGTATAGACAATATAGATGTATTTAAATATTATATATATTGTCTATCAAAAGTAAATATATCTGGTTTAATGTTTCTGAAAAATATCTTTTTTAATATCATTTTTCACAGTTGATGACAAACTGCAGGTGTATTATTCAATACGTCTTTTTTTTTTCTTATGGCAATGGCTACATTGATTATCTGTAATGAAAAGAACATCAGGGGTGCTCTAATATATAGATTAATATATTTGCTAAAAGTATCATATGACAATGGATGTCTGTGATTACTACTACAAATATTCCAAAATGATTTCAAGTAAGCTCTATTTTCTGCCGGTGTTTTATTTTTGGATAATTACCTCCAAGTAATGAGTATCCGTAACAAAACTAAATAGTTCAACTTTTATTTCTTTTAATAATAATATTCACTATATTTACTCCTAATATCATTGTAGTTTTTTTTTATCTGGACTAATGTTTCCCTCCCTTTTTTTTATATCATAGATTAATAATCTACCCAACAATTGTTTCATAGACCTATAAATTTTTTAGAATCTTAAATTTAGATTAATTTAAAATGCAGTTAATTTTTGTTGTTGTAAAAAAAAAAGTAATAACTTTTAGTATATTAATTTGTGTCTCCATATACTTAATTGCACGGTGCTTATTTGTGTTTTATTATTTTCATCACATTTTTTTTATATATTTAATTTCGCTTCACATGGTTATTATGAAGAATATTAAACTCTTGGAAAATGTATATATTATATTCCTTTATTTAAAGTTTATAAATCGTCATTTCTCTCTCTTTTTTAATCAGTGATATCATGTGACTACATCTAAATACAGCTAGTAAACATTTATTATGGAAAACAGATCAAAATGCTAACTTACTAATAGGATTCGTTCATAGAAGTCGAATTATATAAAATTTTGGGAAAGTGAATAATTTATGATTAAAAATATTAATTCAGTTACTACTTTAATTACAATGTAAAAAGTCTCATATCGTCAACATTTGGCAAGCCTGGTGAAGAATTTCCGTTGGTACTATTGGAAAGATCTTGACCTTCAGTGACTTATTTTGAAGACTGTTTTGTCTAATTTACTATAGTTATTAAACTTAAAATCGGTTTTTTTTTTTTTTATGTATAACTTTCTATTTGCTTCGCTGATTTAAATAGCACATTTCATCATTATATTTTTCTGTTTTTGTTCACTATGGAATTTTTTTATATTTGTTATTACATTTTACCATTTCTCCTACAATGAGACCTTTCTCTCTCTTTTTTTTTTTTTGACCTGTTTTTCTACTTTTTACTGCATTTTCACATTTATGAGACTTTTCAAATTTATCACATTGGTAAGTTTAATCTTAGATTACTTTCATTCAGTGATTTAAAAAGTAACATTCTAGGAGAATGATGATTAATTCTTTAATTTTTGAAAATAAATGTTTAAGTTGATTCTCTTAATTGTTCTATATTTTGACACGATTAAATGGTTTTCTTCTTCAATTTAATCAAACGAATCTTTCCTGAACAAGGAGTTTTTGTGTCATGTTATCAGCAGAGAAAAAGCTATTTTTGATTGTACCATGCCAAATATTGAGGTAAATAGATAGATGGATGTTTGCTGCACTGCTCTTTAAATGCCAAAAAAAAAATTTTCTTTAGGTAGAATTTTTACACACAGGCCTGCTTGTTAATCTAATAACTTGTCTGAATATTTTTATTATCAACATGAATTTATCTCAATGTTTTAATTGAAAGGAAAATTGTCTGTTGCGTGGTAAATTTATGAAAGTATTAATGAAGTTGTATCTACCATACAGTTTTTTGCGGAAAATGTAAAGCATTTGTTCTACAACCTATATGACATAATAATTTTAGGATTATTTGCTTTGGAGATCAATTGACATTTGAACAACAAAGAGGATTTTTTTCTTTAGCACTTTGATATTAGCTTCGAATTAATCCAGATACCTTTAGCAATACTTGATATGTAATTAAATGTTCGCTTGAGTCTCTATGAAGATATAAAATTTCTTCAACATTTTGTACATTCATTGTGCTTGTATTTATTTTTACATTGGTGAATTATTGTAGAAGTGTTTATATTAATTATCTTTATAGATTATTGGAAATTACAACATTATATGATTATTTAATTTTTTTCTTATTCTGATTTTGTTTTATATAAAATGCTTGATTTATTATTATTATACTTAATTTATTACTATATAGATGTGTTTCCACATATGTGTTAGTTTAATGTGTGGAAATTTAAAACTTACATGTAAGTCAAGTCACTTTAGAATGAAATCAAGAATTTAGCTTGTTTGTTTTTTTTTAATTTATTTTGTATGTCCTCATGATATACATGAATTTGCTCTGGTTTAAAATATATTTTACAATGATATGTATTTAATATTAATCAGAAAGCGAATGTATCCAATCAACCGAAAGATATGCTCATTGTAACATGAAACAATAAATATTTGTAACAAATTGACCATAATGGAAAATTGATTGTAACGTGAACATCACTACTAATAAAAATCTGTGATACTGGAATTATTTTCAGAAAAGAAAATTCTTATTGATATCCAGAATTACTGTTCAGTATGTCTGAATTCAATAGAGCTTAATAAATATTCGTACTTCTTTGGGAAGGATTTTGTTTTAATTATCCGTGACATTTTTAGATATTTTAAAATGATATCGGATGACTGCCCTAGCTTAGGTTTTACACTTGTATTAGCAGTGGGTATCTACTCTCTATCAATCTACTCTAGAGCACCTATGTTAGATGATTAATCAGTACGTACACTCACAAGTGGTAATTCCAATTAGATCTACAAATTAGTTTCTCTTTGCCTTCTTTAATGAGGATCATTGGTTTGTACTCTTTTTATAGCTATTACATATTGTAACGGTCCAGACAATGACATTTGGAGAGAGGATCACATCTGATTAAGTTGGACCTAGGGTCTTCGGGTTGAATGCTGGAGACAGCACAATGAAGCATACAACCTATGATTGCAACCATCTCTAATAGACCAGCTCAACACTCATTTCTTAAATCTAGATGCAATTTGGATCTGTTCATCGACATTTCACCCCCTCTTTTGGTTCTGTTATGCCTCAGAGTTTGAACTCAGGGACGATTCACCTTTGACCTCTATTAATAGGGATTACCTATGCAAACTGATGATTAGACTACTTAATGAATGTCACAATTAATAAATGTGTGTTCTCTCTAATATAATTATAAAAAAATGGTGTGTGCGCATACATAAAGCATTGGCTTTATTGATGAATGTAATGATTGATTTAATAAATCAAAGTGACTATATCAGTTTAACAGATTTTATAACATTTATTGGGAAAAAATGCTAAGATTGAAGATTTGATTAATCTAAAAGTTTGAACATTATTTACAAATCTAGATAACATTAAATATATATACATATAGTTTAAATGCCAATAATGTGTATATATCATGTCAATAATTTAATAATCTAAAATTACCAAACCCATGTCCCAATGATAGATATCCCTATTGATGACATCATTATATACAAAATGATAATTAAAAAAAAATTTAACAAGATTGTTTTAGCAAACTTGAATCTAGATGGCTAAATTATGTATATATTGGTTGCAGTCCTATTCCAATTGTTTCAGGTTGATTTGTATGAAGGCCCCCTTCTTTACTAAGTCACATGTAATTCCTGAGACAGGAAAGTAGATTCATTCAGAAGGTTAATCATTCATACCAAAAAAAATCTAAGTAACAACTGTTAGTTAAACAAACAACGATTAACATAAGTTTGTTCTGTCAAAGTGTGTGAAAATTAATATTCTATAAGTAAAATTCTTACCTCCAGTCCCAGATAATAATAACGAGCAAAAGTCAAATACTAAAGAAAGAATAAACCTAAATTTTATTTTAAAAGATTCTAGCTGAACTTAACCTTTCCTCCCTTCTTTGCTTGTGTTCTCCTAAAACAAACTCTCCCAAAACATTGAATTGGAGGGTTTTACGTTCCCAAATGGTAAGAATAAAATAAAAAATAACATGCACATAGGTGTTTAAAAAATAACTTATAACAAAAAATTATTTCATTGAATCAATTAAATCAAACTGTGAATCGACAGTACTTCATAGATTACAGTTCATATATTTTAAGCAATTTTCTCCATGCAGATATATATTGCTCGTTGCCGCTTCCAAATAGTAGTGCCGAAAAACTCTGCATTGGCCATCTGCTGCTTTTTTCTGATCCATGCACAAACATTCCACACTGGCTAAGATAGTCTATTAGGCATTTTGAAACAGACAATATGGATGTTTAAACTCATGGTTAGCAGATCAATGATCCCATCGACGATAATCAATTTTAGCCAACCACATTTAATTAATTCAATATATATAAATTGTAAATTAATTGCAGTTCACACTTAAAAAAAAAATAAAACTTTATATGCAGTAAAATCGAATTATTCACTCATTTGCTATGTTGGCTATATATATATATACTTCTTTTGGAGTCACATTTGATTAGACAATTTACTTTAATTTCTCTCCTTTTCTTTTAGAAGTTTAAAATGATTTCTAGGAATTCATCCTATTGCTCAAATTAACTTTCTTATTCTATTTATGTTAAAAGTTATTTTAGTTTCTTCTAATCTCATGCTAAAATTATATTTATAAAATTAATATATTCGAATGAAAGTGTCCATCTTGTATGGTGTTCGAAACTTCTTGTTTAAATGAAATTAGCTTTTTATACTGAACATATAATTTTTAAGAAAAAAGAGTTAGAATTGCATTGACTTTTATAGTCGGTGTTATTTTCATTTCTTTGTACATGAAATCCTTCATTTCCTTTTTACTTGCTGTATGTGTTTATTGTTCTGTAGATAGTGTCATAATAATCGATTCAAGAAATTATGTAACATTAATTTCATTCTTATACTAGGTTGCTTGGCAAAGTACTTGACCTTTGATCATTCCATGGTTAACTTATTATAGCTTAGGCCAGTGATTTATTCTTTTTCATGACGTGCAAAATGTTAAACACAAATTAAATGTTATATATATATGTTTGTAGTAATTTTTTCAGTGTCTCATTTTCACTTATATTAACAATTGGGAGTTGCTCTGCTTCAATATATATGCAAGATCTTTTTATATGCAACTTATTATTTATTTACCTAATACAGCATTGATACATTATGCCTATACATATATAAATATATATATATATATGTATATCTTTACTCACATTTGATAAGTAGTAAATTGAAGCATGTATTTTGTATGCTGACAAAACTTATTAATCTAGTCAGACATAAATCTTGACTGGACATAATCTAACATTTCAAATAGTTAAAGGTTGGAGTGGGTACAATTATAAGTCACCCTTACAATTCCCTCTTCTTTCAGTGTTAAAATTTTACTTCATAATTGAGTGTTCAAGATTGGACAAATTACTTTCTTTTTGCTTATGAAAGATTATGAAACCTATGCTTCCTCTTTAATCCTTCAATTCTAACTATCTTCACTTGAATTTTTTTACCGCTTAGCATCTTTCTAAGTGAGAATTTGGTATAGGGTTTTTTTAGAATTTTATAGTTTGAACCAGACCAATAGTGTGTATCTGCTATAGACGACATAAATTTATTTAGTAATCTCTCTCCTGCTCTTTTTGATACTTATTGGATTTTGAGAATTAACTAAAATCAGAGTCTCCATCATCTGGTGTGGATTCACTCAAAAAAGGAAATTCTGGTAGGTTCCAAGATATCTCAGTAAATGTTTTAGAATATTTACTGAAGTATACCCTCATAAATATAATTAAAGAAGTATCATTACCCTAATTATACATTCTTTTTTGATGCTCACCCACTTCTCCTATACTTTACCTATCACCTCCTTTTAACTTTCTGTACACAGTTTAGGGTGGAAGTAGCTATCATATATTTATATTGATTGACCAAGGTATAGTTTCAATATTCTAGCATTGTAAGTGCCTCTAATTTCTCCTCTTGGGTCTACCAAAAAGAATTAGAATCTGTCTGTTTACTATGATATATGGTCCATACTGTGAGTAAAATTTTTGTTACTTGTTTTTCACAGGGTTTGCTTATGTGAGGAGTTTTCACAAGCACTTTATCTCCCACTTGGAAGTTATGTGGATTTTTTTTTGTTTTGCTTTTCTAATTAGCCTTTTGTGTAATTGTCTCTGCATTTGTATCAACACTTGCGTTCAGCTGTGAGTGTATATCTTATTTATTGCTTTACAAATAGTGTCTACTTTATGGCATTTTTGAGTTGCTTATTCAACTTATATCCTATGTTTGTTCAGGTAGCCATAAATTATATCTCAGTAAACATGAAGGTGTGTTTTATGTCCTAGTTGACTTTAAATGTTATCTTTCTGTGTCAACATCATTGTTGACCTTTTGTTATATGCACATATTTATTCTCTTGTGTCAACATCATAGTGGGTTCATTCATTGTGGAAAGACCATTGCCATGTTCCAAGCTTCAATCTATGAGGTTCTTCCATTTATATGTGCTTTTTCTTTTTAAGCACTTTCATTCACATGTTTAATGAATGCGATAAGTGTTGCACAATTTATGGAACTGGAAACCTTTTTTTTTCTTAGCAGGTAGTATGGTTCTTTCCATTATCATCTGATAACTTCCTATAGTTTGGTCATCTTCTTGATTATGGAGAGATTTCCTGTGCCATGTTGTATACCTAAGGTGATCATATCCATTAACTTCATTTGTGCCTTCAACATTGGTCTTTTTATTAAGACAGTTTTCTTCTGTGATAGTCATTTGAGAAAATAGCAGTCTTCTTTGTGTGCTGTCATTATTTTCATGGACCTTGCATTGAGAGCAAATTTTAAGCTCTGAACACTGGTCGCTTACTTAACTCTGGGTTTCTTGGGTGTGTACCCTGCCTGTTTCTGTACTATTAATGGCCGGGTCAATATATGGGTTCCAGCATCATTTTGACCTGATTTTGGTATCACTCCTCCCCAATTTAAATTGACAGAATGGTTCATTATTCTGTCTTTGAATACCTGAGACATCCACACAGCAGAAAATTTAGGGCCAGGTTAAGTTTCAGTAAAAGTATGCTTAGTATTTCAATTGGATTCAAAAATGAAACCAGGCAGTCCTTTCGCAAGATAATAGCTTGTTGCTATTCATCTGAATTTGTGATTGATAATAATTTCATCATCCTTTTTACATGTAAAAATCCAATTACCAATAACTGAGTGTGTCGAACCAGGTGAAAATAGAATAGATTGGCTAGAAGTACCAGGTTTAACTTGACTACGTGTACTCCATAATTTTTCCAAAAACCATTCACAGCTTTTCGAATCATCCCGGACATCCTTTGTGCTACCACCTGGGTATATCATAACAAATTTTTTATTTATAATAAATTGAAAGCAGCCAATACTACAATTGGATAGCTCCAAAATTGCAGTACCATTTCCAAATATACAAACAATATTGATCACAATTAATGCACCAGTCATGCCAATGATAAGGTTTACCAGGTAAGATTTCCTTCTTGTCTTCGAATGTAGATTTTTCACTGTCTTCATTGTCCGATACTGTGGCAATTGCCTCAATGTTCTTTTCTGTGGGTTTTGTTGGTAATGCCAATGTTTGGGTATCTGCATCAGTTGTTTTGGTTCTACAACTTAGAATGATCCACACTGCTTGATAACGCTGTTTTTATGCAAAAGCACAGAAATATGCTGTTTACAAGACCGCTCATAGATCTTATGGCTTGTAAACTTCCAACATTAGATGTTGTTGAAGTGTACCTTTCCACCAACATTGCTAGCATGTGAACATTATCAGCGATATGTTGTGACACTCTGTATAGACATTACTCTTGAATATTCTATAGCATATGATATGAGGGTTTCGGTAGTTGTAATGACGAAAAGTATATTAGAACACTTTTTGTTGTTTATTGAATATATTGTAATTTATGTGAGTTCCTACAAATTCTAAATAATTCTCAAACGCCCCTACTTTCATTCTCATGTGTCAAAATTTACTAAATGAGGAGTGTAAATCACAATTCAGTGAAGTTTACGATAAAATTGCCCACTTTTCGAGATTTTTTTTGAGATCAAAACAGTAAAATGGCAGATGATTCTTTGGCATTTAAGTTTTTGGATTTGCCTGCTACAGAAGCAGATGTGGTAGGCTTCCTTCAACAAAAGAATATTTTACCCAACACAATAACTGTGTTTGTGGTAGTTTAACGACATTACAGTATTGTACATCTGAAATGGAATATAAATTGCTAAAATGCCGTCGAAGGTGTTCCATTCGTTATGGAACATAGTTTGAGGGCTGCCGAATAGTTTTATGTATTATTGGAGCCAGGATGAGCTCACAGTAAAGCATATTGGAGTTGAACTGGAATTGTGTGAAAATGCCATGAGGGATATGATGACAGCTCTTAGAGAGCTCTATTGAGAAAGCCTTTCTCGTCCATGCCATCAAATCGGCCGTCCTAATATGACAGTGAAAGTCAATGAAACCATGTTCAGTCACCAGAAAAACAACCAGGCAGAATTCTTCCACAACAATGGAAATTTCAGGGGGGGGCATGAGACAGGTGATTGTTTGGCAATGACTGTAACCTCCCGATCAGCCAACATCCTTATGCAGTCCATCCATGAGAAAATCAGGCCTGGCTCTGGCATGCATTTCCAGACTTGAATGCCTTCGGGGTTCTCTCAAGTGGCGAAACAAGCGAGTACTAAGCACATGAAGAGAAGATATTGACAACTACATATTTGAATTTCTGTGGAGACAGCTGAAAAAGAATCAAGACCTCTTCTGTGCCATCTTAGAAGAGATGAATGTGCACCAGTGAAATGATATTGTTTGTGTATCTCTGAAATAGAAAGTTTTTTGGTTGTTGTTGTTAAAAGCAAAATAATGTAAATACAAATTGTCAAAAAAAATAAAAAAAAGCAATATCTATGTATTTGTTTATGAATAAAAGCAATCAAATATTTTTGAACGCCCAGTAAATGACACTAAAAAAATTTCTAAAAAAAAAAAAAAGCCCAAAACAAAAAAAGTTTCTTAAAAAAAAAAAACCTGGTAATTATATCTATTTGTTTTGTACTAGCAACAGCACCATCAAGCAGTGTGGATCATCCAAAGTTGTATTACCATTGTTTTTCTCTCATTATTTTGGATCCTTGGGTTGATCTTGGTCTGTTGTGTCCCAACAATTAATGTATTCTTGCTTAGCTGGAATTCAACAATTTTCAAGTCTTCGACTAATGGCTTCATCTAAGCCTTTTAGATCTTGGCCTAAGGTCTCTATAGCTTCATTGTGTGTTTTTATTTCCACACTTTGCTTAGTAAAAGTTTGTTTAGGTTTTTTTTTTAACTTCATCTCGATATTTTCCTTGATTTCTTGTATTTCCCCTTTGAGAGTTTCATAGTTTTGGCACACTTTTACATATTTGGCATTGAGTTGACTAGTGATAATACATAGAAATTCTTCAAATCTTAGGTGGCATCTTGTGTTCTTTTCTTCATTTTCTTTTGGACCTCTACCATAGCTTGCTTCATGTCAGCACTGTCTTTTTGAACATCCTTTATATCTATAGAGAGCTGTTCCATTTCCACAAACACTCTAGTTTCAATGCTTTCATTCTTTGTTTCCATATGTGCCTCTAATCTATCCATGTCTCCTTTAAAATCTCTTAAACAAGCTATATTTTCTCCCATCTTGCTATTCATCTCAGTTTTCCTCTTTCAAACAAGCTATACTTTCTACCATCTTGCTATTCACTTTTGTTTCCAAATTTATTCATATCAAACTGTTGCCATATCAGCTTTCAAATTATTTATATCAACCTTCAAATTTGTTTCCATACTCTTTATTTTACTACCTATTATTGCTTCCATACTAATGATCATTCGGGCCAATTGTGCCATATGGTACCTTCTGTAGCCTGCCTCACTTCAATCCTGGGTGGCTGAGCTGTCTCATGTTTCTCAAGCTTCAATAATCACCTGGTCCTAACTATGTACCTGTTGGAAGTGATCATCTGCACTGATAGACACTCCTCCCCCCCCAGGTGCTTCATTGTACAAAGACCCTACTCCATGGGTAACATTAGTCTCTTCCCATCTCAACATCGCTACTACTTTTTTCATAATATTTTGATTCCACATTTGATATTTTTTTCCACTTCTGGGTATCATGAATTCTATTATTAAGCTGAATAATTAAGTAACCTTTTGGAATAATACAGGTGAATGAATGTCGGTTTTCACATTATCCCTAACCATTTCACATCTAGCCTTAACTTCCGTGTTAATTTTACTTTCAATATTTTAATTGTCTTCTTTTTGGCTTAATTTATTTTATCAATTATTTATTTAGCTATTTATTTTAGTCTCTGATTATTGATTGTGCATTCATAATCTTATATATAATTTTTTTTTGTTCATTCTTGATAGTTAGGTATACTAATTACTTATCATGAGTATAAGTGCAACAGTGTTTTTAGATTGAATAGGTATGTTTATACCAGGAATAAGTTCAAATAAAAATATTCAAAAAAAAATTATTTTTTTTAAACTTCAGTCCAATGGCTAGATCCCCTTGAAACTAAAGTATGTGTGAGGTGTATGTTCATGTCCAATACGTTTAGTGCCAGATGTAATGGTCCGGACGATGATGTTTGGAAGAGAGGATTGCATCTGATTACGGTCGGACCTAGAGTCTTCAGGTAAGATGCTGGAGATGATGCGATGAAGCACACAACGTATGATTGCACCCATCTCCAATAGACCAGCTCAACACTCATTTATTAAATCTAGATGTAATTTGGATCAATTGATCCACATCTCACCTCTTTCAGTTCTGTTATGTCTCAGAGTTCGAACTAAGGGAGAATTCGCCTTTGACTGTATTAACAGGGATGTTTACTCAAGATATCTCTAATGTAATTATAAAAGAGTGATGTGCGTGTTCCCGTATACATAAGGCATTGGCTTTATTGATGAATGTAACAATTGATTTTATAACATTTATTGAAAAAAAATGTTAAGATTGAAAATTTGAATAATCTAAAAGTTTGAACAATATATATATAGTTTAAATGGCAATAATGAGCCTCTATCATGTCAACTATTTAATAATCTAAAATTACCAAACCCGTGTCCCAATAATAGATATCCATGTTGATATCATTACATACAAGGTGATAATAATAAAAAAAAATTGTTTTGTTTTAGCGAACTCTAATCTAGCTGGCTAAATTATATTTACATTTGGAGGTTGATTTGTATGAAGACCCCTCCTTTACTAAGTCAATGGAATTCCTAATGTGACAGGAAAGTAGATTCATTCAGAGGGTTAATCGTTCATACCGAATAAAATCTAAATACAGCTGTTAGTCAAACAAACAATGAATAACATAACTTGGTTCTGTCAAACTGTGTGAAAATAAATATTCTATAAATAAAATTCTTATCTCCAGTCCCAGATAATAATAGTGAGAGAAGGTCAAGTAGTAAGGGAAAATAAACCTAAATTTTATTTAAAAAAAAGATTCTAGCTAAACTTAACCTTCCCTCCTTTTTCTTGTGTTCTCCTAAAATTAACTCTCCCAGAACGTTGGAGAGTTTTACATTCCCGAGTGATAAGAATGAAAAAATAAAATAGGTGTTTAAAAATAAAAAATCATAACGTATAACAAAACATTATTTCATTGAATCGATTATATCAAACTTTGTGAGTTGACAGAGCCCTTCATAGATTACAGTTTATACATTTTAATCAATTTCCTCCATGCAGATATAGATCACTCATCACTTCCAAATAGCACCTTCCGAACGACTTTGCATCTGCCATCTGCTGCTTTCTTTTGATCCATGCACAAACATTCCACACTTGTGAAAGATAGTCTATTAGGCATTTTAAAGTAGACCATACGGATATTTAAACTCATGGTTAGCAGATCAATGATCCCAGTGACAACAATCAACTCCTTTAGCCAGACCACATTGTATTAATTCAATATATATAAATTATAAATTAATTGCAGTTCACAATTAAAAAAGAAAACTTTATACGCAGTAAAATTGAGTTATTCACTCATTTGCTATGTTGGCTATATATATACTTCTTCTGGATTCACATTTGATTAGGTTTTGCTTTAATTTCTCTTTTTTTTTTTAGAAGTTTAAAACAATTTCTAGGAATTCATCCTATTGCTCAAATTAACTTGCTTATTCTATTTATGTTAAAAGTTATTTTAGTTTTTTCTAATCTGCTGCTAAAATTATATATATAAATAATATATTCAAATGAAAGTGTCCATCTTGTATGGTGTTCGAAACCTCCTGTTTAAACGAAATTAGCTTTCTATAGCGAATGTATAATTTTGAAGAACAAAGAGTTATAATTGCATTGGTTTTTATAGTTAATGTCGTTTCCGTTTCTTTGTACATGAAATCTTTCATTTCCTTTTTAATTTCTGTATGTGTCTATTGTGGTGTAGATAGTATCACGATAATCGATCAAGAAATTACGTAACACCTTATTCCATTCTTATATTAGGTTGCTTGGCAAAGTATTTGACCTTAGATCATTACCATGGTTAATTCATAGATTAGGTCATTGGTTTATCCTTTTTCATGACGTGCAAAACATTAAACTTAAATTAAGTGTTGTTATATATATATATAGTGTCTCATTTTCACTTATATTTATAATTGGGATTTGATCTGCTTCAATATATATGTAAAATCTGGTTATATGTAACTTATTATTTAGTTACCTAATATAGCATTGATACATTATGCCTATATATATGTGTGTATATCTTTACTCACGTTTGATAAGTAGTAAATTGAAGCATGTACAGTATTTCATATGCTGGCAAAACTTATTAATCTAGTCAGACATAAATCTTGACTGGACATAATATAACATTATAAGTAGTTAAAGGTTGGTGTGAATGCAATTATAAATCACCCTCACAATGTTATTCAAGCTATGTCAGAATTTTTAATAATCTTGGTTGTATACTAACTATAAATATTTTTGACATTTTTACAAAAGCACTTTTTTACAATCAATTACCATGTTATTCAGCTTCTTGCTATCTAAATCACTGGTTCCCAATGTGGATGCACCCCACAGGGTTTAATTTTTAAGGGAGGTAATTCAAGAATGAGTTATTAATAATGAATTTTATTGTTGTTTTTTTTTTTTTTAGCTATAATAATGGATTTGAAATCTCCTAATTGTTCTTATATTTTATTCATAAATTAAGAATGTTTTTTTTTTTAAATTTTCTTCTTTCTGTGACATCTTCTCCGTGTCTTTCCTGTTTTGATAACATCACATGATCATTTTTCTTGCATTCATCACATGATCATCATTTTTTTCTTGCATTCATTGATTACTCTAGCTTGCAGTGAGTGGCACTACTGTATGGAGAGTTTTGCCTGTTTAGATAACCTTTACTTCTTAACTCTATTCTTACTTGGAGCAAGTTAAGTGGCTTGAAACTCTTATTGTACTTCAACTGTCTTCCCATTAATGGCCTTTTAGTCTTCCTCTACATGATTAGGGTTTCAATTTTTTGAATAATAATAATTATATGTCATTGGTAGGGGGGGGGGATCAGGATTTTTGAGATGTTTAGGTGGAGCATGTCTAAAACAGATGTTGGTAACCAATGATCTAAATGAACAAAAATAGTCTAGTTTACCCATTTATTATTATTGTTCTTATTGCTGTAAATATATTTTTCATTATTCTCCAGAAATCATTCAATGAAGTATGATTAATTATGATTTATAATCAATAGTATCATTGAATTCTTGGCTTCATTTTTGGATGTTGACTTTAATTTTTGAGAAGCATTGTATTAAGCCTATGTATCCATGATTTATCTTTAAGATGTATACCATTCAAGATAATGACTTGATCTAAGACAATTTGTTGTCAAAGATTTTACTAGATTAGGTGAGTAACTTTATATTTAATGATCTTAGTGATGTGGTAATTAAGTATTGTTGAAGTTTTTGCAAATGGATAATATATACCAAAATAAACACATGATACTACCAGCTTATCCTCTACTATCCATAGATTTCTTATAATTTCATAATAGTTTCTAAAGTAAATTACTATCATGTGGATTGCTGTCATTTATGCAGATATTGAATGTAATTTAGAAAGTTGTGTGATGCTATACTTGATACATATGCTTTTGTCAAAGGATCATAATTGTCTATATTTAGCTATGTAGTTGTTGTTTTCGGGTTAAATCTAAATATCGAGGCTAGTAACTTGGTTAGTTAACAACTTTGCAATGTTTGAAATTTTCAAGTCATTTGATTGTTGAATAATGTAATATAGATAATGATGTTAGCGGGTGTTTGGTAATATCATCTCATTGCACATTAACATGGGTATTTAGTTAGTAAATCTTCATTCTTTGACAGCGTTTCCCAAATTATATCATCAAGAACTTTGAACCTTCGATCATCAGCATCAGATTTTCAGTGATGTGGGGCTGGCAGAAAAATTGGAGAGAGGAGAGGATTGAAGTCTGCCCATTAAAGTGTGTAGATTTGCTGTCTTAATATAAACCAAGCACTGATTATATATGTGTGGGGGAGATGATGATCCGGACCAACTGATGAGTGCTTGTTCAGCATGAAATAGGTATATTGGAGATCATTTATCTTTTTCATATGTATGTGATCATGTGTATTGGTTATATTGGATAGAGTGGATGAATGTAGGAAACTTGAGAATCTGGGTTCAAATCCCTTTAATTATAATTACATTAATATTACAACTCTTAACTATTTTATATTTGATTTTATATATTAAAATCTTATTTATTTTGCAATTTTTAAGTTTGTTATTAAACATTTTATCAAATCAATTTTATTACAACTGGCTTTTTTTTTTTTACATATAAGCGCTTGGGGGCGTCTTGAAAATTGTTTAGAAGCAAGATATACAAACTCCCTCAGGGTGTGATATTTATACACTTAATGTGATCCTCAAAGCTTGCTTTCAATATCTTGGAAAGTGATATCATAATCATAGCATGTGGCTGCAAGTGGATTACATCAAGTGAATAAATATTGGAATTCATATATCTCACTTCCCAGTAAACAATTTCCAAACTTTTTTTTAACTCACGCCTCCAAGCACTTATATCTAAATTATAAGTGCATAAGGAAAGTTGTAGAATTACATTTCCTTTTATATATTATTGACACTTTTTAATGCTTTTCTTTCATATTTGCTTTTTTTATAACTTTTTTTTTTTTTGTTTTTATTACAGTTTTGACTAATATTAAAATTTAAATATTATTCAAAAATTATTTATGAATTTTTGATTAAAGGGAGAAACTTTAAAACAATGAGAGACAAATACTTCTTCTGATACATCTATGATTGGACAATAAACTACAGTTTCTTCCAATTTAATATTCAAAAACAAATGTCATCCAAGAGCATACTAAAATGGAAATACAATGAAAATTATTTAAATTGAGGATTTACGTGGATTTGCAATACAGATGCCGCTGGTGCATTGCATATTTTATGTAATAAAATACTAGCAAATAGTTCGCTTCCAACTACACTTCGTAGGCATCTAAAAATGAAATACGCTGATTATAATGAAAAGAATGTACATTTTTTTTACAGAGATGATGTGCTTCACTTCATAAATACAAGCTTTAAATAATTACGATTAGTGAAAATAAAAAATGCAATGATTGTATCTTTTTACATTTGTTATCACATTGCATTTAATGGTGAAGCTCTTACAATTTGCAAGTACTCTCGTTAAGTTTGTGTGAAAGATATTGCAGCATGCATGATAAACAAAGAATCTGTTACAAAAAATAGATACATTACTATTTTATCAAATAATATTGTTTCGTGCTGTTTCAAAGATCTTTCTGCCGATGTAGAGAAAGAGTACGAGGCTGCAGATATTGCAACGCTCACTATATTATTCATATTTGTTTATTGTGTATTTAATAATACCGAAGATTTATTCATGAGCAAATATCTATAAGAAAGGGCTATCAGATAAGATATATTAACCTTACGCTTTAAGTCATTCTTCTCCGTACACACTAATTTTGCCTCTACTGGTTGACATAAGTGTCCAGCCTTATTTTCATGTTCCACAAACACTGAATTTCCCAAAAATTTAGTTTTAGTACTTTGGGAAATTCAGTGTTTGTGGAACATGAAAATAAGGCTGGACACTTATGTCAACAGTAGAGGCAAAATTAGTGTGTACGGAGAAGAATGACGTAAAGTGTAAGGTTAAAGAAGCTTGTTTTATAGGTCGTAAACCTAATGCTATTAATAGAAAGGATTCTTGTTTTAATATTTCTAAAATATGGACTTTATAATATTTATTTATTTATATTGTATTTTATTTATTTATTTAGAGTTAGTTTACATCTTATTTCAGATACGCATTTTGCTTATGAATAAGTGTTTATATTTTGTATTTGTTTTGTATTGAGCTATGATTATGGAGGCTTAAGTCCCCCGAAAGCGCTCAGCTTTATTGTTATAATTTTATATTTAAAGCTTCAGCAACTGTGTTTTATCACAGTTAATTTTTAATTTATTGATTTTTGTTGAAGTATATACATACATTCTTTTAATTATAAGTGAATGGATTAAAATGTTTGTAAATTAGAAATTCTGAATGTTATAAATATTTAGGATGACTAACTTTAAATGGATTATAGCTTATTTAAAATGCAATAAGGCATACATTATTAAAATGATGTCAATAGAATCTGAATACTTGAAAAGTTTCCCTTTTTGATAATCTTGACTTTCTTTTTAAAAAAAAAATGACATTTTCCAGAAAGACTTTAAATATAGGATTAAGATTACTGTAGTCAGTTTCAATGTGTAGGTATTTACTTGTTGATTGGTAGATATTCATAAATTTCTTTATGTATTCCACCTGGTGGCAACTACTTGTTATTTCTATGTTTCGCTATACATATGGATGTCCATGATGGCTTGAAAACTTCAGAGGCAGGCAAACGGGCTTTTTTCTACTCATTATGCAAGCGCTTTGGTTATCGGAGTTGTTCTGCTCTGTCATTTTGCAGCCAGATTTTGTTCTAATATCTTCTGCTACAATTTTAATTTTTGCAATTTTATTTTTGTTAAGTAACTTACTAAATGTTTCACAGTTTATATAGACTTGGATTTGTTCCATCAATTCTTTTCTTCATAAGAAATATTTTTAGACTTGATTTTTATAATTTTATTTTTTTATGTAGATTTATGATAGTTTAAAGTAAAGTAAACTCTTTAATCTTTTAATTAATTTGACTCACTGCTTTTGGCACATTAACTAAACATTTTACTATCAATTTTCAATGTCCCTGTCCTTAATAGATCACTAAATGAAAAATAATAAAACAGAAAATACACATTGTAATTAATTTATCTGAAAGTAAAATAAAACTTTCTTTTAAACATATAAAGTAAATAATCTTCAAGACGCATGTTTTATTCTGAACCAACACTTGTCAGTTAGCCCAGATTGTACATGTTTTTCAAGTGCCTTTGATCACGAGTTTATGATTACCTCCCATCACAAGATATTAGAAGTGGTTAGAAGTCAGACCTACCTTGCATGAGAGTGATGTAATGAAAAACTATACTATTAGGTAAAGAGTTTTTTTTTAATCTATTTAATTAGCAAGTTCAGAAAAATGGGATTTGATTATTTAAAGAAATTAACAATTGATATATTTGTGTATGTCTTGTTCACTGTTACTGTAGTATGAAATTTAAATTTCTCAATATTGTATATAATTAGCAGATAAACAAAATGTGTAATATATTTCAAATTTTCATTATCTGATGTAATATCATGTGACTAGTCAAACTAAGTTAAATTTTACTCTTTTTTTTTAATTTAAAAAAATGTTTTTCTTTTATGTGTGGTTGGAATGAACATACTGAAATAAATTTTAAATTATATTAATTATTTATTTAAACAATGATACCACTATTTATAAAGTCCACCTGTTAGACCAACAGTATCTTCAACCGTGTGTCTCCTAATATTGCAGGAAACAGGATAGATTCTCTTCCCCATGATTTATCTCTAAAGTTTTTTAAGATATTGATAAATTATAATTTATTTTTTTATTTTATAGCAATCTGTTGGGTTTTTTTAATCAATTATTTTAAATCCAAGTAATTCCAAAGACTTGTTGTTGTATTCCATTTTAATTTTATCTAATTTCTATATTATAATCTTAGTTCATTATTAATATGATAAAATGCTTAATTTATTTTATGTCCTCACCCCCATCAAAGTATTGTTAACATTTTGAATGATGGCAACAGAGGTGATCTATTTAATCATACAATTTTTCTTTCAATGCCTGATCAAGATGTTTTTGCTTTCTTAAGTGTTTAATATTTGTGCATTCGTTATAGCTTCTCTTTCAAGCACTATGCACACTTTTATTTTTATTCATTAATTTACTTTTAGTTCAATATCTCTTAAAAATATTAGTGACAAATTACCTAAGAAAAATTTAAAAATTAATTTTATATTCCTGTTTAGCAGAGTATATATATAATTTGAGCATAAGAATAATCATATCAGTATTTTTTTTTCCTCGTTATATTCACATACTATAAATTAATTAAATAATTGTACCTTAATACTGTTTAAATCAAATATTTATATGTGTGTGTATATTTTCCCAAGAAGTAAATAATAACTCATAGGCAGGTCAATTAAACTAACTTATCTAATAGCAATATTTTCACGGCAGTATGGGGTCAAAAGAGTAAATGGTAATCGGACTACTAAACAAATAGTCCATCAGTAAAATACAAAGGTAACTGTGATTTTCCACATTGATAGTGAACTGTGATATAATAACTGGTCAGAAAAGTATTAATGCAAAATGGGCAAATCCCTGAGTACTTATTGATATAATAAAGTACTTTGTGAGATCGTAAAATATGAATTTTATAGCCAGTTGTGAATTATCCTAAAAATAAAATATTTTTAATCACTGTTTATATCACAACTCCCCCCATTATCATAATTGCAGATTAACCTTTATTTTGTTTGGTTATCTGCATCTGATCAAATATTCAACATTTATGTCAAGAAAAGTGTTTGGTGATAATTGGAGGGAGAAAAAAAATTGAAAGTTTAAATGTCCAAAATTAGTTTCACAGATGTTGGAAGCAACAATGCAGACATGCGTGAAAACAACAAATTAGGAAGTTGACTCTTGACCCACAAAATGATCAAACTGAATAAAAGGTAAATATTTTTATAACAATCTATCACCCCATTATAGTAAATTTGATTAACTCATATGCTTTTTGTCTTTGTTTTATGGGTTTTGATGCTGTATGTGATTATCTTTTATATATATAAATTTAATAGTAACTTATTAATTACTGTTACGTCTATTATCTTATTTGTAATTGTATATAAATATTACGTATAAAGAAATTGTTAAATAATTATTTTATAATTTGTAGGAAAAAGTATTTAGTCCTGTGAAATTAAAAACTTATGATATATAGTGAATGTTTTGTTAATGTTGATAGTTATTGATAGAGTGGAGCATTCATAGATAGAAATCGTCAACTGGGTAACAAAAGAAACTGAATGACGCTACTGCGTGCACAGTGCCTTAGTCTAAGAGTGCACAAATGTTTTATGATTTCCTAGCAACTTATTGTAAAATTATACATTTTGTATTATATAATGTTTTATATATTAAGTATAATATGTGCTAAGATTCATGTTATTTTATATTTATTAATTAATTTATACTTTTTATATATATTTTTTAGCAATTGGAAGTACTAAAAGCTGATAATCAACGACTAAAAGATGAAAATGGAGCATTAATCAGAGTTATCAGTAAACTATCCAAATAATAGCGTAGCTGTTCATGCCCCAAATTAAGCAAGCAGCTTCATTTTTCTATATCTAGCATTGCCACGTTTGATTCCAACACATCATTTCCATCCTTTTGTTTTTGTTTCTTTTTATGCTTGACTTACTTTGAGGCATTCTATTTTTACATTATTGTAGTATATGTTACATATATTTTAGCAAAATGTCTTCCACATATTTTAATTTTCATCATTCATTTTACTTTGTTAGCCAGTAAAGGTCAAACATCATGCTCAGTAGCAAGAGGAAGTTGGAAATCATTCCTACTGAGCATGCTTAATTCCATTCTTCCCAGTTTGTAAACTTTTTATGATTTGAAAGTAAAATATAGAGAATACTTTTTTACAAAAAAAAATTTAAGCCATTTCCAATTGTGGATTTCCTCTCTCTTTAGGTGAATTAATTACTCCATCTGACCAACTTCCTTAGGCTACTGAGTTGCAAAAAAAAAAATGGCAGTTGCTGGAGGACTCATCTCCAAGTTTAGTTGCAATAGTAGATTTTGGAGAGAGAGGAATTTTCCCCCACTGTTTGGGATTTTTTTATTTTTTTATCTCAATGTTTATTTGTTTTTGTTTAATCATACAACTTATTTTAAATCCGAAAAGGAAGTCTCCTTAAAAATTTGCTTTGAGTAAATCCAAATGCAACGCTTTTTTATTTTTGATGTAATGCTTGCTTTGTATTAATTATCTCCTTAGTAATTTTGATTTTTAAAAGTAGAATAGATATATTAAAACTTTTGTTTTTATATTCGTTGTTTATGAAATTGCATTACGTATATACAATTGGTCATGAAATCAATTAATTAGCACATAATTTTTTTGCCTTTTAATTTATATATTTTAATTTTACATCTAAGATAATTTTTTTGTGTTCATGTATATACACACACAGCTTGTAGTAATTCCGTATAGGTAGCCAACGTCAATTTTTTTTTACTGTTTGATTCTCTCTCCTCACTCTATCTTTTGTACTAAGATTGGAGATGCTAATGACTTCAGTAGAATATTTTTAAATGCTGCCATCTATTGACCGATTATTTTATTAAATTCAAAACTCTACAGCTCCTTTTTGTTCTTAAAGGAGAAAAGCCACATTTTTGCCATTTTTGTTTTCCTAATGAAAAAAAGGACTTTAATTGATTGAATGACATTTTATATAAATTTTTATTCCTCTTAATTTCCTTTTTATTTAGTAAAGTCATATTTTTAGCAGTGATATATTTTGAAAAAAGTGAGTTTCAAACTTCAAGCTGCAAGTTGTATTTCTCTCAAATTGCACAATCTTCAAGTCTCTCTATCTGGCATTATTTTTTAAATGTTAGGAGATGTAAGGCAATCATTATAAACATCAATATTCAATAAACGCTGAAATCGTTCATTATATGTATACATATAAGTATATGTATTATATAATTTTACCTTGGTATGTGTATGAATGTGTATATATGTATGTATGTTTTATTTAGTGCAAAAGGACCCCAATCATCTCCACGTTTATGGAGATGAAACTGTAGTTTATAGGAGAAATGGAAATGTAATAGTTTTTTTTTTATTGTTAACCTTTTCACACGTGCATATTTGTATATTGAATTTTGGTGAAATTTATTTTTGATAGTATTTTTGTGGGTTCTCTTATAAAAACAGTGAACGGGATTGTATATTTTGTAATATAGAAAGCTTTGTAAAATATGGTTTTTTTCCACATATAAAAATAAAAATGTAAAAAAAAATATTTTTTTTCCTTTTAGTGTGAAAATTTTTGTAACCTTTTTTTTTTTTTTTAAAATTGTTAAGTATTTAACTGGGGGCCTTGGAGCTGCCTTTTGTTTTGTCTTTAATTATTTAAAAACATATATCTGTATGCAAAAAAAAAAATCCAAATTTTTATGTCAGGGAATCTCCTTTTTTTTTCCAGGTGACATTGGACCACATGACTTTTTCAAAATTTTTTAATTTTTTTTATCTTGCTTCAAAATAACTCTTACATACTGGTTTAATTTTGGCAAATTGATCTCAAAGTTGTTTTGTAAGAGGTGATTTTTAAGAAATTTTGACAATGTCGTGTATCGTTTTTATGGTAATTTGATTACCCATTTTTGTATCCTAATTTTTAACTCTCCAATTTCATCTGCAGTCTTAAGAACCGGCCTCAGAATAGGGTTTGTGCAAATGATTGATGTTCTCTCCTACTGACATGCTGGAGTAGGAGCATTCTTTGGACAAATTGATATTCTGAAGTAGTTTTATTACGGTGTGTGACAACTTCAAAATGTTCATTCCATTGTGGCTTATCTGGCCCCGGTTAAGAACCAATATTCATTTTTGATTCGCAAGGCATTTTTTATACATTATTTATAAATTCTTAAATGTATATATTTAATACATTTACACTTTTTTTTTTTTACTATTTTTTTTCTTTAATTTGTGATTCAATGACATTTTGGAGTTGTCATGGGACCACAATTTCATTATTTTTTTCAGGCTGTTAGTGGTTCAGAAATCTGTCAAATTTTTTTGAGTAAATGAATATTTATTTCTGCTGACATGTTGGAGCTGAAGTGTTCTTTACTTGAACTATGTTTTCCAGATTCCTGCTGTCTTTTTATAAGAAAAAGACATTTGGATGAAAATTTTTTGAGCAAAGATGATTTAATTCCATCTGACATGTTGGAGATGGGAATTTCTCTTCTATCACTAAATTTTATCCTTTCTGTATTAGTTGTCATTGTATCTTCAGAATGAATGATTGGATTTAATCTCATCTGACATGTTGGAGTTGAGACTTTCTTCATTCTGAATATGTATTATAATGTAAAATGTATTCATATGCTGATTCTTTCTAAAAGATTCAGTTTTATTTTCTAATCCTCTCTGTCTCATTTATTCTATTTTTTCATAGCAACTTCATAATGTCTCTTCCATTCCAATTCATGTGGGTATTAGTCCATGAATTTTCCAAATCTTTTTTATGTATTTGTAAATAAAACATTTTCTTTCTTTTTTTTTTTTTGTATAATTAAATAATAGCTCTATTTATATATATGTATATATATATACACACACACGCATCATATTTTTAATATATTATAAAATATTTTTATAAATAAAACAACATTATATTTTATTGGTATGGCGGAGTGGTTTTGAAGTTGCTGTGAGCCAGATATTCTCATGATTTTAAAGTTTCGTTATAAATGTTATGTAGGTTTAGCTAATTTTATTTCTTTGCCATATAGAAATTAATTTAAACCCCTCTTTAGAAGAAAATTTGTCGATGAAGATTGCTAATTAATTACTCCTCAGCTGACATGTCGGAGCTGGGTCCTTCTTCACCAACACTTAGATGCTTTCCAGGAGGAGGTTGAACTTTCATATTTGCTCTTGTAAAATGTTATTGTCAGCTGACATGTTGGAGCCGCCAGTATTCTTGCGAGAGTCAAATGTTAAAGTCTTTAAGTCACATGATATTTTCAGAATTTTTTTTTAATGTTATATATATTTTTAACTCAAACATATCATTTTGCAAAAGACCAAAAACTTTTTTGTTATTGTTGTTCTCTTTAATGCGGTCAAAATTTTGAATTTGTCATGTGATAGTTGCTATATCAATTTGGATAAAGACTTGCTTACATTGCAGTTTCTATAGTAGTCCAAGCAGCTAACTATCTTCACCAAACTGATATATGCACATATTTGTTGCTATAGCAACAGTGCTTTTAGGGTGGACATTTACCTTTTTTTTTGTTTCTACGAGCTTTTGCGTTGCTGTAAAACTGTCGAGTGATAAACTATCAAAGATGCTTGTTTGCCAGATGACATGTTGGATCTGCATCCAATCATTTTTGGAGCCTCTTCAGTCCATCCAATGATTTACTGCTTCATTTAAAACGTGCACTTTTATTTATTTATTTTCGCATTATTAGCCAGATGCTTTGCTTTATTTTGGTTTCAACAACATATCAACCCAGTCTGCCTTGATTGTCTTTTCCATTTGGAAATGAATATATACCAAATTTGAATATAGAAATTATTAATTATGAGTGTACCAATTTTGTGTTTATTATGATTGCCTTGCATCTCTTGCAAACTTTCAGTCAAGATGGAATTGACCATAAAGAAGTGCCTTAGATGAAAATATGAAGACTTTGCAGTGTTGACCTCACTTTCCCCCTATCACCATGTATATTATTTGGCACCTGATCTGAAGTTAAACATGCCTTGTTGAGGAGGCGATTCAAATTTTGTAATAAATTGTAGAATATAAAGAAAACTATTAAGTTTTTTCAGATATTTTCTTTGTGTTATTGTCCACATAGCTGACTGGTAACCAAGACTAAGGTTCGTTGTATTTCTCATTTCATTGGATTTAATATATGATAGTCCTATTAGAAATAAATTTATGAATAATAAATTGTTTGGTACAATGAAAGCTTTCTTTTTTTTTTTTTTTATGTGGGTGAATGTATGTACTTCTATATAATACAAGTAGTGATATTTTTATTTTTGATCAATTAATAGTTACAATAGTTCATTAGAATGGTAAAATGATGAAATTGAGAGATTACTGGATTGAAGTTCAATTTTGTCACATGACTTCTCATTTATATTTTTTGTTCTTTAAATAGAAATATTAAACAGTGCTTTTTTTTTAACGAATTATTGTAGCTAATTAATTTGAATCTTTAATTGAATTCCACCCCCTCCTCTGATGTTTTTATCAGTTATTGATACAATTTTCATGATTTCACTTTGGATGATACGAAAATAAAGAATTATATTTTCCCATAAAATAACATGGAGAGCAATAAGACTGCTAAAATGTAGTCATTATTGTAAAGCAAAGAATTAAAACATTTTTTGAAGATTAATTTTATATTTATTCATTGTTTCCTAAAATTATCATTAAAATAATACGCAATATTATTTTACAAATAGTCATAAAAAAAAGGGAAATGCTTATATATTTTGTGTTTAATTTATCACTTACTGTTACTTAAGTGATATGTAAGAAATATCATTTCTTCAGCTATTAATAAAGCAAATACAATAAATATTAAACAATTCAATAATTTGTTGTTAAAATCTTATTAAAATTAGTATTGACAAATTAGAATTTGGAAATATAACTTAAATGTGTTTGTCCAATTTATATGCACACATGTATTTAACATGTATGTGGGCATTTAGTCTCAAATTGCCAACTAACTTTTCATTAGTAATATATTTAAATGAGATATTTATTTATATAGTGCGATGTATATAAATTGTAATAAACTAAAGATCAGCATTTCAAGCTAATGTACATGCACTTTTTTATGAATGTTAATAATAAATGAATACTTTCATTTCCAACACAAGATAAAGTCTTTGCAAAAGAATAGAATGAATCCACCTATTCTTTTAACCCAAATACTTAAGTATGAGCAAATCTTAAGCACTGGAAATGAAAGCATGAAGATAAACCAATCACTTTAAATTACTCTTTACCATGTCTGAATGAATGATGCCTATGAAATTTTCTACAATTTATGACACGTCATTCTTAAATTAAACTAAACATATGTAAATGAGATATTTATTTATATAGTGCGATGTATATAAATTGTAATAAACTAAAGATCAGCATTTCAAGCTAATGTATATGCGCTTTTTTATGAATGTTAATAATAAATGAATGCTTTCATTTCCAGCACAAGATAAAGTCTTTGTGAAAGAATAGAATGAATCCACCTATTCTTTCAACCCAAATGCTTAAGTATGGACAAATCTTAAGCATTGGAAATGAAAGCGTGAAGATAAACCAATCACTTTAAATTACTCTTTACCATGTCTGAATGAATTACACCTACGAAATTTTCTATATAAATAAATATCTCATTTACATATGTTTAGTTTCATTTAAGAATGACATGTCGTAAATTCTAGAAAATTTCGTAGGCGTCATTCATTCGGACATGGTAAAGAGTAATGTAAAGTGATTGGTTTAGCTTCACGCTTTCATTTCCAGTGCTTAAGATTTGCCCATACTTAAGCATTTGAGTTGAAAGAATAGGTGGATTCATTCTATTCTTTCGCAAAGACTTTATCTTGTGTTGGAAATGAAAGTATTCATTTATTATTAACATTCATAAAAAAGTGCATGTACATTAGCTTGAAATGCTGATCTTTAGTTTATTAGTAATATATTAAAAAATAATAATTCTTCAAAGTCTACAATTTTTATGTACTACTAATAAGAAGCGATTAAAAAAATAATTATTTTTCCATAATAGATGATGATTGGTCGCTTTTAAACAATCAGAGTTTTTTCATTTTTAATTATTTTATGTCAGTATGTAAATTAAAATGATGTATCAAATGCATGTCAAGTTTAATCAGTGACTAATTAGTGTAAAATGTGCTTTAGATATATTAGTTATGAAGTTAAAAAAAGAAGACTATTCATATTTATAGAAGTACTTACATATTTAAGTTGTTGAATTAATATGAAATAAATTTTGTTAATTTACAATTTTCAAACATTTTTTTAAGCCAAAATCTTTTTTTTTTTCAGTACAAATTTAAACAGATTAATAGAATAGTCAAAATAAGAGTCATAGATCACATGACCCTATCTCTTAAGCTTGTAAGTTATAAACAGTGAGGATTGCCAATTCCTCTACAAGCTTTATGATAAATGCTTAGCCAGAGCCAGCACTTAAAATATCTCTGTCAGGAACCCCTACCATGGTTTCGTGCTTTGGCACTCCTCAGAGAGGTGTCAGGGTAGGTTCAGACACTCTCTGAGGAGTGCCAAAGCACGAAACCATGGTCAGGGGTTTGGGGAGGGGTTCCTGATAGAGATATTTTAAGTGCTGGCTCTGGCTAAGCATTTATCATAAAGCTTGTAGAGGAATTGGCAATCCTCACTGTAGATTAATAGAATGTTGGTAATTAACGTAATAAAGATCAAATACAAAGAGAAACAAAACTTTGGCATTTCACATATTTGCACTATTTTTTTTGACTAATCATATAATTCTAGGAAATATTTACATGATTTTTACGACTAACTCATTAGATATTGTAAAATTTTCAAATCTTAAAACATCTTTGATGCAATAATTGGAACATATTCTATTATTTGTTGCCATACAGGAAGTGTCATCTAACTATCAATGTTAAGTTTTTACTCTTCACAATCCAAAATAAAAAGAATATTTTCTTTATACTTTTTATATGTTGTTGCTATAAACAATTGCTTGTTATAAAAATTCCATTTACATTTCAAAAATTACGAACAAATTTTCAGCCATATTGCAAGAACAGAATTTTAAAAAATGTCTCTAAAGTACATATCTTAGGATATTCATTCATTTGATCAAGCATTTGATGTTATGGTTAGTAATTTTTTTTTTTTTGTATTTGGCACAAAAGGTAAGCAAGACAAAGTAAAATAAAGTTAGAGAAGAGAAAACTAGAGATCCTTTTTATAAAAGTTTGCTAGAAAAGGGAATTAAAAAATATGGATTTTTGAGATTTAGTTTCTTAGGTCGCAGTATGATTCGCTTACGCTCACTGGAATAATAATCAAATTGTTTGTAACTCAAGAGGTCATGTGGCATTTGAAGCTTTAGCTCTCAAATTTATCACTACTATGCTAAACAGCTGTTTTGTGGTCTAACGCACTGGTAGAGTGATAATCTTCAGAGATAAAAATTTCCATACTGAAGTTCAGCGCATCAATTTTTATGCTTGAAAGTCACATGACCTGTCAACCATTAGACAAAACTAATGACATTGTGTGTTTTTGCAATCATATTTCCATTGTTTCATTACAAACCTGACTACAACTTTATTATTATTTATATTGTTATATTTTGGTTTATTTTTCGTATGAAGTTAAAATTGTAATCATTTACAAGTCACTACCGCTGATGATAATTTTGTTATTAAATCTTTTAAATTTTCAACCATAGATTTTTTTTTTTTAATATTTTAATAAATTTACATTGTATTTTTTGCTATTTGATTTTCTTCGAATTTGTTTTGAGAATCAGTGTTCTGAACTTCTGGAATGCCCAGACGATTGCAAGGTCTTCCTTTTCAGTAGTGGTATAGTGAAGATCAGGTCACTTGTTTAAATTTGTACAATTTTATTATTACCGTTTAATGAAGTGATACATAGTTCTGTGAATATAATATTTATTGAATGTAAGTATAACGTATACAATTAATTCTATACAGTACATAGATTAGGGATATAAAAAATACACAATGGTATTGGATTTCTGTTGTTTAGTTAGATTTGAAGAAGGTTTTGTTGAATGGAGAAAGCAAATGAAAAGCAATAGCTGCAGCATAGCAGAGCTGAATTTATCAATCAGTTACAACTGTATGTAAAATTTGAAATTAAGAAGTTTTATAAGATTAATTGAAATATTAAGGCTATTAACAATCCAAAAATAATAGTGAAATCAGATACGAAGATTAAATATTTGTAATTCTATGAAAAGAGATGGGTAGATTGTAATGAAAAGAATGAAGAAAGACTAAGACTACATTATTCTGATGGCAATAGTTATTTTAACGATGGAGAGATTGTTTTAGCCCCTGAACAGAAAATATTGCTATAAATAGGCTATTTTAAATGAAAGATTGCTGATTAGGTATAAAAAAATCATTATACACATACACTGTGTAATTATTTAATCAGAAGTAAAGCTTTGAAACCTGTAATTAAATCCAATCTATTACTTCTAGAAAATGTAGCCTTAAGTAATTTTTATTTTAGGAATGAGAACTTAAATATTTTTAAAAGTATAATTTAGTGTCAAAGAAGAGAATTTTATAAACCTTATCTTAATATAGAGCAGGAGTTTGCAAGGCATAAATATAGTTTTACAAATAATGAAAATTTAAAGAAATATTATAATAAGTTATAATATTAATTATGTCTTTATTAAATGAAGAAGTCGTTCAAAAAATGGCTCTCATTGATGTGAGCATAGCTTGGATTCCTTTAGAAAGTATACATCCAGTTTGTAATTGATCATTTTTAATTTAAGACACAATTCCAAATTGACATCAGTAATTTGGCTGCTCAATTTACATTTAATGAAATTGGTGCTAGAAAATGATTGCTCACATAAATAGGTAGGTAGAGCCAAAGATAATGAGAACAAATGCAAATTTTTTCAACTCGATACGAGTCCAGAAGACTTCAGAGTATTGAAAATCATTGAGTCTGCCTTCTGTGTGTCTTTTATAGCAGTCTGTTTACATCATGAAATCAGACTGCATTTTTTTCTTTTCTGGTTAGATCTATTTTAATACCAAGAAGTACAAATTTGAAGCTCCATAAGTATTTACTTGTCAAATCCAGCAATTTTATTTCAAAATTAACCATGTCAATATTTTTGAATTCCTGAAACCTTTGAAGGATAAAATGTCTCGTGTTTAAAATTGCTGTCTTGAAATAAACTTTAGTAATGATGGCATTGTTTTCTTGGTGATATTGAGATAAGTTTGGAAAATGAACTAAAATTTCCCTCTAAATCTTCAGTGAGCAGAATCAATTTCTTTTCAAACAAATCAACTTCTGCCATTGAAAAATGCAGTATTTCTTACATCTTGTAAAACGGTACTGATTCAGTTGTGTAACATCCACCATAAAATACAATTTTTGCAAGATATTGAATAACCTTGTTGAATAGTTTGATTTCATTTATGCAAAATTCTTATAACATCCCACTTCCAAAAAGCCATTAAACCCTATTGTACTAGAGATCTGAATACTACTAACTCTTCATTGCACTTAGCAACTCTTTAAATTGTCAATGTTGAAGTCCCCTTTCTGCAATAAAGCTTGTAATCTTAATTACCAATTCCATAATTTTCTCGATTTTTGAAAATGATTGTGGAAAAAGTGTTTCCTTGTGGAATATACAATGGACAGTAATCACTTCATGATTAATTTTTTTTCCTTTACCCCCTTTTTCGCTTCCAACATACTTTTTTGCACATCATTTGCAATTGACAACTTTATTCCATAGGAAATGATTTTTTATATGCATTCAAGGATGGCATTTGCTATGTCCTCTCCATGCATTCGGCTCTTGAGTTGCAATAATCCCAGAAATTTACTTGTCTTGAACCTTCAGATGATATAAATACTGCTCTAAAAAGGAAACCTGAGTTATGTCCTTGATATTACCGCCAACATTCCTTCTAAAAGTAGATGTGTCTGAACTAAAAATATGAGTTGAGGACACTAAACTGATGAATGTGCAATAATATATATATAAAGATGTCATAATATAGCATTTGTTTGAACATTTACATATAAAAGTTTTTATATAATGAAATATTATAGAACATATCTTAAAAATAGCAAAACTCAATAATAATAATTAGTCCTTTATTTTTTTATATTCTTTACAATTTATCCAAATTTTACTATCTGTTTTTCTGACAAAAGATATTGGTTAATTTTTATTAAATTATCCAAACGTTCATTTTCTATTGCATTGTGGGATTTTGATTTTATAACATTTGTACATATTCAGTCAGTGATAGAAGCCTAAAAAGTACCGAAACTTCTTGATATTCTTTGTCTTTTACGACATAGGTAATTAAATGATTCGATTATTCCAATTTTAATTTTTTATTTATTAAAAATTTTAAATTATATTGTTCTAAAATTGTATCTAAGCTTATATGGTTTTGATCAGTATTGTTTACTATAGAATCATATTTTACAAGTAAACGTTTTAAACTATTTTTTCCATGCTCTCTTTTTCATTACAAAAGGATCCAAAACATTCATTTATATTTTCCTCTGGAAGTCTAGTGTCCAAATGATTGCAAAGCAGTTGAATAAATTTAAGTATTGGTGAAGTATCTATATAATGATTGGAAATTAAAATAGTTTGAATTTTCACATTCCAGAAGTTGTTATGTAGATATTATGCTCTTAGTTTATTCATTTTTGCCTTTGCAAATTGATGTGCTTCTGTTGAGGATAAATTAGTCCTTTGTAAAGTTTTGTTTGATGCTAATAATTCTTCAAATATGTATTGAAGAATTATACATGCTATCCATTATTGTGGGGTTTTGAGGTTTTTAAACAATATTTATTGGATTGTTGAATTTGTCAATTTGTTCTGTGCAATAACTTAGTAAAATGTCATACTTCCTTACCAACGCATTTAATATCCAGATATCCATCTTATTTCATTGAGAGGTCTGAAAGATATAACATCAATATCTGAAATGTTGATCAATTCTTGTAGACCAGTGGTCTTCAACCACCAGGCCTCAGAAGTTTTCTGCTGGTTCGCAGCTAGATTGGCATAATAACAAAATAATACGATCTTAGACTTTTAATTAATATGAACAATTTTTATTTATTTTTTCATCGCATTTTTTCCCGATTAAAAAAAAAGAAACAAAATCTAATCAATCGTACATAAAATAATTTGTTTTTCTATTTATCACAGATGTTTATGTGGGGGGGGGGGTAGAAAAAGTTTTTTATTATACAAACTCCGGTTGTCTTTTGATAGCCAATCACGCTGCTTGTCAGCATTGTTAAAACAATAAAATGTAACGTGACTTTTTTTGATCTCTTAAATTTTTTCTGCTCTCTCTTTTAATATTTCATTTTTAGTGGGTTTTTTTTTGGCTTTAACTTTTATTTTGAAAATCAATTTTTATTACCTTTTTTTAAAAAATAAAAACCAAAAAATAAGTTCTCTCTCTAACATTTACAAAGTATTTCTCAATATACTCCCACCACCCCAAAATAAAGTAAGATCAAAACTTTTGACTTTTTCAAGCTTCGTTTTCTTTTTTTTGTTGTTGTTTAAAAATACGCCCACTTTTTTTTGGCCTATAAGGCAATATTTTTTTTTGGCTTTATTTGTATACTGCTAAAATACTAAAACTTATTTTTAAAACCAATTTCTGTTACCTTTTTTTAAAGTTAAAAACAAATAAAAAATAACTTTGGTGTCTATCTTTTGTCTCAGTTGATGACAAAGTATTTTTCAACCCCCCTCCCCCCCAAAAAAAATAAGATCAAAACTTTTGACTTTTTCAACATTCAGGTGAATAACATTTTATTCTTGCATGTTTTAATAATGAAATAATAAGCGTAAAATACAAGCACATTAATGAGAACGATTGTTATTGTATGTTTTCTGTAGCAGTATGACTGCGCAACTCGAGAAAGTGTTCAACATGTGAAGGTAAGCAACACCATTACTATACACATTAACTAGTGTGCTGTTTTGGTTAGTTATAACAATTATGCTTATCTAAGGCTAAACATGTTACATCTTTAAGAAAATTTATCTGTAAACTTCTGCCGGTCCACGAAATCTTATCCTTATTTTTACCGGGCCGCAGGGGTGAAAAGGTTGAAGACTACTGTTGTAGACTACTAAACATTGTACATATTGTCCTTAAAAGGGCTTGAATATCCTTAATAAATGAAACCAATTGCCATGCATCATCTATTACTAAGATCGTCCCTATGAGCCATACAGTGCTGTTGAACTAAATGTGAAATATCGTCTCTTAGATGATCAGCCATCATTTGTTTTTCTTAACATTATAGTTGTAAATATAACCATTTTTTGCAAATTGAGATTATTTTCTTTATAAAACTTTTTTATCCCTATTATAATAGAATGATTATCACATGCAGTATACTTAATAATGTGGTTAGTTTTGTCTGATAACTGGATTCAAATTTTGAATCTGTATTTTACTTTTTTTTTCTACCGAAATATCCACTCATTAATTATCAAACAAAGAATTGATGTTTGAATTTCACCAATATCCTTGTGTATAATTAAATTTATATGCTATAAATTTGATGAAATAATTCTTGCTACACCATGATTTGGGAATATTAACATTTTCCTACATTGCATTTATAGATTTCACAGAAAAACGATGGCAATTTCTAGAATTAACATTGTCTATTAGATTTTTAATAATGTTTTTATCTGTTTTCGTGGATTCAGTATTTTCTAAACTCAAATTACAATTTTCCGGGTTTCAGTTAAAATTCCTTCATGGTTTTTATTTTGAATGGTAATAACTGAATTAATGCAAACTTTTTAACTTAAATATCGCTTTAAATAAATTCACCTTTGGAATTTGTTAGCAAATTCTACAAATGACATAATCTGTATTGCTTCGATAACTAAAAACATCCCCAAGTTTTTTTAACTTAAATATCGCTTTAAATAAATTCACCTTTGGAATTTAATAGCAAATTTTACAAATGACATCATCTGTATTGCTTCGATAACTAAAAACATCCCCAAGTTTAATACAGCAGTTGTAATTTTTGATGATGATGGTGTTTCATTTGATTGGAAGAGTCATTCACGTTTAAATCTATTTTTTTTATTTTTAGATTGACTTGACAAAGAATTAGATTGGCTTGCTGAGCTTTTTGATATTTGTAGGGCCTGAAATAAAATATATGTGGGATTAAGTTTTTTTTTAATTACAATAATAAAAAAGTATTGCAAACTGTAGTCCCAGTTGTGTCAAATGCCCTGTTATAGCAATGAAAAGGCAGTGCTTGGTCATTGCTGTTATATATTGGTTAGGTGGGACATAACCCTTAAACTGAAGCTTCTGTAATAGCCTTACCCCATTTGCATATATAGATAAATTTTATTTACTAATCCTTTTTATCAAAATTATTCATCTGGATTCAACATATGTGCTTAAATGTAAAAACAAGTGGATGAATACTTCAAGTATTGGAATGTCTAGAGTGTGCAGAAACAGCCAAGCAGTATATAGGTTTTCAAAATTGTGCAGTTTGGAGGGAACTGGTCACAATACTCATCTACCACAATTGATGAAGCTAATTTAACAACTTCAACTTGTTGGTTAGCCACATTTAAGGCCATTTTAACTGCCTTATTGGTTACTATTTTGGCAGATAACGATATGTTTTTAATTTTATTTAAGACTTCTGTTTTGTTTTTGATATCCCGAATAAGTTCTTTACATGCATTAAGTATGTATTCACCATCTGAGAATAGTTTTTTTTTCTTAGTGATCTGTTAACTTACTACAAAGCTTGCAATATTAACATTATTGGCAGATTGTCTCCAATAATTAAATACAGAACTTGGATTTTTCAATATATATTAGTTCTTCAACTGCTCTTATTTTCCATGTCACTGACAGGACATTTTATCCCAAGTATGGCACATTTTTGTTGTGAAGTCTCAAAATTTGATTTGTTGGGCGCCAATTTTTTTGTTGTTTTTTTGTGGGGGGGGTTTGGCAAATAAGATGTGATGGCCAAGTGAGTTAGAGACAAACATGAAAGATTCCATTTTAAAGTCATGATAAGTATTTAGAAATTTAATGTGGAAACTTTCTTAATGAAGGTATGGGATTCACCAGCAGAATGTACAATTGCTGAAGAAGACTATATTTGGATCATAATCCCCAAGTAGTTCCAACCAGATTTCAAATAGGTTGTTTTCAGAAATTGTAAATCTAACTTTAAATAAAAAAAATAAATTAGGCTATGATGCAAGATTACTTCTAAATAACATAGGGTAGAATTGTGTTTTAGGTATATTATTGCAAAAGGTTATATTCAGATTATTAGGTAATTACCTCTTGTAGAGGAAAAATTGATCTGAATTAAAGAATAACACTGCAGTTTTTGAAAGATCTCCATCCTTTTCATATCCTTACTAGAAGTTTTTTCTACTTCAGGACAGAATCTTGAGAAACCATATCAACAAATGAATTTCTGCCATTTTGTTCCTGGATGGTTATAAATAAATAAAAGTAGATGGTAGAACTAAACTTTGTGATAAACCATTATGTAAACTTTTGTTTCTACTATGATTATCATTTAGTACTACTTGAATTTTTATATTATAGAGCATTTTGTCAAGTAAATTAATGGTTTTCCTGAATATAAAAATTAATCACAAACTGACGTTAGATCAATAAACTAGTTCATTTATATTGTTTTCCTGAAGGTTTGTGATGACTATTTAAATTGTATTTATATATTGGACTATTAAGTATTGAGTGTCTGAATATTCAAATGTTAATAATAGCACTCAAGTTAGTATATGCATAATGTTTTGAAATGTATTCTCTCTTCAAGTGTTGCTGGCCTGATCAGTGACAGTACTAGTATATGAAATCAAACCTGAATCCTTAGATTCTTGAATATTGAAATTTAAGATAACATTCTAACAAACAGTCATCCTGCCAAAGGCAACAGTCGATAGAAATTTCATACACTTATCTATGAGGTTCCTCTTGATTTCTCCATTTTTTCATAAACAAAATTGATTAGTGATTTCCAAACATTAAGTATAATCTCACTAGGTTGACTATGGAGTTAATCAACTTTGCTCTTAAGGAAAAAGTGAAGAAATCAGGAGTAACCTTGTAGGTAAGTATATGAAATTTTTACTGACGGTCACCTTTGGCAGGATAGCTTGGTTAGAGTGTTACCTTAAAATTTAAGAATCTAAGGGGTCTAGGTTCACTTCCCATGTTAGTACTGACATGGATCAGGCCAGCAACACTGAACAAGAGTGGGAAGTAATACCTCTCAAAACATTGTGCATATACTAACCTGTGTGCTATTACAGTTGAATGTAATTGGAATATTTAAATAAAGTTAAATTTTTCTAAAGGCATTTAATATTAAATTATGGAAATAGTCCATTATATAAATGCAATTAGTTCATTCATAATAGCTTTTTGCTGGCATAAACCTAGTTGCCTGCATAGGTAGATGATTTTCAACTATTGGAAAAATTGTTAATATGATTCTTTCAAAAAGTTTGTAGACTGAATTTTTTGGGGGGTTGTTTACATCTATTGTACCAGTCAAAACATGTTTATCCATCTATATGAGCTCGAATTCAATAAAACATACTTCAAATCCAGTCAAACCTGACATTTAGATCAGAAACCAACATGAATTCGAACCCAAGCCCCAGATCAAACACCTACTGGATAACAATGATGGTACGTGAGAATTTATTTTAAAACCGGCCCACTAACAGCAGAGATGACAATGAGACATCTATTAACTATGACTTAACTAAAATATATATATAAGCATAGCTGTATGTTTGAAAGTGGAGAAAAGAGATTTTGAACTACTCAAACAAGTTAGACAATAAAAATTAGTTTAATATAATGACAAATTATTTACATACATTTATAAAATAATTGCATAATTAGGATGTGCATGAATAAGCAACCAGTCTACCAAATGGTATATAATTACATAATGTCATTCACGCTATTTCTCATATGCCCTTTTATTAGCTAAATATATTATAAATAAACACACCTTTGGTGGGTCCAATATTAAGATGCCAATCAACTATTAGAAAGAATTACATAATATTGCCATTAACGCTTTGATTTACGGTTCTGAAACATGGTGACTAACATTACTTTGGGGAGCATTCCGAAATAAACTATTTTCATGCCATTACGGTCATGAAAATAAGTAAAATACATTTGATTATATGACAAAATACTTAATGAAAATTCTTTTAATTAACAATAGTTAGAAGAATGTTTTATTTTCCCCAAGGCATATACTCTTAAATACAGTAATACATTATGACGGTGGAACTGTATAAGATTGAAATAAATTTAATTAATAAAACTAGTAGTAATACTCTGCATTATATATTTAAGTAGAGCAAAATTTTAATATTAAGAGTCCTGAACGGCCATTTTGAATTCACAGAAAAAATTACAGGACATACAATTTTAAATGAAATGTCTAATTTATTACAATAAATAACAAATATATATACATTTTTAGAAAGTGCAAATATGAAAGAATGTAATGAAGCTGATAAAATAGTCATTACCACAAAAAAATAATTAAAGAAAGGAGATTTTTCACATTTTTAAATATCTTTATTTTTACATTGGTTCACAAACTCTCAATTTTGAAAGATATAGCCTAAAATGACAATTTCATAGTGTCAGCATCACATTCGTCATAAAATGCAGAAAAAAATAATATATAACATGACCTACCTGAGTTACAGATTGTTGGTGTAATGTGGCAAAAGGTGACCATTTCAATTTCTTTTTTCTGCTTGACACTCTATATGTTCTATTTTTGCAAGCAGTTGTTTTTCTAGGCCCTCTATGTGGGATATCTATTAGAAATGCAAGGTTTTAGTGAGGATCAAAAAAAAAATAACTAATAACTTTAGTAAATTCTAAGTTATGGGGGTAAAAAATAATGACTATATTATTGAAAAATCAGGGGTGGGGCGAGATAAATTATGCATTATTTCATGGCAGATCATAATTGCCAAATATGCAAATAAATAATTTAAAAATTTGTTTCTAAAATAAAATGAATAAAAATATAGTAAATAAAATAAATAATCAAAAGGAATTACAAGCAATTATTATATATGAGTGGGAGATGATGATGACTGTTGATTCAGCATTATGAGGTATTTATTTTTTTCACCTTGTTAGTTTCACAGAACAGAGTGGATAGTTTGAAGACAGTTTGCAAATTGTTGAAAATATAAATGCATGAGCAAAATCAATTTCAAAATAACTGATGATGATGATGTGGAGCAACTGGTAAGGGTGAGCTAAATTATGCATTATTACATAGGAAATCATAATAGCAAAGTATGCTATCAAATGAATAAAAAGTTATCTATAATGAAACAAATAAAAATGTAGTAAATTCTAAGTTATGCATGTAAAAAATAATTACTACATTATTGGAATATCATGAGGGTAAGAGTGAGCTAAATTATGCATTATTACATAGCAAACCATAATAGCAAAGTATGCTATAAAATGAATAAAAACTTATCTACAATGAAATGTATAAAAACAGTAAATAAAATAAATAACCCAAAGGAATTACAAGCAATTATTATATATTAGTGGGAGATGATGATGATGAATGTTGAATACTTACAGGTAATGGGGAATACGAAACCTCAAAATCAAACACATCAACAGAAAAGTTCGTTAGAAACGTAATTACGTTTAGCGGCGAAAATAATTGTTTTCTCCGTATATTTTTTTTATCGGTTGATAAAATCTAGAAAGATAAAAAAAATTACAAAATTTTAATAATGTACTTTACAAAAATTGCTATAAAAAATCTAATTTTCATCGCACAGAAAAAATTTTTAGACGTACAAAAAGATAGAAAAATGGCGGAGAGAAAGAAAAAAAAAGTGTAACTGTGACGTATACGGTTTGCACGCTATTGCGGTCGAAATTGCAAACTTTTTTTAATGCGTAAAAAAGCGGTTTTCGGTCTCAAAGGGTTGGGCCATGAAGCAAAAGAAATAATATGAAGTTTGCGGTGCTGACATTGTGGCAAAGAAATAACAGGAAAGTCATGCTCCTGGATGAAAGATGAAGTCTAAGACCCCCTTCTTGGGCAGTACTTAGAGAAATGTGGATAAGGCATGCCATGGACATCACCGACATGCAGGTCTTTCATACAAAGAAAATGGATAGGCATAGTGTGTGCCAGACTTACAGGAATCACCACTAGAGGCCTTTTTACATGAAATAAGTGGTCCTGGGAAGGTCAACTATCAGGACAAGGCTTGAGAAGTAAATCTATGGGTTCGAACCCCCAGATTAGAAGCACAATATATAATGAAGATAGGCCGAATGTCAGTAATGATAAATGTCATTAACGACATTGAATAAGTTTTACTGCTTTAAAAATACATGACCTTAGTTTGAATGCCATAATTTATATAAATAATATGCTATGCCACTATAATATATAGAGAGAAATTTCCCTAAATAAAAATATACGTTAAGATTTTATTTAGTAAAAGAAACATTAAGATTTACCCTATCCCTTTTCTGCTATTTTTAAATAATTCAATACCACTTTTGTGTATTTCATAATAACTGGGAATATGCAAGCATATATTTTAAGAGTGAGAAAACCAGCATGTTATAGAAAACAACTAATGGGTCACCTTTTCAGAATTGAATGATATTTATAAAATAAATAAGGTTTCAGAACATTAATTAGCTTGTGTTCTGGATTCTCCCTGGGTAGAATCCAGAATTAAAGAAATAAATTGTTATACTAAAAACGAATCTAAAATGTTGATTTGTAAAAACAATCTGGCGAATGTATTAATCTATCACATACTTTATGGGGATGTTAATAACCTTACTTCATGAAGGTTTAGTTAAAGATTTTTAGAAATTAAGCTCGCCAGTTTGCTTGAGATTGGCATATTAATAAGTAAAATAGACATTAAAATTAAGTAATAAATACATATAAATAAATGACTGCACCAAAGTTAAAGAAAGAGCATATGAGAATTAAATTTATAGAAATTATTTAAGAGCAAATTACATTTTACATAAACATAAATCAGTTATGAAAGAAATCTTGATGAGATTAGTTAGGCTAGATTTTCTTTTAGGTGGCGGCTTGAAAATTTACCTTGCACCATTTTAAGAGTCCATATTAAAAGTCCAGCTTGTGCGTGACAGTTCTTATGTGACAGCATGCTTCCATTAGCATTCCAGAGTTCTTTACACTTTCCTTCATTTCAGGACAGCAGTTAGATAATACCTTAGCAGAAAAAAGACCCACAAGGGTCCAAAAGATGATTAGTGTCTACTCATCATCTTAGATTTTAAAGTAGCGTGGAGTATTGACGACAATACACTTCTCTCAGTAGTAGCTAATCTGTTCTGGTGATTTAAAATCAGGCCATTTTATATGCTGCTCAGGGATTTGAAGAATGCTTTCCATTTCTTATCTCTAGCTCAAACGTAATCTTTAATCTAACAGAAATTTTACATTTCTTTGTCCATTGTTTTTGAAAGTTGCAACTGTTAGATAACATTCCAAAAATATATTTAAGTCTATTTCCAGATTGGAAATAGATTTGACAAAATGTTTATAACAAAAGTACAATAATCTTAATCCCCATTTTATTTTAAGTAAAAACTTTAATTAAAAATTCCTTCCCCAGATTAAAACAATAGTGTTTCCAACCCTTTAACTATTTTTGGACAATTAATGGTTGCATCTTCCATCTTGGATTTTATAAAATATAGAATTTAATAGGAAAAACAAGCAAATTAAAAAGAAAAAGTTTTAAAAATGACGTGTAATAAAATATTTTAAAAAATCAATATTTTGTTAATACGTTTGTGCCTATATATATATATTTGAGCCGCACCTATGTACTTTAATAAAAAAAAATTAGTAATAATAAAAATGTTATTTGAAAGTTAAAATTGTACAACTTAGGCATGCATCTCAAGTATATACGTAAAAAATATATATGTGACTAAAGGAGCAGATGGTATATAGGGTTTAAACACAGGTTAGTAGATAGGACCATGAAACTCAATCTTGGGCTAAGGTTGACTGCTTCACTATTCCTTTTTTCATTTTACTATTTAAAAACAAATTATAAATAGAAAAAAATAATTAGAAAATATTTTACATAATAAAAGGGTTAAATTGGTTTACAATATTTTTTGGATACAAATAAAGTTAACAAATTTATACTAAAATTCTTACAACCATGACTTCATATATTAATAAGTAGACCTCGAATGAAATTCAACTAATACAAACTATATATATATATACAAAACAAAGCCTTCCCATAATTCTTTTCAAAAATCACCCATCGTTAATATCAAAGGATGTCTTCATGAGACTATTTCAAATTCAAGATTTATCACCAGCGTTTCTTTTACTCTTTTTTATTCACTTCTTGCATAAAAGATAATTTCTGCATTTGTCAAATAATAGGACCTGCACTCAGTTCACTAATATACAAAGCTGAATTATGATACCTCCTTTTAATACTATTATGAACTTTTATTCTTTCATTAAGACTTAATTTGATTTGACATATATAAATTTTATGACAACTGCAAGAAATCTTATAAATCAGAGTTCAACAACACTATTGAATCAGAGAGCCATTTCGACAAAAAACATAGAAAAATTAAAATTTAAGAAATTGCAAGTTGAAATCAATTTCATTCATTATTTATAAATTTAATAACTTTAAGTATGTACATACAAGATCCAAACAACTATTAAACTTACGTATAATATTTTTGTGGGTAATATAAAAAAGATTTTTTTTTTCTCCTGTAAATTTTACTTTTAATTAGAACATTTTTCTCTTAAATTTTTTAATACAATAAATTTTCATTATAAAATTTACCAGTGGAAAAAATAATTTATATAAATATGACAAAACCACGTTAATATTCAAATTTACTAAAATGACTTTTGAACTTTAATGTTTTCAGACAACTTGTTCAAATTTAGAGTATATTTCATGCATTTTAATAATAATAAAACCTTCATACTTAAATCAGTCAGTCTGCCTCGATGTTTACCCTTCTCATCATTCATTCGAAGAAAACCTACGCTATTTTAAATTTAAACCACTCTCAATCGTTACAATTTATATTAATTAAATTATATTTAAATATAAGTATATTATATATACTTTTAAACTAGATGTAATTATAGAGGATTTGAACCTAGACTTTCAAGTTCCCTTTTTGTCAATCACTCCATCTTATACAACTGATACATATGACCAACTGATGAGTGCTGGTTCAGCATGAATATGTATATTGGAGATCATTTATTTTTGTCGCACGTGATCGGCGTATAAGATGAAGTGAATGACAAAAAGGGGGCTTGAAGATCTGGGTTCAAATCCCCTATAATAAAATTAATACAATTAGTTACAAATTATATATTAGTATATATAAATATTTTTTCATCCAAAATAAGATAACCACATTTTTTTCACTGAAGAGCCACATACGGCTCCAGAGTTCACGGTTCCTAATTCCTGTTATAGAGTATACCAGAAATAATACATTTACTACCAATCTACTGTTTTGACCTATTTAATAATGAATTTAAATCAAGGCCTTTCTTCCAAGTAACTTTCATACCATCTAATAAATCGTATTTTTTATAAACCAATCTATAAATTGATGACTTAAATGGTAAACAAATAAACTATTCTCGTTAACAATTAAGTTTTTATTAATATCAAGTCTAGTTACTAAATATATTTCTAATAAATTCATGATTATAACTCTAATTGGAAGTAAATTAACTTCTTTGAATATAAGCATTATTTTTAAAATTATTATGTTTTCTATTGCTATAATAAAAATTCAATAAAGAAATTTTCATATAAGTAAGTAAATGGTTTGATAACAATCAGGCCTTATCATGTTTCTTAAATTTTTGTTTAATAAAATATCCATTTTATCAACATTTACATCGTAAAATGTTAATTTAACAATAACAAAAGTGTCATTGTCAATAGTAAAATTAATATTAGAATCAAAAGCCTTCAATCTATAAAGAAAATCCTTCAATTTATTTTTCTGAATAACAGTATCGTCTATATATCTCATAAATTTTAAAAGAACGAAAGCATGATTAATAACACACTTCTTGAAAAAAATCAATACATACAGAGCATAACAATGGAGAAATAATGTAACCAATAAGCCATTCCTCAATTTTATAAAACATTATTGCACATAAAATGCATGGAACCCTCTAAAAGTAATAGCAAATCGTGAATAACTTTAATCTTATCTACAGAAAAATGTTTTCCTAAAAGAGAAATCACATTAATATTTTTCAATCTATCAACCGATTGATAAATATTTTCAATATCCAAATAGACAATAATATTCTAAAACAAAACCATTTATTTTATTAAATGCGGGAAGAAATACAAAATTGACCAAAACTATTTTTTAAAAAAACTTATAAGAAATTTTGAAAAGTACATATTGAAGCAAAATTATGAGACATTTAACACAAAGCAAAATCTTTTAGATTATATGACTTTTCAAAGTGAAGGCTAGAATTATTATTTTCTGCATATATATGAAGATTAGGCACTGAATTTGTTGATTCTTTTGAATTATAGTTTTGGCAAAACCTTTTGATGTCATAGATGATAATGAAAATGAACACATGGGTAGATAATTGATAAGATTAGACCAAATTTTTCTTAAGTGCATATGGGTAAATTATGGTGATGTTACTCTAAAAAATGTAGCCCTGCTAAATCCATCATTTACACATGTGACAATGATATTTTTGAACAGATGAAAGTATTGTGATTATCTTGTAAATAATGATACAAAAGTTGAGATGGTAGACTTTAATAATATATTCACTAATTTGAAGAGACGTTGAACTTAGCAAAGTTGTAATCTTAAAACATGGAATAGGTCCTAATGAAATCTGGATTACCTTCAAAAATGTTGCGATTTTTTTTTAGTAATATAGGTCTCTTAGAGTTGTCTGCCTGGTCTTAAGGTTGTTTTTATTCTTTTAAATATAAAGAGAACAAACGAGATTGCAATAATTATCATGGAAGATCAATGTTATTCATAACAACAAAAATACTTTGTTGAATAGATAACCTCCACTTATATATGAATAGTTATCAGAGAATCTGTGTAGTTTTAGAGAATCGAGAAATATTGTACACATGGTTTAGTTAACAGTAAATGTAAGAAAAGTAATGGGAACTAAAGAGTAGTTCGTGTAATGCTTTCATTGATTTAATCAAAGCATTCATCAAAGTTTATATTGTGCCGCTTCCACGTGATGAAAATGAGAAGTGTTGTTACTCTAGTTGGAAAACAAGCATTTGAAAGAAGAACAGGTGTTAAATGATATGTACTAGCTCCTTTTTTGTTATTTTATAATAGTGGTCTTTGAAATTGCATATAGATGATTTAATGAATTGATAACCAAGATGCAATATAAGGTTTATAATAGAATTTGTCATTTGAATTGATTAAAAGCAGCAACATGAATATCTTTTTGGTTTCTGAATTCACAGTATGCTGTTGATGGTGCTATCTTTGCCAATTTCAAATAATGATCCATGGAATGGACTTAATGTTGTGAATGTAATATATAAGGAATTTTGATTTCATAATGTTCAAAAAAAACTAGCTCTCTATCAGCCAGTGATGGAAGAAAAAAACAGTGACATTTAGCTTGAATGTTTATGAATTTGAGAATATTATCCAATTTAAATATCTTGGTAGATTTTTCACTGAGAACGGTGGTCTTGGATAATGGACTGCTGCACAGAATTCATTGTTCTGCTATTTTTAACAAAGGACATTTCATCATTAATGAACTAATGACTTCAATTAAATTTGTGCCATTTTACACAATTTATTATAAGGAAGTGAGATAAATATTAGCATTAGAAAAATTTCATTTCAGGATGCAATATCTTCTTTAATTTTCTGGCTACACCCCTATAAAGTCCACTATTGTAAAATCACATCTATTTTGGATTGGATTTGTGAAAAGAACAATATAACAAGATTTTATTAAAAAATATATTGTAAACTTGAGCAAGATTTCCATGAAAGAAATAGACCTTGTTTACATTGTAAGAATTATCTCGAATACTTTCCAAAAAAGTGCGATATTGATAGTTTTTTTTTTTTTTTGGAAGATAAAGTTGGGAGTAGAATACAAAGGAAAGCTACATTAGACAGGATATTGAATGATTTTGAAAGAAAAGTTTGTGGCAGATGAAGTTAAATGGCAGCATTGCAAATTCTTAAATAACGGTCACTGTGTTCTGTATGTGGATGTATTCCTGGTTCATGAATTGGTTTGTAAAGTCAATTAAACTCATCTCTAATATTTTTTATCTTGGAATTGGAATGCTCATACAAGTGGTTATTGCTGATGATGATTCTACTTGAAAATATTAATTTTTACTTTGAGGATTTTTGCTAATAAATTGTACATTATTAAAAATTACAAAAACAAATTCTTTTACAATTTTTCTTTTTAAATCTTGTTTTTTTATTTAATGAACTATTTTTTCATAGTTCAGTTTTGTTTTAACATTTCAATTATAATATGATTGAAATTTTATTTTTTCAAGAATTATTCCATTTAAATAAACAAAATGAACAGGAAGAGAATGAGAAGGGAGAACTCTTGTAAATGGCCCAGGATCTTCTTCTGAAATACTGATATCTCATTCTTGTCTGGTTCATTTTGTTTCTTTAAATGGAATAAACAGTTTTTGAAAATGACCATATAGTATGATTGAAACATTGGATGAAAACAAATATGAAAGAATGGTTCATAAAATAAAAACAGCTTTGAGAAGAAAAAGAACTTGTTGATTTTGTAAATTTTAACATATTAATGGATCAAATTTATAAAGAGCATAATGAAATATTTTTCTGAAGGTTAGTGATGATGGTATATTATTAGATGTGATATGTTGGACTATTTCCATCTATGAGTGAATGTTGAATGTATAGAAAATTTTAAACTTTCCAAATACAAACAACTAGTTATAATAACACACAAATAGACAACACAGGTTAGTAATTACACAAACGTTTCGAGTAGTATTATTCTCCACTCTTGTTCAGGTGTTGCTGATCTATATGCACAGTGACAATATTCCCTTAGAAGCTGAACTCACACCTTTAGATTTTTGAATATCGAATTTTTAAGGCATATGCTCAGTTGGTAGAGTGTTTGCCTTAAAAATTCTTTTAAATACTAAAGTTGTTTGCATTCTGGTTTACAAGAGACTTTTTTTAGTAATTACAATAAATCGAGTATAGTTCCACTCTAAAGTAAGTAATCACTATGGATTAAATCTCTGAATTTTCAGTTACTTCTGGTACTGTATTGCTAATTGATTCCTTCTTTTATTATATGTTTTTTACAGTAAGATGTAAAATGACCTTTCATAATATTACCCTGTCATAGGATCAGACACTGGAAGATTTTATCCTATAAAAACATCAGGAAAATAATTAACTGGACTTAAAATAATGTGATTAAATGTTTTACAAATCAAACGCATCTTATCAGGATACATAACTTTGAAGATGGGGGTATTCATGTACATATGTTCGGTTGTTTTTCTTTATAGAAATCTGAAGATTTATTTTGCAATGTAATTGATTATTTTTCTAAAAACACATTTAAATTTTAACATATAAATAAAATTATTCAAAAGTATCAGTTTTAAAGGTATGACAGTTTCTTAATATGGAGATCGTTACTCAATAACTTGAATAGTTTTAAATTAAATGCTTATTCATTAATAATAAATTCAGAACGCTTTTTTTTTTTTTTGCTTAATAATATGCTAACCATATTAGAGGTTAGTTAGATTTTCCCTTTTTTATCACCGTTATTTGATTCGGTTGGAAAGAGAAGCTGGCTTCTCTAAAGTGCCTCCATGTCTATTTTTATCATAATTAATGTTGTCCATAATTGCCATTAACCAATTGCACTACCGGTAATGTGACATTTAAATATTTTTACCTGATAGCCGCTACTTCATACTTTCCTTTTGAAATGGTACATGGTCTTCCCATTTAGATTATCTAGACTTCCATACAGTGTCACCTTGGTGGGTAGTTAATATATATATTCAAATCATTTTAACACAATTAGCTAGATTTTTCCCCCGTATCATTGATGGAATAGTGTGTGAGGCTTCTGCAGCTTGAAGAGGACACGATTTTTAGAAGATTAATAAAATCTTTTTTTAAAAGCTCTTGTGGATATTGGGTGCCTATTTGATAAAGGACGGACTGGTGGATTGTACAGGGTTTAATACTGTAGCACTTTTTTTAAATTTTCTTAAGCCAGTCTTTCATCCCAAAGTTTCATGTTAATGCCTAAACATTAAACTCGAGTGTGCATGTAGTAACGCAGTAATTGAAGAGTATTACAATAACTGATTTATTATATTTGATATAAATAAAAACTGGCTTTTGAAAACCAAAAATATATTTATTAGTCAAAAAAATTGCAAATATAAAAATTGACTGAACATTCTACATTGTATTTCTCTTGACATCACGATTGCCTTTGGCAGTAATTTTAAATCCTTAGATTTATTGCTATTGAGTGCTTGTTCCACTGTTTTGGGGTGATGTTGACTTTAGTCTCTTAAAGGAGAAGGCTGTTTAAGGTAATTTTCACACTTATGATATTCAATGCTTTTGTGTAAACACATAGTAGTTGGTGATGAGATCTTGATTGTTTTTAAAGTGGTTACAAACTTTCCGTACAATAGTGCCACTCAATGCAAGCCTTAGTAATCAATGTATGCAAGACAATTTATGCATAAAATTTCTATCTAGTACCTACTCATTCAATGTCCCCAGACTCATTCCTAGCTAGTGGATTTCATCAGTGAGAAGCCTTGGATCAGAAAGCACTACATTTAGATCTTGGGATCTAATGCAATCTTCCAGCAGCCACTCTTTACCTATTTAATTAACTATAAAGTTATGATTCCAAGATGAAAATACTAATGTTTTCAATCCATGCCAATTCACTTGTTTATTTGTACAGATCTGAACCCAGTTCAGTATCTTTATATTTTAGTGTCGGTGGTTTTTAAAAACCAGTCACCCATCATCCTATTTCACAGGATTTGTATAAAATCACAAAAACATCACATGATCAGCAGTTCTTATGCTTACAAAAGCTGTTCAAACAGTAGCAAACTCAAACCTTAGTTTGAACACCTTGTGTAAGCATAGGTAATGGTGTTCATATGGGGATTTTAAAATGCTTCAAAGTTGGTTTATTATGCTTTTCACTTTTGTTTTGATGGATTTTTAAAATTAGGTGATGATCAAATTTAAGTTAGTATTCCGAAATGCTTTTTATAAAATAGCACTTATTTGCATCTCATAAAGTGGTGGAATCTAGAAAAATACATGTTTATGGTAAGAAAAATCAGGATGAAGATTGGCTGAATAGTTTTTTTTTTATGTTAAGATTGATAAAAGACAGATAATTACAAATCTGATTAACTGATCAATAACTTCCTTGATTACCAATGTGTTGAGTGTTTCTTGTGCACCTATACATTAAAATAGGCAATTTCACCATACAGTAGTGCCAACCAGAGTAATCAGTGGATGTCAGAAGGCTTATGCATAAATCCTTATCTAGTGCTTACTGGTACAATATCCCCAGATTAGTTTCTGGCTTGTGGCCTTCATCAGTGAGGAGCTTTGGATCTAATGCAACCCTCCAGCAGCCACCTTTTATCTCTTCTTAACTACAAAACTATGAGAATAAAATTTGAAAACAATATTTTCAATCTAAGCTCAATAGCTTACATAGTCATACAGGTCTGAACCTAGTTCAGTACCCATACATTTTGGTGTCTTTGGCTCTTTAACAATCAGCCACCATTATCCTATTAGGCAGGATTGGTGTCAAACCATTAAACATCACATGATCACTATTTCTTGTGCTAGCACATTACTGTTATTAAAACAGGCAAAACTCTCCATACAGTAGGCCACTCAATGCCAACCAGAGTAATCAATAGATACCAGAAGGCTTGTGCATAAAACACTATCTAGTGCCTACTCATCCAATATCCCAAGACTAGTTGTGCACAAGCCTTCTGGCATCCATTGATTACTCTGGTTGGCACTGAGTGGCCCTACTGTATGGAGAACAGTAATGTGCTAGTATAAGGAATAGTGACCATGAGGTGTTTAGTGGTTTAACACCAATCCTGCATATAGGATATGGTGGCTATGGTTGTTAAAGAGCCAAAGACACCAAAATGTATGGGTACTGAACTGGGTTCAGACCCATATGACTATATAAATTATTGAGCTTAGATTGAAAATATTATTGTGTTTTAAATTTTATTCTCATAAATTTTCTAGTTAAGTAGAGATAAAAGGTGGCTGCTGGAGGGTTGCATTAGATCCTAAGATCTAAGTGCAGTGCTCTCAGATACAAAGCTCCTCACTGATGAAGGTCACAAGCCAGAAACTAGTCTGGGGATATTGGATGAGTAGGCACTAGATAGGGATTTATGCACAAACCTTCTGGCATCCATTGATTACTCTGGTTGGCACTGAGTGGCACTACTGTATGGAGAGTTTTACCTGTTTTAATAACAGTAATGTGCTAGCATAAGAAATAGTAATCATGTGATGGTTAGTGGTTTAACAGCTATACATTATTATTTTGAAGGCAAAACATTAATAAAAGAATAATAATAACCCTTTCTAATGGTATATACAAAATGAAAAAATAAATGTTTCTATCTTTAAAATGGTTTGTTAATACAGAAATCATTTTTGTTTATAGTGTATTTGATTATTAAGTGCAGAAAAATTGATACACCATAAAAATGTATTGATTCATAATGTCATGTAATATTAATCTTTAAAAATGAGTTTGTCACTTGACAAGTCATTTAAAATTCAAGCATCAGAAGTTACAAAGTTGAGCTGTGATCCACAGACCTATAACTTTCAAAATCTGACACTTTACTATTGCACTATACCCCCAACAAAGAAATCCAAACTTGATACATAAATAAGAAATACCATTAAAGCAATATAAGATATTAATATTAAAGGTAGGTGACCTAGTTTCTTAGATATGGAACAATGAATGGGAAAATATTGAATATTTTGAAATCAAATTTAAAAATTGTCCTTAGAACTTTAATGTTTAAATAAGTGTCCCAAGAGGGTAGGGTAACATTTCCCCACTAGGGTATTCAGGTTTTTTTAAACTTTTTTTTCCTGTCTGACCAAATACTTGTCTTTATCTAAACTAAATTTTTACGATTATACTTCCTTCCTGAAGGTGAATTAAGTGATGATGTGTACCTTGTTGTCAGCCTTTCCGATATGAAATGTTCCCATAATTTTGAGTCATTCACCTCTCTGATGGACTTGCTCTGAAGAAGATTGCAGGTTGGTCGAAACGTAGGTGTAACTATATGTACAAATAAAGAGTTTTGCTAAAAAGTGTTTGAAGTGATTTGGATAAATTGTATTAAATGAAGTTCATTTACAATTATAGTTCTGGCAGCTTTTTTTTAAAAAAAAAAAATTTACAATCAAAAACAAAAATGTCATGTTAGCCCATCCCTTGCATATGTATTAAATGAATTGTGTCCTGTACATGAGGGGTCAGATTGACCTTAGGTCAACATGGGTGTGATAAGAATCTCAGCCTCAGGGTGGCCTTCCATCATCAGATTTTCAATTGGATGGATGGTTGAAGAGTTGGAATGTGGAGTAGATTGAAGCCTGTCCATTAAAGTATGAGGTTTGGCTATCTTAATATATATCTGAGCACTTATAGCATCTATGTGTAGAGATGGTAATCTGGACCAACTTGCTGGTTTAGCATGAAATACGCATATTGGTGATTATTTATCTTTTCAGCATATTATGTGTTCAAGTGTATCAATTTTATGAGATAGTGTGGAGAGTGGTGGATCATGTGAAAATCTATGCTCATGTACCCTATATATTAAAAGAATATTGTATATTTTAATCACTTATATGCACATATTATTATGTACATATATTAAATATGATATACAAAAGGGATATACATTTTAACTTATAGAAGAACTAGCTAGTGATATATATCAACTACAAGTGTCCAATAAATTTAAAGTATGATGTAGATTTACATTTTCGGATTTTCATTTACTGTGCCAAAACTAAAAACTTAAAAATAATAGATAAACATTTTTTTTAAGATTAAATGTTTTTATTGACTGTGCAACAAAAATAAAAATAATAATTGCTTCTTCAACCCAAAATTGAAGTTTTTAGATTTTACTTTAAATAAAAACATGGGGGGAGAGGTTCAGAAATTAATTAAGTCAATCCCAATTTTTTATAACAAGATAAAAGTCACGCCCACCTATGCTTTTTTTTTTTCAAGAAAATCTAAAAAAACCCAATTGTGATTAAAAAAACTTTTTTTTTCTTTTTAGGGCTAAATTGATAAAAGGATTTAATAAAAAAAAAAATTATCTTTATTATTAGAAAATATTTTTGTTTAATTCTTTATAATATTTGCATTATTTTTATTGTTGTGCAAATATTAAGCTCTCTGACCAAAAACAGATTGGTTAATTTGAAAATAGAGTAATAGGGCCAAGTGATATCATTTAATCATAAGCATTAGAACTTTTCCATTGTTGTCTGTTAGCATTGTGTATTTTTAGTATGCTACATATGAATTGGTGTAGTAGTAATATTTTGATCTGGAGAGTAAAGCCTTCTATCGACTTTTTCACTCTCAAGCACACTCACTGAGATTGCTGTATTAAAGAGATTATTAGATGTAAATGACTTTTTCATAGCCTGAAGTAGATGAAATAATGCGGTATTGAAAAAACCCAGTATTATTTTAAAGAGTTTATTACAAAATAAAAGTATTTATTACTAATTTTAAATAAACTGCTCTTCGTGTTTCAACAGTGTTAGGCTTCCAAGGTAGATTTTCAATGGAGTAAAGTATAAAAACACAACTTCAGCTCAATCAGATGAACGGAATTATTGTATTCAACCTGTCATTTGTATTCTTAAACATCACATGACTCTTCAGTAACTAATACTACAATTACTGTTATATATTTATACAAGTTGTAAGTTTTTTTATGCTTCAAATTACTAATTTTTGACATAAATAAAAAAGCAGAAATCTTAATTTGGGAAAATAGCAAAAAATGTCAATAATTGTAAAATTTCTTCTCTCAATGAGAAGAGACAGTGGGATAAAAAATTATGGTATGTATAGAAGTTGCTAATATAAATAATAATTTGATTGTGAAATGTTTTTTACATTGGTGACATGAAATGTTTTTTTTTTCTTTTTGCAATTTAGACATAGCTGAGTGCACTTTCGGTGAGGTCCAATTTGCCCTCATCAAAAATGCACTCATCAGTGTCTAAATTGCAAGAGAAAAACTATTTCATGTCACAGGCTTGAAAAATGTTTTGCAATCAAATTACAAATACAAATGAACTGAAATTATAAAAATATAAGGTTGAACTCGGACTAATGTAAATCATAAATATATGAAGTCTTTCATAAAGTCCTTTTTTAAAATAAAAAAATTTAAACCGTATGTGCTTGACTGATTTTCAACTATTTTATATATCATCATCATTGTCAACTATTATTAATCCACTGCAGGATGAAGGTTTCTCCAAGTTCAGTTCATCTTCTCTGATCTCTAGCCACTTTTTTCCACAACACCCCTCATACTTTATTTCATCCAACTCACATGTGGTCTCTTTCTGGGTCTTTTATAGAATCTCTTGGAATCCTGTTTAAGATTTCAATTGTCTATCTATTATCATCCCTTCTAGCAATATGGCCAGCCCAATTCCACTTGTCTTTTAATTATTTCAATGATGTCAGTAACACCTGTTTGTTTTCTTACCCATATATTGCGTTTTTGATCTCTTCTTGTTATTCCAAACATGCATCTCTCTCTATTTCTTTGAAATGGAAATGTCTCTGAAATGACATTTAAGCAATATGTTAAAAAAAATTATGCTGGTATTTAAACCAAGCCTTGATGTAAATAAATGTGTGCGGGGTAATGATAAACTGGATTCCAAGAGATTGTAAAAGACCCAGAAAGAAGCCACATGAGATGGATGGATGAAATAAGAAAGTGTGCAGGGGTGATATGGAGAAGAGAAGCTAAAGATTGGAGAAGATGGCTTGAACTTGGAGAGACCTTCATCCTGCAAAAGATTGATAGTGGTTGATGATGAAGCTCTGAAAATCCCCTGTGAGCAATATGTAAACTAACCATCTATAAATGCAAGTAATAGAATGAGCCTTCATTCCGTACTTGCTTTTATAGACAGTTAGTTTAAATATAGTTCACTAGGAGTTTTCGAGCTATCCAAAAGTTACATTTAAAAGTGTAAATAATAAAAATAAGTGTGTGTGACATCGATATTTCATAGCGCATGCGTAACCTCGTATATTTGCTATCTTCCACTGATTACTGAGGAATTAATTTAAAATAATTATGTAGAATTAAAATAATTAAATAATATTTATTCTATTTATGAAGATATTATTTTTTTAAAAAAGTAAATAAACTACGCGGTTCGCACCTGTATTAGTATTAGTGATATACAATGACTTCATAATTGCATTTACAATATGATTAAATTTCATTAAAAATGAAAATTATCATTAAAATTGTTTGTAAATTAAATTCAAAAACTTAAATCATAAATTATTTGAATTTTATTAAGTACAAAAAAAAACAGACAAATTTCCGATTAAAATAAACAACAATATATTTTCCAAATAGCATCAATTGCGTATGTAATTGACTTAATATAAAGAGGTTTTTTAAAAAAATGCCATTAAAGATCACATGACCTTAGCTTTCACGTTGTTATTCATTAGGAAATTATATTTTCATGTCGTCTATTGATTACTAAAACTTACACTAGATGGCATAAAAGTAGTAAAAATAGAATAATTTATTTATAAATAGGAGTATTTGCTATAGTCAGCTATTTCCATTCATTCCTCACCTAATCAGATTATTCAATTAATTCAAATATCATTGTAATAAAGTAACCAATGAAAAGCTGCAGATAAAAATTGGAAGAGTTCAATTTGCCTACATTTGTCAGGCTGAAGTAAAAGTCGTCCATAGTATTATTAAAATCCATCTGAATTTTATATCTGCTATACCTCACTGTAGTGAATAAAAATACCCAAATCTTCCGTTAATGATGCACTATTTTTGGATTTTTTTTTTCATCTATATTCTCTGCAACAATAAATATAAAGGAAGGATATCCATCTAAACATTTGAAGGAACAACCCGCCATTATCTGCTAAATAATGAGGTTGGAAAATAATTAATCTATCTAAAACATATTATCTGTCCCAAATAATAGGAAAGCCTTTATATTCCTTAAACACTGAATATTATTTTACTGTTTGCCACCTCTAATGAGAAGATAAAATACGCTAGTGATGATATACAAATTGCTTACATATGTAAATTTAAATACATGTATATTGTCTATACTAAACTTAATGTAACTATAAGGGACTTAAACTTTCAAGCTCCCTACATCTATCCAAATCTATCTTATACAATTAATACACATGACCACATATATGTGCAAAGAATAAATGATCTCCAATGTATGTATTTTGTGCTGAATAAATGATCTCCAATGTATGTATTTTGTGCTGAATCAGCACTCGTCAGTTGGTCCAAATCATCGTCTCTCACACATATATACAATCAGTGCTCAATTTATATTAAGACAGCAAATCTTTATTCATCTATGTAAATCTACTTATGTATGTTCAAGGACAAGTATATAAATTCAAATATATATGTTTAATTATCTATATATAGATAGGTTTGTATGTGTACGTAAATATGTTTGGATATGCAGACATGTTTGTATATGTATATCTGTATATGTGTATAATTTTATTATAAAAAAATACTATAAGGTATGCAAATGTTTGTACATATATACTTGAATTAATATATGAGGAGGAAGGCATATAAATAGAAACGTGTTAACCTGATAATCAATAATTTGGTAACTTTCAAACTTCTGGACAAAATTATGAAGGTGATCATGTGCATCGAATGTTATTATTTTGGCAATAACCACATTTTTTATTTAATATTTTCTTCGAGAACTCATACATACTAAAAATTAATAAATACAGTATAATAAATAAATAATTATATGCCTACATTTAAAAGTAAATAAATGAGAATACAGTAAATAGCAGAAAATTAATAAATATAGTTACTATGAATGTCATGTTTCTATCGTCATTATCATCATTATTGTCAGTTAGGATAGATATGCTACATGTTAAAGATTTCTCCATGTTCATTCTATTTTCTTTGATCCATAGCTTTGTTTATCCATTTCACTAGCAAATTGCTTTATCTCATTCATCTATTTTACATGTGATCTTTTTCTAGGTCTTTATCAAACTCTTGGGATAACAATTTAAGATCCCAACTGTCAATATATTATATATTCTGTCTATATATCCATTCTACCTTCATTTCCATCTTTTAATTGTTTCATTGATGCTAAGGATATTTGTTTGTTCTCTCACAAACATTTCCAATTCTTTATTTTTGCTTCTTATATATATCCATACTTTGCTGTATAATCTGAAGTCTCTATGTTGTTTGTCTATTAAGTGTTTAAATTTAAGATCCATAAGTAAGAATTGATAAAATGTGACTATTAACAATACTCCTTTTCAAACATTTAGGGATATTTCTTCTTAACATTAAGTAATTTTGGTCAAAAACACTCTACCCATGTTTAATTTTTAAGACTAATTTCAACTATGATATTTTTATCTGTATTAATAATCTTGCCAGCATATTTATGGTTATTAACTTCTTCTAGTTCTTTACTATTAACTTTTTATTTTTTTATTTTGTGAAAAGCTATTGAAAACTGAAAGCAGTCATTTTTAGTTCTATTTGCTTGCTTATCTGATGGTTCTTTTAACATTTCATAAAGCTTTGAAATATTACACAGAGGCTAAACTGTCCATACAGTAATCTACTCAATGCAAGCTAGAGAAATCAATGGATGCAAGAAGATTTGTGCATGCCTACTCATCCAATATCCCCAGACTAGTTTCTAGCTTATGGCTTTCATCAGTGAGGAGTCTTGGATCTGAGAGCACTGCACCTAGATCTTAGGATCTAATGCAACTCTTCATTGATTACACTGGCTTGCACTGAATGGCGCTACTGTATGGAGAGTTTAACCTCTGTGTAAACAGCTTGTGTAAGCCCAAAGAATGGTGATAATGTGATGTTTAGTGGTTTAATACCAATCCTGCCCAATAGAATTATGGTGACTGTGGTTATTAAAGAACCAAAGATACCAAAATGTATGAATGCTGAACTGAGTTCAGATCTATATGACTATACAAGCTAATAAGCTTGAATTGAAAATATTTTGAACTCAATGCTTTATAGTTAGCTAATAAGATAAAAGGTGGCTGCTGGTGCTTGCATTAGTTTCTGAGATCTAGGTGCAGCGCTCTCAAATTCAAGGCTCCTCACAAAGTCACAAGCTAAAAACTAGTCTGGAGATATTATATGAGTAGGCACTAAATAAGGATTTTATGCACAATTCTTCTTGCATCATTTATTACTCTGGATTGCACTAGTTTAGCCTCCGGGTAAACAGCTTGTGTAAGCATAAAGAATGAGGAGCATGTGATGTTTAGTATTTTGAAATAAACAATTACATTATCTGTAAAATCTAGATAACTTAAATGTATTTTTCCTTTTATTTCCTTAATTTCTTATTTTAATCCTTATTTCCCATAAAATTGCAATAAAATGCTTCAAGATATGTAATTTCACTGTTATGCTCTCTTATTAATGTTGATCTTCTTACTGTTCCTATGTGATTCCATTATTGCTATGCACTTTGATCAATATTCTTTAGAATTTGATGTTATCCAGGTCTATATCTTCATGGTCCAAAAGTATGATCACCATGAAAATAGTTCCAAGCTCTCAATACAGTACCACCCAATGCAGTCTTAGTAATCAATGGAATCAAAATGTTTTTGCATAAAATCCCTGTCTAGTGCATACTCATCCATTATTCCCAGACTACTTTCTAGCTTGTGACTTTTATCAGTGAGGAGCCTTGCACCTGAGAATATTGCACCTAGATCTTAGGATCTTGCACTGGGTAGCACTACTGTGTGGAGAGTTTGCTAAGGTTTTAACAGCTTGTGTAAGCATAGGAAATGGTGATCATGAGTTGTTTTATCCCTGAAAATGCTTAGGGGGTCAAATACTTTTTCATCGTATATAAATCCAAGAATAATAGCAACTCATATTCTTTGATTAGTATATAAGATCTACCTTGTTCTTTTAATTGGTTTAGCCTCAAAGTTCTTTGTAGATCAATTGCAATGACATTAATAAAAAGATCTTGGATCAAACTGATAGAAAATCGAAAAGTCTGTAATTTCTAATAACGATGTATTAACAAACTCCACTTCTCCTCTCTCTTCATTTTTCATATAAATAAAGATACAATAAAAGACAAATGACCATCAAAATGCATTTCGTGCTGAATCAACACTCATCAGTTGGCCCCGTCACCTTTTCCCATATATATCTTTATTACATGTAGTGTATTTATGTATGGCGATTTTTCACATTTTCTTTTTCAACCGCCAAACTTACTCCACCCACAACCTCGTTTTCATTCACTTTCGATATCTTTAAATTTTCACTTTGCTTCAAGATCATTATTATTACTGCATTTTCCCAATCATCTAGCATATATTTATCTTTTAAACATTTGGTGAATAGTTTTGTTAGCAACTTCTTCACAGTTGTTTTTAAGATATTAATAATAATTCCATCATTTTCTGGAGGATTTCTATTTTCATTGCAAACACGTTTTTAGGCTTCACCATTTTCAGATGATAGATACAAAGTTTTATATATTGTCGGATCATTAAGATACAAATTGTATACAAATCTATTTCATAACTGAAACATACAGGCTTATTATATACCTGTCTATATATATATAGGATATATGAGCACAGACTTTACACGACCCCAGCTCTTTCCACACCATCTCATAACACTGATACACTTGAACACATATATGTTGAAAAGATAAATAATCACCAATATACATATTTCATGCTAAACCAGCAGCCATCAGTTGGTCCAGATTACCATCTCTACACATATATGCTATAAGTGCTCAGATATATATTAAGATAGCGAATCCTCATAGTTTAATGGACAGGCTTCAATCTACTCCACATTTCAACTCTTCAACCGTCCATCCAATTGAAAATCTGATGATGAAATGTTCAAAGGCCACCCTGAGGCTGAGATTCTTGTTACACCCATGTTGACCTAAGGTCAATCTGACCCCTCATGTACAGGACATAATCCATTCAATACATATACAAGGGATGGGCAGACATCTCTACTATGTAATAACTGAAACACACAGGCTTATTATATAGCTGTCTATATATATATGGGTGTGACAAGAATCTCAGCCTCAGGGTGGCCTTTGAGCATTTCCATCATCAAATTTTCAATTGGATGGACGGTTGAAGAGTTGGAATGTGGAGTAGATTGAAGCCTGTCCATTAAACTATGAGGATTGGTTATCTTAATATATATCTGAGCACTTATAGCATATATGTGTAGAGATGGTAATCTGGACCAACTGATGATTTCTGGTTTAGCATGAAATACGTATGTTGGTGATTATTTATCTTTTCAACATATATGTGTTCAAGTGTATCAGTGTTATGAGATGGTGTGGAGAGTGGTGGGTCGTGTGAAAGTCTGTGCTCTTATATCCTAAATCTATTTCAATAAATTTTCTTCGCTATGAATTTACTTGGAGTGAGCTATCTTTAAATCATGCTGTAGATTACTTTTAGATAATTTTACTGCAAATCTCATTTATTTTTGATGAAACGTGAATTTTTCTTTGTACGTGTGAAAACTATTGTAATTCATTGTATAAATAATATTATTATTTTTGGAGATATCGAGATTAATGATCTGCTTTTTTTTTTTAACACTGTTTTAAATGCTTCGTTACTTTTTTTTCCTAGTGTGTCAAAGCATCGGCCGGGATGCGAACCCGCTAACCCGGGACAACTGCTTGTAAGGCAGCCGTGCCGACCCCCCGACCACCAACGCTTAATATTACAAAATGTCATAGTTTTAATGCGAAAATTAGTATAATCCCCTAGTGAACTACGTGTAAACTAATAAAACTGTCAATAAACGAAAAAATACAGGGTAAGACTGCAGTATATTTTAGCGCAGACAGTATATAAGCAGAGTTCTGTACATAAATTTAACTTTTGTTTAACTTCTCAAAGAACAACATACCCAATATTAAATGTTTTGGTACTCCTTCTTTTAACTTTTTACAAACATTTTCATTATTAATCCATACAGTTTTTACTTTTTTTAACATATGAAATTATATCCAGAAGTGGTTGCTATAAAAAATTATGGAAGAGGATATTGATTTGTTTTATATTAGATTCTCTCTAATTATATCTGAGGTGAAATACACTTTTACTAATATTAATCAAAATATGGATCTATTCAGTTCAGTTTTTAATATTCGGTTAATTCATATATTCCAATGAAATATGTTGTGAATAATCATTTCTCTTCTCGTTTCTTTGTTCACATTAGGACTGTTATTAAGAAGAAATTATTTTATTATAGGCAGTTTGTTTAAACACATTCCAATATTTTATTAATTTATTAACCGTAGAAGCTTGTTGACTAAGGATCTTCAAAAGTTACATTATTCAAAAGTGGGTTTAAAACTCAATCTTTCAACTAATTTTATAAAAAATTCAGGAATTTTGAAGTGGAAGATTCACTTCGATAGTCATTCGACATTAAGTGCAGGGGATTTATTATATCACTTTTCTTCTGATCAATCACAAATCCCCTCAGATTGCATATCTAAAGATGGAATAAATAGGAATATCTCGGTTGATAATTTTAATAAATGACATCATCTCTTCTATTAAATTCCTTCTTATAAAAAGATGAGAAGATAACACTGCCATTACATTTATTACAATCATATCTTTTTAATTTTAAATTTCATTTTCTTCATTTTTTTCAAATTGGTTAAATTTGTTACAATTTTTAAAAGTGGTTCCAAAGATTGTGTCAATAATTATAGACCCAGCTCAGTTGATCAAACTATTTCATGGCTTTTCAAAAGATGTATTTTATAATAAAATTACCTCTAATGTTAGTAATTCTTTGACCTCAATGCAACATGGATTTTTTGATTCATACCTCTGTTGAAAGAAATCTTATAATCTTTGATCACCCAGAGCGCGCTTTTGAGAATCAAGTAGGCAAGATGTAGATTTGATTTGTCCAAGGCATTTGATAAAGTGGATCATAACCTTTTTGTTAAATTGCTTATTATAGTTTTTTCTGAAAGTTTGAATTAAATAAATTGAGTCGTAGATTGAGAATAGCTCTGCTTATGAAAGAGGGTTAGTTATATATCTTCTGGAGTGCATTTTTGTGGTTTGGCAGTACTCCAAAGTAATATTAGATAATTACATTAATGCTATTAATTATGACCTCACAATTTTATATTTCCTTTACTATGCAGATGATTGCAACAATTTATAAAAATATTAATTTGTAAAATTCTAGTATTTGTGTTGAACGTTTGTATATTACAAAAATATTAATTCCAAAAAATGAATTCAATTTTCTCCAATTGATTGTAAATAACTTTACTGAATGGTATGAGAAAAATAAAATTATCATTCATATGGGAAAATGTTCCATTGTGTCTAATTAAAAATAAAAATCAGAATTTTAAAAATTTTTCATATTGTATTGGAGACCTTAAAATACTCCAGTTTTCTAAAGAGATTTTGATATTTTGTTTTCTAGCAATAGATTCTTTCACATTGGCATCATACATATAATTGATAAAGGTTTTAAAATTATTGAGTAAACAATTTGACCTCATCAAGCTTAAATTGATTACATCTTTGGCCTTTGCGAATATCAAAAGAGATAAAGTAAAAATTCAAACAGTTTTTAATTGATTTACAAGACAATAATTTAAATAGAAACCATATTTTTACTTAATAAGATAAAAATCAGAGATCTCAGTTTATTGTACCAACTATATACACATGTAAAGTTATTGTCTCTAATTTAATATTAATATTAAATACAAATATGTGCTTTTATATATATATATCAGATGTACCCGACCTTGTAAAGACTGTATTTTTTAATTGATTGCTTTAACAAATTTGTTTTAAGATTTAATATAAATTAAACAAAACATTTTAATCTTATATATAAATTTCTAAATTTTAACAAAGCTAAATTAAAATTTACATTTTTAAATATACTCATCACTAGAGGACTCTCTGAATAAAAAATTTTAATTTTTTTTTTCCAATTTTTTTGACGGCATCAGGTATAAATGTAATAGTTTTTTAAAGCTTTATTAATAGTTACTGCTTATTAATGTTAGAATACAAAAATGTCTGCTTTTAAGGCCAATTTTTTATATAAAATATGATATTTATATTTTTTTAAATGATTACGTTAGCAATTTTTTTTAAGGTTTAATGTAAATATATATATTTTTAAAATAAACATTGCTGAGTATGTCAGTCATTTGAATTATATTAGTGGATTGACAGTCCGACACTCCTCAACATCACTAATTTTTGTTTAATTAAAAAATTTAAGCGCTGGAATCTGGAGCCAAAGTTCTTCAACTTCCTGGTAAAACTTAACTTAGACACCCTCCCCATGTGCCATTTTCTTGTTGCCCACAGAGGATTCACTTGTTTGGATCCGGTCTGCCCACTGTGCCACAGGCAGGATGACACCATTACCGATATCTTCACACAATGTCCAGTCCTTCATGGATGTAGAACTATGATCCAATCAGTATATGCAGTAAAACAATCTTTAATCAACTCCACCATTGCTGGTATTGCTGATGGGAATTTTTCATTGGTGAGAAGTTCACTTTCCTGATTTATAATTACCAGGTTACCCATTGTAAAATGCTTTATAATCAACCTGATGCTGACCCCCAGCAAATTTTTTATGTATAAACTCAGGATAATAAGGGATAGATATGAGCTAATTGTGCCACAGCTTACTTTCAGGAAACATGGGACCTGGTAGACATTCGTTATAGAACTGAAGGTGACTCTAGCAATCTTTCATCTGTCAGGACAATCACTCTTATGTGTGAATAAGAATAATGTTTCTCCTATGTATCAAATCTTATTTATTGCTTTGTACAACAAATTGAATTAAAATATGTAGTAAAGTTCTTGATAATGTTTGTTGTTAGCTTGTCTAATAGATATATATGCAAATGTATGCAAATCATGTAGACTGCCCATTTTTTTGAAATGGAGAAGCAAGCATCTCTCCTATTAATGGAGTTGGCATTTTCTGCTATAAAGCATGCCTCCTTTATCTTGCGCTTGGTGTCATTGCACTCAGTGCAAACCATTTCAGCCATCATAGGTTCAAAAATTTGGCTTGTGGACCTTTGATGTTCGAAAAATATTGAGCTACCTTCAGATTTGATTCTTACCCTGTTATATAAGTATCAATGTTGTGATACTCTGGTAGTGATTGCAGCTCATGTTTCCCCATAATATGCCACACTGCATCCATTATGGAAGCATGTAATTCTGTAAATTACCTGAGGAGTTTGATCAGGTACAATCCTGTCTTTTGAATTATTGATTGGTCTAGTAGTGATTGGTGGTGGGTGAAAGCTTAAAATGAAATCTGTTGAGAGTGTTTTAATTAATTTTTTAGCCAAGGTCGGTATATATGGCAAAAGCATACATGGTTTATCCTCTTTGGCTGGATTAGTTCTTAGTTTGTTATAGAATTGTTTGACTTTCCTATTAATGGCTCCATGTTAAGTCCAACATTCAACTGGTCTTTCAGGTAGCAATGCGCATATTATGGGGAAACACGAGCCACAATCACTACCAGAGTATCGCAACATCGATACTTATATAACAGAGCAAGAATTAAATCTGAACATAGCTCAATATTTTTTGAACATCACATATCACTGATAAACCTGACCCCACATTATTAATTATCTTTGGGACATATGTGAGGTCAGATGTATCAGTGATATGAGATAGCATGGAAAGTTGAAGATTGAGTGAAAGTCTGAGTTCAAAACCCCTTATATTAAATATACAGTGTAGTCTTGATTCATTATTTTTCATAAAATCAGAGAAAAATAAACACTATGATTGAAAAATGATAATTCCGGGAATCCATTAAAATTATGGATAACAACCTTTTAATGTTATAGTTTGTTAATACCAGTATAGTAGGCATACTATGTTTGATCTTCCTTTCAGTTTGTGCTTTTACCTGCTAAATCCATATTTTTATATTGGACTATTTCCATTACCTAATTATGTGTGTTGAATGTCTTTAGAAAAGTTTAATTTTATTTAAATATTCCAAATGCATTCAACTGTTAGTAATATCACAGCAAACAACTGTTAGTAATATTACAGCAAACAGTTTAATATATACACTAACTGTTAATAATATCACAGCAAACAACTGTTAGTAATATCATAGCAAACAGGTTAGTATATGCACTAACTGTTAGTAATATCACAGCAAACAGGTTAGTATATGCACAATGTTCTAAGAGGTAACTTTCTCCCCTCTTCTTCAGGTGTTGCTGGCCTGACCAGTGACAGTACTAGCATGACATTTGAACCTGGGTCCTTAGATTCTTGATTATTGAATTTTAAGGTAATGCTCTAACCAACTGAACCAGCAACACCGGAAGAAGAGGAGAGAAAGATACCCCTCGAAATGTTGTGCATATACTAACCTGTTTGCTGTGATGTTATTAACAGTTGAATGCATTTGGAATATTTAAATAAAATTAAACTTTTCTAAAGACATTCAACACACATATTAGATGATGGAAATAGTCCAATATAAAAATACAGCTAGAACACCATCATCACAAACCTTCAGAAAAATACTAAATCCATAGTTTGAAAACTATTCAATAAATTGAACTTTTTTTTTTTTTTGAAAATTTGATTCTCTGAATAGTATATAATACTAAAATACAAATTAATTGTAAATTACATATTTTTAAATATTCTTATTACATGAAAATTACTTTTTAAAAAAATTTACTTACTTGTTCTTCACATTTTAATTCTCTTATTTGTCTTTTAAAATGAACAAAAAAATACGGTCAACTGTAAATGTCAAGTTTTATGATAAATACATTAGTAAAGGACAAATCAATTGTAAATTACATTTTTTTTAATTATTCATAAAAGAAAATGTGTTATTTAATCAATACATAGTGAAATAAAAATAAACTGAGTAGTAGTAAAAAAATTTAAAAAGAAATGGAGAATTTTTTTTTTTTTATTACCGGCAGTAAATAAACAGAGTGAACATTCCAAAGAAAGACAATAAAGAGGTTTCGTTCACCGCTGTTTTATTCCAGGAGCAGCATATGTGGTCCAGAATTGACTGGAATAGTTCAGGGGCTATACCTATTATCTTCGAGCCATCTGATCGATATAATGCTTTTGATTGTTGACAATTGAATGCCTAATTATCATTTTAGTAAAATGTTTTGTTTTTCATTAATGATCTACATGCATAAATATGCAATTTTTTAATAAAGAATATTCGATTATAATACAAGTATAAATATATTTATTTTTAGATTTGTTGTGTTTAGTTAGGACTACAGGTTCGGTTTGAAACCAACAGACAAATGAAGACGACTACTGAACAATTAATATGTACAATTTATTAGTTACAAAAAATATACACATGTTAGTTAAACAAAGAATAAATATAGTTTATACAATTGAATGCTGAGGTAATCATGCCGAGTAATGAAACTCCACTTCCTGTTAAATAAGTAGCCTGCCTCGTGAGCTCTGATAAGACTCTTCTGGCGGTACTGGACAGCTTGCCTCGAGTTGGCTCTAGTTCAGACTCTTCCAGCTGCACTTAGACAGCTTGCATTGAGTTGGTTGTGGACATAGCAGTTTCAAGTCTGTATGTAGATTTGCCTCACTGCGTGGACATCGTGATAATGTCTAGAGAAATACCTTTGCTGATGGCAGAAGGTTTATTGGAGAGCATGTTCAGGTTGACAGAAGTAATTGCTCTCTGCCTTGCCTCTAAAAGGCTGACTATTTAATGGCAGATCCTCTACCTTACTGGAAACATGCAGATTTGATGCACAAACCCATTGAAGGATTTAATCCCATTGTAAAGCAACTGGATGCTAGCCAATCAGGTAAGGAATCAGAGTAGTCCACTTCTGAAGGCAGGGTCAGATATGACAAGATTATTTTGTAAAAACTAAACAAAAAGGGCTATTTTACAGAGAAATGTTTTGTATTTCATTTATGAAATATATGTCAGTGTTCAATTTTTGCAATTATTTACATTTTTAGATTACTTTCTGTATATGTGTCAATGTAAAGTACACCTGGATCTCGTTTTATGCGGTAGATAGGTTCCTCAGTAAACGCGCCCAAAAATAGACTTAACTTACCTTGGAAAATGGGGGATAGGTTCTATAATTTTCAGAAATCAGCATAAAAGCAAAGCAACAAGGAAAAATTACTTTAAAATTCGCATTAAAAAAATAAGGAAATAAAGTATGACTAATAAAAATTTCAAATATTTGAAAAAAATTAATACAAGACAAACTTTTTATTAATTACAGTATTAATTTTATATTTTTTCATATATATTTTAATCATTACTGCTATTTGACAATATGTGTTCTTTGTGAACTGATAAGAAATCAGATTCATGATGTGATGTACAACTAGCACCACTTTCAGTCTTGTGCGGTGTTAATGGTTTTCTGTTTCTATATTAAAAAAGTGAGATCACAATCAAAACAAAAAGATTATACATTATCATTAGAAAGATTATTTTCAGTTTATAAAATCAATAAAATCTTTATTATTTATTTTAAAAATCTAAAAAATATTTATTTCTGTTAATATCTAACAAAATATGTTTTAAAAGTTTAAAATTTTTGAATATTTATTGCAATATTTTTATAAGTATGTATAAATCTATTATTATTATTTACTCATTAATATAAGTACGTTATTTACATAGAAATGAAGATTCTAAATACATCTTCAGACCATATTCACATTAGCTGCTAATATACCATTATATTTTTGAAAAAAAAAAAAAAAGTATTTCAAGTCAAAATAAGCTATTAATAATTTTAATTTCTTGATATCTAATAAATATAGTGAAATATGAACAATATTAAGAAGAAATATGAATCGCATAACTTCAAAATCACATTAAAATAATCTGCATAAAACGAGACCCAGGTATATACTGAATCCTCATTTTATTCATTAGTTTTTTAGGATGGCTTCAGTGGCTCCATGCAGTGGGTAAAACAGATACTAAAAGGAAAATTGAATATAGCATGCTTACTATAATGGTATCTAGTTTGTTATTTTTAATAATTATTCACTGAAATACATATATTAATATAATTTTTATATCACAGTAATTACATACGATCAACAATTCAAGGATAATATTAATTATAGAGCTTGGATGTAATGTAAATATAATATATATTTTTAACACAATTTTATTTGCATTATTAAAGAAAAACATTAATTGTTTTTTTTTATTTAATTTCATAAATGAAAAAAAAAAATTAACAATTTTTATTGACATCCTTTTTATTTCAAAATTTTGAATTTTTTATTTTTGAAGACACTACAAGATTTTTATACTGTTGACTAGTTTTTTGCCCAAGAGTTGTTTTCTGTCTCTTATATAAGTTTCAGTTAGTAATAGAAGTTTTTTTTTAATCAGAAAAATCTTCTAATTAAATCAACTAATGCATTACTATGAGAAAAAGAAGATTGTCTGTTTTGATTTTAAGAATGATATTGTATTGATTTTTAAAAAAATGTAAGAAACTATTTTGGGATAGGAAGATTTTTATGTACTTTAAAAAAAATTTAGATATAAAAAAAGAGTTTTTAAAATATTTATTAATAATAAAATGATAAAAATGTTTGAAGAAAATTATAAAATTATTCTGCATATATTTTCATGTATTATTTTTAATCTTGTCTTTTAAAGTTTAATTTTGTGTTAAAGACTTGTAGAGGTCCCTAGTGTCACATCTAAGTGCATAGTCTTAAGGTTATAGTCTTAATATATATTACATATGTATGCGCTTAACAAATTATTAATTACAACTTTAAATTTTATGAAAATTTAATTAGTAGAATATTGCTCAATAATAGGCAAATTAATTATATTTATATTATTCTAAGTAGTTATCCTTTTTTTTTTATCTTGTTTATAATTAGTTGCCAAAAATGTTTATAATATTGGCTAAGGAAAATATTTAGTCTTTATTTATTAATAGTAGCTGAGTGTGATTTCAGTTTGAGAAAAAAATTCTGTCCAACTCTCAAACAAATGGAATGTGTAAAAATATCACAGTGTAAAAGGTGTTACTGACTTCATTGAAAAAAATTAAAAGACTGAAGTGGAGTTGGGCTGGACATATTGCTAGAAGAGATTATAATAGATGGACAATTGAAATTTTAAACTGGATTTCAAGAGATTGTAAAAGACCCAGAAAGAGCCCACATATGAGATGGATGGATAAAATAAGAAAGTGTGCAGGGGTGATGTGAAGAAGAGAAGCTAAAGATTGGAAAAGATGGATTGAACTTGGAGAAACCTTCATCCTGCAGTGGATTGATAATGGTTGATGATGATGATGATGAACATCCACCTTATGAGTGTTATTTTTAAATCTGGCTTCTCAAACCAAAACATAATTAGTTATTGAAAATGTTTCTAACATTGGCTAAGGAAAAAGTTTATTCTTTGGACAACGTTAGAAACATTTTTGACAACTAATAATAAATTGTATGTTTTTTTAATTTAAAAAGTCTATTTATGCATAAAAATACTGCAACAATGATTTCTCAACAATAAATAGAATAAAATAATAGAGGAAAAATGGAACTAAGAAAAATTATGATATTTTTATGGTAATGATTCAGAATAGCTGAAAGATGTAGAAAAATGATCGAAATAAGATGATGCAATACGATTTTATTGTATATAAATTTTTTATAATTTACCATTTCAGAAGTCTTCTAACATAAAATATGCATATTAATTCCAGTTGTTTATGGAAATAGTTTTTTAATAATACATTATGCACATACATCTCATGGAATAAAGACTTCTGCTTATATTATTAGAATATAAAATATATTGGCATTCATATAACAAAAAGATAAGCATATTTATAGGATTTTTTAAAACAGGATTCTTTAAAATCCAGCTTGTAATGTGTCCTAGTAATGTATTCAGACAAGTTTGTTGTGTGAAATAGATTTATATTCCTAACATTACATACTTCATCTGCTATAAATCTTCAACAGAAAATAGAACATCAAAAGTCATGGTTTATTATGCAAAATAAATACATAATGAATCCAATAGAGCTAATAGAAGTAAAATTAACAAGAAATGGGTGTCTTAAATTTTTAACGATAAACTTCAGCTTATTGACAACCATGATTATGATTCTTAGGCATCAAATGCATACTCTAATTTATTTTGTTCTCTATTATAGTGGTTCCATATATATATATATAATTAGAGGGGATTCAAATCTAGACTTTAAACTCTCTTCAGTCATACAGTCCATCTTATACAACCAATGCACATGACCACATACATGTGAAAAAGATAAATGATCTCTAATATACGCATTCTGTGCTGATCCAGCACTCATCAGTTGGTCTGGACCATAATGTCCCACATATATAATCAGTGATTGTTTATATTAACATAGTAAATCTTCAAATTTCAATGGACAGATTTCAATCTTCTCCACTCTCCAACTCTTGAGCCATCCATACCATTGAAAATCTGATGATGGCATGTTCAAAGCCCTAGTTTTGCCAATATTATTGGCATACCCATGTTGTCTGTAACTCATTCTGATCTCTCATATGTAGGACTTTAAGACTATTTATATACAGAGAAAAGAAATGGGCAGAATACAGGATCAATTTGTAATATATATAATAAAATGCCCACATTAATACATCATTATATCATAATCAAGTAATTAAAGTTAGTTTTAGAAAGATACACCATAGTTAAGAACTAATATATTGGTGCTATATGAAACTATACTTAGGTTCACAGAATAACAGTATATATTTGGTTGTATATTATTCAATTTTTGATGGATAACATTTTGCACATTTGAAATAAATTCTTGTGATTAAAAAGAACTGTTATCTATGTAATGTTGATATGGAATATAACAATGAATAAGAAAACAAAGACTAATATGGTACAGAACAATAAAATTTAGATGATTTGGTAAGAGAATTTGTTTCTATGATTTTAATATTGGCTTCTGATCTTCTGTGTATTTAAATATGTTAATTAGTCATGTAAAAGACACAAATACAGTTTCAGATAAGCCTTCTGCTAAATAGTCTTGTCGTATGCAGTGACCCAATAATCCAGATTGTTTAGTAAGAAGACTAAAATTAATTGTACCACATTTGTTCTTTTTAATCACAAGAAGGAATTAGAACATACTTTTTATCCACAAAAAAGAATTATTTGTGATCATCATAACAAAACACACACATTAATAAAGCAGGCATGTTTTCACATGTATTATCAATCACATATCAATTAGTAATTATTCAATATAATAAGCAATTGTTTAATAATAAGCAATTGTTTAATAAATGGCCAATGTAATAATTTATAGTTATGGGCATGGCACCAAAACTACACTATGATTGTTAATATTAATTATTTGGCTTTAATATAAACATGCATATGAGTATATAAACTAGAATTTTATAAAATTAAGGATATGCTCTGATTCATAAATATGCTGATATTCAATACATTTATAATTTCAGTTTATGCTACATTTTGATACGTATGACATTAATGATTTATTATATTATAATGATCAATCAAATGGGACTCTTGCACTATCTGAACCTAGAAAATTTATAATGTAGGCAGATACTTCTTGTTATGATACTATTTTTACTTTGACTGATATGCCCCAGTCACTAAGCTCATGGAGCAGCTAAGATTTATACATATAAATTCTTAAAAGTATTTCAATATTTAAAAAAAAAAAAATAAGCCACTGCCAGTAATAATCACAAAAACATTTATTTACATGCATATATAAATTTGAGGTATTACATCCCTACTTGGTGTCATTTTAATCAATTGTCTAAAATCATGATTTTTAATATTTATTTATAATTAACTTTCCAGATATGATTCACACTTATGGGAGCTGGAAAGGTTGGTGGAATGCATGGTAACAATCATCGATTGTAATGTTTTTTGTAGTTTTTGGTTATATACAAATCCATACCTTTTAAAGCTTGAAATCAATACCTATAAATTTGCAATCAATGGCAAGAATGATGTATTGTCTAACAATTTGTCTAGATGACTATAGTTTTGTGTATTAGGTGGTTGTATTTGATATTAACGAGTAAACTATCTTTATTTCATATCTGTATCATTTTTTATCACTATAAATCCATTACAGGATGATGGTCCCTCCAAATTTAATGCAGCTTTTGTAATTTCTAGTCTCTCTTCTTTATGATATACCAGCAAATTTTCTTATTTTATCCAGCCATCTAACATATAGTCTTTTTCTAGCTTTTTTTACAATCTCTTCAGATTCTACTTAAAACTTCAATGGTCCATCTGTTATATCTTTTAATAATATATCAGACTATCTTGATTTCAGTTTCTAAATTGTTTAATAATGATAACAATACTTGTTTCTTCTCATGTCTATGCATTTCATTTTTGATCTCTTTTCATTTCCCTTTTCATATATCTCTTTGTACTTTATTGAGTGGGCTGAAGTCTCTGAATTGGTCTTCTGCTATGTGTCCAACTCTCAGATCCATAAGTATTAACTGCTAAAGCATCTCTATTATAAACCTTTCCTTTCAAAAACAAAGGCAAACTTCCTTTTAATACTATTTCTACCAAAAGTGCTCTATATAAGATTAATTCTATGATTAATTTTGTCCATTATGTTCCCATCTGTACTAATAATCTAACCAGGGTAATTGTAATTGTTTTTCTTTTGATTCATGATTATCTGAGATTCTCTTCTTGTAGAAAATCCATTGAACATGAATCTTTTTAGCAGTTACCTTTAGTCTTACTCTCTTGCTTTCATCTTCTTACTCTTGCAATGTTTCCAGAAGCTCTGAAGCATTATTTGCAAAACAATTGCATCATCTGCAAAATCTAGATGATATAAATAATCTCCTTTTACTTCCTTAGCTTCCTATTTAAATTCACAACTTCTATAAAATTGCTATAAAATGTTTTGGAGTTATGAATCATGTTGTGATAGGCCCATCTTAATTTTAATCTTCTTAACATTATCATGTCATCTAATCATTGTAATTATATTTTTGATATTTTTTAGAATATGAGAATATTCTAGATCATAGTACAAATGCTTATAGAATCAAATGTCTACTTGTTATTTTAAAATCCAAAACATTAAACATCACATGACCACTATTTCTTATGCTTGCTCATAACTGTTATTAAAATGGGCAAAACTCTCCATACAGTAGTGCCACTGAGTGCAAACCAGAGTAATCAAAGGCTACCAGAAGACTTATGCATAAAATCCCTATCCAGTGCCTACTCATTCAATATCCCCAGACTAGCTTCTAGCTTGTGGCTTTCATCAATGAAGAGCCTTGGATCTGAGAGTACTGCACCTAGATCTTAGAATCTAATGCAAATTATTGTGTTTTCAATTTTATTCTTATAGTTTTTTAGTTAAGTAGAGATAAAAGGTGGCAGCTGAAGGGTTGCATTAGATCCTAAGATCTAAGTGCAGTGCTTTCAGATCCAAGGTTCATCACTGATGAAAGCCATAAGCTAGAAACTAGTCTGGGGATATTGGATGAGTAGGTATTAGGAATTTTATGCACAAGCCTTCTGAAATCTATTAATTACACTGACTTGCACTGAGTGGCACTACTGTATGAAGAGGTTTGCCTGTTTTAAAGCCAAAATATGATAATAACTCACATTCATTGGTTCCTTTTATAATTTTCCTCAATACTTGGATTGTGATTCTTTGTCCTAAAATGATTTTTAAATCCAGCATTTTTTATTGGTTGGTTGGTTAAAATCCAATGTATGTTAAAGACAAGTTGTAATTATCTTGATAAAATTTTTGTGTGAAACTGATAGAAGAATGATAGATCTATATTCTCTAATTTCTTCTTCATTACCTTCTTGAATATCCAACTACTAGATTCTTCCCATCATTTGGTACACTTATCATTTAAACATTTGGTGATTTTATCAACAATTTATTTATTTCTTTATTTGCTTCTTTTAAAATATTGATTATAATTCCATCATTCTTGGAGCTTTTCCTTTCTTCATAGATTTAATTCTGTGTTCACTTCTTCATTTAAAATGCTGAGCAATTCAGAAATACTTTGTTTTTTGTTCTTTATTATTATATAATTGTTCATTTATTTTTCTTCTATTTTTCTAATAGTTTCATATTTTTTTTATCATTGCAGAAATAACTGTCCTTTTAATATCAAAATGTTGTTTTATACTTTGAGACTCTTATTTTCTTCTACTGCTTTTTCTAGAATTCATAATTATGTTTTGTTATTTAATTTATTAATTCTTTTCTGCAATATTTTACAAAACTTTTCTTAAAGGTTCATTTTATACATTTTCATATTCCTTCTTTTCTTTATATATTGTCTTGTCTGAATGGAAATTTTACTGATTAATTGGTACTATGTAGTACCAATTATATTTATTGCAGTTCTTAATAGTATATCAGTTATTTTCTTATTGATTTCATTCAAATCTGAATAATCTTCAAAATATGTTAATATGTTAAAACAATTTGCTAGTTCTCATTTAAATTCATTGCAATGTTTTATAAGATTAGGATTATCAACTGCTAATATTGTTTTTCTTAAAAAATTGTCTCCTTAGTTTTGCATTATTATATATCTTACATTTCTCTAATTGATTGTAACTTCCTATATTGAATCTGTTAAGAACATTACAATCTTAACATACATATTTTTTGCTAATCAAAATATAACTCCCTTCTATTATACCTTCATGTGAATGCTTTCATGTCCACTTCTGTTTAACACATTACCCAAAGAAAAAAATCATGAATATACAGTTTTTCTTATTCTGTGTCCTCTACCATTTCTGTCACCATAATCAAATTTACTTAGAGCACTTTCATCTTTCAATAGTTTATCAATTCTAGCTTCAAAGTCTCATGACATTTTTAAAATGTTGTACAACCATACAAAAATCCTTTACTTTTTCATCATAATGAGAATTTATTAGGGCATAAATATGAATAACTAATCTTGATATATTTTAATTTCCACAATACCTTTCTTTTACCTTTTATTTATAATGAATCCCATTCCATTTGTGCTTTCAATGTTTGTGTCTTTATAGAGGCAAAACTCTCCATACAGTAGTGCCACTCAAAGTAATCAATAGATATACCATTCATACCTAATGGGATGGTCGTGATTATGATTATTAAACAACCAAAGACACCAAAATGTAGAAGATACTAAACTTGGTTCAGATCTATATGAGGACACAAGTAAATGAGCTTGGATTGAAAACGTTATTGAGTTTCAATTTGAACTCATTGCTTTATAATTAACTAAAAAGGTAAAAGGTTGCTAGAGGATTGCAATAAATCATAAGATCTAGGTGCAGTGTTCTCACATCCAAAACTCTTCACTGATGAAAGCCACAAGCTAGAAACTAGTCGGGATATTGGATGAATAGGCACTGAATATGGATTTTATGGACAAAATCTTCTTGCATCCATTGATTACTCTGGCTTGCACTGGATAGCACTACTGCAGGGAGAGTTTTGACTGTTTTAACAGCTTCTGTTAGCATAGGAAATAATGGTCTGCATTTTTATGGTATAGTACATGTCCAACATTTCTTCTCTTGAAAAATGATCTGCAATTGTAAGTGCCTAAATAAAAGGTCATCATCAAATGGCAGCCTAGATAAGCAACATTGGTTAGTAACTTTACATCTTCTTGGGAATAAAGGCTATAATTCAGTTTTATCATTCATAATTGTTATTAAAAGAAGAGCTCGTACACATTCATCCTGCCTCAAAAAAACACAAGTGATATCTCAGTTATAAACTATCAGGCATCTAAGAAGAAAGACCATGGTGTTTTTGATCTTAAACTTGTAAGTAAAAAGTCAATAAACCCATCATGACAATAATGCTTATAGAATGAACATTAGGAATTTGCCCGCTCATTTCCTTTAAGACCTCAAAGAAAAATCAGTTTTCAGTTAACTGCAAACTTTTTCCTGCAATCTGTTTCACATCCAACTTTCAATTATAAAAAGATAATATGTAGATTGTGAAAATGAACCGTTTTGATTTCTTTTTATTACTATCATTACTTTACTAATGTAGATAGATATTTTTACGCGAATTCTTTTTATGTCCTAAACGAAAGATGATGAACAAATTTATATCTAGCAATAAGAATAATAAATGTACTACAACAATAATTTTTTATATTAAAATTAATTGTCAGGAACACCCATACAAATAACTCTGATTTTTTTTGCTTTTATTATTAAAATATATTATAAAAGATAACTACTATTTGAAACATTTACGAATCATTATCTAATTTAAAATCAGAAATAAATTTATTTGCAGTACATTGTAAGCATTAAAATGAAATGAATTTTGAACTGATTTCAAAGAACAATTTTATCAAAAATAAAATCACACAGTTTTATTATACGTATTCGTAAAACTTAAAACTGCAGATGATATCATACTATAATATACATTTGTGACATATATATCTTCAATACCATTTGATAATCAACCCCCCCCCCCAATAACCCATTAATTCCAATATATAAATAATCCTCCTCATAACTATAGTTTAGTTATTCACCACAAAAATTTCAAGACCCTAGTGTGTCTGGGTCATGGGTTGTACTTTGGTCACTGATCTCTATACTCTCCCCACCATTATGAAATCTTGCAAAACACTTGCAAATGTTGCTTCATTTCCACACTTCCAATTTTAAAACAAAATGTAATAGTAGTGTGGTATTCCATCTTGAGTTAAGATGCATGTACCCTGTCAACTTTTATGTGTAACTCATAATTCAGATATGCTAACATCTATAAACTTTTGTAATGAATAGCTAAACCATATCACTAAATATCACATGCATTGATTCAGAGATGGTAGGACAGAAGGTATGGAGAACATCTTTTCAGTAGGACATACTTTTATCAATGCTTTTATTTCATATCTCAAAATAGACGGGTATATTATTAATAATATATGAAATTATATTAAAAATTTCATTCACTTTAATGTTAAGGAATTCATTACACTTTATGATACTGTTCTGGATATACTAGAGTAAGTTATCATAAAAGAATGTCAAGCTATCAAACTACCATTGATGATAATCATGTGATACTACTCGCTTATGGTATTCTGTTGCCTTATACTCTATCTATCTTTAGGAACAGAGTTTAATACATTCAACTATAATATATAAAATTAGAGGCATAAGATCCTTATAATTTATATAATGAATAATATTTCTGTAGTATAATTTTCATTACACCACTCTTATGCAAGGCAGGGAGTAGTTTCTGCTACCTTTTAACACCTTCTAGAGGGAAGTAATCCTAAACATATGACTAAAGACATGAAAAAGGTGTATGTTCCCCAAGATGCACATTTCATGATGAACCAGTATTCAGTTGGCTCGACCACAATCTCTTACACATATTTTTATATCATTATTCATTATATATAGATAGCAATTTACTACAGTTTAAATGATAGGTGTCAAACTTACTGCCTTCACAACTTTGATACAAACCACTTAATGGAAATATATTAATAATTTTTATTAGTCATTCATTAGACTAGAGATTATCCAATAATGTAAAAACAATGTATGCTAAGATTGCTATGTTTGATACATTTATAGGTTTCATACATTTGTTATTGGACCTTCTTAAACAAAATTTTCTAAATTCTTTATAAACAATTAGTTTATAAACAAGGCAAAACTCTCCATACAGTAGTGCCACCCTGTGCCAACCAAAGTAATCAATGGATGCCAGAAGGCTTGTGCATAAAATCCCTATCTAATGCCTACTCATCCAATATCCTCAGATTAGTTTCTGGCGCTACAATTAAGAAGAGATAAAAGGTGGTTTCTGGAGGGTTGCATTAAATCCTAAGATCTAGGTGCAGTGCTCTCAGATCCAAAGCTCCTCACTGTTGAAGGCACAAGCCAGAAACTAGTCTGGGGATATTGGATGAGTAGGCATTATATAGGGATTTTATGCACAAGACTTCTGGCATCCATTGATTACTCTGGTTGGCACTACTGTATGGAGAGTTTTTTGCCTTGTTTATAAACAATTATGTGCTAGTATAAGAGATGGTGATCGTGTGATGCTTAACAATTAGTTTCATAATTAATTTATTTATAATGAAACATTTCATTAAAATAAAGATATTACATACCAGAAAATATTAACAATTATACTGATAACATAAAACATTCAAGAATCATTATTCGGCAATAATGAATTGGGTTTTCAACCAAAACAGATTATGCATAAACATGTTTTACGGTAGCAATGTAATGAGTAGTTATTATAAAAATAATCAAGATAAAGGGTATTTAAAACAAAAACCCAAACTCCATTGAATGATGCTTTGTAAATTAAGTTTCTGGAAACCTGAACAAAAGATTATAAATGAATAATGGTCTAACATACAGATATTTTGAAATAATGAGAATAAGTTCAATGCAATAGCATACTACATTGATATGTGAAGATACATAAGAATGTCTGTATAAAAGCTTAGAGAAATAGTTAAGAACATTGCATTAAAAATCAGTTCTGGTATGGGATATATGACTTGTGAATTCTAAAGTAGATTACCTATATTGTCTCATTCTTGCTCGAGAAATATGAAAATATTAGAAAAAAAGGCAAAAACATATGAAAGATGATTTTGGGGTTGTGTAAATGGGAAATCATATTTTTTGTCTTAAAAATATTTATTCCATGTAAAAGAATGGAATATTATGGGATTCATAAATGTAAATGACTGTGAAGAAAAATCAGTCTTAAATCAGCAAAGTTATATAAAATTAAAATATTCAGATAAAAATTTAAAATGATATATATATATATGTATGTGTGTGTTTGAACGCGTGTGTGTATATATTAGTTAGCTGTGCTGAAAATAAAAATGAACTTCCAGAAGGCTAATGATATTACTAAATGAAAGTAAATAAAGACAATGATACTCAAAATATGCGTAGGTTTGGTATTGTGAGAAAATACCACAAAAATATAGAAGAGTATAAGAGAAGTCCAGAGTTAGTTGCTTTTAAGAAAAATAATTTCAAAACTTGTTTTAATTGTAATATATATATATATAATATTATATATATTTAATGATATGTTTTAAAACATAAAAACATATTTTGAAAAGTTGATTAGTTTATTTATCCAATTCCTGAAAAAACAGATACTATTAAAGTTCTTGAATAGATTTTCAGTGGAAAACATTTGAATTAAATCTCAATTGTTTAATAAAATTAAACTGTAATAACCCATCTATTTTAGTGCTTAACCAACACTTGATTCGTAAGCAACTGACTATATGATTACTTTATATTTTTTTGATTGAATACTGTGATTGGTCACTCATTAATAATCTACACATGTCAAATAAGGGATCATATGACTCGTTTAACTTACACTTAACAATAATCTTAATCAAAACTCTCCATACAGTAAAATCCCTATCTAGTGCCTACTCACCCAATATTCCCAGACTAGTTTCTAGCTTGTGGCTTTCATCAGTGAGGAGCCTTGGATCTGAGAGCACTGCACCTAGATCTTAGGATCTAATGCAACCCTCTAGCAGCTACCTTTTATCTCTACTTAACTACAAAACTATGAGTTTAAAATTGAAAATACAATATTTTTAATCCAAGCTCAGTAGCTTATATAGTCATATAGGTCTGAACTCAGTTCAGTACCCATACATTTTGGTGTCCTTAGTTCTTTAATAACTATAACCACCACTATTCTATTAGGCAGGAATGGTATTAAACCACTAAACATCATATAATCACTATTTCTTATGCTTGCTCATAATTGTTATTAAAACAACAAAACTCTCCATACAGTAGTGCGACTCAAAGCAGAGTAATCAATGGATGCCAGAAGGCTTGTGCATAAAATCCCTATCTAGTTCCTACTCATCCACTATCCCTAGATTAGTTTCTAGCTTGTGACTTTCGTTAGTGAAGATCTAGGTGCAGTGCTCTCAGATCCAAGACTCCCAAGGCTTCTCGCTGACTAAAGCCACAAGCTAGAAACTAGTCTGGGGATATTAGATGAATAGACCCTAGATAGGGATTTTATGCACAAGCCTTCTGGCATCCATTGATTATTCTGTCTTGCTTTGAGGGGCACTATTGTATGGAGAGTTTTGACTATTTTAACAACAATTATGAGCAAGCATAAGAAATAATGATCATGTGATGTTTAATAATCTTAATCCCATTCTAATCATTATTTTACCACTATATCAGTAAACTAATTCATTAGTAAATACCATAGTATGAAACATATCTTAGTAAAATGATCAGAAATGCATTATTTTTTTACTAACAAAAAATAAAAAAAACATTCAGATCAAATGAATTTATATAAAAAATGACTTACCTAAAATACTTCATTAATAAACTATTTTAAAACAACAACAAAAAACTTATTCCGTGAAGATAAAATAAATTGAAAAATACAACCACTTTATAAAAAATTGCAGAATTTGAAAAAGATATTGAAATGCCAGTGCTAAATATGATTTTTCTTAAGTAGAAATTAAGACAAATATTTATTGATTGTCAAATAAAAAGGTACCGACTTGTTGCCACATTGTGTGCATAATAACAGCAGTGTATGGATTAAAGTTTTTAAACGTAAATGTGTAGCAGAACTGTGACGATTGATTACTCAGTGAAAACGGATAGATCACATGATCACCAGGCATTAGATAGGGATTTTATGCAAAAACCTTATTGCATGCTTTGATTACTCTGGTTTGCACTGGTGGCGCTACTGTATGGAGAGTTTGGCCTCTGTGAAAACTGATAGATTAAGTTGTATAAGCTTGTAGTTTGTGTTAAAATTGTTTAATAGGAATTTGTACCAAGAAGAAAGAAGCTTTACTAAGAAGGGTAAAATAACAACTTTGGAATCTGGGTAACATTTTAATAATATAAAGTGACTTCAGAATTACTATTGAAATATATTTACCATCAAATTAATGTTTAGATGACGAATTAGATTAATATGTTCAGGAGCAATTCTGTAAGAAAAGTTGTTCTCAGAATTTAATAAGTTAATTCATTGGAATGAATATTAACCTTAAAAAAAAAAAAGATTTGTTAATGTTAGCTATATATATATATATGGTTTAGGATAGATCAAGTTTATACTATCTTTACAAATAAAATAGTAATCTATATTGATTTATTACAGAAGAGTGGAAAATCCAAATGTAAATTTTGAACAATGAATTTAATTTATCAATTGGAAACATTTATTAGATATATTTAGGGGCCGTAACTTCAAACAGTTATCGAAGAAAATGTCAATAATTCTGCTTTTCACAATTTGGTCAATTAGAAAAAAATTTCTTAATATCATTAAATTTCTTTAGCAGTAATTGCCTTAAATATTATAACTTTTTAAAGATCGAATGAAATATCAGGTAATACAAATGATCTTGATTCAGAGTTGGAAGGAAATTGTTTGTACACAGAGAGGCACTATGACGATAATTTTAAAACTGATTCTCTGTTATGAATAAAAGTTATCTAATATCCCAAAAACCAGATAGAATATTTTTGAGATCTCTAAAGAACAATATGAGAGTGCTAGCAAAGAAATTTCAGTGAAAAATAACAATAGTAAATTCTTTTAATTATTTAACCATTTAAATATTACATATCTTTAATTAATAATATAAACATTTTTTTATCACTATATTAAATAAATATATTTAAATTCTTAAAGCATATGAATAAAGATATCTGAAAAAGATAAATGATTCCAAAATGCATTTTTAGTTGAATCAGCACTTTTTTTGATTCAGTTCCTAATCTCTCAAGATCTGAACCAACCGATAAGTGCTTATCAGCGAGAAATGCATTTTGGGAGTTATCTTTTTCAGTTATCTCTTTATTAATACGTTTTAAGAAATTACATGGAATAGAAATTTTAAATATATCTAAGGTAATATTTATGAGGAAAAAATGGATAGAGTTAAATTAATAGTTGTATTTAATAATTATAAATATATTAATCTTTAATTAAATTCAAAATTTATATGTAGGCCAAAAATGATAGAATAATCTCCACCTTAATAAATGACTAGAAATATGCAAATATTTAAAGTGGAGATTACCAAATGTGCGATTACAAGAAATCTGGAATTTGAAGGTTAAATTGTAATAATTCGATATTAAACAAGTATTAGAAATAAGCCCAGAATATGGATCATCATAGAATGGGGATTCCTGGCCTATGGTATGCCTACCAATTGTGGTATAGTATGCAATGAACATTCAGGTGATAAACGATTTTTAAAAATCTATGTTTAAGTAATTAATTCAAATAATGTAAAACTGCTGTATATATATATATATATAGGGTGTCCATATTTCCACAGGGCCTAAATGGGACACATGTCCCCCCTCCAAAAAAAAGCTTCATTGCAGGTTATTATATATTTTAGTATAAAATTTTAAAAGTCATAAAACGTATAATTGTTCGTATACATATATTATCTATTGAAATAAACTCTGTGCTATTTGAACATAATTGGTAGACCATCCGACTTGGGATCTGGAGGTACCATAGAACGCATCTGCCATTTGAACATCTTATAAATTCCTGAACAATTAATTCATAATTTTTTAAATTATTATTAAAACAAAATCACAAATTGAAATCATATATTACTACCAATTTAATGGAAAGCCATTTCCATTTGGGGTAAATTACTGTTAATTTAACCAATCAAAAATTAATTATAAAATATCAAATGAAATAAATATTAACATATAAAAATTAAATATAAAGTTAAGTGTGGTTAGTGGTTAAGAAAACCCAGACAATTAACTGTCCCGAAATAATATGTTGGAACACCAGGACAAATCCAGAAAACCATGACATATGGACAGCCAGTATATATATATAAACAAATTAATACTACAATAAAATTTTATTAATAACAAACTATACACAAATATTTATATATTTAGAATAAATTTTATATATAGAGCTCGCAAAACAAGCTCTTAACAAACATTGAGAATATCCTCAACCCAAGACCAGTTTCTGCTTCTGGCACTTCACTGATGATGCCAGAGCAGAAACCGATCTGGGGTTGAGGATATTCCCAAAGCTTGTTAAGAACTTGTTTTGCGAGCTCTATATATAAAATTTGTAAATATGAGCTTTATGACTTGATTTTTTATCATTTTATTTTTTGCTATTAAGGCTTTGGCAATTTTATATTGCTAAAGCTATTGATATATGGTATATCTGAACTTAGTTCAGTCCCATATGGATATTTGAATTAGATAGCTGGATTTTTAGACATATAGATGTCTGAAAATTTCAAATTTTTTTCTCAATAATTATACATTAGATAAAGTTCTGGGCTCATCCTAGTATTTTAATCTAATGAATATTATGGCACCTCACTGATGACGCCAGAAGCAGAAACCTGTCTGGGGTTGAGGATAATCTCAAAGATTGTTAAGAGCATGTTTTGCGAGCTCTATATATAACATTTGTAAATCCGAGTTGTATTAAAATTAAGTCATGTGACATCTGACTTGATTTTTTTTTATCATTTTAGAATAAATTTATAGGCAAAGGTTTGAACTACAACTGTAATGGTATAATAAGTTGTTTAACCTTAATGATGTGTAATCCAAATTTGAAGAGTGTCACATTCTAATATAATCAATATGATTATACAAAAGTAGAGTCCAGATATTTATTTTCAGGAGCAAAGTCTGATGGGAAATGTTAATGGAAATAAAGATTTAAGCTATGAGAGAGAAGAACCAAGATTGATTGTCAAGTTTTGATCATGATATTCCTGAGTAAAAATTTGACAGAGTATAGGTATGAGTTGAATGATTCCTTGTTTGTATTTCTTATTGCCAAATATTATGGAACAGCATGCAAGTCACATGGTTCTTAGTGTGTGAATAATTACAGATGCATTATAGGACTGACAGTATTTTTTTATACATTTTTTGAGTAATTGCTTGAGGTTGATTGCATGCTAACAAATAAGTGTAGAGATGAGAAGTATGAGCAGGATTGAAAAATATGTAGCATTTCATCTAGATCATTACTTTACAAAACACAGGTGTGTTCAATATTTTAGCTTGAATCAATCAATAGGAAACATTTGGGTTGAAATTGTATCCTGCAATAAATTAAAAACAAATTTCAAACCATGATTAAGGACAAAGGTTCCGAGAGTCTTAGCAAGTGCATAGATGTATGGATGGATAATAAGTCATTTTATTTAAATCTTTAAATGACAGGCCAATATGAGTGTTGATGTCACACTGGTCTAATAAATTAGTATTCTTGATGATCTGATCTGTGAAAAAGGAATGTGTGACATATGAAATTGAAATACACAATGGTATTGGAGAGGAGATAGCACTAAGTGTTAAATTAATGTATCACAACATACATTTTAGCCCTAAATATAGGTTACAAAAGATTGGAACATATCAAGTTGAACTCAGGCTGATCTGATGGATAGAAGACATGAATAAGAGCCAGAGATGAATGCTTTTATTACAGATAGAAGTTTATAATAGGTCTTATTAAAAAGCCACATCCCTGGGTTATAGTAGAGGCAAGTAATCCACTAATAATAGAGCCCATTATATAAACTTTCACAATGGGATGCAGAATTTTGGGGCAAAATGCATTCATTTTCATACTACATATGTTTATGAAGAGACTGTTTAAATGATGGCTTAATTGTATGTTTTTTTAGATTTTGGTTTCTAAATAAATTAAATATTTAACTTTTATTATGGTAATTATTTTTTCATTGCAAGATTACAAAAAATTGTAAAAGACCTAGAAAGAAACCACATATGAGATGGATGAAATGAGAAAGTGTGTAGGGGTAATGCGGAGAAGAGATGCTAGAGATTGAAGAAGATAAATTGAACTTGGAGAGACCTTCATCCTGCAGTGGATTGATGATGTTTGACAATAATGATAATGATACTTATGTTTTGATTATCAAAAAATTAAAATATTTTTTTATTATTTTGATTCTGAATTTTTTTATATAAGATGATAGTATGGAAAATTTTTGATAATCTTTGTATGACATGTAGAACCTAAAAGGGTGAGTGCCAATGTCATAGAATATAAAAAATTTTCAACATATTGTAGTTGTATATTTCATTTTTACACATCATAATTTTTCTAACCAGCCCTGATTATCTTTCACTGTAGCTTCCAAAAATTAGACACACATTTTCTGTTTGTTACTACATGACTTTTTGAATTCGTTATAGACAAGTCAGTAACTAAAAAATATGTTATGCTTGTTGTGGATCTGAAAAACATTTCAAGATTTATTTGGCTCACTTTTTGACTACAGGTTATGTTTGTGTGAGGACATCCATTACTACAATACAGTGAACATTTTGCTTAAATGAATACAAAAATATAAAAAAATATAATCATGAGAAATTAAATATTTTATATATCAGCTACAATAATATATACAAACATAATGAACCACAAAATGAACCTAAACCACGGATAAGTCTTCCTTACATTCCTAGGATAGCAAATAAACTAAGAAACATATGGGCTAATACATATAATATTAGCTTTAAATCACATTCATTTTTGAATAAATTATTGAATAATGCAAACGACAAAATATCATCAGAGCATGCCCACAAGTGATTTATAACATTAAGTGCAGCGCCCCCTTGTGGTTAGCTGTCTATTACGATGAATTATGGGCAAACAGAACAACAAGAATTGCCCAGAACACATATTTATCAACAAGGCAAAACAAAATAATAAACATAATTTAATTTTCCTTGAACATGAACACACAACAGGTCATGCTTTTAATACAACTAACACGAAGACGATTTGCACTGTAAGAGATGATAAAAAAACGAAAATACAAGAAGGCATGGACAATTGCAAAAGATCCATGTACAATGAACAAAAAAGAATCATGTATTTCATTGTCAAAAAAATGAAATATTTAAATGTCCCATTTTTATAATTAACTGCATTCATTTAAAGGTGCAACTTTTCAACTGCTAAATAAGTCAACGCAATGATTCTGGCAGTGGTCTGCCGAAAGCATGCTTAGCACAATATAAATTTTAATTTTTTTTTTTTTTTTAACACTCATTTGCAATGAGTTTATAGTGATTATACAGCATTTGTTATACAGATATCATCCTTCTATGCTGATATTACTTTTCATTATTCACCTTATTACATTCAAATATCAGCCTTTCAAGCTAATTGCGCATGCACTTTTTGCAAGTGGTAATAATAAATGAATACTTTCCTTTCCAATACAAGATATAGTATTTATGCAGGAATAAAATGAATCCACTTATTCCTACAACTCAAATCCTTATATATGAGTAAATCTGAAGTACTGGCAAGGAAAGCGTGAGGATAGACCACTCACTTTAAATTACTATTTACAAGTAACGTTTAGTAAATTCTAGACAATTTCACTGACATCATTCATTCAGACATCGTAAATAGTAATTTAAAGATAGTGATTTTATACATAAACCTGAGTGGCACTATTGTATGGAGAGTTTTGCCTATGCCTTTGAATTTAAAAATAAAAGCTTTAATCAATATGTCAAGATACTAATATAAACTACAATCTCAATATTTACCACTTGGTGAAAGAAAAACTAATCAACAATATATTAAATAAATAAAAAAACAATCATATGGTTTGCAATAAAAATAACTTATTTAACAAAACAATACTAATTACTTAACAAACATATACATTGGTATAACAAATATTATGTATGCCAAAATATAAAATCCTAAGAAATTTAAGCATTTATTATTGAATTTTACAGTACAAGTGTTTATTAAATAAATGGAGAAAATATATGTTGAAATAAAAAGCATTTAAATAAAATAAGACATAAGTAGCTCTTGCATAAAATGTCAGTTAAATAAAATTAAATGAAAGACAATCCTTGTACAAAATATGTGCGAAATAAAAAGAACAAAAAGACAGGTAGTGATAGATATTTTAAACAAAAGCAATTTTTTACCAAATCAAAAGTGAGTTGGAAACGTTAAATCATCATCAATAGTATTCTATCCTGTGGACAGGTCCAGAAAGTAATCACATCACCAACTTATTCATTTTCACACTCCATTCTCTTCATTGCCCAGCTCTTCAATTCCACACAATTCTTCTCATCTCTATATCATCCTGCAATGTCAATCTTTTCCATTCTTTCTTCTTGTTTCCACTTATCATTCCTTCCAAAACATCTCTCTAAATTTTATAATTATTTTTACATCTAATTAAAGTTAATATAATATTAAAATGACCAATATAAAATGATTGAAATAAATGTTAAGAAATGTTAGAATAAACATCACATGACCATTTCCTATGCAATACGTATAGAGTGTTTTGCCTGTTTTAATAAATGTTAGAATACTGAACATGTTTCTGAAACATTAAAGCAGTTTAGAAGATGTGTGATAGATTATCATTAAAGAAGGTAATTTAAGCTTGTTATAAATTCCACTTAAACTATAGGCCATATACTGAAAAAACACTGAAATATCTCACCCCGTCTTCAAATAATAGTGTAGTTCAGATTCCATATTATATTGATTGGATTGAACATTCATTGTCATGGACCAATATGCATGTAAATAGATAACATATGACCAATAGCAAGAATGGTCAAATAGATGTTGATGCTCACTGATTCCGATTGCTCTCATTATGGATGGGAATCTGACCATAAATAATCAATCATTTGGGGGTAAGGTCAGACAATAACTGTCAAAGCTGAATGGCAGTAAACTGGTTGTCCACTATACAGTTAATGCAATGAAGCAAGTCAAAGTTCAGAACTGCAACAACCTAAATCAGACATGAGCAAACTGTCATATTTCAGCCGGAAATATCACTGAGTCAAGCTAAAGTGTATATTTTTAAAATTGAAATTACCCATAAGACTAATGCTTCACTAATATTGAACATCATGACGTTAATTTATCCTATTCATTTTATCAACTTCACTGTTTTTATACAACCTCAATTACGTCTTTTCACTTTTTGCTATTTACATTAAAATGTGCATGAGGATTATTAATCAAGATCGTTTTGCTGCATTCTTGAATGACTTTAGAAACATTTTCCACATGTAAACTCATTGGCAACTTCCAATTTCACTTTTTTTCCTCTTTTGCTTGCTGGAACAAAATTCATTTTTTATGCTTCTGTTTGGTAGGTTTACTACCATGGATGACTTTATTCTGGTATTTCCACTTTTTATGGATTATGTTTTAGATCTCAAACCTGCATATTTGATTTGATAATAAATTTTCATGGAAATCCCTCATTACTTTTTGCTCTCTTTTATTCAATGCATATTTTCAGCACCATTTATCTTTTGCCTTTTTTAAAAATATTTTATTCAATACATATTTTTGCATGGATTATTTTTTGCTCTTATATGATGCGTATTTTGTACATGGATTACCATTTCATTTTTGGAATTTAAACCATTACATTATATGTGAAACTAGGTTATTATATAGGTGTTCTACAGTATGCAATCTACTTGTTAGACATAACTCAACATTGAGTGAAAGAAATTCTAATCAGTGAAAGTCAACATGGGCATGACAATAATATCGGCATTAACAAGGGATTTGGGCATTCCATCATCAGAATTTTCAATGGTATGGGTGGTTGAAGAGTTGGAAGGTGGAGTAGATTGAAGCCCATTAAAGTGTGAAGATTTGCTGTCTTAATATAAACCAAGCCCTGATTATATATGTGTGTAGGAGATGGTGACCTGGACCAACTGAGAGTGTTGGTTCAGCATGAAATATGTATATTGGAGATCATTTATATTTTCCACGAGTATGGTAATGTTTATAGTTCGAATGAGATATAGTAGATGGCTAAAGGAACTTGAAAGTCTGTGCTCAAATTCCCTATATTAATAAGTAAAAAATAAAATGTCCATAACTCCTCTTCCCATTTTTTTTTACCTGCCAAATACTTTTTCGTTGCTCTTTTAAGCTCACTTTAATAAAAAATTGCTAGATTTGAGACCAAATTGACTTTATTAAAATTACTTGAGGATTAAAAGTAAAAAATAACATGAGTGGTTAGCACGTGCATGGTCACGTGACATTTGAATACCGGAAGTGATACATTGATTTTCAGTTTAGAAACCTTGAGATCTTAAATACCTCTACTATTACACCAAGCCATTCGAGACATCTCGTAGATTAAAGAAAGTAAATGAAGATGAATTGGATGGTTGCATAGCAATAAGAGGAAATAATCGATAGATTAATACATTGACCATCATCAGTAGTAATAGCCCATTGTTTGCAACTGTTTATAGATTTGTTGTAGATCCTAGGATCTCAAAAATTAACGTAGCGAAAACGAAAATTTAGTCTTCACGTTAATATGAATAATCGAACTTTTGTAAGGCATGATAATAGTATTATTTCAGAGGGCCATGTTCAAACCTATTCAATGATAAGGAATATTCAATAGAAAAAAAAAAACATTCTGATGGGCGTTAAATGGTATATAAATTAAACCAAGTTTTATTGCCAATAACCGTTTAATATTCTGAATTACTTGATATATTAAAAATAAATAAAATTGTTACAGTTAATTTATTATTCAAAGTAACACCAAAAATTTAAATTTATTGCTCAGTAACTAGCGCTTGACCCGGTAACGATTAGTAATCAATGACTTGCAATTAAAAGTTGTAGTTAACCTTTCCTCCCTTTTTATTCAATAGAATCGCCTTTTCATTGAAACCTTCACGTCGACATCACTGAGAAACCGCATTCGGCATAAACACGTCGCTAAATTGACCATTATCGTTCGCCAAATCTCATAGCTTACTGTATTAGGTTAACTTTATAAAAGCTTTGAAATAGTACCTGAGCATTAAATTTACCTTCGGATTTATTAATATAATTTATTTAAAATCTCAGCGCGGCTATTTAGTGTTCTGGGACCAACCATTTCATTCTTTACTTTAGGGTAACTATTGTTTTTTGAACATAAATATATTCATTTGTTTTGTTGCTGTTGTTTTGTAATATATTTGTATTTATTAACAACCTTAGTTTTAATTACTATACCTGAAAATTAAATGCATTGACTACTGCTATTAATTACATACCATTTGTAGATATATAAAAATTAAAGAGCATTCTTCTTGCTTTTTATTTTGTTTATAATTGCTTTTCTATTTATTATAATCGTCAATAACGTTTATTTTGTAGGAATATTATTAAATAAAGTTTATGAACTTTGCTTTATTGGTATTAATGTTTTTTTTTCTTCCTTTCATTCTTTTTAGATATTTCCACAAATATACCTATTTCATATTGTTTGTTGAGAGAAACAAGCAAGAATTATATTTGCGGGTGTCCACATTAAGTGAACATCATGGCGTCCAGTTCGGTTAGCCCGGAGGATATGGATCGAGAAGAAAATGATGTTTCGGTTCGAAAAACTCGAATTCGTACCACCAGAATTCGACCCCAAATTTCTCGTTTAATGGATTCTGCAGATCACGATCATAGTGGTACAAATCATGACGCTACTATAGGTAGACATTCGCCCAATAGTACTTCGAATAACGAAGCAGTTCCTGTTGGAACCGCAGGTGACAGCGAATCGCCAAAATTAGCTAGTCGAGCAAAAGATAAAAGAGTAAGAGCAAACCATGTAAATAAAGGAAAAGCTCAAAGAGACCGAAGAAAATTACGGGAAAAAAGGAGGAGTACCGGTGTGGTGCACCTACCTTCAAATGAAGTAAGTGGATTTTTTTTAGTGTTTCATTTAGTTTCAAAATTATCTATTCTATATTCAGCCTGTAAAATAAGTGTGTCATTCAACCTGTTTGTGTATCTTTGACAATCCTTTTAAGTTATGTGTGATATTTTTCGTGGAAAACGTTCCTGATTCTTAATGAAAAAAAAACCGAATAATTTTCGTTTATAGATTAAAAATGTATTTTACCCATATTTTATTTTTCATATATAAATCGTAAAATTCTACGATAGAGTTGTGTTGTTAATATTGGGCAGAATGTTTTTTAAATATACATTGTAAGTAGTGCATATAAATGAAAAGTTTCTCAAATTCCAAAAAGATTGAATTTAATTTTTTTTCCTCTCTTTTTGATGAGGTAAACTGTTATGCCATTGGCTGTTTCAATAATACAACTTTCATTTATTTTATTTTTGACTGGCTTCAATCTGATTTGTTACGATGGATGACGTAAGAGTTGTGTGTCCCTTGACGCGTTTTTCATCTAAATTTTAAATTGCAGTACCATAAATTCTCAAATAAAAACCTTATTTTTTTTGTCGAATATGTATCTAGGTGTCTTCTAATACACATTTTAATAATAAAAATATTTCAGCACTTTTTTAAAAAAAGAAATGGTAGTAGTAAAACAAGTACCATACTATATTTCATTTCCGTACTTCTTAGAATATGAGGGCTTATTATTTGTAATAAAGCTCTGAACTATTGCCGAAGTTTGCTTATGCTGCATCATTTGAAATTCTCGGCAAAATTAGAATCTCTCATCAGATGTGTGTGTGTGTGTGTGTGTGTGGGGGGGAGTTCTCCAGTTTTTTAATCGTCCGAAAACGAGACAAATTCTTTAATATGGTCGTATTATTATCCGAAAAAATTACAATGAATAATTTATTATTCGGAAATTTATAAGTTATTTAAACATCTGTAGTGATAAAACTATACATGGATCTTTTTGCGTTTTGCTACTATCCCAAATTATACAAATAACCAATATTTAAAACAACAACTAAATAATAAAATAATGTAGAATATGTTGGGAAACATTTGAGTGAAAAATCGGTTTTTGAGAAGAGTTAGGAATAAAATGTAAATTGATTTTAAATGAATTACTAATACCACAAATGTTTTGAGACATCAATGGAAACTAATTTTATAAATGCATTCTGGTATGATAGAGCTTAATTTTTCTGTACCCTCCAAATAAAAGTAAATAAGTAAACTCGCAGTATGATATGCCAATCTGACCTGAGGAAAGATGGGTAATAGAAAATCAATTTTGCTTGGTTAAGGTTTTAATACTACCGCACATATTCCCACACACCACTAAACATCACCCGATCACCATTCCCTATGCTTACACAAACTTAAAATTGTATGATGAGATGAGATGCACTTTGACTGCTCCTTTTTCAGAGTCTGGAATCTCTCAGCTCCCATGCCCAGGAAAACCTGTTAGCCACTTTACCTTTCTTTTCCATTCCTTGTTCTAAGTTTTTCCATATTCTTCTCTATCCTGTTCTATCCCATTTCCACAACATAATCCATGGCCTTTATATCTAAATCTCCCTTATCTTTTTCCAAACCTAGCATAAAAACAACCCAATTTCTATATAATCTCTTTGTTTATATTTTGTTTTCCCACAACTTCATTATTTGAGCCCTTTCTACTTGCAAGCATTTACATTCAATTAACAGATGCCTAATATTTTCTTTGCTTTCCTTACACAACTAGCAAACTCTTCATACAGTAGTTCCACCTAATGCAAGCCATAGTAATCAATGGATGGAAGAAGGTTCAGGCATAAAATTCTATCTAGTGTCTACTCATCCAATATTCCTAGACTAGTTTTTAGCTTGTTGGAACCTTGAATTGCACTGCAACTTGATCTTAGGATCCAATGCAGCCCTCCAGCAGCAGCCACCTTTTTTTTAACCTTTTTAATTAACTATAAAGCTATGTGACTAAAATAAAAACAATAATGTTTTCAGTCCAAGATTTGAACCCAGTTCAGCATCTATACATTTTGATATCTTTGGTTCTCTTTAATTCTTATGTTATAGACAGGATTGGTATTAAATCACTAAACATCATATGATCACCATTTCCTATTCTTGCACAATATGATAAGGCAATAGCAAACTCTCCTTACAGTAGTATCATCCTGTGTAAGCCATAGTAATTCATGGAGAAGGATCATGCAAAAAATCCCTCTCTAGGCCCTATTCACCCAAAACTCCCTGATTACGCGCTAGCTTGTGGCTTTCATCAGTGAGGAGCCTTTAATCTGAGAGCATTGTACCTAGATCTTATGATGTAATGCAAACCTCATACTTTATGAGAGTTTGCTACTGTTTTAACAGGTTGTGTAAACATAGGAAATGATGGTCAGGTGATTTTTAATGGTTTAATACCAATTTTGTTCATGGTATGATGGTGACTATAGTTATTAAAGAACCAAAGACACCAGAATGTATAGATACTGAACTGGGTTCAGATCTATATGACTATACAAGTGGATGAGGTTGAATTGAAAACATTATTGTGTTTTTGTATTGGCTTCATAGCTTTATAATTAACTAAAAGGTAAAAGGTGTAGATACTGTGGAATTTAAAAGAGCTCTGATGAAAACCACTGGACAGTTGAAACTAAGGAAGGAATAAATTTTATTTTTACATTAAATTGCAATGTAAAGTATCAATTAAGGAGTAAATGGTATTTTATATATATAGTCAATGCAAATGAGGAAAAGAAGTGGAAAGTTATTATAATACTTTTATATAAATGCTTGAAATAGTTATATCTGTGGTAGGGGTAATCTCTAGTTTAATAAATGATTAGTAATAATTATTTATGCAGTTATCTGAGATAGTTAGATATCACAATTACGCGCGACAAAATTTAATGCATGAAAATCAAATTGTAATAATCTGATATTGATAAATACGGAACAAATGATAAAGACATATGTAAGAATAGAAACCTTAGCCAACTGATAAATACTAATTTACTATTAAATGTACAACTTAGATGTCATTTGTCTTTTAATATGCCTTTATTTGTAAAGGACTGTTTGCTTTTAAATACATTTTAAAAGTATATATTAATATTCTTCTCTTGCAGAGGAGGTTGGATAAAACTCTGATGAAGACTGCTGGACGGTCGAAACTGTAAGGAAAATAAAGAAGTTTTTTAAGAAAATTTGTTTGCATTGAAGTGTATAAGAAAGAAGTTATTATAAGATATATGAATACATTTTAAAAGCTATTGCGCATGAAAAAGGAAAGATGAAATTGAGTTATTCTACATGAATATATAAAAACCAGATATATTAATCTTTAACGAGAGTTAAAATTATATATGAGCTAATCTCTAATTTAATAAATGACTAATAATAATTATTAATATATTCATTTGATGTAATTGGTGTAAAAGTTGCGAGTCCGCAAAATTTCAACTTGTAAATTGCTTAATATTTATATATTACATTATCTTCTTTAAAATATTCACATCTATCACAGGATGTGTTTTCCTGAAGGTTTGCGATGATGGTGTTTTAGTTGTATTTATATATTGGACTATTTCCATCATCTAATATGAGTATTGAATGTCTAGAAAAATTTTAACGTTATTTAAATATTCCAAATACATTACTCATATTAGATGATGGGCGTAATTCAATATGTAAATACAACTATTACAGGTTGTTTTAAAATCAATTAAACATTATATTTTTTTCTTTTTACTGAATATCATTCAACACTAGTAGTCCTCATCACTTTTATTGCATCTTGATCACAGAGTCAGTGTTTTCTAAGTTTAAAGTGCATTTCGAATATCATTAATACTCTACTTAGTACTGTCAACCAACACTTTACTGCAACCAAAACTGTTGGGGGAAAAATCTATTAACCACTTCCTCTTAAATCATGAATTAAATTAAAAACCATTGACTCTATCTCATAAACGTTATTCTCCATATCTTTTAATAATTCAATTGGATTTTCATCAGTTTTCTGCACTTTACTCATCTTAATTTTAGTTATAGTTCTGGCAAGACTTTATTTCATTCATTTCACAATCTAATTTTTTTAATTAACACAAAGTCTTTGACAAATTATAATTCTATCTTTTCAATATTTACTCTGACTCCTAATAACATTTTAAAATTCAATTATTGAGACTGCTTTTATTCTATTAGAAATTGAATCATACCCACTTTTTATTTGTAATTCTTTTATCTCCTTATATTCCTTTTCTAATATTTTTCTCATTATTTCTTATATGGCTCGATTTATTTATTTTTATACATGCTTCCATCTAACTTATAATACTGTTTTCATCTTCTTTCTCCTTTCTTTTTATTAATTAGCTCATTTCTTATCCTAGGCTCTATTTGTTTCTTTTTTTTCTTAATAATCTACTTTCTGCTACAGCTCCCTTAAATTCTTTAATATTTACACATATTTTCTTATCCAGAAATTTCAAATTTTCTCTAATGTTAATGGCCTGTTCTCTCCTTAATTTAACATATCTTCAAATTTGTCACTTTAAATAATTATTTGAACCTATGTCATTGGATGTGTAAGTATACTTTTAATGTTATTTTAAAATATATTTTGAATTAATACATAATCCATTTTTAATCTTTCTATCACTAAATGCTTTCCATCTGTATTTATTATTATCACCCCCACCCCTACAAAAATTTATTTTGGTATCTATATATTGTGTTTGAAGCACACATTCTTGAAGCTATATTAAAAGTTTATAATGTCTTAGTGCTTTCAGGAGCTTTGTGTCCCCATATTCATAGCTTATAATCATAATGTGTGTTGTTAGCTTTTCTAATAGAGATGTATGCAAAATATATGCAAATCACCTAGACTGCCCATTTTTTCGAAATGGAGAAGCAAGATTCTCTCCTATTGGTGGCATAATCTGTAATCTCTGAATATCTTTCCTCCCTAGTAATTGCTGTTTCAGGCTGCATTATTATTATTCCTCGATTGCATGTTCTGTTGATATATTTTGTAGTAACTTAGATTGTTTTTAGAAGCAGTAATCCAAGCTATTTAGTCTACTCTAGAAAGATCATTTGTGAGTTTGAATAATTAATAGATATTCAATGAATATAAATTCTAAACCTAGAGCCCTTTCTGATTATATGCTATTTTCAGTGAAGAGATTGGATTAGTGGCCAAAATAAGAAAAGAAAGTTATGTCGTACTTTAATTTGATATATATCCTTACACAATTCCTTGAGTTTGTAAGCGTGATGTTTCTTAGCATAGATGTAAGAAAGTCTCTGAATAGCTTTCAAGTATTATTGAATTAGCTTAGGTATCTAATTTATTATATTCAGTAGACAATTTATATTCATGTGTGTGTTTGTTTAATATCTAAATAGTTTTATCTTTATGTTAAAAAAATTATTAACCAGCATTTTCTTAACAGAATTTTTGTAAGCAGTAATGTTGTTATATTACTGTTTGCAAATAACATAATAATTTGGTTTGGCTAATTTTCACTTCTGAGTTGAAAGCACCCATTATTTTATTTAAGTAGCCTTTTGTACCTTTGCCAATTGCTTTTTAATAACTACTTTTTGAACTTGGCTGATCCGTGTAAGAGTGGGTGAAAGATTGGTGTATGAATCATTTGAGTATTATTTATTTGGCAGGCTTTGCTAAAGATTTTTATTACTAACAATGTTTCTCTTTATGTTATTTGTTAAGTTCCTGTTTGGAATCAGATAAAATAGATACAATAAATATTAAAACCAACTGATAAATGCTTAATAATAGTTGATGATATATTACCACTCTATTAATATAGTTTGTTCATTATCTAAAATTTGGAACTATGTCATAAATTTTAAAAAGCATAATAGACCCTTCATTTGACAACTTGATTTTGAATTCAGGTATTGATATAATTATCTATTTTAAATAATCAACGGCTATCTTATATATGTTTCATCATCATGGTCTGGCATAATCCTTGTGACTGTATGTTTAACAACTGTGAGTAATGGCATATTGTGAACAAGATTTGAATACATAGATGTAGTTTTTTTACATATTTAATATATGGGTCAAGCCTACATTAATGTGGTATGTCTTTCTTGTAGCAGTTTTAAATCATTTTGCAACCATATATTGGTATCTCCACTTGATTTTTCGATGACAATATAGGTATATTAATAACTCTTATTAGTCATTCATTAGATTAGAAATTGTCCACTTAATGAATATTTTTGTCATACAATTTTCACATAGTATAATGAAAATTACACTACAGAAAAATTCACAGTATAGTTTATTTAATGTGATAAATTCATTGTTATTCTTTTTCAAAAATATATGATAGTTAACTGGAGAATGTATGTACCTTGCTAGACTTTTTGTTAAAACTTAAAATAGTACATTTTTTTGTTCTTATTGCATCCCATAGTTGCTTGGCTGTTAATTGCTTTTACTAAGAACAACACAGATTAAGGCTTGGCAGGTTGTCTGTATGATTATCCTTGTTTGTGAAAAGTGCGTCAAAATGAAGTTGTAAGTTTTTAATTAGTGCTTATATGATAATTTCTTAGCCAGGTTGAACTTTGTGTTAAAAATGTTCAGTAATGACCCTAATTGCACAATCACCAAATCAAACATTTTTTTCTGCTTAAAAACAAAGATATATTGCATTAGATGTGGTTCATTAAGGAATAAGACAATTTTTTCCCCATAGCAAAGGCTACATCATTTATCCCCACAATAAAGGCCACATTATATTACATTCTTATTATAATAATATCAACACTCATTTGACCAATCTAACTACTCCAGACTTTTATTGCCAAGCTAATAATAACTAGATATCTTTGGCTATAATTTACTTTTTCTAACTCATTGTCTGTTTATATTTAAACTGGTGAGACACCAGTAAGAAAAGCTTCAATTATTAGTTTGAAAAATTTAGGAGTTGGTAGCAGATTGTAATAATTAATGATTGCTTTATAGAATCTTTTTTCAGTAACAATTTCGTTTGTGCTAACGGCCATTTTGAAATCTAAAAACTAGCCATAACACCGCTGACACATCCAACCAATAAATGACATCGAATAATCCACATGTGGTTATGATATGATCATTCATTACAAAATTGTAATTAACACCAGATTTCTGCACCCTTTGGATGATACTTTGTATCAGCCAAAGCATCCTCCTTCCTCCCTGCATATTCCAATACACTGCACCATTATTATTTAATAACTTGTATTTTAGATGTTATAAACATTTAGTATTTCTAGTGTGCTGTTATAAACATTTAATATTTCTAGTGTGCTCACTGCCATTTTAAATTTTAAGAACCACCCAAAAACCACCACTGACTCATCCAAGTGACTCCATGGGATTATTCAATGTCATTTATTGTTTAAAAGTGTCAGCAGTGGTTTTGAGTGGTCCTTAGAATTTCAAAATAGAGCATTCTAAATCAGGATCCTTTTTACAGAATCAAATATATAAGGTTTATTACTTTAGTCTTACTTGCTGTAAAAGGTTCACAATCGTTATATTATGCGAAAGTGATGCATTATTTTGTTATTTGGTTTGACATATTTTTATTCAGAATTATGATTCAGAAATGCAAATTTGTTAGTTTTGACAGATGTACACTTTTTTTTAATTAAGTGCACTTTGATCTCTGTTAACAGCTTTAGGTGATTTGCTGGGGCACTATTTGCTCATTATTCATATGCATAATAGGAATGTCATTATGTATGGAACTATTTTTTTTTAGTGTCTCATAGAATTTGATGAGTGAAACTAAAGTGAAAGGTATTTGATCTTAAAAAAACTTTTGTGCAGCACGTCAGTAGAGGCAGGTGGAATTTAATTTTCCTGAAACATTTAATAGTCGAGAGAGAAAATCTCCTTTATTGTTAGAATACTTTGATAAGTTTTTGTTTATGATTCATCTGTAATTAGCAAGCTTGACAATGCCCTATGCACTCAGCACAAACTGTTGGATTTGAAAACTAATGGTTTTTCAGTGAAAGTTTAATCATATCACATGACTTCCTACTAATGGTTTTTCAGTGAAAGTTTAATCATATCACATGACTTCCTACCAATGGTTTTTCAGTGAAAGTTTAATCATATCACATGACTTCCTAAGATATTTTTCCAGGTTGATTTCTAAGTTAACATGTGCAACCCTAATTTACAAGTTATAAGAATATGGTTATTTTTAAACTTTAAATCTGATGGCTTTATTTTTGTCAAAATGATGATGAGCTGTTATTACATTTATTGCTGTTTTGAAATAATTGATCATGGTTTTGAACTCATCCCTTTTCTGATTTTAGTGTAGCTGCATTTTTATTCGTGTGATATAGACTCATATGGATAATTATGAATTTCATTATCATTGGAAAAATGATTTGGTTTGTGTTTAGTTTATTATTAAAAAAAAAAATATGATTTTTTAAATTCTGTTATCCAGAAGTGGAATGGATCAACATAACTTTACTAGATACTCACCCTAACAACGGCCACAAATGATCCAGTTTTATGTTTCTCCACATCATATTCCTCCATTTATAGTTTTTCCAGATTGAAGAACTTTCTATGTTTATAAACAATAGTTTTTATTTGATTGGAGGATGTATGATTTGTTAAGCTTCTTGATATATATTGATTTTTATTTGACTCAAGGATGTATGATTTGTTAAGCTTCTTGATATGTATTGATCTTTTTCTAGAGTATGATCACCACAGGTAGCATTGACTTCTAACATAGCCAGATTGATTGGTCATCATGCAATCTTATTTAAAATTGATGATATAACTCTTTATCTTAATGGTTTTCAAGGGGAAAAATCATCTTTTGAGTTTTAGCACAGTTATTGGGCGCTGGACATAGAGATAAAGATTACAAAATTGACTCCTAGTCAAAAAAAGTAAAAATGGAAAGAACGGTTTGGACAGTAATGAAACTATAATGCTTAACCTATCTTTTGGGTAAAAACATCATGTGATCTCCCAAACTGCTGACCATGTCATTTTTAAAAAATAGCAATCTATTGGTAACATACATAGCATCATTGCCAATTGAAGATCGATTTAAAATTACCTGAAAAATCTTAATTATGTCATTAATATATTTTGATTATACGAATTGTAATATGTAATCTTTTTGAGATGTGATTATTTTAATATCATAAATATTACCTATGTTGAAGTACCTGCTAATAAGATTCAAATAGATGTTTTTATTTTCACAGATAATCTTCTTACATGGGGCTAATAATAGGAATCATTGATTGTTATATTCTCATTGTTCGTATTGAGTATTTTTATATTAGAATATTGAAAAGTGAATAATTTTGCTCTTTTTTTTCAAAACTACTTTAGTTTTCTTTATTATATTTGAATGAGTGAGACTTTTTCATAGTTGTAATTAGTAATATACTATTTAATGCATTTGAAATTTGTGCGGAAGTTACTGAAAACTAGCGAGCTATATGTAAACTAATACAAAACTCCATCAATAAAATTTAAGACTTTGTTATATTACTGTTTGCAAATAACATAGTAATTTGGCTTAGTTAATTTTCACCTCCCATTATTTAATGACATGGATTTCTGTATTCTTGCCAATTGTTTGTTTTTAATAACTACTTTTTGAATTTAACTTACAGAGTGGATGAAAGATGTTTTATTAATTAAATTGTTTTACTATTTCAATTTATTTATGTCGGTGGTTTTTTTTCAGTAGCTTTCACATAAATTTCATCTATATTTGAGCTGTCAAAATTGTATTTATTTAATGCATTTATAACATAAAGATTTTTTATACCAGTATTACATTTATTTTATACTTATTTACGGCTTTCATAGTCAATAATAGACTTGGATGACAGTGCTTAATAATTCCCTCTTCTGTGCTCTTATATCCAATATCCTCTGACTAATTTCAATCTTAGGTTTTCATCAGTGAAGAGTTTTGGTCACACAGTAGAGGTGCCTATGATTATAAAAAAACTAAGGATGTCATAATATATAGAAACTGAACTGGATTCAGATATGTATGGTTATGCAAGCATGTTGGCTTAAATTGAAAAACATTTATATGATTTTCTGTTTGGACTGATAGCTTGATAGTATAATATAGAAATAAATGATAGTAGTTGGAAGGAAAGTACATTGGATCTTTAAGGTCCAGATACACTATTCCAAGAGTTAAAGGTTCTCACTGATGAAGGCCGTAAGTCTGAAACTAGTCAGAAGATAGGTGTTTATTAAGCATTCATCTGATATCTACTTGCTAAAGCTTACAGTAAATAGTATGGAGAAGGTCAAAAGCTATGTTGCTAATACAGCAATATGTAAACTGAAGTCTGTGATATTTAATTAGTTTATTCCAAATTCTGGTCAGAGAATAGAGATGCCTATAGTTATTAAAAAAATAAGGACACCATAATACATAGAAATTGAACTGTTTTCGGATCTACATGACTATATAATATTGAAATACAAGTATAATGTGTATAGGCAAAACTCCCCATATAGTAGTGCCACTCAGTGTGAACCAGAGTAATCAATGGATGCAAGGTTTGTGCATAAAATCCCTATCTAGTGCCTACTCAGCCAATATCCCCAGACTAGTTTCTAGCTTGTGGCTTTCATCATTGAGGAGCTTTGATATTGGATGAGTAGGCACTAGGTAGGGATTTTATGCACAAACCTTTTTGCATCCATTGATTACTCTGGCTCGCACTGAGTGGCACTACTGTACAGAGAGTATTGCCTGTGTGATTAAGTGATGTTTAGTGGTATAATGTATATACTTAACCTAAATGTAATTAAAGGGAATTTGAACCCAGACTTTCAAGCTTCCTGCAATCATCCACTAACCATTTAACTAATACATATGACCACATACGTGTGAAAAAGATAAATGATCTTTAATATACATATTTCATGCTGAACCAGCATTCATCAGTTGGTCTGGATCAGCATCTCCCACACATGTATATACTGTGAGGGATCAGATTGATTTAAGCTCAACATAGGTATGACTATAATATTGGCATCATCAAGAGCTTTGAGCGTTCCATCATTTTTAGTGATATGGATGGCTGAAGAGTTGGAGAGTGAAGTGGATTCAAGCCTATCAGTTAAAGTGTGTAGATTTGCTATCTTAATATAAGCCAAGCACTCATTATATATATGAGTGGGAGATGATCTGGATCAACTGATGAATACTGGTTCAGCATGAAATTCGTATATTAGAGATCATTTATTTTTTTCACACGTATGTGGTCATGTGTATCAGTTATATTTGATTGAGTGGATGACTATAGAGAGCTTGACAGTCTGGGTTCAATTCTCCTTTAATGACTATAGAAGGAGTGTTTTTCTGAAGGTTTGTGATGATGGTGTTCTAGCTGTATTTTTATATTGGACTATTTTTTTTTTGCATGTTTACTGTGATATTACTAACAGTTGAATGCATTTGGAATATTTAAATACAATTAAACTTTTCTAAAGACATTCAACATGAATATTAGATGATGGAAATAGTCCAATATAAAAATACAGTTATAGAAGGAAGTTTGTGTTTTCAATTTGATCTGATAATTAATTGATTACTCTAGCTTGCTGTGTGTGGCAATATGTATAGTGAGTTTTCCCTGTTTTAATAAGTTGTACACTAGCATAAGAAGTGGTGGTGATGTGATATTTATTGGCTTAAAATCAATCCTACCTAATAGGATAGTGGTGGCTTTGGTTATTAAAGAACCAAAGACACCAAAATGTATGGGTACTGAACTGAGTTCAGACCCATATGACTATATAAGCTAATGGGCTTGGATTGAAAACATTAAGGTGTTTTCAGTTTAAGACTCATAGTTTTGTAATTAAGTGGAGACTCATAGTTTTGTAATTAAGTGGAGATAAAAGATGGTTGGTGGAGGGTTGCATTAGATCCTAAGATCTAGGTGCAGTGCTTTCAGATCCAAGGCTCCTCACTGATGAAGGCCACAAACTAAAAACTAGTCTGGGAATATTGGATGATTAGGCACTAGATGGAGATTTTATGCACAAGCCTTCTGGCATCCATTGATTACTCTAGCTTGCTGTGTAAGGCAATACGTATAGTGAGTTTTGCCTGTTTTAAGTAATAATATAACATGGAGGGAAATGATAATAGTTGGAAGGAAAATACATTAGATCCTACCAATCCAGGAGCAGTATTCCAAGATCCAATAAAAAATGTACAATTATAATCATCTTGACTATTCAAGTTATTTTGACATGAAATGGCTTTATTTACAAAATTAGTAATATTATTTGAATAAACAGAAATATATAATTGCTATACTTTATTTTAGTAAGAATAAATCAATACATACATATTTTTAAATAAAATTAAAAATAAATAAATATAAGAAGTATTATTATAGCAGTGCCAGGTTTTTATTTTTTTTAATAAGGTAGCCTGGCTATTTTATTTGTATATAAATGATCAAATGGTTAGTTGCTCAGACAGTCATAAATTTTGATTTATTTTTTCATGTTTTTTAAGGTTTAAAAATCAAAAGGAGGAATAAAAAGTAATAAAACTGGAAAGCAATCTCTAAAATCATATTTTAAACTTAGATTTCATCAGAAACAACTTAAGAATGCCAGCTATTTTATGTTATTTCAACTTCAAAATACTAAAGACAGATTTTTGCTATATCATAGAGTTCAGATTTGTCATTTTACTATATTAATGTGATAAAAGGTCACACATATTAGCATTAACACATCATCTTTCCTTAGCGTAGATTTAAATGTTGGTCGAATAAAACTTGGAAAATTTCGTGGGTTTTAATTACACATTTCTTTTTAGAAATTTGGCCCATACCCAACTTGACTAACTAACCAATATTAAAGATTTTTTTCCTTTGGTGGATTATTTAAAACTTATCTTTTCCCTCCATAATGTAATATTTGTCTAAAAATTCACAAAGAAATTTCAGGAATTCTTCAGTGCAAAAAAAAAATTAATAAATATTTTATAAACGAAATTGCAAGAATTACTGGAATAAAAATAATTTTATTAACAAGGAAATCTTTTAATACTATTCTTAGAAATGTAATATTAAAAATCAAGATTTCATTTTTTTTTTTGAACTTTAGATTGCAATTATATTATTGTAGAAACTATGTGCAGATACAAACATGTTGCGCAAAAGGTATATATATGTGTTATGTTTTCTGCCCAAAAGTAGTTAAAGGAAACTAGCTGTAGAGTCTATAATGAAGTAGTAACATCATGATTGTTGGTTACAGTTTCTATTGCTTGCCGTCGTAATTTAATCTAGTGTGTTAATTTTAGAACTGCATCATAAACATTATTATAACAATAATAACCAAACAGTTATTTATTTTGGAAGTTGTGTGATATTTAAGCAAATTCTTACATCAGCAAGATGCAATTTTAGAACAGTGGTGTACTTCAAAGTTCAAGATCCGTGAGCATTTTCCATCTCTGTCACTTCCATTTCTCAAACATCTTATGAATTCATGACCAAAGGACCATTAAATTACTATATTCTTTAAGTTCCTAGCATGCTTTAGTGCCACAATAGAGTATTAGACTCTGAATTCAAGATCCATGGATTGTGACCCAGTCCTGAAATTTTCAATGCTCAGACTTCTTATGAACTCCCAATCAAAAAATCATTCAATTACTATATTCTGAATTCCCAGCATGCTTTGGTACAGTAGTGGAGTGGTAATCTTTGGAACTCAACTTCATGGATTGCAACCTGGCACTGACACTTCCAGTGCTCAGACTTCTTAACAAATTTCCGACCAAAACATTCAATTATTATATTCTTTTTGAGTCCCAGCATACTTGGGTACTGTAGTAGATTGGGATTCCTTGGAGCTCAAGATCCATGATTTGCAGCCCAGCCCTGAAATGTCCTGTCAGATTTCTTATGAACTTCTGACTAAAAATCCATTCAATTACTATATTCTAAGTTTCCAGCATGCTTTGGTGCATTAGTAGAGTAATAGATCTGGAGTTCAAGGCCCATGGATCGCAGCACAGCCCTGAAACTTCCAGAGTTCAGACTTCTTGAGGAAATTCTGACCATAAACCCATTCAATTACCGTATTCTTTCTGAGCTTCCAGCATGTTTTGGTGCATTAGTGGGTGGCAGGTTATGGAATTCAAGATTCATGGATCGCAGCCTAGGCCTGACATTACCGATATTCGGGTTTCTTACGAATTCCCAAGCAATAAACTATTCGATTATTTACTTATTAAGATGCTCACAAAGGAACAATTTATTAAAAAATTAGGAAGATAACAATTTGAAAAAAAAAAAGGTTGTTTAAACAGTAGTTAATTATTTTTAAGTCCATAAATCAGAAAAAAAAAAGCAGAATACATTCGACATAAATTAAATTAGCTTTAATTGCCTATTATAAAATTGGAAAAAATGTCTAATAATTGAACATGATATAAGTAGAACATTCTACTCATTCAGAAAAATTTTCAGATGATTTATATATAAAACATCACATGACTTTTTCTAATTATATTTAACAATCTCGTTCAGTACTATTTATTATAAGCTTAAGTAGCAAATAGACACTTTACTGCTGTGCTATTGTATCCATATTTTCAGACCAGTTTCTGGTTTATAGCCTTCGTGAGTGATACATTGAATCTAATGCTAGATCTATTGTCTTTACACAGCTAATAATCATCTTTAACGCCTTTATATTAATAAATTAATAGACTGAAATTTAAAAAAAACTTCAAGGTTTTGAACCCAAGCTTACTTATTTGTATAATTATACAGATCTGAAACTAGATCAATAAGCAAACATTTTAATGATTTCAGTTTTATGTTACCCATAAACACATTTTATCTTTTGACTAGAATAATATACCAGCAAAACATCAAACGACTTTCTCTTACATTTAACGTGTGCTTTCATTGAGTAATTCTCTTCATTCTACTGCAAACCCATTTATTATAGGCTTGGGATGGGATGTCAGTAAACACAAGATGCTATTATATCCGTATCCCTATAGCTTTTGTAGTGAATAGTTTCTATTTAATACAATTAACTATCAGGTAATAACCTGAAATTCAGAAAATCCTATGTTTTGAACTCAACCTACTTATTTTTATAATTACATAGATAATAAACATCAACTGATCATCATATTTAGTCAGGGGATATTGGATGAGTAGGCACTAGGTGGGGATTTAATGCACAAGCCTTCTGGCAACCATTGATTACTCTGGCTTGCACTGAATGGCAATACGTATAGAGAGTTTTGCCTGTTTTAATAATTACATAGATCTGAACTTTAGCCATAACTATATTCTAGGGAATGCCATTTGTAGACTTCTTTCATTCTTTGACGAGGCTAGTACTTACTAGTAAAATGTCAGTGATCTCTACCCAACTAACTTTTGCCAAAAGATATAAAAACTTTTAAAAAAAATTATTAAGTAATAAATATGATGGCTGATTTTTATAAGAGCTGCTGGAAACAATATAATCAAATGATGCAAAAAAAATTTATTTCAAAATATCACAGAAATTGCTTTTATATAAACTAATTACTATGCAAGGGTTTCTTGTTGTGTGATAACTTCTATAAAAGATACTACATGTTATGTTTTTCTTATGTAAATGATTTTCTAACATATATATGTTTGAAATAAGTAAATAATACAAATTTTATTTCAACTATCAAAACAGTGCTTTTCACAATTTAGTTACGTGTAACATGCTTAACAAGTTACATGGTATGGAGTAGCACATGTGGAAACCAAGCCTCTAAGACCTGGGTTTGAATTCAGGCTGGGAGTAACAATTTTATCAGGGTCTAATTAGACCTAGTATTTTTTCTTCTTCTGATAGCTGGACCAAAGTCAATCGAATTAACCATCTAATATTGATTGGAAATGGGATATCTAGTTATTTTTAGTAAAGAAAGTGGGAAAGACTCGGATCCTTATCACTTTCGCATAGGCAAGCTTAATGAGTAATGCCTTCTGATTGGCTGCTTTTTATGAGAGCTAACAGAGACTTCCCCCTACATCAAACTATCTGAAGGCTGATTTAGTTACTATCCTATAACATAAGATTACTATTATAGTGAAAGATAAGTTTTGGGCAGAGCTGATAAGGTTAGAGCTTTATAACCATATCTTGTGTATTTATATTCACTTTTAGTATAATTTATCCATACATCAGCAGATTTCTAAAAATAATTTGTCTCATTGCTGTAGCCATGTTATTCTGTTCTCTATTAATATTTTTATATTTGCATATGAACGACTTCCTATTTCACTAATCATATTTTTAATGTAAGATGTCCTTGGCTTATGGTCAGTCTTTTCCCCAAAATTTTATTTTTCAGAATATTTTGTGGAAAAAACATAGTTCAAAATTAGTTCCAGGAATTTTATTTTCATCAATTGTACCATGTTCAACAGTTTCATTTCCTTACTAATTTCCTCTTAATATCATATCATTATTTTTCTTTTCCATCCAAGTTGTTCCAGTTATTTTTTCTCAAATTCACCCTTCCAACTTTCTAATCTTATTTTTTCCTAGTTTTTCCAAAGATCAAGTCTTATATCCATATGTCAGTATATCCCAAATGAAGATTCTAATAAATTTTATCCTATCTCTTCCAACCTTCTAATCTTATTCTTTCTTAGTTTTTTTGAAGACCAAATCTCGCATCAAATATTTCAGTATATCCCAATAAAGATTCTAATAAATTTTGTCCTATTTTTGACGTCAATATATTTACTTAGTAGTAAACTATTTTTGTTCCAAAAAGCTTGTTTTTTTTTTTTTTTCCAGTATTATCTTTGTCATAATTACATCATATATTGATATTTGAATTATTCTCAGTGCTTATTCTTTCTATTAAACTATTTCTTAAATGTATTTTTATATTGGACTATTTCCATAATCTAATATGAGTATTGAATGTCTTTAGAAAAAATTAACTTTTATTTAAATATTCCAAATACATTCAACTGTTAGTTATAGCACATCAAACAGGTTAGTATATGCACCATGTTTCGAGGGGTATTATTCTCCCCTCTTCTTCAGGTGTTTCTGGCCTGACCGGTGACAGTACTAGCATGGGATTCGAACCTGGACCCTTAGATTCTTGAGTATTGAATTTTAAGGTGACGCTCTAACCATCTGAGCCATTATAGTAATTAAAAGATTAAAATATTTATTTTTGTCAATGACAGTAAATCCAATGATGTAATGAAAAATATATTAATTTACCATGATATTAGTCATTTGGTTTCAATCATTATGCATCCTATACATTTTAATTTTTTAACATTATATACATAATGACATAAAAGCTATTATTGGGATACTAGAGCAGAGTAGTTTAGTCTTAGAACTGTCAGCAATAATATATTTCTTGTTATTATATAGAAATGGCCCTCCATTTTGTTTACATCCTAATAAATCCTTGAAAATATTTAATCGGACATATATAGTTATCTGGAGGGAGATGAATTATTATTTACAGGATGTCAAAAGAAGCAATTCTCCAAAGTTCTCATACTTATAAAAATAACTGTCTAAATCCATACAGCAATTTGGGTTAGGAAAAAAAAGCAACTTGTTTTAATTAAACTCAAGACAAAAAAGCTATTATTAACCTTAAGACTGTCAATAGAAATTGTTAGTTTCCTCAAAATACCAATGCTAAACATATCTCCAATTATTACATGGACATAATCCCACATTTTACTCTGTTACATATATATAAGATATAAATATTTTCAACATATATCTATAATATGGTTTAATTTAAAAATTACACATATTAAGACATCAAATAATTAACAAAAAATAGAATAATGGTATATATAAAATGAAAATGGAGTATAAATTGAGAGAACACAATTACATATATGTTTACTGTACTCACATCTGTTTGTTGTATGAATGTGCCTACTTGATCATTTTTCTCTCAAAAAATGTAAACTTATTATTCTTCCTTTTCATTCTTTTTGTGATGAAAATTGATAATTGTGATGATGTCTTTAAAGATTCTGACAAGTAATTTTAATGGCAAGTAATGCTCATTTCACAGAGACAAAAATCCATACAGTAGTGCCACTCATTGCAAGCCAGATTAATCAATGGATGCAGGAGGGTTTGTGCATAAAATCCCTATCTAGTGCCTACTCATCCAATATTCCTTCCTGCATCCATTGATTACTCTGGCTTGCACCGTGGGCTATTGTATAGAGAGTTCTGCCTCTATGTAAACAACTTGTGTAAGTTTAAAGAATGGTGATCATGTAAGGTTTAGTGGTTTAATGCTCACTTCAAAATAGCTTTCCAATGGAAGTCACTGTACGATAGTATATTATAGCTTTAATGGAATTTTTTTTTATTTAGGTGAATATATATTTATATATAAAATTCTTTTGCCTATATATGTTCTTATGCTTTACGAAGCGGGTTTTATTTATTTCTTTTTATTTAGTGGTGATGAGACCATGATTATAACTCTGATTATGATGCCCATCACTAAAAGTCCACTCAGCTAAATAAAATCCACTTCGTAAAACATATGCACAAACGCAACAACCAAGGGGAAATTAATATATATAAAATTACAAATGGGTAATTTAATCATGATTGATAAAAGGTTTATTTTTAAACATTTTATTTCTTTAATTAGTCTCAAATTATCTTGTCTAATTTAAGTTAAAGATCCTGGTCAAATATTTTGGAAAATGGTCATTTAATTAATGTTTACATAGATCATGACATGTTACCATCTATTTAAGCTAAGAGTAATCAAAAAATGATCATGTCAAATAGATCCTAAAATATCAGCGAAGAAGCGCCATCTGGTGCTTATGTAGTTAACTGTAGATTTTAGTATTGAAAAATGGATTAGTCATTTTTTGAGAGTTTAAATGTAAGCTAGAAAATATGATACTTTGTTTTAATATATTTGTTGATTTATATAATGTAATGAAATAACAATTCACAATCTCTTCAAATGCTTCACTCGAAAATTTTGTTGGAAGTCCGAATTCCAACAATGGCCAATGTAAAAAATTCACCTAGGTATCTGTTAATTGATTTTTAAATAAAATATCTAAACAAGAATGAAAAACTGCTCAAAACAACCTTCAAAATTCTATGGTGGCTCTTGAATAAATATGTTTTTTTCTATAATAGGTTATTTAAAGACTATTACACCAGTCATCACCAATATACACATAATAATTTAATATAAAATATTTTAAAATTATTAATAATTATATTTTTAATAAAATTGCAGTTTTCTTCTTCTACTCTGAATTTAAACATCTACAAGTTATTTGATTACAATCTAAGTTGGTTAATCTTTTCTGTGACAATTTATTGCTAGTTTTATTTAACGTTAACCTTTTCCTTTGTAAATTATCCTCCCCTCCACCAGCAGGATCATTTTCAAGATGTAAATTATTCTGCTAACTTCTAGTAGTAAAATGTCACCATTCTGCAATTTGAAGCCAAGTACATGTAAACTCATCTTTCTTCTTGCATTGCCAAATGTATATCATACAATACTAAATTATCCATGCACTTTACTACTGTTACACTGTTTTATTTACCACCCTCTTTTACAGTTTCAATTGCCGCAGCAATCGTCTTCGGAACTTTTATATCTCCTAACTTCAACTGCTAAATTCAAATGCAGTTGAAGTTAGGAGATATAAAAGTTCTCTAAGAAGATTGCTGAGGCAATCAAAACTAAACTGTAAAAGAGGGTGGTAAATAAAGCATTGTGCTTTATTTAATAATAAAGTAATAAAGTGCATGGATGATGTAGTATTATATGATATACATGTAAACTCTGTGTATGCTATTCTTTTTTAACTAAATATTTCAATACTGTACTTACAAATTGTTTTTATATTACTGTTGAAAAATAGATTACATGTTTTTTGTTTACATTTTATGATAGTCTATAATAGTTTGAAGGATCCATATTGTTTATATGCAGTGATTTATTTTAAAAGTGCTTCATTATATATGCTTAATGCTTATGCCTCCCGTCCATGACTAAATGCATATGCCTTCCATCCATGACTAAACCTTAAAAAATTTTTTATGCCACAATTAGGCTTATGATTTTTCTCCTAGTTTGTTACTCATAGCCACTTCAGCTAGCCAAGCAACATTGATTGGTAAATGGGTATCTAGCTATTATTAGATGAAGAGTAAAAGTCTCACATTAACTTGGCTTGATAGATGGCTTGATGTTTGGTCAGGTGTTATGCTCCTACAGGTGCTAAATCTGTGAATTTAGTATCATCTTTTTCTTTAATAAATTTGTATATTTTTTATAATGAATATTATACGTTAGTTTTTCTACCCAAAGATAGGGTGGGAGTGTGAGCAAAAGGATCACATGACAAAAACAATTACCAAGATTATATAATGCTTTTTATTCCATAATATTCTGTACAATTCATTTTAATAACTTGATTTTTTCCACACTTACATCATATATTTAATGAGATCTGAAAGTTTAGAACTATTTTATAAAATAATTGTTTTTTACATCATGAAAGTGCGTTGTTGTATAAAAGCAATCAATTATTTTTACAATAGATGGAAGAACTTAATAATCACTCTCCCCCAATCCCCTTTTATGGATCAAAGTGAAGAATCAAACTTCAGTTTTTAATTAAAAAGAAATGATTTTAAAACATTAAGAATTATTCTTTAGTTTTCATGAGACTACATTAAATTGCTTTTTGCATCTATTTATATTTAGTAAAATTTTATTTTGAATTTAAATACAGTTGAAATTGACATTTTAATCTAAAACTATATTTGATTAAATAATGTTAATAGCTGCAGAAAGACTTAAACTTGTTTTGCAATGTTTATTAAGAATTTTATTAATGCAAGCACTTATATATATGTATATAAATACAGGAAAGTAGTCAATCAATAACAAACGAACATTCTCAGTCTATTGTCAAGGCAACCTCTTTTGAAATGAAGTTGGAAATCCATCTTTATATGTGGTCTAATATGTTTATATAGACACTATAAAGACTGAAATTATTAATTGAAAGAAAGTTTAAATAAACCTTGTTAAACAGGTCAATAAAGTATGTTCTGAAAGCAGACCAACAAATAATCAATTATAACTTTCAAACTTGCAATCCAACTATGTATTGTTTAGATAATAAAGCTAATAATGATCAAGGCTGATAAGTATTAATGTAAATACAGGAAAGCAGTCAACATTTAAACAATATCAATCACCATTGTTGTCAAGACAACTTCCTTTAAACAATAATGGTGGAAATCCACCTTTATATATGTATATAGCTGTCCACTATGAAATAGATCTTATATTAGACCATTTTCATCATTCCTTTCTATCCCTTGCATTGTGTGCTTTACATAATAGTAGAGTGTTACCTCAAGGACAAAAAGTCCATGGATAGATGCTCAACTGACACTTCTGGTGGTGTTCAGACTTTATATGACCTTCCAAGCATCAAATCATTGAATTTCTTTGCTCTGTGTGGTCTAGTGCATTGGTGGAATGATAGACTCGGGAGCTAAAAACCCATAGATCAATGCCTAACTCTTATCAGTTCAGGTGCTCTAACAGCATATGATCTCCCATGCATCAAATCATTGGATTTATGCTCTGTGGGGTCTAGTGCATTTGTAGAGTAGTGAACCCGAGAGCCAAAAATCCATGAATCACAGCCCAATTTTGTCACTTCTGGGGCTCTAACATCATATGACCTTCCATGCATCAAATCATCAAATTACTTTGCTTTGTATGGTCTAGTGCAATGGTATGATGGCATCTTGAGAACTAAAAACCCATAAATTGCAGCTTAAGCCTGCCATTTCCAATGCTTAAATATCTTATGATATCAAAATACAAATCAATTAATTACTTTTTTTTATCAATATAACGATGTGCCTTTTAAAAACTCATAACACCTCTCCTCCTTAAACTCATCAGTGTACTTTCTTCTGCTTTCTTTTTGATCATAATGCAGTTTTTCCAACATGGCAATTGTTCTTCCTGTTGTAACTTTCTCAGTATGTAATATTTTTCAACACTACTATATTGCTAGTCTTATTTATCCCTTTCCAACATTTCTAAAGCCTTTCCCCTTTTTTTACTTTTAATGTAATTTATTGGTTATAATGGATACAATTGCAACATTACATGTCAGAACAGATCTATTCAAGGACTACATGGCATCGATGTCATGTAAAACAAATCGAAAGTATTCTATGTTTATACATGTCAAATTTTATACAAATTTATTTAATTACAAGATATGACTATTAATTATATTGAATGCATACAATTAGATTGATTGTTTAGTTTTTGATGACAAATTTGCAAATAATGAACGAAGACACCGAGTAGTGGAGTAAATATTAAGTTGGCTAAGACCTGACTTCATTTTTTTTTTTATTAAGAAAAATAATGATTGTAATTGGCTTGTGTGGAATTGAAAGTAAAATAGCATTTTAGAAACCATGAGGTGAGGATGATGATGAATGTTGTGGTTATAATATTTGAAAAAAGCCCTCTCTTTAAACTATGTACAAATTCATTTAAAAGTGGCATGTGTAAGTGAGTTATATCGGATATGATGTCTCTATATTACCTCCATTCTTTTACTTAGTGAAAGTATGTTCCAATCAAAACATTTAAGAAGCTTTGTCTGTAATTAAGAAACTTTAAGAATATGCAAAACTGCCAAGTTTTATTTCAGGGTTGGTTAGTTTTGAACTAATCAGGTCTTTCAGAATCTATAAATATAAACTAAAGTCAATAACAAAAGACTAATAAGGTTTGGAATGCATTTATTCTACATGTGCAGAGATTTTTTTAAACATACTTCTCTTGACTATTTAAACAGGTTGAAAATTAGATCTTCTCTGCCAAATGAAATTTATTTACATTACCATTAAATAAATCTCTGTGTTTAAAATTCAAAGTTTATTTATTGCTCAAAAGTAATTCTTTATTTGATATTTATTCTGAGTACTGAGATGTGTATCACTTCGTGGTATAAATTTAACTTCCTGTAAAGCATATGGCATTCCTAGCTTTTAGATTAAAAGTAAAAAGAATAATCATTTTACTGTATTATGTATAAGTTTTGTTTTTTTCACAATGCTAATTATGTATTTAAAGACATATAAATAATAAATAACTCAGATTATATGTAACCAAAAAAGATATCAGTTATATAACAAATGATACCAAGAGACAGATGGTATCATTTATCTTTAGGGAGTTTCTTTACATTATATAACTCACTGGATCTTCCTGTTCAATTAGAGACATATAATAAATGTTAAAGAGTAATTCTTTTTTAGTTTTATTTTAGTTTACGAATGATTGCAAAGAATTGTTATTTTGTTTTTAAATTATGTAAAGGCAGGTAGCAATTAAAGTAAATTGTCTTTTTCACAACTTTCTTGCCTCACTTGATTTGCATATAACGTCAGAAGAATGATTAAACCTTTATTGTTTGCTATGATGAAATAAAGCTGTTTTGTTTTGGTGATCATATTGGGAACATTTTTATAAAGCAAATCTCAAATAAATATGTTATTGACATTTTTACATTAATAATAAAGTTTATTTTGTTGCTAAAAGTGCAATAAAATATCTTTTATCTCTTTTTTGATGCTATTCAAGTTGAATTATTGTTCAATTTTTGAAAAAAAAAATCAATTATTTTTTTGTTAACCCTTACATATTAATTTGCTTTATCAGTGTTCTCATTGATCAATTTTGTATATACATATAAGTGGCTTTCAGTTGTATTTAGTAAAAAAGTTTATTTTTTAATTAATATTAGAAAAAAAAAATCAACTTTACAAATAAAAAAATAACTATGCAAGACATTTTATATCTGATATCACATAAATTTTCACCAGTGTAATGTTAAAAAATGAAATACATTTCAATAAAATGTGTACACATCACATACTTATTAAAAAATAAATATTTAATAATTTAACATAAAAAATTTAAAAGTAAAAAATATTCTTTTCTCCCAACATCAATAATATCAAAATCAACTTTATATTGTACAAGAGTGTAAATACATTATTATTTGATTAGAGCTATTTCTCTTTCTCTGATTACTGATTGCTGCTGACATCTAGGAACAAAAGCTAAAACTTAAATAATAAAGAGTTAAATGATAAAAATCAATGAAAATTATATAAATGTTATAAGTCAAGTATTGCTTATATTGTATTCATGGAAATCAAGCATACAGAACTATTGGTGGTTTTATAAAAGTGTCAGGTTCTCTTATTTTCTCTTTAAACTGTACATAATATTTACTAAGGCTGTAAACCTTAAGAATATGTGCGTGAAAATGCGTAATCAATGTACGTTTAAATAAATTTATAATTTAAACTGTACAATGAAAAAAAAAATTCATTTGCCACTAAAACTAAATAATGTTATTAAAAATATAGTTTTTAGTTCTTTTTCATGTTGCTAGCCTCTGGGTCGTATGGTGTATTTGTAATATTTTGCTCAATTTTGGCATATACAGTGAACTTTTGAATCATTATTTCTCAAGGGTCCATAGAAAATAAACAATAGATACAGAAAAATGATAGAATGGAAATCTGTTAAAAATTATTGTATTTGTTAGTTTTCAAGTAAACCAAGATGGCAGTCATATTTTCGATAAATTACTCTTTTGGGGTCCCACCCAAAATGTTTACCAAAAAAAATTACCTGTTAGGAAATGTCATATTTAATAATTACATTTTACTTTTTATTATTGTTATTTTTTAAAAAAGAAATCATTGGGAAAAAATTAATTATAATATTTAACGTTTACTTTCTCTTTTTTGGATTAATAATTTACTAACAGAAAAAAATAAATAAATACAATATTTACACTTTATTCATGTCAACAAGCATGTGGTCATATCGTGATCATTAACATACACTTTTCAATAGAGAAGGATCTCATACCCTTGGAAATAGTCCACTGCATGTGACAGGAAAGTCCCAAATTTACCAAAAAAACTGTTGACAAAAAAACAACATGCTGAATTAAACTACAGTACAATCATGTTAAGAGCATCTTGTCAGTTTCCACGTTATAAGTAAAAAAAAAATTGAAACAAAGCTTCTTAATGAAATTTATCAGAATTTATTCCCCCTTTTAAATTAATCAATTAATTAACTTTGTTTTAATTTTAACAACTAACACATCTTCGGTAGATTATAGTTCCTTGAAAATGTAAATTTATCAAAAATACAAAATGCCATCTTGGTTTACTTGAAAACTCACAAGTATCAAAACTATAAATGAGAATTAATGATTATTTATTGAAATACATGAAAATACAGTTCAGACTTTATAATTCAAAATATTCTATATGTTATTTGAGCAAAGTATATACTATATTATTTCACGTTAATGGTAGGTTTATTTTGAAAAATCAGCATTTATAATAATTAGTAATTATAAGTATTGTAAAGTATTTTTTAAACAACTTTTTTTATTTATTTCATTTTAAAATGTTGCTTATTATTTAAAGCATGAAATTTAGTCTAATAACAGTAGATTTATTCAATTGGAGGTTTAAAATAATTTAAAGCATTCTTTGGGGGGGGGGGGGGTAAATAGGTGTCAGTTTTTTTATGCTTTTAAATCCTATAATAAAAAATTAAAAAATTAAAAATAATTTTTGTTAATTATAAACATGTTTTTGGAAAATTGTATGAATATTTTGTATATATTTTAATTTATTGCTTGCTATTAGAGTTGACAAAAATTTAACTATCAGAACTTTTTTATTCAGTAAAGAGGAAACTAACTATTGTATGCATATGTGTGTATATAAATACATTTACAAATAGTATTTAATAATGGGAAAATTAATTATGTGTGTGTACAGTGTAATATTTATATGTAATTTTAAGTTTTAAAAAAAAAACTATATGCAGAAAAAAATTGTGTTCCACTAAAGTGTCAACAGCAGAGATAGCATGCCTTTTCACATTCACAATAAATGTGTAACGTTGATGATGTAAAAAAATATCTCCACCAAGATAAAAATCTAATAAAAGTCTTATAATTAGTATTTTTTTAAAAAAAAATTTGTTTCTATAAAAAAAAAATACATTGATTAGCATTTCTGTGAAAAATCCTGGCATACTGTGCAATTACATGTTATATTTTTGGAGGGAAATTTTTTAGTAGAGAACTACATTTTGTGTGGTAAAAGCACATGTGAAATCTCTTGTTTCAAGGCGACAATTCCTGTTATATATTACCATTGTAAATATTGTATGCATATAGTTAATGTATTTTATAAATAATTACAAAAAAAATCATTCAGTGTTTGTTTTGTGTGAATTTAAAGTAACAGTTTTTTTTACGTAATGGCGTCATTTCATTAAGATCACAAATCAAATTTTTTGTTAATTTCAAATATTGTTTTTAAAGTTATTAGTGTGAAAGTCATACATATTTGTTTGTGTATGGCAAATCAATTTCTTGTTCAAAATCATACATATCTTTATTAATTTTTTTGCGTAATGGCGATCGCAAAGCAGTTTTTTTTGGTGTAAAATGTTTTTAAAATTGTTAGTGTGAAATGACATTTGTGTATAGAAGAACAATTTTTGTTCAAAATCATACATGTCTTTATTAAATTTTTTTGCATAATGGCATTATTTTATTAAGATTGCAAATCAATTTTTTTTGGGTTAGTGTTGTGTTTAAAATTGTTAGTGTAAAAAATCGTATATATTTCTATATTTCTTCTTTTTTACTTTTAGTTATTTTTAGTTCTGCAACACAGAACATGTATTAGATCTACTGTACCTTTTCACATTCATATCAACCTCCCGATAACTTTGTAAATCTTGCCAAAATATCATGTACAAGATCCGTGTACACGTTAGTTTTTTTGCAAACTTTGTGAAAAATATTGTGTACAAAATCTGTGTACATTTTAGTCAGATCACAAGATTGCAAAGTTACGAGCAGATTGATACGAATGTGAAAAGGTTAGTCTAATATATGTTTCGTGTTGCATGACTAATACCCAAGTACTGAAAAAATTGATAATTTGAAAAATGATGTGTATTTATTTTTATAGCAATAATTTCAGGATCAAAAAAAAGCAAATGATAGATTTGGAAAAATGATGTATTTGTAAAAATGATAAATGGAGAGTTCCTAATAAACAGCCATTCAATAATAGTTTGGTCACTCCAACTCTAAAAAACAAAAGAAAGAAAAGAGAGAGGGGGAAAACTACTCTAAAAATGAGTTTTGCAATGACTATATAAACCAATGTGAACCATAAATACTTCCACATATAAATCATGTTGGAACACTTTTCTGTTTACTTGGTGTTTTATGGTGTAGTCTTTTAAGTTCCTCAGAAAAAAACTTTATTTCTAAAATATCTTAACGCTATATCCAATTGCCTGAAGGTATGTGATGATGATATATTAGATGTGATAATATGTTGGACTATTTCCATCATCTATCAGTAAATGTTGAATGTATAGAAAATTTTAAACTTTATTTAAACTTTTCAAATATAAACAACTTTCTTAGTAATAACACACAAATAGACAACACAAGTTAGTAATTAGATGTTTCGAGTAGTAGTATTCTCCACTCTTCTTCAGGTGCTGCTGGTGTGTCCAGTGACAGTATTCATGGAGTTTGTGGAATCAAACTCACACCTTTAGCTTCTCAATATCGAATTTATAAGGCAAACACTCTAACCAACTGAGCTATCCTGTCAAAGACTAATTGTCAATTGTACTTCTCCAATGTATTCTACTTTCTGCCATATTTTCCCATAGAAACAATCGACATTGCACTTCTTTAGAATGCCTTTGATGTCATTTTTATAATGTAGATGGGGTCTACTCACCTATGAAACCTATGTTCAACTTCATCAAAAATACTCTTTTAGGAAATCTTCCAATATTCATTTGTTTTACATGTCCAATTTAATGAAAGAACTTATTGATTGGTTATACAATTTTAACCATTGTATTTTAAAAAAAAGCATCTTTAAATGAAACTTTTCTAATGCCTTTATACTATGCTGATATGGTGTCCATGTTTTACATCCATACAATAAATTAGGTAAAATAATAGCTCTATATACAGCTAATTTAGTTGCAGCCATTATTCCTCTACAATGAAATGCTCTATCTTCTAACTTATTAAAGGCAGCAGCAGCCCATTGCAATCTGTGTTGGATCTTAATATCTAAGTCGCTCTCTAAGATATTTAAACTGTCTTACATAGTTGATAATCATCCAAGCTGAAAGTTGCTGAGGATTTTTTCTTTTATCACTGGCTGATTAAGAACTTGAATTTTTTGAATATTCATTAATAAACTGCGATCTTTACAAATTCATTCAAAACATTAAAAACATTCTGGAAATCGTCTTTGGAACTGTAAAACATAGTGCAATCATCAACATATTGTAAATCCAAAATCCAGGAATATAACGTTCTTGTTTTTGCTTTTAGCTGATTCAAATTAAAAATTCCATCATCAAATCTGTATTGCATCTTGATTCCTGTCTGATTAAACTATCTATAAACTATTCCAAAGACCATTGTCATAAAAACTGAGAGCAATGTTGGAATAAGTACGTATCCTTGTTTAACACCAGTTTTCATTTCAAGTGCCTCAGATTTCCTCCCTGTAGTAATAATGCTCTCAATCCAACATTGAGGACCATCAACTAATTTCAAACAGTGCCATAAACCTATCATATTAACTGAATCAAGTGCCATGACCAAATCAATAAAAGCAATATATAAATCACTCCTTTGTTCCTGACACTTTTCTTGCATTTTCCTAGCAACAAAAATTTATATTTGTAGTACTTCTTGATATCCTAAAACCATATTACATCTTTGTTAACCATTCATATATAACTGGGAGCAATCTTCAACAAAATTCTTGAAAAAACTTTTACTGTAGTGGATAATAATGCTATCCACAATAATTACCATAATCTTGTCTATGAATCCAATATTTTTAAAACTAACTTAACACAAACATATTTTAAAACTTTTCCAGATATTTTATCAAGACCTGCAGCTTTTCCATTTTTAAAATTACAAAGAACTATTTTGACTTCATTAATCTGGATATCGTTGCCCAAATCTAAATGAGTGGATAAAATGGATATATTATTAAAAGTCACCATTTCTATTCTTATATCATTGACATCATATAAAAGGGATTTAATAGGATTGTGATACTATTTCCCACATCCATATGTTGCTTTCAATGCATCAAAAAAAGATCTAAAATGACCACAATCAGCAAATGTCTGTATCTTTGCAGTTTTAATCTTACCGATCATTTTTAAGCCTTCTAGTCAATCTTTGAACTTCTCCCTTCAGATCGTTATTATAAATTTCCACATTCCATATATTATTTTGCCATTTTTTAAAATTAAATCAATAGTAATATGATCATTGTCAGCAAACCAGTCATGATTCTTTGTTTTAGTGAACTCAAGAATACATTAACTTGTATCCAAAATAGACTTCTTAAGAGAATTACGTGCTGCAGTAATATAACAGTCATGAAGACCCAAATGGGTAATGTTAAGTGTTTAATGGCAGCTGAAATTCAGTACCTGTTCTAAAGAATGAACATCAATTTTCTTGTTGAATATGTTTGGAATAATATCTATTTTTTAATGCAACTATCATTAGAATCTTGGAACATACTAATCTATGATCTGTTCCACTTGTAAATGCTCGCATTTAGTCTAATAAATGCCATCATTTTGAGAATGGATGCATCCATATTTCTTTGTATTTTTTTCTGCCTAAACAAAGTGTTTGTGATAGTCAATCCATATGTTGTGTGCATAAATTCAATAATTACAAATGATTTGAATTTACCGCCCCATATCAATGCTTCCAATAACATTTGGACAAAATTTATTATTTCTACCAACATGCATTAAAGTCTCCAAAAAGAAAAAAATGACCTTTTAATGGTATTTCTAGCTATCCAAGGAATAAAAGCTTTCCTTCTGAATTTTCTGAATCAAAGGTTGGAGCATAGGCACCAATAAAATGAGACCTAGTTTCATTATGCAAGGTGAGTTTTAAGACTATTAACCTTTCATTAATACAATGAGGAATTCTAACAATAAATTAGATTTTACGCAAATCCAACACCATGCATTCTTTTTTCACTCCTTTCTCTGGAAGATGACTTTCACTAAGAATGGCTATATCAATGTTAAATCTTGACAGTTCTTTAGCCACAAGTGTAATCTCCATTCTGGTTTGTGAAGACTTTGTATCAAGTAAAGTTCACACATTCAATGAATGTATATTTCAGAAGAAAAAAAAGATTTATAGTTACTACCATTGTCTCTTGCTACTACTATTCTTACCATTTCTACCATTGACCCCAAAGCTAGCTTTAGATTAACACTGTCTGAGGATTGTCTGTGGACCTATATGTGGTTATCTGTAGAATTATTTAGATGGCCCTAAATCACTTTAAAGGCTACTCACTGTACATTATAATTTTTAGGACAATGACTAGTTCATTGATGACAAGTGACCCAGAGCATTGATGATGATCAGAATTGTTATTATGATCCCAGGATTTTTGATATACATTTAATTACATAGTCATTTCAGCACTTAGGTATAATCATGCTGCTGAAATATTAGTATTCTTTTCTAACATTATGCCCCAAGTTTGACATTGGCTAGATGATGAATAACCTAAGATTTTGTAATATAATTCTTCTAAATTCAATAAAAAAGAAATAAGCGAATGGTTTTATTGCATAAGCATTCATTAGAAGTTCAAATACCCATCACAAAAAATGGCTGACAACTATTGATTGTTGATTATTGGCTGGCAATGCAATGTTTATTATCACTTATTACTTATACTGATATCTAATACTGATTCTGTAGTCATTTTCTTTGTATTCATTTATTAATGAGTATTTTCAACACTTTTCACTACCCTTCTATTCCAACTATTAAAAAAGCTTTCAAATTTTTACCAATGCAGCCCTCATCTCAACCTTACTTTATTGCAGAACTTCCTGGCACAGGAATACAGACTTCCTGCTATCATTATGAAATGCATGAACAACCTTCATTTGTCATATTGATTACACATAGTAATATAATTACACTAACAATAAAGATATAAGTGCTTAAGAAGTAATTCGCAGATTTTAAATTTGTATAAAAATATATAGAATGTTGAAAAGAGAAATGAAAAAGGCACTTTATTTCTAAAATTATGTATAGAAATAGGAATTATTTGGAATCGGGTGCATTCTTTGAGATGGTGGAATTATAGACTATACAATGAGAAGAGAAGTTGATTGATAATTGTATGACAGGAATAGCTTTGATAGATATAAAACAAGAAACAAAGTCTAAAAAAAGTTCTTCTTTGATGCTTGGGATCTATTTTTTGGAGATAACTTATGGTGATAATTAAAAAAAGTTGAAAATTTTTGAAGGCATAAGCAAAAGAAATTTTTTTTTTTTGGATAACATTATTTTTAAAATGTTGACTTCAAAATAGAACTCGCCTAGGGAATGATTTCAATGCTAAAATAATGTTCCAGTTCTTATTTCTATCTTATTTATGGTACTGCAGCATCACCCGGTTACCACATGTGGTGTAAGTTACAACTACCATCAATTTTTCAATCAGAGTTGGTGAAGCAAACTCTTAATATGATATTTCTGTTAGAGCACTTTATTTAATTGTTTAATTATTGGGAAAAGGTTTGGCAAAAGTTTGCAAATAAATTAAAAAAACTCTAAATCTGATACATTGTGAATTCAAATTTTGAAGATAAATATATATGAAGCAAAACTTTAAGAATGACTCAGTAATCTTACAGACATTTCATTTATGCATTAGTTAATTTAAAGCACATTCTTTTGCCTAGATGATCCAGCCAATAGATATTGTAGGTTCACATATCCTTAATATTTGAAATATTTGTTATCTTCAGAACATAAGTATTTTACACATATAAATTATTATTACGTATCATTATTTTTTTTCCTCCATATCAGTTTTTATTTTTAGATAATATTAATAATTAGTCATGGTAATATACTTTATTATCTAGTATTAGAATCATTCCATAATAATTGCTATCTGTAGTCATCCTATGTTCACAAGGTATCTTTGTAACAATTTTGTTCTAATTCGGTCTTTTATCTATTTATTTTTGTTTACAAAAAAAAGAGATTTTGTTGAATTCTATCTGTTCAAAACGTAATCCCAGTTTAGCAGTAATTTTTTAAAGATATACTTAAAACTTTTATTCCATGGCACCTAATTAAAATACATAATTAAATATATTTAAAAAAGATAAATGATCCCCTTCCCAATGCATTTCTGTCTAAATTAGCATTCTTCAGTTGACCCAGACAACAACCTCTAATATATTCTTATCATTGTTCTGTATTTATTAATATTAAATGGGTACAATTTAATCCATAAATCACAAAATTTTTAAACTCATTTGACAATTTTGCCTATTAATGATTATTTATTAATTTAAAGTTTATTCTACTATTTTTAGACCACATATAAACTTTAAGCTTAATTAAATATTAATATAAATAACTACATAGTATCATTATACCACACACACTTCAAATATGTGAATAAAAATGTCTCAAAAAGAGAAATGATCTTGCAAGATACATTTTTATTTGAACTAGCCCTTTTCAGTCGGCTCAGATCAGATCCTTTATGTTTTCATCATCTTTAATATTTATCAATATCTTACACTCATACATTTGACCACATCCATATTAGATAGATTAATAATTATTATAAAACCACTATAACATCACATGATTACCATTTCCTATGCTTACACAAGTTGCTAATATAGTAGCAAACTTTCCATACAGTAGTGCCACCCAGTGCAAATCTTAGTAACCAAAGAAGGGTTGAGTAGGCACTAGGTAGAGATTTTGTGCACAAACCTTGCATCCATTGATTATGAAGTCTTGTACTGGATAGTACCACTGTGTGGAGAATTTGCTAATGTATTAATAATTATTACCATTTATTTATGATTACATTTCTTGACTTACACATTTAATTAATATCTATTTATTATAGATGCATTAATGATTATTAATAAGCATTAATGTACTTATCTGAAGTGAATGTTGTCAAATATCTGAATGCTAGAAATTTGATATTTGTAGATTTAAATAGAAATTTGAATTTTTTTAAAATCCTCATTTAAATTCAAAATATCTTCTTCAAGAGGTATAATAACTACTCTTTCTTATTGCATTGCCAAATGTATACCATATAATATTAAATCATCCATGCACTTTACTACTGTTACACAATGCTTTATTTACCACCCTCTTTTACAGTTTAGAGTTTCGATTTTCCCAGAAATCTTCTTCAGAATTTTTATATCTCCTAACTTCAACTGCCAAATTCAAATTTCAACTAAATTCCTAAATTCAACTGCTAAATTTGAATTAAGCAGTTGAAGTTAGGAGATATAAAAGTTCTGAAGAAGACTGCTGGGGCAATTGAGACTGTAAATTGTAAAAAAGGATAGTAAATAAAGCATTGTGTAACAATAGTAAAGTGCATGGATGATGCAGTATTATATGGTAAATTCAAAATAATTAATTAATGCTACAAAAATGCTTCTCATTTCAATGTTGCTTTACAAAGTATTTTTTTTTTAAAAAAAAAAAAGTTTTTTTAGCTTAATCATTACTAATTAGTTTATATATTATATAATCGTCAATGGAATCTGATCATTTCAATAAAGAAAATTAATGCATTTACTGATTAAATAAAACTGCAGATTATCTAAACTGAATAATTATGGAATTTTTTTAAATATGATTTCCACCACAATGAAAATTTTATGCATTCAATTGAGACAGTTTTTACAATATTGGATAGAATGGATGATGGTAGGGAGCTTAAAAATCTGGGTTTGAATCCCCTTTAATAACTTTAGTTTGCATAATGTTAAAAATAAAAATATTAAATGTTCTTTATAAAGCTAATTATCATAATCATCATTGTAGAATAAATATTCAAGACATTAAATATTTTTAAAGTTATGAATTTATCAATTTTTTTTATAAATAATGAATTTTGATATATAAATATTTAAATAGGAATTTTGTTTGTGGGTTTATTAAAATATTTATAAAATTTTATTTTCAACTGATGTATAACAACACTTACTCATTACATGGCACTCAGTCCTTTGGTGGTATTAGAAAAGTTTTCTGACTTTGTTTTTAAATAAAAAAATTTCTCTAAAAATATACATATGAGGAGGAGTCTTTTTCTAATAAAATTAATGTTATATTATGCAATAATTTGTTTTCAAATGTTTTTTAATAATAACTTTGATAAATTTTTAATTTGGAAATGCAAATATACATCAGCAATTGCATTTGGGCAATTTATATATACATGCGTTTTATAAACATTTAATCAATTGAATTATACATAACTTGAAATAATAAACAACTGGTTTGTATACAATTTAATTTAATATCACATCGATTTTCATTCACAAATGAACCTGCTCAAGATGCCATTTTTAAAATTAATCATGTGACAATAAACTTTCTATAGCTTTGTACACTCTCTAGTGGCCATCACTAGAAATAAGCCCATGAAAAAATAAAAAATATTATTATAAATTTACACATTTATATAAATCCATTATACATTTTCTTATTCATCTTTTTCTTTCTTATATCTGCTCTCTATCATCAACAAACAACTCCCCTCTTGTACTATCAATACATATACATTCACATATATTGCAGCTTCTTATTTTCTAACATTAACAATTTCCCTCCCAATTTTATCAAACCATTGACCATATTAATATATATACATCCATTATACATTCTCATTCATCTTTTTCCTACCTTATAACTACTATCTATCAACAAACAAACAATTCCTGTCTTATACTATCAATGCATTTATTTATAGACAATTTCTAAAGCACCGACTAACTTTTAATTTTTTTATATATATTAAATAACTGCACTTTCTGAAGAATAAACTTGAAATAATATATTAAGATATTTTAATACAATATAAATTAATATTAAACAAGGCAAAACTCTCCATACAGTAGTGCCACCCTGTGCCAACCAGAGTAATCAATGGATGCTAGAAGGCTTGTGCATAAAATCCCTATCTAGTTTAGTGATAAATTAATATAATAATTATTATCTGAATTTATTTTAAAATTACCTACCAATTCTTTCTAAAATGTTTAATTATTATAAATCCTTTTTTTTTTTGTATGTATATATATTTTAAAAAATAGCTTTTACAAAAAAAAAATGATATGAATTATACGTGCAATTTTTATCATAATGTAAATGATAATTTCTATTAGAAAATATGTCATGTGGTAAAGTTAACAAACATTTTTTTGCTATGTTTAAGAGAAAAACAAAACTATTATATTCACCTATCTTTACTTTGGAAATGCAAGCACAGTAAACAAATTAAAGCATCAAAAATTGTATAATTATTTTTTATTCAAAATATATTTGTTATAAATTCATCAAATTACTGTTGTTTATAAGTTGTATTAAATATTAAAATCCTTTTACACATCGTAATTTAATGCAGTGGTTGAGTAGTTGATTGTAAAAACTGAAGGTTTCTGGATGTGTTCATATTTTTGGGAGTAAAGTAAAAATCAGATCATTTGAATAAAACTTTTATGATCAATTTGCAATTCTTGAATTCCTTATGTGTTTTGGAACATTGGAGTTCATAGTCAATGGATTTTGGTCCTGTTCGGTTATTTCCAGTACTCTAATTTTTTATGAAGACTCTAAAGCAACAGACCAATTATTTTTTTAGTCTTCAAATCTTACATGATCTCTAAAGCAATAAATCAAATTATTGTTATTATTAGTAGTAATGGCTATATTATAATTATTATTACTAATATTGATTTTTCTCTTTGTTTATATTTGTAATTAAAATTTGCATATATTTGTTCATTTGCATAATGAAGTGATTTCTTTTTTTATATAACCTAAAGATGAATCCATTTTTGGTGAAGTTTTCCAAATGGTGAACTTCACCAAAAGTGCACTCAGCTTTAGGTTATAAAGAAAAAAGAAATCACTTCATTATGCAAATGAACAAACATATGCTAATTTGTATTATAATTACTAATACTATACTGCTATTACTATTACCATTAATATTACTACTACTATCTTTGCTGCCACATTACTACTTCTACTATTACTACTACTTTTAAAACATACTTTATTGGCAATAAAATACGATAAATTTTACACAAGCTATAGATTACGTTATTTTACATTATATGCAATTAAAATATTATATATTTACATGAGGTAAAGTTTATATTACTTTTCATTATATGCAATTAAAAATTACAAATTTAACATTTTCTAAAATTTTACAATTATAATATGGATAATATTTACATAGAAGCTGTATAATGAGAAACAAGGTTGAATACTCATTGTACTACTACTACTACTACTACTCCCACCATTACTATTATCACCACTACTACCACATCTACTACTAGTACCCCTATTACTGCTACTGTTGCTGCATTTCTCTATAAAATCTATTATAAAGTTATATTTTTGAAGTACTCATTTATGGTGAAATTTATTCATTCCTTTGCTAGTTATCCTCTTTTTATTGCCAGCTTTATATATATATATATATTAGAAGAGACTTGAACTCAGACTTTCAAGATCCCTACAGCTATCCACTCTATCTTATTTAATCGTTACACATGACCACATACCTGTGAAAAGGACAAATGATTTCCAATATACATATTGTGTGTTGAACCAGAGCTCATCAGTTGGTCCAGATCACCATCTTCCACACATATATACAATCAGTGCTCAGCTTATAATTAAGATAGCAAATCTTTAATATTTAAATGGATATAATAAGGTCCTTTATGTACGGGTCAGAGTAGACTTAAAGTCAACATAGGTATGACAATAATATTGGCATTAACAAGAGCTTTGGGTGTTCCATTCTTGAATTTTCAATGATATGAATGGCTGAAGAGTTGGAGGATGGGAGAAGATTGAAGCTTGTCCATTAAAGTTTGAAGATTTTCTACCTTAATATAAATTGAGCACTGATTGTATATATATGTGGGGGATGATCTGGACCAAATGATAAGTGCTGGTTCAGCACAAAATACATATATTGAAAATCATTTGTTTTCTTCACATGTATGTGGTCATGTGTATTGTTTGTTTAAAATAGAGTGGATAGTTGTGGGGAGTTTAAAAGTCTGAATTCAAGTCCCTTCTAATTACATTAAGTTTAGTATAATTTCAGATAAATCAAAACTGTTTGACATGGGTTTTAGTAAGATTATTGAAACATAGTCATTTGGGTTGCAAGTAGATTTTAGATCTAATCTGATTGATTATCCACTTATCATCACTCTTCTTTTGACAGGAATCTTTGGACGATCCAAAGAAGCAAACTAGATATTGGAGTATTCAGTCTTGAACTTGCATGATATATTAAACTAAATAAATGTAGGATTATAAAATATCTTGCTATGTAATTTTAATGCAAGAATTATTAAGGTTGTAAACAATGAGGATTGCCAATTCCTCAACAAGCTTTGTGATAAATACTTAGCTAGAGAAAGCATTTAAAATATCTCTGTCACGACCCCCCCCCCCAAACCTCTGACCATGGTTTCATGCTTTGGCACTCCTCAGAGAGATGCTAGAGTAGGTTCAGACACTAGATCTAAAAATACCAACCCAAAGCCAACATTTAACTAAAAGTTATCTATTGAGTGGAAAATCTGAAATTTTCAGACACCTATGTCTTCAAACCCAGATATTCAACTCAAATAGCTATATGGGGCTGAGAGATCTTCAGCCATGCCATATATTAGTAGTCTTAGCAATATAACATTGCATAAGACTTAAGCACGAAACCACAGTCAGAGGTTTGGGGGGGGGGTCCTGACAGAGCTATTTTAAATGCTTTCTCTAGCTAAGCATTTATCACAAAGCTTGTTGAGGAATTGGCAATCCTCATTGTTTATAACTCTCAAGCTTAAGAGAATAGGGTCACATGATCTATGACTTATTTTGATTATTAAGGTTGTATTTTATAAAATGAATTAATTATTTAAATTGAAAGATAATTAGTTATTTGATACTATGAAAGAAGTTCAACTAAAATGTTCAGTTTTTAATTTATTTTTAAAAATAATTTGTGTTCACCTGAAAGTTTATCATGATGGCTTTTTTGCAGTAATTATGTGTTAGTCTATTTCCATTAACTGACATTAAATACAAAATGTCTTTAGAAATATTTTAAACTTTATTTAAACTTTCCAATTACACGCATACTGATAGTAGTACGCAGATTAGTATATAACACAATGTTTCAATGATATTAATCTCTTTTCTTCTTCAAATGATGCTGGTCTGATCAGAGACAGTACTAGCATAGGAATCAGATAACTCAATAGCTTAGAATGTTATCTTAAAATTCAGTATTCAAGAATCTAAAGGTTTAGATTCGATTCTTATGCTAGTACTGTCACTGATCAGGCCAGCAGCATCTGAAGAAGAGAGGAGAATAATACCACTTGGAACATTGTCTTATATACTAACCTATCTATTATTACTAACAGTTGAATGCAATTGGAAAGTTGAAACAACTTTAAAATTTTTCTGACGGTATTTCATATTTAATATCAGATGATGGAAATAATCTAATACATAATTACCATTAAAATAATTTGTTTTAATTTTAGTTAAGAGTTTGTAAAACATATTCAGAATTGAAATGAGGTTTCTTCGTAATATATATATATTAATTTTTCTTATCATGCAAGTATAGTATTCTCTCCGCATCCATATTTTTCATATCTATCGTTTAAAAATATAATCATTTCCAGGTATTGTTTTCTGTAAATGGAGTATAGATATAATAATATTTGAGTTACCTTAATCAGTTAAAGGATAAATATTGAAGTTGAAATATCTGCTTTTTAAAAAAAACTCTGAAAGTTACAATTTATACTTATTATTGTACATGCCATTCTTTTTAATTTCTTATTTAAAATGCATATCAGCTTGTCAAGCATTGGTGGTCGAGAAGTCAGCGACAACAGCTGCTTTACAAACAGTTGTCCCAGGTTAGCAGGTTTGCTTCCCAGCTGATGCTATGACACATGAGAAAAAAAATGCATATCAACTTAAATAATGAAATCTTTTCTTTTTTCCACTTAACAATTCAATGTATTTTTTAAAAAAAGATGAAAAACTATTCTTTCATTTAAATAGATATTTAATTAATATAGAAAAAAATTAGGCTATTGATTTATAGGTCTTTTCTGAATTGGTTTTACTAAAAAAATTTTTTAATGTTTATGCTGCATTATTCATAAATTATGTTACACGTCTATATATTATATACATCTTGAAAACCCACACGAATAAAAATATATGTATAATTGCTTTAAAAGTGCATATTATGTGACTTCCCAATATCAGTAAGTTTAAGTATCTACAATCAAAACCAAATGTTAAGTTACATCATTATATTACTGAGAATAACTATTGAAAGTATATGTAATTTTGAGTTAGGAGCAATAATTCATTCTAATACAGAGCTATGTATTATAAGATTGGATAATTAATAAATATTCATTTTAATATTTAAATATATATATATATATATATTGTCAATTCAAAAGATTTAAATGAATATGTATGTTAGATTTATTTAACTGCCAATAAATTCAATAAGTTTATAATATCTATAATAACTATTCTTTCTTATTGCATTGCCAAATGTACACCATATTTAAAAATTTTGAAAATTTAAAAAAAAAATTTAACATTTGAATTTAGCAGTTGAGGCTAGGAGATATAAAGTTCTGAAGAAGATTGATGGGGCAATCAAAACTGTAAACTATAAAAAAGGGTGTTAAATAAAGCATTGTGTAACAGTAGTAAAATGCATGGACAATTTAGTATTATATGGTTTATAATATGTGTATAATATTTCAAATAACCAAAGTAAGAATTTTCTAGTTTACAATTCCCCTCTCCCCAATACCAATTTTAAATTGTATAGTGATCATAGGTTTCGTTTTTAGAATTGTGCCCTGCATCCCTATCCATATATATGTCTCTTATTTCAACAATCATATGACCAATTTTTATTGGGATTATTTTATTTTAGATAAAGCCTGTCATATTAGAGAATTTATATCTATCTGACAAAAATTTATTGTATTATAAATCTGCTAAATTTAAGAGTATACATAAACTTTATTGTTGTGTATGAGTATACTTAATTAAAGTAATATCGGTAAATGATATGTAATATATATTAAAAATATACATTTTTATTTAATTATTGATGAATCTTATTTAAAATAATATTGTTGCATATTTATAATCATATACAGTTCTTTTAATATGCAGTCCTTTTTCTGTATAATTCTTTTCTTTTACAGTTCTTTTCATATACTGTTCTTTCTTATACAGTGTTCTTTTTCATTTTTATTTCTAATGCAAATGCTTGAATAATAAGCAGACTGATATATGATCTGAACCAAGTATGGCAACTATATTTTGAGTAGTAAGTCTCTTGAAATATTATTCATCATAAATTAGACCACACCAGTAAAAGAAAAATTGTGTAAGCATCATATTTTATATAAAACATAGCAAATAAAATTATGTTTGAAGACAATTCATGTAATTTTTTAAAACAAAAAATAAAGTCACTTGCAAATTGGAAAGAAAATGTAAGTTAATCTTGAGGACCACAAAACATACAAATTCTAATAAAATGTTACTTATGCTAATAAAATCGTGAATTAAGTATGCCACGCAGAAGATAAATGTGATTCTTCAGTTACAGAATTCTCATACCATTCTGTCTGCTTAGTTTTCATATTCTGTTTACAGGTGAATCTATTTAAAATGTAAAGGATGTTAGGAATTCAGAACAGCTTTCCAGAGCCATACCACACTACGAGGAATTCTAACATCTACAAAGCCTAAACTTGAAATGCTGAAAATAAAAAACTGCATCTATAAAATATCATGTGAATGTGGAATAACATATATTGGTGAGACTAGTTGTCCCATTGAAAAGTGCTTGCAAGAACACAAACTGATGATTAGAAGAGAGAAAACAGATGTGTCTAAAGTAGCAGACCATGTATGTGCCAATGAATGTATGTTCAATTGGGAAAATACAAAAATATTGGATAGAAAAGAAAAGGTACAAAGAAGAAAACTTAAACTGCTCACAGGACAATGGCAAAACATTCCATAAGCCAACCTAGTGTGACTATACATTATGTATGGAAACCATTAATCAACTTTGTTCTTAGGAAAAAGTGGAGAAATCAGGAGCCTTAGAAAAAGTATATGAAATTACTACAGATTGTTGTCTTTGGTAGGATGGCTCAGTTGGCTAGAGTGTTACCTTAAAATTCAATACTCAAGAATATGAGATTCAGGTTCGAATCCCATGCTAGTACTGTCACTAGTCAAGCCAGCAACACCCGAAAAAGAGGGGAGAATAGTACCTCTCGAAATGTTGTGTATATACGAATCTTTTTGATGTGCTGTTATTAACAGTTGAATGTATTTGGAATATTTAAATAAAAGTTAAATTTTTTTAAAGACATTCATTACACATATTAGATGATTTATTTTTATATAGCGCTATGTCTACAATTGTATTACATTCAAATATCAGCCTTTCAAGCCAATTGTGCATGCGCTTTGCGAGTGTTAATAATAAATGAATACTTTCCTTTCCAGTACAAGATATAGTATTTATGCAGATTTGCTCATATATAAGCATTTAAGTTGTAGGAATAAGTGAATTCATTTTATTCCTGCATAAATACTATATCTTGTACTAGAAAGGAAAGTATTCATTTATTATTAACACTCGCAAAGCGCATGCACAATTGGCTTGAAAGGCTGATATTTGAATGTAATACATATTAGATGATGGAAATAGTCCAATATAAAAATACAAGTAAAAATAACGTTTGAAAAAATATTGTATAATAATCTTGATTAAAACCTGATATTACTTCTAAATAAATATCACTGCAAAATGTAATGTTTTTGGTATAAAATTTGAAAATTTGATTGACATCAATAGTCCAGTTGAAAAGGGGTGTAAGATTCTCAAGCTTATAATTATTAAGAAACCTTGCTTAAAATTTAAGCATGAGGAAAATTGTAAACAAACAAACAAACAAATAAAATATTAAAATTTAAAAAAACATTCTGATTTTTCTTTTTTTAACTTCAAAAGGTTTGATAAATTCTTTTTCTCATTCTTAGAATTAGATCTTTATTAGTTGGCCCAAAATATTGAAGTTTCTTTCTGCTTGATGCCCACTTTAAGTATTATAAATAATTGATCAGTTTGTTTTTATTATATTAACTTTGTTCTAATTTTGTATATAATAAATTAAATTGAATTATATTTTTATAGTTTTAAAATAAAATACAAAAAAACATTTATGTTGTTATTAATTTGAAGAAGAAAATCAATTTAATTAAATATATATAATTTTTGTTTCAAAGTTTTCATTTTTTTTTTAAAAAAAAATCTGAATAAAGTTTTTTTTTCCTTCTCAAAAGTAACCTTTATTAGTTAAAAGATTACAAAAATTTTCGGGTACACTTACCCGTTGAGGATTACAAAGTGTTCAATGTTACATGGTAAAACAATTATTGACCAGGTTTATATAGAGTGCATATGCTCGATAACAATTATATCCATAAGCAGACATGGGTCTGCACTCCTCTTTTCTTCCTCAGGGGTGGTGGCAGCTGTTAGGAGCCTGGTTTATTGGTGCAGGCTGTTGACAATTTATTGCTGCTACCTGGAAAACCTGCCGGGAGGGTACCTGGTCAAAGTCTCAGCGCCATTCTTGCTCTGGTCGGCTGCTGTGCCCTTGATAGGTTGATTTTGGGCAGTGCAGATCTGTGCTTATTACTTCTTAATTTTTTCCTAGTTGGCTTTCCAATTTTGGGCAGGTAGACTGAATGTGGTCCGTGCACATTTGGACTGTTAATTGGGAGAAAGAGGTACCTATAATGGTCTTGACATGGCTCGGCTGCGGGTCAAGAGTTTATTATCCATGTTAAGATACACATTAATCAAAATCTGAATAAAGTTTTTTATTGATAACATCTATATTATATAGTGGAGCTGCAAATCAGCTATCCAAAATAAAATGAAACAAACAAAAATTCACATTAAAATTCACAAATTTTAATATTTGGCAGCCATTTCCCCTGAGTCACATGTACAAATTACTGCACATAACGTACAGTATTTTGCTTAATAAAATATTTTCTAAAAGTAAAAGTTTTAAAAGATTTCAGAATATTCATTAAACATTAACTCAGTAGGTTTTGTTTCTTTCCTTATTTGTTTGTAATTCCATAAATAGGGAAGATTCACTATACAAGAAAGATTAAACAATTGTAATTATTTTACACAGCTTGACACTGTTTTTGACCAAGTGGTATATGTCAATTTACAAACTCACATATTCATTAATCCAAACATTCTCCCATTTACCTGTCTTTGTGTTTGAATAAAATATAGCATAGTTTGCAACTCTAAAACTCCATACAGTAGTCCCACTCAGTGCAAGTCAGATTAATCAATGGATGCCAGAAGGCTTGTGCATAAAATCCCTATCTAGCGCCTACTCATCCAATATCCCCAGACTAGTTTCTAGCTTGTGGCTTTCATCAGTGAGGAGTCTTGGATCTGAGAGCACAACCTAGATCGGCTTGCCCTGAATAGCACTACTGTATGGAGAGTTTTGCCTGTTTTAATAATAGTTATGATCAAACATAAGAAATGATGATCATGTGATGTTTAGTGGTTTAATACCAATACTGCTTAATAGGATATTGCTGACTATTGTTATTAAAGAACCAGACACCAAAATGTATGGGTACTGAACTGAGTTCAGAGCTATATGACTATATAAGCTAATGAGCTTGGATTGAAAATATTAGTGTGTTTCCCATTTTAGACTCATAGTTTTGTAGTTAAGTAAAGATAAAAGGTGGCTGCTGGAGGGTTGCATTAGATCCTAAGATTTAGGTGCAGTGCTCTCAGATCCAAGGCTCCTCACTGATGAAAGCCACAAGCTAGAAACTAGTCTGGGGATATTGCATGAGTAGGCACTAGATAGGGATTTTATGCACAAGCCCCCTGGCATCCATTGATTACCCTGGCTTGCACTGAATGGCACTACTGTATGGAGAGTTTTGCCTGATTATGAGCAAGCATAAGAAATGGTGATCATGTGATATTTAGTGGTTTTGAAACTTCACTGAATAATCTCTTTTTAATCATTGTATTGTAAATTAAAGTAATGCATTTATTCTTTGTAGAGGAATCCTCTCAGCATTTATTTTGCAACTTTCTTAATTATTTAGATTAGAAGTTGTTATAAATATTTTTTATTGACGAGTGTTACTTTTGCTTACTTAAAAATAGTTGTATTTTGCTCTATTAATATTTTATGTAATTGTATTTGGTAATACTTCCTTTTTTAATTAAAAAATATTTATTAATAATACTTGTTAATATTCTTTTTATAAATATTTTAGTCTTAAATAGAATTTGTTAGTAAGAAATTACATCGAAAGGAAGGAAGAATTGGTTTGGGCATATGCTTAGAGAATTATAAGAATATATTGATTATTATTTGCATTATATGATTTTCAATTGGATGGACGGTTGAAGAGTTGGAGCGTGGAGTGGATTGAAGCCTGACCATTAAACTATGAGGATTGGCTATCTTAATATATATCTGAGTACTTATAGCATATATGTGTAGAGATGGTAATCTGGACCAACTGATGATTGCTGGTTTAGCATGAAATACATGTATTGGTGATTATTTATCTTTTCAACATATATGTGTTCAAGTGTATCAGTGTTATGAGATAGTGTGGAGAGTGGTGGGTTGTGTGAAAGTCTGTGCTCATATACCCTATATATTATATGAAAAATTAATTTTTATGATTATCTATAGATATATGCAATTGTTTTGTTGTCAGTATTTTTAAGGGTATGGGATTATATCACAGACTATTATTGGATAATATAAGTCTTTAAAAAGTATTAACATATTTATGAACTATGCACAATATATTAAATATACTATTTAGAGTCAGATGAGAATTCAATTCAGTGTTATTGAAAAAGAGAAAAAAATATTGTTCATACTTTTTTATTATACTGTTATAAAGTTCAGTAATAATTTAATACTATGAATTTATTAAACGCACATTGATTATGTAATTAATATTTACTGAGGCTGTAACCTCGAGAATATGCATGTAAAATGTGATAGTAGGGACCTCTACAGGTGTTTAACCACAAGCTTACGCTATGGAAGAAAAGAGGGGAACCCTTCTTTACTTCAACCTACTTTCTATTTAAATAGATGAAGCTGAAGCGGTTAGATCTGCGAGCGTGAAGCTATTCAATACTTCACTGATTAAGTCCACATTTCTTATTACACATTAATACTCGTGTAAGCTTGTGGTTAAACAACTGTAGAGGTCCCTACTATCGCATTCTCGAGGTTACAGCCTCAGTAAATATTATTTAATACTATGAAAAAAAAAATAAAAAAAAATCATTCATTAATAGCAAACTAATTTTTTTGTTCATATCATTTAATATTTTGGTATGACCCTTTTTGCCATCTTCCATTAGTCTTTAAAGTTAAATTTTCAACCTACATTCCTACAATTATAACTTATTTTTTTATAAATGAATTTAAAAATGAAAATCATTCGTAAAAATAATATTTTAACTTTGCAAATATGGAAAAAAAGTAATAAACTGAATTATGTACTCAGAACAATAGCTTTTACTGTAATAAATAATTCATGTATATAATGCTCAACTACATATTTAAATAGAGGTGGGGATAAAGCTTTGGTCATGTGCTTTTTATGAATTTACCTGCACTCACCTGTAATCATTGGCTTAAAAAGCATAAATGGACTATTTTTGCTTAGAGCTTATCATTATATAAGTGCATCTTAGCTCATTGGGTTGACATCAAGGTTTTAACCTATTGTGTGCCTGATATATAACTTGACAAATGAATTGTACAAACTTAGTCATTCATTCACCAAGTTATATATCAGGTACACAATAGGTTAAAGCCCTGATTTCCACTCAGTGAGCAAAGGTTGGTTTATATAACGGTAAGTTCTAAGCATATGTGGTTCACTTATGCTTTTTAAACTGTTGCTTACAAGTGAGTGCATGTAAATTTGTAAAAAGCTTATGACCAAAGGTTTATTTTTTTCTCTACTTAACTATAGCTTTTGTTATTTCACTACTGCTGATAAAACAATATTTTTAGTGAACTAACTTTTGTCTGAACTCCATTTCAAAAATTCAAATGAATTTAACTTTAGAAGATATAAAGCAATGAGATTACATTTATAATTTAAAATTCCATTTATAATTATTAAAAAGTGACAAGAAATAACAGCTTTAGTAATTATAAATGCCTTTTTTCCCAGTCAATCATAATTTACTGTTTTATATTATTAAATTTCTTTTGACTTGTATTCATAAAAAAGAAAAAAACCCAAAATATTTTCCAATAAAATATTAATGTAAATACTATCTTCTAATAAAAAAATAAATATTGCACAAATATTTTGCAAAAATAATTTAACAATGCAGCATCTATTGCCTCATTTTTTTTGGTTTCATATTCAAAGGTATAGAAAAACATTATAGAAATATGCAGTCATCATTTTTTAAACTTGTTTTTTTATCTGTCATTGATGTTACATAATCCTGGTGTAATATTTTTCCACATGGATAGTTTATTTTTCAAATTTAAATGAACATTTTTATTTTATTAAACAAAATCACAATACAAACAATCATATCTTCAGACTCATGTTTAATTTTTTTATAATTCAGAAATGGAACTGTTTTTGTTGTTGTTGTAGAAAAGATTTGCTCCATTCTGCCATTTTTTCTAGTTTTACTTTAAATCAAAATGAGTTTTTTTTATTTTCAAAGTGATAAAAATTTGTATAAGCAAATAAATAAATGTCTTATTATTTACTTTTTTAAAATGTATTTTATAATAAATTAATGATTAGATAAGATTATTTAATAAACAAAATTAATGTCTATGCATAATTAATATTAACTCCAATTTTTAAATACATGCAATTCTTGTATTAAAATTATATATATGTTTACTTTATATATGTAGACATTCTGAAAATAATAAGTGTGAAATGTTTTGTATTATATTATCTGAGTTAACCTTAAAGTTAACAGTTAAGTTTACTCTATGTTCACTGTGTTTTAGTGAATAATCATTAAATTTTTCCTTATGGATAATTTTTAATAAACTTAGTATTTTTATACATTTATTATTTTTTGGTTGCTTAAAAAATCACAACTTCTTAATGATATCTGATGGTAGAATAAAAGAAGATATTTCTTTTTTTTTTTTACATATAGTAAGTTTATGGATTAGCTAAACAATTTTCTCTAGTCTTTCTTTTTTAAAATATAACCATTCTTTTGTTAGCATTATTCACCATGCATGTTCTTGCTATTTCAGAGTAAACCATAAAACAGAACCATTGTTTTAGATTCATCTATTTAATGATATGGAAAGCTTATTGAAATTTATGTTGGAGCCAATCATTTCTAGACTTTACAGAGTCTAGGAAATAATCAAGTTTACCAAAAATGTTGCCAAGAACGGTTAGTTCTTATATTCATGTGTTAAACTATACAGAATTTTCTGAAATACTGATTGTAAAAAGTGTTTTCTATTGAATCTGTTTTTAGTTAAATAGAACTGTTTAATTCTAGATAAAATAATTTTAATTTAATTTGCCGCTTTACATCTAAACATCATCTTTACTAATAGGCACTAACAACTAAACATCACATGATCACCATTCTTTAAAAATCTTTTTGCATTCATTGATTACTCTGGCTTGCACTGAATGGCGCTACTGTATGGAGAGTTTAGCCTCTGTATAGGCACTAACAGCCCTAACATTTTTTAAATAAGTTTAATAGGGTAATGAAAATTGAGGAATCATTGCTATCAGTTGAGGATTTGGAACTTAAAAACAAATTTTAACTCCAGCAGACAAATTTTTGGAAAGGTCCTTGTGGAAAAAAAAATCTGATATGAATATAATTTTTATATTGTTAACCGAAATTCTCATTTACTAAAGCACAACCTTTCCAAAGACTTTGCTGTATTAATTGATTGCTTCAGGTGGGTAAGTGTTGTTTCATTTAAAAGGTCTTACAGAAGCAGTGTTATATTTTTTTCCTCTGGTATCTTTGGAAAAGTCGCTTTTTAATAATTTTGGTAATAAATTTAAAATAAGAATATTATTTGCAGGCATGGGTTAAAAAAAGTTCAAAGTTTATGAGTATGGCAAAAATTAATATGAATAAAATTTAAAACCATATACCAATTTTATGAATTTTAATCATTTCATTTTTAAAACATGATTGTCAATATTTACATTCTCAATTGCATTAATATGTAAACTTTTTAAGATATCTTGTTTGAAATAGCGACACATATAATTTGCTTTGATATAAATTTAATTCTACATATTAGTGTTTTACATTAAAAAAGTGTATGCTGTATATAATTTTTTTTTTCATGTGTCATAGCATCAGCCGGGAAGCGAACCCGCTAACCCGGGACAACTCTTGTAAAGCAGCTGTCGCTGATCTCTCGACCACCAATGCTTGACAAAAAGTGTATATTTTGAAATTTTTTATTGATTCAAAAGCTTATCCAATTGAATTAATTTTGTAAAATTATAATATTTTTTATGTCAATTTAGGGGTGTTTTTCTTTTAAAGCAAATAAACATTTTCAGGAGTTGTTACCACATTGAAAAACAGTCTAATTTACTTCAATAAAATAAAGATAAAATGAATTAAATATCCCACTGCAAAGTAAAGGCTCTCGAACAATTCTTCCTAGAGGAATTGTGGAAGAGGTGGCATTACTCACCAGGCTTTCTGGTGAAAATTTGATTATTTTTTCATAAATATATACCCATTTGCTGATTATTTTTGAATGAGTAGTTATTTTGGCTATGGATCCCACAATTATAAGTCTGATTGGCACTTTAAAAAAATTTCAAGTTTTAATCAACCTAGATTCAAAACAGATTGTAATCAAGATAGATGAATATGGTATCTATACACCACAAGACTCTCTAATGAGAAAAGATGCGTGACTTAATTCTAATTTATTTAATCGTATTAAAATGACTTATTATTTTAGAATTAGGTATTATGCAATACTTTCTAATGTCAGTTAAAAATAAACATTAAAAAGGTTAATTTTGTACCAAAGAAAAAAGATTTTATATCTCAGAAATTCTATATATAAAAAAAAGTTTTTCTTTTATTCATAGCAGTTATACAAACAGACTCTTAGTGTTAAATAGATAGTTTACATGCATATAATTATAAGTTTTTGTTTTTTTTTTTTAAAAAAAATTATATTTAGCTGAATCTAAACTTAACTGACAAATACCATAATCTTTTTGATAAAGCAAACATGGCTTCCATTTCTCTGATAGACATTTTTATGGAATATTTTTTCCAAGAATAATTCCTGTAAAATTAAATATCTTTTTTAGTAGAGACTATAAAAAGGGTTCACCTATGCTATTCTAGGGTTTTAATAGATGAAAAGAATAAATTAGTAAGACATCAGTCAAAATTGCCCAAAAGACTAGATTTTATTGATTTGAATATAGTAGTAACACCACTCAACAGTGGGCACACGTTAGGCCAAGGCATATAAAAATAAGATCATATACCAAAAATCAGAACTAGTATAAGATCCCTAAGATAAGATGCTCATTTTTCTTTGTTACATTTTAATTTACAAGTGTTAAACTTACTCAAATAGTCAAATAAAAAGTAGAGTCATAGATCACATGGCCCCATTCTCTTAAGCTTGTAAGATATAAACAGTGAGCATTGCCAATTGCTCAACAAACTTTGTGATAAATGCTTACCCGGAGAAAGCATTTACCCACCCCCAACCTCTGAGCCTCTCTGAGGAGTGCTAAAGCACGAAACCATGATCAGAGGTTGGGGGGGGGGAGGTTCCTGACAGAGATATTTTAAATGCTTTCTCTGGCTAAGAATTTATCACAAAGGTTGTTAGAAATTGGCAATTCTCATTGTTTAAACTTACTCCACTCACAAATGATCCGCTCTAGATAATACAATAATGATTATCACTATTCATTTATTAAACTAGAAATCGTCTCTAGCCCAGATATAAAGTTAAAGATTAATATATCTGACTTTTTAAAAAATTAAACACACACACACGAATTATTCACAAATCTTTTTCCCACGTGTAATATATATAAATATATGAAACTAACCCCCCATCTTTCTTTTCAAACCATGCGACAAATGACCCCCCCCCCCAGATGCATTTCGTGCTCAACCACTACTCATCAGTTGGCCCAGTCACCATCTCCCATATATTTTTTATTATATGTACAGTATTTATCAATAGTCAATTGTTATATCTTGATTTACTAGTGTCAGACTTCCATAACTTTAATATCACTCTAAACAACAGTAACGATTATCAGGAATCGTTTATAAAACTAGAGATTGTCTCTAGCCGAGATATAAACTTTATACCTCAGTTAAAGATTAACATATCTGATTTTTTTAAAAAATTAAACACACACACACGGAGTTATTTCTTCATATCTAGAATTAGTTACCTTAAAACTCATTCACAGTAATTGGCAAGCCTGATATCTTCTCATTCACTGTTTCTCACGGGGGGTGGAGAGGTCTTCACCCTGCAGGGGTCTATGCGAAGGTTATTTTAAAAGTATATATATTCACACTTTATACGTATTTATATGTATAATTATTATTCTATGCTGAATATAAAAAGAAACGAGATTTTCTTTATTAAAAAAAAGTGAAAATATTCAGTGTTCTGCATAAATCAAAATGAAATATATATAGCCCCATGCTTTAGCACAGGATTAGAATGAAAAAATGGTTTAAATGTTATTGTATCAAACTCAAGCCATTATTTCTTGAAATGGCACATGCCCCCTCCCCCCATGTAATTATTCAATTATTTTGCTTTATTAGATATATATATATATAAACTTTTTTTCATGTTTAATTTTTTATTTATCAATTTAAATCAATGGTTCTCATTGTTCAACTTCCTAAACGCAGTAAAATATCTGGTGTGACGCTTTAATTTTGTGTAGAAACAGCAATCATTTGTATTAGGAAAGCAATTTGAGTTGTTAGATATTTTGTATTTGATGATTTTTAAATTTTGATTGCTTCCTTATTGCTACTATACTTGATAAACTTTTTTTTTTTTCTCATGTGTCAAAGCATCGGCCGGGAAGCGAACCCAGGACAACTGCTTGTAAGACAGCCGCGCTGACCATTGGGCCACCAATGCTTGACTAAACTTTTATTTTTTGCTGTTTTATTTATGAACATTATATATATATATAGCTTAAATTATTTGAAACATAACTGTTTTCCTTGTTGTTATTTAAATGTTTTGAATAATTTATTAGTATTTAAATTGTTCCAAAACTTGAAATGAATATAAAACATATAGTATATTAAAATACATGTACATTGTCTATACTAAACTTAATGTAATTATAAGGGCTTGGGCTTAGACTTTCAAACTTCCCTCAGCTATCCAATCCATCTTATGTAACTGATTCACATGAAAAACATAAATGATCTCCAGTATACATATTTCGTGCTAAACCAGCACTCATCAGTTGGTCCAGATTACCATCTCCAACACATATATACAATCACTGCTCAGTTTATATTAAAATAGCAAATCATCAAACTTTAATGGACAAGCTTTAATCTTCTCTACTCTCCAACTTTTCAGCCATCCATATTTTTTCTATAGGGAGATAGGTAATTTGCTAAAGATAATAAATAAATTTGTCACAAAGATCTATACATACAAATTCCTAAGTCTGTTGAATAAATTTTTAAGTTTACTCAGTTTAGATTCAAACCTGTTCATAGGCATGGTATATAGGTAAATTATGATTACAGTATGATATATATATGATCACTAGATGGCGTGTACCAATAGCTCTAATCAAGCTTTTATTTTATACGTGCCAAAAGAGAAAAAATTCAAAATCTCTATTGGGGTCCCTATCTCCAGACTAATTGGTTTCAAGCCTGAGATTCACTTCAGTGGAGCGCTGGGATTTTAGAAACTAGATCTAAAATACCAACTCAAAAGTCAGCACTTATAAAACACGTTTCTATCAATTTGAAAGCATGAACTTATCAGACACGTAAATGTCTTCAAATCCAGCCTTATAAACTAGATAGCTATATGGGTCTGAATTGAGCCTAGTTTCACCACAGTAATAGCCCCTGCAATATATAGTATTGCAAAAACCTTCAAAGGTACACTTATAATAATTAAAACAAGTCATAAATTGCCTTTGAAAGTTTTTGCAATGCTATATATTGGTGAAACTGAGCTGAATTCAGACCCATATAGCTATAAGGCTGGATTTGAAGACATTTACATGTCTGATAAGTTCATGCTTTCAAATTGATAGAAATGTGTTTTATAAGTGCTGACTTTTGAGTTGGTATTTAGATCTAATTTCTAGAGTCCCAGCACTCCACTGAGGTGAGCCACAAGCTCAAAACCAATTGGTCTGGAGATAGGGACCCGATAGAGATTTAAAATTTTTTCGCTTTCGACACTTATAAAATAAAAGCTTGATTAGAACTATTGGTAAGCTCCATCCAATGATCATAAAATGCAAGCTTAAAAGCAAGTTACAAAATTTATGACTTGTTTTAATTATTATATATATGTATGTAAAATGCCACAAAATTCTTTAATAAAGCTAGAATTATGATTAATTTTATAAGTAAAATAATAAAAATATTTTCAAATTTTAAAAATTACTATTCTTGCAGAAAAATAATATTTGTAAAAAAATAAATAAATTAAAAAATGATGGAGATGTATTTACAGATTCATCATTTTTTGATATTTTTTTTTTGCAATGAAGTATGGAAAGATGCATGTTAGGAGTAACAAGAAGAAATCAAAACTGAAATACATGGGTGAGACAACAAACAGATGTTACTTATATTGTTGAAAGAATTATGAGACTGAAGTGGAGTTGGGCTGAACATATTTCTAGAAGAGATGATAATAAAATTGACAGTTGAAATCTTAACTGGATTCCAAGAGACTGTAAAAGACTTAGAAAGACACCTCATGTGAGGTGGGTGGATGAAATAAGAAAGTGTGCTGGTGTGATGTGGAGAAGAGAGACTAGAGATCAAAGAAGATGAATTGAACTTGGAGAGATCTTCATCCTGGAGTAGATCAATAGCTAAAAGTTATGATAATGATGATATGATTTCAAAGCATAAACGACATTGTAAAATAAAATTTTAATCCATCATGTATATATATCATTTTGCTGCATCTATTATTTGCTTTCATTGATCCCAAATCAGTGTCTTAAAAATACATACGATTCATCATTTTTTGAACTAATGTGGGTTTTTTTTTATTTATTTTTGCAAACAATTGTTATCAAATCATGGTCTTAGTGCAATATTTTGTGTATGAATAGTTTTCTTTTTTTAATTTGAAATGATATTGTTATTTAATTTGTTTAAAAAAATTAGAAATAATTAGAAATATTTTTTTTCATTTTGCCCATTAAAGCTTTAAACAATTTTTGTTGTTGTTTGCAAATTTTTGGACAAGACTAGGAAGGTAGTTACATCATTATTGAAGATCTTTCTATCACCTCCTGGTAAAACAACACTACTCAATATGACTAAACACTAAACATATGGGTACTGAATTGAGTTCAGACCCATATGACTATATAAGCTATTGAGCTTGGATTGAAAATATTAATAATGTTTTCAATTTCATTCTCATAGTTTTGTAGTTAAATAGAGTTAAAAGGTGGGTGCTGGAGGGTTGCATTAGATCCTAAGATCTAGGTGCAGTGCTCTCAGATCCAAGGCTCCTCACTGATGAAGGCCACAAGCCAGAAACTAGTCTGGGGATATTGGATGAGTAGGCATTAGATAGGGATTTTATGCACAAGCCTTCTGGCATCCATTGATTGCTCTTGTTAGCACAAGATGGCACTACTATATGGAGAGAGTTGTTTTGTTTTGAATTGTTTAACTACTCAATATGCTAGTCTTCCCAAGGATAAACTATTTCCACCCAATAATTAAGCCTACCAAAACCTTTCAGAGCAGTATCAACTCTATCTGCTCCAGGCTTTTATGGAAAGGCAAATGTGTGGCCATCAGCTTGGCCAAAATGCAGAGACCTAGAGAATTAAATGGGCTTGCATTACATTCTGTGCATATTTTCTATGCCCAAAAAGCCATTGGTGTTTTAAGATCAATTTACTTCAAGTTGTCTGAGGCTAATTTAAACTTCCCATTTGAACTTACTGACACTCCCCCTCCATTTGCAAGTAAATGGATTTGTGATATGATGAATTATATAATCAGCTTTTTTCCTATCTCTGAACAAACCTTGGAGAGCAAAAGGTCCTATTGGGAGGTTTACAAACTCATATATCCGAAGCTAAGCCATGCAATCTCAATTGGGCATAAATAACAAACAAATTATTAAAAAGTCAAAGAACTGGGTATTTGAGCCTAAATACATTGACTTTCTGCTCAAGTTTAATCTCACCTCCTTGCCTACAAGCCATTTCTTGGTATGGAGGAGAGGTTTTAGTGGACTCAATTCCCAGTGCAATTTATGTAAAACCCATGATGAGACACTCCAACGCTTATTTTACAACTGTCTCTTTATTGGGCCAGTCAGATCCCTGATCGTGGATAGTGTGTCAGCTAACCACAAAGATGTGCTATCTATCAAGAGAGCTTTCAAAAATGGCTCTTTCTCTATAGATTGACCACCTTCATACTATTTGCACTTTGGCTTACAAGGTGCAATTTTCTGTTCACTCAAATAAGTCACGGTGTCTGGCAGGTATATACAAAGATTATTATTAAAAACAAAGAAACTTTTGGCTCCAGAATGGTTACATCGGCAAACATGGTCTCAATGCTCCTTTCCAGATGATGAGTAACCCCCTCAAGCTTTTCTGCTTCTTCACACCAGTTCTACTGCAACTGATATTTGACTGTTTTCCATTAGTGCATGTTATCAGTGATTCAATATAATTACAAATAATGTCATGAATACATTTTTTTTTAATAAAAAAAAAAAGTTTTGTATTTTAATAATCTTTATATTTTCATTCATCAATTATTTTGAAGTGTAAAATCTAGCAAATAATTGCCAATTTAATTTTCTTTTATTGTTTATAAAATCAAAACAAATTATTTTTTATAATAAATTAATGATTAGATCTAACTAATGTAATTAACTCTGGCTTTTTAAACATGTGATTGTTATGATATTAAAATATATGTTGTACTTTATATATTTTATTTTGCTAATGTAAATCTGGAATTAATAATTTGTATTAGTCAATCATTAAACTATAGATTATCCGATAACAAGATGTTAAAAGCAAATAGAAACCAGTGCCTACCCTGCATGAGAATAATGTAATGAAAATTACATTACAGGAATATTATTCATTATTGGATAATCTATAGTCTAATGAATAATTAATAAAAATTATTAATATACTTTTATTAACTGGTTTGTATCAAAGTTATGAGGGCAGCAACATTTGACACTTGTCAGTTAAACTGTAGTAATTTATCTATAGATATTAACTGAACAATGATAAAGATATCTGTAAGAGATTGTGGTCTGGACCAATTGATGAGTACTGGTTCAGCATGGTATGTGCATCTTGGGGATCATAGAGCTTTTTCACATCTTTAATTAAGATTATATCCTTCCACAAGATGTTAAAAGCAGTTCCTACCTTGCATGAGAGTGGTGTAGTAAAATTACACTACAGAAATATTATTCATTATCAGTCTGGAATAAGTATTATGTCTGACTTTTAGTTAAAGCTATTAAATTATATTTTATGTGTTAAGTATTTCATTGAATAATCATTAAATTATTTATCAATAATTTTAAGTAATATTACTAAAGCTGTAACCTCAGGAATATGCATCTGAAAAATGCGAAGGTAGGGACCTCTACAGGTCTTAGCTGCAAAGGTAGGGACCTCTACAGGTCTTAGCTGCAAAGGTAGGGACCTCTATAGGTCTTAACCACGAAGGTAGGGACCTCTACAGGTCTTAACCACAAGCGTACGCTTGTGGTTAAGACCTGTAGAGGTCCCTACTTCGCATTTTTCAGATGCATATTCCTGAGGTTACAGCCTTAGTAATATTACTTAATATAATAATGTGCGTTTAAAATAAATTTATAATTACAACTTTAAATTATTGCAATATTTTAATAGATTTCTATTAACATTACTTTTACATATTTTTTGTCTTCTTTACTCTCCTAAAAAATAATGAATATATAAGAGTATTTATATGTTTGTGTTATTAAAGCTCTGAAGAAGACTTTTTTGGCTACTTTTGAAAGTGTGGAATTATAAAGTATTATATTCACATTGCATAAAGGGCATAGAAGAGTCTGTTATGATGGTTTCTTAACATTAATAAAAAATAGTCATGAAATAATTAATAGTTTTTGTCTTCTTGGGTTATTTATCAATAATAAAGAATCCAACTGTCTAAAGATTTATCTCCGGCAATCTGGGAGAGTTGCAATAAAAAGATAAGGAACAGATTTTTGGATTTAGAAACACATCTTTAAAGATGTAGATCAGAATTGTTCAAGCTATGATATTTCCTTTTAACTTTGTGGAAGTGAAAATTGGACTCTGAGAAAGAGTAGAAAAGGTGTTTGTAGTTTTGAGCAATGGTGCTGATAAAGTTTTTGAGAATTTTGTGGATAGCAAAGAAATAAAATAAATGAGTTAATATTTGATCATTTTAGATTACTTTAGTTTGAAACACAAATGATTGTAATAAAATTAACCTATTTAGTCATGTCAAAAGGTAAACTTAATTCATTAGAAAATATATAATTCTTGAAAATAGGTATTGGAAGGCAAATTGATCAGCACTTTTGATGAACGAATGCCACCCACAATAATGAACTTGCTTTTAAATATTACGTGCGAGAAACGATAGATCTTAAGAAATTTTATTTATATAACTGTCAGTAGTAAAATGTGTAATGTAAATCTTCACACAAATATATCTGTGACAAACCCCTTATCCCCCCCTCCCATAAATAATTACTATGATAATACTATTATATATTACAGGATAAAAATTAGTTCTGAGTACATAAAAAGTAGCTTTATATAAATTTGTATTTGCATAATCAATTGATTGGAAGTTTGTGGTGCTGAAGCACAAAAATGATAGTAGAGCATAATGCACATTTTTTAATTCTGTTTTTTGCTTATTATTTTGTGATTGATCCTGAAATCTTTAGCTTTAAAAAACCAGCCACTTGTAAAACTATTGAAATATTGCTCAAAGCATGGGCTAAACATCAGCATAGTTACATTTTTAAAAATAGAAATGTGTATATATTTTACATTGCCCCATGCTTACTTCCCCACTATCTTTTTATTTTAACAGTTGTTTAGTTCTTGTTTTTATTCTTACCTATTTGTCATCAATCAAGTTTTTTTTTTTTAATGCTATTTGTAAGAACTCCACCTTATTGAATAATATTGTTGCATCCTGAATTACTTTTATTTTCTTATTACTTCCTTATTAACTAAAAAGAATGTGTTAGTTTGATGTTTTATATATTAGCGACACAACCTCAAAGGGTTAACACTTGAAAGACTAGTTTATAAATGTGTTATTACAAGTAATTTATTGTATTAAATAACACTGCAAAATCATATGCTATGTATATATGTTTTCAAAGGTTGTAGTTCAAATTAAAAAATAGTAAGCATTACATTAAAAATAAAAATTTATTAATATGTGTGAAAGCAGGTGTGTAAGTGTAGATTAGTATTTATTTTTCTTTATAAAAAGGCAACACCATATACTGTTTCTACATAATAGGCTTCTGAAGATGGTGATATATTATGTAGAAACAGTATATGGTGTTGCACAAGCTTTCTGGCATCCATTGATTACTCTTGTTTGCACTGAGTGGCACTACTGTATGGAGAGTTTTGCCTGTTTTAATAACATAGGCTTAATAAATATCTATCCAATGTTGTTCTATAGAATATCTTTAGACTAGTTTCAAGCTTATGGCTTTCATCAGTGAAAATTATTGGATCTTAGACTAGTGGATCTGGACCTTTAGGATCTAATGTACTCTCCTTTTAATCATTTACTTCACTGCTATATTATCGAGTTATCAGCCCAAACTAAAAAAAATTTAATCTAAGCTAATTTGCTTGCATGACCATATAGATATGAAGCCAGGTCAATTTCTATATATTATGGTACATTACATTTCTAATAACTATAAGCACATTTATGCTGCGTCTAGGATTTGGTATAAATCAGTAAAATATCACCTGACTCCATCTCATGAGTTTACAACAGCAAAATTTTCACTGTCTCTTTGTTATTTGCTGTAAGCTTTAGTAAGTAAAAATAGATACTAGATGATAGTTTTTATTAAATCTCTATCCAGTGTTATCTTATCCGATATTCCCGGACTATTTTCAAGCTTATAGCTTTCATCAACAAGGAGCTTTAAATCTTGGAAACTGTGCAATTTGACCTTAGGATTTAATGCATCTTCCTTCCAGCAGATGTCTTTTAGCTATTGATATTGTTGAAATCTGCAAGCAGAAAGGATACAAATAATGAAGATGTGGAAGAATAAATATAAACTAAGTGATAATATAGAAAGTGGATTCTTGGTATTTATATTAGGTTTGGTGAAAGATGGGGATTTAGATATAAAGGCCATAGACTTGACAAAGATTATGTTGTGGAAATGGAATGGAGCAGGATAGTGAAGGATATAGGAAAAACTTAGGGTGGGGAATAGAAGGGGAAGGGAAAGTAACAGGTTTCTATGGGCATTGTGGCTGAGAGATTCCTGACTTCGAAAAAGAAGTCACAGTGCATCACATTACAATCTATAATAATCGTTTTTTTTTTTTAAATTACTGTGTAATCTGTGACTTAGAATTTTTAATAAAAGGTGTATTCATCCATATTTTTTATTGTTAGTTCAATTAATAATTATCTAGAAAGAAAAAAATATCTGCTGTTTTATGATTTAAAAAAAATTAAGAACTACTGATCTAGAAGATAAGGATGTCATCAATATTTTAACAATTACATTTTGAATTACAAGTGTCAAATTAACTCATACCACACCTTTGACACTATCCAGTTTAGATAAATATAATAGTAACTTATTAATCATTTATTAAACTAGAGATTGTCTCTATCACAGATATAAACTTTAAAACTCAAATATATCTGATTTTTTTACAATTAAACACACAAACACATGGAGTTATTCACATTTCTTTTTTCCACTTGCAATATCTTTATAAATATATTAAATAACATCACTATTACAACATTATTCTTTTAAATTCATGTAAATAAAGATATAATAAAAGACAAATGACCCCCAAGATGCATTTCATACTGAACCAGCACTCATTAATTGGTCCAGATCACTATCTCATATATATATATCTTTATTATATGAAAAATATCTATTAAATAATCACATTTTGAATTACAAGTATCAAATTAACTCAACCCACATCTCTGACATCATCCACTTTAAATAAATATAATAATGACTATTATTAATTATTTACTACACTAGAGATTGTCTCGAGAACAGATATAAACTTTAAAACTTAATTTATAAAGATATTACATTTGGGAAAAAGAAATGTGAATAGCTCCATGTGTTTGTGTGCTTAATTTTAAAAAATCAGATATATTAATCTTTAATTGAGTTTTAAAGTTTATATCTGTGCTAGAGACAATCTCTAGTTTAGTAAACGATTAATAATAGTCATTGCTTTATTTATCTAAAGTGAATGGTTTCAAAGATGTGAGTTGAATTAATTTGACACTTGTAATTCAAAATGTAATTATGTAATATAGATAAACATTTTTTATGCAATAAAGATGCATATGAGAGATAGTGACCTGGACCAACTGATGAGTGCTGGTTCAGCAAGAAATGCATCTTGGGGGGCATTTGTTTTTTACTGTACAGTATCTTTCCTTATATGAATTTAAAAGAATATGTGGATTATTGAGATTATTTAATATATTTATATTTTAACAATGTCTATAAACTGTCTTGTCTTTATCATGTGAATTTTTTTCTATTATTTTAATTTCTTAAACCATCTCTATGCAAATGTATTCAATAGCAAAAAGTAAATGATAATTCTCTAGATGTAAATAATTTAAGGAAGTCTTATGAATGTTGATTTATAGATCTAAAAAATAATGATCCGGCCCAAGTGATTTTTATGACATTAAATAAATTGATCAGGAAAGTGAAGAATATCATACATATCGTTCATGCCTGATTTTGTGCGAGAAAAAAAAAATTATGGGATGAATAAAATTATAGTTTTAGTTCTTATAATTATTTTCTGAATTTTAACAGTTAATACAATAAAAGCAATTTAGATTCCATCTCAAAACTATCTCCGTATATGGAATCTAAAACTACATAAATTCCAACCTAAATATTTTATATGCAATGCATTTCAAAACTACATATTTGGGAATATATTATAATGGTACTTACGTATTAGATCTGCCGCCCGTGTTTGTGATGAGTGTGGGGAGGGGGGGTTTGCGAGTGTCGCCGCAAACACCCCCCCCCCCCGCACGCACACACTGAAGAAAGATACGACATTTTGTTGTCGTAAACACGGGCAGCAGGTCCAATACCTGAATTTGATTTTATATTCTGTAAAAGAAATCATTAAAATTATAAAACCGAATGTCTTTAATTTTAGTTGTAAATAATAATTTTTAGGGTTTGTTTACAGCAAACTGCAGTTTTATATCGATCAAATGTATATAATTTTATAAATGGAATAAAAAATTAGTTCCACTCTGTTTTTTTAAATTTAAAACTAAAGACATATTTCCTGTAAATAATCGAACTAATCAAAATTTAATTTCAAATATACGCTAGTACTGAATCGGCCTTTTAGAATGCTTTTATATATCTATCTGATAGATTATTTATTGGTTTCTTCATTACATACAATTAAAAAAAAAGAAACATTCTTATTGTATATTGTTTAAATACCTCTCAAAGGAAAATACTGTATGTTCTTTTCAATGGAATTTTTAAAGTATTTCAATTTATGTTTTTGTTGACGAAATATTTATTAACAAGTTTATAATCCCACCACCCCCCGTATAAAATTTGGATGAGATCCAACAATTATATGAACCCAGTCATAAATATTCTATTTTTAAAACAATATATATATATTTTAATAATAATAAAATCGTTTTGCTAACCATATTTGACTAGACCCCACCCCTCTAAATTGCTATATCTAGTTTTAAATTTCCTTGCTTTATAATTTTACCATTTGTAAGTAATATGTGGTATATGAGCACAGACTTTCACACAACCCACCACTCTATCTCATATCACTGATACACCCGAACACATATATGTTGAAAAGATAAACAATCACCAATATTCGTATTTTATGCTAAGCGAGCAATCATCAGTTGGTCCAGATTATTATCTCCACACATATATGCAATAAGTGCTCAGATATATATTAAGATAGCCAATCTTCATACTTGTAAGTAAATAATTAAATGACGTTATTGTTCTTGAGTACATAAAGAATTCGAATCCCTGGGGTGCCAATCCGAGGATTTTATTCCCAGAGCTTGATACTACCACTGTATACTAAACCATGCAAGTCCGCACTTAATTTTATAGATTTTTATTAGTGGTTCATTAGACTAGAGATCATCCAACAATGAGTAATATATCTGTAGTGCACTTTTCACCACACCACTTTCATGTAAGGTAGGGACTGTTTGTTATCTGCTTTTAACACCTTGTGGAGGGATGTAATCATAAACATATAATCAAAGACATGTGAAAAAGATCTATGATGCCCAAGATACACATTTCTTGCTGAACCAGCACTCATCAGTTGATCCAGACAACAAACTCTTACACATATCTTTATCATTGTTCAATATACATATATAGATAGCAAATTCCTACACTTTAAATGATGTGTCAAACATGCTGCTCTCACAACTTTGACACAAATCACTTAATGAAAGTATATTAATAATTTTTATTAGTCATTCATTAGATAATGAATAATATTTCTGTAGTATAATTTTCGCTACTACATGCACACAAGGTAGGGACTGGTATCTATATGCTTTTAACATCTTGTGGAGGGATGTAAAGTTATAAACTTGTCTAAGGATATGGTAAAAGATCTCTGATCCCCAAGATGCACATTTTGTGCTGAATCAGCATTCATCAGTTGACCCAGAGCAATATACTTTCATTGAGTGATTGGTGTCAAAGTTGTGAGGGCAGACACTTATCAATTAAAACTGTAGTAATTTTCTATTTCTATATAAACTGAACAATGATAAAGATATGTGTAAGAGATTGTGGTCTGGGCCAACTGATGATTGATAGTTTGGGGCTATCTTTGTTCATATGTGTATTATTACATTCCTTCACAAAATGTTAAAAGCAGATAGAAACCCATCCGTATGTGTATGAGAATAGTGTAGGCAAAAATTGTGGTACAGAAATATTATTCATATATATTAGTGGTGTTCCAACTTACAGAATTCTTAAACCTATTTTAAATGATCTGCAAAAGCAAATTACTTTAATTCAAGTTTAACTCACAAGTTTTGAAAATCAGCCATATTATACTGATTGAACGGGGCATTGTAATATGCACTCATAAATAAAGTCATATTGCATAATAATAGGTATTTATAGTAATAAAAGTTAATAGTTTTACTTCTCATATATGAAACATAACAGACATAATACATGCTCTTGTACTCGTTAATGGAGAAGTTTATTAGTTCTATAAAAATTATATGCTGAGCACTTTCGAGAATTTATGACTTTCTCATATTCATAGCAAGGTATAAGAAATTACTATGAATTAACTAAAGGGATTTGAACTTCGGATTTTCAGTCTATATTTATCCTCCACTCTGCCTCAAACAATTGTGACACATGACTACACTTATGTGAAAAAGATAATTGATCTCCCAATATATGTATTTCATGCAGAACTAGCGCTTCTGAATTGGGCCACGTCAAAATCTCTCCATGTATACAATCAGTATTCAGCTTATAATAAGGTAGCAATTCCTTAAACTTTAATGGACAGGCTTCAATCTTCTCATTCTCCCAACAGATCATCCATCCATTTCTTTGTAAAACCAATGGTAGAATGCTCAAATCCCTTAGTGGATTTGATATTGTAGTCACACCCATGTAGACATTTCAACAATCTAATCCCTTATATCATTGGATCAATTATGTATCCATTTATATTAATAGGAGATGGGTGGACTGGACATATACTATGATATAACCTATTTTCAGAGCAATATGTAGACCAGCCCATCCATCTCCTATTAATATAAATGGATACAAAATAAGAGGGGTTAGATTGATGTATTGCCTACCTGGGCATGACTACAATATGATGTACCAAGGGTTTTAAGCATTCCATCATTATTTTTCAATGAAATGGATAGTTGAATAGTTGGTAGAGTGAGAATATTAAAGTCTGTCCATTAAAGTTTAAGAAATTGCTAAATTATTATAAGCCAAGCATTGATTGTATATATGTGTGTGAGATTTTGATCTAGCCCAACTGATGAGTGCTGATTCTGCATGAAATATATATATTGGGGATCATTTATATTTTTCATGTGTATCGGTCATTTGAGATGGAATGGAGGATGAATATAGACAGAAAATCCGAAGTTCAAATGCCTCTAATTACTATAGTAAACATACAGTATATTGAATAAACAGAACCCAGGCCAGTTACTTGGTAGGCAGCTATGCTAACTGCTTGACAAAAATTTTAACTTTGACTTGTGGAATCCCTGAAGAGGTTGTGTGAAATTCCAGGGTTTCAGAAATTACTGTAAATATTATTGCTGTACATGAATGGCATGTGAAGTAGCCTTAGTAATTAATTATACATACAATCTGGGAATTGATTCTGGACTGGGTAGTTTGGATTTGGAGAAGGGTGTATCATATAGGCGTGCACTATTTTTCCAGGTAACTTGCCTACAGCCAACATAGATAGTCATTCAATTTTTGTTTGGTGAATGAAAATATGGTATAAGCCATTCCCATAGGGTAAAAAAAAAATCATCATCACAAGTTAGCCTAATGAAACCTAATTGGACGAATCCACTGGTTCCTAACCCTATATATATCTCTCCAATGAAAGCTGCCAATACTATATCTCTTCTGATACTTCTTTGAGATTGTAATTTAAATGCTCGAGTTTATCATAAAGTATTTTTTAATAAAGTATTTTTTAGGAAGTCTGTTACTCTCATTTACTTTCAGATACTTAGTCCAACAAATATGTGAATTTATAATAATAAACCCAATAGCATTACTTCAGCGAGCTGAAGAAAGTGCTTATTAGTTCTACGATATTGTCATGATATTTTTTAAATTACAGAATCTCATTATTATGCTCTATTTTCAGGGGATTTATATTTCCATTTCAATAAATCTGAACAAAATAACAGCAACTTTATACAACTAATTTAATCATGGTAGCTAGATTGACATGATGAAATATCCTGTATTTTAACTTGTTTAAATGCAGCAGCGACATATTGGGGTCTGACCTGCACTTAATATCCAACTTTGATATGCTACTGAAAAAGCTAATTTAAAACTGTTCTCCATTTTCAAGCTGATAGACAACTGAGATGAAAGTTGCTGCTGATATTTTCTTTTATCATTAGTGCATAAAACACTTGAGGCTTTTTGAATATTAATTGCTAAACAAAAGCCGCTACATTCAAAACAAAGTATTCTGTCAATTATCTTTTGAAATGGCAAAAATAGAACAAATATTCTGGAAGGATAGAAAGCAAGAAGATGAAGTTCTTATTTATGCTTTTAATTAGTTCAGATGTAAAGTGTTACCATTTAGTTTATATCATATCTCGATGTGCCCTGTATCGTTTGGCATAGTTGGTAAAGTGTAGGGTTTGCCTTGGGATCAGGAGATCACAGGTTCAATTCTGGTGCTCAAGCCTCTTTTGAATTCCAAGCAATAAAGTCATATGTATTTTTAACCCTGCATGGCTTGGTATAATTGGAAGAATATCTGACATGGGACCACCGGGTCTTAGGATTGATTCTGATCCTTGCAAGTCTGGCACTCAAGCTTCTTATGGTTTTTTTAATATCTTGATGTCTATTTCATGATGATATCTATAATAGACATGATGTCATTCTATAAAATGTTCCATGTTAAACATCGGTAAATAGATTTCCACCAACAATAATGCATTTTCCTTTCGTTGTATTAGTCAATGGGTATATAATAGGTATACACTTTGATGGACAGCCTGCTAATTGTAAGTGTAGTCACAAACTATTTTGATTAAATGAATCAAATGTTTTGATGATATCAATAAAAGCCATATATAAATTTACATTTTTACTTATGATTGTTTTCTTGCAGTTGCTCGGCAACAAAAAGATTGCTTTTTTTGATACTCTAAAATACATTTACTTTCTATCATATTTGATGAATCAACATATTCCTTAAAATTAATTTTTGTCTAATAGGTAAAAATGGTGTTTCTTGATAAGTATTAATCCAACCTTTTCTAATCCTTTTTATAAATTAGAATAATATAAAGCCTTCTTAAAGATCAAATGGTATTACGTAGTGGGTTCATATTTTGAAGCTAAAATATCACTACCACATTTTAAATTTTCATCCGGTATCTCATCAGGACTTTCAATATTATCATCTTTAAAAATATAAAGAATTGCTTTAATCTCATTAAATATCTTTGTTCAAGTCTAAATGACTTCTTTGGATTGATATTTTATTAAAAGGTGACCAGAATACCCCATATGTTCAAAATATTATTATATAAAAGTATACCATATAAAGAAAATCAAGTCATACATCATGTGACTTATTTTAATAAGCTTATATTACAGATATAATATAATGAGCATGTTAATAGCTCTAAACAAGCTTTTCTGATAAATGCTGTGAAAGCATTTAAAATCTCTAGCTAGTGTCTGAATATCCTAGCGCCTTACTGATGAGAGCCATTAGCATGAAACCGGTTTGGGGATGGGGATAATTCAAGATAGAGATTTTAAATGCTTTCTCTTGTGACATTTATTGCAAAAACTTGTTTAGAGTTATTAGCACGCTCATTATATTATAAAAGTATACCATCTATGGATTTAATAGGATTATGTTATTCTTCTTCCAGTCCATATGTTGTTGCCAATGCATCAAAAAAATATGAGAATAACCAGTCATAAAATGACTACTTTTCTTTAAAGTTTTAAATCACTAATAATTTTAAATTATCTTGTCAGTCATGGAATTTCTGCTTTTAACTCCTTATTGTTTATTAAACGCACATTCAATTTATTACTCTGCAAAGCAGAAAATGCCATTTTAAAAAAAAATCAAATCACTAACAATAGAATCAGTCACAAAATGTTAGGATTCATCTTTTTGGTGAACACGAGATACATCTTGTAATAAACTGCTTTAAAAAAATTACATCCTTCAATAATTTGACAAACTTTGATAATCCAAATTGACAATTTCAGTGCTTGACATCTATTAAAATGTAACACATGTGGTAGCTATATCTAAAGAACAAATTCCATTTTCTACCACTTAGTTTGAACTAGCATTTATTTTTAAACCAATTATCATTTTAACTTGGGAGATTATTTGTTTATGCTTTATCCATCTGGATGTGATTCCAGTTGCTTGATAACATTGCAATTACATTGCTGTAAATTTTACGTATATACAAGTTATAATTAGAATCAGAATAATACAAATATTTAATATAACAATCCACTAATCAAATATTTTTACAATAATTATTAGATACATAACACGACTTTAATTTAAGATTAATGAAGATCTGTGCAACCTGATTTCATTCCTGATTCTGTTTTGGAGCCCTAGAGGATAGATCTTTCTGGGAATTAATATGCATAGATGATTAACATAAAACAACTTCCAGCGTCTGTTAAGCAATTAATTTTATTCCCGACAATTTCTACCATAAATCAGTTTAGTCTTTTTATATACTTCATTTTCTAACATCTTATTGGTAAATAATTACAATGGATATAATGATAATTCAATTTTCAAAATCACGCTATTGGATCATCTATTTCTAAATATATTTTAACTTCATTGTTAGAAGTATATACTCTTCCTTTACTTTCTTTGTATTTCTTCATATATTCGTATGTATTGCTTGTGATAACTTCTCTCATATACATTTTAATGCAAAAAAATTTTTAAAATAAAACTTCATTTTCATGACAGTTTCAACTGTCCGTCAGTTTTCATCAGCACTGAATTTGAGAAGCTTTGATGAAGACTGCTGGGCAATCAAAACTGTTAGGAAAATAAAGAAGTTTTATTAATTTTTTTTTTTTGCATTATGGTGTGTATGAGAGAAGGTATTATATGCAATGTTTATGAACTTCGTTGTTCTCATATTCTTCTTAAATTGTTTTGCTTTCAGTTTAGTTAATATACTTGTGAATTAAACTTTTCTTTAATTAGTTTTCAACTTTATTTAAGTTCTTTATTTATTAGCCAAACTTTATATATATTTCTGACTATAGAATAGATATTTTCTAAGTACATCAATTATTTATTTTTTATTTCATTTATATTTACATCCATGTATTCTTTATATATTTGTATTTTTCAATTCATGCTTTTAGAATATATATAGCAAAAGACAGATTACAGAAACAAAGAAAAGGAAAATGTTAGCGTGTAATCAAAGGATAGAAATGTGCTTACACAAAATCACAGAGTGGAAAAAAAATGGCATGGAGCTTATGCTAACTTAAGTAACTTAAGACAAACATATAAGAGGCTAAGACAAACAAACAGAAAAATTGTAGACTAAATTATTTCAGCTTTATTATTAAGCAAAAATTAAATTCATATTTTTTTAGTACTATCATATGCTGTAGAATATCTTTTGACATCTAATTTATATTTTCCTGTCATTTCATTAACTTTTCATACATTTCTCATGTTTTGTGTTGTTTTTTCTCTCAGCTGATTTATTTCTTTGCTTTATTTTATAGTTCACTTCTATTCGTTATATGAATATGTTCATTCAAAACTTTTTTTTTTTACTGTCCATTTGATATACCTTTGTTCTGAATTCTCTCTTTCTTCATAACAATCTTATATATATAAAATCATATTCATTTTTTCAGTGTCTGCTTTTTTTTATTCTTACAGTTTTATTGTTTAGATTTCAAATCAATTTAATGTTCTTATTGTAATTAGCTTATTCATTCATTGTACTGAATGTTTCTTATATAAGTATATAGGACTTGTAGGATTTTTCAGTCTATATTCATCCCCTACTTTATCTTCAACAACCAACACACATGACCACTTACATGTGAAAAAGATAAATGATCACCAATATATGCATTTTGTGCAGAACTAGCACTTATTATCTCAAACAACTAGCACACACGATCACATATATGCAACAAAGATTAATGATCCCCAATATATGTATTTTGTACAGAACCACACTTATCAGTTGGGTCAGATTATAAACTGCCATATATATGTACATTCAGTGCTCATTTTATATTAAGATAGCATTTCCTTAAACTTTAATGGAGAGGCTTCATTCTGTGTACTCTTCCAACCATCCATTTTATTGAAAAACCAATGATGGAATACTCAAAGTCCTTGGTAGATTTGATATAGACTAAAGAATCCTAAGTTCAAATTCCTCTGTTTACTTATATAAGAAACATTCAGTACACTGAATGAATATACTAATTACATATTGTCTTGAAAATATGTATATCTTTAAATTCAGTCCACCCCTCTCCTATTAATATATGGATACATAATGGTCCAATAATATGAGGGGTTAGATTGTTATGGGTACGACTACAATATCAAATCCACCAAGGGCTTTGAGAATTCTATTATTGGTTTTTCATGAAATGGACAGTTGAATAGTTGAAAGGGTGAGACGATTGAAGCCTGTCAATTAAAGTTTAAGGAATTAATATTTTAATATAAAATGGGCACTAGTTGTATATATGTGTGGGAGATTATGATCCGGCTCAACTGATGAGTGCTGGTTCTACACAGAATATGTATATTGGAAATCATCTGTCTTTTTGACATGTATGTTGTCATGTGTAATGGCTGTTTGAGATGGAATGGAGGGTGAAAATAGACTGGACAGTCCTAAATTTAAATCTCTATTCTTATTATTTTTTGTTGTTCTTTGAATATTTCTTTATTGCTTAACTTCTTTTATACATAATCTTTTTAAACATCTAATCATATCCACCTTTTCAATCTTCTCATTTTATTTATTCTTGCAACTGATTTCCAGGTTTCATATAATAAAATACTTCAAATTAATATTTCATAGATATTATTTTCTACTTTAATTTTGCTGGCATGGCTTAGTGCAGCGAGTGGTAAACTCTAGAACCAAATTAGGGCAGCTTTGTTACTTCTGGTGCTTAATCTTCTATAATGAACTCCTAAGCAATAAATCTTTTTTCTAATCAAAGTATTCAATTTAAGTCATGAAATACTTCCCTAGTAGTATACTTTTATATTTATATATTACATGGAAGAATAGAAAAATAAAGATCTACTTCAAAATTCAATACCATCCAGATCCACAAAATAGTTTTTAGCTAATAATTTTCATGAATATGAGACACTTAATTGTGCTCTGTCCAGTAACCATCTTCTATCATACTATCAAAACATCCCAAGTTAATAAACCAAAACTAAACCTATCTACCTGACATTAGATTAGCAAAATGGTGATCATGTGGTAATACCTATCGGATTCTTATTTTAGCTTCTGGTCATCCATCTTCATTGGCAAGAATTGTAGGATTACATCTATCTATTCAGCTGGTAACCATTCCTGCGGGACGATCTTATCTTTTAGTAAAATTACAAAATGCTAATTGTTTTTCTTGATCAACTAAGCCTATTTTGTTTATAAATCAGATGAATACAATTTATAAAATTCTTATGGATATTATTAACTTTTAATATGGGTGATATATTCACCAGTGAACTTTGAAATTTTTTTAGGTCACAAAAAACAGGATTTTTCAATCCCAGCTAATCATCTAACAATGGTTTGATAAATGGGCATTTAGCTGACCGTAGCTAGTGATTAATAATTTCATATTATCTGATAATCTAGATGCGTTTTGATGCACAGACTATAAAAATATGATCGTAATACAATGCATTCTTCTTTGTAGCAGGCTTGTTTTTATTCTTATATCTTCTCCTTTGCTTTTTTTGCATTGCTTCATATATATTACTTTTTATAAGTCTCCACTTATAAGAAATGTACTGTATATGCATTCTTTTCAAGTGAGAGAAATATCATATTTCTACAAATATTGAGTATCACGTAATGCTATGTTTGGCGTATGTATGTGCACTGTGTATGAATTATATAATACACTAATGTATTGCATATATATTTAAATCATATAATTATAATTACAATATGTCTGTTTTCATTCTCAAAAATAAAATAAAAATGTTAAATGTATATATTATAATTTTTGATTAATTAAATAAAAATTATATGTATAAATGAAAAACTGGCATGTTTGCAAATTGCCTTACAGACTTTGCAACATCGAGATTAATAGATACGAGAAATTAAACATAAATGACCATCGACTAGTCTCACCTGTAAATCAACTTCTCTGACTCATTAATTTATTGATGGCATATTAATTAGTCCACATCTAAACTGTATTTATTAAACACTTTTGTCAAATATAATGAAAGCGACGTTTAAAAGAATATTTAAAATATGAAACTTGTTTTACCTAATTAGAAATTGCATAATTGCGTTATTTACAAACTATAACTCACGATGGCTAATTTTTTTTGTAAAATAAATTTTTTAGTTATAAATCAATCATACCCAAAGTTAATACACTATATAATTTGTCTTCTTAAAAAAAAAAAAAAAGGGGGGGGGGGTATTAAACTTGTAGCAGGCTTGTTTTTATTTTGATTGGAAAAAAAAAATTAGCTTAATTTATTGAAATTATAATTATTGTTTTTAAAAAACAATGATAATAGATTAATGTAAATTATTCATGATATTATATTTTTAAACATTTCTAGACTGCTGAATGTATAATTTAATGTTATGACGTATTTCGTAAAGTGCGCATGCTCAGTTTCAATATAGGTTAATGAGTTTTACTGGATATGAAAGCTATTTTTGGTGATAGTTGTTGATCTTTAACTGAATTTGGACTTTCATTAATATGGAATAAGTAAAAAATTATAAGGAAGCTTAAGGCAAAACCAGTCTCAAAGTAAATATAGATATTATGTCGCCATAACTATATTAGCGAATGAAATCTTCACTGATCAAGATTTAACATGAAATTAATTAAACCAATAATTCCTGAAATAAGACTTTCTTTTTTTTTAAAGATATTAATTCGTACAGTAATTCTGTCCTTCTTATATATACAATTTATACTCATCTAATTTTTATTCTGCTATTTTATCTCGATGCAGACTAGATGAATAATGATGAGAAAGTATATTTTTAAATCATACTCCATTGACTCACAATAAATATTAATCCATTGCTTCAACAACTTTTTTTTTTTTAAGTGTCATAGCATCGGCCGGGACGCGAACCCGCAACCCGGGCAACTGCCTGCTAGTGCAAGGCAGTCGCGCTGACCTCTCGACCACCAATGCAAGACTGCTTCAACAACTTTTGACAATGTAATTTTCAAGATTCTCCAAAACTAATGATTTATTGTAATATATTAAGTACAGCTATGATAACTTTTCACTTAGAACATAGTATATATATTAATGGACAATTAGAATCAAAAGTAACACGATATGATTAACCATTGATTCCTTTTTGAGATATTAAAAAACCAAGCAGGGCAAATTCCTAATGTCCACTGTATTTTCTTATTGTGACAGTAGAAATTTTTATATGATTGTTTATATGGTAATGGGCTACTTACCAACACTTCATATGGTAATGGACTACTTACCAATACTCATCAGCTACAATGGTGAATTTATTCGCTTTTTACATCTGGGGTAAGATCAAGAAATATGGGTTTGTTTTTTTCCTTATTTGCATGATAGTTCTTAACTAAATGTCATTTGAGTTTTCTTGAATAATGAACACATGTGAATGATCTTTTTTTTTTTAATCAGTTACTTATATTAATGAATCATCTCTCATTCCCAGGAAACTATGAAAATGGCAAAGAGTGCTAATAATCCCTTGATTGTGAACACAAACTGCCATTTGATATCGACCTTTTAGATACTGAACTGGGTCCACAGAAGTTGCATGTTTATTGCAATTTTTTAAAATTTTGTAACTAACTTTTGGCAACTTTGAGATTGCGGCGATGGACCAGCCCTTCAAGCAGAGGGGAGAATACAATTGATAGTATGGCCATCAACAATATCCTAGGTCAGATCGAAGATATACAAAGCATAAAACAATCATATTTCCTGACCGTGGCTCATCTCGACTGCTGGAATCAAATCCCTGCCATCCGAAGTATTTTATTTGTTTTGAGAATCAAACTCAGGTGCGGCCAACCATATGTTATATAGTCTGCATGTTTCGGATGACAGACACACAATCCAGTGCTTGTCATATCACAGGCTAGCTCATGCTCTGTATCAGAGTCCAGCATATTTAACTTAACACTTATAACTTGAAATTAATGATGGCACAGTGACAAGAGAGAGAGAATAGACCAAATAATATTTAAGCAAACATTAATGTTTATTCAAGCACACACATATCTAATATAATATAACTAATATTTTACATAAATAAATTAAATAATTAGGTTCAGGCTTAGTCCTTCATTAATTTAAGTTCATTTAAAATAAATATAAAGTGACTATAGACAAGTATCAAAATATCTTTATCAAGGTTTTCATGATTGTCAGTATCCAACCGGTTGACTTTTTGGGCTCCATCGATGGTTTCAGGGCTTGTTTTCCATTTCTTTGTTTTGACAATGGGAGAGTTTGTGGCAGCACTTATTTCACTATTTTGGCATCAGTTTCCAGTGAGGGTTTAGGCAGGACAGCCGATTTTGGGAGGACTTTAGGGCCTGAAGCCTAGTTGAACACTTCTAAATGGTCTAGCACTATATGTTTCTAGTTCTTCTATTTCTGTAATACTATTTACTGCAGCAGTAATGAATAGTTCTGTTTGTCCTTAGATTTTTGAATCTCTGGAGCCATGAATAACATAATCACAAAATACAGACCAGACTGACTTACAGACTCGAGAGTGGAATGATCTAACAGATTGAAGACCAGACTGGAGTAACAATTGACTGTTGCGACTTTATATACTTTTTCTCTCTCATTGTTTTAATTCATTATCATAGTTTTTTAATTTTGATCATAACTTAAATCTGTTTTTAATTTATTTTTACATTTCTTTAATCAATTTTTTACATTTTCCATAATCTAATCATTTTCTTAGATTATGAGATAATTTACATGTTTTTCTTTTAATTAATTCAATCAGTAATCTTTTAAATAAATTATATTTTCAAGAGTTTTTCTTTTACAAACTAAATTTTATTTGATTTTCCATATATACTTATTTTTATGCATTTTACTTTCTTAATTTACAAAAAGAAAGACAGAGTTTTTCGGATTCTCTCCCCCCAACTTGCTTTTTTTAAAATAATTTTATTCTCTTTTAAAAAAATATAATGCAATCTTTTTTTATTTTTACAAAACTACCTTCTAAAACTACTTAAATAATTGTGTCATTAATTATTCTTTCAAATAAATTTGATTATAATTTTTTTAAAATTATGAAACATGTAACATAGATATATGTAAGTTTTATAACATATATCCGCTAGCGTTATAATACATAAAATTGCTTATCACTTTCAAGTGAAGAAGATTGCACAAATTGTCTAATATTAAATGGTTGTTGGACTTTGTGAAGGACTTTGTGAAGTTAGAAGAATGAAAAGACTATTTAGGAAGTAGACATGTATTTTATTATAAAGGCAGAAGTATTGGAAGCTGAAGGAAAGTGAGATCCATTATAAATAAAAAGTGATAGAACGAAATTGTAAAAGTTGATGGTATATCAGACAAAATGGTATGATTAATTATTCAACTTAATAGAAGTTACCATATGCAAATAATTCAAATTTATGCCCCAACAAGTTACCATAGCAATGAATTATGCCCCAACAAGTTACCATGGTGATGAAGCAGACACTTTTTATATGGATATGCAAAATGCTTTTGATCAGACCAAACATTTTAAAATAGTCATGCAAAAGCTTAATGCTACAATTTACAAACAACTTTAATGACATAAGTGCTATGAATACATTTGGTTATGGTGAAGACATAGACTCATGGAATTTTCTGAAAAAGAAACTACATATTATAAATTGTTTAAGAAAAATGGAAATAGACATGCAAGTATCTAAATGAAGGTTCAACTGAGTTGGATTATACTTTGACTAATAGAAAATATTAATTTCACTATTGTAATGGTTTTAATAGATTCAGTATAAGAAATGTTCATTGATTTATGAAATATAAGATATGTGTTAATGGAAAACTAGGGATGAAAACTATTGAGAAAGTCACTATTAACAATTGATATTCCCATCCTTCAGAAGTTATCCAGTGAATCTAAATTAAAATTTGCAAATCATTTTAGAATATTAACAGACTTTGAAGATGGTCCAGGCTTGACTGAAATCAATTGGAAGATAGTTTTATACTTTATTAAGGACTGCAAGAAAGCTGGTACAAAAAAAAGCAATTTACCAGTAAATTTTCTATTTACATAATAATGTATAAAGAAAAGGAGTATGAAATTTTTTAAAAAGTATCTAGTAAGAAAAATTGAATACCTAGAGTTTTGGAAAATGATACCATCAAGAGTTAACTTTTCCATAAATAAGGCCAAAGCGCCTCATATTGGCACAGTTGAATACTGTTTATTATTCATGATTTGTATCTGAAAATTTTGCATTTTTGCTCTCTAATATTTAAGTTCAATCAAATTTTTATTCATTAACATGTTTATAGTACTTGGTTGTTTCAGTAATTTCCTGGCGGTGACAGCTGCATGTGCAAAATTTAGAAAAAAATCTCCAATTTTTCCTAGCTTCAAAGAGACAACAGTCACTCTTTCAGAATTTTTTTTACTATTATTTTCAACATTGCTATTGTATATTACAATAGTTGGGTAATAAATATTTTTATTATTTTTTGATTTTATAAATATTTTACATAATAAAAGAATAGAAGATTTTACAATTTTGATTGATTTTTGTCTAATATTTTACTGATCTCTATCCCCAACCCCTCCATGTTTTGAAATGTTGCAATATCTTGTAGTTTAGATACTATATATATATTTACATATCAATTATTCATTTCATAAGGACAAATATTTCAAAATGTTAAAACTTCAATTTCATATCTGCCTATTATTTAGTCAGTCAAATGTTATACCATTTTTAATTTTTTTTTGTACTTTGATAATATTTTTCTGTATGAAAAATGTTATTTATTTTATAAATACAAATATTTCAAAATGTTAGAATTTCAATTATATAACTAATATGTAGATGCTTAAAAAAATTCATTTTTTGGACAAAAAAATGATAAAAACATTCCCGGTTAATGCATTAAAAATGACATAAGAAAATATAATCATGAATTGGCAAGAAAAGCTATAGAAGATAATAAAAATCTCAGAAGTATAAAAGAACATCTCAAAAAAAATTATTTCAGGAAGAAAAGATGGAAGTATTAGTAAAAAGAATGATGAGATTATGAAATGTGCTAAAAATTATTATTAAGAATGATATAGTAATAAAAAATAAGAAAACTGTATTTTTTACAATTACTATATCTTAATTGTAAGAATGACAGAAACATAGATTTCCCAAAATGGTGAAGCTAAGGTGCGATTTGTAATATTAAGTGGCTGAGTGCATTTTCAGGTGATCTTTACTCTATGATTATGAGGGGATAAAACTTCTAGAAAGCACTCAGCCACTTAATTTTATAAGTCATACTTTAACTTCACCATTAACTGTGTTCCAGTATGCTTAGACCTATTACATCTTGGAGTTTCCCTGAAGGTTTGTGATGATGGTGTTTTAGTTGTATTCATCATCATCATTATCAACCATTATCAATCCACTGCAGGATGAAGGTCTCTCCAAGTTTAATCCATCTTCTCCGATCTTTAGCTTCTCTTCTCCATATCACCCCTGCACACTTTCTTATTTCATCCATCCATCTCACATGTGGTCTCTTTCTGGGTCTTTTACAATCTCTTGGAATCCAGTTTAAAATTTCAATTGTCCATCTATTATCATCTCTTCTAACAATATGTCCAGCCCAACTCCACTTCAATCTTTTAATTTTTTCAATGAGGTCAGTAACACCTGTTTGTTCTCTTACCCATACATTGCGTTTGTTGGACTATTTCCATCATCAAATATGAGTATTGAATGTCTTTAGAAAAATTTAACCTTATTTAAATATTCCAAATACATTTAACTATTATTAATAGCACACAGGTTAGTATATCCACAATATTTTGAGATGTATTATTTCCCCCTCTTTAGATGTTTCTGGCCTTCCCAGTGATAGTACTAGCATGAGAATGGGAACTCCAGGGACCCTTAGATTCTTGAGTATTGAATTTTAGGTTAATGCTCTAACCAAGATATCCTAACCTGTGTGCTATTACTAATCAGTTGAATGTATTTGGAATATTTAAATAAAGTGAAATTTTTATAAAGACATTCAACACTCATATTAAATGATGGGAATAGTCCAACATATAAATACAATATCTTGATTACCAAGTATTTTCAATGGAGAAGTATGATATCCAATTTTCATCTATGAAGAAAATAAAAGCTCAAAGAATTGATGGAATTATTATTGTTATTTAAAAAGCAAATATAGAAATAAAATTATTGTTAAAGCTATATACCAAATGTCTACATGATAAAGATGTATCATATGGTAGGAAGTATTATTGTATATTGCTTATAACACTTCTTTCATATACACTTCAATGCAAACAAATTTTCTTAAACCTTTATTTTCCTTACAGTTTTGACTGTCCAGCAGTCTTCATCAAAACTCAAATCTTCTTCTCTGCTTTAATTAATAATTATTAATTAAGAATTATTGTATTTGTATGATTTCAGCTTTGTTAAAATCTTGAAATTGAAAATCTTAAATTTGTACATAATTTATTTTATTTTTGTAAAATTAAATATTATCTGTGAGTATATAATGTTCACATTCAGATTTTATTTGAACATATTTGTTTTTTTTTTTATCTGAAAATAAGTTAAAGAAAATTTGATATGAAAAAAGAAAGTGATTAATGGCAAAAAATTTTTTTAAAAATTTATCTAAAAAGATTGTAGCCATGTTTTTTTATCTATTTTTTTAAAAAAATTTTATAATTATAAGTTGAATTTGTAAATTTTAAACATATTTTATTTAAATATATGCTTTACTGATATACATTGTTAATAAAAAAAATTGGTCCAGAATTAAATATTATACTTGATTATTGTTTTCATTTATTTGTCTAGTTGACATATTACTTTTAAATGACTTTATTATTATTATTTTTTTTGAAGTTATAATTTTAATAAATATTTTTTATGAAAAAGAAAGATTTTATTTATTAAAAATAAAAAGCACAAAAATAATTGTCAAATTGACTATATAAGATTGTTTAAGACAGTGTTCTTCAACCCTTGGTCCGCGGCCCAGTGCCGGGCCGCAGAACTTTTCTGCAGGTCCGCGTGTAGACGGGCAGTAAAAAGTTTGTAATAATAAATAATAAGAGTTCAAACTTTTAATTAATATAGCCAATTTTTATTTATTTTTTCATCTCATTTTTACCCAATTAAAAAAAAAAAGAAAACAGAACGAAAACAAAATCTAATCAATCATTCATAAATTAATTTGTTTTTCTAGTTATCACAGATGTTTATGGGGGGGGGGGGGTAGAATTAAATTTTTTATTTTCTAAAAAAATTTAAAAAAAAGTTTTTTATTATATAAACTCCATATATAGATAAAACTTTATCAGATATATTTAACATTGTTGTTTTGATCAGTTATAACAATTATGCTTATCTTTAAGAAAATTTATCTATAGACTTCTGCCGGTCTGCGAAATCTTATTATTTTTGCTGGTCCGTGGAACTTTATCCTTATTTTTACCAGTCCACAGGTGTGAAAAGGTTGAAGACCACTGGTTTAAAATACCGCATACCCAAAGGATTAAATATAATAATTTAGTAGCCAAACATATATACATATTTAAATGACTTTGTTCTAGGACTTACAAAAACATAATAAAGATCTATTTGATCTGTTTTAATCTTAGATCATTTTTGAATGTATGATAACAGATCAACCTGGAAATTAGTCAATACAAAGTCATTAACATAAGGTAATATCCAGTGTTAATATTATACAATTATTCATCTTGCATTTACACCAAACAAATCCAGATTTTTTACACGATTTCAATTTCTGGCATTTTCTTGGTCAGCAATTTAATGATAATCTAACTTCGGAAAATTATGCTCTTGGATAATCAATTTCACTTTGCTTGTTCTTATATGTCCAAATTTATAAATACATGACAACTAAAAAAGAGATTGTGCCAATGTTCCACATGTAAGGCAGAATCGTCGGATAATATTCAAGTATTAAATGCAATTGATTATGTTTTCAATTTGTTACCAACTGTTCTGGATATGCAGAGACAAAACTCTCCATGCAACCCAGCGGAGTTTTGCATCTGTTTCAACAGCTTATATAAGCGTAGGGAATAGTGATCATGTAATATTTAGTGTTCTGGATATTATAAGTAATTTAAAAACCATTACATTTGATTTTAAGCAAAAACTCATTTCTATATGCAAAGTGGTGGGAAATGCAAAGGCTATATCCGAAGATAATAAATGTGAAATTTCTATAGTGGCTGAAATTTGTTGGGCATTATAAGGGAATGGACATTTCATCAGCTTATTGGATTTAGAAATAGATGTGTTAGGTAAAGTTGTTAAAATGTAAAATATTCCATACCAAGCAAAAGAATGTACCTGATTTGACATCTACTTTATTGATAAAATTAGATTAGCACGACAAATTACTATATAATATTAACCATTAAGCATCACATGATCACCATCTTTTATACTAGCACATAATTGTTTATAAACAAGGCAAAACTGTCCATACAGTAGTGCCAACCAGAGTAATCAATGGATGCCAGAAGGCTTGTGCATAAAATCCCTATCTAATGCTTACTCATCCAATATCCCCAGACTAGTTTCTGGCTTGAGGCCTTTGTCAGTGAGGAGCTTTGGATCTGAGAGCACTGCACCTAGATCTTAGCCTTCTGGCATCCATTGATTACTCTGGTTTGCACAGAGTGGCACTACTATATGGAGAGTTTTGCCTTGTTTATATAATATTAACGTTAGATATTGGATGAAACCATGTGGTGGCCACTCGTGGTCTAAAAGTTATAGGATTTAAGACAGAGTACAACAAAACCTTTACTTGAAAAATGACAGAATTATTCCTGGAACAATAAAATTAATTTGGGGTGTAAATGTTGAATATATATTAATGAAAGACTATATATAACCAAAAACTATTAAAGACAACAAAAAAAAATTCAGAGGCTCAAATAAGTTTGTTTAATCTATAAGTAGAAGAATTTATTGTCTGACAAAAAATATCTCACTTATATTAGTCAGATCAGGCAAGAATTTACAATTTTTATTGGCATATGAGAAGGATTTGATAATTTAAAATACCATGTGACAGAATAAAACTATATTTGTTATGAATGAAAATTTCCGAGAATGTAGTAATTTTTTTGTTTGTTTACATTTCTGTTATAATTTTATACTATTCACCTTTTTTTACAACTTATACCTGCTTCCATTATTATTCCTATTAGTAATATAACTTTATTTTTTGGGGACAAGATTGTAATGTAGAAATTATCAACTATTTTAAAAGAAAAAATCTAATCTATCTTGGTTTTCAACAAGTACTATTTTTTAAAATAGAAATTCCAATTATAACTCGTCACTTTCTGATCACGTGCTTATAAAAATAAGTTATAAATTAGATTGTTCGATCATTTGCTTATAAATATACCATTTATCAATAATTATATTTGTTTGGCGGTTTTTGCTCGGTTATTAGAATTTGCTTCATTTGAATATGACTATTACCAAAAGACACTTAAAAAACCTAATTGTAATAGTAACTGGTGATAAATTTTTAGATTAATTTTTGTTATTTTTAACTCCGGTATTATTTAAATTTTGTTTTGCTGTAAAATTTTATGTTTTCCACACACAAATATTTGATTGTCAGGAAAGTTGTAATACTTTTGTGTAACTAAATAAGTAAATATTTTAATTTATTGTTTTTCACTTTTCTATAAATTATTTTTCTTATGTTGAGTTAAATTCCTTTTTATTTATTTTTCGTCTTTATTTAGTTTCCTTATTTAATACAGAAAACTTAATATATTTTTCTTAACGTTTATATATATTTAAACACACATCAACTATTTAAGTTACATTTACATTTTTATAAAATCATTAATTTTTATGCATGTATAATGAATTCAAGAGTTAAAGTTTTTTTGCATCAAAGTTCAACTTTTTTCTTATGACAATTAAACATCACATGACCGTCTAAGAAACTAAGCATTTAATTATTAATTGATTCATAATCCATAATCTATTGATATAATGGGTGGAAATAATCACTATGGCTCAATCTTGTGAAATGTATTTTTGGTTAATCTAATGGAAATTAAGATTTAATAATGACATGAAACAGCAGTTAATAAATGTGGGCAAACTTATGTACACATTTTTTTTTTATGCTTGGACATATTAATAGTTAATCATATCACTTGGTCACCATTTATTTAAAATGAAAGATTTTTTAAAACAATCATTTGATCTTTTACAACAATATGGACAGTACCAGGGCAATGAATATCTTAAAAATAATTGTATGTTTAGTTGCTCAGGAGATAAAGTGATGTTTGAACATCAAAGTCAAAATTTAAACCTAATAGTTCTGTTCAATTTCAACAAATTAAGATTATTTTTTAAAAAGTTTTCTCAACTGAAAATTAATCTAGAAACTTATTTTTACCAATTTCTATTAGCAGTAAGCACAGCCAGTCAGGGCATCGACCATCTAAAACAGTCACCTCATAGATATAGTTGTTATTGATTAACATTTTTAAAGAAAATATAACTTCTGCAGTTGTTTTTTAAAAAAAATCATAAAATTATCTTAGAGATTCTACAAGTTTTCTTGCATAATAATGGCCTTGTATAATATTACATATTATGCAGTAAAGTTTTCATGGTTTTCTAATATTTTGTTGTGCTGTATACATTTAAAATTATTTGTTATTATGTTACTATTGAAATATATTTTAATATATAATCAATATAGAAGTATATATATATATTATTAAACAAAAAATTAAGTGTGGAGGAGTCCAGTCAATCAACCTTGATGATTAATAATATATAAATAAATAAAAAGAAGTTGATATAGTGCTCATATAAATAAGATCAAAATCAAGACCTAAATGTCTGCTTAAATTTTTATCTCATCAATATGTTTATGTTTTCATCAGCGATTGTCTCTCTCAATCGTATATATTATGCACTGAATTACTCTAAAAATTAGATGAAAGAGAATGCTGCAAATAGACTCATTTTCATGTATGCAAATGATAAACTTGAAAAAATGAGATACAAAATGTAGACTGTTGCAGACTGATAGTTGTAACTGTAGAAGAATAAATGGAAATGAAGACAATATAGTTGCTGATTTGTGCTGACAGCAGCATGGCGTAAATTAATCAGAGAATAAATTATCAAGATATTTTTATTTTCTAAATGCTTTTAACATTCTTAAATTTTAAATTTTAGCATTGTGTGAACTTCTTATAATTGGTCAAATCCATTCCTTACTCTATATAAAATCAATTCAACTGTTGGCAAAAAAATTGAAAGTCAACAGAAATTCCATACAATAAAAAAAGTTTGAATAGTTGGCTCTTTTTTTATATTTAGCAAAATAGTTGAGATTTTTTTTTTGTTTTGCAAAATAGCTTATATACACTAATGTACTTATTGTTCTTACTCCACTATTGTATGTGCAACCTGTTTGGATCGATTTTGTGAAGTTGAATATGTACATATTTTAGTGATTTTTTTAAAATGAATTTTAATTAAAGCTTTTGAAAGTTTTAGTTAATTTTTCTATGGATGCACTCATTCTGTTCAATATATACGCTTTGTCACTGATATATAAACATTCCAGTTTAAGATTTTTTTATTTTTTTCACTTCCAAAGTTATTATTCTGAAAAACAAATATTAATAAATTATAGTATTGATAGATAATTAAAATCAATTATTAAATAATTTTTACTCTCTGCATTTTAACATATGGTTCGAATGATGTCCTTTTAAACCATTTGATTTGTATATTCTTTATATAAATTTATATTTATTAATTTTTGTTTAATCAGTTTTATTTTTATGGACCCTGAAAATAAATTATATAAAATTTTGTATTTTTTTATGGGGGAAATATGTTGTACATGGCATTGTGATAATATTTATTTCCTGATTATCATAATTTTGGCACACACATTTTTTGAGTTACTGTAACTTACATGAGCGTTGATAGTATTATATAATTAATAATGTAAATAGTTATATTTTTACTCACTCATGGTGTAATTAATGAACTCTGGGCAAAATAATATATTGTTTCAATGTATAAATAAATTAAGCAAAATTATATGTTAAATATGGAATTTTACATATGGATTGAAGTTTGATTTTTTTATCTCAAATCACCACACAATTTTTCTACTTACATTCACAACATTTATTCTGTGGAGTGCCAAAGCATGATACCATGGTCAGAGGTTTGGGGGGCGGGGGTTCCTGACAGATATTTTAAATGCTGGCTCTGGCTAAGCATTTATCACAAAGCTTGTTGCGAAATTGACAATCCTCATCGTTTATAACTTACAAGCTTAAGAGAATAGGGCCATGTGATTTATGACTTATTTTGACTGTCATTTATTGTAAGTTTGTGGTAATTTCTTATTCAAATTTTCAGACTAGTTTGTGACTTCTGGAGCTTTATCACTGAGTAGCAGTAGGTTTTGTACCTCTACATGTAGTGCCGTCTTTACTTTTATATTCTCCATGCTATAACTTGAGATTGAAACATTATACAATTCTGAAGTGTGTTAAGATGTTTGTACCATTATATAGGCCTCAATTTAACCTGTTCTAGTTTCAGCTCCTCCCGTCTTATTTGAAAAACCCTAAGGATTTCATCCATATTTGCATTTTATTTTTACAATTAATCCTTTTTTCTATGTCATAAATTGATAATCTTTAAATTATTTATTATAAATGTATATGTTCAAATAATAGACATTCTAAAAGTCAATATTTGAATTTTGCAAAATAGAAAAATAAATTACTAAATGGAGATCTTAACTATCATAATGGTATTTTTTGTAATATTTTCTATTTGTAGAATAAAATGGAAAGTTATTGTCATTAAAATTTAACAAGAAATTTCTTTACTGCTGTTTATAAAAACCACTGTTACTACCCAGTAAAAGTGGCTTCCACTTTGCTGTAACTGACTTTTCTTTTTTAAAACAAATATTTTCAAATAAAATCTAATTGTAATGATCTTTTCAAAAAGACATATGCAAAAAATGTTGCACAGCCAAATAGTCTACACATAAGAAATGGTTGCATGTACTAGATTAAAATATGGAATTTATCAGCATGTTTAATATGCAGGTTAACATTCTACAAAACACTATGTCCAGAGAAACCTGTTTAAACACCTTCCCTTCCTTTTCCATTCTCTATCCTAAGTTTTATCCATATTTTTCTCTATCCTGCTCCATCCCATTTCCATAACATAATCTTTGTCAATTCCATGACCTTTATAATTAAATTTCCTGTATCTTTTCTCAAACCCAGTATAAAAACCAAGAATCCACTTTCTGTATAATCACTTTGTTTATATTTGTTCTTCCACAACTTCATTATTTGTACCCTTTCTGCTTGCAGGCATTTACATTTAATTAACAGATGTCTAATATTTTCTATACCTTCCCTACATAACTTGCAGACTAAATCACTCATATTTTTCCATTTATGTGTATATTCCTTGTTGCTAAAGATCCTGATCGAGCCTTAAACAATAAACCCTTAACTCACACCCAATATTCTATATATATTTAACTCTTTACTCTCCATACTAGTTCTCCATCTCCCTATTTTTATTAATGCACCTATTCTATTCCATTTTTAGCCACTATAACATCCAACAATTCTCCTAACACAATCATTCCACCTTTACTCATAACTCAATTAAATACTTATTTGGCTATTTTCTTACTATCCATAAATTGCAATCTACCAAACATGCTTCTAAAGGTCTATATGATATTGACATCTTCAGAACTTTTTTTTGAACTAATAGTTTTAATAAATGATTTCTATGTAAGACACAATTGCACATGGTAAACTAATATTATAGCTAACAGCAGAAAAATGAAATGCTGAAAGTGATAATAGCGCCATCGTAACACCCAAAACCCTTTAAAATAAGCAAATTTTGTAGCTATTGTTAATTAAACCAGAAGCTATATATAGTCTTCTATTGACATAAAATTGACTTATATAGACATTTTCCTGCTGATATGAAATACAAAAAAAAAAATTTTAAATATGTTGCATAAATCAACCCAACCATTAGATTTCATTTCTGTCATGTTTTATGAAAAACACTAATGATACATTGTAATATTTGTTTTCATTTGTTAAAAAAAAAAATTGCATATTCTACAGCATGAATAATGTCAAATATGTCCTAAAAGGGAAAATAAAATTCAATTGGGAACCCTTTACTCATGTAGGACACCTGTGACAATTTTAATTCTCTCAATTTTATATTTACTATAGACATGATTTTCTCTCTTAACTTTCATCATCTGTATTATGAGGAATAGTTAATTACTGTACTATGAATAATCGATGAATCATATTAGTTGTCCATATCCTAACATAGACATTGGTTCAAATAGATGTCGTATAACCATTCTATTTGTGCTATGATCTTATATTTCAAATCGTGATGATTTATTCGTAAACATATTACTAACATATTTTTACACTATAATTAACCCAGGTAACCATCCGATATTGTTTGGGAAATGGGTATCTAGCGATTCATGGAAGATAAAATTGTCTAATCCCTCATTACTTGGCAATTGGCAAGTCTCGTGAATATTGCCCTCTTTATCGTTTTCTTCTGAGGAGGGTAGGGTAGACTGGTGGAGAAGCTTTTGTCTTCAAATGATTTTTTAAAGACATTTTATATTCAGTAGTTAGTTTTAATTTGAAATTTATATGATAAATAATGATGTTGATAATAATTTTAAAACTTTTTATCTGATATATATATCAAATATTACATTTCACTGTCAGTACAGATAATATTTTATATAAATTCAATTTTTCAGTGATTGTCAGATTAATCCCTGAATTGTCTCATTTGAAATTCTATATAGGGTATTCAATAACTGACTGAGCATTATAAAAGAAAAGCAATAAATAAATGTAAAGCAACAGTTTTTATTTACGAACTTCCTCCAGTCAGTAAACAGATACCCTATCCCTCGCTCCCCCCCCCCCCGCTGAAAAAAATTAAAGCAAAATATAGTGAATAGGAAAAAGTATATAATTTGTAGTATTATATATAAATGCATTTTATGTTATTACATTGTCATAGAAATTATAACCGTAAAATTATATATGATAATAATATTCACGCCTTTTACGATGTAATCTCATCTAACGGAGAGAAGTGGAACTAATTTCTAAAATTGTTTGTAATTATTCTTGAATTTCCATTTACTGATACATAATATTAATTAGTGATCCTTTCTTACTTAGATATTACAGGTCCAGGGTAAAAGTCACTGTAGGTTGAATACCATTAATCCATTAATTGGCATTCGAATTTTATTTTGGAGTCAGAAAATTTTTAGAAACAAAGTTACTCAAATCCAAACCTGTAATTATATCAGTGAAATAGAAAATATTTACAAATTAAACATAACAGCATAGTTTAAATATAAATTATTATTAATAATAATATGTCAAAAAATACAAAAATGTTTTAAATAAATTTAAATTTGTTAATTGTATTTACTTAATTATATAAAAAAAATTGCATTGCTAAATGGCAGAAATTTAAATACGACAGTCTCATTATCATTGTTATTTTCAACCCATTATGATTCACTGCAAGGTGATTTCTCCAAGTTTAATCCAATTTTAGCATCACTTCTCCACATTATTTAGCATACTTCCTTAATTTAGTCATTTCACGTATGGTCTATTTCTAGATCTTTTGCAGCCTCTTGCAATCTGGTTTAAGATTTTAACTGTCCATATATTACCATACCTTCTAGCGTTCTATCCAGCCTAACTATTTCAGTCTCTTAATTTTTACAGTAACATGAGCAACAACTGTATAGTAATAGTCAAGCATTAGTGGCCTAGTAGTTAGCATAGTGGCTTACAAGCAGTTGGCCCGGGTTCGCTTCCCAGTCAACGCATTTGACATATGAAAAAAAACAACTATATAGTAATAAAGGTTGCAACATTTTTTGTGTATTACAAAGGTGATGTTTTTTTAAAAAAGAACTGCTTAAAAACTTCTTAATTTATTAGTAGATATCTGTATGCTTTGAAAAACATATTTAAATCCATTAGCTAATATATTTACTTGACTTTTTCCATTACTAAAGAGTCAAAAATTCACAATAAAAATTGAAGCCTTTTTGTATACTTTAATCAAAAACTGGCATAACTATAAAAATGTCCATTTCATGAATCCTTTTCTGCTTACATTGTATTAGAATTTGAACTTTTTTGTTTTTATTTTATATAAAGTTGAAATAAAATACAATATACTATTATTGTTTAACAATTCAACTTATTTGTAAAAAAAAAGTTTATTCTGAAGATGTATTTCTGCATCGACATAAAATTATATAACTTTGTGCTAATATTAAAATTGCTGCCATTTTCTAATTTTGTTTTTTTTTGTTTTGAAAATGAATGTTTAGCTTAGAATCAGCAATATTTCAATTTCGCAATCATTCAGAATTGTAAATAACTACATATTTATTGGTTACATTTTTTGTATTACTAAATGGTGAAAAATCTGTAATAAAACTTGAAGAAACTAATGTAATAAAAAAGGTGATTACAATTCTTTTTCTGTTTATTATTTGAAGATAGAGAATTGCAAAATTTTTGATAGAATTGAGAATAAATAATGAATAAACTTTTATGATTTTATTTTTTTACAAAGAAGACATTTTTACATCAAAATATTTATGTAATATTGTGCCGGCATTAAAAATATTGCCATTTTTTAAATTTAATTATTTTATTGCTTGAAAATAAACTTTTTAGTATAGGATTAATATTTTGATTTTGGTTATCATCCATGCTTGACCATTAAAATTGTTTTATCACCCATGCTTGACCATTAAAATTGTTGCCATTTTAATTTTTTTTTTAAAGTTGCTTTTACCTTACGATTGGCAATGTTTTCATATCGGATGTAATACAGACTCACAAATTATTACATTTTCACGCAGTTTATGGGTAAATTAATTTTCTATATAAGAAATTGTATTTCTCCTATTTGATATTAATTTACAACATTATTACCTCACTGACTAGTGAACCAGTGCTTGCACCTATTTTTTGTTTTGAAAATGAACTTTCAGCACAAGGATCTTTAATTGTCATATAGAATTGCAAATAAGTACTTATTCATGTAGCTTGAGGATAAATTAAACTTCACCATAAAAGAATATGCTATAGATATTTTTCTACGATAAAAATTAACATGCTATAAATATGATACGTTTTAATTAGCTGTTTTCAAAATATTTCTCCATTAAAGCTACCACCATATTTCTTTCTAAAGTCCTTTGTTTTGGAAATGAAATTTTGATCTAGAATTATAAATTTTTTGATTTTATTTGTTGTAAATAGTTGTAAATTACTATGTATCACAAATATTCATATTACTTACAGATAAACACATTTTGGGAAAAAAAGTCGTAGATCACATGACCCCATTCTCTTAAGCTTGTAAGATATAAACAATGAGCATTGCCAATTGCTCAACAAACTTTGTGATAAATGCTTAGCCAGAGACAGCATTTAAAATATCTCTGTCAGGACCCCCCCCCAAACCTCTGACCGTGGTTTCATGCTTTGGCAGTCTCAGAGAGGTCATAGGGTGGCTTCAGATACTAGATCCAAAAATACCAACAAAGCCAGCATTTATCTGAAAGTTATCTCTTGAATGAAACTTTTAGATAAATGCTGGCTTTGGATTGGTATTTTTGGATCTAGTGTCTGAAGCCACCCTATGACCTCTCTGAGGAGTTCCAAAGCACGAAACCATGGTTAGAGGTTGGGGGGGGGTTCGGACAGAGATATTTTAAATGCTGTCTCTGGCTAAGCATTTATCACAAAGCTTGTTTATTATTTGGCAATTCTCATTGTTTAAACACATTTTGAGTTTGGTTTTTTAAGTATTCAATTTTCATTGATTGCACTGTAATCATCGCTATTTTTTAAAAAATTTTTACAATACAATATTAGCGGACCTAAAATTGTTCAGAAAATAGAGGAATTCAAATTCATGCAGTTAAATTAATGATAATCTACCTGTATTATTGAAAACATCTATAGTAGTGAAAATTAGAGAATCTTATGCATTATGTAATCTTTGTAAAAATATTTTCTAATAAAACTATCTATTTTTTTCTTTTCAGTTGTTAGTAGTAATAATGAGTTGATGGTTAAAATATTAATGTTATATCTCAACTTACCCTCAACTAATGAACTAATCCAGATTCCATCTTATCTTAATCGGATTAAGCATTCATCACCATGAATCAATAGGTATATGAATAGATAATATATATCTAATAACAGAAGCAGACCAATGGGTGATGATGCTCAATGAATCTGATTGCTCTCATTAAGGATGGGATCTAGTTATAAACAGTCAGTCCAGTTGGAGATTACTATCAGAGTTGAATGACAGTATGCACATTGTCCATTAGATATCTAAAGTACTTTAAAAACAAATTTTATATTTTAAAAAAAGATATCTAAAGTAGTGAGACAAATTCATGCTAAAACTGGAAGCTTCCAGATTATAAATATGGGATAAGCTGTCATAGAACATCTGGAAGCATCGCCATATTATACAAGAGGCAAGCTGTCGCAATACATCTGGAAGTGTTAGGGAAATCTAGAAGGGCACCTGCGGTTTCTTAATAGTTGCACAGCAACTACTAAACCAGCATATCAGATGTACGGTATAGCAAACATTATTGCACATCATCCGTATATATATACACCAACAGATTTAAAAGCCTAGTAAATATTGTATATATACATGAAATAAATATTCAATCATATTTATAGGAGTATGTGTTTATTATAATCATACATCAACACAAATTAACAAATCGAATGCTTTTTCTCTCAGATTGTCTTATTGATTTAAAACAAATATTTTCTTTTTTTCTCACCAGGATTCAGGATTGTCTCTTTGGTTTAAAAGAAATATTTTATTTTTTTCTCACCAGGGTTCTTGTCTTATTGGTTTAAAACAATGCCTTGTATGCTTATTATCTCAAAATTTATAAGGGAGTGCAATGTCTTCATTAAATTGCTGCTGTCATCTTCTATTTTGTAAAATCGTAAATTATATCTAAGTAGTGAGATTTATTTATCAGTAAATAAATTAAATATCGTTGTATAATTGTAAAAACGAAGCTTTTTTATAGTTATTATTTTAGAAAATTATATTTTTATAGTATTTCAAAATTCTGCTGACTTCACTTCGATTCTAAAGTTCCTATAAGATTAATATAGTTTTTCTTAAATATGTTTTAAAATTTGATGATACTACTATTGTACTTAATTCATTTATTTTTTTACAAAGTGCAAAAATACCTGAAGATGATATGATGTTCCTTAAATGCAGGCCAAGGGAAAGTTTCCTACTTGCTTAATGTTAAGGACATTATTGGTAATAAAAAAATAATTCACCATAGTTTGTATGGTGCCTTTAATGTTGTGGCTTGTCTGGGCATGGATCCAACTTTGCTACAAACTCTATGTTATTTACTTATACGTACTGCAAGTATAGGGGATTTGAACTCAGATTTTCAGGCACCCTTCATACTTTAATGGACAGGCTTCAATACACTCCAACCTCCAACTTTTCAGCCATCCATATCATTGAAAATCTGATGATGAAAATTCAAATCCCATGCTGATGCTAATATTATTGCCATGCCCATGTTGGCCTGAAGTCACTCTGACCCCTCATGTATAGGACTGTATCCATTTAAATACATATAAGAGGGATGGACAGGATACAAGTTTGATATGTAAATATTTGAAAACCAGGCACTCTTCACAAACCTGGGAGCTTAATTGTAAGTATTGTAATATAAACTGAGCACTGATTATATATATATGTGTGTAGGAGATGATAATCTGGACTAACTGATGAGTGCTGGTTTAGCACGAAATACATATATTGGTGATTATTTATCTTTTCTACATGTGTGTGGTCATGTGTATCGGTTGTATGAGATAGTGTGGATAGTTAAAGGGTGCCTGAAAATCTAAGTTCAAATTCCCTATACTTACAATTAAGCTCCCAGGTTTGTGAAGAGTGCCTGGTTTTCAAATATTTATATGTACTGCTTATAATTTTGAAACTAGCTTTTATTTTTATTTTCACAAATAGAATTACATGGATTGTTTTTGCCTATTATAGCATAATTTGTTACTATAGAAATATGCATTAATTTATAATGCTGAATTTAGAACACCCATGCAGTCTTAATAGAGCACCTAACAGTATAAAATTAAACTTTAATTCAATAATTAGATTTAAAAATAATTTATATTATGTTTGTATTTTGTTTTTATTAATTTACCTTTTATTACCTCGTTTTTTAATTATTTCATTGATTATTAAAATTTGAAAGAAAAAGGTTCATTATAATCTGTTCTTTCTAAATAGATTTAATTAGAAAAAAAATAATTACTTCATTCTCCTGATATATTTATCTAATACTTTGAATGTTGAATTCCACTTTCTTGCAAAAAAAAAAAAAACCAACCAAAAAAAAAAACATTTCCTTCATTATGATCTATTTAATATTCAGATTAATAAAACAAAACGTTGTTTAGAGAAATAAAAATATTATCTATAAAAAAAAGAAGATAAACTTTTTTTCTCATATGTCGTAGCACCGGCCGGGACGCGAACCCACAACCGTCTGCAATCAACTACTTGCTTGCAAGGCGGCTGCGATGACCTGTCAGCTTGTAAAGATGAAATTCAATTTAAAATGTCATTACAGAAAACACAAACAATATTATCCGATAAATGAAAAATTTAAGTCAAAGCTTTCAACGACTGACGAATCACCCCCACCCCCACACACTTTAACAGTATAAGACAAGACACAGAACTTCATTTTAATGCCCTCTAGTGTAAACTTAAACAATCAGTAATTACCATGTAATATAATAAAATCTATCCTAAATATTTAAATCCTAGCTTTAGATTAGTTTTTGGCTTTCCCCTTTATCAACAAGGTTTGGAATTCAAAGTTGGAAGAAATACAGATTGGTTTGAGTTTAAAATCTTAGGTTGATTTGAATTCCAAATTTTTAACTTGACAGGTAAAATGGAGTTAAAAGTAATTGCTGGATGTAAATCTGCATTCCTTCTAACTTGGGATCATAAGTTTCATTGCTAAAGGCAAAAGCCAGAAATTAGTTTGGGGCTGGAATTTGAATATAAGGATAGGAATTTTACTGGCATCTGCTTAAAGTTGATTAGTTAATGTTTAACTGCAAAATTAGTCAGCTAATATCTCTTCAATCTTCCACTAATAATAATTATTTTTCATATATTAAGAAAGCCTTCTGCTGATGTTTATAAAGTATTTTTTTCTGTTTGATTGTTTTTTTACGAGTGTATCTTAGTTATATACCAAAAATTATGCACCACAAAAAGTCTTGAGGACATTCTTCTCTATTCCTTTCTTTAGATAAATAATAAAATTATTACTTCTATTTAAAATTTCCTTTACTTTTCATAGATCTTTCCAAAATGTTTGATAATATTTTTACTTTTAAATATAATATATGCTGAATCTATAATTTCCTCCATAAACCACTCTTTATTTACTCTTTTCCCCAATGTTTCTGATTCTGTTTTCCAGACATTTTTTTTCTTTCTAAATCCACATCTTAAATCATCCAGCCTTTTTTGAACTGACTTTCTTTGTTATCGCGTGCAGAACTACTCTAAACAACAACAAAAAATTCTTTCATTTTAAATTTAATTAAAAATTACAGGATGTGATCAATTAGCTTATACCAAACAGCAAACTAAATTTATAAAACAATGGAAAGGGAAAGTGTGTGAATTAGAAGATTATAGCATGAAAAATAGCAAAAAAAAAAAAAGAGAGACCATTTAACTAATAGTTTCAGATTCTAAAAATAGCAAATAGCAAAAACAAAAATGGAAGTGCTTAGATATAGCATTCAAAAGGAAATGGAAAAACAAATAAATTGACCTGAGTATAATTAAATAAACATTCTCACATAAATAATTATATTGAATCATCAAAGTCTCAAAACTCTCCGGAATTTTTAATAATATGTCATAAAAGAATTTAAATGACTTAAAAAATTACATTTAAAGTTGGTCCAATTTCAGAGAATATCTTGCAAAATAATAGATACTCTTTCTCTTTCACCACAACTGTGCCACCTAATGTAAGTTTCAGTAACTAACAGATGCTAGGTGATAATGCTTAATGTTAATAAAATGATAGGTAAATGCCTCGTGTATGTGTGTTCTAATAACTATAATATCACAAGTGAATAATTGCTGTTAAATGTATAGAATATATAATGATATGAAAAAATAATCTTTCAACGTACATGCTATAAGACTAATATACAATTCAGATGATACCGATTAAAATGTGTTCACTGCCATTTTGAATTCTAAGGACTGCCTAAAATCACCACTGACACATCCAAGCAATAAATGACATTAAATATTCCACACATGGTTGCAATATGACCATTCATTAAAAAAATTGCAATTTACATCAATAATTAAAAAATTAAAGTGCAAATTTCATGAAGACCTTATGTGATCAAGTGCAGATCCGATACCCATGCCAGAAGATCAAATGGGAACGCTATTTTTTCTTATCTCTATTTTTTTTTCTAACTACATGTAACAAAGGAAGCATGCAACATCACAGTTTCTTTCTGGTAAGAAAAAATCTGATTAATTACAAAATTAATATGCTTTATTTCAGCATGTGGTTATAGGCATATATTGTAATAAAATTCATATTTTAGAAATGATAAGCTTTTAATATTTCGAAATTATAAGCTTGGTTTGATCATAGTTCGGCATTTTTTGGACAATATTTCATATCATTGAAAACATCCTTCCCTGCATACTTCGGCACTTAGTGCCATCGTTATCGTAATAAAATTCATATTTTAGAAGTTATAAGCTTAAGTATTTAGACTGTGCTACCATTATTTTGAATTTTAAAGACCACCCAAAACAACCACTGACATGTCTAAGCAATACCGTGTGGATTATTCGATGTCATTTATCACTTGAATGTGTCAGCAGTGGTTTTGGACGATCCTTAGAATTCAAAATGATGGTGAGGCCAGTCTAAATCAGCACCATTCAGACTTACAAAGATCATTTTAATAAACTTCAAAGAACACTTTCTCATATTAAATATGCTAATTCATAGCTGAAAGTAGTCTATGTTTATCTAATTTCTATAATGTTATATAGATTGTAAATCATACTCCAACCCAAGAGAAATATTATATTAGCAGTAATCTTTATAATGGCTCTGACCGTTTCATGTAATAATTAAGTCTAATTCTAATTTTAACAACTCATAAAAATATAAAGATTATTAAATATGTATCATTTCTATGATATGATTTGAAGATTATTTCTTCATAAATATCATTATATATTCTCGACACTAAATATTTAATAGCTGTATTTATTTTAAAATTATTATAATTTGCATCTTATCTGAAACTGTAAGCTGGCTTGACTGAGAATTTACAAAGTGTACCACTATTTGTATAACAACATGGAAGTTAGATAAAAGCAAACCATTTTTGTCTCCATAGTGAAGTAATGTAATGATCATGTGAGAGATTATTTGCAAAGCTTGGCCAGTAAATTATTCTTATGGCATGTACATTGAGAGATTATTTCTTCATGAATATTATAACGATTGAAGTGCAAGTGGAGATCAAATCTAACCGCAAAAACAATATCTGCAACTACCAGGGCGCCATCTAGGCATTTGAGCCTAGAAAAATTTATAAAGTAGGCAGATACGCGCTGTTAAGATTCCGCTTTATTTAAATATTCCGATCGTTAGCCCAAGTCACTAGCTCAGCGGAGACGCAGAGATAAAAATCTATAAATTTTATATCTTAAATATAAAAGAATAAAAGCCACTGCCATAAATTAACACATAAAAATATTTATTTACACACATATAAAATCATTCTAAATTCGAGGAATAGGTTTAACATTTTTTTTAAATTTTTAGATTACTCTTTAATTGTACATTTACATAAATTTCAATGAGTTTAATATTTTATTTAGATGGTCAAGTATGAATAGACTACATAGATTTGCATTTGAAAATAAAACATTCTACCCCTATTCAACCTTAGGCTAAAATTCGCAGTCAAACTGGCATCAATCCATCTGATACATTTATGTATTCAATGTAGCATGAAAATACAACAGCACAAATATACTATACTGTCAGGAATGGACATCTGAACAGTATAGTTAGAGAAAACATTGATTCTTGTCCGATACAGGAATATGACGTCTGTATAGCAAGAAGAACAATAAAATAAAAACTCCATAGGAAGGGACCGCGATCCTTTTTGCCGACTTACAATCCCATCCATCGGCAAAGGGTTGGTGCGGTGTATTCAGCGATTCTACACGTAGCGAAACTTATACTACATCTACTAATTACACAAATATATCCATTCCATTGACCCAATTCAACAACGACACAAATAACCTAAGATTACCCTCCCCTAATATAACTTTACAAATCTATATAGCCATTCACGCCCGACTTAAATTTAACATTTAAATACGTTCGCACAAATGCATTTTATAAAATTTGTCTTAAAATGTTGAGTACAGACCAGCTGCACAGATTCCACAGTCACAAACATTCCAAATTAAACACAACCGATCAAAATACAAAATCATCGATAAACGTCACTTGCATAGGGAATATACAAATCCCATTAGCATTCATCGTAAGATGCTTGCAGTGATATCGTTGACATATATTCTAATCGAATGTGAAAACCACAACATTATCAACCACTAACGAACCTATGCAACGTCTATACCCAACCTAAATTTCATCATTTAAAATTTAAACAATAAACAATTTATACAATAAGAAAGAAAAAAAAATGGAAATGATTTTTATCAATCGGAAAACATAAAATTAAACATTATTAATTGATTTTAAACTTAAAAGTCAGATAGAAGTTCATAAGCTTGAATGAAAGTTCTTAGTTATTTTTAAATTTAGAGTTCATGTCAATATAGCTTACAGTAGAAGAGTCCAGGTTCCTGTTTTTAATTCCCGCGACGTCTCCATTGGAAGATAATGTTCTGGAGGTAGCATTTGCTGGTTCCCTTCTTGTATCACAGTTTTTTCATTTTATATATATATATATATTTTTAAACAAACAAAAAAATGAGAGAGAACGGCACGTGCGTCTTACCGTTCTCATCAAAATCCAGTCCGAAAAAACTGTATTTCCCTTTTTATATTAATCCACACGGATTGATTGAACAAAGACGTCACTAATCCATCACTTTCGTTAGGGTCCGAGCCAAGGCTTAGTGCTTCCATTGGTCAAGCTAATTTCCCTTTTTTCTTATCTGTCTTTCATCAGATCATTTTAATTATACAAGAGCCCACGGCTAGCTTGCTTTTCAAACAATTTATAAACAATCATTTTCATTTACAGATTACAAGAATTAATTAATACCTGTTATTTATTTGTTTTTTTAAAAAAAATATTTTTAAAGTTTGGCATCTGTGCGAATGTATATACGTTTAACAAACCTTTTAATTTTAGCGCTTAGTTTTTTACTTTTATTTGCGAACTTTTAAGTTTTTATTTTAAATTAATGTAACGACATATTTATATATCGTTACAATATATATATATGATAAAATATATCCTACCAAAGTATGTATGCAATTATCAATTATTATAGTAATAAATTTTTGATACAAACAATATTTGTTACTTTGATACATTGTATCGAAAGCTTGGCTCAGCAAAGTAACAAATATTATTTTGTATCAAAGATTTGTCACCATAATAATTGATAATTGTCTATATACTGTGCTAGAATATGTTCTATTATCTATGGTACCTACATATAGTATAGTTTTATATTTGTTTTCACACTTACATGATGTAAGTAAAATATTTTTTGGTTTAAACGTGTTATTTTGTATTAATTTCTGACGTTTCAACAAAATAACATTCATGCTTCTCAAGGTCAAGTTTTTAAAGAAAAAATGTTAGATCTCTTAGTTCACATATTCTGAATAATCAGCTATCAAATGCTGCCTTACAAGCAGTTGTCCCGAGGTTCCCGACCGACGCTTTGCCACACATATATATGAGTGATTGTTTTTACTTCGTGTTTAATCTCATCATTACTTGAGATATAACATATTTTCTTTAAAAACTTGACCTTGACAATGATGGGTGTTATTTCGTTGAAACAACAGTAATTAATACAAAATAATACATGGTTTAACCCCAAAAATACTTTATTTACATATACTGTAATATAGTTTATATATATTCTCTTAATCAATTGGTAAATTATAATTAAATCGAAATAATAGATAATTTTCATTCTAATATATTATTATTATATATAGGGTATATGAGCACAGACTTTCACATGACCCTCCACTCTCTACACTATCTCCTAACACTAATACACCCGAACACATATGTTGAAAAGATAAATAATCACCAATAGACATATTTCATGCTAAACCAGCAATCATCAGTTGGTCCAGATTACCATCTCCACAAATATATTATTCCAAAATAATTATTACATTTCCCAAATAAAATATAAACTTGTCACTTCCTTTATAACTCTGGAACTAATCGATAAATTTTGATAGTTTTTTTTTATTTATGTATAACACAAATATCAATAAATAGACGATTTGAATTTCTGTCATTACTAATAGAGGTTAAAAACTGTAATTCCCATGTGAGCTATATAAGCAATATCTATTAATATGCACATTAGCAATTTTAAGAAAAAATATTTTTAAAGTTTAGACTTTTACTATTTACGTCTATAATATTTTGAAGTTACTCATTTGTTTTCATTTTCATATTTTTTTAAAATAAATTAATATACCTTTTTTTATTTCTTGTGAGAAATAAATATAAGTCATGAGTATTCATAAATTTCATTTTCAAAAAGACTTGGCGGATTTTATTTAAACATTTTAAAACTTCACTCAGTTTTATCATCTATTTTTGAGATAAAATGAATTTATTTTTTTATTTGCAATAAATTTATATATTTTTTTCAATAACTGAAATACAGGCTTATTATATATCTGTATCAATATATGTAATATATAGGGTATATGAGCACAGACTTTCACACGACCCACTACTTAACACTATCTCATATCACTGATACACTTGAACACATATATGTCGAAAAGATAAATAATCACCAATATACGTATTTCATGCTAAAGCAGCAATCATCAGTTGGTCCAGATTATCATCTCTACACATATATGCAATAAGTGTTCAGATTAAGATAGTCCGAATCTTCATACTTTAATGGACAGGCTTCAATCCACTCCAACTCTTCAACCGTCCATCCAATTGAAAATCTGATGATGGAACGCTCAAAGGTCACCCTGAGGCCGAGATTATTGTCACATCCATGTTGACCTAAAGTCAATCTGACCCCTATCTTTTCGACATATATGTGTTCAAGTGTATCAGTGATATGAGGTAGAGTGGTGAGTCGTGTGAAAGTCTGTGCTCATATACCCTATATATATATTTTAAATAAAATAAATGTAACTTAGAAAATTGTGATTTTAATATAAACAAACAATTTTATTTATAAACAATTAACAGTTATGTATAATTCGCATTCTTTCTCCTAATGTGTCTTTTAATAATAAAGACATTGTTGATTATTCATGAAAGCCCTGATAAATTATTACTTCAATTTTTTTGTTTTAGTTAATGGAATTATTAATATTTATTATCATCTTCAAAACTAATGAAATATTAGCACTTTGGCAAATAATTGGCAATCCTATGTATGAGGAGAAACCCCAAAATAACCAGAATCGTTCTGTGATTTGCGCACCTGTTGTATTTGCTTCTTCTGTTATATACATCTTGCAGTAATCCTTCTGCATTAATTTGCCATATGACATCAAAGTGTGAAATTGTGGTGCCACGTAACATTGTTTTGTAAAGTGCGCTTGGCATTTTTGTCAATTTTTTTATAATAGCTAAAAAGCTCGACAATGTGAAATTCTGTTTTTGTTTACAGAAAACAACAAGGAAAAAAGTTGTAATGCTTGAAACAGATTACAAGAAAAGTGATTTTATAAAAGTACAAGTTTATGAGTGGTTTAATTGAAATGTTAAATTTACCACATCCCTAAAAAGTATTGCAAGAGAAGTCCAAATCATAATAATGCTGATTTTTTTTTTTTTTGACACAAATGACATTTTCTCTCAAATTTAGTTTGTAATATGTCAAGCATTGGTGGTCGAGAGGTCAGCAACAGCTGCTTTACAAGCAGTTGTCCTGGGTTAGCAGGTTCGCTTCCTGGCTGATGCTATGACACATGAGAAAAAAAAATAGTTTGTAATAGTCAGGCATTTTATCCGCAAGTTCTGAAACATTTACATGATGCCGTAAAATGTAAACATCCTGTTTTGGGACAAAGAAAAGAGTGCAAGCTTCACTCCCACAAAGTGTGATCTCTCAAAGCCTTGAGTGTGAAACACTTTTTAATGAAATTCAACATGATTCAGCTTATCTATCAGCTGTATTAATTCAATCTCACTTCTCACTATTTGTTTTAATCTCTCGAACGAAAAAAATATCAATTTTTTTTTGTGCGGACTTGGAAGTGGTGGGGGAAATGACAGTCATTAAAAGGCATCATGTGTCAAAGCATCGGCCGGGAAGCGAACCCAGGACAAGTGCTTGTAAGGCAGCTGTGCCGACCACTCGGCCACCTACGCTTGACCAAATAATTTTTTATTATAAAATTCCAGTTATTTTAGGGCACCCTTGAGTAGTATGCACATTCTAATAAATTGTACACCTGATTAACAATGTAATGTTCAATACAATAATTTTAACGATAAACATTGTTATAATAAATGTTGCATCCATTTAGTATTTGAAAATATGATAATAAGAAAGTTTCACTTTCTTACTTAGTTTTTTTTGTTTATAAAAAAAGAAGGCAATATTAATCAATCCAATTATTTATTGCAAAATATTTATTAATCTGGTTGATTTTTATTTATCAAAGAAAAGAAATTTTTTTATTTTAAACTTTCTGACAAACATTTAAACGTAATGCAATAAATCAAACTTAAATATATCTAACAATCAATACAATCGTTTAAATACTAATTGCTGCTATAGTTAATGATACACTCCCACTTAGTATTTATCAATACAATAATATATATTTATACTTTGAAAATTTATAAAGGCTTCTATAAATTATTATTTCAAAATTATTTTCTAAAAGTTAAAAATATCACGTTATTACGATTTAAAAAAAAAGAGAAAATATTTAACTATCTGCACCGATAATTGCAGATATATATGTTTGAATACATATTAATAGATTTGCTGAAGTGTATCATCTTAGGCCTAATTTCACATATGAATAACCAACACCAATTATTTTTAAATTTTATTGACTTTTACTATGTATTTATAATTTATTTTTGGAATGAAAAAAACAAAAAGATGTTGAGTATAGTGACTAGTGAACTTAGGAAGCAAAACATCACATTTGATGTTTTCACATATCACTCAATGAATAAAGGTTATGGCCTGTTTTACTTTTTTATTTTACCAATGGACCTCTATGAAAATATATAACCATATAGATATTTTCTCACTTAATAGCACTGAGTTAATTTTCAGCAAATTCCCACCAGAATCCTAGTAGAAAATTAATTAACTAACTGCATCAGAAGCAGGATGAATATATAGGTTATAAAATATGCAAATTATAGGCTAAACAAGACCGGCAACATAAGTCAATTTTTGCTACAGGACACATTTTTCCTTTCTAATATTAAGAATGTCTGCTGAGAGAGGGATGATCATAAGAGAAAGTTCATGGAGGCATGGATTCTTGCAAGAGACCTGAATTCAATCAACAGGAAGGTGTCTTGCACCCCTTTGTCAAAAAAATGGAACATCTGACTTTTATAATTTCCAATTCTCACTGCAATAATTTGCATATTTTATAATCTATACATTCATGCTGTTCTCAGCACAGTTAGTTAATTAATTTTGCACTATGATTCTGGTAAGAATTGACTGAAAGTTAACTGAATGCTATTAAATGAGAATGTATCTAGACGGTTATATCTTTTCATAGTGACTTGACTTAGCTTAAGTTTTTTAGGAGTATTGGATAGATATAAACACTTTATAGACTCTATAACTCTAAATTCTATGCTACTTATTTAATTCTGATATAATTTATCTTTGCTTATGAACTAAGATTTGTTTCTTAGAATAAAGCAATCTGCATGAGACATTGGCTAATAAAAGAATAATAAAGTATAACAGTAATGATGTGATGTGATGTATTATGGCTTCTCCTTAAACGAAGTCAAGAATATCTCAGCAATTATGCCAGATAAATCTGTTAGCCACCTTAACCTTTATATCTAAATCCCCCTTATCTTTTCCCAAACCCAGCATAAAAACCAATAATTCACTTTCTGTATAATCACTCTTTTCATATTTATTTTTCCACAACCTCATTATATGTACCCTTTCTGTTTTCAAACATTTACATTCAATTAACAAATGCCTAATATTTTCTATCCCTTCCTTACATAATTTACAAAATAAATTACCCATATTTTTCCATTTACATGTATATTCTTTTGTAGCTAAAGATCCCGTTCCTTACTATTATCATATATTAACTCACACCTAATATTCTGTTTATTTCTATATATATTTAAACTCTTTTTACTCTCCATACTATTTCTCCATCTCTCTAACTCCCTATTCTTTATTAATAAATTTATTCTCCATACAGTAGCGCCACTCAGTGAAAGGCATAGCAATCAATGGATATCAGAAGTAGTGCCTACTCATCTGATATCCTTGGACTAGTTTTTAGTTTGTGGCTTTCATCAGTGAGGAACTTTCGATCTGAGAGCAGTGCACCTAGATCTTAGGATCTAATGCAATCCTATAGCAGCCTTTTTAGCTATCTATAAAGCAATGAGCCCCAATGAAAACTCAAAAATGTTTTCAATCCAAGCTAATTTGCTTATATAGTCATACAGATCTGAACTAAGTTCAGTATCTATACACTTTGGTATCTTATTTTTTAAATAACCATAGCCACCATTATTCTTTGGGCAGGATTGGTATTAAACCAATAAAACATTATATAACTACTATTTTCTATACTTACACAAGCTGTTTATAACAGTAGCCAAGTCTTCATACAGTAGTGCCACCGAGTGCAAGTTATAGTAATCGTTGGATGGCAGAAGAATAGGGAATAGTGGTCATGTGATGTTTTGTTGGTTTAATGATAAAGTACTACTTGGGGGAAAACAAAGTTATATAAAACTGAAGAGACGTCTGTTAAACAAGAATTGTAATTATTTTTGTTTCATTTAGTTCATATATAAATATGAGTAGCTAAACTTACGTTTTTTTCCTTCTTCATCTAAGGAAATAAATTCAAATAAGTGAACACAATAAATAAATATAATTAAGAATTTCATACATTAGCTCCTTGTGGTTATTATTATTTAAAGTTGAGAAATGTGTCTAGAATGTTAGAGGAGAGATTCTTTAGGCTCCAACTGCACATTTTCTCAATCCGTTTTTAAAAAAAGTAATATTTTTATAATAATGTGTGAAAAATGCATCTGTAGCTATTGTAGTTATTTTTAGACTTAATTGGCAACTATATACAGTATATTTAAGGTTTCAATTAAATTTGTTATTGTAAAAGAGAAATATATACTATGTGGATGTTTTAAAATTTATTTTGTATATTTTATTTTTTTCTAAATAGCTTAATTTATCATCTCTAGTAAATAATTGCTAAACAGAAACAGGATATTCCCAGTTAATATAAATTTGTGTGTGTCTTAAAACAGAATTACACAAAATTTTCCAAGAAAAGACATAAAAGTAATTATCTCTCCCTCCCCCAACAAACATATGACATTGCAAAGAGATTTTTGTTTATGGTACCTATATATATATATATACTTCTGTTAGCATAAGATTTACATAATTTTATAAAATCCTGTAATTCAAATTTAATGAAACAGTCTTGTTTCATAATGCTTGCTTTTGCCTACAGAAAAAATATATTACTGTTATGAAGGGTCTCATTAAGATGATATTGATCGCTGGTGATAATATGAATAGCACTTCTCCAGAATGATCTACCATCCACCATCCTAGATTGCTTAGAGATCATGTTCATGATTGTGATTAAAGACTATACCTTTATTTCTGTTCATACTCTTTCGTTGCTCGTCACCAATCCATCCAAGCATTATTATAAGTTTTTTAATAATGAATTAAGATTGAATTATGATATGACTGAAATAAGTTTGAATCTAGCTGTATTTTTGCTTCAGATGAGAGTCTAGATCTGGTTTGATCAGGTAGAACATGAATAAGCAACTTTTCTTTGCATAATGTTTGTATAAATGTATTCATAGAGCATCCAAATACATTAAGATAATTCACAAGATAGATTTTTAAAGAATCATTCAAATAAACTTGTAAATTATGCCCATCTTTTGTCTGACATAATAGTTTGGCATAAACAATAAAAGGTGGGCATTATTTACAAGTTCATTTAAATGATTTTTTGAGATTCTATCTTGTGAAATATCTTTCTAATGTATTTGACTTTTCTTATTCTGCAAATAGGTTTATATTATCAGTGTTCTGTATTTGATAAGCTGTAAAAAATTTTACATGCTCGTTAAAAATTATTAGAATTATATATATTAAGGAAATAAAAGGGTGGCATAAGGTAATATTAGATGGGAAAGAATCATTATTCCCATAAATAATCACCAACAAATACAAAAGGAGTATGAGAGCATCAACATAAAATATAAGTATTTATAATTATAAGTTACATCACCAACATTAAGCATAAGTAATCAACATTAATCTTTTATGACTGGAACTAAAAGAGGTACATCATAAAACAGGCTAATTATCTTTTAGTAAAAGTATGTATCATAGAAAATTATGCTAGGATCTTGATAAATGATGATCATCTTCAATGCTTTGGCCATACATTACCATGAATGTACAGCCAACTATAAACTAATTTCTAATCTGTATAAAAGATAAAATACAGTGAATAGTCTTTAAAGATGGTCTTGACCTTTGAATCATCCAGCAAACCATCTAGATGTTCAAACACAAACATATACCCCCACATGCATATAAATGAACCATTGCTCTAGAACTAGCTCAGGATCAAAAGACCCTAGGGACTATGACAGGAATGAAAAGATAATATAAATGTATACACTTAATCTATATTAAATCATTTTACCGAGACAATTTACTAATCTTTTAAAACAGTACAGTATAATGAAATCAAGTCACACATACTGCCTATTCATAGAAAAAGATAGCTGGAAGAATAAAGACATTAACATGATTATTTTTTAACAATTATTTAATAAATTTACAAAAAAATAGAAATAATAAAATTCGGAAAGATATGATAATATTATAATTTCAAGTCTAATACATTTTTATCAAAAAATATTTTATACCAAAACTAGTTGATTTTTATTGCTAAATTAATTAACATTTTGTTTCTGCTTTATTCCTCTCTTTTTAATAATTAAATCTGAAAGCATCATTTTCCAAATAAGAAACAAAAGATTTAAGATTGGCTAAAACCATCTTTCTCTTTTGTTGATGAAAATGTGAATATCCCATAACTTTTTTTTTTATAAATTTTGGAGTAAAAATACCATGAATAAAAAAATGTAAAAAAAAAATGAAAATGATAATTATTTTTCACTAACAATTTTATTGATATTTAAAAAAAAAGGCAATGTATTACATAAATGAAATGTAAATATAATTACAATTGCTATAAGGAATATTAGAAAATTATACTAGAATTGTAAATGAAAATATATAAATGAAGATGTGCATCAACTATATCTTATTTTACCATGGTTTCATTCTTTTAGTCCTTTTGTGGTTATAACCTTCACTTTTTTGATGTTGGTTTTTCTTCTTGTAAGCTTCAAGTGTTGAGTTTAAAAAATCCTTTTCTAGAATTTCTACTAACTTTAATTTTGTAGGTTAAAATTTCTATCATGATAACTTTCACATTAACACAGATTTTCAGGGTAGGTAAACAGTTAAATTTATATATTTTTACAATATAAATTTGAGATTAGCACAGGTTGAATTTATTCATTTTTTATTATGATAATTTGCAGTCAGGTTAACAGACTGAGACAGTCATGCTTTTGATGGAACCCAAGGATGTTGAAGATTTCTCCCAGGAATATTTGTTTACATTTGTTCTAGTGAACAGGTTAGGTTTGATAATGTTTAGATTTTAGCACATGGTTTTTTTCAAATTCATTTCAAAAAAACATTTTCAAATTAATAGTGAGTTAGTTTTATTTTAGACTACAGGATTATTTATCAGTTTTTTCATAGCTGGGCTGCTGCTGCTTTTTTCAAAGACTGAATCAAAAATGACTTGCTAACTAGACCAGAGATTAAACTCTAATACTTTACCTGCCCCCTATCTTATTTTTGGAATAATCTTGTATTCATCCAATCACATTATCCCTGACATAACAGCATTAAACTCTAACTAATATTCTATTTTTACAAAATATTATTTCCCTCCATTTTCCTCAATTAACAATCCTATCATACTCTAATTATTGAAAAAATTCTTTAGTTATTTTTTTTAATTATCAAAAACATTATAATCCTTTAATTATACTTTGATTTGAATAACACTGCTTTTTGTTCTAGAGAGATAAAGAGAAAAGAAAAATAACTGTCATTAATTAAAACAATATTTCTTAACAAAACTGTTGAACATTTTTTATTCTTTTAAACACCCGATAAACAGTACTGAAAATTTTACTTTCTTTTTTATATAAAAAAAGTTAAAACTAATCAATAAATTACCAAAGAGAGAGAATTAAAAATATTTTATTATTATTTTATACTTTTTCTCTCTTTTACAACTATACTCTTTTGCCACCTATTAATGGTATCTCTATCCCTCTTTCTAGTTATTTTACTGCTTTCTCCATTTTTCTCAAATGTAACAAAAACAAAATAGATGACATAGGACATTTTGCCTTAGACCCACCACATTTTAAACTTTAATTGATTCTATATTTTCTAATTGATACATATAGTAATTATTTTTGTACAATCTCATAAAATTCACAAAGCTTCATTCATTCCTAAATTTACCCATAATCTATTTCTGTATGTGATTACAAATAAACTCCGTCCTATGTGCCCATCCAATTGAAAACCTCCTTGTATTTCTCCTACTATATTATTTTCTTCTATCCATTTTGCCACTCTTTCAGCCACCATGTATACAAAAACTTTCAATATAAAAAATTATTTAATCAGACAACTTTTATAATAATATATTTAATTTTATCAACCCGGATTTCACTCCTACACTGGAGCCTTATCAAGATGTAAATACATTTAAAATTACAATTCTTTCTTTTCTGCAGCAACTCCTCCTACAGGCTTCATTTTACATTACAATATCAAAAATAAAACAAATCTATTTCCTATTCATTACATAAGTAAATATACATAATATTTACACACAAACGTGATCTAAATCATAATCAAACATTTACATTAAACAATCACATTTATACATTAACATCATTCATAAATTTCCTAATCTTTCTCTCCTTACATACTTATATAACTATATTTAATATTTTAAACCCAACATAATTAGAATGATAATCATCTATATAAATATATACACATAATTTATTCATAACTATGCCCAATTTCAATTAAATCTTCCAGTTCTCTAACAACACCCATTTTCCAGCCAACTTTACAGGACCTTGTAACCATATTCATAACATTTTTCAAAATTCTCTTGTATGTACAAAGTTTCATAACAAATCCTCTCACTATACTTCTTTACATACTTAATAACCTGAATGTTTTTTCACAACTCATTCCATGCCCAGTAGTTTTCTCTGTCTGGCCAATATATATCATGCAACAAAATTCACAAATAATCTTATACACCAACCCTGCATTAGAAAGGGGTAAAGAACATGGTAGGGCAATTAGGAGGAAGGATATGAGATCAGGGATTTCTGTACATTTTTTAAATACTGGGCATGGAATGAGTTGTGAAAAAATATTCAGGTGATTAAGTATGTAAAGAAGTATAGTGAGAGGATATGTTATGAAACTTTGCATATACAGGAGAATTTTAAAAAATGTATGAATATGGTTAAAGGTCCTATAAAGTTGGCTGAAAAATGGGTGTTGTTAGATAGCTGAAAGATTTAATTTAAGTTGGGTATAGTTATGAGTAAATTATGTGTATATATTTATATAGATAATTCTAATTCTAATTATGTTGGGTTTAAAATATTAAATATAGTTATATAAGTATGTAAGGAGAGAAAGATTAGGAAATTTATGAATGATGTTAATGTATAAATGTGTGATTGTATAATATAAATGTTTGATTATGATTTAGATCATGTTTGTGTGTAAATATTATGTATAATTATTTATGTATGTAAAGAATAGGAAATAGATTTGTTTTATTTTTGATATTGTAATGTAAAATGAAGCCTGTAGGTGGAGTTGCTGTAGAAAAGGAAGAATTGTAAAACTTTAAGTGTATTTACATCTTGATAAGGCTCCAGTATGGGGGCGAAATCTGGGTTGGTGAAATTAAATATATTATAAAAGTTGTCTTATTAAACAATTTTTTATTGAATTATTATTTTTAATATATTACATTGCAATGACAACATTATGAACAAGTTTTAATTTGAAATTTGATCATTTTTTTGGTATACAAAAACTTTATACATCACTGATGTTAGCACTATCAGTCTATAATTGTTTAACTTTCTATGATCCTTACCCTGCCTTTTAAATAGTAGCTTTAGTCTTATATTATTAGAAGTATTATTCTTATATCTTCTCCTTTATTTTTTTGCATTCATTCATATATTCATATATATTACTTATAATACATCTCCACTTATACACTTTAATGCAAATTTTTTAATATAATTCCTTTAATTTCCTAACAGTTTTGACTGTCCTGCAGTCTTCATCAGAGTTACAATGTTTAAACATATAATCATGTAACCATTATTGTATATACATATAAAAATACGTATTTTACTTTATTATTCATAATCATAATTTATTAACTCTATACATTTACTTCCCTCTTCTTTTCCAATAATTATTTTTTCATTATTTCTTTACTGTTTCTACTTTCTTTTTACTTTTTAATTTTTACTTTTTCTTCCTATCTATCATTCTACATTACTCTGTAATATATTTATCATCTTTTTATTTTACTTTTAACACCTATAAATCTAATTTCTTTTTTTCCTTTCTAATATTTATCTATACTTATTCCTTTATTAATATTCTTTATTCCTTTTTATAATTCACTTATTCATTTTACTTACCACTTGCATAACCTTCCTCTTCCTTTTAAATTTATAACTGATTTTTTTCAAAATCTTTAGACTCTTTTTCATATACTTTTTTCATACACCTCCCTCTATTATCAATTTCTTTAACTATTTATCCTATGTTTAAACTTTATTTTACAAAACTCTCTATATCTATATTTTCATTATCATTATTAATATTCCTATAAAAATAATGTCTTTACCCCCCCCCAATCTCTATTCAAATTTTGCTTTATCTTCTTAATTAATATAGCTTCTTTTATTTTTCTATCTCATCTTTTACTAATATGTCCAATCATTCTTATGCTATCTCTATCAAATATATGTCCCATTTTCATAACATGCATATAAACTGATGACTTTTTATTATACCTTGTGTAGATTGAATTTTTCATTTCACCTACATATTTTGTTATCTTATTATTCCTACATAATCTACATTCTATCTCATATATTTCATTTATATATTTTCTATTTCTTTAATATATTATCTAATATATCCATTACATTTCTCCTTTTTTTATTTACTATCTTATACTTAATTACATTATTATATTTTTTATTAATTTTTCTAATAATTTTATTAATGCACTTAACTATATTATTATTATTATTATATGTTTTAACACCTATATGTTCATCCTTTTTATGCTGCCTTTCTTACATTTTCCCTTCTCTTCTGCTTTATTTTCTCCTTTATATCTTTTTTCTGATATTTTTACACTTTTCTCTATTATTTTCTCTGGATATTCATTCTCTTTAAATTCTTTAACTATTAAATCTACCTCTTTCTTATACTCTTCTTCATTTGAACAATAATTAATAGTTCTATATACTTTTGAACTAATATTACTTGTCTTATATTTATTATCCACATTAGAATTCCACTTCATTATACTACTATGCCCATTCACTTTCTTATATACTGATGTTTCTATTCTACATTTTTCCTTCTCATATGATTTCATTAATAATATATCTAAATATGATAACTTATTATCTTCCCCCCTCTACTGTAAATTTCATATTCTCTTCCAATTTATTATTTTTTTCCAAATACCTATCTCTTGTATTATTCCAGCTATCTGGAAATTCTCTCTTCTGTGCCATCTTATTAAAATAGATTTAATTTTGTCCTATTTCCTAAATTTATCACCATCTCTGTTGCCCATCCATCTAGACCTATTATTCCACTTTTCAATTTCTTCCCTGCCTCATTATATTCATTTTTTCTCAACCTAATATTTTCATTACTATATAATTTTATATTATCACTCTGTTCTTTACATCTAACATCTTTTCTATAGCCATTACATACTTATTTAAGATTGTCTTTAATTCTTCTCTAGAGCTACACTCTTTTTCCTCATCATCTAGTAATACTATTTCTCTCTCCCCTATATTCCTTCTTTTAATATATTTCTAAAAAAATTTATTCCCATCTCTTCCACTTTTATTAATATCCTCCAATAATTTACTATTTAATTTCATTCTTTCTCTATAATTATCTATTTTAGTCAACTTTTTTAAAAAAATACCTTTCCTATTTAATATTAACATCTTTTTAACTTTCTTTGTTTTTAATAGCACCTTTATATTCTCTGCATGCTTTCCCCCTCTTTTTTACACTTTTTAGTATTCTCACTTTTCTAGTACTTCTATTCTTATGAATATCCTATTTACCACTTTTTCTACTTCACCGCACCAGTCCTTATATTCACCTCCAACAAACTCTTCAATGATTTCTTCTGCTTAGTCTTATCATTCATTCTCTATTCACATTTGTCACTATCCTTTCTACTTTTATTACTATTTCACATTACTAACCATTTTTATTATAAAGAAATTATGATCACTATTAAATACTCTCTCTTCATTATCAAATACTTTAATTTTTCATATTTTATTCATTCCCTCTTTCTCTACCAATACACAATCTATTGTGTGAAATATATTATTTTTAGACTATGTGTATTGTCCCTCATAAATATTTGATAAATTTCCAATGCTCAAATTCACCCTCTGACAAAAAATTTTCAAAAGCTGTCCATTCCATATGAGACTGCCACCTAGTGCAAACTATAGTAATCAATAAATGCCAGAAGATTTGTATGGAAAAGGTTGCCAATATTCTAATAAAAAAAGAGTACCAACTATTCTTTTATGTTAGAATGATTTTTAAAAACTTTACAGTCATATATTAATTAAATTGTTGAACAACAAAAAAAGTATGAATGTTTAGTACAATGTAATTTTTAGATTTAAAAAAATTGGAAAGGTTTGAATAATAAACATTTCTTATATAAATATAGGGGTCTGAACACAGACTTTCAAGCCCCCTTTATCTATCCACACTATCTCATACCACTGATACACATGACCACACACATGTAGAAAAGATATGTATTTTATGCTGAACCAGCCCTTATCAGTTGGTTCAGATTATCATCTCCTACACATATATATATATAGTCAGTGCTCAGTTTATATTAAGATAGCAAATCTTCATACTTTAATGGTCAGGCTTCAATCCACTCTGACCTCCAATTCTTCAGCCATCCATGCCATTGAAAATCTGATGATGGAAAACCAGAATGCCATGCTGATGCTAATATTATTGCTCAAATTATTATTTCTCATATACCATATTTGCCAACATATAGGACATATTTTCCTCCCCTCAAAGTATACCTAAACTATGTGGTGCATCTTGTGTGTTGGTAATTAAAATTATGAGTTGAAATTTCTGTCTGTTCAAAACATCTGGTTTATATTAATATACGTCTATATGCATTCTATTGCATTTTGTCCTTTTGCGAAACTAAAAAATATTTACAAATATTTTCAAATACACTTGTATATAAGCATGCATGTAAGCTATTTATAGTTACACAACATAGTCATACTAATATATATACACTTTCATAATCATATCAATATCAGAGCAAAACATTCAAAATAACTGAATATTCTCATAATTTTTAAAAAGTTATATTGTGATTAAATAGTTAAAATACATAAAAAAAAGTTCTCTCAAAAAACATACAGTTAAGATAAGAGACAATTTTTAAAATATTTAGTTGTGGAGATAAATTTCTTGGTTTTGAGAATGAAGATTAAAAAGTACTTAACTACAATCGTTCCCTAATAACATTTTTTGTAGACATAAATAACTATAAAATTAGAATAGTAAACCATTATGGAAATTCATGAAAAAATATTAGACAATTATTATTATTAGTTTTTACATGTGTATAAAAAAAGGGAGTTGACCTTATATGCTGCGTCCTACACGCCCGGAAAATACTGTGTATATTTCTGGTACTATATTAGAAATCAAAATACAATAAGCAAGATATTTTTGTTTTATTATAATAATCTTTTTAGCAACATTTAAAAATATATTAATTTATTTTTTGTTAATTAATATAAAATAGCAATACTTTTTAAATAGTTATAGAACACATTTCCAGTATTATTAAATGCGTGCCAATTAATTAAGAAGAATCATTAATTGAGAAATATTTGAATGGAAATCTTTCTGGCTTGTTAGTCAATATATATATAGAATGAAAAAAATAATTCATTACTTTGATAATCACTGATTTACTAGCAAATGAGAAAATGAATCTTCTTCCTTTTCAGATCTAAGTATCATGATAAATCTAAGAATGAAATTTTAAATTATCTAGACGTTTCTTACAGTTATGATAAAACAAGTTAAAAATTATTCTTCATGTATAAAGTGTGTCTTGGCAAATAGTTTTTTGTAATTAATGTTTTTTTGAATTTTAGCTACTCTGTTTATTACATTTTATACGTGAAGAATCTAACAGAGTTTTTGTATTATTTATTTATTTATTAGCTAAAATAAGCTTTAAATTTGCAATTGTAAGTCAGAATCAATACTAATTTTTAAAAATAAACTTGCAAAACATCACAATCCAATATCTGAACACAGTAATATCAAATATGAACATAATGCAGAAACTGTTATGTATAATAGGTTACTGAACATTTGATGTTATTATATATTGGATTATGATAGTTGTTAAAGGAATTGTTTAGAAGCTCCTTCTCACATGGCCGTAACATTTGGATAATTTAAATTTCACTTTAAAATTTTTTATTGTGGTTATTTAGGATTAATTTATCAACTTAGACCAGAAACCGTAAGTGGATTCATTTTCATATATATATTACTTTTTTTATAAATCTCATATACACTTTAATGCAATTTTTATATAATTCCTTTATTTTTCTAACAGTTTTGACTGTCCTGCGGTCTTCATCAGAGCTACAACATTTAAACATATAATCATTATTTTATATACATATAAGTAATAATGTAAAATATGTATTTTATAGGTATATAAAATTATGGTTATATGATTATATGTTTAAATGTTGCAACTCTGATGAAGACTCCAGGACAATTGAAATTTAGAATAATAAAGGAGAAATTATATAAAAATTGCATTAAATTGTACATGAGGAGATTTATAAAAAAGGAATATATATGAATATATGAAGAAAATTGCAAAAAAAGTAAAAGAGAAGATATAAGAATAATGGATTCATTTTCCTCATTTGTTTAAAATTCAGACAATTCATGTGATGAGTTCCATATTTTATTATATATATATCAGTTTAACATTATGCACATTTGGTATTATATATATATATACTGTATGAAATAGTGGACATGGTAATTTTTGTGGATAAATTCATTTAGTTATTCATTTATTAATAGCTATTTTTAATTAGAAGAGGAGGGCAGCTAGAAAGCTTGAATAACTACTGCATTACTATCTTAGTAAGTCTTATCTTCTGTGTCAATGATTTTTCTATAAAGACATTTTGAAGATATTTTTTTATAGTGAATTATTTAGAGATGATTTAAATATATATCCAAAGGTTCAAAGGTCTCATGATGCAATACTATGGTGTTGATGGAGATTTGAATGGAGAACAAGTGAAATCCTTTACAAGAAGTTTAGGATTTTTCTTTTAAATAGCTGGTCCATAGACTATTTCAATCAACTGTCTAACATTTTGTCAATAAATAGAGATCTATTTATCCTCAGCTAGATGATAAATTAAAAAAAAAAAAATGCTGATGAATCTTGCCGTTTTCTTCACTATTTCCTCATGTGATATTATTAGAGAAGTCTTTGTTCCATAGTGGGCTATTTATTTATTTATTTATATATATATATGGTGTATTATGGGTTAGCAGCAAATGTATCTGCCTATCAAGAGTTTTGATGTGGGATTCAAAACTTATTCAAGTTTTACACAAATGTGGGGGTTTCCTTTGAAGTACTTGGCACTAGACTATCATGTTGAATATTGTTTTTCTGTACAAAGGTGCTGGAGAAGTCTTTTCCCAACAGTGGGATATTTGTTTTTCAATAATCATGGTATTGGATAATTCACCTTGGGTTTGATATATATATATATATTACAAAGTTTTTATTATTTTAATTTTAGATTTTGTTTTGTCATTAATATTTTATTTCTTCTTTTAAATACCTTACTAATAAATAAAACTTGAAGAAGGATTTGCAAAATAATGCAAATTTATTTTTTTCAGAGTACTGGTGAAGATGATGACGAGACTGTGATAGGAACTGAAACCAAGAGGAACACTGTTTCTAATGAAGTAATTGATAAACCAGCAGAGGTAAAAAAATTTTTTTTTATTATGAGCTACTTACGATTAGATGTCTTAGTTTTGCAATATTATATTAGTTTAGTAGATATTTTGCATTACTTTATATTGTTATAAGTTAGGTAATCTTATTCATCAATGAAAATATCTCATTTTATGTTGAAATCTTCACTGAATTTCATCTTTCTTTCTCTAATTCTTTTTATGAGATCTTTTTGTCATTAATATCCTTTCTTTTATTTTACCTTTTTTCTATTATTGTCTTACTTTGTGTAATGTCATCTTTCTAATATTTTACCAGGAAGTATCGACATGGGATTACTTTAGCAACAATTGTGTTAGCAGAACATCGTTCTATCCTACAAATTTTATGAATATTTGATCACTGGGAAGTTGATTTCAGCTTGATGGCTTTTAATAATTTGAGTAACCACTTACGAAATAGTCTTGTAATATATAACTCATGTCTGGAACTAAGTGTGACGATTACGTTTTTAATTACACCACTAAACATCACATGATCACCATTTCTGTATGGAAAGTTTTGCCTGTTTTAATAGGATTTTAATTACTGATATTGTTATTAAATATATTTATTGCCTGCTTGTGTGACTGGTTTGTGATTTTCTGATGATCCATATTTATTAAAATGTGTTTCTGATGATATGTAATACAATAGTTTATTTTTTTATTCTCCATCCTAATATATTAGCCAGGAAATGTTGCTACTTTCATTAAAGACAAATATTGTTAACCTGTTTTTTAATAATGAATACTATTAATTTATTCAAAAGAAAAAAAAAAAAAAGAAGAAAATGAAATTCAAATTATCTTAAAAGTAATGGTAAAATTTATTAAAACTGAAAATTATTTTTACCTTAGTTATTAACATGGAAATGACAGGTGTGTATTAGCAGATTATATGAAATGTAGGACAGGGCAATTTTTTTGGCCCTAGGATTCCACTGATAGACACAGAAAATTTAATAGCCTTAATATACCAAAAAATGAATATATATAAATCAACATTAAAACTGATCTGTTACTTAATTTATTTTATTTTCATAATAGATAAATTTTCTGTGAAAATAATTTTTTAAAAAATTAAATAATTCAAACAAATGGGGTCATGTGATATGACTTTTTTTTATTAAATAATCCAACTTTCATATTACTGATGTAATGCTTATTTTAAATTTATAATTATCTATTCAGTATCATACCATTTACACCTTTCTTAAACACTTTATCAATACTCTTTATTTATATCAAAACTAACAGTTTCGACTGTCCTGCAGTCATCATCAGAGCTACAATATTCAAATATATAATTATACAATTAATACACTTATATACATATTCATATACATAATTAAATACACAAAATTAACAAAAATAAATATAAATATAATTTATAAACTTAAACACTTTTAGAAACTTTTTGTACATACACCTATTTGTGACTGAGTTCTTCAAATAAAGTTTGAAAAGTGAATTGGTAAATATATATATGTATATAAAATAAAGAAAATGTGATTTGGTAATATTTATGAAAAATAAATATACATTTTAACCTGACCATTATAAATAATCATTTCCCATTTTATTGATAAAGTGTTTAAGAAAGATGTAAATGGTATATGTTAAAGTAGAAATCAATACATGGGAAAAGGAAGAAGAAAATTGTTTATTCAGTGCAGTATCTATCTATAACTATTCATACAGCGCTTATGTGAAGATTTATTTCTTTTGTGAATAGTTCACATAGCTGGATAAATAATTATAGATTTACATACATTTTAAATTAATATACATTTAAAATTGCAGACGATTAAAAATGAGAAATTTTCTCTCTCCTGTGAAATATGAACTAACTTTGTATAATTCGTTTGTCAATTGAATTCACAGGCACACAATAGAATCAAACCCTGAGTTACGCACGGTAAGTAAGGGTTGGCTTTTATATGAATAAGCTATCGAGTGATTCCTTTGTTCTTTTAAAACTCTTACTTACAGTTGAGCGCATATAAAATTTATATAGTATATATAAGTAGTGCATGTATAAAGATTTATTTCCTTCTGAATGCTTATTTTATTAAAATTAATCAACCTTACAGTTTCGATTGACCTGCAATCTTCTTCAGAGCGATAAGATATATATATATGAATACACAAATAGTTTATCATTTAAACAAACAACTTAACATATCTCCTTATAAATTAACTCATTTTTTATATCTTATTTCATATATAGATATGTAAGAAAATAATAAAGTTATTAGTTTAAACGATAAACTAATTGTGTATTCTTCTATTTATATATATGTTATAGCTTTGAAGAAGATTGCTAGTCAGTCGAAAGTGTAGGCTTGATTAATTTTAATAAAATAATTATTATAACAGTAATGTGAAAGGTGGATTTGTTTAATTTTTTATAATTTTATCAATATATAAAGAAGGATAAGTTGATAATACTCATTAAGAAAATAATTCTTGTAATCTAAGCAAATATCAAAACATATTACATTTCTATTAGTTATTCCATTATCCAATAATGAATAATATCTCTCCACAAGGTGTTAAAAGTGGATAGAAACCAGTCCCTACCTAAAATTACACTACAGAAATATTCATTATTACAATCCTAATTTACAATTTTTGATTCATTCTGGTTTTCTGTTATTACATATATAAAACAATGTGAGGTCAATTTCCTTATAATTCAGAAACCAAGAGATCAATTTTGATGAAAGTCTCTTTTTAAGCACAAATTTCAAGAAACGTTTTCGGCCATTTAAATTTCTAGCTTTAAAGAGAAGTTTTTGGAATTATAAAACTATCCTTTACCACATTGTGTGTGAGCTATCTAAGTTATATTTATTAATATATATCGTCTTTAACATTATTCCCCTCTTTTCTTCCAAAGAGTAAGCTTGTGGTTAAGACCTGTAGAGGTCCCTACCTTCGTATTTTCAAGCGCACATGCTTAAAGGTTTATTGCCTTAGTAAATATTAATTATCTATCAAAATACTATTATTCTTAAACTTTAAATAATTTTTACTGTCTACTTTCAATTTCCTATTTATTTTCTTTTTATTTATTTTTCCCCAGGATAAATTAATACTGCTCATTTTCTGTTTATTCTTTTTTTTTAAAGAAATAAATAAGTCATATGATTTTTAAGGGAAAAATGAAGACTTTATTTAATTTGATTTTTTATTTGGAAATAAATTTAAATTTTGATTTTACTTTTTTTTTTTTTTTGAAAAAATAAATGTACAGTAGTTCTAAAAAATGCAATTTTTAACAAGGAAAACAATTTTCATGCGCGATCAATACTGATTACTGTTAATTAGCAAATACCTTACCCTCGACCCCAATTTAACTTTAATAATGGAAAAACTGTAGACCATTAATAAAGGCTCCATTGAATTATTATTTCAAATTACTTTTTAATGGAAAGAATTGTTACATTACGTAAAAAATAATGTAATGTTAGTTAGCAATATGTGCAAGTAATTGTCCATATATATATATATATGCATCAACTGCTCATATATATTTGGGCTTTTAAACAAAATTATAGCATTGTCTGCTATGTATTTTATTTGCTACATTTTGATTCAAAAGTGTCAAACTTATTCCACCCATAACTTTGACACCAACCACTCCTAATAAATGCATTAATGATTATCACTAATCATTTATAAAACTAGAGATTATCTCTAGCGCAGATATATACTTTAAACTTCAGTTAAAAATTAATATATCAAGTTTGTAATTTATTTTTTTGTTAGAAAAGAAATGGTCATTTTCATTTATAATTTGACAAGTGAATGCATTTTTTGAATACTGGTGACTCAAACTATAGCACATTTTCTCAGGTTTATTGCTTAATATGCTATTTTGACTTTACAGCAAAACATAACAATTTACCATTTCTTTACTCAAACTAAATTATTATGAAAAATTGTATCATTTACTAAATGCATAAAAATTTACTCTGCTAATTTGGAAATGTCAAAGATATCACAATAAGCAGAATTATAAATAAAATTAAATACCTAAACAATTTGTCTTTTCTTTCTTTTTTGTTATTGAACAAACTTTTTAGTATTTATTTAGAAAATTAATCTTAAAAACAGTCATAATTTTCACCTAAATATTGCGATTTCATGATTTACATGTGACTTCGCCTTATATGGAGTCAGGAATCTCTCAGCAACTATGCCCAGAGAAACCTGTTAGACACTTTACCTTCCCTTTTCATTTCCTACCCTAAGTTTTCTCATATCCTGCTCCATCCCATTTCCACAACATAATCTTAGTCAATTCCATGGCCTTTATATCTAAATTTCCCTTATCTTTTCCCAAACCCAGCATAAAAATCAATAACCCATTTTCTGTATAATCACTTTCCTTATATTTATTCTTCCACAACCTTATTATTTGTATCCTTTCTACTTTCAAGCATTGTGATGTGATGCACTGTGACTTCTCCTTAAATGGAAACAGGAATCTCTCGGCGACTATGTCCAGAGAAATCTGTTACCCACTTTACCTTCCCTTTCCATTCCCCATCCTAAGTTTTTCCATAATCTGCTCCATCCCATTTCCACAACATAATCTTTGTCAACTCCATGGCCTTCATATCTAAATCCCCTGTATCTTTTCCCAAACCCTGCATAAAAACCAATAACCCACTTTCTGTGTAATCATTTCGTTCATATTTATTCCTCCATAACTTCATTATTTGTACCATTTCTGCTTTCAAGCATTTACATTGAATTAACAGATGCCTAATATTTTCTATGCCTTCCTTACACAACTTGCAGACTAAATCACACATTTTTCCATTTACATGTATAATCCCTTGTTGCTAACTCGCACCCAAAGTTTCGTATACTTCTATTTATACTTCAACTCTTTTTACTCTCCCATACTATTTCTCCAACTCCCTATTCTTTATTAATATATCTATTCTTCTATCCCATTCCTTACCATTATAACATTCAACAATCCTCCTAACACAATCATCCCACCTCTTGTACAAGTATACTGATATAAAATCTTTATCCAAATCTTCTGCATACCGCATTAGCTTTCTCACTTATCTTGTTGCTTGCCCTTCACTTATAACCCATTTAAATACTATTTTGGCTATTCTTTTATTATCCCTAAACTGCAATCTACCAAACATTTTCATTTTGCTTTTTGCATCTCTCATATAAAAACTTAACCATCCCATTTCTCCTTGAATTGCCTTTTTAGCTGTCCACATCTCTGCATCTGATGCATGTCTTCCTACTTCCCTTTGAGCTTTTTTTAAGCAATCTAATACCCCTTTATTAACACATAACACATCATTGCCATATGTTAACCCTGCTACTGCCACTCCCTTCCATACAATTCTAGCTACATCATATTTATTGTATGAAAACATTGCTAATTTCTTTATCAATCCCTTTCTATTTTTTGCTTCATTTATCATTTTTTTCTCCTACTCATCCAAGCAATTTTTCTAATTACTCAAGATGATTCCCAAATATCTATATCTATTTACCACACTTAACTTTATATCTCCCAATAAAAATTCCTCATCTTCTCTTTTCTCAGTATTAACCATCATTATATTTGATTTTTCTTCACTAAATTGTAATCCCCTATTTCTTTGCCCAGCCTTGTGCATATCCTCAGCATAACTTCCATATCTTCTCTTTCTGCACACAAAAAGACATCATCTGCAAAAAAAAGACCTGACAAAGTATATACTCCCTTGCCACCTATTAACGGTATCTCTACTCCTTTTCCTAGTCTTTCTATTGCTCTCTCCTTTCACTCAAATACAACAAAAACAAAATAGGTGACATAGGGCATCCTTTCCTTAGTTTCACCCCATTTTTAACTTTAAATGATTCTATATCCCTAATTGATATGTATAGTAATTATTTTCATATAATTTCTTAATAATATCCACTAAAACTTTATCCATTCCCAAATTTGCTAAACTTATCCATAATCTATTTCTGTTTACTCTATCGATATCTATAAAATTCATATATAACTGTCTACCTGAATTTCTACTCATATCTTGGGTAACTACAAATAAACTATCTCCTATACACCTATCTGACCTAAAATCTCCTTGCATTTTCCCCACTACATTATTTTCTTCCATCCATTTTGCAACTCTTCCAGCCACCATATATAAAATTTTTTTTATATAAAACTGATGTTACCGCTATCAGTCTATAATTATTTAACTTACTATGATTCTTACCCTTTCCTTTAAATAATAATCTTACTCTTGTATTACTCCAACTACCTCCTATCTTCTATCTTATTAAAACATAATAATAGCTTTACTTTTGCCCAATGCCCTAAATTCATTACCATCTCTGCTGCCCATTCATCTAAACCTCTTGCCTTTCCACTTTTCAATTTCTTCCCTGCCTCATTCAGTTTATTTTCTGTAAAACTAATATTCCCATTACTATATGCTTTCATATTTTCCATCCCTCTGTCCTTCACATCTAACATCTTTTCTATATCCATTATATACCTATTCAAGATTCTCTCTAATTCTTCTCTAGAGCTACACTCTATTCCCTCACCATCTAGTAATACTATCTCTCTCTCCCCTACATTTCTTCTTTTAATGTAATTCCAAATTTTTTTACTCTCATCTTTTCCACTTTTATTAATATCCCTCAACAATTTACTATTCAATTTTATTCTCTCTATAATTATCTACTTTAGCTAATTTCTTCTTTTCTAAGTTGTTTTCCCACTTAGCATTAATATCTTTTTCACTTTCTTTGTTCTTAATAGCACACTTAAATTCTCTGTATGCTTTTTCCCTCTCTTTTACACTTTTACTAACTCTCATTTTTTTATTACTTTTATTCTTCTGAATATTCTCACCTAAAAACGTATTTGCCACTTTTTCTATTTCATCACACCAGTCCTTATACTCACCCCCAAACAACTCTTCTATTGTTTCTTCAACTTGTATTTTATACTCTTCAACTTATTCTTATCATTCACTCTCCAACCACATCTTTCACTATTGTTTCTATTTCTATTCTCAATCACATTACTAACCATTTTGATACAAAGAAATTCTTTCTCTACCAATACATAATCTATTGTGTGGAATATACTATTTCTAGACCATGTGTATTGTCCCTCATAAATATTTGATAAATTTCCAATGCTCAAATTCATTCTCTGACAAAATTTCTTTAAAAGCTGTCCATTTTTGTTATCTACATCATCAATTTCTTCAATATGCCCATTCATATCTCCTATAACCATTATTCTCTTCCCCTTTTCTTTAAAACTCTGTATATCCTTAACTAGGCATTCATATATGCTACTGTTCCACTCCATTATACTTTGACTATCTCTAGTAACTATTGTAATGGGCACACATGCCGTTACATTATTTTTTTTTTTTTTTAAAAAAAAAGTTAAAGTATAAATGTTCACAAATAAAAGTTATTAAATAAAAGTTAGAATTTTTTTTTTTTCATATGTCATAGCATCGGCCGGGAGGCGAACCCCCAACCGTCTGCAACCAACTACTTGCTTGCAAGGTGGCTGCGATGACCTCTTGGCTAACAACGCTTGACATAAAAGTTAGAATTAAAAATTGAAAACTAAAAGCTTGCAAAAACATATATATATAAATCGCACAAATGGAAAATTATTAAAAGAAAACTTTATTAAAAAAGTATTTGAAAACTAAATTTTAAGAAAAAACTTAATAAGATTTAAAGATAAAGAAATGTATAATAATTAAATTACTTTCTATTGTGTTAAAACTCAAAATGGAAATGATTGTTGTTTTTAATTAATCTAAAGTAAATGAGCCCAAGGGGCAAATTTATAATTAAAGATCAGATAAGAGATATAAAAAAAATGTAAAAAAGATTGCGTTACCCATTTGTTGAAGGTCAATCAACACTCGGATCCTAATGAAAACCATCGGAACAGGAAACCATGGGCAGTGAATCTGAAGGATTAATATAAAAAGAAAAAAAATTCAAATTAAGAACAGTTACAGCTTGATTTTTGAGGAGGAGGGGGAAAAGACACACTTTTCACCCTCTTATTGTTTTCAAATGAAGAGACTGTTGAAATATGAATGGAACTATTGTAGACCCCGATCATATGGGTCCTGCAATAACATAGTTCCAGGATCAAACCAGCTAAGGCTGCCTTCGGATTGATAACTACAGTGTGAACAACAGACCGGTCTTCCCTGAAAATATGATTAGTAAAAGACTTTGCGGGAATTGGCACAAGGAACTGGGGGCTCCTCTAATGTAATGTATAAACTATAAATTATGAACTCCAATAATTAAACTTTGAATCATCTTTTAATAATTAAGATCTAACCAAGTTTAAATCATAAACTCTTATCTGATCAACATGGAAAGTTAAATCAGTTATTAATATTTATTTTTATATATGTTTGCCAATTCAGTCATTTGCATTTTCTTTAGTAATATTTATTAACTAAATCATTAAAATATATTAAACTTTAAATTGAGGGTAGATAGCTGCATAGATTCATTCTGTTGGTTATTTCTTACGATTTTTATACGCTGAGTGTCAAAATGTATTTATTGGTGTATCTTTTAAATTGTTGTTGTCAATGCGGCACCTTATGATGAGTGTCATTGGGTTTACTTTATTGTAAATTTCCTCTAGCAATTTGCAATTAATAACTAAATTCGTTTATGTTTATTTTAAAGTGGTTTAATTTCAGGCTATTTGTTTCGTAGTTGGGTCGATGTTGGTGGAGGGATATATGGGTGTTCATATCAATGTAGTGTGAAGTGTGTTTAGCATATAGGGCAAAGCCCATATGAATTCATGACCCAAAAATGTAGTTGATGCATTACACTGGATGTGGACGTATTTTCCACACCATTGCTTTCCTTTTTACTCTGGATAATAATAGTAAGACAGCCAGGACCGCAATTCGCCATTACAGAGAATTTTTAATATATATATTCCAAATGATTTCCTTCGCCAGACAGATGCTCATTTCTGTTCTAGGTGAGTATCATTTCTCTTTAAATAATACCATGCTGCAGACGCACATTCCTGTCAGCGTGGTTTTATGTTAGTATCTTCATATTGCATTGGTTGCATCCATATATCAGGAAGCAAGTGTTGGTTTGGCTACGAACTTTTAGCCTGAGGTTGAATGATGGTTTTTTGAAAAGTTTTTTTTTTAACTGAGTGATCTATGTAGCCTATCTATACTCAATATTATAAAACAAACATCTATCAACTATCCATTTGTGTAGGATTTTATCTAAAGCATAAAATAATAATTTAAATTTTTGTTACTCAATTTTAAATATACATATATGTGCATCAATAAATGTGTTTGTTATGTATTATTACTGGCAGTGTCTTATTTTATTTTTATTTTTAATCTTAAAAATATATTCTTCATTAAAAAAAAGAAAGTGTTTAAGAATTTTTATAAATCTCAGCTGCTACTAGAGCTAGTGGCATGGACTAACAGTCAATATATAATTATAATAAAATAAAGTTGGATCTTTAGCAATGTGTATCTGCCTACTATATAACTATTCCAGGTTCAAATGGCCTGGTGGCGCCTTACCCAACCATTATACTATATAAACTATCTTCCCAACCTTATTTCAAACCACAAATGTTCTTGGCATTTACCAGTATTTAATTTTTTTTTTGATATAACACCACTTTTTTCTTTCTCTTTTCTATTTATACCCTGCCATACCAAATCTTAAAAAAATAGGTTCTTCTTCTCTTTGATGTGTTTCCACTACTGCCAATACCTCAAGCTCTTCATTTTCAATTGCTTTGTTTAATTCCAGCCACTTTTCTGGTCTCCTACCACCTTGCATATTCATATATCCAATTTTAACAATTTCTTCTTTCCTAACTACTCTTTTATAAATTCTTTTGATTTTTTCTTCTCCATTACATTTATAAATAACTTGCTTACCAGTAATTTTACAGACCCATTCACTGTCCACATCTACACTTATATCTAAATTAACTACCCTTTGTTTACTTCTTACATCCTGTCCATTCTTCTTCTTTTTGATGGTACTGCAATTTACAAGCCCACCCCCTTTATAAGTTTCCCGAATTATATTCTTTATAAATCAGATTCCCTAAAATTTCACTTCTTTGTTTTCCTAAGTGCAATACGTCTTTATTATATAACTCCCTCTTTCCAATAAACCAATCCCACACATCCACAAACATAACATCATTTCTCTCACAAAATTTTTTCCAATTTCTCATTTATAGAACATGCCCTATCTAACAAATGCCTCTTATCAAATCTTGGTAATAATTCAACTATCTCTACTCTTTCTTTAATCTTACTCAAATTCTTAATCAATTCTATATAGTTATCCATTACTCTCTTTGATGGTTCTGACAAATTCTTAGTTCCTACCATAACATACACATATCTACTACCTTGCTTTTTTACTTTATCTGTCACATCCCTGATTCTAACTCCAGGCAAACATACTCTTACATACCTACTTCTATTTTGCCTTGCAATCTTACCCCCACATTCTCTAATAAGTGAATCTCCTATCAATACTGTCTCATAGTCTACTTTCTCTGCTCCATCCATAACATTTTCTACCACTTTCTGGACCTCCTTATCTACTTCTTATCATTCCTACTCAATAATTCCTTTATCTGCTCACACTTCATCTCTAACGATTTTAATTTTGCTTCTATATCCTTCACCTCTTCCTCTATCTTACTTATTTTTTGGCTAGCCATCTCCATTGCACTACTAATTTCTCCACCCATATTTCCTGACACTCCACTAAAATCATACTCTGTCCCATCTTCCTCAACTACATTTTGCTCCCTTTCCCCTGACTTCCTCTTTAGACTATCTACACTTAGAAACCACTTTCTCACCTCTTTCATCACATTTACACACTGTCTACATAACCATAAACCTGTTACATCCTTCCTAGTCTTATTCAAACATTTCAAGTGAAAAGCCTCATCACACATGGTACACTCGACCATAGCATGCCTAGTTTCTTTCTGCCAATTATATATGCATTGCGGAATACAAATACAATCCATATTCCTTATTTTCCAAGTCTTCTATTCTACATTTGACTCTATACTTCCTCTCCTACTCTTTAAACCCCCTTGCACAGAAAGATAAAAACTTTACTTTCTTTTAAAACTGATCAATCTATAACCACGTGTTTTCCGACCTTAGGCCTCCAAAACGTTATCTTTTTTCTGAAAATAAATCGCTGTTCTTAAATTAATATTACAATTTGTACTTAGCTCCACCATTGCCTGCATTTTAGCACATTTAGATTACGATAATTATTGTATACTGACCATTATATTTTATATGTATATAATAAAATCTAATATGAAAAAAGAACGTTTTTCTGCTGAACATAACTTTCATTTATTCAATGAAGTATGCTTTTAGTAACTGCTCTATGTTTTCTGAGCATTTGATATCATTCTCATGGTACAGTTTATAAAAATATTGAAACATCCAATAGGCAAGCAAACAATACAAACTTAGCAGCGAAAATCTAGAGTTCAACAGATAAATATTCTAATTTATTTTTGTTATATATGTGAGTATGTGAAACTCTTAGAATTATATATATGTATTTTTTTTTTTTGCAGGAAAGAATAATCAAAACCTGTTCCCTGCACAGAAATAAGAGGTATTATCTTTGTTTATTATACTTTATTTTAGAATTAATTGTATGTGCACACTAATTCTAGATAGAAAAGTTTACTTTTATGTTATGTAAAAAAAATGGTCTAATTATATTGTCACTGAAATTTTAAGTTGTAAAGTTACATGTGACATTGAAGTCATGTGAAAAATCCATAATTCTATCATCCAATATAGTCAGTAAATAAAGAAATATCGCAGAATCTTTTTTTATACAAGACTGCGTTGAGAGATTTTGAAAAACATATTTTATGAGTTGGGGATGACAGTGACCAATTACACATCGAAGAGAGTATTCTTTTTGTGGTCGTACTCTTTCTGTTTGCAAGCATCAGAAAATATTACAATATATTGTAACAGATTTACTTAAATGATATGGGTTTTGAAGATCAAAGCATCTCTTAATCTCTAAATGGATCTTGGAAAAGTACAGAAGATTTAGGAATTTTTTAGCTGTCTAGTCAATTGTTGGCTGGCAAGGTTATTTTTTTGGAAGAGATTTTCATGGTTAAAAATAATTAGATATCCATTTGCTGACCAACTTTGTCTAGCTACTTGAATTCTCTATAAATCAACTGCTTGAAAGATTTTTAATTTCACTCTAGATTTGAATTCCAGTTATAGACACAGCGGTATGCATTAAACACTGCATTACAAAACTTTTTACTTTATAATCTACATGTCACATGTTTTTTTACATGACCGTTTTCTTTCTTTTAAGTATATATATCATGAAAAGCCAGTCAACACTTAAACAATCCCAATATCAATAACAATCAAGAATTTCAAACTTGTCATGGCAACCCCCTTTTAACAATAAAGATGGAATCTATTTATATATATATCAAAATGCTTATAATGTAATGAATTGTAAAATTGTACTCCATAAGAAGATACTTATAAATAATAAGTTTTTTTTTTGAGAAATAAAAATTTCAAAAGTTGTGAATGTAATGTCACCAAGGGGAAACACATTGAAATGAAAAAAATCAAATCCTTACAATATGTGTGTCCAATTAGATGATGATGCTTTTTTATCAATAGTGCTAAAAAAATTGGAACATACCCTGCATAATTCGGTGCAGTTGGCAGAATGGCAGACTTTGGGACTCTAGGTCCATGGGTTGTACCCCACCTCTATCACTTCTGGATTTTAGGGTTCTTATCAATTCCCACGCAATAAAGCATTTGGTTATTTTTTTTTAATGAACATGATTTATATAGTAAATATATTGGTAGCATCTTTATATATGTAAACCTGGAGGGGGGACTCCATTTTGGAAATGCGAAATTCATCACTTTACACATATTGCAATGCATTTTTTCAAAAGAAGTAATGGACAGCATTAAAATATATTATTTTACGCAAGAACAACTACAAGTCTCACTTTGCAAACCTTGCATTAGAATATCTATTATAATAGATAAGATTCCAGGGTGTATTGCTAGCTAAAAATTAAATAGAAAATATTCAAATCACTCTCCCAAACTTTATGATATTTCAACAACACTCTCTATAAACAAATATAAAGTCAGCTGTTTGAAGTTCAGATTTTTGCTGAAATATAACATTTGGGACAGTGATTTGAATAAATTACAAATAAATCAAGTCAGATGTCACATGACCTAATTTAAACTAACTTGTATTACAAATTTTTTATAAAAAGCTCACAAATAAGCTCTTAACAAGCTTTGCAGAATGTCCTCAATCCCAGACTGGTTTCTGCTACTGGGGTTGTCAGTGAGGTGCTAGGATATTCAAGCATTAGATCAAGCTCAGCACTTTATCTAATAGATAACTTTTAAGTAGAAAATCTGAAATTTTCAGATATCCATATGTCTTCTGATCCAGTTATCTAATTTAAATAGCCATATGGGACTGAACTAAGTTCAGATACACCATATATTAATGGCTTTAGCAATATAAAATCACTAAAATTTTAATAGCAAAAAATAAAATTACAAATAAATCAAGTCAGATGTCATATGACCTAATTTGAACAAGTTTGTATTACAAATGTTTTATAAAGATCTCGCAAATAAGCTCTTAACAAGTTTTGCAGAATATCCTCAACCCCAGACCGATTTCTGCTACTGGCTTTGTCAGTGAGGTGCCAGGATATTCAAGCATTAGATTAAAAATACTAGAACCAGCCCAGCACATTATTTCATGGATAACTATTAAGTAGAAAATCTGAAATTTTCAAACTCCATATGTCTTCCAATCCAGCTATCTAACTTAAATAGCCATTCAATACAAGCTTGTTTAAATTAGGTCATGTGACATCTGTCTTGATTTATTTGTAATTTTATTTTTTGCTATTAAGGCACCATTTGGTGATTTTATATTGCTGAAGCTATTAATGTATGGGTCATCTGAACTTAGTTCAGTTCCATATGACTATTTAAGTTAGATCACTGAATTGGAGACATGTGGTTGTCTGAAAATTTCAAACTTTCTACTTAATAGTTATCCATTAGATAAAGTGCTGGGCTTGTCCTAGTATTTTTAATCTAATGCTTGAATATCCTGGCACTTCACTGATGAAGCCAGTAGCAGAAACTGGTCTGGAGTTGAGGATATTCTGAAAAGCTTGTTAAGAGCTTATTTGCGAGCTCTTTATAAAACATTTGCAATACAAGCTTGTTTAAATTAGATCATGTGACATCTGATTTAAAAATCATTTGTATTTTATTTTTTGCTATTAAAGTTTTGGTGATTTTATATTACTAAAGCTATTAATATATTGTAACATTTTTCACGTTTTGTTACGTTCTGGTAAGCCTTCTTTTACACACTATAAAGTGCAAGTTAATCAAGCTATGGTGAAGAAAAATATCTTGTTCCTTTTCCAAAAACATAGCTATATTTCCTGATTCACTGGCCTACTAATTATTATGATCTACGCTGCCAGCGGAATCTGCTTTTTATTTATTTTAATAAGGGCACCAGAATTCTAAAAGAATTCACTGACCCATCACGTTGCATCGCACCGTAAATTAAGAAGAAAATAGTTTAAAAGATTGAGATTATGATTTCCCATAACTTTATTTTTTAGAGAATATTGCTCCTGGGGCTTAACTTCTAACAAATCTATTGGCAGAGGAAATTTATACATAATAGATTATAAATAAACTAACAATAATAATGCAGGATGAAAAGTTGATAAAAGTAAAATATTTTATTCAAACAAATTGAAATATTTAAAAGATAAATTACTAATAAATTGGAAAGACTACACACACGCTAATCCAAACATTAATCAATTAACTAAAACAGTTTGACAATTAAAGTTCACTTCTTAAGTTTCTTTCAGGAAGTTCTTTGAATGATAATTCTGCAAATATCTCTATTAGTAATATATTATAAGCTTATAGGAAGAATTGTTTGCAAACATTTAATTTAGTCACAATCAGGATATGAATAAACTTACCGGTAAATTTTGTAGTATGCATTTCGAAGAACCCATTGAAGTTAACTAGTTTGACTCTGTTGACATTTTTGCATGTTTTTGTCCCATCCTAATGCTAGACTCGACATTTTTTCTAAGTAACCTATATAATGAAAGGTATCTGTAAATGCATCGGTTCCATTCCACATGATGATTCACCTCAGCATATGAGTAATGGTAGCCCTGCATATGAGGAGTCCGAGATAGGACATTTTCTCTATCCTGGACCTAATGGAAACTGCTAGTTAACGAAAAGACAAAGACTCAGTTTGATGTTTTTCTGATCTTTTATAGTCGCAATCAATTTTTAGACTTTCTCTGTGCATCTATTTTCTTTTGTTCTTTTATCAAAATACAAGATAATAATCTTGTACATTCTTTCTTAAATTTAAGTTACAAAGTCTTTTTTTTTTCAACACAATTCCACCATCGTTAATTACCTTCCAAAAAGGTTTTACTGATTGTAATCTTTTACTTCGGAATTTCTTTCTTTTTATTTATCTGGATTAGTAATCTACATGTCTTTTTTTTTATTTTTTCCAATTTTTAACTTTAATTAAATTACAAATAAATAATTTGAAACAAAAGCAAATTGCTTCTTTTGTGTGATCTTTAAATTCTATTTTTTTTTTTTTTGCTTTAAGTATTCTCAAATGCCAGTATATTTGGACCATCTATTTGTAGATGGTACAATATGGTATATCTGAATTTAGTTCAGTCCCATATGGCTATTTAAGTTAGATAGCTGGATTGAAAGACATATGGATGTCTGAAAATTTCAGATTTTCTATTTAATAGTTATCCATTAGATAAAGTGCTGGGCTTGTCCTAATATTTTTGATCTAATGCTTGAATATCCTGGCACCTCACTGATGAAGCCAGTAGCAGAAAACGGTCTGGGTTGGAGGATATTTTGCAAAGCTTGTTAAGAGCTTATTTGTAAGCTCTTTATAAAACATTTATAACAGATAAAATAAATAGGTTTTTTTTTGTACTAAGTAAGCATGTGTGAATAAGTAATGGAAGCTTTTCTTACAATCACAGTTCTGAAACAGCCTCATTTCTAACACTGAAGTTGAAACACACTGCAAAATGAACAAACCAGATCTTATAATGTACATATTATGAGCCAAAATATCATGTCATTAGCTATACACACATTTCATAAAATAAGCATATCATGTTAAGCAGAAATAATATTTTTACGAGACCAATTTATAACAGTAACAAACTCTCTATACAGTAGCACCACCCAGTGCAAACTATAGTAATTAATGGATGCCATGAGGTTTGTGCATAAAATCTCTATCTAGTGCCTACTCATCCAATATCCTCAGACTAAGTTCTAGAACAAACCTTCTTGCATCCATTAATTACTATAGCTTGCACTGGATAGCATTACTGTCTGCAGAGTTTGTCAAAGGAGGGAATTCAAGGAGAAATGGAATGATCCAAGTTTTTATATGAGGTATGCAAAAAACAAAATGAAAATGTTTAGTAGATTGCAGTTTATGGATAATAAAAGAATAGCCAAAACAGTATTTAATTGGGTTATGAATAAAGGGCAGATAACAAGATGGGTGAGAAAGGTAATGCGGCATGCAGAAGATTTGGATAAAGAATTTGTATCACTATACTTGTACAAAAGGTGGGATGATTGTATTATGAGAATTGTTGAGTGTTATAGTGGTAAGAAATGGGATAGAAGAATAGATGCATTAATAAAGAATAGGGAGTTGGAGAGATGAGAACTAGTATGGAGAGTAAAGAGTTTAAATATATGTAGAAGTAAATGTAATATTGGGTATGAGTTAATTTATGATAGGGAAAGTAAGTACTTTACTGTTTAATTAAGGATCGAATGGGATCTTTAGCAACAGGGGATTATACACGTAAATGGTGGGTGATTTAGTCTGAAAATTGTGGAAGGAAGGCATAGAAAATATTAGGCATCTGTTAATTGAATGTAAATGCCTGATAGAAAGGATACAAATAATAAAGTTGTGGAAGAATACATATAAGGAAAGTGATTATATAGAAAGTGGGTTATTGATTTTTATGTTGGTTTTGGGATAAGGTAAGGGGGATTTAGATTATGGTTTGGAAATGGGATGGAGCAGAATATGGAAAAACTTAGGGTGGAAAATAGAAAGGGACGGTAAAGTGGCTAACAGGTTTTTCTGGGCATAGTTGTTGAGAGATTCTTGACTCCATATAAGGAGAAGTCACAGTGCATCACATCACTATATATAAAAGTAAACAGAATATTGGATGTGTGTTAATATATGATAATAGCAGGAAAAATAATTTACAGTTTAAGGGCCCAAAGATGATCATTAGCAACAAGGGGATATACACATAAATGGAGAAATGTGGATTTAGTCTACAAGTTATGTAAGGAAGGCATGGAAAATATTAGGCATTTTCTAATTGAATGTAAATGCTTACAAGCAGAAAGAGTATAAATAATGAAGTTGTTAGAGAATAAATATAAACAAGTGATTATATAGAAAGTGGGTTCTTGGTTTTTATGCTGGGTTTGGAAAAGGGTAAGGGTTAGATGTAAAGGCCATAGAGTGGACAAAAATGATGTTGTGGAAATGGGATGGAGAAGGATAGAAAAGAATATTGGAAAAATAGGGTGGGGAATGGTAAGGTATGGTAGCTAACAGATTTCTCTTGGCATAGTGGATGAGAGATTCCTGACTTCGATAAAGGAGAAGCCATATCTCATTGCACTGTTTTAATAGATTGTGCAAGTGTAGAAAATGTTGGTTATGGGACATTTAGAGACTATATAGGGGATTTGAACTCAGACTTTCAAGCCCCTTCATTATCCACACTATCTCATACTACTGACCACACACATGCAGAGAAGATAAGTTATCACCAATATATGTATTTCTTGCTAAACCAGCACTCATCAGTTGGTCCAGACTACCATCTACCATATATATATAATCAGTGCTCAGTTTATATTAAGATAGTAATCCTTACACTTTAATGGACAGGCTTCAACCCACTCCAACTCTACAGCCATCCATACCATTGAAAATCTGATGATAGAATTCCCAAATCCCATGCTGATGCTAATATTGATAAATTATTTGTTTTTATACTATTATACGTGTAAACAAATTACACAAGCTTTTTCTTGCTGATGTTAATAGCAGTAATCAGACCAGTAAGGGTTATTTATTTATTCCCATATATTTTAATGCAAAAAAAAAATATTTTTTATACATATAGATGTAATTATTTTAACTTGCTTTCTGTGATTTAGCTCAGTGGTAGAATAGCAACTCTGGGAACTAAAGGATTCTGTATTAATTCTCATCTGAATAAATAAATGAAAAACTCTATTGACCAGAATTGTAATACTCAGTCTCCTATTTGAGTATTCAAATATTGTGTGTTCTCCTGAGCATTAGGTTGTATATTATAATTATTGAGCTTATCTTTCATGTTCTTTAGCTCACTTTTTAAAATCTTTTCTTACTGTTTTAGTCACTTGAGTTGGTATGGAACCTAGTTGTCGTGAACATTTCCTGCCTTTTGCAGATTGGGAATTATTAATTGTGATCTTGAAGTATAACATGAATCACTCAGAAACAGATTTATATCAGGGATGTCATTCAGTTATTGGTTGACATTCTTTGTTTCAGGAACCCTGCCACCCTATTTAGAGATCTCACAAATATTGAAAGGGGAAAAAGTACTCTAAAAACAGTCTGTCCTATGATATGTATTTACCTTGTCCATGCATGATGGAATGCTTATTAAGTAGTTGCAGTATAATATTAATATCATCTATGTTCTTTACTACTTTTACAATGCGTTTTTTACAACCTATTATGACAGTTTCGATTGTCCCAGCAATCAAAAATGTCATAATAAGTAGGAGTTGGGCAATCGAAACTGTCATAATAGGTTGAAAAAAAAAAGCATTGTAAAAGTAATAAAGAACATAGATGATATTAATATTATATGGATTTGGTAATGCAAAAAGAAAGATTAAAGTTAGTCACAGCATCAGTAATGATAATGGGGGCAAAGTAGGATGTGGGTGGTACTGCTAAAGAAAATCTTTGTGTTCTAAATATAGGTTTACAAAACTTTATTATGTATTATCTTTATAGTGACCTTGGCCTCCAGCAGCAGTAGGACTTAATGTTATAGCAATGGTTTAAATAATTACAAGTTAGTTGTTATTTGTCATACTTTATTCAGGTGACTTTTTTAGACAAAGCCATGGTCGCCTTACATTTAAGAATTAACTGAATAATTGTTAATGTTATTGGAACATTTAAATAAATTATATGATGTGATATAATATAAAATGTCTTTATATAACAGCAGTAGTATATAATAATAATCATCATCATCATACAAAAAAACTTTCACAAATGTTCATTTTTGCTCTTTTCAATGTGCTTAAACTATTTTATAATTGCGATCTTCATTGCATACATATTGAAAAGGGCAAAAATTAATATTTTCTGAAGAGGGCTTTTTGTATGATGATGATGATTATTATTATTGTCGTTATAATATAATGAGTGTGCTATTAGCTCTAAACAAGCTTTTTCGATAAATGCCACAAGAGAAAGCATCTAAAATCTTTATCTAGAATTATTCCGATCCCCAAACCAGTTTTGAGCTAATGGCTCTCATCAGTAAGGCACTAGGATATTCAAAAATTCAAACCCAGCATTTATCGAATACATAACTATTAAGTAGAATAGATGTTTTCAAATCCAGATATCTAACTTAAATAGCTATATGGGACTAAACAAAATTCAGATATACCATATATTAATAGCCTTAGCAATATAACATTGCCAAAGGCTCAAAAGCCAAACTATAATAGTAAGGAAATCAAGTCACAAATCACGTGACTTAATTTAATAAAGCTTGCATTTAAAATATAATATAATGACCATGCTAATAGTTTTAAACAAACTTTTTTGATAAATGCTGCAAGAGAAAGCAAAAAGCTTCTTTAGAACTATTAGCATACTCATTATATTACATTTGTAAATACAAGCTTATTAAATTAAGTCACATGATATATGACTTGATTTTCTTACTATTATTGCTGCTATGTAAAGATATTTTATATTAAATCACATCGTAGGATTCATTTTTGATGAATATTGGATCATTATATTAAAAAACTATATATGCATAAATTGATAAAATTGTGATAAATAAATATACTAGTGTCAAGTGTTGGTGGTCGAGAGGTCAGCACAGCTGCCTTACAAGCAGTTGTCTCGGGTTAGCGGGTTCGCTTCCCGGCTGATGCTGTGACACATGAAAAAAATAAAAAATAAAAATGCCAGTCTTTAGACAATTCATTCGAGACAACAAAAATGTTTATAAACATCATTAGTAGAAATTTTAACATTAAAATAAAAATTTCAATTCATATTAATATATTTGTAAACAAATAAATAGTCAAATCAACAGCAACAAAGTAATTTTGCATTTATTATAAGTTATATAACTTCTTAAATAAATATTTTTTGCTTTTATTATTTACACATAATCCTCCCTCCTCACACACACACGCATGAAGAAACCACAATTTATGCAAAGTTATCTTTAATGTTTTAAAATTATTTATACATTAATTTAAGGAAAAAATATTAATTGTATTAATTTGTTTTCTTTAAGCCCTTCGGATTTAGATGCTGATGATGAGGATAATCAAGATTATGATAATCATATCAAACCATCTCATCACATTACCCAGACTAATGTCATATCCACAACTGCAGTGAAATTAAGATCATCATGTCTCTCAGAAACCTCAATTCCATCAAATTATGATCCATTGTCTTCCACTAATGAAGATTTGGTCAAGGTTAGTATAATTGTTAATAAAATCACAAGAAATATATTTTTTATTATAAAAGGATAATACTCTAATTTGCAGTCCCAATCAATCTTTTATTTGTTTTATTTATATTTACTAATTATAATTTAATATTAAAATAGAAACCTTAAAAATTATATAAAGTATTACTAAAATAAATACTTCACAAAATAGTCGCACAAATATGTTACTAAGACAAATTCCAAGCAGATTCTAAAGAACCATTTTAAAATAAACATTCAAATGCGTTTACTTTTTGTAATGTATTCTGATGCGATTGTTTCATGAAGTATTTATCTTTCTAAACATTATCTGTTTGATCAACAGTAAAAGTCATTTATGAGCGATTAAAATTATTAGTATTACTAACGTATGCTTAAATGTGTTACAAATAATTTGCAGTTAGAATTTAGTCAGACATTTCATATCAATATGAATGTTAGAAAACTGAACGTGAAAATAAAATAAACGCTTAATTGTCTTTAAACTTTCTAATTTTGCATTTTTCCTTTTCGTCAATTGCTACGTTGTAGCCATGATATTGTTCAATAATTTATACTGTTTTCTCCAAAATTCTTGGCAGTAAAATCAATTTTTAAATCTGGAATTCTATAAGTCATTTTCAAATCTAATTAATAGCAATTAAAAATAAGTTTTAGTTTTGATCGTTTGATGAACGGAATTTGAAAGTAGAAGAGCTTAAAAAATAGTCTGGTTCTAATGCGTAAAATAATCTTTTGGCAGATGGCTGATAATAAGTATTACCTGTTCATCATTCTTCATGCTTACACAAGCTGTTAACCCAGAAGCAAAACTCTCCATACAGTAGCGCCACTCAACACAAACCTTCCTGGATCCATTGATTACTCTGGATTGTACTGAGTGGCACTACTGTATGGAGAGTTTTTTGCCTTTGTAATAATTTATATAATAATTGGTGTTTGTCAAGTAGAATTTGTGTAATGATCTGGTTTTTCAGTTTTGTTAGTTATTCATCATCATCATTATTCCTTAATATGACATAACATTATTCTTTCCCCAAATTGAGGACAATTTCTACCCCACTTTATATTCTCCTGTGGAAAAGTAAATACAATACTACAACGGACATTATATATAGCCAGGCAGAGTTTAATTTTTCAACATACTACTCATTACACCCCTCTTGCGAACTGTGAAGATATATGTAATAATTAAGAATGAATAGTGATGATATAATGGGTGTAAAGTAAAGATAAATGCTAATTAAAATTGATGAAACATATGGTAATTATTGCAAATATAAATTCTTCACTGTGTATCAATTACTATACCATAAGAGGTGTTATAACATGAAATGTTCCCATCTTATGTCAAAATTCTCAGCGTTGCATTGAAGGATTATCTTTGATTGCAAACAAATTGAATCTATAAAATCAAACCGATCATATTTACAATATATATATATATATCAGACTGTCAACATAGTTTGAAAATGTAGATATTTCAAGTCTCTAACACAACTGAAAAGGCAAATTATTCTCCAGAACAAAAATGATGAGAGTCTGGACGTATAGTTGTGATATAATAAAATTTGAGATGAATGGAATGCTTTTAAAAAACTTTGAAATATGCTTAATTGAAACTATTTTTTGTGATGAATTCTATAGCCATTCAAATTTCTTAATTTAAAAGTCATCTTTTATTGATAATTTTAAGCACACTCAATTGTTTATCAAGTTTGTATTACTTTATTTTTATCAATAAATTAATTGTTTCATTAATCCAGTTATGGATTTAATATTTTTAGTTTTTTTTTGTATATCACACATGAAATGATTTATGTGAATATGATTTATCATTTGTGTTGAAAATTTATTTTAACATTAAAAAAGATTTTAAAAATTGACGCTATCATTATACACGACATACTGATTAACATATTAAATATATTTTCTTTAATAAATGTTAAATACTATAAAAGAATTCAAAACAAAACTCTCCATATAGTAGTGCCATCTTGTGCTAACAAGAGCAATCAATGGATGCCAGAAGGCTTGTGCATAAAATCCCTATCTAGTGCCTACTCATCCAATATCCCCAGACTAGTTTCTGGCTTGTGGCCTTCATCAGTGAGGAGCCTTGGATCTGAGAGCACTGCACCTAGATCTTAGGATCTAATGCAACCCTCCAGCACCCACCTTTTAACTCTATTTAACTACAAAACTATGAGAATGAAATTGAAAACACTATTAATATTTTCAATCCAAGCTCAATAGCTTATAGAGTCATATGGGTCTGAACTCAATTCAGTACCCATACATTTTGGTGTCTTTGGCTCTTTAACAACCATAGCCACCACTATCCTATTAGGCAGGATTGGTGTTAAACCACTAAACATCACATGATCACTATCAATTGTTTAATAACAATTATTGTGCTAGTATGAGATAGTGATAAAAGAAATTAAATATATTTCTCAATTAGCTTCTTAAAGGGCAGTTTGATGCTCTACTGTTATAGAGTAAATAGAAATAGATTATGGATAAGTTTAGTAAAATGGATCTTATTAAGAGATCAATCAGAATTAATTAAAGTTAAAAATGGGGTGGGACTAAGGCAAGGATATCCTATGTCACCTATTTTGTCATATTTGAGAGAAATGGAGAGAGAGCAATAGAAAGACTAGAAGGAGGTATAGAGATATCATTAATAGATGAGAAGGGAGTGTATATATTATCAGGGCTTTTATTTGCTAATATTATCTTCGTGTGCATTGAAAATAGGGAAGATATGGAAGTTATGCTGAAGATGTACGCAAGAGTGGGTAAAGAGATGGGGGTTAAATTTAGTGAAGAAAAATCAAAAGTAATGTTGATAAATGCTGGGGAAAGAGAAGAGAAATAATATATTATTTGGGAATATAAAAATAGATGTGGTGAATAAATAAAACTATTTGGGAATAGTCTTAAGTAATCAGAGAAATTGCTTGGATGAATGGTAGAAAAAAATGATAAATGAAGCAAAGAAAATAAAAAGACTGATAAAGAAATTAACAGTGTTTTCATATAATAAATATGATGTAACAAGAATTGTATGGAAGGTAGTGGCAGTAGCAATGTTAACTTTTGGAAATGTTGCATTATGTGTTAGTAAAGGGGTGTTAGATTATTTAGAAAAAGTACAAAGAGAAGTAGGAAGCCATGCATTAGAGGCAGATGTGTGGACAGCAAAGGAGGCAATTCAAGAAGAAATGGGATGGTCAAGTTTTTATATGAGAGATGCAAAAAGCAAAATGAAAATGTTCAGTAGATTGCAATTTATGGATAATAAGAGAATAGCCAAAATAGTATTTAATTGGATTATGAGTAAAGGACAGGCAACAAGATGGATGAGAAAGGTAGTATGATATGCAGAAGATTTGAATAAAGACTTTATGTCAGTATACTTATACAAAAGGTGGGATGATTGTGTTAGGAGAATTGTTGAGTATTATAGTGGCAAAGAATGGGATAGAAGAATAGATGCATTAATAAAAAATAGGGAGTTGGAGAGATGGAGAACTAGTATGGAGAGTAAAAAGAGTTTAAATATATATAGAAGTAAACAGAATATTGAGTGTGAATTAATCTATGATAATAGCAAGGAAAGTAGTTTACTGTTTAAGGCTTGAACAGGATTGTTAGCAATAAGGAAATATACACATAAATGGAGAAATGTGGGTGATTTAGTCTGCAAGTTATATAAGGAAGGCATGGAAAATATTAGGCATTTGCTAATTGAATGTAAATGCTTACAAGCAAAAAGAATACAAGTAATGAAGTTATGGGAGAATAAATATAAACGAAGTGATTATAAGTGGGTTCTTGGTTTTTATGCTGGATTTAGAAAAAGATAAGGGGGATCTAGATATAAAAGGCATAGAGTGCACAAAGATGATGTTGTGGAAATGGGATGGAGCAGGATAGAGAAGAATATGGGAAAAACATAGGGTAGAAAAAAAGAAAGATAAGATAAGGTGGCTTTCTCTGGGCATAGTGGCTGAGAGATTCCTGATTTCAATAAAGGAGAAGCTATAGGGCATTGTATCACATATGTCTATAAATTGTATTTGGTTGAACAATTTTTAACCGATTGTATTACATTTAATTCAGTTAATGGTTTTTTTTTTAAAAAAAGATAATTAGTACATGACTAAAATATATTTCTGTATGTGCTTATTAATTATAAACAAGGCAAAACTCTCCATACAGTAGTGCCAACCAGGGTAATCAATGGATGCCAGAAGGCTTGCGCATAAAATCCCTATCTAATGCCTACTCATCCAATATCCCCAGACTAGTTTCTGGCTTGTGGCCTTCATCAGTGAGGAGCTTTGGATCTGAGAGCACTGCACCTAGATCTTAGAATCTAATGCAACCCTCCAGCAACCACCTTTTATCTCTACTTAACTATAAAACTATGAGAATGAAATTGAAAACACAAAAATATTTTCAATCTAAGCTCAATAGTAGTTTTATAGTTAAGTAGAGATAAAAGGTTGTTGCTGGAGGGTTGCATTAGATCCTAAGATCTAGGTGCAGTGCTCTCAGATCCAAAACTCCTCACTGACGAAGACCACAAGCTAGAAACTAGTCTGGGGATATTGGATGAATAGGCATTAGATAGGGATTTTATGCACAAGCCTTCTGGCATCCATTGATTACTCTGGTTGGCACAGAGTGGCACTACTATATGGACAGTTTTGCCTTGTTTGTAAACAATTATGTGCCAGTATAAGAGATGGTGATCATGTGATGCTTATTAATTATATAAATGAAAGCCATTAATGAATATGAATTAGAATTAAGCATGGATAAAGTCTGTTCCAAATTGGAGCAAAGCTAATTACTTCTAAACATATATGGTTGAAAGTTTTTAGATAATGTAATTAGTAAAAATGTTGAATGATCTAGGAATGTAAAAAAGTTGCAAGTATTTTTAGAACTATTGAACTTTTCTGAGATCTTTCTACAAGGAAAATCCACATATATTATTCACCATTACATAAATTATTTAAAAAGTGACAATGGTGGACATGACCAGAAAAACTAAATATTGCCTTTCAGAAAACTAAAGACCTTATTATGTCAAAGCATGTGTATTCAACTTACTTCATCGAGTCATCCGGGAATTGTCCACATGAGAGTTTTGGTTAGGTCATATGTCTAGTGGCCAAAGCTAAGCTAAGATATTGAACATATGGTGAAAACCTCTAATCTACTAACAAAAAACTGAAATCATCATCTCAGTCTACTCAGCCTTGGAAATGTTTATACCTGGGTCATGCTGAATCAATGAATGGTAATATATTTTTAGTAGTTGTAGACTCATATTCATTGTGGATGGGATATAAAATCATCAAAAACACTAGTGCTGTGAGTACCATTGGAGCACTGAAATAGAAACATAATTTAATGATAATAAAAAAAGTGTAAATATTAAATTAAATACAACCACTACTTATAGGCCCCTGAAACTGTATATTTTCAAAGTTTAAAATATAATCTTGCCAAAGATAATTGAACTTCTAACATTTTAACCATTCACTAAATATTATAAATAAGTTTCACATAATAAATGTATTGTTTCAAAAATACTTTTATTACATCAATTATTTGTAAAATAAGTGTGGTCGAGAGGTCAGCGAGACTGCCTTGCACTTGCAGGCAGTTGCCCGGGTTGCGGGTTCGCGTCCCGGCCGATGCTATGACACTTAAAAATAATAATAATAATAATAATTTATTTTGTAACAAATTCTATTTGAATTAAAGGATACATAAAAAAATTAGACTTAAACTTAAATTTATTTATATTTGGCAAGATTATATTTCAAACACATATTTAAAAAATGTCTATATTCATAATTTATTAAAATTAGCTTTTATATTTGTAAATATTGGTCTGGTGAATATTGTCTTCTTATTACAAAGATCCCTTTGCACTGGATCATTTAAAGAATGATTAATTAATTTTTTAACTTATAAATTTATTAATAATTAAATCAATATTAAATTACATTCAATAAGCTTATATATAAAATATGAGTGTGATAAACCACATAATACTAAATTGTCCATGCACTTTACTACTGCTAAATTCAAATTTTCTAGGAGATATAAAGTTTTGAAGAAGATTTCTGGGACAGTCAAAACTGTAAATTGTAAAAAGGGGTGGTAAATAAAGCATTGTGTAACAGTAGTAAAGTGCATGGACAATTTAATATTATATGGTATACATTTGGCAATGCAATAAGAAAGAATAATTGTTATATTTTTTGAGTATGATAAACATGATTATATGATACAATATGTGGTTTTAATACTGTACATTCTAAAGCATATTCCAATATTAACCATAAATTAGAAATCAAAATTAAACTACAATATTTTTCTAAATTGTTTTATTTTATTTTATATAGTTATTATGTCAAAAAGATGAAATTTGGCTTGATATATACAAGGGCCTTCTCTTACATGAAGTTAAAACTTTGCATGTACAGGCCATATGACACACAGTAAGCCATGTTAAACATTCTATCCTTGTTATTTACAATGGTAAACCCATACAATCCTCCCTTATTACTCTTCCTTACCAAGCTACAGTCACTAATATCATTTTCACATCACATGATCACCATTTCTTATGTTTGCTCATAACTGTTATTAAAACAGGCAAAATTCTCTATACATATTGCCACTCAGTGCAAACCAGAGTAATCAATGAAATGCCAGAAGGCTTGTGCATAAAATCCCCATCTAGTGCCTACTTATCCAATATCCCCAGACTAATTTCTGGCTTGTGACCTTCGTCAATGAGCTTGGATTGAAAATATTATAGTGTTTTCAATTTAAGTCTCATAGTTTTGTAGTTAAGTAGAGATAAAAGATGGCTGCTGAAGGGTTGCATTAGATCCTAAGATCTAGGTGCAGTGCTCTCAGATCCAAGGCTCCTCACTGATGAAGGTCACAAGCCAGAAACTAGTCTGGGGATATTGGATGAGTAGGCATTAGATGGGGATTTTATGCACAAGCTTTCTGGCATCCATTGATTACTCTGCTTTGCACTGAGTGGTAATACATATAGAGAATTTTGCCTGTTTTATTATCATTTTCCTAGCATTGCGAGTTATTACATGGATTCCAATATTTATAATATGCTTTAAACACATATAGGTGAAGTTAATAAAATTTTTCACAAATAACAACTTTTAACTTAGTATTAAACAATTCAAAACAAAGCCAAACTCTCCATATAGTAGTGCCATCTTGTGGTAACAAGAGCAATCGATAGATGCCAGAAGATGGCACTACTATATGGAGAGTTTTGCTTTGTTTTGAATTGTTTAATAACAATTATGTGCTAGTATGAGATAGTGATCATGTGATGTTTAGTGGTTTAACTTAGTGTGTAATAACTTGCAATGCTAGGAAAATGACATTAGTGAGTGTAGTTTGGTAAGGAATAGTAAGGGAGGATTGTATGGGTTTACCAGTGGAAATAATGATTTTAGAAAGATAGAATGTTTAACATGGCTTACAGTGTGTCATATGGCCTGTACATGCAAGGTTTTAACTTCATGTAAGAGAAGGCCATTGTACATATCAAGCCATATTTCATCTTTTTGACATAATAACTATATAAAATAAAAAGAAACAATTTAGAAAAATATTGTAGTTTAATTTTGATTATCTAATTTATGGTTAATATTGGAATATGCTTTAGAATGTAGACTATTAAAACCACATATTGTTCTTATAATCATGTTTATCACACTCAAAAAATATAACAATTACTCTTTCTTGTTGCATTGCCAAATGTATACCATATAATACTAAATTGTCCATGCACTTTACTACTGTTACACAATGCTTTATTTACCACTCTTTTTTACAGTTTACAGTTTCGATTGCCCCAGCAATCTTCTTCAGAACTTTATACCTCTTAGAAAATTTGAATTTAGCAGTCGTAAAGTGCATGGACAATTTAGTATTATATGCTTTATCACACTCATGTTTTATATATAAGCTTAATGAATGTAATTTAATATTGATTTAATTATTAATAAATTATAAGTTAAAAAATTAATTAATCATTCTTTAAATGATCTAGTATAAAGGGATCTTCGTAACGAGAAGACGATATTCACCAGGCTAATACTTACAAATATAAAAGCTAATTTTAATGAATTATGAATATAGATATTTTTTAAATATGTGTTTGAAATATAATCTTGCCAAATATAATTAAATTTAAACTTTAAAGTCTAATTTTTTTTATGTATCCTTTAATTCAAATAGAATTTGTTACAAAATAAAATTATTATTTTTTGCATATTTATTAAGCTTATTTTACAAATAATTAATGTAGCAAAAGTATTTTTGAAACAATACATTTATCATGTGAAACTTATTTATATTTAGTGAATGGTTAAAAGGTTAAAGTTCAATTATCTTTGGCAAGATTATATATTGAACATTTGAAAATATACAGTTTCAGGGGCATATAAGTAGCGGTTGTATTTAATATTTACACTTTTTTATTATTAGATTATGTTTCTATTTTTTTATATATATGAATCCTACAAAAAAACCCGTGGAAATATTATAATTAACAAGAATAAATAAAAGGTAAATATAACGTGTAAATGCCAAGGTCTATATATATTAAAACGTTGTCAAATATCCTCACCCTTTATAAATAATGCATATAAAGATATTTCATTATTTATATCCTCACCCTTTATAAATAATGCATATAAAGATATTTCATTATTTATATAAAGAAGGGTGAGAATATTTGATTACTGTTATATTACAGTAATATAGACATCAATGTTTACACATTCTATTTATCTTTTTATTTATTATTGTTAATTATAATATTTCTACTTTTATTTTATTTTTTGTATTAATATAAAAAAATAGAAATATAATGTAATATTATTGCCATGTACTATGAGTGACAAATAAATAATTGATACTGGCAGAATTGAGATGGTAAGCTAATAGTTTAATTTAAATAACATATGAGCATATTTACAAGTTTAGATAGACTAATTAAGGCGCATAAAAATAATAAAAGGTCATGGTAAGCACATAATAAACCCTAGTCCTATTTTTTGATTTATAGGGACAGGAGTCTCTGAATTACATAAATACCAGAACCCACATACCAGGTACTGGAAGTTTATATACCCCTCAAGATTTCTGGAGTCTACACATTTTACCTAATATGGTGGGTTTTTTTTTACGTACCTTACCATATATGGCATTTTTTACATTCCAATGGTATTTTTTACATACCTCACTATATTTGGCATTTTTTACAGTTTTCTGTTGACCTAACACATTGCTACACATTGATAATTACACACACCTTGAGTTATTGTATATAATCATTATACATAATTATTGTCCAAAGTTATTATTTTTATTCTACACAATTATTCTACATTATTTCTTGCTTGACCTTGAACAACACTTCTCCCCCACTCCAGAAGTATAATTTTTCACCTAACATAGTCTTTGAGATAAGCAGGAGGGTTTCTGGTTCTTGCTGGTTGCTGGCGGTCTTTGCTGTGCCTTGACAATGATTTTAGTGTAGCATCTCATTTTTGGAAGTGTCTCTAACCAACAACAATTCCTTTTCTTCAGGGTTATAGATCTCCAGACTGGTTGATGCTGCAGTTTATGCTTCAACATTGTTATCGATTGCTTGTTCACTGTCTCCATTATTTACAGTTGACAGTTATTGTCTTTTCAGTTGATTTTTATGCTTCTGAAGTTTTACACCCTCTTCGGTTTCAATTTTTGCTAGTTGATTTGCAATATTTCTCGTTGCTTTCTCCCAATTCTTTTTTTAATTTATTCAGTGATCAAATGTTGTCACTGACCATTAATGTCTCATTAATTCTTTGTCAGATAGGTAACAAGATTGACAATTTATTCCTTATTTTTCTTTGAAACAACAGTTCTGCTGTGGTTTTTTCAGTGGCACTAGATGGCATATAATGTTGATGAAATGTTATTTTAAGTAAGGCTTCATTTATATTTTCAGGTTTGGTTGCTTAAACTTTTTTTTATGTTTTGGACCACCTTCTCAGTGATTCCATTTGACTCAGAGTCATACATTGGTAATTTATGTGCTTTAATCCCCATTCGTTAATAAAATCTTCGAATTTCTCTGAGTTGAAAGCAGTACCATTATGTGACACAAGAATCTCTGGTGTTCCCAGTACAGCGAATATCTCTTTAAGATTCTCAATAGTTGCAGATGAACTAATATTTTTATTATTCTGTATTCAATCCTATGGCTACATGAATCCACCATTACTAAGTAATAATGTCCTTTCCATGGATTGGCATGGTCAATGTGGATTCTTTCCCAAGCTTTCTCCAGGGTAGGCCATGAAATATATATTTTTGGCAGTTGAGCTTAGATGACTATATTTTTGGCAGTTGAGCTTCGCATGCCAGGATTTTAGCTCTAACTATTCCCGGATGACCTTGATGTAATAATCTAAGTACTCTTCCATGACGTTAGTTGGGTACAAGTATTTTCTCATATACAGCCTCTCATATACTTTCCATAGTCCTTTATGTAGGGAGAACGTCTAGTGGGCCATTTGCTCCTTTATCCAATTTTAAAGAATTTTGTAGTGAAAGTCTGCATTAGTCCATTCGGCTATTGTTCAACTATTGATAGTGTTTGACGCTAGCTGATCAATATAATTTATATAGTCTTTGTCATAGCAAATTCAGCTTTATCTGGGTATCAAGATAATGCATTCGCATACGATATATTTTTACTATGTGTTTCTATATCGATTTTTAATGACATGTATCTTTATGCCTAGGGGTGCAAACCATTCTCAGCCTATTATGGGGTTAATTTTCCTGCTCACTATGTGTAGTGGTAATATTTTACTCTTCTTTGTTTCTACCTTTACTTTCGTGATTCCTAGTATTCTCATGGGATTTTTGTTAGCATCCCAGGCTTTGAGGTGACTTTTCTTTATTTGGGGGGGGGGGGTAAATTCTTAATTAAACTTTTCCAATCCCTGTTTTTCATCAATGATACCCCTATCCCACTTTCAATTTCCGTGGTTATTGGCTTGCCAATTATTTTTTACATTTATCATAATTTGATCCGATTTGTCTATGGTAGTGTTTTTTATATAGCTACTTTCCATCACACTGCATGAAAATTTTCTGCTTGGCTTCTTGTCTGTATGGTAGTGTCCTCTTTCAGGGGTGTCAGTTACTTTCCTACAATTTTCACAATCTTGCTTATTGCAAGCAGGGGCTTTGTAACCAATTTTCCACATTATTGTAGATTGAGGTAGTTCTGGTCTTGTGAAACTTCTGAATTCTCTCGCTTGATAGTTTATGAGATGTTCCTCATCCAATGGCTTCTTTGTAGGTTAGATTTTTTACTGCTAATAATATTTTCCTAAACTGATCATCTATTAGCCCATATAATACTTCCTCAATGAGATTTTCCTTTAAGTATTTGTCGTAAAGGCATGGTTTTGCCATCTCTCAGGTTCATATCATAATCTTTTATTTTTCTCTTGCCTTTTTCCCCTAAAATGTAATCAAGCAGTAAACTTGGATGGCTGGGAGTTGAAATAATCATTTAGTATTGTTACAAAATTGTTGTATTTCTGCATTTCCGGAGAATTGGGTTTGCACTGTTTGTTGGCTATCTTTATTTCCTTTTAGCCTGCGAACGAAAGTAAAGAGGCTATTTTTGCAATATTATTAGTAATACCATTTAGTGTAATTTTTTATTCTCTGAATATACAGTGGCCAATCGCTCAGACTATCTACATTGAATTTGCATACACGATTTACAATATGCCTGCCATTTTCCTTGTTAGTTCAAATCCAGTGACGACTGCTCTAGTTTGCTATTCAGACAATTACTTGTGATTCAAATCCTATGACAACTATGCTAATTTGCTGTATCTCTTGAGTAGCATGCAAATAATTGACTAAGACAGAATTGAGATGGTAAACCAATAGTTTAATTTAAATAATATATGAGCATATTTACAAATGTACATAGCCTATTTAAGATGCATAAAAATAATAAAAGATCATGGTGAACTGCACATAATAAAACCTAGTCCTGCTTTTTGATTTATGGAGGCAGGAGTCTCTGAATTATATAAATACCAGAACTCATATATCAGGTTCTGGAGTTTATATATCCCTCAAGACTTCTAGAATCTTTACAAACTTTACCAAATATGGCATTTTTTATATATCTTAGCACATATGATGTTTTTTTTTACATATCTCACTATATATGCATTTTTTTACAGTTCTGTGACTTATAAGGCCAGGTATGTAACTATGACCTAACAACATTGTTATGCAATGATAGTTACAACATTGGTAAACATTGATTGTTATACATATCTTGCATTATCATATATGATCATTATATACAGTTATTACACACAATTATTGTACAAATTTATTATTTTTATTCTACACAATTATTATACATATTTTTTATACATTTATTGTTGCACATACATATATATTTCTTGCTTGACCTTGAACATCGAAGTTATAATAAAAAAAGAAGACAAAATGCAGTATTAAATACTGTTGCTAACTTGTCAGCCATTTTGTTTTTTAACATTTATTTTATGCACCTGAAACTGTATATTAAAATAAATCATTTGTAAGGTTGGTAGACAGGATACAAGTACCAAATTACTTTCTTATAGGTAAGTTTAAATTTATCAAAAAATATATTTAAAATTCTTTAGAATTAATAAGTAAAAAGAGTCTGCAAAAATTCTCAAGCTAATACTTGAAATTATTCCTGCCATCTATAGACAAAAATGAAAACTAAAATGGTAGTATCACTAACATTAAAATGATATAATATTGCATTATGATTTTCATTGGGATGAAACATCTAAGTATTATTGCCATCAGTTTTTCAAACAATTAAAAGTAATTGTTGATGAAATTAATTCAAGATTCAAAGATTTTAATGAAATTAGACTTAATGATTCTTTTATTAATAATTCGTTTTAAAATAATTGAAGAATCACAAAAATGTTGCATTATATTGCAAATTTGTTTACCTCAAAGCTGACATTGAATTAGACATAATTACAATTTAAAATGATTTATATTAGAATACCAATTGGTGATAACATTTGAAATAATGCAAAAGAGAAAGATTTAATTTTTTACAGATTTTGCTAATAAAATCCTATTTTCTTTGACTCAACATAAATATCTGAAACAGTACTGTTAGATATAAATATTATTAAATAAAAACTGAGAAATAAAATAATTCAATATTTTCCAAATCTAAACAATATCAAATTTTTGAGAAAATTGAAAATGTATATTCTCTTGCTTCTACTAAAATGTTATAATACAAATAAAATATTTTAATCGTATTTGGTTTTTAAATGGTTTGTTGTTTTCTAAAATAAATTTATATGGAGAATAAGAAGTCCGTAGATGTCCGAAAAAAAAAACTTCCATATGAAGAACGCTGTATACATGTAGTTAAATACATATATACATTTAAATCATAATGCCTAATATATGTGTCTTTGTTTAAAAAGAATTTATCTATTTTTTTTCACAGCACATGTTTAAGATATCATATTAGTTAAATATTGATATAAAAATTATACATCAAATTATGGACAAAATTATTTGCTGTTTTGCAAAAAATTCTATTTTTTGTTTTTGTTTATTAGTTTATTCTTTCCTATTACAGCTCCTTGAAAAAGAAAGAGAAGAAAACAGGCGCCTTTCACGACAACTTGAACAGAAAGATAGAAGAATTGAATATTTGGAAAAGGAAATAGAACTTTTAAATCAGGTACCTGATTTTAAATATGAAATTAATGAAATATTATACTTAAATGTTGTTTCTCTTTTTCTGAATATATATTGTAACTGAGATGGGTACTAAGTGAATAGAGAGCAAAGAGTCATTTATTCTAGTCACACAGTTAAGTTGCCAAATTCTATACTGAATATAGGGGAGAGGTGATATGGAAAAAACAGTTGGTTACCAGTTTTCACTTTGTAAATATGAATATAAGACTATTTATGCAATAATATCATGTCATGAAAAAGGTACAGAAATTTCTTCTGAAAATGATCAGACTTTATCCTTGGCTTCAAATATTATTCCAAATTTATATAATAAATGTGAAAGATTTGAAATATAAAATCAAAAAACTTATTTAACTAAGAAATAATTAACAATCAATTTATCAGGATGTTATTAATTATTCTTTAGTAAGCTCGATTAAAACACCTCAAAATCTACTCCTCCGTTTACATTTTTTCAAAAGAATTGATCTAAGTCTTTAAGCATGGATTATAAATTCAAAAGTCATTGCACACCTTCCTATAAGTATATATAACCTTTCATATCTTAAAAATTCAATAAAATTGTTTTCTTCTTTTTTCTGTTTAAAATCTTATTATTTTCATGAATCTCTCTATATATATTCCAATGCATTATATATACATTTCTGACATTTCACCTATACTTCCTTGTAATCATTATCAAGGATCTACAATAATACATACATATATATATTATTGTTATATTTTTAACTCATAATATTTAACATTTGCATATATATTTTTCATTATGTAAATTTTATTATTATTATTACTTACTTCCCCCCATTCTTTATTTTTTTATATAGAACAAATTGTTAATTAATGGTTTTAATTATATATTTCGTAAACAAATTATAAGTGCTAGGAACACTTCGATAAGCCAGCCATATGTGCATTGAGAGAAATTGAAAAGTGCAAAATAAAGGAGGCGTGGCACAATGCTAATAATTCTAACTCTACAAGCAAAAAGGAATCCTGTTTCCTGCTTTCAAAAAAGTGGGCAATTTAACTCATTTGTACGAATTTACATCATATTTATACTTCTCACCCTTCTGTCCATAATTTCTATGAATATGATATCAGTTCATGATATCTAAAGCAGATTAGCATAACACTGAACCAATAAACATCACATGATCACCATTTGTTATGCTTGCTCTTAACTATTATTAAAACAGGCAAAACTCTCTATATATGTATTGCCACTTGGATGAGTAGGCACTAAATGGGGATTTTATGCACAAGCCTTCTGGCATCCATTGATTGCTCTGGCTTGCACTGAGTGGCAATATATATATATAGAGTTTTATCTGTTTTAATAATAGTTCAGAGAAAGCATAGGAAATGGTGATCATGTTATGTTTATTGGCTCAAAACCAATTCTGCCTAATAGGATAGTGGTGGCTATGGTTATTAAAGAACCAAAGACACCAAAATGTATAGGTGCTGAACTGAGTTCAGACCTATATGACTATATAAGGTGATGAGCTTGGATTGAAAATATTATAGTGTTATCAGTTTAAGTCTCATACTTTTGTAGTTAAGTAGAGATAAAAGGTGGTTGCTGGAGAGTTGCCTTAGATCCTAAAATCTAAGTGCAGTGCTCTCAGGTCCAAGGCTCCTCACTGATGAAGACCACAAGCCAGAAACTAGTCTGGGGATATTGGATGAGTAGGCATTAGATGGGGATTTTATGCACAAGCCTGCTGGCATCCATTGATTACTCTGGCTTGCACTGAATGGCAATATGTATATATAGAGAGTTTTGCCTGTTTTTTTAAACAAATTTTGAAACAAGCTTTTTTTTAGCTAAGTGCTTCCAGCACTTATAATTTACACAGAGGCTAAACTCTCCTTACAGTAGCGCCATTCAAGGCAAGCCAGAGAAATCAATGGATGCTGGAAGGTTTGTGCATAAGATCCCTATCTGATAGTGTTGACTCATCTAATATCCTCAGACTAGTTTCTAGCTTGTAGCTTTCATCAGTGAGGAGCCTTGGACCTGAGAGCACTGCACCTAGATCTTAGAATCTAATGCAACTCTCCAGCAGCCACCCCTTATCTTATTAGCTAACTATAAAGCTTTGACAAAAAAGTTTTCAATTCAAACTCATTAGCTTGTATAGTTGTATGGATCTGAACTCAGTTTAACATGCATACTTTTTGGTATTGCTGGTTCTTTAATAACCAGAGCCACCATAATCCTATAGGGGCAGGATTGGTATTAAACCACCAAGCATTACATGATCACCATTCTTTATGCTTACACAGACATTACATGGTTACCATTCTTCATGCTTACACAGACATTACATGGTCACCATTCTTTATGCTTACACAAGCTGTTTACACAGAGGCTAAACTCTCCATACAGCAGCACCACTCAGATGCTAATTACATATAATAATTGGAGCATTGAACTTTCCCTCAGAACTAATCATATTATTGTACAGATGGCATTTCTTTAACATAATTTGTTCTGAAGCGGAAGTTTATCACTCCACCTACTCCAAATTTATGATTTTGAAGCAAAGATATGTGAGTTTTTGCTAACTTATTGCAATGATGGATTATGTGTTAGTAAAGAGATATTAGATTACTTAGAAAAAGTACAAAGGGAAGTAGGAAGACATGCATTAGATGCAGATGTGTGGACAGCAAAGGAGGCAATTCAAGGAGAAATGGGATGGTCAAGTTTTTATATGAGATGCAAAAAGCAAAATGAAAATGTTCGGTAGATTGCAGTTTATGGGTAATAAAATAATAACCAAAATAGTATTTAATTGGGTTATGAGTAAAGGGCAGGCAAGAAGATGGGTGAGAAAGGTAATGCTATATGCAGAAGATTTGGACAAAGAATTGATATCAGTATACTTGTACAAAAGGTGGGATGATTGTGTTAGGTGGATTGTTTAGTGTTATAGTGGTAGGAATGGGATAGAAGTATAGATGCATTAATAAAGAATTCGGAATTGGAGAGATGGAGAACCACTATGGAGAGTAAAAAGAGTTTAAATATATATAGAAGTAAACGGAACATTGCGTGTGAATTAATTTATGATAATAACAAGGAAAATAGTTTACTGTTTAAGGCTTGAATGGGATCTTTATCAACAAGAGACATGTAAATGGAAAAATATGGGTGTTGTATTTTGTAAAAGTTTTATATAAGTTTCTGCACTCTGGAAAAACTAGAAAATATTAGAGAAAAATATTTAGATTGCAAACTGATAAATTGTAAATTTAATTAAAGAATTTATGTTAATTGCAATTGATAAATTCCAAGAAATATTTGCTGATCACAAATATTTCTCGATAAGATTAATTAATGAATGGAAGAAACTAAATTGCTTTATATGGAAAGGAATTCTGAAAGCACCAATTAATTAGTTATAGACTTAAATACCTTATCATCTGGAGATAAGTGATTAATTGTGCGAGTAATCAGAAAACTATAAAAAGAGTGAACAATAAGTTGCTGTGTTCTTTTCCAGTTATTTGGGCACAGAGAGTACAGAGTGGATTCAGTTCAATTCCAGTGTAGGAGAAATCGTGTCAGTGCTTTGGTCAATGTCCAGCACTCAGTGGAAATGTAGTTCACAGGCATGGCTGTATAGGCCCACAGAGATTGGGAGACCGTAGTCTGAGGAAACCATCTAGCTAGCAGTTAAATAAAGAGTTGAGTTTCCAGTGGTTTTTAAGTGGAGTTACTAATGGACTGTTGCAGAGACGGAAGCTGTAAGGAGCTTATAGTCAGTCACAGTGCTACACTATGAGGTGTCGTGAGCAGCTAAACTGGACTGAGGCCAAGGTGTGCGTAAACCTAACCCATTGTGAACCGTTTTTGTAGCAGCCAGCCTGAAAGTACATTGTGGGAATTGAACGTTAGTGACCCATTGAGATCGTGTTGTTGCAGGCTATTCGCTAATCTGATTACTTAAAATATTGTGTTTTTATCTATATATTTATTTGCTGGCTGCCCAGTCATACCTGCGGACACAGCAATGGATGATTTAATCTGCAAGTTGTGTAAGGAAGGCATAGAAAATACAACTTGTAAATGCTTGAAAGCAGAAAGGGTACAAATAATGAAGTTATGGAAGAATAAATATAAGCAAAGTGATTATACAGAAAGTGGGTTATAGGTTTTTATGCTGGTTTTGGAAAAATATAGGGTGGGATTTAGATATGAAGGCCATAGAGTTGACAAAGATTATGTTATGGAAATGGGATGGGCAGATTATGGGGAACGTAGAGTGGGGAATGGAAAGGGAAGGTGAAGTGGCTAACAGCTTTGACTTTGTATAAGGAGAAGTCACAGTGCATCACATCAAAGTAAAGAGAAAACTAATTGATAAGTTTCATATTTTTTAGTAAAAAAATCAAGAACATATAATACATATAGCGATCAAACCAATATAAAATGGTTACAAAATGACTTCGTATAAGGAGAAGTCGCAAAGCATCACATCAAAGTAAAGGAAAAACTAATTGATAAGTTTCATATTTTTTAGTAAAAAGAAACAAAAACATATAATACATATAATGATCAAACCAATATAAAATGGTTACAAAATAAATACATGTATTTAATATAAGCACTCTGTAAAAAACTTAATTAGCAATGAGGCAAAGTATAACTCCATAAGAAGATTAAATTCATAAAATTGCTATTAATTACTTTCTAATAGATTACATTACTTATATAATATTATTAAGCTTGTCAAATCCTTGCTTACATATGATTCTTTTTTTTTTTTTATTTCCATGTTTAACATCTATATTCTTGGATTTCAGTATTTCTTTGTATTTTTGAATGAGTGCTATGTCATCTGCATTTGATCAGTTATTGATTCTCATTCCATTTTAGATAGTTTTTATACCACTTTTCACTGACTCTTATCTGGTAATCTTTCCTTATGTGAAATAAATATATTTAGTGACGATGTTTCCTTTGACTCCTTTGCCAAGTTCAACTTCAAATTTTTTCATATATTCTCGCGGCTGTTTTTTTATAAACAAAGATTAATTTCTTTATGTATGTTTCAAATTCTGTCAAATCATCTTTTGTTATTATGTCAGAAGATAGAAATCCTTTTACGATGAATTTCTCAGTAACTAGATTGAGGATTAATATGTAATGTATGGTACGTTTCTGTTGCCAATCTGCTTATTTATCTTTTGAATGTTGTAGAATTACGATTTTAAGAATCTATTTATGAAATAAAGCTTCCCATTTCAAATAATGTATAATAACTTCTTTGACATATACATTTAAATATATATTATATTTATATAAAAAAAATGTATACCTTTTTAGCTTTTTTAGTAATATAATAGTCAAGCCAATAATAACATCAATCGTAGGTACATAGTTATTATTTTTCATCTTTGCTATCCTGCAAAAATAGACTTTTTGACTGACATCTATTGAGAAAAATTATAATTAAAAATAATAGTTTTATATGGATATATTTATAAACTTAAGTTAATTCTAGTTACATTAATTACAGAATCAAGTCAGCCCAGTAATTACAGAATCAAGTCAGCCCAGTACTCTTATAAAATAATTCAAAGGTCACTAAAAAAAAAGGATTAATACTGGTTCTGTAATTTTCACATTTCAATTCTTTTTTTTTTTATATAGACTGGCATTAGCAATGATTTTGTCCATACTTTAATCATTATAAATTTGTTTCCTGCAATATTACATAGTCTGTAATGCATCTAATCCTACCTCTTGAAAATAATGGAACAGTCAGGCCCCTAGTCTTCATTAATTCATTGATCTTTGAACCCTTTTTAGCAAATTGTCATCTTTACTATTATAAGTCTATAATTTCCGTAAATCAGTCATTAAGTAATTAGGAGTGAAAGTAATAGGAGAAAGAACTAAACATTGAAAATAATCGTAGGATTTGGTTAAAATATAGGTTAAGGATGTAAACTAGTATATGTGGTGTGACAATTTAATTCCCAGAATGCACCTTCATAAAATTATCTGTAGAAGTGTACCCTAATGGCTACAATCAGCATCAAAATAGTCCCCTTGTGCATTTATACAAGTATTAAAATGGCACTCTCATTCTGGAAGCACACCTGAAACTCATTTTCAGGAGAATATTGTTGAGCGGCTGTCTCACATTCTTTTGGATATCAGTTATAATAGAAAATCTTGGTTCTTTTAGTGCAGTTTTTAATTTTGGAAAGAACCAAAAATCACAGGATGCTAAGTCAGGTAAATAGGCAGGATGGTCTAGTTGCGTAATTGATTTTTTGGCCAAATAGTCTCAGACAATGAGTGCACTCTGACCCATTTTTACACCAAAGCATATACTTGAATATTTATTATGTTCTTAGTAGCTGACTAACAATTTGCTTTATCGGCTTAAAATTTACACACATGGTAGCTTAAACATGGTAGAACAGAAATGTTCAATATTTATGTGATATCGAAGCAATTAGGTCATGGTTCACATCGCACAGCATTCTGGGAATTAAATTGTCACACCTTGTATATAGAATTGTGGGAAAAAAATTTGCTTCATACAAAAAAACAAAATTTATAAAGGCTATGGATATGTGAAGAATTATTTAAATATTCAAGCCTTTAAACTAATTTTTTGATGATTTTTGATCAACGGTTTGTTTTACATAATTTAAAACGGTACGTCTGATTTCGAATTTCATTCTTGCTTTTGTCTTGAATATTTCTGCTGCCATTTCATGTTAGGATTTATTGACCATCTTGTGTACTCCTCTGGTTTTATATTCACTGTATTATTATTCTGTTTCTATACTGATCGTTCAAATTTTTTTGGGTCATCCTAACTTTGATATCTTATTACACTTTTTCCAATACTGCTCTTTGCAGTTTTTGAATTGTTATTGATGCCTTTTTTTGCAGCAATTATCAATGTTTCTTGCATAATTCAGTCTTTTTATTACAATTTATTTTCTGTAATAAAAATATTACCGAGATTTATGACTGTGAAAACTAATTTTTTTTTGGCCGTATTTTTGGTTTCCTTTTTAATCATGGATTGATGTTAAACTATAATTTCTAATTCTCTTGGTTAGATCTCTTAAATTTTTAAAATGAAATAAATTTTTCAAACTGCTTATTAATGTTTTCAGTTACTCTGCTAGTTTTGGTCATCTCCTATTGATTGATATCATGTTTGTCTTTGTCATATTTTTTTCTTTGCATTATTTGTTTTCCATGTCTATTTTTTGAGATATTCCTACTGGACGCATTGCAAATCATTGTATAGTCTAAAGTTAATTTTAAAAACCATTGATCATGTTTATTTGTTTTCGCTTAAATCTTATTTGCTGATAATATTACATTCAAATATCAGCCTTTCAAGCTAATTGAGCACACGCCTTTTGAGAGTGTTAAATAAATGAATACTTTCCTCTTCAATCCAAGATATAGTATTTATGCAGGAATAAGAGGATCCTTTTTATTCCTGCATAAATACTGTATCTTGGATTGAAACACGGCGCTAGATAAAATAATTGCTTATTTGCTAATAATGTGTTTCTATGATCCATTATCACTTCTAATCTTAACATTCAAATCTTCCTCCAGTAATAATAATATCATTGTGAGGCCCGCCATCAAGTTTTAGTTTCAAATTCTTCTTTTTATAAAATTATTTTATTTTTCCTATTTGATGTAGAGATAACTGACAGCAATGTTACTTTGATAGGCTTATGTGATGCCAATGAATTATTCCTTTTTTTACCTCATAGGAATCTTGCATTAGTTTTGTGTTTTGAATTATTTCCAGATCGTATGATCTCAAGCATTTAATATTTTAAAGCTGGTTCATCATATTTTAGCCAACGTAAGAGTATTATAATTACAATCTTGCATTTTCTTTCAAAGTAAATCCACTTATCCAGATGGTGTTCTGAAATTCCAAATTATCCCAGACAACACACCATTGTTGTTTTTCCCCAGTAACTACCTCATTGCTTCAGTCATAATAATTAAATTGAAATTGTAGATTTGTTATACTGGATGTCTTCTGAGCTGTCATAGTAAAAGTTGTACCATACTTTGAAGTCATAATTTTATATAAAATATATGTTATAGTGATATTAGCGATTAAGCCAATGCACATGCACTTTTAAAGATAAATTATAAATGAATACTCTTTTTCCAGACACGAGATATAGTATTTTAGAAAGAATGGAATGAATCCAGCCATTCTTTTGACCCAAACGTTTATGTATGGGGAAATCTTAAGTGTCCATTCTTTCTAAAATACTATATCTCGTATCTGGAAAAAGAGTATTCATTTATAATTTATCTTTAAAAGTGCATGTGCATTGGCTTAATCGCTAATATCACTATTACATAAAAAACATAGCGCTATATAAAATAATATCTCATTATAAATATGTTATCATTTCCAACTATTACTGATCTACTGCAGGATGAAGGTCTCTCCAAGTTCAATCCATTTTTTCCAATCTCTGACCTCTCCATATCACCCCAGCACATTTCCTTATTTCATCACATGTGGTCACTTTTTAGGTCTTTTACATTCTCTTGGAATCCATTTTAAGATTTCAACTGTCCATCTATTATCATCTTTTCTAATAATATGTCCAGCCCAACTCCACTTCAATTTCTTAATTCTTTGAATGATGTCAGTAATATCTATTGTTCTTTTATCCATGTATTTCATTTTCGATCTTTTCTTTGTTTGTTACTCCTAACATACAATATGTTCAGCTCACCTTCACTTCAATCCCTTAATTTTTTGGAAGATATCAGTAATACCTATTATACTCTTTTCCATGTATTTCATTTTCATTCTTTTTTTGTTACTCCTAACATACAGCTCTCCATACTTCTTTGATTGGTCGGAAGTCTTTGTATTGTTCTTCTCTTAAGTGTCCACGTTTCAGATCTATAATTAAAAATTGATAAAACTCATTCATTAAAATCTTCTTTTACAAGCACAGATGCATATTTCTTTTTAATATTATCTCTAGCAAAATACTCTAACCAAGTTTAATTCTATAATTAATTTCATCCATTATCTTTCCGTGTAGTAATAATCTGACCAAGATATTTGATGTTATTTGAATTAGTTCTCCACCAGTGGTGAAGCTAGAATTTGCAGATCTTTATGTACATTTTTTTTTAAAAAAGAACTTTTTTTACTATTTATAACATGTACCTTAATAATTTTTAAAATATATATAAAACAAAAGGGCCTGTAATATCCAGGGATCCATAAATAATGCTTTGTTTTATGGTAGTTACACTACTGCAATCCACAGTTTATATATATTCTCAAATACTTCTTCAGGGAAATTATTCAGTTAATAATTGGGCTGAAGCCATAACTAAAATTACAGTGGAGTAATTTTTCTGTCAGAGTTTTTATAAGAAATAGTTAGCTGGCAGATCAAATTTTCTGTTTAAAATCCTATCACAAATATATAATAGTTAGTAAATTTCATATTTTTTAAAAAATAGAACACTGCTTCATGATGGAAGGTTTATAGGCAAATCGTACATTCATCTAGCTTGTCTATGACCTGGGTTTTAATCCAGGTCAAATCAAGTTAGAGTTTTTTTTCCAATAAACTTAGAATATTTTTCTCAGGTCACAGCTAACAATCCAAAATTGACCATTAAATGGTTATCTAGATATCAATTCTACGTTACCCAGCTATATTAGTGCCTTTTTTAAAATCTGTCCTCTAGAGGAATATGGGAAAGATCTTTGCACTGAATTATTAGTACTTTATTTTAACCTTTCTTATTGGGCAGCTAATTGGATAGGCCATGGACTTGTCTTTTTGAGACATGAAAAAAATTTCCATTATCCACTTGCTCAGATCTCATACCCAGATCATAGGCATGGGAATCAGATATGCTAACCAGTAACCACAGGCGGCTTACATTTTTACAGTTTTGGCTTATATTTTCACAGTTTTATTTTATAAGATTATTTGAATTTTTATTATTATTTTGTTACATTATATTTTCTAAGCTTTTACTTTTTTATCATAATTGTAATTTTTTCTTTTTAAGGATCTTCATGCAGCGGATATTCAAACTGAACGTTTGCGGGAAAAGCAGAATTTACATCACTCTCTTCAAAAACTAAGCACCAAGTAGATGTAATGCTTTGTATTCTCTACTTAATATTTTTAGCCAGCGATGAAATATTCTATAAGGATTATAGAGAATTTACTATGCAAAATATCATTAAAATTTCTAAGAAAGTGTTTTAAAATCAATATTTGTTTGACTGTGTGAACGAATGTTTCTACTACCATTAAACGGATATGTAAATATTGTAAGAAAGAATTGTATGAAAAATGGGCAAAGTTTATGGTACTAGAAATTATTTTGCTTTATTAGTCCTACGACTGAATGAATGTTTAGTAAATATGATTCTATTCTCATGTAAAACTGTAAAAAAATACTGTGTTCATAATTTTTCTTTTCATCAATGGCATCATATTTTTGAACAGAAAGATATTAATGTGAAATAAAATATAAGAGGATTTTGTTTATATTCTGTACAAATATTCTTGAAATTGCAAGAACATTTGTGAATATGAAATGCGTGTATGTTTTGAGATCTTGTATAATTTTGCAAACATGGATGCATGTATTTTCTTATTCACTATTAATTATGCTCTCTAAAACATCAATTACTTTTAAAGTAATGAAAAATAAGGTGTCACCATGTGAAGTGACCAAATTTATATCATTATTTGTGGAAATAGTCATGTCTTGTTATTGAGGTAATTTTTTAACGTAAGGATCCGGAGCGCAGACAATGAATTTGACTCAATAAATTCATCATTACATTAATATATCTACATTACATTACACAGATAATTTTTTTTTTTTACATTAATTCATAAATAGTGCATGTACCTTTGAGAAACATGCATATTTCCATTTTCAAAGTTCCATTTATACTTTTTTATATCGCTTTTAACAATTCATTGAAAAAACGATTAGATAAAAATAATATATATATATAACTATTTTATTCTGTGATTAATCACTGGTTTCCATTTAGAATGCAGCAAATAAGTCTATTTTTATATTGTAGTCTTTATTTTGTAAAGTCAGAAGTAATATATTTATCATTAATAATATCAGATGACTTTTTTTAAATTTTATTTTACTAAATAGTGGGATTTGCGATATCACCCAATAGCCTCTTTATTGGCACTTAGAACTCCATAATAAGTGTATTTGGAATATTTAACCTAATTTATCTAAATTTTTAAGAAAATATCCTTGGAGATATATGCATGCATATTTATTGTCAATCCATACTCAACCCTCCTACCCATCCAGTTATTATCTGTCTATTCTTAGCTTAAGAGTAAAACAATAAAGAAAAAACTATTAATAACATCATTCATCAGTTGATGATCTGTGTTGTGACTTCTCCACTGCTTTTTCGTGGTGGAGCATCAGGGAGACCCTGCAAATACTTTCAAGTCTGGTTACCTTTTGTATAAATGCATAAAAGTAGAGCTAAGATTTTACAAATAAACCATCTATTTAGATCAGGGATACACATGCTGATTATATCATCCTTTCTGTTTAAAGACACTTTAGTATTTTTTCTACTTCTTCTCTGATTCATACAAACAAAATAATATTCTATTGTTAGGGTAACTCGCTGCTTTCAAGAATATATTATACTTTAAGCCACAGTTGATGGTACTCATCTATATACAAATTTAAAAACATTGAATTGCTTGAGAAAATATTAATTTTATACACAAATGTGTGTTTAGATGCATTTTTCTGAAGGCACCAAAATATATTTTTGAAAAATTTATAATTACATATATATAAAACTGGACAGAACGTTACAGAAAAGACGGTATCATCTGTCTTTTGAGATGTATTTACATTATGTAACTCATTGGAAGCTTAAGTTATTTCTTGTTCAGTTATATATAATCCGAGTTATTTATTATTTATAGATATATATAATTAAAAACATCTCAAATGTTTTCAAATTTGCAAATACGCTTGCAAAACTTTTCTAATCTTTGTTATCTAATTGTTTAATTAAAAATATATTGCGCCTTTTTACTGAATATTTTAGTCTTTACATGTATTTTTCACTTGACAAACGTTTATATATATCGTATTCGCAGATTCCCTTCTATTTACTTTTAGGCTAGGGCCAGGTAAGTAAATTATTAAACTTTGTCGGTGGGCGTAATTATACTTATGAAGGGGTGGTGGATTTTATTAATGCTTCAAGTCATCATTAACAATCCCTTGTAAATGTGTCGGTACCTCAATCGCCAAAACAAAAATTAGAAAACGAAGATTTAAATCAAAATTGCACAATTACACTGTGTAAAGAATTGATCCAAAAAAGTTGGATGAACAGTATATTACGATTGCCATCATGCAGCGCTCCCTGTTGTTCAGTATTTATATTACAATAAATAGTTGCGTATCTTTCTTGAAAATACTGTAATAGAAAAAAAATTGCATCTTTCCCTCAGTTTGTTTAACTCTTGTTTCAATTTAAAGTACTTTTGCGAAGATAGATATGAAGAATAAATGTGGATGTTAATGAAATATACATACGCAAGATTTTTTTTAAATATAGGGACACATAAACTTTGATGATAGTTTTGAAATACGTGTGTTCAGAACATTTCTATTGAAAAATGTATTAACAAAATGAAGTAAGGTTTACTTCATTGGCAAGAAGTAGAAAGACTTTTTTTTAATTTTATAATGTGCCAAATTTAAGGATTGACGAAAATCTGAATACTATGACTGAATGTAGAATTTGTAATTTAATATGATGCATTAATCTTCTACATAATTACATGTAATAACTGGCAATTCCTAACATTAATGCATATTATTTAAGACAAATATTTACAATGATCTTATTATTTTAACTTGTATTTTTAAAAGGATAAATGGAAATAAATTGCGTAACAATTCGTTTTAACGCCTAAACATATGCTTTTATTATTATTATTATTCCAAATAATGTTAACATTTTTTTATTTATTAACTACATTTAGCAGTTTGTATAATTTTAGAAATAAAATGAAAACTCAGAATATACGACTTTGTATTTATTTTCAATCTTGTCAACGACCACAATAGACATTTTCACACATTAAATAAATGTATTGCCTGCCTTGCTGGCTGGCATATGGTCAGAGGTAAATCCAGAATCCAACGTTTCCTGAATCAATTAGCATTAAGGGAGAGAAATGGTGCAAGTAGAATGGAATTGTTGAGTTGCTACATAGCTTGCAGCCATCACTCACATAAAATAAACATATGTAAGTAGAATAAGGTATGATATATTATTAGATATTGCCAATTGAGGTCAACTCTTGGCAATTACATTCATTAAGTAATGCGTTTCTAAAATACCTTATCATTTATAATAGTTTATTACACCGTTTAAGAATACTATTAAAAATTTATTAGCAAAACGGGATAAAAGGATTTGTTATATTAGCAAAAATTATGATATAACCAAATGAATTTCAACTTGACTATATGTTGAATGAAAATTAAATACAATCACTTGTTCTCAACACCCAATTTCAAAAGCCTCAGTACATTTTTTTTCCCCAGCTTTCTTATGTATAAAATCTCAGGAAACACTGTAGGTTTAAAAATAACTCAAAATCCTTCTATTTGAAGTTTCCTGAAACGATCTTTAATATTATCAGATTAAAATCAATAATTTTGCTTATCTAAAAGATTATTGAAAATGAATTGACAGTCAAGTAAAAGTGACATCTAGTAGAAACATTTTGAATTTGCATTTCATAATCTAGTAATATTTTTCCCATATATAATGTTATTAAAAGGGATTTGAATTTAGACTTTCAAGTTCCCTACATCTATCCACTTCATTTATACAGCTGATATATATGATCATGTGAAAAAGATGAATGATCTCCAATATATATATTTCATGCTGAACCAGTGCTCAGTTTATTAAGATAGCAAATTTTCAAACTTTAACAGGGGGTTTCAATCTTTTCTACCCTCCAACTCCATCCAACCAAATCACTGAAAATCTGATCATGGAATATTCAAAGCCCTTGTTGACACCAACATTATTGTCATGTCCATGTTGACTTTTAAGTCACCCTGACCTCTCATCTATAAGACCTTAAGTTCATTTAAATAATGCACATACCAATAATGTTGCCTATACATGAGGGGTCAATATGAGCATGACACTAAGGTTGGCATCAACAAAGGGTTTGAGCATTCCCATCATTAGATTTTCAATGATATGAATGGCTGAGAGTTGGAGAAGATTGAAGCCTGTCCATTAAAGTTTGATTATATATAAGTGTGGGAGATGATCTGCACCAACTGATGAGTGCTAGTTGAGTATGAAATACGTATTCCGGAGATCATTTATCTTTTTCACGTTTGTGATCATGTATATCAGTTGTATAAAATAGAGTGGATAGATGTAGGTAGCTTGAAAGTCTGAGTTCAAATTCCTTCATTAAGTTCAGTATGTGAATAAACACCGTTCTCAATTATTTTACTTAGGATTGAATCGAGTTTTAAATCACTAACTTATGAATGAATATTACATTTTTTGCCAAAGATAGAGTAATTGAACAATAAACATCATCATCATCATCAATGACAATTTGACTGTTGGTCTCAGTTGTAGATCGTAACCTTAATGAGGTCTTATGTTACTAAGTAAAATTTTTTCAAATGTTGCAGTAATTTATTTTATGCAAAAGCCATTTATTGTAGGGATCAATAATTAATTAATACTAGATGGTAGTGCTGTTATATCCATATTCCCTGATTACTTTTTGATTTATGGTCTTCCCAGAAATTTGTATAATGCTTTATTGATATATACTTAAATGTTAAGGATAGCAGATGAGAACTCCCTGAGAATTCTAGATGAGATTTTTCTCATTTCAAGATTGACACTTCTTTCCCACATAAGCATTGGATCCTCTCATGCCTGTGAAGAAATAACCTGTAGCAATTACCTACATACAATAGTGCCATCTAGTGCAAGCTGGGTGCAATTATTGTATGGAGAAAGTTGCTACTATTTTAATAGCTTGTGCAAGCATATGAAATGATGGTCATGTGATGTTTAATGATTTAAGAAATAATGTGGTCAGGATACCTAGGGAAAAGGCAATTCATTTCCAAAATAAAGCTGAGACACTTTCCCTAAAGAAATTCATGAAATTCAAAATATGAATGAGACAAGCCAGAAATAATTTCCCAAATATTTTTTCTAGAACCTTCATAGTGAAAATGCATAAAATGTTAAATACATCACATGATATGTGTGATGCTTGGTACCTATCCGAGTCCAGATTAGTTAGCGTTAAATTAGTCACTGGATGTACAACTAGGAGAGAAAATTGCAATTGGCACATGGAATATAAGAGGAATATTGTAAATGGGAAAACCTATTTATTGATTGAGAAATAATGAGCAAATTACTCCTTTTGATTAATATCAGAGATGCTCTAGCAGGGAAGTGGCCACCGATAGGCTTCTATCTGATCCAAATAGGCATGCATTGTGAGCAAAAATTTAGTTCATTTTGTTGAAGTTTATAATACAGTGAATAATTTAGTACCGATTCACACTACCAAGAAAACCATGTAGAGTTTGAATAGTTCAGCTCCACTTCCCATTAAATGAAGCTGAAGTTTTGGAAAATAATGTAATTTTTTTTGAAACTTGAAAACATCATTAAGAACTTTAAGATAAAAGAAGAAATTTTTAAACAGAGGTCAGTGTGAAAATGGGGGATTCAAAAGTAAATGATCATCTAAGGAATGAGAAGGGGGGATATGGAATCAGCCAAAAGTATAAAAAAGGACGATTCATATAATTTGTTATGGAAATTAATTTTTCAATGCTGAAAATATTTCAACACAATCTCTTTATTTAAATAATGCCCAAGACCATATATAAAAAAAATCCAAATAAAATATGTTTTATTTAAAACATGGTATTCACTGGTTATTAATTCCAAGATTATGCCTGGACCAAAATATACACTGATCACCAACGTCAGCAATGGATGAGCCAACATTAACTAAGTGTATTTATTCATCTGTACAATTTTATTATGTCAATAAATATATTTTTAAATAAAGATAAAACCTTTTGTATGTAAAATTTTATTTTTGCTTGCGCGATCGACTTAAAATTTCTTGGCAATAGACCAGTCGATCGCGATTGACACATTTAACGCATCTGGTCTAGAGGATATTTTTGCAATTGATACAAGCCATCTAAAATCTTTGCAAATCCCATTACATTAATACCAAAACAGGCAAAACTTTAGCAACAAAATTTAAAAAGCAGGTATGTAAAAGACAAAGAGGTATACTTTGCTCATCTTTTTAATTCTTATCCCGAGATCATCATATACAGGGTTGTTGAAATCTGGGATAGCATTAGAGGAAGGACTTGTAAACTAACTTGAGATATGTTGATCTTAGTTGCCAAAACAGAAAAAATAATAAATAGTATGAGAAAACTTCCAAAGGAAAACAAACATTGGTTTTGAAATAAATACTTTACAAAATGAATTCAAAATTATAGATTTTGCAAAGTAAAATAGTTGCAGATTTTGAAATGGTAGATAAATTTTAATACTAGGATTATTCTGAGGTCAATAATGATTAATGTGATCAGAAATTAAGAGAAATTGCAAGAACAGCAATGACAAAGCTATCTAAAATACGGAAAGTATATTTTAAGAGACACCAAATTAAAATTGATCCCTTATGATGTTGAAACATAAAAAATCAAATGAACAAACATTGTTGCATTTGGAATTTAGTTTTATAAGAGAATGCATCTAATTTCCTATATTTCTCACAGGCCAGTTATATCTATTTTAGAACGTAAGGTCAACAAGAGATTATCAGTATTAACAACAACAACAAAAAAATATAATACATTATAAAAAAAGCTTGTCATTGAAAGAAAAGTGGAAAGTTATCATCTGCATCATTATTTTCAAATGCAATGGACAAATCAATTATGTAATCGATTAGCCATGAGATGTTGTATATGACTAAACTTAAGATTGATGGAGAGAAACTATGGATTGCTTCTCAACACCACTGCAACCTTTCAAGAACTACACGGTAAGATGCGATCACATTAAAAATGAACTACAGATATACAAAAAGTTATTAATTAAATAATTCATTAAAAATTAAATGAAAGATTTTAATTCTCAAGAGTTATTTATTAATTCAGGATACATGGAATTAATGTCACTATATCTAAGATTAGAATGGTTAATCTACTGTAATAGGATGGGGTAATAGAATGTGATCGTAAAAGGGAGGTTAATCATGGTCATTCCTGGGGGATGGCAAAATCATCATCAACCTCAAGTAAATACAAAATCAAATATCAAAAATTTTACAAAAATATAAGTAAGATATATTTAGGGGAGTATGAGATCAAGAAATCGCTGAGAGATCAGCCAGTCACTCCTTAGAGTGACTAAAACAACTATACATCAATCATATATCGACCAGCATTACCAAAAAGTAAAAATCAGTCTTAAGTAAGTATGAGTAATACTCAAAATAATAACCATTCATCCTGAATGATCAATCAATCAAACTACATCAGAATAAAATCAACAGTCCATCTTGTGGCTGAATTTTGAACAATAAAAAATATAAATCAACAGTCAATCTTGTGACTGGATTGGAAATGGGTCTTCTGTAGACCAGGCTAACTATTGAGCTTTTGCCAGCTTGGATGCACCAACTTAGTGCTCATCCATTAGAATATATAACCAGAAAAATCTAAACAATGCTGGGATACAAAAACATGCTGATCATCATCAATGCTCAGGCCACTTGTACTGGCAAACTATAAACTTAAATTTTTAATAAGACTAAACTAAAATAAAAGATAGTGCATGGGCTTGAAAGAGTATTCTCTTTTGTGTCAACCAGGATGATGATGATTGATCATTTCTGGATGCCCCAAAGCACTAAATACACATTCCCATTTATATATTCATCCCATGCTCGAATATAGCTAAGAGAACATAAGCTCTATTACTGTATGTGACCAAGAGATGCTGCAATACAATTTTTAACAGTTGAATACAAGTTTATTAATAAAAAAATTGAAATTAAGATCTATGTGGCTATACATATAAATTAAGCCTTAAACAATAAAAAAAAATGTTACATTGATTTACATATATGTGTGCAAAGACACGTGAATTCTAATATACAATTAATATTCAATTGATATTCAATAATGACAAAAAATGATTAAATTTTACATATATGCCCTATTTTAATTTGTTACAATAATTATATATTTTTCTAATTAATTCCATTTTGAAAATATACAGAAAATTTCACTCATATATGTAAACAAAATATAAATATAATTTAAGATCAGTTATCACATTCTATTACAGCTTTCTTTTAATCTTTTAAAAAAAAAGTATAGTCAATTTTCGAGAGGTTAGAAAGCTTTTTATCAGGTTATTCCTTAACTAATTAAAATGTCTTTAAATTTAAAAATATAGATTTAAAATGCCTTCCAAATGAATTATTTAAAAACAACTCACTTTTGTATAAACGTTTATCTGTACTCTGCATATAGACACAGCAGCATACATATAACTATTTCTTTATTCAGCTGGTGTTTTTCTTGGGAAAGCTATTTTTTGGTCAATCCAGGCAATTGTCATCATAGGTAAAAGTATATAATTCATGTATGGTTGGCTTTCTCCCTTCTGCAGTTGGTTCCATTTGGATGTGGATTTGATAAGCTTCAGGTCAGCAAGCTGTTTTCCAGAACACTTTTAAGGCTATGAATTTCAACACGAAGAAGTGGGTCATTTTCTCCATGTGAATTCAAACTCCACTATTCAACTGAAGAGCAGCTACTTCCTTGTATTCTTACATCCTCATGGCAGTTCTCTATATAATTCTACTATCCATCTCTGCAGCTAGCTTTACAGTTGCCATTCTCTGCTACAGTTACCAACTCTTTATAAAATACTTTAGCCAACTTTTCAGCTAACTCTGCAGTTAGCTCTTCTGCTAACCACTTCTCAGAAAATTAAAGCCAGACTGACTGATATTTTTTATCAGTCCTTTTTATAACCTTGCTTGGGTCAGGTGATAAAAACATAATGTCTGTTTTCAATTAACTTTAATCCTTTGGAATTTGACCAAAGGTGTGATCTATATACATGTTTTTACTTTGATACCAATTAATTAAACGATTTCAAAAATAGACATTTTTTACGGTTATCAGAATTCATACTTATTTTTAAATTTTCAAAATCAGAATAAAAATATTAATTTTTATTTATCAGACATTTTTAAATATTTAATTTTATAATAAAATATTATTTAAATCCAGAGTTATTTAACCCTTTATCTATTATTCTTATTTCAGTGAATGTAGAAAATATCTACTACAATTTTTGTCTGTGTTTATTTTTACTTTTCCTTTACTTTATATACATTTGTGTACACACACTATATTATTGTGTGCCATGTTATACTACAAATAGCAATTAATTATTTTCTTCTACCAAACTGCTACCTGTAAACATGTTTATGTTATTCAGAAATCTATTCTATAATTAGACAGATTAAATTTCTTTTATTATAATATTACTCACATGCATCTTAATATTATAAAATCTCATTAAAGTTTATAACACAGTTCTAAAATGAAGTTGCTAAAACAAATTGTGATAAGAGGGCGACAAGCAATGGCAAATCATCATTGGTGATGATTAAGTTTGATGATGTGATGCACTGTGACTTCTCCTTATATGGAGTCATTACAAAAGAAATAGTAACATAAGCAACAAACAGAAGACTATATGCACAATCACAATAAAATATGGGTTTTTGCTAGGTCATCACTAATCCAGCTGACATAATACTTCAACACCTACTAAATGTAAGGGGTTTAAGGTGGCATAATTATCATGAGATTGATGCTCATTTAATAATTTTCCATTTTAGTCCACCGTTGATAAGACATCACAACTCAGTATATTATTAAACATGGATTTAAAAATAATAAATGAGGAAACTAAAGTCGAATTTAAAGTTTCAAAAAGAAGTTACAGAAATACATCATGTATAAATGTAATTATTTTATAAATTCTCTGAATTATTATTATTATACAGTAATTATAGTATTATCTAATAATTTTAATACAATTTCAATTTATAATGAACTTTATTTAAACAATTGCAATAAAAAAAATTGTTTATATTAATTACAAGTTTAAAATCTTATTATTATTACAAAATCATCTGCCAGGCTACAAAATTTTTTGCAGACTGGTGAGGTTTGCATTCCCAAGGTTGAATAACACTGTCCTATAATACATGCTTCAATCCCTTTCTGCATAAAAAAAAAAGACTTTATACTGCAATCACATTTTCAGAAATCAGAAATTTCATCCATGTTGCATTTAACCCAGTTCAGTTGTGAAAGTTAGAAAGAGCTCTGATGAAGACTGCAAGACAGTCGAAACTGTGAGCAAAATAAAGAAGAAATTATAAAAAAATTGCATAAAGTATATATGAGGTGATGATAAATATATAAATTAATAATTTCAAATAAAGTCCAAATTCTTCAGTATTTGTAGAATGATCTTTTTAAGATCTCTTCAAAATATACATTCACTCTACATCTTACTAGATATGATGTCTAAAATAATGGCAAACTCTCCATACAGAAGTACCACCTAGTGCAAGCCATGCAATCAATGTATACAAAAAGGTTTGTGCATAAAATCCCTATCTGGTGCCTACTCATCAATGTCCCCAGACTAGTTTCTAGCTTGTGGCTTTCATCAATGAGAAACTAGTTTGGGGTTATTGGAATGAATAAGGCACTAGATAGGGATTGTTTGCATGAAGCTTCTTGCATCCATTGGTTATTATGGCTTGCACTGTATGGAAAGTTTGCCACTGTTTAAACAGCTTGTATATGTATAGAAAATGGTGATCATGTGATGTTTAGATATGGAATGCTCATTAAGATTTATGTTTAAAATATTGATGATGGCAGGTTGTGGTAACTGTATCGGCTAAAGTCAAATCCCTCTTCTGCCTTTCTTACTATCACAATCTAATTCAAACGGAGAGCTCAACATATATTAATAAATACATGTTAATAAAAAACACGCAGTTCTTTCACTTTGGCTCAAATATATACTGCATATCGGTTTACTAATAAATCAGTTTTACTTGTTCTACCATTTCTTCGTTATATATTTGGCCACAGTTTATTAAAAATTTATTATCATCGATTATAAATTATTTACATTCATTAAATTAAAGACATTGTTATAATCATACAAGCACTATGTAGTTTTAAATTTTAAGTTAATATAAAATACGTAATACTCAATGCAAATTTGAATACTAATTTAACACTTTCAGCGCTAGATGTCACTACTACTAAAATGAAAGAAAACCGCCTTTCGAATAAAATCGAAATATTTAGATTTAGTTATTCTGTGATTTAATTTTTGGGAGATCATTTAAAAAAAAACAGCCATGGTACAAAAATAGAAGTATAATAAATATATTTGATAATATGGATCCTGTAAGTATTTTCACTATTTAATTATTTAAACGCTCAGTTTGTTTGACCCTCGTGTTATTTCGAAATTGTTTTTGAATTAATTTGGTTTATTTATTTGATTTCTTCTGCTTTTTTTTATTTTTATAAAAAGCTTAAAGGACTTAAAAAAATTAATTAACCATAACTTTAGCAGTTAAAGATTTTTGTTTATCTAAACTCTAAAGCATGTTAAAGATTAAAATATACGTTTTGTTTTTTGTGAGTGCATCTGAGTTGTTTCTATATTAGTTTACTCTTTTATAGTTAATAGGATTAATTAATTTAAGAGTTAAATTTTAGTCGTTGTCTGTCTAGATTTGTAATATTATTATATATATTTCATTTGATTACTTAAACATTAGTTAAATTAATCAGTATTAATTAAACTGCAAATTAATTAATTAAATATACATTATATAGATCGATTTCGCTGCCGAAGTTGTTTACGAAAAGCAGGATTTCTAAGCAAGTAATTCGAGCCTGAATTTCCTCATCTTGCATTGCACGAAATAGAGGAAAAGTTTACAATAGTTAGATAATTATAAACAAACTTTAGCTGAAGAAAATCAAAAAAATAATAAAATGGAGTCGAATAAACTAGATCCGAGTTAATATACTTGAAATGAGTAAGAGAAAATAGTAATAATTTTATTTGGAGAGAGTAAAGCTAATATATTCCTATTAAAAATATATACAATAAACTATGATAGAGTTATTTATATCTCAGATCCTTCATTTGGCTTAAATATAATAAGTTAAATCAAATTAAGATGCCATTACCGTCCTACCACTTATCATGTAAGATTATTAGTAATAATTAAATACATATACTGTATACTGTATTTCTATTTTAACGGAACGGGATTTTACCCGGGATCATTATAGGTAATCACAGTGAATAAGAGAGTCTTTCTTGGATCCTTGCTCCTACATTCCCATATACACTTTAACTTGATTCCTGAAAGATGAGAGCTTAATAATCAAATAAATATTAAATTATATACCTACACTCACCTCACCTTTAACATCTTTCATTTCCGTTAATCCGAGGTTTCAAATTCATGGAGAATCTACAGTCGTCTAGTTCAGGGTATATTAATATTACTTAAACTACGGATATGCATAAACGTGTTTAGGTGTATAAGGATAGGTGTGTGCATATATAAAATCTGTGTAAATGTGTAAAATATAGGTAAGTATGTGAAGAGATGTGACTAATTGAATATAGAAAAATATACTGAGAGTTTTTAATTTAAACATATATATATTTAACAAATATATTTACAGTAAGTAACATTTTAATAAAGAAAATTTATAACAAACTCATAAACATTTAATTTAACATCTATGTTTACTCTTTGCTTATAATTTATTTCAGTTATTATTCCAAACCCTTACTCCCTACAAAGAGTAACTATTTGATGTCCATGTTAATGTAAATGCAATTTATTTTATATTTATGATTGTTTCAATCATCTTTGCTTGCTATATTATTATATGGAAATCATAATTCATTTTATTTTCATTAACTTGATATATTAAATTGCTATCTGTCATTGTGCTGATATGGGATCCCCGTGCTATATATCGTAATTATGATACAGATAAGAAAGACCATTTATGATAGAAATAGTTAGTCAAGTATACTGAAAACATTTAACAAAAATATTAGTATAAACAAAGAAAAATATATAACAGTGCAATTGTACAGATGTTTGGAATAAATACATATTAGGTAAAATCTTACCTTTCCTTGTATGATAATTGGATTTGTATGCAAGCAAGTCCTCATCTTAATCTATATTTTATTTTACTTACAATAATGGCAATAATATTTCTCCATTATGTTACGTATTAACCCTTATTTAACCCCCTTTTTGTATCCATATTAAAGGAAAGATATGAACAAAAATATTTACACAAAATATACAAATAAAATTAATAATATCAACCTAAATAGTGTTTTAAAGTTCATAAGGAAAAATATCCTAGTGAGTCATTCTAATAATCCTCATTAATCCATTTCGGGTATAGATGGTAAAATGTGAGTGTTCTGAGAACTTCCATTAAGTTATTTATTTGTTATATCTTTGGATCTTCTGCTTTGAAGTGGAGAGTTGTTGGATCCATTTATTAAGAGTCAACTTGATATTTTGTGGCACAGATGTAAAGTGCTAGGTTTCATCCCAGTTCTGACAGTTATAGCTCCATAAGTGATGACTTTCTTTACCCGATGTTGCTTTTGCATTTACCAATGCATGGTTGTCTGTATAGATATATAATTTTATTAAAATATCTTGAATGAAATAAGAGCAATATTTTCTTATACTAGTAGATATCTTTAATTCTAGATGATTTGACCTACAATTTAGAATTAACAACAGTTTGGAAATTTGAATAATCTGAATTTAATTTCGAAGATTTTACTTTTGAATTCCTCATTTGGCTAGTTTTAAATATATATGCTTTTCTTACTTTATCAAATATTCAAGTATTTGTTTTTATGACTATTTCAATTCAATAGTGGCTGGTATTTCTGTTCGAATTCTCTGCTTAAATTTACGCAGGTTATTCAGCCAATTAGAAATTTTAATCTCAATTCAGAGAAGAAGCTCATTGCTTTTCTTTCTTTTTTCTATTCATATGAGGATATTTTATCTAAGATAATTTTAGTTGACATTTAATATTAAGTTCATGATTTTGATTTAGGTCCATTGTTTACATCATTAATAATGATTATTATATATAGATAGTAACAATTTTTTCCTTTAACATAAACTTTCATTTCTTGCTTGCGTTTATTCTATCTGATCGTATTTTTCTCATATTGTTGTAATGTGTCAGAGTTACATCACAATTAACAAGATAATTTTAATACAGGTTAGTTGTCGTATATGCCTTTTATAATTTAAATATGTATTTATTGTATGATTAAGTTAGAGTTTAAATGGGTATAACACTTAATGGTGTATCAATTATAGTGCTTCATTTTTATTAGTGTAGTGTTTTCTAAAGAATGATGATGTATTGGGTCTTGAATTTGAATTAGGCCAAAAAGTGTATTAATGATATTGGAGTGATGTAAGGGCCACATTTTACACTATATTAAACTTAATGTAATTATAAGGGACTTGAACTGAGACTTTCAAAGTTCCTACAGTTATCCATCCAATCCATCTTATATAACCGATACACGTGACCACATACATGTAAAAAAGATAAATGATCTCCAATATATGTATTTCGTGCTGAACCAGCACTCATCAGTTGGTCCAAATCATTATCTCCCATACATATATACAATCAGTGTTCAGTTTATATTAAGATAGCAATTCTTCAAACTTTAATGGACCAGTTTCAATCTTCTCTCCTCTCCAACTTTTCAGCCATCCATATCATTGAACATGGATATGATAATAATAATGACATCATCAAGGGCTTTGAGCATTACATCTTGCAACTGATGAGTGCTGGTTCAGCATAAAGTACGTATATTGGAGATCATTTATCTTTTTCTTATGTATGTGGTCATGTGTATTGGTTGTATAAGATGGATTGGATAGCTGTAGGGATTTTGAAAGTTTGAGTTCAAATTTATGGTTAGTAAGAGTAATCAAGGGTGTTAGGTATAAAACAGGTGAATATAATAGTATCAAGTAGAATTAGTTTTATCTTATAAGAGGTAAAATAGCTTTTAAATAATCAATTGCAAATTAAAATCATCTTTGCAGTATACAGAATAAATAAATATTAATAACTAGAAAACTAGAAGAGTTCTAATTAATCTGTACAGACAGTAAATCAAAGTATTTAATTAGTCTGTACAGATAGATTACTGGAAACTAAAATATATTGCTAAAAAATGTTAACTAAGAATAGGCAAAGTAAATGATTGAATAGAACAATAGAATAAAACTATTAAAAAGATGGATTAACCTAAAAATAGGAGAGAGATTTATAATGTGGATGAAGAAGAAGCCTGGACTGGCCTTCAGTTTAATTCCCACTGAAGGGGGATCTAGGCAAATGTAGAGGCCACCCTAGGTTTTTATTATTTTTTAATATGCTTAATGGTTTTGTGTTAATGTTTTATATGTATATTATAAATATTCATACATATGCTGTAAGATATTGATTAAGGGTTTTAGAATAACTTAGTAATTAAATATTATTTCAACATACTATGCTCTGAGGGTCTTTATTTATTTATAATATGTTAATTGCTTCATACTCTTAGTTGTAGTCACGGTTGTATTAATTGTATTACGAGTCCGAACACAGCATTCTTTTCATACAGAAATAATCCCTAAGCTAATCAAATACTGAATAATGAGGGTTTATGGATATTCTTCAAACTAAGAATGCTTAGGTACACAATGATTGGATGTTAAATGAAAGAAAGATCCTAAGATTGTCTGAAATGTGAAAAAATTTAATACTTTATTCTAAAGCCCAGTCACAGGCATGGCAGAGGGTGATTATTGACCACTTTGCTACAAAGTTCTATATATAGTCACTAGATTACATATAGTCTTTAATTATATAAAGCCCTGGAATATGCATTAGATAGAACTCTTGTCTTACAGAGAAGTAAATCATAATTAGTTATATGATAATGTAGAATCTACTTAGGAAGCTGTCTTGTATTGTTCCAAGCTGTGATTTATTCATAAAAGCCCATCAACGATTGGTTAAAGTGACTCTAAAAGAAATTTCCTTAATAGTACAATGCAGTTCTGAAGAAGGTTCTGTAATGATACATATAATTTGAAATATACAAAACAAATGCAATTGTAACTTTTTCACCATAGCAGTATAAGTGATCCCTCTCGTGTATTAATTGTATGAAGCAGTGGGATGTACAACAAAATGTGGAAAAAGTGATTAATGTAATTAAAATGGTTGAAGTGTAACTTGCAAAATTAATAGAGCAAATATGACTGAAACTAGCCTTTATTTATAATAAATATCCATTACTTATAGTTGCAAATGAGTTGATGTATTACCAAATTCGCCACTTCTTTCATTTTGCTGTAATATCTTATATAAATGCAATTTATCTACTCTACTTTGAACAACATTTTAGCAAAAGACTTTTTATTGTACATATATGCATACATAATCTTAGGTTTCGACTGTCTTGCAGTCTTCTTCAGAGCCACTTTTACTTTAATTTTTAGCAAAAAACCTTTTTATTGGCTCTGAAGAAGACTGCAGGATAGTCGAAACTTAAGATTGTGTATGCATATATGTACAATAAAAGGTTTTTCCCCTTTGAAGTAGAATGGATAAATTACATTCTGATGATTATTTTCTGAAGTGACAAAAATATCTAAGAGGATGAAATTCTAGTTTTCACTTTTAATGATTCAAATTTAAAAAATCCACCATCAAATTTGTATTGCATCTTGATCTATGCTTTGTTAAGCTGCTTGTAAACAGTTTCAAAGACTAATAAGGTTATAAAAATTGAAAATATTGATGGAGCTAGTGCATATTCTTAGTTTAATATCAATTTTTATTTCAAATACTTTAGATTTTCATCCACCTGTAATAATACTTACTCTCATTCAATCATGTAGAATCTATATAATATGATCAAATAATGCCATAAACCTTTTTTGATTAATTAAATCAAATGCCTTGATCAATTCAATAAAAACATATACATTTTTCTTTTGTTCCTGATACTTATTTTATATTTGTCTGGCAAGCAAACCACGTCTATATTGCTTCTTGATTCTCTAAAACCACAATGAGTTTCTAGTAACCCATTCATCCATAATTGAAAGAAATCTATATTTTTAAAAAAATCCTTGAAAATACCTTTTTTGTAGTGAATAATAATGATATTTCATGACAGTTATTGCAATCTTGTCTATTTTCATTTTTAAAAATTGGAATTTATAGAAGGATTTTAAGAACAGGTGGAATAACTTCATAATTCCATATATTCTTTAAAAATTCCAATATTTTTGAAACTATTATATAATCATATTTTAAAACTTCTCCCTATACTTCATCAGAACACGCAGCCTTTCCATTTTTAAGATATCTTATCCATATCTAAATTAGTAAATGAAATGGATATATCATTTAAAGTCATCATCTGCGTTTTTGTATCATTATTCAAAAAATGATCCAAATACTTCTTCTGTTAGTTCAATATGTCAATGTTATTATATAAGAGAGTGCACATCAGTTTAACTGCAAAAGAATAATATGAATCCTTAAATCTATTTCCAAAAATATGCAGTATCTTTTTTTTTAAACGTAGTCCATCATTTTGATTGAAATATATATATGGAAAAGTATAAAATCGACACTAAGAGATTATGTTCCGATTGAAATAAATCCACTTATTCATGGATGTAAATTTGAAATTTTCATTACTACCAAAGTCACCATATTTGAAAAAGAATTTGATTTGGTTCAGACACATTTTTGTTGACTTCTAGTAGAAAATTTAAATTGTTATTATAAAGAAAGGTGGCATTGATAATCTCGTTGGCAGGGTTAATTCTAGACTGCAAAGTTTAAATATGATAAACTGTCACAGGTAATGCAGGTTTTGTGCATCTTTAATATCAACAATGAATGAGAAAGAATTTTTAATCTGGTAATGAAAATTTAGAATGCAGCTTTCTATTTTTAGTAAAAAAGAACCTTATAGCATAGTGGATGCCATGACCATGATCTAAAGTTTGAATTCAGGCTGAGTTAACTGAAATTTTTTAGGTCACAGGTAATTTAGTATTGGTCATTAAATGGGTGTTTAGTTATTAATAGCTAGAAGAGAAGGATTCCAGGTTAATCTGGGTTTATTAAATAAGTATCTGTCAATGAATTAGCTGCAAAACAAAAGCATGATCATAATATATGATCATCATCATTGTTGTTGGAAGGATTATACTTCTACAGGTGTTCATCCTTTAATGTTAAGTTTTTGTAGTAATGTTTAAACATTTATTAACAAAATCTTTTAGAAAGTGTTTTAACAAACCTTTGATCATCATCAGTTATTGATCAAAAAGTAGGCTCCATATTTCATCCCATATTACCCTCTTGATCATTTCCTATTTTTTGCTTTTCTTTTCAAAAATTCCTGTCCTTTTATAACCAATCGTTCGATAATACTTTCTAATATATTTCTCGAGCTCAGTCTAGTTTCTGTTGCAATATTTGATTATTTTAAATTTGTTTTATCTCTTATTTTTATTTTATCACCATTTTAAATTTTGATCTTCAACTTTTTAATTTTTGTTTGTATTCTTTCTTTTCTTGACTGCTGCGTATGAAGTTGTATGCATACAAAGTCGTAAACAGCCTGAAGATACAAATTCATTGACTTATTGAACATTATCTTATTCATATTAAAAATTTCTTTAACTGATGCAATTCTCATTTATACTTCTTTGTCATTTCTTTCGTCAGCCATTAATAAAATTATTAAATATTTAGTAAGAGCATTAATTACACTTTCTGCCCAAGTATCGCTTTCTTATTTTTACAAAAAGCTAAATCTTCCATTTTGCAATCCTTACTATCATCTATATAAGGTTTTTAAGTTTAATTATTGTCATACTGGAATCAATAATAAAAACAGAATTATTTTAGAAAATTACAAATTTAAAAGGAAGTTATAACAAATGTCTGCGAGAATATTTTTCGGTGTCCACGGGTTTTTTTACATTTGTAGAAATCCAATATGAAAAATTTAACAAATTTTATTTAGAATCTCTATAAAATATATAATAAATCTAATATTGGAAAAATTACCTGCATTTTGAATGTATATCAACTTAAGCCTGTTTCATTGCAATTAAAAAAATTTCTGATAATAAAAGATATTGAATAGTATAAATTTCAATATAGTATCATTGCATTTTCACTATGTTCGGAAATCTAAACTACATGTTCTAGTTATAACTAGACAGTTATCTCATCATGGAGTATGGATGATGACATTGGAAAATGTTTTGGAACTAATTTGCATTTACTCAGCCCTTTTGCAAGGAAGAGATGTCCACCTGTAATTGTTTATTCGGTGCTGAAAAATTGTGTACATTAGGATTGCTGAATATTGAAAGGTCTTCTCACTTGCAGTGAGGTCATTCTTCCAAATTAAACTGAACTGTTGATTATAAATCAGATGTGTAAATCTTTTACACCAAACATATTTTGTATGAAAGTCGTTATATTATTAAAATATATATGAATATGAATTTTCCACTCGTACTGTTTTTGATATCTCTGCAGTTATGTTTGCAAATGCTAGCTAAATATACAACATTAAACGATACTATTTTAAATTATTTAATGCACCTCCATAGACTTTAATGATATTCTTTGTCATAAAGCCCAAACTCATTATATAACTGATGCTCCATTGTAATATGTCGTCTCGATCATTAGTCATATGATATTTTTTTGTCAATGTAAATACACCAATTTGTGATCATATATTTAACTATTTCTATCATCTAGTATTAAATCGTTGTCCCAGTATTTACGATCTGATTGGCTATTAATAATCACAAGCGCTGAGAGACTTGCACTCTCTCGTAAGTTAATTTCAAATCATCTGCGCTTTGAAAATAAATATTATTTACATATATTTCTGCAATTTATAACATCGATAATCTACTGCATAGTGAATCTAAAGATTTCATGCTGTATGTTTGTAATTTGAAGTCAGTGAGTAGTGTGTGAAGGTATTTAATATTCACACTTTCAGATATAAGTACTTTGGACTGGCTTGGATATATAGACAGACAAGTAAAGTTAAGAGTGTTACCACTCTTTTCTTGTTAAATCGTTGTCCCAGTATTTACGATCTGATTGGCTATTAATAATCACAAGCACTGAGAGACTTGCACTCTCTCGTAAGTTAATTTTAAATGTCTTATAGAAAAATCAAACTTTATTTCATTCAATTGTTAGGAATATCAATCAGGTTGATATATAACAATGTTTTGAGTGATATCATTTCTTCTTCAGATGTTATTGGCCAGTCAGTATTAACAGAGGAATTGAATAAGACCTGACCAGTTATGACCCTAGCAAGGGAATTGAATAAGGATCCTTTAAATTTGTGACTAATGAATTTAAGGTGACATTCTACCCAACTAAGCTATTCTTTCAAAGGCAGCAGACAATAAAATTTTTATATACTTATCTATAAATTTTCTATCCACGCTTTCTTAAGAGCAAGATTAGCGAATGACTTCCAAACATGAATTATCATACTAAGTTAACTAATGAGGTTATTTGCCCATGTCAGATGCCAGAAGCTTTATAATTTTTTTTTTCGTTTTTACTTTTCTTTCTCCGTTCAGTATGCATGTGTCAGAGAACATATGTTCAATTGGAAAGAGACAAGAATATTGGGCAGAAAATAAGAAAATTGAAATAAAGTGCTCACATGATAGTGATAAATAACTGTAAGGCAATTATCGTGATAATTCATAATGTTTGTAAACTGCTTATTAACTTTATTGTTTAGAATAGTGGAGAAATCAGAAGGGGCCTCGTAGATAAGTATTTAAAATTTCTACTGACTTGTCTTTGATAAAATGACCTAATTGAATAGAATATCATCTTGAATTCAGTATTCACTAATCTATCATATGGAGAGTTTTGACGTTTTAATCTAAAGGTTCTGGTTTGATTCCCATACTAATACCATCACTAGTCAAAAAGAATAACCCTATTTAAAAGTTATGGTATATACTACCCTGAATGCTATTACTAACAGTTGAAAGTATTTGAAAAGTTAAATAAAGTTTGAATTTTTCTAAAGAAGATTTAATAATTAATTCTAGGTGATGGAAATAATTTCACATATAATTACAAGTAAAATACTATACAAACTTTCCGATGAATACTATATTAAAAATTTCTTTAAATCTTTTTGAAATTAATTAAATGATCTATCATTTGTTATTCAAAGAAGATTTGAACAAAATTGGGGCATAATATATTAATAAGCACTTTGAAATACAATATGAAACAATAATAGTATTTTTTTGACAGATCGTGTCATGTAAAAAGATTTAACCAATATCATGCTTTGCTTTGTGGAATGTCCATAATTATTACTTATCTTTGAAGATGTTCTGTAATGTCCATGATGAGAAGTATCTGGCAGAAGAAAATATCTATCATGCACTAGCTTACAAATTTTGTTAGAAGTAGAAACTGAGTGGGACAAATCTGATATACCCAAAATTTATCTCAAATGATCTTGCAAGCTATGGTGGTTAAAAGTTGATTATCCAACCAACAGCAACAATCAGACTGAAAATATTTAAGAAATTCCACATCCTAGTTCACGAGTCTGGCTTGACTGTGTCATGCAACATGTTTTGGTGCATTCATATGTTATGTTAGTGTTATGCAATTTAATAATGGTTTGCGCCCCATATTTTATATCGCAACCATCATTTTTTTTTAACAAATTGCATTTTAAAACATTCCTCCATTGCATGGTCACATGACTTTTAGTACACATTTTAATAATTAACCTTCATAGTATCTGCAAACTTGATTGTTGCTATCTAAATTATAGAATTACAATATTTACAGTTTTTGTGTTGCCTTATATGCTGTTTTTGATCTGATCAAAGTCAGTCATGGCTATCTGTGGCTTTTCATGTTTCTTTTTTATGGGCTTTCTTTACGATTATACCCGCATAATAAGTTTTATTAAAATTTTATGTTTCTTTCATTCTTATCTATTCTCTCACACAAACAATTTTTGGAAAATGAAAAGTACCCCCCTCCCTTTGAGGGGCTGAAGAATAAAAAGTAAATGAGTGATGTTGCATTTTTCATGTAAATAATATTAATTAAAATTACAAAAGGGAAATCAATTAATTCATGATTTGGGATAAATTAAAGTTAATACTAATACTGCTTTATATGGAAAGAAAGTATTGAAATTGTTAATTTTAAACATTAAATTTATTAATTATATACTTTACTTACATCAAAACTTATGAAATAGAATTTGAAAAAATCAATTCGAAACTAATGATGCATTTCACCTCTAGGTTCCATCATATTAGCCAATTATTAAAAATCATAAGTACATTAATTTATTCTTAATTTTTTTATTAAAAAACTGGATGAATTTTTTTAAAATTAACTTTGCTTTGATTTATTTCATATTTAATAGAGTGAATTTTTTGGCATACTTTATATTAAATATGATCACATGATCATTATTTCCTAGCTTACCCAAATGTTTAAAACAGCAGCAAATTCTTCATACAGTAGTGCTACTCAGTGCAAGGCTTAGTAATCAATGGATGTAAGAAGGTTGGTCCATCAAATCTCTAATGCCTACTTCTCCAACATGCCCAGACTAATTTCTAGCTTGTGGTTTTCATCAGTGAGGAGCCTTGGATCTGAGAGCACTGCATCTAAATCTTAGGAACTAATGCAACTCTCTAGCAGCTATCTTTTATGTAATTATAAAATTATGAGCCCAAGATGAAAACACAATATTTTCAATCCAACTTATTTGTTTGCATAGTCATATAGATTTGAACCCAGATTCAGTATTTATACATTTTGGTGTCTGGTTTTTAATGATGGTAATTGTGATATGTAAAAGGTGGCTGCTCGAGGGTTGCATTAGATCTTAAGATCTAGATGCAGAGCTCTCTGATCCAAGGTTCCTCACTGATAAATGACACACACTAGAAACTAGTCTGGAAATATTGGATGAGTGGGCACTAAATAGAGATTTTATGCACAAACCTACCATCAGTTTGGGTGGCCCTACTCTGTGGAGAATTTGCTATGAAATACGTTTGTGAAATTTTTGTTTTTAATGGTGTGGCATGATTTATGATGATAAATGTCTGTGCATTCTGCTACTCCAAAAAGATTATCCTTGCCTGATCTAGATGATATTGCATTCTTTAGTTTTGCATCCTGTAAAAATATTTGACTGGAGCCACCTTGCAAATGGTTGTCATCAACAAGAGGTCATATTTTAGCTGATTATATATAAACTCTTCCAGAAAGATTTTGTAAGTAAAACATGGATGGAAATACAATGAGCATAGAATTAAATGATTTACTATGGAAGATTGAAAATAGTCTTAGTAGTGGAAGAAATATCCTAATAAGCTAAATTATTGAAAATAGGATGTATATTTTCTGTTGAAATTTCACTGAAATCTTGCCAGGTTTTTTTCTATGGTGTTGCGAGTGTAAGTGGTATAGTAATGAAGTCCAAAACTTCCTGGATTGGGGTTTAAATGTTTAAATATCACATAGCCTCCTGAGCAACTAATAATTCCATTATTTTTCCATGTATGGTTTGGAATTCTGATGGATTTCAAGCTTGAGGCTTCGTATGCCATTTCTGGTAATTGAATATCACACAATCTCTGAAACTTATTATTAGAATTTCTTTTTTTTTTTTTTGCTTTTTCTTAGACAAAGATGTCTTACTATGTCACTTTAAAAAATAAATAAATTTATGTATCTCAATATTATCAATCTGAATAGATGAGTGTGGGATTTCAAACCCACATGTGAAAAGATTTTGTTTGTGCTAAAAATCAATGTACTTTAATTTTTCCTGTTTGAAATTCTGTGATCATTACTGTATTTCTGGACTTATTTAAATATTTTCAATTGTTTGTATATTTATTACATAAATTTGTATTTCTGTTAAATAAAGGAATTTCTCAATTTATCAACAAATAATTTTTTAAAATATACCATTGGACTATTTTTAGGATTAAAATAAGTTTTCAGGTAGATGCAACATAGTTGGATTTATCTAGAATGTAAAATTAGGTAATATTTTTATAAAAACACAATATGTAATTTTTCTATATAGGTTTCTGAAGAAGATTGTTGCATAGTTGAAATATCAGACTTTAATTAATAAAGTTTTATACATTGCTAAAATCTGAGAAGCAGATATTTTACTTAATACATTTTAGATATGTGTCTTACATGAAATAGGGTTACATCCCTAATAAATTTATTATTGTTGAGGTCCAATAAGCCTGCGAGCCATGATTGATACTTCTTGCATTAAAAAAAGTTGTCATGAAAGTGATGCAAAGTTGGTTAGGAGTCATTTGATTTTAACTCTGGATCATTATTAGAAGTGGATTCTCAAATGTGTTTGTACCAGGGCAATTTTGTAAGCATTAGTTTGTGTGTGTGTGTGTGGGGGGGTATCCTTGAAAACTATTTATTGGAGGGTTTTTTGTGTGTGCATTTCAGCCACTTTTGGTTGTAGAACTTTGAGATAGTGCCAGTCTCAGGACTACTCACTACTGTTCTATAAACTATATAAAATGGACAGTGTGATGGAAAGGGAGGAGTCATTTTATTTTTAATTAGTGTGACTGAAGAATTTTAAATAGTCTTTAGATTAGGTAGATATTAATTATATATAGCTCATCATCATTATTGATAAATTACAAGTTGGGTCAAAGAACCAAATATATGCTCGTATGAAAATGTAATGGTAGCTGTAAATAATTTACTAGTCTCAGGTTTAATGCCTGATCTTCCTGTAAGTTGAATGTCTTATTTGATCTAATCACATATGAAAAAAAAAAGTAGGTTGTAAACTCGGGAGGTCTTGTGACATTTGAACATCATAAATGGAAGAATTAAGCTACAATCTGGAGATGTTTGGCTTTTGAATATGTCACTACCCTATTGTATTGACCCACTGTATTGCATTAGAAGTCTGTACAGGAATAGACAGGATATTATTTGAGATTCCATTTAGATTCTTGACTACTGTTATATTGATATCATCGGCCTACACCATGTGTCATTTGATGGTAAAGCCATGTGGTGATCATCATATTCTTACTGGTAATCCAAAAACCTATAATTCCAATATAGCTCAGGCAAACAAAGTTTATAATATTTTAGATATTTCACATTTGTTTTTGAATATTGATTAAAATTTTTCGCAATTGATTTTCCCAAATCTTTTATTGAAAATTTTTTGTGAGATCATTAAATTTATTTTGAAATATGTTTTTCATTTAAATAATTTAATTTTATGTTTAGGATGTGGTTAGAATTTTAAGGATTCTAGACAGATCCGGAAAACAGGCTGAGGAAGTATTTCAAAGAGCTCTGCGACGCAAGCCATCATTGCCCAAAGAACCACCAGTGCCTTATCCTGTAAGTAAATATTAGTGTAATTTAATTAAGCTTTATAAATATGTAAAACAAGAGACTCTAATGCCACCTATTGTAAGTTTGAGTAATCAGTGAATTACTATAATGGTTGTACATATTTTTAAATACAAAACTCTTAAATCAACACCTGTAGAATGGCTACCTGGATTAACAACCATCAATGAATTTAACCAGCTTGTTAAGCTATCAAGTCATCTGACCAATTTCATTTTGATCAGTCCCTCAAACCTCAGGCTAAAATCAAGGCAGCCTTTTGGCTTAATGGTAATTGTCAGAAGCCATCCACATTGGATATCAACAGAATGTGCATCTGTGATAGAATAACTCCAACCTAAATATTCAAACTCTAATAGCTGATCCTATTCTTTGAGTACCTGGTTTGTTCCTTCTTGTAAAACTCTAGTCGAAGATTAACAGAATCAGAAAGGGCCAGGATAGACATGGTTATATGTTGCACAAATGATGATCTACAAACTGTATGTGTAAGACCTTAAGCCATGATACATATTTACAAGGAGTATCCGACTTAACCAAGCTTCTGATGAACTCTTGGCTCATTGTAACGTGGAGGAAATGGCTCTTGATTGGTTAAGAACTGTTAGTATTGGGTATAAATATTTTAAATCTTATATTGTATAAAGTAAGGAATTAAATTTTTTTTTAAGGTATTAAGAATGTAAAAAATTATTGTATAGTTATAACATTATTGTATAGTTGTAACATGCAGTAATATCCCAAATAGTGAAATGTTAAGAAACTAAATAAATTTACTGAGCCACTTGCCATGTGATCATTGCTAGGCATTGGGGAGACTTGAAAATTTTAAATAATTGAAGTCATATAGGTCTGAACTCAGTTCAGTACCCATACATTTTGGTGTCTTTGGTTCTTTAATAGCCATAGCCATCATTATCCTATTAGACAGGATTGGTATTAAGCCACTAAACATCACATGATCACCATTTCTTATGCTTGATCATAACTATTATTAAAACAGGCAAAACTCTCCATATAGTAGCCACTCAGTGCAAGCCAGAGTGCTCTCAGATCCAAGGCTCCTCACTGATGAAGACCATGAGCCAGAAACTAGTCTGGGAATATTGGTTGAGTAGGCACTAGATAGGGATTTTATGCACAAGCCTTTGGCATCCATTGATTACTCTAGCTTGCACTAAGTGGCACTGCTGTATGGAGAGTTTTGCTTGTTTACCTAAGTTGTTACACAGAGGCTAAACTTTCCATACAGTAGTGCCACTCAATGCAAGCTTCTGTAAGCATAAATAATGGTGATCATGTGATGTTTAGTAGTTTAATACCTAAGTTATTGTTAGAGACCTGTTTTATTTGCTCTTCAGGCCAATTTGTTATAAAAACTGTTTACAGAGAGTCATTGAATTAATCATATACTGGATAAAAACAACTTATTAGTTCCCATCATTCCAAGCAAATAGAGAAATAAGAGTTTATTAGAATTATTTATGCACAATAAACTAGGCACTATCTAATAGTAATTATCTCGCATCCCATTAATCGGGCAGATTTTCTCTACACTATTTGATGAATTCTTAGTTTGTCTCTAGCAAATGTGCTTTTTAACTATCTCTTGAAGAACAGGCATCAAGGGCATGACAATAAACATCCATGAATCTGTTTAATGCAAATAAATATATTAGCAGTTCCAGAAATATTCTATCTGAATGTAAATTAACCAGATGCTGAGTTTCCTAGTGTATCGTCTTTCTTCGATGACTTTCTTGTGACTAAAACTCCTAGTTAACTAATGGAAACCTCTAGAAAACTGCTAAATCAATTTAAAGATGTTATCTTTCAGCAAAATAAATTTGATGCTAAAAATCAATCGTATGGTGAAAGCAATCTATGATCCTCCAATCCCAATAAAGTTAGGTTCAGTCATATCTAGGTCCTACTAATTATCATGAAAGTTTTCTACATCACAAACTAAAACAAATGCTGATAATGTTATAGTCCATATCTGGAAAAATATTTCGTACTTGTAAAACTTCGTTAGTTGGGTATGAATATGGAAGTAATATGCCCAACTCATTTTGCTATCAACTAATAACTGTAGTCAGATTAATAGTGGTCTCAACTTTCATGTCAGAAATATAAGAAGAATATTTTATGAATGGTGGTCATTTATCTTACAAATTGACCACAAACTGCTATTGGATCATTTTTTATCAAATAAAGATATCTCTTAACACAAGTTTCCTAGCTTGCTGAAGTGGTTAATTTTCTGAAATTGGACAAATTTAAATGGCAATATATTATTGGAAAAAATCTTCTCCAAATTAATATTTTTAGTTGTTTGTCCATGCATAATTGAAATGAATATAACAAAATTATACGAATTGGATGATAGATTTAGAAAGTAATGAAAACACCAGGAACAAGTTCATTGCTAGATAGACTAATAACTACCCAGTATTTCAGTAGATTATTGAATAATGGAAAACCTAATGAAATACATCAATCCTACCTGATTCACTGTGTTATTAGAAAATGTTTATGTTGCTTGGGACTAAAGTAACAACAGCAACAACTTTTCTCACAGTGGTGCCACCTATTGCAAGCTACAGTTATCAATAGATGCTAGAAAGTTGTGCATTTAACCCCTAACTAGTGCTACTCATCTAATATTCCCAGGTTAATTTTTAACATATGGCTGACATCAGTGAGGACCTTAATCTAGTAGTAAGGCACCTACATCTTTGAATCTAATTCACCCCTCCAGCAGCCATCTTTTACCTTTTTAGTTAACTATAAAGTTATGAACCCAAATTGAAAATAAATTAATGTTTTCAATTCAATTCAGTTGTAAAGCCAAACAGATCTAAATCCAGTTCAGTACCAATATATTTTGGTGACTTTGATTTTTTTTAATTCTTTGTCTGTGATTGGTATTAAAACACTATAACATCACATGTTGACTATTTCTTATGCTTACACAATCTGTTAACACATTAACAATTTTGTCCATCAATATCGCCATCTATTGCAAGCTATGGTCATTAATGAGTGTTAGAAGGTTAATGCATCAAAATTTCTATCTAATGCCTACTCATTCACTATCTCCAGACTAGTTTCTAACTTATGGCTTTCATCAGTGAGGAATCTTGGATCTGAAAGCAATGCACCTAGATTCTTGAATCTAATGCATCCTATCAGCACCCACCTTTTAACTTTTTAGGTTAATGATTTAATCTTATCATTTTTCTGTAACACCATTCTCAAATACACAACCTATTGCTTTGATGCGACCAGGAATTATGAGGATGACAGTATTAGCTTGATTATACATATAGTGGACATGCATTGATATAGATACAGAGATCAACATTTACAATTCTCAATTCCAGATGTAGCTTAAACCAATTAACCAAAGTCAACAATTGACCAAAACTGTTTAGGCCCTTAATCAAGAATACATATTGATCATGGTAGTTCTTGGAATAGCAAATAGTTTCTAATATTAGTAATACATGCATATTCTAAGTAGAAGAGATCAACATATCCTCAATCCATGTCATAATCTTAATTGAAACCTTACAAAGAACATATTCCACACATGGAATTTGAAAAACATTATCTAACAATGACATAGCATCCAAAGCAACCCAGTTTAAAAAATTTTACTTTTAGAACAATATTGATCAGATTTTTGTCCCCCTCCCCTCCCAAATTTATCCTGGATGTAATGGTCTTTTAGAGAAAATAGTGCAAAAGGTAAAAAGAAGTTTAAAACAAATCATGGCAGGAATCTGGAATATCTATTTTCCCAGAATATTGTTAGTCCAGCACATCAAATTCTATTGTGAATAAAATTCCAGATGATGAAATGATCATGAATTGGATATTTGGGACTAATTTTTCAGTTATTAAGGCTAAATGGAAGTAGATAGTTGAAATCATAGCATGGATAAATTCTAAATTTTTTTCCAAATGCTGAACCATATATGATGGAAAGATGGAGTGGGTCCTACAATCATAACATGCAAACAGAATCTTCAAATCTTCATTGTGAAAACCATAGAAGGAAAGTACTTAATTATCATAGATAGCAATTGCAAATCGATTTCAGAATGGAAGAAGCCAATCCAAAAGAGCTTTCCAGATAGAAGTTAGAAAAATCATTACAAACATCGCTGCAGAAAACAATCAAGATTTTGATAACACCTGGAGAAGAGAGATGAGAATTAAACATTATCTGAAATACCTTCAAAACTTTTGAGACGATGATTAAACTAGTATCATCTAAGATTAGGAAGTTTCATGATCAAATTCAAACAGCTTATCTTCAGGCTATCACAGAATATAAAGCCAATACACATCACATGATCACCATTTCTTATGTTTGCTTATAACTGTTATTAAAACAGACACAAATCTTTATCTGTATTGCCACTCAGTGCAAAACTCTCTCTATATATGTTTATTTTAATAATAGTTATAAGCAAGCATAAGAAATGGTGATTGTGTGATGTGTATTGGTTTAAAACCAATCCTGCCTAATAGGATAGTAGTAGCTATGGTTATTAAAGAACCAAAGTCACCAAAATGTATAGGTACTGAATTGAATTCAGACCTATATGACTATATAAGCTAATGAGCTTGGAGGAAAATATTATAGTGTTTTCAATTTAAGACATAGTTTTGTAGTTAAGTAAAGATAAAAGGTGGCTGCTGGAGGGTTGCATTAGATCCTAAGATCTAGGTGCAGTGCTCTCAGATCCAAGGCTTCTCACTAATGGCCACAAGCCAGAAACTAGTCTGGGCATATTGGATGAGTAGGCACTAGATGGGGATTTTATGCACAAGCCTTCTGGCATCCATTGATTACTCTGGCTTGCACTGAGTGGCAAGGTATAGAGAGTTTTGCCTGTTTTAAGAATACAAAGATTTCAAAAATTATAGTCTGCAGACTTAAATTTTCTCTTCATTGTTGAGACTGTTACTAATGAACGGAGCCTATTTAATTTTGTTTATCTGTCATTATGATCATTACAAATTATTCGTACTTTTTCACGTTAGAAAACAGGACCAAATAAACTTTAGTGTTTTAAAAATACTCATAATACTATAGGCTTTATTTTAACTTTGCATATATTCAAAATTTGCAAAAACATTTTAACATTTGCATAACATAAAGTTTTTGCAAATTTTCAATTACAAATATAAGTGAAATGAAAATCAGTATTTGTTATATATATATATGCAGCATACTGCATTTATCTTTTATTATAATTGTAAAACAATCATTATAGAATATTTTTTGCATGAACCTGATCGTGAATAATGCTAAGATTCTTCCATAATCTTACTAAGTATGACTATAAGTTATTTGTTTCAATATTAGATGAAGCCAATGAAGACTTGTAATTTTAGAAATGAAAGTTATTGCATGTTCTTGAGTCTAAACTGTTTGGGTATGACATTAAATAAAGAATTGCTCAATTAACTTTTATAGTATCTGAATTATTGTTCAAATATAACACATATAAATTAAACAAGGCAAAACTCTCTCCATACAGTAGTGCCTTGTTTAATAACAATTATGTGCTAATATGAGATAGTGATCATGTGATGTTAATCGTTTAACATATAAATTAATGTATTTATTTACTAATTGTAATAAATAAATATCACATAACTAATAATATACGTAATAAATCATTAGCATTAGCTTTAGTTATTGCGCTATGTGTGTGTGTATATATATATACCTTTTGTAAGTTTATTTGAAAAATAGAATTAAATTTCTACATTCCTGAAAAATATATATATTTCTATATGTATTGTTCATAGTAAAAACCAGTACCTTAAAAAATGTTTGACATTTTCACAGTTTTAAGTAGGAAATACATAAAGAAGATTCTAGTTTTTGAATTTGGTAGTGATATTGAGATGGAATGACACCCAAAGAGGATTTTTGATATTAAGATTTAGGTACTGCGGTTTGTTGATATTTATGGTTAACAATCATGTAACATTTTGCAAATCTTGGTTTCCAATCTAATTAATAGATGGCGCCTTTAAGCTGTATATTCATAGTAAAGGACAGGTAAAAAGATGGGTGAGAAAGGTAATGCGATATGCAAAAGATTTGGATAAAGAATTTACATCAGTATATTTGTACAAAAGATGGGATGATTGTGTTAAAAGGATTGTTGAAGTGTGATAGTAGTAAGAAATGGGATAAAAGAATAGATTTATTAATAAAGAATGGAGAAATAGTATGGAGAGTAAAAAGAGTTTAAATATATATAGAAATAAACAGAATATTAGGTGTGAGTTAATATATGATAATAGTAAGGAAAGTAGTTTATTGTTTAAGGCTCGAACAGGATCTTTAGCTACAAGAGAATATACATGTTGATAAACAGAGCAAAACTCTCCATACAGTATTGCCACCTGTGCTAAACAGAGTAATCAATGGATGCCAGAAGGCTTGTGCATAAAATCCCTATCTAATGCCTACTCATCCAATATCCCCAGACTAGTTTCTGGCTTGTGGCCTTCATCAGTGAGGAGCTTTGGATCTGAGAGCACTGCATCTAGATCTTAGGATCTAATGCAACCCTCTAGCAACCACCTTTTATCTCTACTTAACTACAAAACTATGAGAATGAAATTGAAAATACAAAAAATATTTTCAATCTAAGCTCAATAGCTTATATAGTTATATGGGTCTGAACTCAGTTCAGCACCCATACATTTTGGTGTCTTTGGCTCTTTTACAACCATAGCCACCACTATCCTATTAGGCAGGATTGGTGTTAAACCATTAAGCATCACATGATCACATTTCCTATACTAGCCAAAGACACCAAAATGTATGGGTGCTGAACTGAGTTCAGACCCATATGACTATATAAGCTATTGAGCTTAGATTGAAAATATTTTTTGTATTTTCAATTTCATTCTCATAGTTTTGTTGTTAAGTAGAGATAAAAGGTGGTTGCTAGAGGGTTGCATTAGATCCTAAGATCTAGATGCAGTGCTCTCAGATCCAAAGCTCCTCACTGACGAAGGCCACAAGCCAGAAACTAGTCTGGGGACATTGGATGAGTAGGCATTAGATAGGGATTTTATGCACAAGCCTTCTGGCATCCATTGATTACTCTGTTTAGCACAGGTGGCAATACTGTATGGAGAGTTTTGCTCTGTTTATCAACAATTAATGTGCTAGTATAGGAAATGTGATCATGTGATGCTTAATAGAATATACATGTAAATGGACAAAAATGGGTGATTTATTTTGTAAACTATGTAAGGAAGGAATAGAAAATATTAGGCGTTTATTAATTGAATGTAAATGCTTGAAAACAGAAAGGGTACATATAACGAAGTTATGGAAGAATAAATATGAAAAAAGTGATTATACAGAAAGTGAATTATTGGTTTTTATGTTGGGTTTGGGAAAATATAAAGGGGATTTAGATATAAAGGCCATAGAGTTGACAAAGATTATGTTGTGGAAATGGGATGGAGCAGAATATGGGAAAATTTAGAGTGGGGAATGCAAAATAATGTGGCTAACAAGTTTATCTGGGCATAATTGCTGAGATATTCTTGACTTCATTTAAAGAGAAGCCACAATACTTCACATCACATCGCAGCATTAGAAGTATCTAAAAGTGTATACATTTTTACTCAAGGATTAATAGGGATTAATGGGAAATAAAAGTTGAGTCTGAGTTGAACAAATTTAATAATATTCTTGAAAGAATTATGAAAGATTGCGAATTTAAATTTCAAAGCAATATGACCAAAAGGTTGCAAATATGTGCTTATTTAAAGCTTAATAACTAACATAATTTTCTTTATAAAATGGTAAAGAACCAAAGGGATTATAGGAAATACAAAGAGGCTGTTAAAACCAATGGAAAAGAGGAGATAATAGATAGTTGAATTAATTATTTAAAAAAAAAAAATTAGGATAGCATGAAATCGGAAAGTGGATGATCTTAAGTTTTCACGAAAATTTACAAAAAGAGAGGACTGTGAAAATTTGGGATATATTAATAGGAGAACTGAAAGAAAAGCTTATTAAATGCAGATCACTGAAGGAAGAACTTTTAAAGAAATACTCAAGATTTAAAACCTTCAGTGATCGGAAGTTGGTAAATGAATGGAATCCATTAGAGAGATTAATTCATGAGAAGACAGATAGAGTGATAGATTCAGAATTGAATAGAACAATAGGTAGATTAAAAAAAATAAGAGATTTAAACTGAATAGGAGCCAAAATGTCAGTAGATATGGGAATGCACAGGGAGTAATTTAAAAGAAAAATTTAATAAGTGTTTGTTCGCATGCATAACAAAGTAATTTTTTATTTCTGTATAACCTAAAGCTGAGTGCACTTTCGGTAAAGCTCGCCATAATCATATCTCTTCGTAATTATTGGTACCGCTTTATACTGTAATATAATTAATGTCAGTACAAATAAAGAACAATAATAATTAATAAGAGAGCTATGATTATGACGAGTTTCACTGAAAGTGCATTCGGCTTTAGGTTATAAAGAAGAAAGAAAGCACTTCATTATGCCTACGAACAAATGCATGCAGATTTGAATTATAAATATAAATAGGAGAAAAATCAATAAGACAATACTAAGATTCTAGATGAATAGAGGTGTAAGAAATAGATTATTATGTAAAGGGAAGGGAAAAACTTTTAGGTTGTTAACTAACTATAGACTAATAACAATAACTATTACAATTTATAAAATATTTATATGTAATTTAATTGATAGGGTCAGAATTTGGCTGGAAGAGTGCAGCAAGTTAAGACTTAGAATGGACTCCATTAAAGGAGATAAGTAGGAGATAGCTTATTTAGTGATCCTGCCAAAAATTTTTTTATGGAAAATAAATAATTATCTTTAGCAATTTTAGATATAGGAAAGTTTTATAATATGATGTTTAGAAATAGAATGGCGATAAATTCGAAAATTTGCGAATAGATTGGGTTTTGGTAAGATTACTTACAGATCTTAGCAACGGTAATTTCTATAAATACCAACGAGGGATATAGGTAGGTGTAATAAAAGTTCCATGTAAAATTAAATTGAAAACAATAATCTTTTTGCCAGCTTTATTATTTATTTCTCTTTTTGAAGAGTTGGAAGTTAACGTAGAAAGAATTAGGATAAGGTGAAGATTTTCATAGTAGGAATCAGACGAATGTACATAGTGATAACTCCTATAAATATCAATTAAGAGATATAGGTAGGTCTAGTGGAAGTTCTGTGTAAAATTAAGTTGAAAACCTGAGTCCATTGCCATCTTTATTATTTATTTCATTTTTTGGAGAATTGGACGTTAACATAGAAAGAATTGGGATATGGTGAAGATTTTAATAGTGGGGCCAGGCGAACATATATGGAAATTATTATTTTTTTTTGCAGATGATATTGAAACTTATTGTCTTAGTTCCCATAATCTTACTGATATCAATTTAAATTCTTTTAACTTGTTAAATGAGAGGTTGATATATATATGGTAATACACAAAATAAAGCACTGCTAACTGGTCTAACATATTTCATTAAAATTATATAAACTGTTTTAAAATATTGTATTAGATCATACAAACTTCGATATTTTTATTCTTTTGTGTGTGAAAAAAAATGAAATAATTTTTTTTTTCATTCTTTAATTTTACTTTTCGATTTTTTGAGGGTCGCTTGTAGATTTTTTTTTAGAATGCTACTTTAAAAAAAGGAAACATAATGCTTTTTAAAATTCATTTTGAAGCATAGATGTTAATTGTATTAAAAAAAAACTTCTTTTAATTAAATACAAATATAGTATGTATACTTAAGCTAGATGTAATTAGAGGGGGTTTGAACCCAGACTTTCAAACTTCCTTCAATCATTCACTCCACCTTATACATACAGCCTATATTCTGCCCATTCATCTTCTGTGTATTTAAATAGTATTAAAGTTCTAAATATGAGAGGTCAGATTGATTTACGGTCAATATGGATATGACAACAATATTGGCAAACAAGGGCATGGAACATGCCATCATCAGATTTTCAATGATGTGGATGGCCGAAGAGTTGGACAGTGGAGAAGATTAAAGCCTGTCCATTAAAGCTTGAAGATTTGCTATCTTAATATAACCCGAGCACTGATTTTATATATATATGTGGGAGATGATGTTGCGGACCAACTGACGAGTGCTACGGAAATATGTATATTGGAGATCATTTATCTTTTTCGCATGTATATGGTTATGTGCATTGGCTGTATAAGATGGAGTATATGACGTGAAGGAAGCTTTAAAGTCTGGGTTCAAATTATCTCTAAAAACTTCTTTGTAAAACAAAAGTCTTTTGTTGGTGCAAGATTTATTTAATTGTTTTTACCAAATTTTCTGAATACATATAGTTAAAGATTGATGCCAATTTGTTGTTATAATAATAATGTAGCCTATATTTTTTGCTATTTTGTTATGGAATATAATTTTCCAAAATAGCTACTATAAAAGAGAACAAGCATGCTTGGAAATTTAGTATTTATCAGGTTTGTATATTAGTGTATCAATTCAAAGAATTGTTTAATCATTGATAAGAAGACTGTAGTTCTAGAGTCTTGAATTCTTGTCCACAATCCCGCAATGACAATTGGCTAAAAACCTTATTGAATCATCCACTGATATGTTATGATCAACCAAGGGGATGCTCTCATAGAAACTTCCATCTCTAGAATTGATAGCTTTACTTAAAAGCATACATTTTTTGTACACACATGGCTGCTAGAGGTAAAATTTAATGTAGTTGAATGCTTGCCCAATGAATAGGTCACTTGTCACATGTTATTTGAAAGGCACTATAATGCATACATCAATTACAAATTCATTGGCTTGAATACATTCACTGCTTAACACAAAGCACAACAGGAAGCATTGGATACGTTCATCAATTGGAAATAGATTACTGTGTTTTTTGTTATGACAATTGCATAGATTTAAGTAATTTATTGTAAAGAAATAGTTTTATATCATATTTTAAGAGAGGGTATAATGTCTGAAACAATTAGAATAAAAGAAAGACATACAATTTTAGTATGGAATGGGATGAACAGGTTTCCTTTACCACGTCCAATGGAAAAGGTATTATATATGTCATGCAAGTAATCACTTCCAAAAAGAAGATGTTGAAAGATATTATGCACACAATATATAAGTGGCAGTCCACAATACTGTGATTAAATTGCAAGTAGCCCTTGCCCCAAAAAGTGTGCTCGCTCCTTATTTAGGGAGTTGAAAGTAAATATTTCCTTTCTTTAGAAAAGTGGGTGTAAATTCAAATTGTACTCTAACCTTTACTATACTTACATGCCACACATACCTAATTCCATTTGGTTTCTTACGGTAGTGTAGTCAATGTACAAAAAGGGCTGATCATACTTTCATCATTATAATTTATTCTTATCCCAGGCCAACACTTATTTTACATTTATACTTTCATCAAGCCCAATATCAGGTACAGTAGTATTACTTGTTTGACAGTCCAATGAGAAGTTACACACACACACATATATAGAAAATAAACATGGGCTTCTGCATCCCATTAGAATATGGAATTTTTACACTTAAAATATGAAAAACAGGAAAAAATTGAGAAAAAATTTTGGTGAAGCAAAGTCGAAGATGATAATAATTAACGGGAGAGGAAACTCTGGAAGATTGAAAATAGTGGATATTTGTCTAGTAGAAGTGAAAGGGTTATAAGTTCAAGTATGGGAAAAGGAATTATACGAACAAACAGAAATTAGGATTGAGATAAAAAGCAAAAAGTAGAATAGGAATAATTAAAAATCTGGCATGATGTAAAGAAATCACATGTGAAGGAATTATAATAGTAGTCAAGCATTGATGGCCGAGTGGTCAGCCCAGCTTCCTTACAAGCAGTTGTCCTGAGTTCGCGGGTTCGCTTCCCGGCTGATGCTTTTGACGCATGAAAAAATGAATAATAGTAATTGCTTTAACCTTTTGGATTAGTGCATTTTGTATAGACTAAGAGACTCAAATTTTTATATAGAATTAAAAACAAAATAGGCTAAAATGTATTGGGTGGGTTTGGTTGTAGACATCAAATAAGGCTATTTGAGAGGAAATTGATGTGGTCTTTTTTGAGATGAAATTAAAAGTAAGTTTTATAATGTTCGGAATGCTACAATTTATAAAATGAAATAGAATATTAAAAGTATTGTTTAATAGCATTATGTGAGTTGGATAATAAGCACAATCTTTATAGGTAGAGAATTTATTTTTATATATTTATATAAGAAATAGGATAATTGTGTAGAAAGTGTATTATAAATATATAATTATGAGGAGGAGCAAGAGGATAAATATGTGGTAAGAGAAAAAAGTAGAATTATAGTAAATGAATAAGAATAATAAAAATACTTTGGAGTTATATCAGAATAAAAAATTCATAAAATACAAAAGGATTCTAATTGATATTTGTTATAGGAGAAAAAACTTTAGATACTGCAGAATAAAAAATATAACAATTTGAAGTATAATTGTGATTTATGTGAATATGTGATGGAGAGTATTGAATGTAATACATTAAAAGAGGTTCAAGAATAAATATATGAGTTGCAAGAGAAATGTAAAAGTGAAGGAAAGTAAGTGAGATAGAGTTTATTGTTTAGATGAGGGCATTGACATCTTTTATTAAAATGTGTTAAAAAAAGAAAAAGAAATTCTTAAGTGCTGGGAGAATAATTTGATGTCTGTAAATTAGAAATAGATTAGTTTTTTGTGGAATATAACAATCCTTAAGGGATGAGAATATTTCATTTGTCTATTAAAGTCCATATCTTTATTGAAAGAGGTCATTTTACATCTTACTCATATGTATATATAGATAATTAATTAAACAACATAATTATTTAAATAATGTTTCTAATATTATTTGCACTCATGACCTTTAGAAAAATTTTCAATCTTTCAAATGAAAGAACATATTTCTGTCAATAACTGACATCATCAGCTGCTTAAATTTACATTCAAACTTTAATATAAAATTTAATCATTGTAGTTGAGCTTAACTGAATTTGTGATATTATGTTTGATGGGTTCTCAACTAATTTCTAAGGCGGCTGATGACATCAATTATTGACAGAAATATGTCTGCAAGGGATGGTTTTTTTTTTTTTTTCCATCAACATTGTTGCTTAAAAGATTTTAAAAATTTGTATAGAGGTCATGAAGGAAATGAATATTAATTATATATATTTAATTTTAATGTTTAAATAATTTTTTCAGCAACTGGGACTTGTTCCAGGAGGTAGTGTCATAATTTCAACAATGCTTGAAAATATGAAAATAGCCGTTAGATGCTGTCAGGTAAAGTGGTTTTTAAATTAATTAATTAATTATTGTCATTTACGTTTTTCTATATTGAGATAATTTTTTTTTTAAAAATAAATATTTATACCGGCAATGTTACACATTATTCTCATGCTTATTCATATTTTTCTAAGAATAGTTAATTTCACTATTTAAGTTTGCAGTAAATGGTTTTAGAAATAACTAGTTTGGGTTAAAGGTTTGTGATATCTTATGTTCACTGATTCAACATGTAATCCTTTTTTGATATATGAAATATAGTTAATGACAACAATTTTTAGAATTTAGAGTAGTGACTTTGAGAGCTAAAAGTTCATGTCACTTCTGGTTTTTGAATATCACATGATCTTCCAAATATTTCATCATTTGGTTAATTAATAGTAATGCTTTGGAAGGAAAAATTTTCATTAAATTTCTATGATGATCTAAAGCTGATAATCTTCATTCAAAAGCCTAAGTTAGGACTTCAGTGATAATCTGCCATGAATAATGATCCACATCTATATACGAGGGGATTCAATCTTACATTGCATTTTTATCTGTCTTGAGCAGAGGTAGAGGGATGAACTTGAGAGCAAAAACTTCCTGGATTGAAATTCACCCTGACCTTACCCTTCTTGTGCTTGAGCAGCATGACTTGCTAAATAACTAATCATTTGATTTTATATATACTTGTATTAACGAGAAGACGAGTTTAGTTTAAAGAACTTCGTGTTTTGATTCAGTCACCAATAAATATCCAAAAAATAACCCTGACATTTTGAATGTGATAAATTTTTTCATTGTTCATCCCAAAAGTGATGAAAGTTTTTTTAAAGTATTTACATCAACCTCTTTTCAAAACAAAAACTTGTATTTATTCTGTTGGGTGAAGTTTGATCGTATATTCAGACAAATTTATTATGTTCTTTTAGTCTTTTTCTAAAATTTTTTTGAAATTCCATCTGCTAATATACTTAGAAATAAATTTATATAATTGATTTTTAGAAGACCTTTATAAGCCGGGTAACTATGAAAGAATGGAAACTCGTTTTGACCATTAAACTCAGAGCTTCTTCAACAGATTTGATTTCGGAACAAAAGATAGCAAAGTCAAGTGGTAAAATTTTGGCAATTGCATTTTTAGATGGAATGTATAATAAGTAATACCTTTAATGTTTCCACATTTCAAAACTTCACGTCATTCTTATCTTTCATAGCTCATTGTTTTAGTATTCTTGAACAGACTGGGATAAAAAATTGAGTACTTTTGCCTATTGTTGATTTTTTAGCTTCCATTTAAAATTTCAGACAGGAAGGAAATAGTCCTGAATAGTAATAAAATATAAAAATAGCAGATTAGTTGAAAAATGACATAAAAAATGACACAGTATTTGTGTGCCACTTTTTTTTACAAATAGCTCGATGAATTGCAAATGAAACAAGGATTTATATATCATTTTTCTTCATAAAAGTTTATTTTAATGACGTGCAAGAAGCTCCTGATCCTGTGATGGAAGAATGAAGGCAAGAGATGGCAAATTAATTTCAATGATGATCAAGTGGTAGTTTTTGAGTCTCAGTGTCCTGATAACTAGTTATTCCAACGTGCACTTTTATCTGTGTTAATGTTTTGATCAGTAGTAGAGTCGTGAATAAATGTCAAAGAAAGGATATGGTTATTTGTTCTTGTCCATCCCAAAGCAATGAAAGTCTTGTCAAACATCTTTTCAAGACAAAAATTTGGATGTTATCTCATGGATGAAATTTGTTCAAATATGCATTCAAATTTATCAATCCGATTTTTAATCACACTTTCTAATTTGTTTGGTATTGCATTTGCTGATATACTTAAACTTTTTCCCCTATAAATATATTCTTAATCTGTCAATACGATATTTAGCAAAAAACCTTGAATATGGGAATAACTGAACTACTTAGTGACTTTCACCAAATTCTCAACTTTTTAAAGTCTAGTGTTACACGTAGATTTTTTCCTTTAATTGTCTAAAAGTCTTCCATTATGCGTTAGGTTTTACTTGTAATTAGATTAGACTGGTAAGAATTTTTCCTCTGTGAATTTTATATTGTAGGCATATAAATAAAACTGCATTTATTTATAAAATATCTGCACATTACACTAAAGCTAGAATTACAATTAAACGTAGATTTTCTTGAAGTACTTGTTTTGATGTTATATGTTTACTTCCAGAACTCTTTATGATCACAATTGTATAACTTGTATGTTGTTGTCATGAACGGTTTAATTTATCTTTACCTGTGAATATTTAATTAACAAATACAGATAAAAAACAAAAAAAGAAAACTATTGACACCAACAGTCATTTATCTTCCAGTATTTTGCAGAAAGTAGTTTACTATTAACTGAAAGGAGACCCTTTGATTCCTCTCGGAGGCCTTAAAGGAACCGAGCAGGGCAAATTCTTAATGTCCACTTCATACGTTCTTGTCATTGCGGCTGTTATTACTATGTGATTATTCATATAGTATACGAACATGGATGGGCTGCTGACCAACATGCATTAATGGTGAGTTTATTGCCTTTTAACCTCTGAGTTTAAGATCAAGAAATGCCATGGTCTTCTCAGTTGCCTATTAAGGGCAGAATTAATGTTTGTGTAAATGATAAATATTTTTACAATACATATATAAAATTATGACAGACAAAAATAAATCATAGCCCTTATTCCCAGGAAGCTGTAAAGTCACCAACCAAGGTAGCAGTTGGTGGTTAAAGGTGGAGGGTGCTAAGAATCCCTTGATTGAGGACCCAGGCTGCTATTTGATGATAACTTTTTATGTAGGTACTTACAACTGCAGATCACTTGCAAGTGAAGGAAGATTGCAAGAACTGTCTTATATTAAATGGGACATTATTGGACTTTGTGAAGTTAGAAGAAAAGGTGAAGAAACAATTGATTTAAAAAGTGGACATGTACTCTATTATCAAGGCACAAATATTGGAAATACAAGTGGAGTAGGATTCATTATAAATAAAAAGTGGAAGAACAACATTGTGGAGATTGATGGTATATCGGACAGAGTGGCAAGATTAGTTATACAAATTAATAGAAGATACCAAATGCAGATAATTCAGGTTTATGCCCCAACAAGTTCTCATAGTGATGAAGTTAGTAGAAGATTTTTATATGGATGTACAAAAGGCTTTTGATCACAGTAAACTTTAAAATTGTTATGGAAGACTTTAATGCTAGAATTGATAAACAAATGAAAGATGAAAGTGCTGTAGGTAATTTTGGTTATGGTAATAGAAATGAGAGGGAACATAGACTTGTGGAGCTTGCAGAAAAAGAAAAACTTTATATTATGAATTCTTTTTTTTTGAGAAAAATGTTAAAAGGAAATGGACATGGAAGCATCCAAATGAAGGTACAGCAGAATTAGATTATATTTTGACTAACAGAAAATACATATTTCAAGACTGTAATGTTCTTAATAAATTTAACACAGGAAGTAATCATCAATTAGTAAGATGTAAGATACGTGTTAATGCAAAACTAGAGAGACAAAAATTATTAAGAAAAACAATATTTACAGTTGATATTTCTAATTTTCAGAAACATTCTAATGAATTTAAATTAGAACTTATAAATCGGTTTCAAGTATTAGTAGATTTTGAACATGATTCAGATTTGAATGAAATTAATATGAAAATAACTGATACATTTTTAAAAACTACAACAAAGATAGCTGGTAGAAAAAAGCAGCAATTGACTAATAAAATTTCTATTGATATTTGTGAAGAAAAGAAGGAATATGAAGATATGCAAAAATGATGCATTAAAAAGGATTGAATATCTCGAATTTTATAAAATGGTGCGGAAAAGAGTTGAAAATGATATAAGAAAGTATAACTGAACTAGCAAAGGAAGCTGTAGAAGAAAATAAAAAGTCTCAAGAATGTAAAACAACATTTTGGTATTGGTAGGAAATTTATATCTGCAATAAGAAAAAAAGATGGAATTATTACTAAAAAGAGAGATGACATCATGAAATGGTTAGAAGACTTTTATCAAGAATTATATAGTAATAAAGAACAAGTACCTCCTATATCTATTACATCTTCCGAATTGGCCAGAATTTTAAATAAAGAAGTGAGATATGCAATTAAATGTATGAAGAAAGGAAAGGCTCCAGGTAATGATGGAATTATATGATATATTAAAAAAAGCAGGTGAAGAAATAGAATTTTTTTTTAGCAAAGTTATATACCAAATGTCTAAATGATAAAGATGTATCAGATGTTTGGAAGAATGCAGTAATAATACACCGTCCAATAAGGTATCGTCTCTTATCCAGAAATATTTGCAATCAGCAAATATTTCTTGGAATTGTCGATCGCCATTATGTCAATTAAATTTCTCAGTTATCAGCACACAATCTAAAACAACTTCTGGAATAAATTCTAGTTTTTCTGGAGTGCACAAACATGTCTGCCATTTTTACAAAACACTACACCTCTCTACACTCCAGAAAAATCCTTGTTGCGATTCCTTGGTGTTTTGTTGTTTTTCTATTCCTACTTTCCTATTATTTCACTTAGAAATGTTCGATTCAAATTTGCTGCCAAACTTCTTTGCCAGTTACGTTCAATGGTGACTGTGCACGCGTTTTATTTCCAAATTTCACTTCCGTTGTTAACGTTATACTAACTGGGATTTCCATTTTCACCAGGTTTCTCCGTCTAACTTATTCGCTACTCACAGGTTCAAAATGCGACTGTGCCAATGTTATATCCGCCAGTGTGCCAATGTTATATCCGCAAGTATAACTGTGCGGTCAGCAAATAACTATGTTCAGTTCCCACAATGTTCTCTTGCAACGAATGCTCTGCTGCGGATGCTCTCCAACATATGGGCTGCAACAAATGCTCTGAATACACTCTGTATTCTCTGCAACAGATGCTCTGCAACGAATGCTCTCCAACAAATGGTCTGCAACGAATGCTCTGCAACGGATGCTCTGCAAATGGATGCTCTCCAATGAATGGTCTGCAATGAATGCTCTCCGATGAATGATCTTTCAGGCTGGCTGCTACAAAAACGGTTCCCAATGGGCATACCTTAGCCCCATTCCAGTTTAGCTGTACATGAACTTTTCATAGTAAGCACTGTGACTGATCTTAAGCTCCTTACAGCTTCCGTCTCTGCAACAATCTACTTCACTTGAAAACGACTGGAAACTCAACTCTTTATTCAGCTGCTATCCAGACGGTTTCCTCAGGCTGTGGTCTCCTTCAGCTATACCTGTGAACTACATTTCCACTGGGTGCTGGACATTAACCGCAAGCACTGCCGCTAGATATCTCCTACTGGAATTGAACAGTAACTCTACTGTAGATGCACACAATACTGTCTGCTACTCCAATACTGCCCTGCATAGTTGTTACCCAGTCTTCTTATCACTTTCTGATAACTGCAACAATTAATACACTGTCCAATAAGGTATCGTCTCTTATCCAGAAATATTTGCAATCAGTAAATACTTCTTGGAGTTGTCGATTGATCAATTAAACTTCTCAGTTATCAGCACGCGATCTAAAACAACCTCTCGAATAAATTCTAGTTTTTCTGGAATGCACAAACATGTCTGCCATTTTTACAAAACACTACAATCATATTAATATTTAAAAAAGGTGATAAGGAAGATATTAGAAATTACAGACCTATCAGCCTTTTATCAGTTTTATACAAAATTTTTACCAAGATAATTACAACTCGTCTGCAGAGAACATTGGATTTTCACCAACCAAGAGAACAAGCTGGATTTAAAAGTGGTTTTAGTACAGTAGATCATATCCAGTTATTGAGAGAAGTTATAGAAAGGACAAAATGAGTTGCCATTATGTTTTGGATTTGTAGATTATGAAAAACCATTTGATTCTATAAACATTTCTTCAGTAATTAAAGCATTGGATCATTAAGGTATAGATCCAGGATATTGTCATATTTTAAAGAATATTTATAAAAATGCAACAGCAACAATTAGATTACATAATGATACTGGGAAAGTCAACATTGAGAAGCGTGTAAGACAAGGTGACTCCATATAAATGGAGATTATTTAAGTCATTTAGATTTTGCAGATGATGTAGTTGTTTTTGCAAATAGTGCTTCAGGGCTGCAGGAAATGTTGCAGTAGTTATCAGATGAAAGTAGGAAAGTAGGACTAAAGATAAATGTTAAAAAGACTAAAGTAATGTTTAATCGATTTGCTCAAAATATGAAAATAAAGATTGATTATGATGAACTAGAAGAAATTAACAGTTACATATACCTTGGTCAGATTATTAATACAGATGGAAACATAATGGATGAAATGAATCATAGAATTAAACTTAGTTGGAGTGCTTTTGGTAGAAATAACTTGATACTAAAAGGAAGTATGCCTATGTGTTTGAAAAGGAATATTTTTAACAAATGTGTTTTGCCAGTTCTTACTTATGGATTTGAGATTTGGACACTTAATAGAAGAGCAATACAGAGACTTCAGATCACTCAAAGAAGTATGGAGAGATACATGCTGAGAGTAACAAGAAGAGATCGAAAATGCAATGTATGGATAAGAGAACAAACAGGTGTTACTGACCTCATTGAAAAAATTTAAAAGATTGAAGTGGAGTTGGGCTGGACATATTGCTAAAAGAGATAATAATAAATGGACAATTGAAGTCTTAAACTGTATTCCTTGAGATTGTAAAAGTCTGAGAAAGAGACAACATGTAAGATGGATGGATGAGATGAGAAAGTGTGCAGGGGTGATGTGGAGAAGAGAAGCTAAAGATCAGAGAAGATGGATTGAACTTGGAGAGACCTTCATTCTGCAGTGGATTGATAATGGTTGATGATGATGATGATGATTTTGTATTCAGAAATAATTCGGAAATATAATTTTTGTTCTAATGAATTAACATGACTATTAATAAGCCCATTTCTATGGATTATCTTTCTCAATGAATTGGCTAAAGGGTATAGCAAATTGGTTGGAAATTTCCCATTAATATTGTCAAATTTCTCGTAAACCTATTTAGTCAAAAAAATTATTATCTGTTATAGAAACTGGTTTGATATCCCATGATTGTCATAATTCTCAAGCCAATCACCACTCTCCTGAATTCAAATTGCAAAAATTGTGATAAACGTTGAATGAAATAATTGAGCAGGTATGTCTGAAAAGTTAAGCTTTCTGGGTGAACACTCACGTTTAAGAAGAAACATTCTTTTGGGCTAATCTAAACTTGGAAGAATTATATGTATCTATTTATTGGGTGTATCATATTTGACTATTTTTATCAAAATTGTGATCATATTTAGGATTTGCCTTGTACTCAAATCTTTCCTTATAACTTGATCGCAAAGCTGTGGAAGCCAAAATTAGAAAATATAAACATTTACTATTTTGCCAAAGACTTTTGCCCAGTTATTCGGGGATAATAAATACCCACTTTTAAAGAATAACATTGGAATTTGTTATTTTCATTTTACTTTAGAATCAACCAGTATAAGCTTGAATAATAAATGGCACATAAGATAGTGTACTGTTATAAATTCTTCATCTCCATCTGATTTTTCTTCATTGAAGACTAGGATTCAAATCTGGAACTAGTGCACTTATAGGTCAAGCATTGACCTTTTATCACATTTTCCCATTCAAGCTAATACCCTGAAATTTAATTTACTTCATAGAAATATAGATCTGATACCATTCCAGTTTCTATATATTTTAGAGACTTCAGTTCCATAACAATTGTAGGCTCCTTATACGCTTTGTCTAGGAAAGTTAATTTCCAGCAACATCATCATCACAAAGTTCTCTCATTTGTTTATTCATAATGTGATGTGAAGTATTGTGGCTTCTCCGTAAACAAAGTCAAGAATATCTCAGCAATTATGCCCATATAAACCTGTTAGCCACTTTATTTTCCATTCCCCACTCTAAATTTTCCCATATTCTGCTCCATCCCTTGGATCATTTTTATATTCTTTTTTTCATTCAAAATTTGTCATGTCTCAATAGAAATTTTATTGTTCGATTGCTTCTTTTTTTTGAACTAGTTATCTTTGTTGCAGTTCTGAATAAATATAACACAATTCTGCTGTAGCTTCATTTGGATGCTTCCAGGTCCATTTCCGTTTAGCATTTTTCTCAAAGAAAGAATTCATAATGTAAAATTTTTTTGAGAACTCAACAAATCTGTGTTTATTCCCATTTCTATCATCATAATCAAATTTAGCTACAGCATTTTCATCTTTCAATAATTTATCAATTATGACATTAAAGTCTCCCTCGATAATTTAAAAATATTATTTGGTATGATCAAAAGCTTTTTGAACGTCCCTATAAAAATACTTCCTCATCACAATAGGCACTTGTTGGGAATATAAATCTGAATTATCTGCAATTGATATTTTATTAAATTGAATAATCCATCTTGCCACTCTGTCTAATATACCATCAGCCTCACAAAGTTGATCTTCCAGTTTTTATTTATAGTGAATGTTATTCTACTAGTACTGCCAATATTTATGTGTCTATATTATATTACATGTCCACTTTTGAAACCAATTGTCTCTTCATTTTTTCTTCTAAATTCACAAAGTCCAGGAATGTCGTATTCAATATTAGATAGTTCCTCTTCCAATATTTCTTCACTTCAAAATGATCTGTGGTATACTTAAATAAATGATAATAATCAAATGGGGGCCTAAGTTTTCAATCAAGATTATCTTAATACCTCAACCTTCAGTTTCCAACTACTACCTTGGTTAGTGATTTTTTAATCTTCTAGGAATAAGGACCATAATTTGGTTTTCTGTTTTATATATACAGTCAATATTAAAGTAAAATAACTGTATGGGTTCTTTTAAAGTGATCATGTGACAAACAAGCATTACAAGTGACAATTTAAACTTAGGCTATCAAATTTGTCTGTTCTTATGCTAAACTAAAATAAACTTAGCAATATATATATATACGTAATAAGAGTAATCAGGAATATGCATATTACTGTAATATGGAGAATATCCCTTAAAAGTGTATTAGTGTAAAGTGGATTTGTAGTGGGTGATCTGTAATGATTGTTACAGATTAAAACGTAGTGCTATATAAATAAATAACTCATTATGCAATATATAACTGTTTGGATAAAAAATTAAAATATCTCTGTTAAAAATTGAAAAGGTATGAAATATTAAATATAGAAAGGTACATTTTTATAATAGAACTAAAGATAGGAAGGGAATCATCTTCTTGGGTTAACCAACTTTTTACTGGTGTTTGTGTATTGATAAATAGGTAAATAAATAGTTTTATATATACAGTATTTTAAGGTCATGTGATGTGATGTGTTTGGCTTCTTAAACGAAGTCAAGAATATCTCAGCAATTATGCCCAGATAAACCTGTTAGCCACTTTATTTTCCATTCCCCACCCTAAGTCTTCCCATATTCTGCCCCATCCTATTTCCACAACATAATCTTTGTCAACTCTATGGCCTTTATATGTAAATCCCCCTTATCTTTTCACAAACCCAGCATAAAAACTAATAACTCACTTTCTGTATAGTCACTTTGTTCATACCTATTCTCCCATAACTTCATTATCTGTACCCTTTCTGCTTTCAAGCATTTACATTCAATCAACAGATGCCTAATATTTTCTATACCTTCCTTACACAATTTGCACACTAAATTACACAATTTGCACACTAAATCACCCATAGTTTTCCATTTACATGTATATTCTCTTGTTGCTAAAGATCCCGTTCGAGCCTTAAACAATAAACTATTGTCCTTACTATTATCATAAATTAACTCGCATCCAATATTCTGTTTACTTCTATATATATTTAAACTCTTCTTCCCCTCCATACTAGTTCTCCATCTCTCCAACTCCCTATTTTTTATTAATGCTTCTATTCTTTTATCCCATTCCTTACTACTATAACACTCAACAATCCTCCTAACACAATCGTCCCACCTTTTATACAAGTATCCTGAGATAAATTCTTTATCCAAATCTTTTGCATACCGCATTATCTTTCTCACCCATCTTGTTACCTGCCCTTTATTCATAACCCAATTAAACACTATTTTGGCTATTCTTTTACTATCCATAAACTGCAACCTACCAAACATTTTCATTTTACTTTTTGCATCTCTCATATAAAAACTTGTCCATACCATTTCTCCTTGAATTGCCTCCTTTGCTGTCCACATTTCTGCATCTAATGCATACCTTTCTACTTCCCTTTGTACATTCTCTAAATAATCGAAAACCCTTTTACTAACACATATTGCATCATTATCATATGTTAACCTTGCTACAGCAACTCCCTTCCATACAATTCTAGCTACATCATATTTATTATATGAAAATACTGTTAGTTTCATCAAACCCTTTCTTTTCTTTGCTTCATTTACCAATTTTTTTCTCCCATTCATCCAAGCAATTTTCCTGATTACATAAGCTAATTCCCAAATACCTATATCTATCCACCACACTTAACTTTGTATCCCCGAATAAGTGGTTGTTGATAGTGCCGTAGCGTCACCTAGTGGCCACATGACACAGTCGGAAACATTACTTATAAAAAAATCTAATTTGTTTTTTATTTCAACATTTTATTTTTTTAGAATTATAATGAAAAACCAAATCAGTCTGAGATGACCCCCGAAGATGTTCGTCACTGCAGATGGTTCCATAGAGTCAGATATTTAAATCAGTTGTAATTAATTTTGGTAAGCTGATGTTTTTTAATGCCAATTTTTTTTATATATTTAATAAATATACATTTAGCTGCACTCATTAATGAGGGTGGCTATCTAAATTCCGTAAAAAAAAAAAAATATTTAGAATGATCGGCCCTTTGGTCTCTATTCTACATCTTGCAATGTTTTTTTATTTTACAGCAAATTTCTTTTTGAAAATTTTAACACCTTGTCTAAGTATAGTTCGTCAGTCAATAAAAGTTATTAATATTGCATCTTTTTGAGTAAATTATTTTTAATGTGAATATTTTCGCCTCTCCCACAAAAATCATTCTAATGTTCAACAGACTAACAAAGATGCGATTATTGCTTCAATAATTTTACATCCAGCAAGCTGATGACTATATATATTAATATTGCTATTTGCCATGGACTTACAGTATATTTCCAGAGGTTTTTTAATTGGAAATTTTTTTTATAAGTTCTTTCAACAAGGATTTCATATCTTATTTTTCTATAATATAACTAATTTAGCTGAAGTATTTATATTAATGTGACAAAATATTCCATTTTTTAAAATACATCTGAAATATTTTGACACCTCTTTTGCGTCTCATCATTCACATTTGCCTTTTTTAATCTAAAAACAATCCAAGCTGATAACAATCTAGGCTAAAAATTGTTGAAGAATATTTCCTCAGTGTTGGTTTACGAAGTACTTCACTGTCCTTAAATTTCTAAACCAAATTATTTTAGGTTGTGATCAAAACATTATAAGCATTCAGTAATTCTTTTTTTCACAGAGGCAAAACTCTCCATACAGTAGTGCCGCTCAGTGCAAGCCAGAATAATCAATGGCTGCAGGAAGGTTTGTGCATAAAATACCTATCTAGTGCCTACTCATCCAATATCTCCAGACTAGTTTCTAGCTTGTGGCTTTCATCAATGAGGAGCCTTGAATCTGACAGTACTGCATCCATTGATTATTCTGACATTCACTGAGTGGTGCTACTGTACGAACAGTTTTGCCTCTGAAAAACGGATTGTGTAAACATAAAGAATGGTGATCATGTGATGTTTGATGGTTTAAATCCTTTTTTAAAAAATTAATATTTGTAAAAATGATTATCAAATCTATATCACAGTTTCATGAATGATGTATGAACTATTAGAATGATCATTGTCATAAAAATCATAAAATTAAAAAACCAAGTTAGATATATTACACATCCTTGTAGAACACCAGAGTTATTTTAAATTCTTCAGATTTTCCATGGTCAGTAATAATATTTTTGTTCACATCATTTTGTGGCAACTGTATGATATGAATGAATTTCTGTGGATAATCAGCTATATACTAGTATTTCCAGAAATTTTGTTTATAATTTCTGAGTCAAAGAACTTAATTTGATCATAAACAAATTTTTTTTTGTATTTGTCTGATAACAAAAATTATATGTATAGAGCCTTTTGATTTCTGAAAATCACACCGAATCTTGAGTAACTATTTATTTTCAAGTAGAAACACCTTATTCAATTAAATCCTTGGAAATACTGGATAATAATGATAGTTTATGATAATTATTACAAATTTTTATCTGTGTTGTTTTTGTACATTTAAACAATAGAAATATATTTAAAATCAAATTAAAAATAATCAATTTAAACTCACTATAAATAAAAAAATTATTTAATACATCAATCCAGCTTTCATTTCTTAATGGATCCTTTTCAAGGTCTTTTCATTTTACACAATCACATGATGAGATGAATTGAGATGCAGTGTGACACTTATTCTTTATTGGAGTCAGGAATCTCTCAGCTATCATACCCAGAGAAATCTGCTAGCCACTTTACCTTATCCTTTCCGTTTTCTGCTCTAAGTTTTCCCATATTCTTATCTATCCTCCATCCCATTTCCACAACATAATCTTTGTCAATATCTAAATCCCCCTTATCTTTTTCCAAACCCCAGCATAAAAACCAAGAACCCACCTTTTATATAATCACTTTGTTTATATTTATTTTCCCACAACTTCATTATTTGTGTCCTTTCTACTTGCAAACATTTACATTCAATTAACAGATGCCTAATATTTTCTATGCCTTCCTTACAAAACTTGCAGACTAAATCACCCACATTTTTGCATTTATGTGTATATTCCCTTATTGCTAAAGATCCTGTTTGAGTCTTAAACAGTAAACTACTTTCCTTTCTATTATCATAAATTAACTCACACCCAATATTCTGTTTACTTCTATATATATTTAAACTCTTTTTACTCTCCATACTAGTTTTCTATCTCTCCAACTATCTATTCTTTATTAATGCATCTATTCTTCTATCCCATTCCTTATCACTATAACACTCAATAATTCTCATCCCACCTTTTATATAAATATACTGACATAAATCTTTATTCAAATCTTCTGCATACCATACTATCTTTCTCACCCATCTTGTTGTCTGCCTTTTACTTATAACCCAATTAAATACTATTTTGGCTATTCTCTTATTATCCATAATCTGCAATCTACCAAACATTTTCACTTGGCTTTTTGCATCCCTCATATAAAAACTTGACCTTCCCATTTCTCCTTGAATTGCCTTCTTTACCATCCACACATCTGCATTTAATACATGTCTTCCTACTTCTCTTTGTATTTTTTTCTAAATAATCTAATATCTCTTTACTAACACATAACACATCATTACCATATGTTTAACCCTGTAACTGCCACTCCCTTCCGTACAATTCTAGCTACATCATATTTATTATGTGGAAACACTGTTAATTTCTTTATCAGTCTCTTTTTTTTCTTTGCTTCATTTATCTTTTTTTTTTTTCTATTCATCCAAGCAATTTCTCTGATTACTTAAGATGATTCCCAAATAGTTATATCTATTCACCACACTTAACTTTATATCCCCCAATAAAAATTCTTTGTCTTGTCTTTCCCCAGTATAAATTATCATTACTTTTGATTTTTACTCACTAAATTTAATCCCCATCTCTTTACCCATTCTTGCACATGTCCTCAGCATAAACGCCCATATCTTCTCTTCTTTCTGTGCACAAGAAGATATTCGCAAATAAAAGACCTGATAATATATATACTCCTTTGTCACCTATTAATGATTTCTCTACCCTCTTCCTAGTCGTTTTATTGCTCTCTCCATTTCTCTCAAATACAACAAAAACAAAATAGATGACATAGGGTATCCTTGCCTTAGTCCCATCCCATTTTTAACTTTAACTGATTCTATACTACCTAATTGATGTGAGCAATTTCCCTACAGCAGTTCCCCACAATGAACATAATTTACATTACATTACAATAAATATAATTCTTAAAATACATACATTAAATATAATTAATAAAATACATATGTGCACATAAACATGATTAAACTTATTGGTCCTTTTTTTACTTTCCATAATATATATTTACAAATAATCCAAAAAAAAAAACCAAAAATAATAATCCCATTTATTGTTAAAATTATATGTCTAAAGTTTCCAATAATCTAATAGTGGCTATTTTCCCACTGCAAGGAGTTGCTGTAGGGTAACTGGTCATGCAACAAGATGGGTATGAAAAGCAATGTGATACGCAGAAGATTTAGATAAAGAATTTATGTCAGTGTACTTATACAAAAGGTGGGATGATTGTGTTAGGAGAATTGTTGAGTGTTTTAGTGTTAAGGAATGGGTTAGAAGAATAGATGCATTAATAAAGAATAGGGAGTTGGAGAGATGGAGAGCTAGTATGGAGAGTAAAAAGAGTTTAAATATTTATAGAAGTAAACAGAATATTGGATGTGAGTTAAATTTAAGATAATAACAAGGAAAGTAGTTTATTGTTTAAGGCTCGAACGGGATCTTTAGCAACAAGGGAATATACACATAAATGTAAAAATATGGGTGATTTAGTCTGCAAGTTTAAGGAAGGCATAGAAAATATTAGGCATCTGTTAATTAAATGTAAATGGCTGAAAGCAGAAATGGTACAAATAATGAAGTTGTGGAAGAATAAATATAAACAAAGTGATTATACACAAAGTGGCTTATTGGTTTTTATGTTGGATTAGGGAAAAGATAAGGGGAATTTAGATATAAGGGCCATGGAGTTGATAAAGATTATGTTGTGGAAATGGGATGGAGCAGGATAGAGAAGAATATGGGAAAACTTGGGGTGGGGAATGGAAAGGGGAAGTCAAAGTGGCTAACAGGTTTCTCTTGGCATAGTTGTTGAGAGATTCCTGACTCCGTATAAGAAGTCACAGTGCATCACATCACATGTGATTATGTAAAACAAAATATCTTGAAATGATTCCATCAAGAAATTAAAGCCAGATTGATGTATTAAATAATTTTTTTAATTATATTTCAATTTTGTTTTAAATTGATTATTTTTAATTTTATGTATAGAAGGACAAATTTAAACACTGAAATTTGATCATTTAAAATAAAGTACCTTAAAATCAAGTAGCACAATTTTGTGAATCTATAAATTCCGAAAAAGTTTCAATAGTTCTGAAACTAATATATATTTGTCCAGGGCATTTCATCAGAATATGCTCTCTTTTTAAACTGTTCATTAAACTGATTTATATCTTTATCCAATTTTAAATGAGTTTATTCAGTGCAGTCATATCATTATTCACATAGGAATCAAAATAGTTTTTTTTTATCTATTCAAAATATTTTGAAGTAAGCAAAAAAATTATTTAGGTGATTAGGAATTAAAGTTGATAAATGATGCAAAAACAAAAAGATTGACAAAAGAATAAAAGTGGCTTTCATATCATTGGTATTGGGGAAGAGCAAGCTGCAAGATGAGATTGAACATTTGTACTGTTGTAAAATATTATTAGATATTCCAAAGAGATTTCAAAAAGAAATTAGAAAGATATACTTTAGATGTGGATGCGTGACTAACAAACAAAATAATTCAAGATAAGATGACTACGTTTTTTATGGGGAATGCAAAAAAAAAAAAAAGTAAATTGAAATTATTTGATGGATTGCAATTTATGGATAGTAATGAATAGCTTTATTAGTTTTAATTGGGTTTTAGGGTAAATACAAACAATAAGGTAAGAAGGATAATTGGATATGCTAAAGATTTGTATAAAGGTTTTAGTTTACTTTATGAAAAGTGAATGAAATTGTTATGAGAAATATTGATTTTTATAGTTGTAAAAATTGGAACAGGAAAACTTTTGTTTCATTAATAAAAGACAGAGAGATGGAGAACAGATTTACACTGAATCTTCTATCAAAATGGTTTCACATCAATTTTTTTTCTATTTATTTTCAAAGTAACATTCACTATATTTTGTTTCAAACCCCTCTCATGTATATTGTATGACATGTGCAATATTTCGTGTTTTGTCAATTTTACTGAACTGCAAATGTGCAGAACTTTTCAACATACGATAACACAGACGTTTTTTATACGTATAATACATTTATATAAGATTATAGTATAAACAAAATTTTAAATAATGATAGTGAATTGAGGATCTCATTTACATTTTGTAGGATGGCTCAGTTGGTTATAGCGTTACCTTAAAATTCAATAATCAAGAATCTAAGGGTTAGGTTCGAATCCCATACTAGTACTGTCACTGGTCAGGCCAGCAACACTGAAAAAGAGGGGAGAATAATACCTCTCAAAATGTTGTGCATATACTATCATATTTGATATGCTATTACTAACAGTTGAATGTACTTGGAATATTTAAATAAAGTTAAATTTTTCTAAAGACATTCAATACTCATATTAGATGATGGAAATAGTCCAATATGAAAATACAACTAGAACACCATAATCACAAACCTTCAGGCAAACATTTACTATGTGTGTTCATTCATTCACTCAAAAAAAAAAACCAAAAGTAAAAAACATATTAAACTATATCTTTATATTTTTAAAAAAATGTAGCCTTTTATCACAATTGAACATGCTCTAGACTATATTCTTTTTTTCCACTAACTTTTTCTTCTATATATATTTTTTTCCCTACAGAAATGCTATAGTATTATTATTATTAGATTATGACCTCTGTAAACATTTTGATGTTTTCAAGTCTATATTAACTTCAGAATCTATATTGTTACTTCTACTTTCCATTACCCATTTTAAATTTTCAATATCGAGTTTTCCGACACAATTTCTTTTGCTCATTATTGAATCATTAGTTTGCATTTTCTTGTTTGAGAAAAAATATTTTACAGAATTTACTTTAAACTATTTAATTTTACAATTGGAAAACATTTTATTACAGGAAATATTTTACCACAATGAAATCTAAAAAGATTTAAAAACGCAAATCATAAGAAGAGTGTTCATGTCAAGCGTTGTTAGCCGAGAGATCAGCGCAACCGCCTTGCAAGCAAGCAGTTGGTTGCAGACGGTTGTTGCGGGTTCGCCTCCCAGCTGATGCTATGACATATGGGGGGGGGGAGAGCTTTCATGTAATCTGAATAAACATTATTAATAAATATAGTCGTACAAAAAGGACGGACTAACATAAAATGTATTACGTTTACGGATTTTAACATTTTTTGTTTATTTACATTTTTTTTTGGATAGCCTATTATTGAAGTAGTGTATGTTGATACAGCATATGTTAGAGTTTCACTATTTTTATCTAAATCTTTTTATATCTTATTATCATTTCATTTGTATATTGTCAATTTATTATTTCTTTAATTTAGTTCCTTTTTACACCTAAAGATTTCAGTTTTATTTCAATTCCTACTATATTTTTCTCTATTTTATTTATGTCTATCTTCTTTATCATGTTACCTTTTCTCCCCCATGTTTATAATGATATTTAACATAAGCACACTTTCTTATATCTGCCAACATTTTTCTCAACAACTTCTGTAATTGTCTTTTTATATTAACCAAATATGTAAAACATCTTTTTAACTGATTAAATGCCCATTTCCTGCACATCTTTATATTTTAAATGATAACCTTAGATAACATTCCTCTTATTTTGTTTTGCAATCCACAAATACATGAGTTCATTGTTTAAACCAGACAATTTTTGGAGCATTTTAATAAATGTTAGCTATCATTAAGTAACATGTATCGTACAAATAAAACATTTGCCCTTAATTATTACTATTTTTAGTACTATTTTCCAAAATCCTTTCAATTTCCTTTATTATTTAAATCCTAATTTTTTGATTATTTTTTATAGACACACCCAGACATAAAAAAAAAAAAATCCATCCTTTTTTTTTAACCACCTCATGCCATATCCCATAATTCCATTATTTCTTTTTTAGTTTGTTTAAAGTAATATATGTTCCAATGTTTTCTATCCCATGACAAAATTAAATATTTTCTCCATCTTTTAGTGTATTCTTTTAGTTGCAGATTTTTTGTTCCAACCTTAAACAATAAGTCACTTCCTCAACTCATCATAAATATTTTCAGTTTTAATGTTAATTATTTTTATAATGTTTTAGAGTTTTTACTACATATAGTAATTTTCACAATATTTCTGTTTTTTACTTACTAAAATGATCTTTCCTTTCTATCTCAATTATTCTCTTATGTTTTATTAAAATAAAATACAATTTTGCATGTAGTGACACCTAGTAACTAATTTTCGAATTACATTTTATCAATGTAATAGCTTCACATCAATTATGTATTTCAATGTTCATCATCAGTGGTTTTATTTCAAGAATATTATTGGTTATTTATGTAAAAATGTATTAAACTTATGTCTCAATGCTAATTTTAACCTCTTAAAACATTCAATACAGTTAAAAAATGAAACAAAATTTGCATATAGTTGTGGAGAACAGTTATAAACTTTTTTAAAACAGATGATTAATTATTTCATAAATGATTTCAGAAGCCAGAGTTTGGACAATAATTAATATCTATAAAAACAAAGAATGTAAACATTCAAGCTATGTAAGTACTTCTAGAAAGAATAGTAATGAATTGTCTTTAAGACAAATTGCTAAAAATGAATAAGAATTTTGTATTTTCTCAAGGAGGTCAAATGTTGGTGGCGTAGTGGTTAGCGTAGCTGCCTTCCAAGCAGCCAGCCCAGGTTCGCTTCCCAGTCATTGCTTTGACATATATAAAAAAAGAAAAATTGATAATCTTTGAAAATGGTAATAATCCTTATGCAGATCCAGAGAAACCATAAATTGTATAGTAAGTTTCAAGAAAATCTAATGATAACATAGAGAGTGTTATACATTTCTTTCATATGCTGTAGTAATAATAAAGTAATTGTATGGTTAATTGCCTGAGAGGTCACATGACATCCAAATACCCTAGTGACAGATTAAACTCATAGTAGTTCCGCTCTGTCCATGTAGAGGTTTTTTTTAATCATGCAAGAATTGATTTTGTACTCTTCATCTTTGAGCCACCACTCACCAAGTGTGCTTAAATATAATTTTTTTTTGCTATAATTAAATAGGATCACAATGTGAACATATATTTATATAAGTAGCCGCCTATTTATGTAAGCTCATCATATGTAAATTTATAATTATTTTTAAAAATATCTGATATTTTCAAAATTCACAAAAAGTACATATTCTTTTTTTTTTTTCTCATATGTCGTAGCATCAGCCGGGACGCGAACCCACAAACCAACTACTTGCTTGCAAGGCGGATATGATGACCTCTCGGCTAGCAATGCTTGACTAGTGCATATTCTTCAAAGTTGAATAACCTGAAAATGCAAAAAATAAATGGAGAGTGTCATTTTTTAATTTATTCACAGAAAACTAAATTTACATTATTCAACAGATCAAAATTGATAAAAGGAGAAAATGTCTTTTCCATTTATTGGCAGCAGAATTTTGTAATTCAGATCATCAATTACTTTAAATAGTATTATTAAGAATTTTAAACTTCTCTTATTAAGAATTTTAAACTTCTCTCTTAATATTATAATACATAAAATTAAAAACATGTGAAGATGATATATTTATCACAGCCACTCAACCCACTACTCATTGTATTATACAAGACTTCCTACAACACACCAATTTAACCATCAACTCCACAGCTGAAGATGCCTCCCAGAGTCTAACATACCTTGACCTTCGGCTAACTCGTAAAGAGAGAACCATAAATTACTCCATGATAAAGCCCTCTGAAATCAGAGGCTTTATACATCCGCATTCCAATTCCCCTAGATCTCACAAATTTGCAGGCCTTTATGTGTTCTTATATAGAAATATGCACCTATGCAAATTCGAATTGGATAGAAAAGACAACATATATCTCTATACTAAAGACTTACTACAAGCAGGCTTCAAACTCAATACCATTAATCACAAAATTTAAACAATTCTATAAGAAAATTGTAAACAATAATAAAGATCTTAAGCTTCCATATATTACTATCCCACACATACCTAAAATCTCCAACCAACTGATTAAGGTCTTGGCTAACAAATTTAAAATCAGTTTTCTTACACCCCTCTGTACCAATTGGCTTATCAATAATTCCAAAGACAAAATCGACCCCTCTCAGACCCCTCATGTCATTTATAGTATCTCATGCCCTCAACCCGGATGCCGTGCCATTTATTATGGTGAGACCAAAGCCGGTACAACCAACAGATTGCTCAACATAGATACACTTACAATAGAGCACAGAAAAATAATGCCAATTCATCAACATTTTTGGAACACTCTAAGAAGACTGGCCATATATTTGAATCCTCTAACCCCAAGATAGTTTGCATAGAGAAAAACGACATCAAATGGCAAATTAAGGAGGCATACTTTATTACAGGTAACAATAACTCTATCAATAGACACGACTCCTGCTTCGACATCTCCAAACGCTGGGCTATCTAAATAATTTATATATAGTGTGTTTATCACCATTATCTCTGTTCTGGACTGCTCAGTAATATTATGAATATAAGGCAACCCGCCTCAAAAGCGCTAAACTTTTAATATTTTTGCACTTTTTATAGCTTCTCTTTCAAGTGCTTCACATGTTTTTAGTTTTATGTATTTAAATACTATTAAAAATACGATGATTTAAGTAATATACATTTTATAGAAATTTTTTCGTGTAGTAACCTCATAAACCTCATAAATCTGATCGTTAAAAGAAGACACTTTAATTTAAAAATCGAATTACACAAAAAATTGGTTGAATTGACTCTATTCTTAAGTAGGAAATCATCTGTAAATTATGTTTTCTATTTGAAGGTGAATAAAGTAACAGAACTGACATTTTATTATCCTGATATAACATTTGATCGTTGTCAGTCATACTTAACTGTTATCTTAATACAATTTTTTTTAGCATCTCAAATTTTAGAGTTATATCGAAAATGTTAATGAATCCATGCATCATCAAGATTTATATGACAATGAGTAGGTATAATAATCTGATCCCACAGTGATGTTTAGAGGAAGGATCAAATGACTTCTTGTATTAGACTTTTTCAAAAATAGTAGTGTTCAAACACTAACTTTTCTTTTTTTTAGGGAGGAGTACGTAGACATGTTAAAAATGACATTCTCTGAAACGTACATATACAGTATAAAGCCAATCATGCAATTTTTTTCTTGTGAAATACTTTTTGGGAATTGTTTGTAAGTAATCGTTTCGAGGAAATTTTAAAATAAATTATGTATTAAAGAAATGCCTACTGTAGTTCATATCATTAAAATCTGAGTATGATTATCTCCATGAGATATCTATGAGGAGGAAACAAAGCGAAATGACTTTTCATAATGGACACACCACTAAATATCCCATCGTTGGGTGCTGACAGGTGACCAGGCTCATAATCTTCCACATTAACTCCAATAATTTTCTAATTGTGATCCTATTTTACCCATATAAAAGTTCATTAACATTTATGATGTGGCTCTAAATAATACCAATGATGACCAAGGATTATGCTTGACCACACTATTCCTCACCCTTTTTACTCCATTTGCAGTTGATCTTGGATTATATATAATATTGATTACGGATATTGATACAGATGTAATAATAAATATTATGTGGCACAAACATGGTTTTGCATTAAGTGTAATACCCATAATAGGACCACTTGAATGCAACATACACATCTAAGGTCTGTGAGATATGCATAATACATGAACATATAATGTAATAAGATTAATCCTTTTGACAACTAAAGAAGCTAAACAGTCGGAAAAATATAAATAAGAAAATGAGAAACAAATTGAAAATATATAAAGAACTGATATATTAATATATTTTAAATATTGCAAGAAACATTTGTAATAGTAGTTGGTTGGTCATTGCTAAAGATAAAAGGTTGATTTCAAACAATGGAAACTTCGTTTGATGCTGTAACTTGAATTCCAGGTTGTAGATATGGCAGATAGATGTACTAATTGTTATGGGATGAGATCGTGGACAGAGAAGATAAATGCAATAACCACTATGGCCTAAAGTTGTGGATATGGCAAATAGAAATGGTAATTATTATGGCATGAGATTTGTGGATATGACATGTAAAGATTATGGCATGAGATTTGTGGATATGACATGTAAAGATGATGACTACTGCAGCCCAAATTTGTGGACGTGGTAGGTAGATGTGATTTCCATAGTGTCCTGAGGTTATGGACATAGCAGATAGATATGCTAATTGCTGTTATCTGATGTTGTGGACATGGCAAGTGAATATTCTATCTACTTTAGTCTGTTGTTATTGGTATGGCACATGCAGACTGCTGTGGTATGAGTTTATGGATATGGCTAGTGGATGTATCAACTACTACAGCCTGAGGTTGCAGGCATGTTGGGTGGATATGTACTAAATGTGATCTGAAGATGTAGACATGTTATGCAGATGTGCTGACCACTATAGCCTAACATTGTAGATGTGACAGATGGATATACTAACTACTGGTGAAATTGTGGTTATGGGTGATAGATGTGCTAATTATTGTGCCTGAAGATTTAGACATGGCAGGTCATGTGTCAACTGCTCTGATATAAGATTGTAGACATGCAGGAAGTTATATTAATTTCTATGGCCTGAAGTTATGGATGTGGCAGTTAGATCTATCAATTGATATGAAATGATGTTGCAGTTATGCAAATGGATATTATGGACATTAGAGATGGACTAACTTCTATAGACTGAGGTTATGGGCATTCCAGATAGATGTTAATTGCTATTGTTTGAGATTTTGACATGGCATATAAATGTGTTTAAATGTGTTAACCATTGCGGTTGTGGACCCATGGATGGACATTTGGGACATGGCAGCTAAATGTTGTGGCATAGGGGGGTGCATATGACAGAGTGCTGACTGCTGTGGTTTGACAGATAAATATTATGACTACCATGGCCTGAGTCTGTGAGCATGCCTGTTACTAACCTCTGTGTACTTATCTTCTGAACATGACAGATGTACTTATTGCTATGGCATGAAACTGTAAATATGCAGGTAGATGTGATGATTCTTGGGGAATGAGATTATAAACAGTAGGTAGATATATTACCCATTGTAATCATAAGTTGTGAACATGATAGTTAGATATAATAAATATTGTTGACTGCAACAGTAGTCATGACAAATAAATATGTGAATCACTGTAGCCTGAGGTTTTTAATATAGCAAATAAATGTGCTAATTGTTAGGGCATGGGGTTGTGGACATCACAGATAGATATGTGATTACCAACATGTCCAGTGCATGTACTAATGCCTATAGATTAGCATTGTGCTCATGTAGGTAGATGTTCTAACTGCTATGTAGTAAGGTTGTGAACATGACCGATAGATATGCATATTATTACAGTGTGAGATTGTTCTCATATAGATATTGTAGACATAGCAGTTGGATATACTAATAATCACTGTGGATTGAGGTTGTGCATATTACAAGCGAGATTGTGGACAAGTCACCATAGTGGTCTGAGGGCATGGATATGGCAGTTGGATATACTATCAGTTGTGGTCTGACATTGTGGATATGGCAGCTAGATTGCTAACTTTTGTATATGATAGCTACCATGGCATGATGTTATGGGTTTGATTGTAATGCTTATTTTTCTTTGTTAAAACAAATATTTTTATATTCTATACCCTGGCCAATGGTAAACATGTTCTTGAAGAAGAATTTTTATCTATATTTTTCTTTTTGTCTTATATCCTATGTGCATTGATAAAATTATAAATAATTAAACAAATGCACTTTTTTTTTATTACTTTAACAATACTTGTTTTATTTATATTAATCAGTGACAGTTTCCACTGATTAGAGTCTTCTTCAGAACTTCTTATCTTAATCAGTTTGACAGTTTCAACTGATTAGCATTCTTCTTCAGAATTTCTTACCATAATCAATTTGACAATTTCATCAGATTAGCAGTCTTCTTCAGAATTTCTTGACTTAATCATTTTGACAGTTTCATCTGATTAGCAGCCTACTTCAGAGTTTCTTAATCAATTTGACAGTTTTAGCAGTCTTTTCAGAACTTCTTATTTTAATCAGTTTGACAATTTTAACTGATTAGCATTCTTCTCCAAGAACTTTTTATTTTGATCAGTTTGATAGTTTCAATGTATTAGCAGTCTTCTTCAGAGCTTCTTCACTTAATCAGTTTGACAGTTCAACTGATTAACGGTCTTCTTCAGACTTCTTTTTACTTTAGTCAATTTGACAGTTTCAACTGACTAGCAGTCTTCTTCAGAACTGTTTACCTTAATCAGTTTGACAGTTTCAGCGATTAGCAGTCTTCTTCAGACCTTTTTACCTTAATCAGTTTCAACTGATTAGCAGTCTTCTTCAGAACTTCTTCTTGCCTTAATCAGTTTTCCAGTTTCATCTAATGAGCAGTCATCCTCAAAACTTCTCTTTACCATAATCAGTTTAACAGTTTCAATTGATTAGCAGTTTTCTTCAGAACTTCTTGCCTTAATCAGTTTGACATTTTCAACTCATTTCTTTTTGTTTTAATCAGTTTGACAGTTTCAACTTCTTCGGAGCTTTTTTCTCTTACTGTCAAAATGTCAACTGGATAAGAAAAAGAATCACTGAAGAAGATTGCTAGTCAGTTGAAACTATCAGATTGATTAAGTTAAATAAAATGAGTATTATTACAATGATAGAAGAAAAGCAAATTTGTTTAACTATGATTTACATAAAATTCATCATCTGCAAAATAATTATAGACTGGATCATATAAATAGAGAACTGCTCTGGTTGTTATAGTGAAGTGTTATTTTTGCTTCTTTTTTGCCAATTTGGAAATATATTCAGTAAGAGATTATTTTGATATTAGACATCATATGAAAAATTATTATAATTGTTAAAAATTATATCTTAATTATTAATTGAGCCAATAATGATGGTAATATTTTTTTTATACATTGAAGCGCATCTTCAAAAGATCGTACAATATTTGAAACTTTGGATTTTCTTTATTGGTAAAATTCTTAAGTTAAAAAGTAATGGATCTCCAGAATTTAATGTTTGCCTGAAGGTTTATAGTGATGACATTTTAGTTATATTTATATATTGGACTATTTCCATCATTTAATATTTTAAAAAAAAAGAAATATATACCATAGACAATATGCAATAAACAATCAATTTCTACCCGAGTATGTAGATAATTATTACGGCAGCCAAAATTAAATATAAAACAATATTTATTAACTGCTAAACCAGACTTTTGATAGGGAGTATCTTCGTCAAAGCACGATTGACATAGGAGATTAGCCAGAAAATGTAGGCATTGCCAACTATACGTAAAGATGAATTAAAGTGTTGATAGATTTTAATATATTTGCACATAGTATATATAAGCGCTTTAAACACGCTGAAGAAGAAACTGTCAGTAGTAACAAAAACAATTAAATTAAATTGGTTTTCCCTTATATTCATGGCTAAAATAGGTTATAAACCATTGCTGTAATATTACTAAATAATAATGTATGCAAATGCATATGCAAATTAATCTGTCCATTTGCACATGTAAATATCATCATCATCATCAACCATTATCAATCCACTGCAGGATGAAGGTCTCTCCAAGTTTAATCCATCTTCTCCGATCTTTAGCTTCTCTTCTCCACAACACCCCTGCACATTTTCTTATTTCATCCATCCATCTCACATGTGGTCTCTTTCTGGGTCTTTTACAATCTCTTGGAATCCAGAATCCATCATCATCTCTTCTAGCAATATGTCCAGCCCAACTCCATTTCAATCTTTTAATTTTTTCAATAAGGTCAGTAACACCTGTTTGTTGTCTTACCCATACATTGCTTTTTTCAATCTCTTCTTGTTACTCCCAACATACAACTCTCCATACTCCTTTGAGTGGTCTGAAGTCTCTGTATTGCTCTTCCATTAAGTGTCCAAGTCTCGGATCCATAAGTAAGAACTGGTATGTAAATCATACAGTCTAATTAAATGACCAGTATTTATTAAGAGAACTCTATTGGCCTTTATATTTATCGCATTTACAGAATTTATTATATTCTAAGCGTCTTTAATTTTTCATTTCTTGTTGTTGCTTTCATGACAAACGATTTTAGGGTTAGCAGGTTTAAAAGACTGACCAATGTTCTTTTCATGATCAATGAATACCAAGCTATAAAAAGTGCTAAATTTGATTTTATTATGCAAGTGAACGAGTTGAGAAATTATGGATTTCAAATTAGCACAACAGGAATGAAAAGTTAAAAAAGCTTGATATTTAATAAATTATGTAAATATGATAAAGGTAAAGCCCATTACTTTTGATTTTTCTTCACTAAACTTACGACCCTTGCGCATGTCCCCAGCATATTTTCATCATCTTCAAATAAAAGACCCTATAATTTATATACTCCCTTGCCACCTATTAATGATATCTCTATTCCTCTTCCTAATCTTTCTATTGGTCTCTCCATTTCTCTCAAATACAACAAAAAAAAAAGGTGATATAGGGAATTCTTGCCTTAGTCCACCCATTTTTAACTTTTAACGGATTCTATATCCACTAAAGCTCCATCCATTTTCAAATTTACTAAACTTACCCATAATCTATTTCTATTTACTTTTTCATATGCCTTCTCTATGTCTATAAAAACCATATATAACTGTCTACCTGTAGATCCATAAGTTGTGTAACTACAAATAAACTATCTCCTATACGCCTATCCGATCGAAAACCACCTTGCATTTCTCCCACTGTATTATTTTTTCCCTCCATTTTGTAACTCTTTCAGCCACCATATATGAGAAAACTTTATATAAAACTGATATTGCCACTATTGTTCCATAATTGTTTAACTTTCTATGATGCTTTCCTTTAATTAGTAGCCTTATTCTTATATTACTCCAACTACCCGGAAAATCTCTCTTTTCTCTGCCATCTTATTAAAATGCGATAATAATTTTACCTTTGCTCTAAGCCCTAAATCCATTACTATCTCTGCTTCCCATCCATCTAAACCTCTTCGCCTTTTCAATTTCTTCCCTGCCTCATTCTGTTCATTTTCTGTAAACCTAATATTCACATTACTACATGCTTTCATGTTTGCTATCACTCTGTTCTTCACATCTAACATTTTTTTTATACCCATTACATACTTATTTAAAATTATCTCTACTTTTTCTCTAAAGCTACTTTCTACTCTCTCATTATCTAGTAACATTATCTCTCTCCCCCTACATTTCTTCTTTTAATGTATTTCCAAAATTTTTTACTCCCACCTCTTCCACTTTTATTAATATCTTCCAACAATTTACTATTCAATTTCATTCTCTGTCTATAATTATCTATTTTAGCCAACTTCTTTTATTCTAAGTACTTTTCCCATTAACATCTTTTTCACTTTCTTTTGTTCTTAATAATACACTTATATTCTCTGCATGCTTTTCCCCTCTCTTTTACACTTTTTATTTAACTCTCACTTTTTTAGTATTTTTATTCTTCTGAATATTCCCACCTAAAACTATTTGCCACTTTTTCTATTTCCCCATACCAGTCCTTATACTCACCCCCAACCAACTTTTATTTTATGTGATGTGATGTACTGTGACTTCTCCTTAAACAGAGTCAGAAATCTCTCAGCAACTATGCCCAGAGAAATCTGTTAGCCACTTTATCTTCCCTTTCCATTCCCCACACTAAGTTTCCCAATAATCTGCTCCATTCTATTTCCACAACATAATTGTTGTCAACTCCATGGCCTTCATATCTAAATCCCTCTTATCTTTTACCAAACACAGCACAAAAACATATAACCCACTTTCTGTATAATCACTTTGCTCATATTTATTCTTCCATAACTTCATTATTTGCACTCTTTCTGCTTTCAAGTATTTACATTGAATTAACAGATGCCTAATATTATCTGTGCCTTCCTTACTCAATGTGCAGACTAAATCACCCATATTTTTCCATCTATGTGTATATTCTCTTGTTGCTAAAGATCCTGTTCAAGCCTTAAACAATAAACTACCTTCCTTGCTGTTATCATAAATTAATTCACACCCAATGTTCCGTTTACTTCTACATATACTTAAATTCTTTTTACTCTCCATACTAGTTCTCCATCCCTCCAACTCCCTATTCTTTATTAATGCATCTATTCTTCTATCCCATTCCTTACTACTATAACACTGTGATGCACTGTGACTTCTCCTTATATGGAGTTGGGAATCTCTTAGCCACTTTGCCCAGAGAAACCTGTTAGCCACTTTACCTTATCTTTCCATTCCCCACCCTAAGTTTTCCCATAATATGCTCCATCCCATTTCCACAACATGATCTTTGTCAACTCCATGGCCTTCATATATAAATCCCCCTTATCTTTTCCCAAACACAGCATAAAAACCAATAACCCACTTTCTGTATAATCACTTTGTTCATATTTATTCTTCCATAATTTTATTATTTGTACCCTTTCTGCTTTCAAGCATTTACATTGAATTAACAGTCTCATGTGATGTGATGCACTGTGACTTCGCCTTATACAGAGTCATGAATCTCTCAGCAACAATGCCCAGAGAAACCTGTTAGCCTCTATACCTTCCCTTTCCATTCTTCACCCTAAGTTTTCCCATATCCTGTTCCATCCCATTTCCATAACATAATCTAACTTCATGGCCTTTATATTTAACTCCCCCTTCTTTCCCAAACCAATAACCCACTTTCTGTATAATCACTTTGTTCATATTTATTCTCCCATAACTTCATTATTTGTACCCTTTCTACTTTCAAACATTTACATTCAATCAACAGATACCTAATATTTTCTGTATCTTCCTTACACAATTTGCAGACTAAATCACCCATATTTTTCCATTTATATACATATTCTCTTGTTGCTAAAGATCCTGTTTGAGTCTTAAACAATAAGCTACTTTCCTTACTATTGTCATAAATTAACTCACACCGAATGTTCCATTTACTTCTATATATATTTCAACTCTTTTTACTCTCCATACTAGTTCTCCATCTCTCCAACTCCATATTCTTTATTAATGCATCTATTCTTTTATCCCATTCCTTACCACTATAACACTCAACAATCCTCCTAACACAATCATCCCACCTTTTATACAAGTATACTGATATAAATTCTTTATCCAAATCCTTTGCATACCGCATTACCTTTCTCACCCATCATGTTGCCTGCCCTTTACTCATAACCCAATTAAATACTATTTTGGCTATTCTTTTATTATCGATAAACTACAACCTACTAAACATTTTCATTTTACTTTTTGCATCTCTCATATGAAAACTTGACCATCCAATTTCTCCTTGAATTGCCTCCTTTGCTGTCCATACCTCTGGATCTAATGCATGTCTTTCTAATTCCCTTTGTACTTTCTCTAAGTAATCTAATACTCTTTTACTAACGCATCATTACCATATGTTAACCCTGCTACTACAACTCCCATACAATTCTAGCTATATCATATTTATTATATGAAAACACTGTTAATTTTTTACTAAACTCTTTCTTTTCTTTGCTTCATTTAGTATTTTTTTTCTCCCATTCAACCAAGCAATTTTCCTGATTACTTAAGATGATTCCCAAATACCTATATATATATTCATCATCATCATCATCAACCATTATCAATCCACTGCAGGATGAAGGTCTCTCCAAGTTTAATCCATCTTCTCCGATCTTTAGCTTCTCTTTTCCACAACACCCCTGCACATTTTCTTATTTCATCCATCCATCTCACATGTGGTCTCTTTCTGGGTCTTTTACAATCTCTTGGAATCCAGTTTAAAATTTCAATTGTCCATCTATTATCATTTCTTCTAGCAATATGTCCAGCCCAACTCCATTTCAATCTTTTAATTTTTTCAATAAGGTCAGTAACACCTGTTTGTTGTCTTACCCATACATTGCGTTTTCGATCTCTTCTTGTTACTCCCAACATACATCTCTCCATACTCCTTTGAGTGGTCTGAAGTCTCCGTATTGCTCTTCTATTAAGTGTCCAAGTCTCAGATCCATAAGTAAGAACTGGTAAAACACATTTGTTAAAAACCATTCTTTTCAAACACATAGGCATATTTCCTTTTAGTATCAAGTTATTTCTACCAAAAGCACTCCAACCAAGTTTAATTCTATGATTAATTTCCTCCATTATGTTTCCATCTGTATTAATAATCTGATCTAGGTATTTGTAACTGTTAACTTCTTCTAATTCTTCATAATCAATCTTTATTTTCATATTTTGAGCAAATCGATTAAACATTACTTTAGTCTTTTTAACATTTATCTTTAGTCCTACTTTTCTACTTTCATCTGCTAACTCCTGCAACATTTCCTGCAGCTCTGAAGCATTATTTGCAAAAACAACTACATCATCTGCAAAATCTAAATGACTTAAATACTCTCCATTTACTTTCATTCCTTTAGTTTCCCATTTTAATCCACAAAATACTTCTTGCAGCACTGCTGTAAAAAGTTTTGGAGATATGGAGTCACCTTGCCTTACACCTTTCTCAATGTTGATTTTTCCAGTATCATTATGTAATCTAATTGTTGCTGTTGCATTTTTATAAATATTCTTTAAAATATGACAATATCCTGGATCTATACCTTGATGATCCAATGCTTTAATCACTGAAGAAATGTGTATAGAATCGAATGCTTTTTCATAATCTACAAATCCAAAACATAATGACAACTCATATTCATTTGTCCTTTCTATGATTTTTCTTCAATAAATTTAATCCCCATCTCTTTACCCACCCTTGCACATGTCCTCAACATAACTTCCATATCTTCTCTTCTTTCTGCACACAAAAAAATATCATCCACAAAAAAAAAGGACCCGGTAAAATATATACTCCCTTGCCACCCATTAATTGTATCTCTATCCCTCTTACTAGTCTTTCTATTGCTTTCTCCATTTCACTCAAATACAACAAAAACAAAATAGGTGACATAGGGCATCCTTGCCTTAATCCCACCCTATTTTTAACTTTAACTGATTCTATATCCCCTAATTGGTAAGTATAGTAATTATTTTCATATAATTTCTTAATAATATTTACTAAAGCTTCATCCATTCCCAAATTTGCTAAACTTACCCATAATGACCATCTTAAGTAATGAGGTGCTGCCATCTACTAGCAAATTTAGAATATTTCATTTTTATTGCATTTTATTGTACCATATTAAACATTTTTAAATATCTTTTTTTTTTTTTTTTTAGATGATGGACCAATCATTCAAACTCACTCGCCTTCTCCATGTGTTGTAGAACTTTTTAAATTGTAAAATAAAAAAATTGTTAACTTACTATTTTCTATTATGTTTTTAATCAGTATGTGTCATTTAGCGGTAATGGCATAAATGCTATGTTTAGCAACTGATTGCAGTTTTAAAGACTTTCATAGAGAGGGCGCTTACGGTAAGACAGCACTTGAGTGTATTTGTCCAATTTATTAATAACGAGTAAAGAAACTTTGCAACAGTGTTAAACATATAAAAAAAAGAAAATTATGACTACATACCACATTACTAAGATAATATATTTTACTCTAAAAAAAATTTCACAATATTTTTTTCTCTAAAAGCTTTTTTAAATTGGACTGTCAGTTATTGAAAATGACCAACAAACTTATGGTTTGAGAACTTCATATGTGCCCATGTTTTCATAATTATATTGACACAAATACTTTCGTGAATAAAAGATGGCAAATTTTATTTTGGGGTAGTCTATATTAGGATATGAATGGACCATATATGTGATGAAAGGTCTCTGGTGGCAAATGGTCCCGATTGCTACTGTGACTACCCTTTTTGTCCAAACTACTTTTGTAATGGAGATGGTGTTAAATTACTAGAAGTAAATTTGAATTTCATGCATAGTTGCAATAATAATTAGAACTTTCCACTTACTAATTTTTCACAGTGTCAATGGTCTCACTCTTTGTTCGTATGGTAAAATCTTGGAGTATGTATATGCAGTATATATATATATCAATGAAGTAAAGTTAAGAAAGCTACAGAAAATATAAACCTTAACTCTTAGTAGGTTTCAGAATCACTCTTGTACAGAATTTTTAATTATTTTCAGATTTTTTAAAGAAAGATCTAATGGTATAATAATTAACATGTCCATCTGCTATACCCATAATTCTGAGTGGGATGATATTTAAATATGCTTTCAGATCATAAGCCAAACTTAAGATTATTCTTTACATAGGCAGCTATTACCTATAAAGTGAAGATTCCAGGGTAATATGGTTGTTCTGATGATCATTGATATGCTGACTGTAAAAAAAGAAAAAATTGCTATTTCACGATGATCTAGCCTTCAACATGGAAGAAGAGATTTTTATACTCTTATGAGTCTGAGTTTATGAGTTTGCCATTTTGATTTTTGTAGCTCGACAGGATGGTAGCCAGAATTCAAATGTTGAGATGACTACCTTGAATAAATGTGTAAGAAAATGCTCCTATACTTCTTCTGAAGATGGTTAAGTGATAGAAATCAGTTATTGGAATCTAAAGACCTTCTCACTGATGTCCTGGATTTTTTGAACTGGGATTTTTTTCTAACAGTCTTGAGTGTGTGTGTACATTGTTTTTAATTGCTGAATTTTCTTTATATATCCATGCTCTGTTCAGTGTCCAGCGGCACTCTATTGCTCGCTGGATTGCAACTATCAATAATACAATATAAAATAATTAATGAGGCAGCCCAGCAAGTAGGTTTAAATAACGAAGATTTATTTAAAGGATTATGAGTTAATCACTATTAATATATACAAAGTATGAATAATATATACACGCTAATATTATTATATATAAATAAGGGGCCTGAAGGCAGAGTAAAATAATAAAGAGATTGGTACGACCTGTTATAGTTCCCTAGGTTTACTTTGGCACGTCCGGAGGTAAACCTCTCCGCAAGGCTAGGTGGAGCAAAGGAGCTGACTGGAGCACCCGAGGAAATGGCACATCTACCTTTCAAGTGCTTCACTTAGCAAGTGTCCTCTCTCAGTTCAATATTAGATCCATTACTTGTCACGCCTTTATTTTGGAGTAGCCTCCCTTCATTGGCCATCCGCTGTCCACATGGTGGTCATCTCTTTAGTTCTTATAGGATCCCTGATTAGATAATGTCACGCCTTTAACATTGTCTATTCTAAGCAATGGCTTTGTTTACATTATCTAATCCTTCTTGATAAATTACTTTATAGTTTAGCGTTAATATATCATTTAATTATTTACAATACACAATTAGTGATCCGTTAGTTTTACATTTATTTTTATTATTGGTTAAACGTATTTTTTATATACATGCACATACACACACATTTAGCATACCTCCCCCAAGTTCAGAGATAGCGTTTTAGTTTGTTGATTTTTTTTTTCTCTCTGAACTTAGCACATAATCACTGAGGTGGGAGGGAATTTTACTTTCCCTCTTAGAACATTGGGGGATGTCCAATTCCGCATCTGGAGCGTCATCTTTTCTCAGAAATGGCTGTGGCGTTTGTTGTATACTTTCGTCTTTATGCAATTGATTTATGTGTTTGCGTAACTCTTTTCCATTCTCCATTCGTAAGCAACCACTTGCTTACTTAAATGTTGCACAATTTCCGCTTTAATCCAGAATCTATCCTGATTATTTCTAACCCATACGCGGTCTTGTGGTGAGAATTTATAGTTTCTGCCTGAAGGTACTTCGGTGTCCTTCGTTGGTATAATTTTGTCAAGCTTTGTTCGCAGTCTACGACCTAGATATTTCTCTGCGGGTGATTTACCCGACTTAGCTGTAGGCGTAGAGTGTTGATAAAGAAGTGCATTAAAGACCGCTTTGTGCAGACTTTGTTTTCCCATTTTATTGATGGCGGATTTTAAATTCTGTACAGTTTTTTCAGCCAGTCCATTTGATTGGGAGTGATAAGGTGAAGTAAATATGTGGTTAATTCCCCATTCGTGCATCGAGTAAGTGAACTTTTCTGATGTAAAACCTGTGCCGTTGTCGGATACTAGGGTTTCTGGGAGACCGTGGTGTACGAACATTTCCAACAGTTTGTCAATGGCTTCATCCGAACCTGTGTTTTTAACTATTTTATATTTGGCCCATCCTGAATAGGCATCCACTGCTACTAGAAATAATTGTCCTTGAATAGGACCGCAGTGATCTATATGAATTCTCTGCCATGGCTTGTCTGCTTCTTGCCAGGACTCGAATTTGACTGAGGGTGCATTTGCACACGACTGGCAGTTTGTGCAGTTTTTTATGCATTGTTCTATGTCACTGTTAATTTTCAGCCACCAGACTTAACTATGAGCTAACGCTTTCGCCCTTACAATACCCGGATGACCTTCGTGCAATAAATTAAGTATTTGCGACCTGCCGCTTACAGGGATTAGTACTTGGTCGCCTCTGAGTATACAGTCTTTGCAAATGGACAGTTGTTCTCGAGCTTTCCATAGCTCTATGTGCAAGAAAGATGGTCTTTGTTTTGATCAACCTTTGCTGATTTTTTCCATTATCCATCTGTAGCCAGCGTCTTCTCTGGTCCAAGTGGCTACCTTTGCGCTGTTAAGTGTCTGGCTGTTTAGTGCGTCGATATAGTTAATTTCTACTTCATTTACTTCTTTCTCGAGCTGATCTGGCATTCGCGATAACGCGTCGGCATGACCGATTTTCGTGTTTTTTTTGTATTCGAGGTTATAATTGTAACCTGCTAGTATGTTAAGCCATCTCAACATATGAGGGCTTAAATGTTTAGGCATCTGTTTCATGCCTAGAATTCCCAAGAGTGGCTTATGGTCGGTTATTAATTGGAAAGGATGTCCATATAGATATTGGTGGAATTTACAAATTCCGAACACTATGGCGAGGGCTTCCTTGTCTAGCTGGCTGTAGTTCTTTTCCGCCTTGGACAAGGTGCACGACGCGTATGCTATAGAATGTTCTCCAGAGTGGGATGGATGGCATATCACTGCCCCCACACCATTTTCTGATGCATCAGTTGTTACGGTTATCTCACGCTCGCTGTCATAATGGACCAGTAGTTTATTTGATGTGAGAAGGGCTTTGGTGTGGAGAAATGCTTGCTCTTGTGCTGCTTCCCAATTCCATTTCTATGGTTTTTTTTAATAATTCATACAGCGGCGTCGCTATGTGTGCTTTGCCATTCTGGAAGTTTTCAAAATAGTTCACCAGGCTCAAAAAGGCCTGTAGTTTTACGTTATTCGGTCTTCTGGCATCAGATACTGCTTTGACTTTTTCAGGGGAGGGGCTTATTCCTGAGTTTGACACTGTGACCCAGGAATTTTATTTCAGTAGCCTTCCAAATACATTTTCTCGCATTTAATTTTGCTCCAAATTCCTCCAGTCTTTGGCAAACTTTTGAGATACGAGTGCTCAATTCATTTTCTGAATTAGCAGTGACCAATATATCGTCAAAGTAGGGGATGACGCCTTTAAGTCCATTTAGAAGAGTCTCCATTTTTGCTTGGAATATACTTGGTGCTGAAGCTATTCCGAATGGTAGACATTTGCATCTAAATAAACTATGTGTGTAGTAAGTGTTAGAATGTTCGCAGCTTTGTTGGTCACCGGGATTTGGTGGAAGGCCGTGTTGAGGTCTAATTTTGGAAAAATATTTAGGAGCGACGCTATCATTTCTCTTGAGCTAGGAACGGCATATGCGTGTTTGTTTAGTGCTTTATTGACTGATACACGGTAATCGCCGCACAAACGTATTTGTCCATTTGGCTTGGTTATTACAACCAGTGGGGTAGGCCACTCAGCTTCTTCTGTTGCTTCAAGCATGCCATCTTTAACCAATTGCTTCATTTCCTCCGCTATTTTTTCTTTCTGAGCGTATGGAATCTTTCGCGGTCTACAAATTATAGGCACTGCTTCGGGTGATAATTCTAATGAAACTGGTTTTGTTTTTATCCTTTCCGGTTCTCCATCGAAAAGTTTAGGAAAACGCTGTCTGATGTTTTTTTCAATGTCAATATTTTTGACCCAAGCAATTTTTATTCCCAGTTGCTGAAACCAATCACGGCCAATAAGAGGATTTATAGGGGCGTGTACTATATATAACAGCAATGTAACTTTTTTTCGCATTGTTTGAAGTAATTGGAGCCTCAATTACTCCTTTAATTTTTAGAGCGTTACCATTGACGTCTCTAGCCTTCAGATTCGTATGCATCAGTCTAGGTGGCTGTCTCATATCTGCCACAATGGTTTTCCAATCTTGAATGGAAAGTAACGACACCCCACTACTGCTGTCAATTTCCATCGATAGGGGTTTTCCGTAAATTTTGACAACCTTATTTCAAATTTCTGTGATTGGTCTGAAGACACATTATTAATTGCCGAAAATTCCTCTTGTTTATGTTTTCTCATAATGCTCTCTTGGCTGTTATTCTTTGTATAATTATCGTATTTTTTATTTCTGCACATTTTTTCCCAGTGGCTGAATTTATTGCAGTGTTTACAGTGTTGGTCTTTATAAAAACAGTCACGTGCCATGTGACCTAGTTTTCCGCAGCAAAAACACTTAATTCGACTTTTCTTAATGTCTGTTGTTCCACTTTGATCAGGCACCTTTCTATCTGGTTTGTCTACTTTGTGGACTTCATAAGGATCATTGTCCACTATTTTCATGGCCGCAAATTCCTTTGATTGCTGCAACACGAGTTCGTGAGCTATACCACATTTGATAGCTACTTTATAGTTAATATCCGTATCTGCCAATAACTGCTGTCTCAGACTATCACTGCTCATTCCACATAAAAATTGTTCGAGGAGGGCTTCCTCCAGGTATGAATCGTAGACGCAGTTTTTTGCGAGTTCTCGCAGGGCAGTATCATAATCTTGTGTCCGCTCATTCTTGCCTTGGCGGCGATTTCTAAAGTGGAGTCTGGCAATGTGTCTAGACTTACGAGGATTAAAATAGTCGGTCAAATGATCTTTGACCTGTTCAAATGTTAATTTTTCCGGGGTTTTAGGTTCACAGATCCTATTTGCGATCTGGATTACTCCTTTTCCAGTGAAACACAATAAGGTCGCTGTTTTGCTTTTATCGTCTTTTAGTCTGTTAATAATTAACAGTTTTTCAATTTGTTGGACATACAGGGGCCACTCACTTGCCTCTCTGATGTCAAATTTGGATATTGCCGGCTGCATTATGGTACTTAGTCAATTTAACAAAAATATAAAAATTTTACGATAACTTAGTCAAGTTAACAAAATATAAAAACATTTTTCTTAGTAGTTTTATCTCCTCACAAAATCAAATAATTAGACGCCAACATATTCAGCTGTCAATGCGTTAATTGTTATTACTGAGAATTACACCGTTGAGGTTCGTAATCAACTGTAACTGTGCCAATTCAGTGTCCAGTGGCACACTTGCTCGCTGGATTGCAACTATCAATAACACAATATAAAATAATTAATGAGGCAGCCTGGCAAGTAGGTTTAAATAATGAAGATTTATTTAAAGGATTATATATGTTAATCACTATTAATATATACAAAGTATGAATAATATATACACGCTAATATTATTATATATAAATAAGGGGCCCGAAGGCAGAGTAAAATAATAAAGAGATCGGTTTGACCTGTTATAGTTCCCTAGGTTTACTTTGGCACATCCGGAGGTAAACCTCTCCGCAAGGCTAGGTGAAGCAAAGGAGCTGACTGGAGCACCCGAGGAAATGGCACATCTACCTTTCAAGTGCTTCACTTAGCAAGTGTCCTCACTCAGTTCAATATTAGATCCATTATTTGTCACGCCTTTATTTTGGAGTAGCCTCCCTTCATTGGCCATCCGCTGTCCACGTGGTGGTCATCTCTTTAGTTCTTATAGGATCCCTGATTAGATAATGCCATGCTTTTAACATTGTCTATTCTAAGCAATGGCTTTGTTTACATTATCTAATCCTTCTTGATAGTTTAGCGTTAATATATCATTTAATTATTTACAATACACAATTAGCGATCCGTTAGTTTTACATTTATTTTTATTATTGGTTAAACGTATTTTTTATATACATGCACATACGCACACATTTAGCACTCTGAAAGAAAGATGCAAAAGTAAATTGTTTTAAGAGAATGGCTTGCAATAACTGATGATCACCAATGGTGAAAAATGATATGTTTGAATCTTCAAATCTGCTTTTACAACTCATCATCATTTGCCAATTGGCAGGTCTTAAAATCACCACAGACCTTTAATAAAGGATGTTCTATTCTCTTTTCGGTGTTAGAAAATAAAGTACCAAAATATCACATGATCAACTTTTCTTACAAGCTATTAAAACAATTGCACCCCCCCCATACAGTAATGCTACCTATTGTAAGTTCTATTAATCAATAAATGTTAAAAGATTGTGCATCCTAATTCTTATTCAGTGTCTTTCCATCCATCATCCTCAGGCTAGTTTCTAGCTTATAGCTTTTATTAGTCAGGAATCTTGGATCTGGGAGCACTGTACTTGGATTTTTTAATTCAGTGTACCTCTCCAACACCACCTTTTTTGTGTGTAATTATAAAGCGATCAGCCCAAACTGAAAGCATGGGAATGTTTCAATCCAAGCTAATTTGTCTGTATAGTCATATAGATCTGAGTCCAGTTCAGTATTTATATATTTTGATGTTTTGTGTTTTTTTTCAATACCATAGTCATTTTTATCCTTTGGTTACAATTAGTATTAAACCATTAAAACATCACTGCTCCATGATCCAAGGCTCCTCACAGATGAAAGACAAGCTAGAAATTAGTCTGCAGATATTGAAAGGGAAGGCACTGACTGGAGAGTATGATGCAGAATCTTCTAGTATTTATTGAGTATTAGAGCTTACACTAGGTGGCACTATGTGTGAAAAAAATTTGTGACTGTTTTATTAAAAACTATCTTTAATAAATCCTTCATAAATAACATGCTACTTCCATTTTTTTTTTCTTTAAACATAATCCTCATATTACATTTGTATTCCTAACGTAAATTTATCTAATTTTAAAAATTCTAGCAAACCTGCCTGAATAGTTTTGAAAATCTCTTTTCAATCAGGTTTTGAAATAAAATAAAGTTTGGTTCTGGACAGTGTTTCTTAAAATAATATCAATACATATCATTAAGTGTTTTTCCTTTTTCATAATTCTGCAGAACAAATTTGTCATCTGAATTTTATTGTAAGATGTTTACATTGAGCGTAAAAGTACTGCTTCTGAAATGTTCAAATGCGATAAGACATATCTCATTCCTCCGTAAATAAAACATTCCAAATTTATATCCACTAAGAATAAATGCATTATGCTTATAAACATACTATTTTTATTATGAATTGATGTATGTTCTTAAAAATAAAAGTTTCTGGTCTGTAAATAAAATTGTATTGCTGCCGCTAACAAATTTAATTAAGACGTAGAAGAGCATTTTAAAGTTTGTAAATAAAATTGAAAATAGATTATATGTTGGATTACATATAAAAGCAAAAAAAAAAATTGTGAATAAACTTAGTTTATATACAATTTCTTATGTATTCTAATATTGCACTAGTGTTAACATATATATCTTTTTCGACAAACAACATATACGGTAATATTAATATTTACATTCTTTATTTTACAATGTTTTTTACAACACACCATTGATAGTTTCGATTTTCCCAGCAATCTTCTTCAGAATTTCTACTCATATTTTCAAATCTTATATACAAAGCATTGTAAAAGTAATAAAGAATGTAAATGACATTTGTATTATATGGATTTGACAATGCAATAAGAAAGATAAAGTCATATTTGGTAATAGTTGTCTGGAGTTTTGTGTTGGTGTTTTGCTTACAGTTATATAATGGATTCAAAATTTTGCAAAAATGTTTAATGTCTGTGCAATGAAAAGGGTTTTTCTTTATCATTTATGGTATCGAATCATGTGAGTGCACTTTGGATGAAGTCCACCAGAATCATAACTCTCGTGAAGAAATAATATGTATAGCTCTATTTATACAGTCAGATAATAAATGTATGCATTTTATTCAAATTAGTAATTTAAATATTCTTAGTAGATAACTGGACATTGTTTTGTTTCTTGTTGAAAGAGCACTCAGCTGATCCAATATCGGGAAAGAAAAACTTCTTTACACAGACGTTAAAACATTTTTGCAAATTTTGAATTACAAATATAAATAAATGAAATGAAAATCAATATTATATATTGGATTGTTTCTATCATTTAGTTCAAAGTATTAAATGGTTATAAAAAATTGAAACTGTATTTATTTAATATTTTTCTATATATTTAATTATAAGTAATACCACACAAGTTAGTTTGGAACACTAATTGTTTGTTTCAGACTAATCTGTATAATATTACTATCAGTTAACTCTATAATCATGCTTTATGCACATGTAATGAAGCTATATAGTTAATAATCCTAAATTAGCAGTCTTAGCACTTTCGGGAACTCTAAGGTCCCATAATCATAGCTTGTTACTAAGTGAGAGATGCTTGTGATAAAGCCTTATGTAAATTTATGCAAATTGCCTATAGAATCTATTTTTTGGAAATGCTGAAGCAAGCTTCTCTTCTGTTTATTACCGTGGAGTCTCTTGCTATATAGCAAGCCTTTTTGATCTTGCATCTAGCATCATTTCTCTTGGTGCAGACTATCTTGTCAGTTGGCGGTAAGAAGGCATGACCCGCAGTCCTCTCATGCTCTGCAAATATTAAGCTTCCTTCATTCTTACTTTTAGTTCTATTATATAGATATCTGTGCTGTGACACTCTAGTGGCAATATTAGTCTTAGTTTCTCCATAGTAGGTTGCATGGCAATTATTATGGGGGCATTTAATTTTATATATGACCTGGGGGGTTAGTTCTGGAGCAATTTTGTCTTTTGTGTTGTTGATTAGTCTATTAATGGCTGGAGATATTGTATAAATGAAATCCGATTTTTTTTAAACAAGTTTAATAATTTTCGCAAGTGGATAAAAAAATATAGTTACAAACATGCAATAACTTGACAAGTTTAAATAACCATCAGTTATAGATAAAATAGAAAAGGGTTGAGTAAAATTGGATTTTGAAATTTTAGTCGTATTTTTGATATTTCATTAATAATTTCAAAAGCTTTATGGCTAATTACATTTTTAAAATTAATTCTTAATATACGTTAGTGATTTTGATAATATTAAAACATGCAAAACTCTCCATACATATTGCCACTCAGTGCAAGCCAGAGTAATCAATGGATGCCAGAAGGTGTGTGCATAAAATTCCCATCTAGTGCCTATTCATCCAATATCCTCAGACTAGTTTCTGGCTTGTGGCCTTCATCAGTGAGGAGCCTTGGATCTGAGAGCACTGCACCTAGATTTTGCTTGAATCACAAAACAAATTGCTTTACATTGACAACAGCTTTATCCCCTTTGTGACAAACACCACCTTTTTTTGCTCTTTCATTTAATTTGAAGGGAAAATAAGACAATATCTCTTATGTGATCTTTAATATTATTTTATTGATATTTAAATATAAAAATTTGTGCAGAGTAGTACCACCTAGTGCAAGTTCTAGTAATTAACAATGCTAGAAGTCTTTGGACCATTCTCTACCCAGTGTTTCTAATCCAATATTCTCAGACTAGTTTCTAGCTTATGGCTTTCATCAATGAAAAATCTTGAAGCAGGATCTAATGCACTATCGCTCCAGCACTCATTTTATACCTTTTTGTTTAGCTATAAAAGCTACAAGCCCAAGCTGAAAACACATTTACATGTTTTCACTCCAAGCTAATCTGCCTGTATTGTGTGTGTGTGGTGGTGGTGAGGATTTGCTATTATTTTGACAGCCTATGTAAGCATGAAGAACATGGTGATCATGTGATGTTTTAGTGGATTAATACCAATCCTAGCCAAAGGATAAAGGTTACGTTTTAAAATAACACCAAAAATATAGATCCTGAAGAAGTTTCACATCTGATAATAATATAGCCAGATCAGTTTCAATTGAAAACATAATATATTTTCAGTTTGGGCTTGTAGCCTTCAGTTAAGAAAAAAGGTATAAGATAGCTGCTTGAAAGAAGATGCATTAGGTTCAAAGATTCAGGTGCACTGCTTCTAGATCCAATGCTCTTCACTGATGAAAGCTAGAAACTAGTCTGGGGATATTGGATCGGAAAGCTCTGGATACTTATGATACAGAGCTTCCTAGCATCTTGATTATTAGAGTTTGCACTAGATGGCACTATTGCATGGGGAAAAAAGTTTGCAACTGTCATTAATAGTTTGTGTAAGCATAAAGAAAAAAGTGATTACATGATGTTTTAGTGCCGAAAATATTTATATAATTTTCATATTACAAATCCCAATTAAAAAATGTACATATATGTTTTAAATGTAAATGATTACATTATGCAGCACTTATTCAAATTTATATTCTAAGATAATAACTTTGCATGGTGCGATGCACTATGGCTTCTCCTTTATCAGAGTTGGGAATCGCTCAGCCACTATGCCCAGAGAAGCCTGTTAACCACCATCCCTTTCCCCACCCTAAGTTTTTCCCGTATTTTCTATCCTGCTCCATCCCATTTCCACAACATTATATAAATCCACTTTCTGTATAATCACTTTGTTTATATTTATCCTCCCACAACTCCATTGTTTGTACCCTTTCTGCTTGTGAGCATTTACATTCACCTAACAGATGTATAATATGTTCTATGCCTTTCTTACATAATTTGCAGACTAAATTACTACATTCCTCTATTTGTGTGTGTAGTCAAGCATTAAATAGTAAACTACTTTCCTTGCTATTATCGTAAATTAACTTGTGCCCAATATTCTGTTTACTTCTATATATAAACTTTAATCCATACTAGTTCTCCAATTTCCTAGTTTTTATTAATTCTTCTATTTCATTCTTTGCCACTATAATACTGAACAATTCTAATATAATCATCCCATTCTTTGTAGAAGTTTACTGACAAAGTCTTTATCCAAATCTGCACACTGAACTACTTTTCCCACCTATCTTGATGCCTGTCCTTTACTTGTAATCCAATTAAATACTATTTTGGCTATTTTCTTACGATCCATAAATTGCAATTTACCGAACATTTTCATTTTGCATCTCATAAAAACTTGACCGTCCCACTTCTCCTTGAATTGCCTCCTTTCCTATCCACACACCTGCATCTAAGGCACGTCTTCCTACTGCTCTTTGTACTTTTTCTAAGTAATCTAATTCCCCTTCACTAACACATCTTTACCATAAATTAACCTTGCTACTGCCACCCCTTCCATACAATTCTTGCTACATCATATTTATTATATGAAAACACTGTTAATTTCTTTACCAGTCCCTTTCTTTTGCTACATCATATTTATTATATGAAAACACTGTTAATATTCTGCTCCATCCCATTTCCACAACATAATCTTTGTCAACTCTATGGCCTAAATTTATAACTAAATCCCTCTTATCTTTTCAGAAACCCAGATATAAAAACCAATAACTCACTTTCTGTATAATCACTTTTTTCATATTTATTCTTCCATAACTTCATTATTTGTACCCTTTCTGTTTTCAAGCATTTACATTCAATGAACAGATGCCTAATATTTTCTATTCCTTTACACAATTTACATATATTAAGTACATTTTCACGAAGGCTATGAGTATGAGGCACGGTTCCTCGAAAACGTTCAGCCAAATTTATTATTAACTATATATTTTTTTCTCTAATAATTTACAATTAAGTATTTTTATTATTACAAATAAGGAGAAATTAAAACCACATTTATTACAATTTACAGACTAAATCACCCATATTTTTCCATTTACATGTATATTCTCTTGTTGCTAAAGATCCCATTCGAGCCTTAAACAATAAACTACTTTCCTTACTATTATCATACATTAACTCGCACCTAATGATCTGTATACTTCTATATATATTTAAACTCTTTACTCTCCATACTAGTTCTCTAACTCCCTATTCTTTATTAATGAATCTATTCTTTTATCCCATTCCTTACCACTATAACACTCAACAATCCTCCTAACACAATCATCCCACCTTTTGTATAAATATACTGATATAAATTCTTTATCCAAATCTTTTGCATACCACATTAACTTTCTCACCCATCTTGTTGCTTGCCTTTTCCTTGTAATCCAATTAAATACTTTTCTTTTATTATCCAAAAATCTACCATTTTCATTTTACTTCTTGCATCTCTCATATAAAAACTTGACCATTCCATTTCTCCTTGAATTGCCTCCCTTGTCCATATATCTGCATTCAATGCATGTCTTCCTACTTCCCTTTGTACTTTTTCTAAATAATCTAATACCCCTTTACTAACACATAATGCACCATTGTCATATGTTAACCCTGCTACTGCAACTCCCATATAATTCTAGATACATCATATTTATTATTAATTTCTTTCTCAATCTTTTTTTTTTTTTGCTTCATTTATCAATTTTTTTCTCTCATTCATCCAAACAATTTTTCTGATTACTTAAGATAATTCCCAAATAACTATATCTATTAACCACACTTAACTTTATATCCACCAATAAAAATTCTACATCTTCTCTTTCCCCAGTATTAACCATCATTATATTTGATTTTTCTTCACTAAAATTTAATTCCCATCTCTTTACCCACCCTTGCGCATGTCCTCAGCATAACTTCCATATCTTTTCTTCTTTCTGCACACAAAAAGATATCTGAAAAAAAGGACCTGACAAAGTATATACTCCCTTACCACCTATTAACGGTATCTTTATCCCTCTTCCTAATCTTTCTATTGCTCTTTCCATTTCACTCAAATACAACAAAAGCAAAATAGGTGACATAGGGCATCCTTACCTTAGTCTCACCCCATTTTTAACTTTAACTGATTCTATATTCCCTTATTGATATGTATATTAATTATTTTCATATAATTTCTTAATAATATCCACTAAAGCTTCATCCATTCCCAAATTTGCTAAACTTACCCATAATCTTTTTTTTATTTCCTCTCTCATATGCCTTCTCTATATCTATAAAACTCATATATAACTGTCTACTTGAACTCCTACTCATATCCATAAGTTGTGTAACTACAAATAAACTATCTCTTATATGCCTATCTAATCTAAAACCTCCTTACATTTCCCCCACTATTATTCCCTTCCATCCTCTAACCACCATATATGAGAAAACTTTATATAAAACTGATGTTACTGCTATCAAACTTTTCATATAAGTGCAAGTCTTCATAATCAATGAATGCAGGAAGGCCTGTGCATAAAATCCCCATCCAGTGCCTACCCCTCCAACATCTCCAAACCAGACCCCAGCCTGTGGCCCCCATCAGTGAGGAGCCCCGAACCCAAGACCACCACACCCAGATGCCAAGATCAAATGCAATCCTCCAGAAGCCACCCCCCCACCCACTTGGCCAACCGTAAAGCTAGGAGCCCAAGATAAAAACACCATAATGTTTGCAACACAAACTCATTCGCTTGTATAGTCATACAGATCTGAACTCAGTTCATCATCCACACACCCCGGTATCTCTGGCTCTTCCGAAATCACAGTCACCACCACTATCCTACAGCAGGAGAGGTGATGTGATTAGATGTATTATGGCTTCTTAAACAAAGTCAAGAATATCTCAGCAATTATGCCCAGATAAACCTGTTAGAGGTAAAAAAAACTATCAAGAGTGGCAGACTCGAGTTAAATCCATGAATCATAATCCGAGCTTTATCATATATAGTAGTAGTTCAACTTCTTATAGACTTCCAGGCAAAAACCATTTGTTCTAATGAAAACATAAATATGCACTGAAACATGCTAATTGTGAATTGCTTAAACATAAAAATAATTGACACTAAATTTGAAATAATGAAATTTCAAACATTTTGTTTAACCATGTGCTTTGGTCACAATTTTCTGATTTAGTGCAAAAAAATACACTCTGAATTATATTCTTTCCAATTAGCATAAGGTCAATGTGAATCATTTTTAATAATTTATTAATTTGGACATCATAGTCGCTGTTTTTCTATGAAGGGTTGTCGGAGAGGTACTAGCTCTGCAGTACACTATTCGTTATCTGTTTATATAAAATAAAAAATTTCAGTAGAACTGTGCACAATATATGCCCTTATATTTGTTAAGATATAGTGTACAGACATGAATAGTTTAGTAACCTGCAGATTAATATTCAACAGTTATTAAAAATTTAATCCACGACCAGAGAATGATCACTACTAAAACTATTTATGGTTATATAAAAATTGATTCAAAAAGAAACAACAAAGTAATAAATGTATTTTAGATGTGATATGTTGGACTATTTCTATTATCTATCATTAAATGTTGAATGTCTAGAAAATTTTAAACTTTTCCAAATCCAGACAATAACCCACAAATAGATTAATAGATTACACAATATGTCAAGAGGTATTATTATCCACTCTTCTTCAGGTGTGGCTGGCCCGATCAGTGACTATTAACAAAAGCGTCAAACTTACACCTTTATTTTTTTTTTCAAATATATGCTCACAAAAAGTACTGGATCAAAAATGCATACTTTGATTATAGAGAGGATGGTGGATTATTTGTGAATAATAATAGATTATGTAAAAATAAAATTGGCTCTATAATTACACATTTTTAAACATACAGGTCAAGGTTTTTAGTAGCAGCAAGCTGTGAATTACTAATTATGTTAAAAGGATAAATACTTAAGTGTACATTTTTGTAAAAATTATGATTAAGCTTGAAAAAACAAATCAACACATTAAATAGTCAAAATAAGAGTCATAGATCACATGACCCTATTCTCTTAAGCTTGTAAGTTATAAACAATGAGGATTGCCAATTCCTCAACAAGCTTTGTGATAAATGCTTAGCCAGAGAAAGCATTTAAAATATCTGTCATGACCCCCCCCCAAACCCCTGACCATGGTTTCGTGCTTTGGCACACCTCAGAGAGGTGCCAGGGTAGGTTCAGACACTAGATCTAAAAATATCAACACATTGTTTTTGTGAAATTAATGTTGATATTTAAAGTTTATAACTGGGCTAATATTAATGTAACAATATCTATCCTAATAAAATTATTTATAATATCATATGTACCCAAAAATATGGTCAAGTGTCTTCCAATTATAGATTAAGTCATAAAAAAAAAAAATACAATGGATAAATAAATGATGAAATCTTTTGAGAGGATTTGATAATCTGGCCTAATTGACAAATCTATCTTTGTATTTGATTTTTTCTGATGTTTTTATTTATTTATTTGATAGAGACTAGTTACAAAGATATATATATATACAAATTAGCTGAAATATAATTTAAAAAATTACTCATATATTTTAAATAATCCCATTCTAAATCCATCTAATTCTTAACAAAGCAATTTCCCTAAGCTGAAATGTTTTAACATGACAATTACTTGACACTACTCCAGCACTATCTGTGCTATTATATCCATATTTCTAGACTGCTTACTGGCTTACAACCTCATTACTATTTAATGCCCACTGACTACTCAAGCTTACATGACTGGTATAGAGTGGAGAGAACTAAAAATATTTTTAATGTAAGCTGAGAAAATCAAGTGATGCTTATATACGACATGAATTTCTGAGATATTTATATTAATATGAGATTGCTGAGATATCCATCCAGAAGAGAGCTAATACTTTTCTACCTAGATTTAATTGTAAAAATATTTCATGAAAATTAAAGTGTGTTTTTGAGCAAAAGCTACTCACAATTTTATAATAGAAAAAAAAGCAGTTAAATGAATATAATATGAACAGAACAAGAATTTTATTATACTGTCAAGAAATTCTAAGTAGTGATTAAAGAATAAATAGGGTTTGAAGTCATAGCCAAAATAGTATTAGAAATAGCACTAATTTCCATTAATTTGAGACTTGATAAATGATGTCATAGATGCCATCATTAGGTCTCTAACATTTCTATTTGTGCTTGCAGTAAATGCAGTAAACTAGACCATAGATATCCATTATTCACTACCATACAATTATGATCATAAAGATGCTTATTCATGAAATCAAGAATATATGGATATCGAGAAAAATTAAAATTGAGTTTTCAATCCATTAGCCTTGAAATTTCTATTTCTTTAGTAAGTCTTTAGTTTGTGTAAAAAAAATGATAAATTAAAAAAAAAAAAATTCTTAAGAGCAAATATTCCAGATGTCAAATAGGAAAAATTATTCAAATTAATTACCATGATTTTTGACAATTGTAGAATATATTCTTACATATAATGAATTATTAACACATCCCTCAACATTCATTTTTACATACGATATGTTTTTTTATAAAGCTGAACAGTTGAAAGGGAATAAAGTTGCTTGAAAAAATAGGGGGGGGGGGGCTGCATTATACCCTTATATTGCTAAAATCGAAGTAAAGTAATTTTAAGCACCTTTCATCATCAATTAATGTGCTTTTTAAATTAATAAAGATTTTGGTAGTTATGTAATTACATGAGCAATCATGGGGCAAAAAACTGTAAAATTACTAAAGTCTGAGTTCAAATCCCCTTTAATTATATCTTAAAGTTGGGTATTTCTAATATACTAGTATTGATTTATTAAAATAATAAATGAACTAAATTATCATAACTGTAAAAACTTCAAAATGTCACATTTTTTTTGACGTTTAGGAATATTTTGCATGAGCAGTAAAATGTAGTGTGTGGATTATAAGACCAAGCTGTCTTTTGTCGTGACTATTGGTACATGGTTATTGATAATTGTTTCTCATAGTTGCTTATTGCTTCAACTAGAGTATCATTGTGCAGAAAACATAACATATATTCATAGATAATCCTGGTCTTGGTAGTCATGTAATCCAAAGAATTCTTGCATATAAAAAGAAAAGTCCTTTCTAACAATTTCTTTCATGAATTAAAACAAGGACTTTCATCCATTCTCTCATGAATTAAACTAAGGACTTTCATCATTCTTCTAGAAGGTAGTTAATTTCCAGTCTGGCTTCTGACTACCACTATTAATTAGTAAGCTCAGACTAATTACATGTGAAAAAACATAAGATTAGATTATGAGAAACGTCAAAAACCCCACATTTCAGAAAATCACTTCTAAATAAACTACGAGTAATATTTCTAAAGGAATTTTCTGACAAAACTTATTGGGAAACAGCATTTACTTACGATAATTTTTTGTTTAAATATGCATTGCAAAGCAAATGTATAAACAGCATTTACTTTTTTTAAGCAGTTCAGTCCAAAGTATAATTAAATATAATCAGTGTGGCAATAGATTTTAATGGGACACTAGTTTCATCAATCTACTTTTATTGACCAAATGAATTCTAAACTTCAGAATTAACCAACAAACGTGTCAAAATAATCATTACTGTATTTGATACAATATTAATGATTTCCACATAAATTAGCAGAAAGATCACTACTGTTTGCTTCCACATATATTACTGATAAGATTAAGTCAGATTTTTACTATCAACAAACTGTTAAATTTAGTATTAGAAGACATGATTGTACTTTGTCAAGGAATTATTATAATGTTACCCTTTTCAGTTCTTGATTACGTAATACAAGTTTAGCCTCCCCTATGAGCGTTTCTATACTATTACTAAGATGTAATTTATATTTGTTTTTGCAAAACGTAGTTTTTATTATATTTAGGGATCTATAAAAAGGAAATAAATATTTTTAAAACAGAATTAAAAAGAAAAGTAATTTCAAAAACAAAAACTTTTTAAACGCACAATTAATAATTAAGTAATAACAACAACAAGTAATTTTAACTACAAACTTTTGTATGAGAGCAAAAAAAAAAAGTGCTTTTTTATTCGCAGAATTCAAGAGTATAGACGGTGGAATAGAAGACTATCTGCTGTTTTGGACACGTTGCGTTAATATTATATTTCGCGGTTTATTTTTTTTCAATAGCAACGAAGAGAAAATACGAGGCCTTTTTACATGTGTAATATTGCGATTGAAAGAAAATAAACCCTGCGATGTAGATTGAAAAAGTGATTTTCTTTTTGAAAACCTGCTTTGATTGGTCTTATTTGGCTTGATTTATATTTGTCAGGTGCAAAAACTTTTTTTTTCTAAAATCGTGAAAAGACATCTTATCTTCTCTTCATTGCACATTTTATACATAAGTACCCTTTTCCAGTTCTTAATTACGTAATGCAAGTTTAGCCTCCCGTGTGAGCGTTTCTATACTATTACTAAGATGTAATTTATATTTGCTTTTTAAAAATGTAGTTTTTATTATATTTACGGATCTGTAAAAAGGAAATAAACATTTTTAAAACATTCATACTTCTTTTTAAACCAATGTCGGTAAAACTAACGTAACATACGTTTATAAACTTTTTGCCTCAGGTTGTACGTTTTTAAAAAAATAGAGGGAAAAAAATCTAATATGTAATTAAAAATAATTATTACACATTAAATTTCTAAATATACTTACTCGATTACATCAAGCCTCCCTCCCCAAATGAGATTCATTTGAAGATTGCTTCACTATAAAATCACGAGTCCTTTTTTTTCTTTCATATTATTAGCGCTTCCTTCCATATATGGGCTAAAAGTATAACTATATTTGAAAAATATTAATTGAAGAAACCACATCAAATGTGATCAAAAATATTAAAAGCAGGAGACAAAACCCATGCCAGATATTGAAAAAAAATAGACTGATACAGCACGGAGAACTAGGTGGAAGGATTAAGCAATTATTGATTGAATATTATTATTCCAAAACCTATGAATTCAAAAACTTTCAAGTCGGTCATTATGGTTTAATAAACAAAGTTTACTATTTCGGTAGCACATTTTAATGAAAACATTGGTTTGTTCAAAAGTTCTAGCACGTTTGCCAATACGCTGTGTGAATATTTTTAATAAATTACTGATTCTCAATTGTTATGTTTTGATTTACAAGTGTCAAATTCACTCCATCCACATCTTTGACACCATCCATTTCAGATTGAAATATAGTAGATTATCATTAATTATTTACTAAACTAAAGATTGTCTTTAGTACAGATATAAACTTTAAACCTGTTAACGATTAATGTATTTGATTTTTTAAAATTAATTGCGAGCATGCACGGAGTTATTCATATTTCTCTTTCCCATGTGAAATATCTTTATAAATATATTAAATAACCTCAACACTTCCACGCATTAAAACCATATAAAGATACAATAAGACAAATGATTAACAAAATGCATTTCATGCTTAGTGACTCAACTATGTTTAAAATATAAAGCAAACCTTGTAAAATATATAACAGAAAAATTAAATTTAATCAACCTTCTAATATCCAATCACTTAACTATCCTCTTTATGTATGAGCAGATTACAATTCATAACAAAAAATTCTTATGAAAAGATTGAATTGTTAAAAAGCAGATTATTTCAACTGGACGTGAAGTATAAAAGCAAAAACATTATAATTACTTGGTAAATGTTTCTCTTTAAAAAAAGCATTATATGACCACCATTTCTTATGCTTACCCATTCTGTTAGAACAGTTGCAACTATCTTCATACAGTACTGCCATCCTGTGTAAGCCATAGTAATCAATGGATGCTAGGTTTGTGCAGCAAAATCCCTATCTAGAGTCTACTTATCCAATATTTTCAGACTAGTTTCTAGCTTATGGATTTCATCAGTGAGAAGTGTTGGATCTGACAACACTGCATCTAGATATTTGGATCTATAAAGTGATAACCCCAGACTGACAACAATACTTTCAATCCAAGCTAATTTTCTTGTACAGGCATGCAGATCTGAACCAGTTCATAATCTATACTGTATATTTTGGTGTATTTTTTTAATAATCAGTCACCAATATCCTTTGACTAGGATTGGTAACAAACCACTATAATATCACATAACTACAATTTCTTATGCACACAGTAATCTAGCATCCATTGATGACTATAACTTGTAATAGTGGGGAGAAAATTATTATTTGGTATTCTAAAATTAGTGATACTTCCAGTATTTAAAGTGCTTTGCTGCAATATCTATATAAAATAAAATTTAATGCAAAAATAAAAAGCTTGAAGACCATAGTAATATTCATAACTGTGGTGCCAAGAAAGTATACCTGCTAATGATCTGGATTCAAATCCTGGCCATGAATTTTTTGGGGGGTGTTAATTAGGTTTGTTTTTTCCAGGTATCTAGCTCACTACCAATATTGATCAGTAAACTAGTATCTATTCTAGGGAATAACTGTTTGAACTCTCATTACTTAATAATTGGTGAGTATCCACTGGAAGCCCTTTTGTAATAATTGAAATGTTTTATCTATTTGATTCAATCTTTTTTCTATATTTTATTTGCAGGATTTTGTCGTTTAAAATTGGAAGTTAAAGGAATAAAAATAAATGGATTATTTAAGTCATTTAGATTTTGTAGATGATGTAGTTATTTTTGCAAATAATGCTTGCGCTTCAGGAAATGTTGCCAGTTATCAGATGAAAGGACTAAAAATAAATGTTAAAAAGATTAATGTTCAATGGATTTTCTCAAAAAATGAAAATAACTTTGATAATGATGAGTTATAAGTCAACAACTACAAATACCTTGGTCAGATAAATATTACAGATGGAAACATAATGGATGAAATTAATCATAGAATTAAACTTTTAGTAGAATATTAAAAGGAAATATGCTGTGTGGTGGAAAAGTTTTTAATAAATATTTTATCGGTGGATCCGAGACTTGGATACTTAACAGAAGAGCAATAGACTTTAAATCACTCAAAGAAGTATGGAGAGATGAATGTTAGGAGTAACAAGAGATCGAAAACAAAATACATGGGTAAGAGAACAGGTGTTATTGACATCGTTGAAAGAATTGAGGCTGGACATATTGGTGGAAGAGATAAGATGGACAGTTGAAATCTTAACCTGGATTCCAATAAATTATAAGACCCACAAAAAGACCACATATGAGATGAAATTTGCAGGGGTTATATGGAGAAGAGATTAGAAATCGGAAAATGATTATCCTGTAATAATTGATAATGATGCATGCTAAAAATTACTAGTGATGTTTCTTGACTACCATTATTTTTGGTGATATAACTTAAAACAGTAACAATTTTCTCCATACAATAGTGCAAACCATAGTAATCAATGGATGCATTAAGTGGCACTTTTCTATGGAGAGTATTGCTAGTTTTAATCAATTGTGCAAGCATAAGAAATGACAGGTCCATGAAATGGTGGTCATGTGATGTTTTAATATAACTATTAATGTAGTTCTAAATGAAAAAGTTGAGCAATATCATTTTACAAAGTGTTTTTTCAACCATTAATAATTTGCAATAGATTAAAGTATATATAATGAACCTTTAGTCTATTTTTAAGTGTTAAACAATTTTTCCAACTCCACTCTCATTTGAATGTATTCTTTCATTGATTTAAATACTATGCAAAATTAACTTTAAAATTATATGCTTGCAGTGTTTTTATATATTTAAAACTAGCAATTGTTTAGATTCCATTAAATTCTTAGTTCAAAGTATTACAATCTATTATAATAGGATTAGACTGTAGATCAGTACATTTTCATTCATCAGTGGATATAAAGATAACCTATGAATGCAAGACACAGACCTTCAATTTAAAGCTTTGGACTGAATTCTCTCTCAATCCATCCACTGTATACCATTTTTTACATGCATTAATCCTAACAATACTTTTTTTGTTCAATTTGAAACAAATTGGCTTCTAATTTGTTGTTCCTATGTATTCAACTATTCACAATAGCACCACTTTTTTGTTGACACTGCAGTCATGTTAATTTGGTAGCAGTTCTAGTCCATTCCCTACTGTTAATTTGCATTATTTTGATTATTTAAAATCTTATTGGAAAAGATGTGAGCAGCAATCGGGGAAAAAGCTCTAATTAGAGGAAATATGCTTTGACACAGGCTATTTTATCATTGACAGGGGGGGGGTAACTTTGCATGTCTTGAATTTATTTTTCTATATACATTTAATGATTATGAAATACGTGTCACTTGTATGATGTACATCTTTAACAGTTACTTTTTGACAGTAAATGCAAACATGAAATTATTTGTATACACATCTGAAGTTGATTTTTATTTGATATCGTTTACTTTAGACAGGCAAATCTTAGAACCAGAATGACTCAACACTCATTAATACATAAGAAATCTAAGATTAAGCCTGAAGCATCTAATTCATCCGTATTTTTCAATCATGTGAGAATATGGCCATAGCTGTGATATGAAGAACTGAGGAGATATGGTTCATTACACAAATGAATCAAAAAAGTAATAGCATTCAAATCAAAAATTTTGTTCTCAGCAGACTGACCTCATGAATACGACGTGAAAACATCAGAAATTTTATATTCAAATTCTGTATGAGTATTATTTTATATTAACACCTAGAATGGCAGGTTATGGGAATGTAATTACATATATTTTAAAGCAAATGTTACTTCACTTCATTTATGGAATCAGAATTATAAAATTAATGCTGTTTACTTTTAAAGTTCATTTTCAACCTCTACAGCATGGTCTATTCCAAGTGCACTTCCTTATTTCATCCATTCACCCCACAAGATCTTTTTCTGTATTTAACAATTTCTTGGAATTCAGTTCGAGTTCAACTGTCCATCTATTATCATCTCTTCTAGCAGTATATGCAGTCCAATTTGACTAGTCTAAATTTTTTCAGTGAAGGATTTGTTCTCTCATCCATATTTCATTTCTCTTGTTACTCCTAACATGCAACTCCATATTTTGTTGAGTGGTCTGTATTGCTCTTCTGTTAAGTGATCCAGTCTTGGATTCAAAACTAAAAATTGGTATATAACTTTAACACCACAATAATTACATTTTGGTGTGGAATGCTTTGAATTATATTGCGGCTGCAGTGGAAGTTAATAGTAAAAATGTACAGTATTTCAGCAAATAACCATTTTCATTGACGTTATTCTTTGAAAAATGTTAGTGTATATATTTCAAAAAAATTGCATACAAAGAATATGCTCTTGTTGAATCATTTGATGTTTAAATTGTAAGGAAAAGATGGGCAATTTCTAAGAAATTTTGATAGTCAATATTTTTCTTTAGTTATACCTTTAATACTGCAGGTTTTCTTAAATGTATATTAAACTATAACTAAATTGTTCTATTAACCAGATTTTCTCTTCTAGTAATAAAGGTAAATAATTACCTTTTATCATTTAACTGTTACTGAACACCTGACAAAGAAATTATCAATTTTGCTAATAACCCATTATTAAAGTGATCAATAAAACAAATGGAAGTCAGGATTTTTGTCACGTGCTTTTTAACACCCAAAGACATTTCAAAAGAAGGGAGCTAATAATTCCTATATACAAAATATCTGATTTTTTTTATTATTCCCTTCCCCAATACATTCTAAAAAGAATTGAATTAATAAATTTCATATTATTCACGAGTCTTTTATTTTTTCTGAAGTCACGTGGTTATTATCATATCAGTGAGCCGAAGTATTGTATCATTGATGAGAACTGTTAAATAAAAATTGTGTTAAGATAATGACCACTCCAATTTCATGTGAGAAAACTAAATAATTTGGCAAAAGAAACATGGTGAACTCATATGCTATCCAAATTTATTACTAGTCATTTTTAATATTTGAATGTAGTAAATTTTTTCTATAAATATACTTGAAAGTCCATGTTCAAATCCATTATATAATTACATATTCATTTTTATAACTTTTTTTTTTCATGTCATAGCATCGGCCGGGATACGAATCCGGGACAACTGCTTGTAAGGCAGCTGTGCTGACATCTTGACCACCAATGCTTGACATTTTTGTTAGTCTTAAAACCTAATTTTCAAATTATAATTGTATTGTAGAAAAGTATGGTAAAAAATAAATTAGTCAAGTGTTGGTGGTCAGCTGCCTTACAAGCCGTTGTCACGGGTTCGCTTCCTGGCCGATACTTTGACACATGAAAATAAATAAATTATATAGTATGCCATTATTCATGAATTCCAACAAATGGCTGCAAACATTGGGGAAGCAACAGTATTTATAATGAAATATTAATAATTTTAAAACTTTAAACGGGAAAAAAATCACATAATCATCGTATTTAATCATAAGAAAGTGGTCCTAATACTTTGGTTAATTCATTCATTTTCCAAAATCTGCATAAGAAACTGATTTCATTTATCAAAAAGATGTAAAGTAGTTAAATTTATTGACTGAAAGAAAATTTTATATTTTTAATTCAGCTAGTCCAAGAATCGCTAACTTGGTCTCTACCGTCTGCTACGGGTGTTTAAATTTTTTTGCAGTTGCTTGTGCCTTAAATATATTTTCAAGTCTATTTAAATTTGTTACTTTGTATTGTTATATATCAACTAATATACTATTAGAATCCTCTTTTTGTAATTATTTCTATAAGCATTAAAGTTATTTGGACATCAGTGGGCGGCAGAAAAATTATACTGTAAATAAGAGCACAAATGTGACCGATAAAAAGATTGACAACCTTTGATTTACCCGGAACAATATTGGGCATATTAGAACTGTGTTCAATTAAGGGATTAGATAATAATTTTATAAAATTGGTTATAAGTTTAAATTCTAAATTGTTTCATACTGCTATCCTATAGTTTATTGCAGTGCTAGTGAAGAGTGTAACCTATAGCTTCCTGAATTAAAGATTAATCTGTCATACCCCGATGCCAAATAACATGATCTGCTATGCAACTAATTACTATTATTTTTTTCTATATGAATAAATTATTAGTAACTTATCTCCATCGGCCTCTCCTCTCATATTAAACTGTCAATAGTTTATGCCATCCCCATTATATTTTTGAACCCATATTTCACCATGTTCTAATGATTAAGATTTATCACAAAGTTATGTATAAAATTTTGAAATGCTGGTATTTCAATATTTATATTGTAAACTTCTGGTCCATTTTGCCATGATTTGGCAAAAGTGTTCAAAAATAGAGGATTTATGAAGTATCAAAATTATTAACAATTTTGAAGTAAATAGCATTCCATTAAAAGTTTTAAAAAATCAACAATTATAAATTAAACAAATAGTAACACCTTAAGCTGCTGATAGTTTATGGGGGATGGGTGTGGAGGAATGAACAAGTTTCTAATAATTCACTAAAATAAACATTTATTGTTCAGAAAAAATATACAATTTTATAGGAGTCAAAAATGCGACATACATAAAACACCATTAATCTGTTTTTTTTTCAGATCTACAAATTTTTTTGATTCAAAAACAGATCTTTTGATTAATCATTGTAAGTCCAAATTTTGTTTAAGAAAAAATGAGGCTGTTCAATGGTCATTAATTTTTTGCTATGGTTATTTTGTCAATACAAGCAACATTAAAAAAATATTGATCAAAAATTGCAATATGTAAACATTTTCTTTTTAAGAATCCCTGAATGTTTTTAAATATAACTGATTAAATAACCAAAAGAGGTTAATGCACCACTAAATTATTTTTAATGATACATTGGCATATAAATATTGTAAAAAAAAAAAGTATGAACTCCAGCCCGTATTGTGCACATTTTTTTTTTTACATATTTTAAATTTTACATACAAAAAACATTAGAAACACTACAAAATATATATTATTTTCTAAATATACATAATTGTAGTGTTAAATGGCATGACAATTCAGTGTTTTATTTCACGAGTGGCAAAAAAAATAAATAAATAGAAAATGTACATCCATAGTTTTAAATAATTTTTATCTATTTTATTTTTAAAGCAAAGCTCTAGAATTACAGCAGCATATCAATTATTATTCAAAACAGGATAACTTTTGTGAAAAATAAAAATTCACAATCAACAAAAAAAAACAAACAATAATTGTCTACGTAACTGCAAATCGCAAAATACTGTGCAAAAAATAAACTAGAAACTTGGTGTTAGCTAAAATGATTTTATTTCCTTACTTAATTAAATCACATGGGATTTTGGTTGAATGCAAAATAGTATGGACGATAGCTAAAAATAAATTAGCAAATGAATGTTGTTTGCTAAAATTTATTATCGAATGTGATTAAATTGTGGTTTGTGGCGGTGTGATAAGTTTAGAGCTTGATAAAGTGACCATTCATATAATAAATTTTTTTTTGTTCAATTGTAAAAAATATTGATCACATAATAAAACAACCCTGAAAATAAATTAGAAAATATCTATTTAATTATCTTTTACTTCATGTGATTATAATTACATCATTTAAAGCAATCTATGACATCATTACTTTCGTCTATGATGTGAAATGTTAAAATTATTTTTTTACCTCTGTTTGTATAGTTTCTTTCATTTCACTTTCCAGAATCTTACAACATGTTGAGTTTGGATACCAATTTTCTTCAAATCTGTAATATACTGTTTTTTCTCTTCAATATAGTTTATTCTAATTATATATTTACCTGAAAGCAGTTGGAGATTAGATAATATAATATTGTGACCACTTGATCACTGTTGGTATTAGTTTGTCAGTCTCTTAACATGATCTATTCCAAACTCATTGATTTTAGAGTTACACCATAAAATTAAATGGACCCTTTCTTCGTTACAGTGCATTATGAATTGTAACAAAGATTTGTTTTTTAAAAATAATTTTGAAAAATGTTTAGATTGTACTTTTTTCTGATATTAGCATAAAATTAATATTTAAGCTTAAATTCATTGTTCACATACATTTCCTGCTATAACTTTTATCAATCATTCTAATGAATAAATTTGAATATTACACTTCAAATCCATTCATTTCTTTTCCATATGTCATAACATCGGCCGGGAGGCGCACCCGCAACAACCATCTGCAACCAACTGCTTGCTTGCAAGGTGGCTGCGCTGATCTCTCGGCTAACAACGAAATCCATTCATTTCTAATGACACATTTACAAAATTTTTCATGTTGCGGCTTGCAAAAAACAACCTTCTCTCACTGATTTGATATAATTCTGAGGAACAATATATATATATATTAAGACAGCATTATCTTCATAACATAAATATATTTTTCTTTGGGAAAAAAAAAAAAACTAATCAAATACTCAAAGAAAAATCTACTTTCAGGTATATTTTATTTGTCTCAAAAAAAAAAAAAAAAAACACAAACAAACAAACATACATACATTTAAACAGTACATAGGAAATGGAAGTCGATTACTTCCTTCCAAACGCCATTCAAGATCTGAAATGTTAACATTAAGTCACTTGCCATAATATTTCAGGGGTAACATCTGCTCTCCACGTATTTATAACAAAACTGCTGAGATATTAAAAAAAAAAAAACGGGAATACAATAAACTCATATATATATATTTAAGTTTTTTTATAACTTTGGTATTGAGGTAATAATAAAAAATAATAATGATAATAAAAAGAAACTCGTTTTTTATTAAAGAATGTTACAAGATTTACAGCATTTAGAAACACTAGATTACAATTACAAACTAAGACAAAACAGTAGATTCATTAGCGACATCATTATCTACAAAAAAAAAAAATCAAACACACACAATAATCTTGATTTTGCAATTCATTGATATATATCTTATTTTCATACTGAAAGCTGCCTTCATTACCTAAAGATGGAGCCACAGTCCAGTGCAGCGCAACCCATCGGTATGATATTGCTGATGAAATTACTATTTTAGTTTAAAGAGCTTACTTTTTTTTTTAAAAGAACAGTTTTCTTTATGAGAAAAATGTTTGAGGTAAGAATCGGCAGTCTCATTTACAACGTATAAAAGTTTGCCAGATGGTAAGGTTGAGACTCCAACGTGTGTGTATATGTATGTTAACACATATATACTACGCACGCAAATGTACGTAAATATATATATTCACTTTCAATAAAATAAAAAACCACGTCTATGGGTACAGTGAAATACATACATGCGTGAATGTATATACTCATGTGTACCTATACAAACGCACATATACACATGAATATATATATGTACACACATAAAGATTAAAATTAAAAAACAAAACCGTCATATAGCATAATTTACATTTATTTTTATAGCACATTAGAAATTAAATTTTTTCTTCTTCTCTGCTAGAAACAAATTCTAACAAGTAATTAGTCCTTGCATCTTTTAATTGAATATTGACTATTCCGGGTTGCCCCAGATAAGAGCCAACCATAGATGTTATGAGGCGCGCGCGCACACACAGATCCAAAAAAAGACCACTTCAATTTAATGTAAAGGAAGTCCGCAGCAGCTTCGGTCAGTACTTTTTCATAATATATCCTAATATGATCGCTTATAATATAAGGGGGGGGGGGTATTTTTTTTTTTAGATTTTTTTTTTTTTTAAGTTGCTTTTATTTATTTATTATCGGTAAAATTTGCATTATGAATAGTTCTAGACTGCTGTGAAATACGGTTCCACTACCTGCAACACCCCCCCTTTTTTAATGAGGCTTTTCCTAGTAAGGGTGTAAAAAAAAAGGACCTCTTTTTTCTTCCCTCTTTTTAAGACACAAGATTGCCGGAAAGTGTTTTTTCAGAAATGAACATCTTGTACATCTGTTGGAGTTACAGGATGACTTTGCTCTACGTGGGTAGATGGTGAAGAGACTTTAGTACTGGGGGTCTGTGGTACACGAGAATGTTGAATATGGGACAGCTTAGATGCAACGACTCGCTCAATCTGTTCTAAGCAAGATCTTAAACAATCCTAAAAAAAAAAAAAAAAGGTCAAATTAGCCAATTACAATTTGTAATTAATTAAATATTTACAATATTAAAAAGTACTAATTTCGCTACAAAAATACACACACACACACACACACACAATGGAAATAATATACATTCAAATAATAAACGCCAACTACATACGTTTGAATGTCTTTTCATATTTACTACATTACGTTAAAACAAAATTTTTGGTCAATGTTTTTTTTAAAAATAATTCTAACATTTTGTAAAATGTTATGGATAAATTTTTCCCTTATTACTCGATTAATTAACATTTAAAGATAATTGCGCAGTGTTTCTCCTATAAACGTCACGCTTCACTTTCTCTTCACGCGCGTACCCCCCCCCCCGTTTCGATTCTTGCTCAAATAATATAGAAGTTAACTTTCCCACCAGATGCCACGCTCTTCAATAAGAAAACAAATTATTAAATTATTTTTGTAGGCTTTTAAAGAATCTATATATTATGGGATCTGATCACTAACTGTCTGGTTTTTGTTTATAAACATCCTGTAATCTCAGGATAACTATCTCTAGCCTTAACCGGATATCGGGTGGAAGAATAATCTAGTGGCGCCCTCTTTTCCAATATTCTAATAATTAACAAGTCGTGCCTTTATTTCATTTTAAAAAGTAGTTAAAATAATACTTCAAAATCCAGCTTCCTTTCCTTTTCTCCAACCTAAATATTTTTTAAATCTATATTTTATTATAGCTGTTTTAAGGCAAAAGAAAACCCAACGAAGTTCTGAATTATTCAATTGATAGGAAGGTAAAAGTATCTGTGAGAAATTATCAAAACATTGTTTTAAAGGAATACAATGCAAAAGGAGCGCGGGAGGGGGCAGTTTACACTTTGTTTCCAAACAAATTATTAGATTATTATAATTAAACATCTCAATGTTGAATGGGATAGAATCTTTAAAAACGGCAGTGGTCAAAAAACTTACAAAGCCAATTTTTAAGACGTAGAATAGTTTATTAAGAAATATTAAAAAGGAAATAACAGGTGGGTGGTTTTAAATGACACAGAACCTGTTAGCAGTCTATGGGGAAGAGAAACATATCACTCCCACAGATCTACGGTTAGTTCCTCTTATAATATTCTCCTCCCCTTTCTATAAAATATAGTGCAATTCAACACATGGACCACACAGCAGACATTAAATTAATTCCAGGGAATCAACATTCCAATAACAATAATTAATACAAAAAGCAAAAAGTTTAAGAAATATTTTTAAATTTTTTTTTTTTTTAATGTTTTATATAAAACTGTACTATAATTATTAATTCATATACCACACTGACTAAATTTTATGATGCAGAGATCCTATTAAAATTTTTTTTTTTTTTAAAAAAAAAGGGGAGAGGGTGTCGGGGTTGATAACTAGGAAAATTACGAAGAGGAGAAACAAAAACACGTCAATAGATTTCATACGTAAGCTGTTAAATGAAAATATATAGAAAGTTAATAAAATTGCTATTAACAAAAAAATAAAACTGATAATTAGCTTTACTTTCCCTTTGGCCAATTAAGAAGAGGATAGAAAAAAAAATTGAATCTAACAATTATAAAAACAGGAAGCGCTATAATAATTAAATTATGTCTAACAACTGTACATGTTTACATACATATATTGTATTTTGTTGCTGACATAACATTATCCTTGTTACTATACCTATCTTTATACCATCAGCTACCTACCTAGTACAAGTTTGGGTTCAAATTCACAGCTTTCATTAATACTTCATTACAAACTTCTCACTTCACAATCATAAGTTTTAAAAAAATTTCTTTGGTTAAAGGCGTTATATTTATTATACATAAGTTTCATTAATATTTTATTTACAAACTCAGCATTGCACAACCATAAGTTTAGAAAAAATATTTTGGTTAAAAGCTTCATATTTACACATAAAAACCTGACCCTATATACATCATAAAACACATCTTGATTCTTCATTTTCTCCCTATTTCAGAAAAATGGTAAGTAAACCTTTCCAGCAGTAACTCTCTTGGAAAGAGAGAATGAACAATTTTCTGCGTTTTACTCCCTAATTATGAATAAGTAGATACCCATTTTCCAATCATTATTGCTGACTTCAAATGATCTATGTAAATAAATAAAAAATCCTCAAACTATATTAAGATCTTGAAAGATCTGGTTTGGGTTTGTAATATGGTCTATTGTTGTCATATTGTGAAGACCATACTACTACAGCACAACTTTTTTAGTTTGAACCATATTAATATATACATAAAAAATGCATACTTGAAAATTTAAAACATTTTTTGATTGTAATATCAGTGTGGACTGTTCCTCCTGGGGTCATGTTATGCATGAATACCAAAGCAACCCACTGACTACATTATTCAACTAACAAAACATTTTCTTTTATTTTCCTCAGTTGGAAATTGACCCAAGCATTTTTAATTCTAATCTACTACTCTACCATTACCTAAATATCAGAGAACTTATTGATTATAAACTTAGAATTATATATTTCTATAATTGAGGTATGATGTGAATATTTATACCGTTAAATTTTTGTGTGCAGTGGAAGAGAATTTCTTGCACTGCCAAAAACACTAAAATGTATAAAGTTTCACACAAATGTTTTTTCAACTTTATTAATCTCATTTTGTCAAACATTTTATCAATTCTTTTTTTTAAAAAGAAAAACTACCTATCTCGCTTCCATCATAATGATTTCATTTAGTGTTTTATTATGGTTGTCTGCAATGATGATTTTTCAGCTTTATTTATCAATTTTTATTTTTCAACTTAAGTTTTTCTGCTGTAAAGCAAGTCAATTTCATTGTGAAGCTTTACTTTATCAAAAATCTGAAGAAAGTTTAGAGTGTAAAAGTTTTTAACAGATACCATTAAAACATTATCAAAATCTGATAAAAAAGGGTATAAAACTGATTTTTGGAGGATATATCCATTTAAATCAAAATGCCTATAGAAATTTATATGAAAGCTCAAGATACAAAAAAGTTCTTTGATGTGTGGTGGAGTATGCTGTTGCAACCAATAATGAAGATATCTGAAGTACCAAGAAGACAAGCTTGTTTTTAACTATACTTTTTAATAATGGATGAAGGGGGGGGGTACCATTTGTAAATGTATATGAGTGACCTGTATGTCATAATAAAATATTACTATTAAACTTTTTAATTTAAATTTACTACCATTTGATTTTCAATTCATTATCATCAACCATTATCAATCCACTGCAGGATGGTTTCTTCAAGTTCAATCCATCTCCGATCTTTAGCTTCTCTTCTCCACACCATCCCTGCACATTTTCTTATTTCATCCATCCATCTCACATGTAGTCTCTTTCTGGGTCTTTTACAATCTCTTGGAATCCAGTTTATGATTTCAATTGTCCATCTATTATCATCTCTTCTAGCAATATTTCCAGCCTAACTCCACTTCAGTCTTTTAATTTTTTCAATGAGGTCAGTAACACTTGTTTGCTCTTATCCATATATTATGTTTTTGATCTCTTCTTACTACTACCAACATGCATCTCTCCATACTTCTTGGAGTGGTCTGAAGTCTCTGTATTGCTCTTCTATTAAGTGCCCAAGTCTCAGATCCATAAGTAAGAACTGGTGAAACACTATTAAAAACCTTCCTTTTCAAACACATAAGCATATTTTGAATTATATACATTTTTGTACAATTTAAGTTATTGTTTAATCCCGCCCAAATTTTAAACCATTATGTTTTACTAGGTTCATTAAAAAAAAAAAAAAATCTGTTGGCCTTATTTAATTTCCATTTTCCAGCTCAATGTTTTGAATGCAAATTAGCCTATAAAGCTTGCCCAACTGCATTAATTTAATTTGCAAATTTTTGTTATTTGTGATTCACTTTGCAAATAACATCTAAAACAAGACCAAAGCATACCATGACATTATTAGCAATAATCCAATCTACGACACGCTTTTCTCCATCAATCACGTACAATTATTAAAATCCTGTGACTCTTCAAAAAAATAAAGTTATTGTCGATAATGCCAATTTTAAATATATGACAAATCGTGATGCTATGCTTATCAAAAATGCATATAGTCGACATATAATTTAAGTTGCTATACTTAAGATTTTTTGAAGACATACATTTAAATGCAATTGGTATAAAAGAGTTTAGAAAATTCTGTTCTTTCTTATAACTAAATTCACGAGTGATGTGATTTCTCAATATTTACTGGATGTGTTTAATTGTTGGTATATATATTGCTTCTAAATGGTTAAATTGAATAGTTCAGTCTTTAGTAACAAAGGAATTTCTACATCACAAGGCTTTTTGTACAAGTATGATTGGACGTTTGTAAATTATCTTTAATAATAATTTGGCTGTGTAAGAATCCAATTGTTCCAAGCAATACTTTCACATATTTCTCTCCTCTTCAAGTTATAATTTCAACTGCTCGACTCCTCTTTAAATGATATTTCATAATCGAGTAGAAATACATCTCTAGTTTCACCTATTTATTTTAACCCTTTGAGACCGAAAACCGCTTTTTTACGCATTAAAAAAAGTTTGCAATTTCGACCGCAATAGCGTGCAAACCGTATACGTCACAGTTACGCTTTTTTTTTCTTTCTCTCCGCCATTTTTCTATCTTTTTGTACGTCTAAAATTTTTTTCTGTGCGATGAAAATTAGATTTTTTATAGCAATTTTTGTAAAGTACATTATTAAAATTTTGTAATTTTTTTTATCTTTCTAGATTTTATCAACTGATAAAAAAAATATACGGAGAAAACAATTATTTTCGCCGCTAAACGTAATTATGATTCTAATGAACTTTTCTGTTGATGTGTTTGATTTTGAGGTTTCGTATTCCCCATTACCTGTAAGTATTCAACATTCATCATCATCATCATCTCCCACTAATATATAATAATTGCTTGTAATTCCTTTGGGTTATTTATTTTATTTTATTTACTGTTTTTATACATTTCATTGTAGATAAGTTTTTATTCATTTTATAGCATACTTTGCTATTATGGTTTGCTATGTAATAATGCATAATTTAGCTCACTCTTACCCTCATGATATTCCAATAATGTAGTAATTATTTTTTACATGCATAACTTAGAATTTACTACGTTTTTATTCATTTCATTGTAGATAACTTTTTATTCATTTTATAGCATACTTTGCAGATAACTTTTTATTCATTTGATAGCATACTTTGCTATTATGGTTTGCTATGTAATAATGCATAATTTAGCTCACCCTTACCAGTTGCTCCACATCATCATCATCAGTTATTTTGAAATTGATTTTGCTCATGCATTTATATTTTCAACAATTTGCAAACTGTCTTCAAACTATCCACTCTGTTCTGTGAAACTAACAAGGTGAAAAAAATAAATACCTCACAATGCTGAATCAACAGTCATCATCATCTATGTATGTATCATCACCAGTTGCTCCACATCATCATCATCAGTTATTTTGAAATTGATTTTGCTCATGCATTTATATTTTCAACAATTTGCAAACTGTCTTCAAACTATCCACTCTGTTCTGTGAAACTAACAAGGTGAAAAAAATAAATACCTCACAATGCTGAATCAACAGTCATCATCATCTATGTATGTATCATCACCAGTTGCTCCACATCATCATCATCAGTTATTTTGAAATTGATTTTGCTCATGCATTTATATTTTCAACAATTTGCAAACTGTCTTCAAACTATCCACTCTGTTCTGTGAAACTAACAAGGTGAAAAAAATAAATACCTCACAATGCTGAATCAACAGTCATCATCATCTATGTATGTATCATCACCAGTTGCTCCACATCATCATCATCAGTTATTTTGAAATTGATTTTGCTCATGCATTTATATTTTCAACAATTTGCAAACTGTCTTCAAACTATCCACTCTGTTCTGTGAAACTAACAAGGTGAAAAAAATAAATACCTCACAATGCTGAATCAACAGTCATCATCATCTCCCACTCATATATAATAATTGCTTGTAATTCCTTTTGATTATTTATTTTATTTTATTTACTATATTTTTATTCATTTTATTTTAGAAACAAATTTTTAAATTATTTATTTGCATATTTGGCAATTATGATTTGCCATGAAATAATGCATAATTTATCTCGCCCCACCCCTGATTTTTCAATAATATAGTCATTATTTTTTACCCCCATAACTTAGAATTTACTATGTTGTTATTCATTTTATTTTAGAAACAAATTTTTAAATTATTTATTTGCATATTTGGCAATTATGATTTGCCATGAAATAATGCATAATTTATCTCGCCCCACCCCTGATTTTTCAATAATATAGTCATTATTTTTTACCCCCATAACTTAGAATTTACTATGTTGTTATTCATTTTATTTTAGAAACAAATTTTTAAATTATTTATTTGCATATTTGGCAATTATGATTTGCCATGAAATAATGCATAATTTATCTCGCCCCACCCCTGATTTTTCAATAATATAGTCATTATTTTTTACCCCCATAACTTAGAATTTACTAAAGTTATTACTGTTATTTTTTTTTTGATCCTCACTAAAACCTTGCATTTCTAATAGATATCCCGCATAGAGGGCCTAGAAAAACAACTGCTTGCAAAAATAGAACATACAGAGTGTCAAGCAGAAAAACGAAATTGAAATGGTCACCTTTTGCCACATTACACCAACAATCTGTAACTCAGGTAGGTCATGTTATATATTATTTTTTTCTGCATTTTATGACGAATGTGATGAAGCTGTCTATGAAATTGTCATTTTAGGCTATATCTTTCAAAATTGAGAGTTTGTGAACCAATGTAAAAATAAAGATATTTAAAAATGTGAAAAATCTCCTTTTTTTAATTATTTTTTTGTGGTAATGACTATTTTATCAGCTTCATTACATTCTTTCATATTTGCACTTTCTAAAAATGTATATATATTTGTTATTTATTGTAATAAATTAGACATTTCATTTAAAATTGTATGTCCTGTAATTTTTTCTGGGAATTCAAAATGGCCGTTACCAAAATTTTGTCCTCTGTTTTAATGTTTCCAATATTTTATATTCATGATGGCGCATTTTATGCTACATGTTTAAAATTCAGTATACTTCCACTTCTAAAAATTAATCACTCTCCCTTAAATACTTTAAGAATTAATTTTAAAATTATTTTGAAATCTAATTACAGCATTTCGTCAGTACATAGTTTGGCTGTTTATCTGTATTGGTCATGTCCTGGAATTTGAATATAGATGACTTGTAAATTTGTGGACAGCTAAAGATGCAAGGTTCTTTCAAGTGAACGGCTAACAGTGAATTCTTGTGCAATAAATAAACATAAAGCTAGCAGTTCTGTCAAGCATTAGTGGTCAAGAGGTCAGCACAGCTGCCTTATAAGCAGTTGTCCCGGGTTAGCGGGTTCGCTTCCTCCTGATGCTATGACACATGAAAAAAAAAAGCTAGCAGTTCTGAAAGAATAAAACAAAGAAAAACAGACGATCCACATTATCAAGTTAGCTAACTTAGTATGAATCTTTACCGTCTCTTTTTGAAAGGATGTTGGAGTGGTTCTAGGGAAATACATGAATTTTGAGAAGTCTAATTAAAGAGACCGCAGTTAATAATTATCTTTAGTTTCATTGGATGAAAATATAGAATTTTAAATCGATAAAAAAAAAAAAATTGTTTTCTTTTACTTTGATTCTCGAATCAAAAAAATGTTTGAAGATTGTCTTTAATTTGTAATGAAAATAAAAATGAGTTCAGTTTTGTTTATACTAATTAAAATATTCGGTTTTCTTTGAATAAGCATTATAGAAAGCTGCAGCTTTTGACGGCTGTTTAGCAAACCCTAACCAACTCTCGTTTATTAGTTTGTTAAATACTTGCAACTTTTATCAGATTAATAAAGGAGGTGGCAGAAATTATTTCACTCTTAACTTAATATCAACAATTTTATTTTAAATGTGAAAACGTATTTTCTTTTTTTCAGCCAGTGAAGAGATTTAATTATTTTTAAGTAGGGGGAAAAAATATATATAAAACCAAAACTCATTATTGTTTGCACATATAGCAGCGGGATCAGCTCTTCTTAATGCTCCAGTGTGAAAAAATTAGAACAGAACAAAAAAAATCTCAAATCCTCTCGCAACTATTTAGTCACATTCTGTAAAAAAAAATCTGCTTGGATAATATAAAGCTCCATAGAATAAAAAAATTTACAAGACGCTTTGATTTAATGGTCAATGGCCAGGGGGGTTATTTGATATTAGGGAACTCGGATCATAATAGACCAACTAAATTATAATGCAGTATCCAAGCATAAAATATACTTGCGGTTGTTTTTTATATGTGTCAAAGAATCGCCGGCTGCATGTAAGGCAGCTGTGCTGACCACTCGGCCACCAACGCTTGATTACTTACGGTTGTTTTATTACATCATTTGCAAATTTGATGTTATAATAAAAACTGCATTACTTTATTGAAAGTCAGGGTCAGAATATTTGCATATAAAGACTATATGTACTGACAGTAAGTATAGATGTCACCTTCAAAATTCTTACAAACATTGCATTGCTAGTCTCGCCACGTTCATAAACCTCTCGAACTGGTCAATCAGATATAGAATCACAATCAATAAAGGTTATGACCATCCCATTGATGAACTATTCTTCAATACCTTGTGTAAAATTATAGAGGATGATAAACGCACCTGTCAACCTTAGTTGGTGGACCAGACATGGGGGCAGTTTAGACTTTAGTCACACCACTGTACCAATCTCAACCATCTGTACCCTACAGATAGTCTCAAATCCATGTGCTCCATTGACCCTATCCCAGATTAAATCTAGATTGAACTTTACTCAAAGGATTCATCTCTACTGAATCTTAATTTTATGAATTGTTTAATCGATAGACTATTTCATTCACTATTTACTTGTACAAAACTCATAATTTGTAATTGATTTCAATTGTAGCTGATTATGTCCCTAGAATTAGACCTAAAAGGAAATGCAAATAATATTTTCATGATTGTTATAGTTACCATGGGCTCAGTATCATTCAATAAATGCTCTAGGACATTTTGACACCTGGTACAATCTTAGATAATTCATCATAAACCAAGGTCTTACAATTTTTTTTTAAGTTAAAATAATAACAACAATCTCCAATTAATAAAAGCTAAATATCCATTTTCTGATCACTATTGGACGTCTCTCTGCAGTTGGTTAAGAGTCATCATCTACCTGAATGGACAACATTTAATTCTTTTTCATTTATGCTTTCCCATAATTATGATGAAACATACACTTTTTTTATAGGTCTACGATTAATAACTATGTTTAAAATGTAAATAACTTCTGTTATTTCATGAACTAAACTTACAATTCAACTCAAAATAGAAAATAAGTTTCGGTTGAGAGATCAGCAACAGCTTTACAAGCAGTTGTCCCGGGTTAGCGGGTTCGCTTCCCGGCTGATGCTATGACACATGAGAAAAAAAATAACTGAATAACTTTACAGCTTAAGAATTCATAAGAAATTTAAATGCAACTGGGCATAATCCATAAATCTTAAAACTCCAATCTTTCAATCATGCGCTACACCATATACTATCTAGGATCACAAGTAATCTAACAGGGCATTAATTACCATATTCAATGAGAAAAATCCAGGAATGATTCTATGCTCAAAATCACTTCTTGAAAAATGTTAATAATGTTTCCAGACAAACAGTCAACAATAATCAATGTGCTAAAAATCAATTCTGTTGTAATAGTGAATTTTGGAAAGCTTTTAGCCTTACTGTTTTCCTAAAATTTGTGATGATGGTGTTCTAGTTGTATTTTTATATTGGACTATTTCCATCACCTAATATAAGTATCAAATGTCTTTAGAAAAAATTAACTTTATTTTAATATTCCAAATACATTAAACTATTATTAATAGCACATCAAACGAAGAATAAAATTTAAAGAAGCTGCTCACATGATGGAAATAGACCAACATAAAAATACAACTAGAACACCATCATCACAAATCTTCAGGAAAACACGATACTATATCAAACTGTAGACGTTATGAAAAATTATGGTTAAAGGTGGCCAAAGTAGAAAATCATTTAACTTTCTTATGTAAATCTGAAGGAATAATTCCTAACAACTAAAACCTCCAATTCATTCTCAAAGAGTTTAGAAAATTACTCAGAGCAAGTGAAGCTCTGTTAAGAGAAAGTATCAAATAATGCATTCCGTTAATAATGTAGAATGTTTTCTAAAAAATAAACTTACTGATGAAGACTTCACGAGTTTCTCAAGCAGAAAGAAAATCGTAGTCTACCTTACATGGAAAAATAAAAGAATGCCAAAAGAAACTTGCTAACCTATATGGGCATATCAAAAATCATAATGTACCAAGCAATGTAATGACTTCATCTGCTAAAAATCTGTTCTAAACATCTGACAGACACTGAAATTTCTGTTCTTGAAAGAGGATTAAACTTTGCAGTAACACCATCTAATATCCCCTTATTAGATATAATGGCAGCCACTGAGGAAGTCACTCAAAAATTGCCTTTAGTAGAAGCAGCAGAATTACGCTGGAGAATAAAAAGAACACCTTACAAGCAACAAAAATCAAAGTCAAACATATCCTATGGTGAGAGGAAAGCAATTAAATATCTCAAAGTAGATAAATCTATAATTATTTTCCCTGCTGACAAAGGCAATGCAACAGTTGTAATGGATACAATTGATTACGATAACAAAATACAAGAATTCCTGACAGCAGGCCAATATAGAAAACTGACAAAAAAATCCGATACCGAGTTCAGAAACAAAATTAGAAGCATTATTCAGAAAGCATCCCAGGTACTTCACCAATTCAGAAAAAAGTAAAATAACATCATATTTCAGCAAAATTCCTCATCTTTATGATTGATCTAAAATCCATAAGGATCATGTTTCATTAAGACCAATTGCTAGTTCTACAGATTCTCCTTGCCAAAATTTGGCAAGATTTCTTCTCCAACTTTTAAGTCCTTTGGCATACAAGACCCAGTCGTTTGTCAGGGATTCTCTACACTTAGTAAAGAACATGAAAATTGAAAGAACTGACTTACTGGTAAGCTTTGATGTGGAAAGTTTATTCACGAATGTACTATGCGAAGAAGCATCGTCTATTGAAAGGAAAAGATTAAATGGTGATAATAGTTTACAAACCAGAACAGCTCTATCTATTGATAGTATAATGGAACTATTTTTCTGTATAGAAACAACCTATTTTCAATATAACAGAATTCTTGCAACAAAATCAAGGAATGGCTATGGGCTCATCATTGTCTTCCTTGAATAGCAATATCTACATTGAAGAACATGAAACCTTAGCCATAAAAACTACTCCATATCCACCTACAGTTTGGCTTCAGTATGTGGATACATTTGTTGTACGGTCACATGCCAACAGTATATTCCTTCAATTAAATTTACAATAGAATCAAAACAAGAACAAAAATTGGCATTCTTTGATATTCTTGTGACAAGACTCCCTCATGGCAAAATTAAAACTACAGTTTACCAAAAACCTACACATACAGGAAAATACCTAGTCTATACATCCAATCACACCAGAAACACAAAACATGGAGTTATACTATCACTATGGAACAGAACAAAAGAAGTTCGTTCAGAAACCAGCAATTTGGAAAAAGAAAAGATTTATATAAAACAAACTCTTATGAAAAATGGTTATCCATCAGCTGTTATTAAGAAAACGTTAAAGAAACAACAAAAAGAACCATCAAGAGAAAAGACAATTATTGTTACTGTAGTGTACCCATACATTCCAAAAATAGCAGACAAATTAAAGAAAATCTGCAATCAGTATAATATCAGAACAGCTTTCCAGAGCCTATCACACTATGAGGAATTTTAACATCTCATCATCATCATTATCAACCATTATCAATCCAGTACAGGATGAAGGTCTCTCCAAGTTTAATCCATCTTCTTCGATTTTTAGCTTCTCTTCTCCACATCACCCCTGCACACTTTCTTATTTCATCCATCCATCTCACATGTGGTCTCTTTCTGGGTCTTTTACAATCTCTTGGAATCCAGTTTAAAATTTCAATTGTCCATCTATTATCATCTCTTCTAGCAATATGTCCAGCCCATCTCCACTTCAATCTTTCAATTTTTTCAATGAGGTCAGTAACAACTGTTTGTTCTCTTACCCATACATTGCTTTTCGATCTCTTCTAGTTACTCCCAACATACATTTCTCCATACTTCTTTGAGTGGTCTGAAGTCTCTGTACTGCTCTTCTATTGAGTGTCCAAGTCTCAGATCCATAAGTAAGAACTGGTAAAATACATTTGTTAAAAACCTTCCTTTTCAAATACATAGCCATATTTCCTTTTAGTATCAAGTTATTTCTACCAAAAGCACTCCAACCAAGTTTAATTCTATGATTAATTTCCTCCATTATGTTTCCATCTGTATTAATAATCTGACCAAGGTGTTTGTAACTGTTAACTTCTAATTCATCATAATCAATCTTTATTTTCATATTTTGAGCAAATCGATTAAACATTACTTTAGTCTTTTTAACATTTATCTTTAGTCTTACTTTCATCTGATAACTCCTGCAACATTTCCTGCAGCTCTGAAGCATTATTTGCAAAAACAACTACATCATCTGCAAAATCTAAATGACTTAAATAATCTCCATTTACTTTCACTCCTTTAGTTTCCCATTTTAATCCACAAAATACTTCTTGCAGCACTGCTGTAAAAAGTTTTGGAGATATGGAGTCACCTTGTCTTACACCTTTCTCAATGTTGACTTTCCCAGTATCATTATGTAATCTAATTGTTGCTGTTGCATTTATATAAATATTCTTTAAAATATGACAATATCTTGGATGATCCAATGCTTTAATCACTGAAGAAATGTTTATAGAATCAAATGCCTTTTCATAATCTACAAAACCAAAACATAATGCCAACTCATATTCATTTGTCCTTTCTATAACTTCTCTCAATACCTCAATATGATCTACTGTACTAAAACCACTTTTAAATCCAGCTTGTTCTCTTGGTTGGTGGAAATCCAATGTTCTCTGTAGACGAGTTGTAATTATCTTGGTAAAAATTTTATATAAAACTGATAAAAGGCTGATAGGTCTGTAATTTCTAATATCTTCTTTAACACCTTTTTTAAAATATTAATATTATTACTGCATTCTTCCAATCATCCGATACATCTTTATCATTTAGACATTTAGAAAGGAGTTTGCTATTAACTGAAAGGAGATCCTTTGCTTCCTCTTGGAGGCCTTAAAGGAATGGAGCAGGGCAAATTCCCAAGGTCCACTCCATACGTTCTCGTCGTTGCAGCTGTTATTACTATGTGTTTATTCATATAGTATACGAACATGGATGGGCTGCTGACCAACACGCATTAGCCAGCGTGGTGAGTTTATTGGCTTTTTACCTCTGAGTTTAAGATCAAGAAACACCATGGTCTTTCTTCTCAATTTAACATCTACAAAGGTTAAATTTGAAATGCTGAACAGAAAAAAACTGCATCTACAAAATACCATGTGAACGTGGAAGAAGATATATTGGTGAGACCAGTCATCCCATTGAAAAGCACTTGCAAGAACATAAACTGATGATTAGAAGACAGAAAACAGATGTGTCTAAGGTAGCAAACCATATATCTATCACTGAACATATGTTCAATTGGGAAAATACAAAAATATTGGAGAGAAGAAAAAGGTACTAAAAAGAAAATTTAATGAAGCTGCTCATATGGACAATGGCAAAAAATCCCATAATCCAACCTAGTGTCACTATACATAATGTATGGAAACCACTAATCAACATTGCTCTTGGAAAAAGTGGAGAAATCAGGAGGAACCTCATTGATAAATATATGAAATTTCTACTGATTGTTGCCCCTGGCAGGATGGCTCAGTTGGTTAGAACATTACCTTAAAATTCAATACTCAAGAATCTAAGGGTCCAGGTTCGAATTCCATGCTAGTACTGTCACTGGTCAAGCAAGCAACACCTGAAGAAGAGATGAGAATAATACCTCTCAGAATGTTGTGCATATACTAACCGGTTTGATGTGCTATAGCTAACAGTTGAATGTATTTGGGATATTTAAATAAAAATTAAATTTTTCTAAAGACATTCAATACTCATATTAGATGATGGAAATAGTCCAATTTAAAAATACAATTTCAGTCTTATTCTTTGTAAACTTGTTTCCCTCTTCTTCCCAATCAAATTAAATATCCAAATCAGATGAATTTAAAAAAAAAAAGTTCTAATGAGGCTTAGGGTTTTCTCTATTAGATGTCTGATAGACAACTTAGCTAACCATCCAATATACGTTAATAAATGGTTATGAACAATTTAGAAAATTGCTCAAATTTTTACTACCCGACAATTAACAAACATTGAGAATAATTTCTCCTCCATCATTACTTATAAGGGGCTCCTGGAGAGAATTTGCATTTAAAAGCTGATTTTATTTTGAATTAATTTTGAAGTACCCTCCCCCCTTCTTTTATATATACAAATCTTTGTCTGAATCTTTTTTATGTGATATACTTTATCTGTCATAAACGACAAATCTATTTTGTTAAAACATAAAACGTAGTTTACGAATAACAACATTCCTATCCCTAATATTAATCTGAGAATATGGCTATGTCGTCGTATTTACTATTTAGAAATCGATGAACTCTCAACATATACTGATGAAATTAATTTAAAAATAAAACACAGTCAACAAGACATCCTTTTATTCATTTTTCTACCTGTTTAGTTTCAGTTATATTAATTCAAAAAAATATTTTTATGACTATATAATTATACAAATCCATAAAACACAAATATATCTACATTTATCACAAGGTAACTGCAAATTTTCTTTTTCTTTTTTTAAAAAAAATTTCCAGCCCTTTCTTAATTGCATTTCACGTTATATTCTATCTTCAATTCATATTCTTCGAGAGAAAGCAAACTCTTTCTTTAAGATAATCTTTATAAATGTAACATAATCTTATTCTTCCACAAAACTACAGAATATTCTACGTCCAGTTTATTAAGGATATCTAATTATAATAACAGAGCTGATAGCAGCACATTGTATTTTTGGCCTCTTTAAAAAAAAAAAAAAATCCAATGCCTTATTTATGTTATAATAATAGAATCATTGGCATACAATAATTTTACCATTATAATAACCTTAAAAACAATTGAAATCTATTTTATCGTAATGATGAAATAATCTGTAGAGCACACTGGAGTCTGATGGATCTCAACATATCTTAATAATTATTGGATCCACTTCCCAAACTTCTACCATCCTTCAAATTTAAACAGATTCTAAATATTTGCTCAAAAAATAATGAGGTTTTTTGGTGTTTTTAAAATAATTAACTATTTATTAATCTCATCGGACTCATCTGCACTTTTCATATATATTTTTTCTCCAGTTGTATTTTTTAATGGGGGGAGGGGAGCTAAATCTTATTCTTAATCAAACTTTTATGGTTTTATTAAATTTCATTAAAAGCATTAAGTTAAAAAAAAAACTAAAATAATTGTAAAAAGAAAATATCAATTTTGCAAAAAAAAAAAAAAAAGTAATAAACAGAAATGAAATAATCAAATCAAAAGATTTTGTTTCAGCTTTCAATCTAAAAAATGTATTTAATAAAGAAAAAACTTATTCATAACCAAATCTTTACATTATATGTAAATTTTATTAAAATCAAGTTTCCATTTTAATCAACAGTAAAAAAAAATCTTGTTGATATTATATAAATTTAAAGACGACCAATTTTTAGCTAAAAAGACAAATATATTCAAAGAATAGATATAAATATTATGTACTTATTAATAAACAAATATTTAATAACTTCACACACACACATATATAACTTATTTTTCTGTTATTGCAATATCAACAAAAAGTCCATACGCACACACGTAACTTTCTCAGTTGTGATTATTATTTCTTTCTTTAGTTTACCATATTTAAGCACTATAGTTAAAATTGAAATCTTAATCCATTAAATGATTTCCAATCATAAAAACTGCTCAAAGCTTAAAATATTAATTGAATTTTTAAAATTGTCAAACCATTTCAGTCTGACTGCAATGCCAATAAGATATATACGAGAGAAAAAAAATAATAAAGACTACCACTGAATTTTTATCAATTAATTTCATATAACAAATTTTGACTTTTCAATTCTATTACATTTTCCAATTACTATCAATTTCCTGATCAACTTTTTCTCAAGTTTCTCTCCTGACCGTTTTTTTATTTCCTGTTGGTGTTACATAATAAATGTATATATAAACCAAAAATGTGAAAATTATGCAGTCAATGAAATACATATTTTATAAACACACACACACCGTTTTAAAGCCTTGCATAATTAATAAATATATTTTTAATGTTTTTTTAAAATGACAATTCACAATTTTTTTTTTTTTAATTCTTTATATAAAATTTTCTATTATTTCATATTACTAATGAGCACAGAAACCAAACCATAACTTGATCATTTAGTAAATGGATAAACAAGTATATTTTCTTCAATTGGCTGCTTTGCTAAACTTTGGACTCATTAAATATTAAAATTGTGATTAGGAATTCTTAATAAAAGTAATGATTCCAATAATGGTATTTTTAAAAACAAACTTTACTTCCTGTTTAACATCCTTTCCTTTAAGATAAACAACTTTTCTACACAATAAGTGTATGAACTATTGTTAAACAAAACAAAAAAAATACATTTAATTTAAATTCAACCAAATTGGTATCTCCTATCTATATCAATTGTACAAATAAGTCATTCTTATAGATGTAAAAACTATAACCAATCTAACATTAGTTAATTGTAGAGGTTGCTCTTATAAACAGATTTAATGGATCCAATCATAGACCAAAACAATGAATTTTTTGGATTTATCCATCATAACATGCTGTAATTTGGCTGAGAATCAATCTTACAACTTTTGTTCCACAATTAATACCTCTACAACAATGCTAAATCAATCACGCAGAACAAAAATTATTGAATAGTTAATTACTTGGGCAAATATGTGACATGGTAAGCTCCGATCTAAAAAATATTTCACTTTCAAGTTCATCATTCCACCGCCGCATTAAACCGCAGAGAAATTATGTTAAATATTATAGCCTACACTGAAGATAAACCCAATAAAAGGGAGTCTTTGTAAAAAAAATATATGAATAATCCTAAAATTGCATATTTAGCCTTCTTTTCACCCTAAAAAAAAATTTGAAAGAATTATAAATCAAATTCTTTCGAAAGAAAATATTATAAAACAATAATTGTTTAACAGAATAAACAATTTGTAATCTAATTATGATATAAAAGGTTGCCATATTTTTAGTTATTTATTTACAAAAGTATTATAATTCAAATTTTGTTTATATACACTTTAAATATCCAATGATATAATTTTATCAATCTAAATTAATTTTATAATTATCTTTGTGCATCAAATAAAAATTCTTTCATTTTTGTCTGTAATGAAAGGATGCTTCTGTAATCTATTGATCAAATCATCAAACTAATCTTATTTGATATTAACTGTTAGTTACAACTAAATGTATAACATATATGAACTTTCTCATATTTTACTGCACTAATTCAAAAAGATGAATTATTTGTTCAGGGTTCACCATATCCCTCTCAACAGTCAAATTGGCTGCATAATATATCAATGTTCACCTGAAACCTTTACATTTAGTTAACAAACAGGGCTACCTACTCTTTTTTTCCAATTAATAATTGGATTACTAGCTAGGCGGATGAAATAGCTTTCAGAAAATACGTACAATTCCGACAGACTGTATCTCCAAATCTTACCTTTTTTCTTCCTGAAGAAAATTTAAAAAGGACTGTGAATGAAAGCTTGCTTTTCACTTGAAAAAGGCTTCCAAGTTTTAGCAGTGAATATAAATATGGTAATACAAATGGTGCTTTTATCATAGGGTGGGCTAACACAAATTATATTCTTTGTATAAAAAAAATGGTTTATACATCTCTGGATAAGTAATAATCAATCTGAATCATATATTAATGTGAAGTGAATAATTAATTTAAATTTGGGTTTAAACCCCCAGTTATCTAAGTATTTGGATGTGGTAAGAGAATGCCAGATTCAAGAACTAATGTCACTTCTGTGCTTAAATGCAAGCACTAACTACTCAATTATTTTAAAGATCGTGTCACAGTTTCATATAATATATTAATAAAACGAAAGCTAATACAATTACTAATATCTTGATTACTTAAACTTAGATGCAAATATTTTATCAAATTTTCTTATCAGATGCAATAAGTATATGTTTTTTAATGTGCATGATTGCGTAATGATGTCATACCTGCAAAAAAATTATTTAAAATGCTATTCCTCCTGATAAATAAAGCATGCCTAAAATTCTAATAATCTCACTTTGATAATAACGATTCTATTAAAATACCAAATAAAGTTTAGGTGATACTAACATGTGCAGAAACACAGAACTCAAAATAAAACACCCAAACAAAAAGCCAATATAATCCGATACAGCCACAAATCCATAAATCATGTAATCATAGTCTAATGTCACCCTGCATTGGTTTAGTGACAAATTGGAGCCAATGTTCACCAAAACGATTCCAGTTCTGCATTCCCAGCGCTCAAATCAACTCCAGAGCAATTAAACCATTTAATGATCTATTTTTATGTCAATAAAAAAATTCTCAAAACACACCTTTTTCATTTCATTATGTGCGCATAAAAATGTGATAGCAGGGACCTCTACATGTCTTAACCACGAGCTTACGTTTTGGAAGAAAAGAGGGGAACCCCTCCTTACTTCAATCTACTTTCTATATAAAGAGGTGAAGCTGAAGTGTTTAGATCTGAGAGCATAAAGCTATTCAATACTTCACTGATTAAGTCCACATTTCTTATTACACATTAATACTTGTGAAATCTTTTGATTTACGAGTCAATGAAAAGATCTTATAGTTAGAAATCTATTAGATAATTTAAAGTTGTAATTATAAATTTATTTAAACGCACATTGATTACGTAAGTAATATTTACTAAGGCTGTAACCTCAAGAATGTGCGTGTAAAAATGCGATAATTTAGATAAGACAGCTCTACTCTAAAAAAAAATAAAAAAATACAACATCCCTATATCTAAAACAGATTTTGTCAGTATCAAACTATCTGATACCTAAAAATCCCTTCATTACAAAGATTTTGATTTTACTATTTAATTAACAAATGCTTTATTTTCTCCCGATAGGTAGATTTCTTCTGTGGTCAGATTATTTCATGGTTATAAATATCTAAATCTTATATAAATAAACAAAGAATTAAATAAAAATTTTCAAGTATCCTACCTTTTCCATGAATTTTATTTCCCTTATATTTAAAATCTCAAATTGGATTAGTTTTTCCCTCCAGGAAATCACTTAATAATGTTTAACTCAATGTTTAAACAATTAATAAACATACTGTAGTACATTTAAATTACAACACATTATTATATTGTTAAGAACAATTGCTTACCACATCAATTTGTGTGATTTTATTAATTTGCTCTAATAATTCATTTAGGGAAGACCATTTCCCACTAATCCCGCCTAAACCATTGGCTGCTGCTCCAACACAAGCCGCTGCAATCATTGATGGAGGATAGATTGCAAATCCGAAATCTAAAAAAAAAAAAAAATTATAATAACTTCATATACTTAATTTTATAAAAGTATTCTATTACAAATTTAATTAAAAATGAATGATATCACAAATTAAATAATTTAGGAGACATTATTAAGTTAGGATTTTAAAATCACAGATTGTATGTAAATACTCTCCTGAAGGCTGTTCTATAATCTCAAAAAAAAAAAAAAAACAGCTGCCGGGGAGATCAAGTGACATTCGAACACTCTATAGTGAGGTTGAACATAGTAATCCCCCATTTGGATGATTGTCCTAAGAGTTGTTTCATTTTTATATTTACAATATTGAGTAGACAATTGAACCTGAAATCTTACAGCTCAGAGTCTGCTACTGTGTTAAATTATAGATACAGATTCCCTTTTTAAAAAAGGCATTCCATTTTTTCCTGATAAGATTATTGGAATCAATAAAGCAAGACACAATATGAATTTTGTGATTTTTGTTACATTTCATTATCTAACATCCTATAAATAATGGTCCATGAATATCACAGAGAACCAGAAAAGTTTAAATAGGTTTTGTAAGACTATGCAAGATGTGTAACATCATGATGCCCATGTTTTTGAAAGTAGTACCAGATTGGCTGTACGATCTGTGCCATTTTGGCGCTAATAATATTTAAAGGCTAGACTTTGTCCCGTCCCCCCCAAATAATTTGCAGCTATCATATGGCCAGAGTAGTAATTGGAACAAAGACAGAAACATAACATCGATATTAAAATGATGATAACTGCACATTTGACAGTCTGCAAAAGAGGGTGAGATTGATGGGCCGTATGTATAGTGTTCTGGGAACTAATATACATTTGACCATGACACTCCTGCTTCTGGATTCTACTTAACAGATTTAAATGTTGTGCTGGATAAAAGTTATCTCCACATTTTGGATACATGGGATTGTTCCTAGTTCTGATGATGCAAGTGATTGACTGGTGTTACATAATGTTAAGCATTCCATATGGTAGGAATTATCCATAGAAAAGTTGACATCTTTATTCCAGTGGTTAACCAACTTTAGATCCAATAAAATATACAATAAAAACATATATGCATACAAACCCTAACTAACATATACATATATTTGAATGTGTTTATGTTTAGATAAATGAAGCTGTGGAATTATAAGCCCGATTCTCCTATATAACGTTGTTTACTCGGCCAGCTGTCATTTCAATGCCAGAACCTATGAATTCCAGAGCAAATAAACCATTGGATTATTTATGTATGCATAATAACATGTAGCAAAAGCTACTTAAATCAACAATTGAAAGATGGATAAATTCAATGGGGAGGAGAGGGATTTGAAAAATATCAGCAAAATAAGAGATAGAACAAGTGGGGGCAGTTTTTTTTTTTGTTAAATTCTTAATCAACAGTGCACAACTTTTTATCAGAATGAATACCTTGCATTTTTGAAGACAAAAATTTACACACACAAGGTAAATATATATAATCTAAACAAAATAGGGCCCGAAGAACACGGTCATTAATATATCTGTGTGCCACAATCATATATTTGAATCCAAGTCAATCAAAAATAGGCAAAAGGATTTTTCTTTCAGGAAACCATTAATTACTACTGCTGTTTCAATTTTAAGGTAGAGTGAAAAAAAAATAGCAAGAATCCAATTTCCATTATTATTTCTAAATGAAGGAAAAGGTTATTAGTCTTTTATATATTACGGTTATTAAGCAATATGTGTTGAAATAGACTGAGTAACAAACTATATGATACCCAAGCACTTTATTATAATCAGTGACTGTCAGCTTAAAAAAAATGTAAAAATTTATATTAATATAAGTATAATATCAAATTATTAAAAGTTAGTGAAACAGCGATATTTTGAAATAAAAAAAATTGCAATAACAAAATAAAACAAAACATTGTGAATAAATTAGAGGGATTTAGAGATATCATTTAAAATATTACAGCAAAGAATTTATTGAAAAAATACTTCAGGAAATATAAAGAAAAACAGCGCTAACAATAATATGGATAGTCAAGCGTCGTTAGCTGAGAGGTCATCGCAGCTGCCTTGCAAGCAAGCAGTTGGTTGTGGGTTCGCATCCCGGCCGATGCTATGACATGAGAAAAAAAAAACAATATGGATAAAAGATGATCAAATAATAATAAATTTATTAGGAACAGGAAGTGCTTAGGAAAAAAACTTGAAGAGTTATTAAATAAGATATGTATATTTATTCTTTCCCCGTTTTATTGTTTTTAATCATTCAGGATAATCCTATATGCCATCGATCATCTCTCTAGTCAACTGCGACTGTAGGATTCTATCACAAAATGTTTTTTTTTTTAAATTCTGATGTTCGAATGGCCATGCTCATTTATGAGTAACTAATGATAATGACGTGCCAATTTTTTCAAACCACTGAAAAATGGTTGAAAATATATGCTTTTTTAATACATCTCACATCTGCCTGCAATATCCTTTGAGACTATGATTATGGCCAAATAATTATTTTTCCTGCAGATTCCAAACAAGCTTTGGATTTTCACTTTAGGGAACTGCTTCATAGCTAATCCAATAAGACATCCAATTATCAGTCAGAAAACAGTGTTGGTTTAGTGCAGTGGTAGAATGGCATGCTGGGGCAAATAAAAAAAAACTGATTGGATTAACTGAATAAAATTATTAGTACTTAAAAGTGTCGCATGACCTGGGTGATTGATTATTCATGAATTACAGTCAATAAATGGGCTATCCATGTAGCCATTTTTAGAAAGTAAATGAACTACAAAAATTTGAACTTTATATCATCCAGCTATTGAGTATTGTATTCATTTACCGTTTGTTTATATGTAAAGGCCATTTTTGTCTACTGTAATCGCTGTTGTATATTGTAGGCTTTTGTTGCCAATGCAATTCATGAGAATAAGCTAGAAATAACGTTATATGTATTAACATTCTTTTCAGGATTTAAATACTTTTTCTGATACCAATATTTTTTTCCGTATTTGAAAAAATTTCATTCAACAAATGAATTTACCGTTACTATTTCCTATTCAATGTCTCATTATAAATATGCTTTTTCAAAACTGTAACAGCATCATTGAAAGGGACTGTTTGCCAAATCAAAATGCCTTAAGATAATGGTTTCCCATTGTTTTTTCTATGAATAAAAATGCATAACCTTTATTATTATTATTAAACTGTGTGTCCATAAAAATTCATGTAATCAGGCTCAATACAATGGAAAGATATGCTTTGATAAGTAAGCCTTTTATTTTGCCTACATGTATGCAGCAGACAAAGCCCCCCCCCTCCCAAATTTTCGTGAAACTATGATGAGCAAAAATTTATACAAATGAAATCAAAATATATATAGAAAATTGCTCATCATCCATATGGCCTTCATTTGTCATGGTTTGACAATTTTCCCCAGTGCATAAACAACCAACAGATCAACATAAGTTTGAACTTGCAGCAAGTTTATATATTTGAGGAACTCGAGGCCCAGAAGAGATTTGGAGACTTCAACATATCCCCTCCCTTCAAATAAACTCAGTCAAAACTACACAATGTAAATATGGGTTAAAAATAGTTCTCATATAATACGATAATCCTTGGTAATAAATACTCTTCATATTAATGATCTTATTTAGAAACAAAAATTTTCAACCTTTTTTTTACTTTTCCCATAATGCTCTATCTTAAATTAACATGTGAACATTTCCCCATTATATAGGCTATTGTTTCCAATGATCCACGATTCGTAACTAGGCCTACATTTGAAATTTGTAGATTTGATGACCACAGATGTATATTTCTTTAAGATTGTAAGAAATATACTAATCACTAAGAATACAATAATCAATAGTAGTTAAATACCCATTTATTGAACATTCAAGATCAAGTTAATATGACTGCTAATTTTGGGTTATTGGTTTACTACCCACAGTCTTATAGCTAAAAGAAAAATCTAATATAGTTCTGATATCTGAAGAAATTATAAGGGCACAAAGGAAAGAACAAAATCTGGACTAATGAATCCATAACTGAATAATGTTAATGACAATTTTCATCTCTATAAGAGTATTAAACTTTAGATATGATGCAAAACATGATATACCATAATTCCCAAAGATCAAGGTACCATAAATGGGAGTATAAAAAATGCCACTTGTAATAGAGTGAGCTAATGAAAAATTATTGAATATTAAAAAAAAAGTAGAAAAACAAATGCATATTATAAAATTACTAAAGAATCGGGTCTTGGATTTGATCAAAACATTGATTTTATATCACTGTTAAGTGCAGAGATATTTATTTAAGAGTTTTCATTTCCTTATGATATTTACTGATATATCTATAAAGATATATCTGATATACTTTAAAAATAATTTAGTTTTCCAACAATCAAGATAATTTTTTTAAAAAAAAAAAAGATTATTAACCAGATGTTAGATTACATTGTTAAAATGAACGAAAGTAAACAAATTTCTTAAGTTTGTTCAATTCACAGAAATATCTTGAAATTGCATATTAAAAGTTCAAAAGAAACAAAGTTTTGTTATAAAAACTTTTTTTGAAATATAAAGCAAATTTTTAAAATTAATTTTTGAATAAAAAATATTTAAAATTAAATTTGTTGACAGGCGGAAGCATATAATAAATGAAACCGTGGATATTTAAAAACCACAAAACATATTAGCAATAAACATAGTGGTAAAATTTAATAAATTAGAAAATTTCCAATTTAATTACTAAAATTCACCATTTCTTAAATGGCAATAATGGGGCATGCACATCAATACATACATCAATGTTTTGATTAAATACAAGCCTTTCTTGTTTAATTTTTTTTGAACAATATTATATATATATATCACAAAGAAATATGCTTATAATTACTTTTTCAAACATATATATATAAATGTGTTTTCAAAATTTACTATAGCAAAACGGTTGTTTATGATTTATTAAAATACATTATGATAAATATTTAAATCAAGTTTTGAATCATGTATATTCATTACAATTTGCAAAATATTACACAAAAATATACAAATATAAGAACTAAACATTTGAATTCTGATATTTCTTGATAACTTAGATATTATGTGTCTACAATAGAAATGTATTTTTATTAATATATACATTTTTAATAAATTCAAATAATTATTAGATAGTTTACTTGTCATAACAACTAAAACATGGATTATTACATACCCTCTTCCAATGTGTATAAGGAAAGTCAAAGGGTCCTAGGAAAATTGAATATCTTATTTATTAAAACTACCACCTCCACAAACTTCATAAACTAATACCCTAATACTATATCGATGTGCTGAAATCAAAACCAACCTTACATTTAATATTGCTGAATAATGTCAGTGCAAATATCAAAACATAATAATGCATTGCAAACAAAGGGGGAAGGACACATGAAGCAAATGTCCGGTAAAAACCTAATTAATAATCATCCGGTATGAATTTATGACACATTCAAAGTAAATACTTTCATCGTAAATGGAAATAGAAATATATACGTAAGTTTTTTTCAGAAAAATAGAATCAAAAACACCTTGGCCTTATATAATAATGAAGTGCATTAATAATGTTAAAAATGCGTAATTCTGCCTAAAGCAAAAATGCTGTCAACATAAATTATCTTCACTTAAAAAAAAAAATTATTTTATGCATTATGCAATTAGTAATTAACTTTATATGGACGAAAAGTATTAAGCATAACTTGAAAACATTACTTAATTTTTAGTCAATATTCTACTTGTAATTTGTTGCTGACAAATCCAGGATATATAGATGGCTTTTATCATAAATATGGGGGGGGGGGGGGCAAGAATGTTCGCAAAGGAAGAGGCAAAACTTCATTCACTACAGAATTAAATATAAACTATATACAATATCAAAATATATAAACAATACATGCTAAAATGTGCCCATTATCTCCCCGAGAAAAAATGTATTCCAAAAGGAAATATTGGCAGCAACAACAAATAAATCTCTTATGCTATAAAAACTAGACTGAATTGTACATTACATTTCTTGCTTTAATTTTTATTTATGACCGCATTCACGTAAAATAAATAAAATTGCGGAACTATTCTAAAAACAACAACAACAAAAAAATAGCAGCAATACAAAAAAGATTGCTTTATTGAGTAAACGGAATATAAAGTGTGCCAATTTAAAGCATACATTGTATTTAAATTTTTTTTTTACAGATTTGATTTTGGATCTTGATTTGGGGAATATCACTCTCAATTTATCTAGGACTTAAAATTTTAAGCACCTTTTTAAATTGGATTTTTAGCATTATATATATATATATATTGAATTTAAGATAATAAATTTAAAAATTTTGCCACAAAAAATAATTATAATTTCTTGCTTTTTATACGAGATTTTTGAATAAACGACATTTTAGAGAACCAATTGGTCTTGCTTTCTGAGATATATATTAGACAAGTTGCTATTTGAAAAATGGTTTAGATTTAAAAAGTGGAATCACCAGATATAATGGATAGTGAAGAAGTGAGATATATAAATAAGATGTAAAAAGAGAGAAATTATAATTAATAGATGACTTGTACATGAATCAAAACTTTAATCCTCAATGCCTAAAGCAATATATGATATTACTATCAATTTCCAAATAATTTAATTTCATTAATTTATAAAGTGAACAAATATACATCTCAGTACCCATAAGTATGTCTCTATTTTGCAAAAAATCAAATTAATTTGAAATTAACTCGCTTGCTTATTATAAATGTTATGTTCCCCTATTTTGATTTAGTGGTATTTAATACTACTTGTAGTGTAAATGGCTGATTTTTTTTCTTTTTAAGACAAACTTATTGAATTAATGACAATAATAAAAATAAAATTTCACATTAATAACTGATTATAAAGAAGCAAAGACTGAATCCAGTTGATTTTTATTTGTTCCTTTTTGCAATTTTATAAGCTATATTTTTTACATTTTTTTATGCAAACATTTTAACATCTATTATAAATATTCTTAGAAATCACTATTGCAGATCCTAGCAATAGATTTTAAAATTATAAAAAAAATAAAATCAAATGGTCTTATTGCTCGAGAGTTCATAATGAAGTATGAAGATGTCCTCTAGTATTGTTATTGAGGGTTTTGGAAAAAAAATTAAATAATGATAATGAAATTTGCATAAACTTCAGAAAAAGAAAAAAATTTTCATCCTGAAAATAAAACTTTAATAGTTTAACAGGGTGCCTCTTTTGTTTATAGACAGTTGTTTATCTAAGGACAAAAAGCCACCTCCATTCACAAGTAAATGGATGGGTGAAATCTGGAATCAAGTCAGTATAGCCATGAATCCCAGCCATCTAGCCCTTGATGCTAAAAAGTCTTTCTGGACTGTCTACAAATTAAAACACCAAGATCAAGTCCTGACTCAAAATGTATTGGGGCTTTCCAACAAAGCCTTGATCCAAAAGCTGAATCACTGGTATGTTGAATCCAAACACATCGACTTTCTTCTTAAGCTCAATCTGGCTTCTCTTCTCACCAGTTGCTTTCTTGTGGCCAGGAGGGGTTTCTCAAAGATTGGACCCCAGCGCCAGCTCTGCCACTCAGCTGATGAAACCATAGCCCACCTATTATACAGGTGCTCCACCTTCTCTCCTATCAGGAACTTCATCATTAACAAAGTTTCACTAGACATCAGAGATGTCCTATCAATTCAAAACACGATCAAACAGGGAACCTATGCATTCATCAGACTGTCCATCTTCTTGACCTTCACTTTATGGCTAACCAGATGCAAATTAATGTTTGGACATTTTAAAAATACTCCACTTCAGATTTACATCAAGCTACTCACACAGGCTAAAGTCAGACTCGGCCCTTGCACCTTAGCTGTTACACAGAGACATTTGGGAAAAGACTGAGTTTCCAAATGAATAACCCACCATGAATATCAGGATTGTGCAGAATGTGTACCTCTCTCTTTTTTTTTAATCTGTATGCTTTAAATACAATGTAAACCTTTCAATGTACAAAAAACATTTCATGTTTAAATAAAAAAAAGGACTGCAAAGGATAAGCAGATTTTGTGAGCCATTAAAATATTTAGTTTCTACATTTAAGAAAAGGGTGATGTGGCCAAAGATATCCAACAGTAAATTTGATACTAATAACAATATCCCAAATTGAACAAAGGCATCATTAAATATCTGAAGAAAAAAACTGAAAATATTTTTTAAAAAAACATTCTGTTGAGAAATAAAAACAAGGAGTAAAAATATAATATTTTCTCATAAATAGATATCAATTTTGAATTATGATGTCAATCTACTACTATTAAATTGAAATAACATTAAACGAAAACACTGTTTTTGAAAATAATCTAGCAGTAATACAAACGGACCGTTTTGGTCAACTAATACATATTTTCACATTAATGTTCAAAGTATATTTCATGCAACTTTCTATCTTGGATCACAATATATATATATTTCTAAAATTGGAGTACTATTACATTACGATTCACCTCATAATTTACGATTTTCTGGCTGGATGGCGCTTTAGTGCTCAAAAATGAAAAAAAAATGGTCAATAAAAAATTATACATACTTATCTATCCAAGTAAAAATTACAAAACAGTAAAGAAAAACAAAACGTGAGCAATCCATAACAACTTAAATGATAATAAGTGGCGAATGGAATTTATTATATATACTATAAATTGTTTTGTTTACCACTGGATAACAACTCAAGGTCATCATTAAATAATTAGGGAGTGGAAATTTAAAAATATAAGCTGCTGTAAGTTTCCTGTTTTAGTGTGCTTTAATTACTAAAGCTTGGATCGTTCATGAAGAATTGACATCACTGTCTTCAATATGTTATGGGTTGTTTTATTTTGTAGCAGGTTATTTTTGTGTAATTTTGCTTTGTAAAAAGATTGCTTAGCAAATACAATAATAAATATGCACATTTAATTTTTTAGAAGAGTAACTCCTCTACTGCAATACGGTAGACCATATACTGCAATGCTACCAATAAATGTATGGAGACTATTCTGCGGTGTGTTGATATCGAAGCACAGCTTAAGCATTTTGCCACATGCCCCACTTCTTAAGATCTCACAGCCCTCGCAAAGTGAAAAAACTTTTCTTGTAAATAATAGGTGGACTAGTACAAGTTTCATTCTTGATTTATCAAATCTTGTTTTGAAAAAATATTCTGATATAAGTATCTAAACAGATGGAAGCCCCAACAACTTTAAAAATCATTATTATAAAATACATTAACATTGTACAAGTTTATTTACTAATAGATATGTTTAATTGCTTGGGGCTTATATGATGTTCAAGCACCAAACACAAAGGGTTGCGCACAATAGTTTGATTTTAATCAAAGTAATCAAACATTTGGTAATAGAAGGTGATGATTAATATTTCCTTAATTCATATAGCAATAACTCTTTCTCAAACGGCATTTTATAGATATATAAATTTATATGCAGCACACAAAATCTACTTATAAAATGCACATCTGCTGGTTTGTTGACCTTAAATTCTATCAATCCTTGCCAAAAAAGTAATCCATCAACTAAAATATTTTTGATCAGGGTTGTTTGTATTGTTTTCAAAAAACCAATATAAATTACTAATATATATATATCATTATTTTCATGAAATATATAGCTCAGACTCTTTCTTATCTATATATTCGTATAAATAATTTCTATTAACAGTTTGCGAATTAAAGAACCCACTACACGCGTTTGCAACAAAACACAGTTTTACTAATTGAATAACTAGCAAAGAACAAAAAAACATCTGTAGCATAAACATGTAGTAGAATCTATATGCACCCCCTCCCATCTTCCAACAAAAATCAATAAAAGGACTTATTATCTAATTGAGAGCAGCTACTCGGTTACACAATGCAAAGTTTGAAATTAATAATAAACAAAACACACATACAATACCAGACCAGAACCACGTTAATAAATTCAGCTGCCTCATAGAACAGCGAATGATTAGTTTGACAAGCAAAGGTAGGGAGGAGGGGGTAGTAGAGATTATTGGCACACTTTTGTTAAACGATAGTACATGTAGACTAATTTCCTATGTATATGAGCAGCTGGCAAAGAAAAAACACAACACCTGGTGGTGGAGAGTCTTCTGAATATTTCAACACAGACTATACTTGCAAACTGGAAATTATCGAGGGACACCCCCCCCCCCCGTCAACAAATGTTTTCACAAAGTCAAATATAGTTAAATAATGTAGGCATGCCGCAACATAAACGTTGATTGCACAACCCAGATGTTTTTAAATTACGGAGATGTAAACATTTATAAAAATGTTTTTAAGATGGTAAGAACATATATATATAATAAAATTTTAAAATGAATCACTCGGGGGGGGGGGTAATATAATGCCAACAAACTTAATACTATGCACAAAAGAAAAAAAATCCTTAATTGAATTTTTTTTTATATTAAAAATGGCTTTAATAAATTATTTATATACTTTAATATTTTCAAGTGAATTTATTCACGAATAGGTTGGCACAGATATACTGTATACAAGACATTTAATTTTTTTTTCTCAAGTGCATATATGTTTCGAAAATTATGGATGCTAAGTTCTCGGTCAAAAAACACCATTGGGGGAGGGGGTAATGAAGGAACTTGATACTTTGACCAAAAAGTTCGCCATTGCTAACCACTCATTTTATTCCAGCATCTCAAACTTGAAGCTATATCAAAATAATAGTAATTTCCATCTTTTATTCTCGCTCTATTTCAATTTTTGGAAAGGCTGACTGACTAGCATTCTTTGTCCATATCATTCTTCAGCACATGGATAAATAATTTACCCACTCCTGGAATTTCATAATCAAATCAATCATTATGAATAGGTTCATCCGTCACCTGTCGATAAACAATACCCCCCCCTCTCGAAATATTATTAATATCCAACTACACCTGCCAAGTTTGACGGCAACAATATCACTGTAAGATTAATAATTATAAATCGTTTATATAAATAATATATATATTAGCACTGCATCTTTATATTTTACAGGCAGAAACTCCACGTGGAGTCTGCCAGGCACGTGCCAAACACCTGCTATGCAAATTAGCAGACAATAGTAAAGTCCTCACTACAAAAAAAAAAAAAAACATTCCATTATATCTTAATCTATAGGTACTTCCATTCCTAAACTAGCCTATTTTTCATAAATGAATCGTAAAAAGAAATAATAAAATTTTAAAGCAGATGTTTGCAAGGGGTCACTTTTTTTTTTTAAAAAAAAGGAGGCTTTTTAAAAGATTAAACGGAAGACATTTAATATTTAAATAGCATCTGTTGTAAAAGTGAGAAGCCTAGTTATCTAAATGTTATTTTAAATTTGTTTATGAAAGAAAACAACTAAAAATAAATGAAAAATTGATAACATTTAGCAAATATATCTTGTATTTATCCTTTCCTCCCCTTTGCTTTCTCACCTGACTATTCTAACTTACCAGATGTTGCATTAATCTAGGTCAATAATCTAAAAGATCGCTATTTTTATTTCCTTTACATTTATTAATACATTTATTTTAGAGTATAATTAATTACAAACTGAGTATTAAAATGACAATTAAAAAAAAAAATCAAAGACCCCCCCCCCCCGAAAAAATATGAGAAGACAAGTTACGTAATACAAATTTTTTTTTTTTTTAAAAAAAAATCAGATAGTTAAAATAATTTAATAAATGAAAAACATATATAAGCCTACAAACACAGCTGTTTGGTTGGATGACTTGAATTCTATATTTATAAAATTGTTTGGTTTAAAGAATGGAGTAAAAAAAGGTAATAATATATCCACAGTTGGAAACAATAATAGTACTGCTGTTACAAATTGATCAAATATACAAATGGCGAATGTCCAGCTACTTTTTGATATATTCTTTACAACACATCCATCATTAGCTCTCCAGAAAATTTCCCATGTTTGAAATCATCAATTTCTATTTGTAAATCTTTTTAAAATTCGTTCACAAGCTTTTTCTAAATAATGCTTCTGTAGTATTTGACTTCATCGGATTTTTAAATGTTCTATATACAGTATTATCATTTCTTGATTTGCAAAAAAAATGCCCCCAAAACAAAATTTTCATTCTACCTTTGCATTATTAACTAAGGATTATTAGTCTTGGAAATATGAAAAGAACATTTGATTTATTCAATACTAGTATTTCCCTATCTCCAATTAGCCAAACTCAAAATTCATTTGCATATATTATTGGGTTTTTATCAAGTATAATAACCATTGCAACTTTAAACTACATTCTCACACAAGTTCTAATTAATAATTGGCTTAATGCAATTATGTGGATTTAAAACGTCAAAAATTAAAATCCTCTTATCACACTCTAATTGTTTCTTAATGGCATTTTGTCTCAGAAATGTATCGAAACGTGGCCAAAATCCGACCAGAGAATGTATAGTATTGTTTCTGTTGTTGTAGAGTAATATTTTCTTTGGTAGAATCTGTCTTGGAACAGAGGAAATAACTTTCTAAAAAAGAAGTAACAAACAAAATATACTTGATGTTACAGGAAGAAATATATTTCTGACATAAAGATATAGTTTAAAAAATTTCGACAAAGTCCCTAGGAAGTTTGCAAATGACTAAATAAAAGCCTGATCTATAAAAATAATCGATCACCACCTACTTGATAGTATCGCTGCATAGTTAAACACATTTATCAGCCATTGTTCAAATATTTATCAAATTTCAGATTACACTGAAATCCACTGATATCAAAAGAATAGCTCCCACATAAATAGACTAAAGACCACAATTATGAGTATATAAATAATTGAAAAGTTTTCAGCAAATTGGCTATGCTTATCCTTGTGTTATCACATGTACAACAAATAATTGCCGATAATATGAATACACTAGTTTTCCCCTTAACTTCAGGTACAGTTAATTAAAACCACCATAAAACATTAAATCTGGTAAAGCGCACACACTTTTGATGTCAGCAAGATTCTGTAATACTGCAAAATGAAAAAGTCTTAAGAAAAAAAAAATGTATTATTGATAAAACAAACAGCTTATATTAATCCTTAAATTACCAACAACTTTAGTTGCTACTGACAAATTAAAATGCTATAATTAGAGGATAGTATAATGATCTGTATAAAATCATAACATGAAACGAACCAAAATTTTTTGCCCTATCGAAGAAATAATGGGAACATTTTGTTGATTGAGAGTTAACTCTGAAATGGATAAGAGAGATAAAAGCAAACTGATTTCTTAAATATAGTTACATTTATCAGGTACATTCAAGGATATGATAGGCTAGTATTTGTATGTGACTTTTTAAAGGATGTGTGATATTTCAACAGTAAATTGTATTTGAGACAAATGAGCTTGTTAAATTGAGTGTTTTTGTAAATGAAAATAAATAAAAAATATATTTTATTATCTTGTTTATCGGACACATTCTTTAGAATGTTGCTTGTGAATTATCTTATAAAGTATTCGGACTTGTTTGTACTATGCATGAGTTATTTTATCAATATATTTTCTCACCACATTTCGCCACAACTCTCAAATACATGCAACTTCCGCTGCAGTTTTTTTCTTTTTAAAACTGCAATATTTTCTTTGTTTAATAATTTCTAGATTGTAATGGAAAATAAAGAATAATTTTAAAAAAAATTGTGTATTTTATTATAAAAATATAAGAAGACAAATTTGGAGCTCTTTTAAATTTCACATTTCAGCAGCATAGTATTGAGGACTGTATCTTTTGGAAACATGAAACGACTGGTGCAATTTTTTTTTTTTTTGCAATCCCTGCAAGACTTCTTAAAAAAATAATTTGAAACTAAATATTAGCCCAAGATGTCTTTAAAACAGACTTTCACATTAATCTCTAATTAAATCTACAAACTTTTGCATCAGAACATGATTGCTCTTATACTTAATATATATATATACACTATCTTTTAAATAGCCCATTACAGAGCAAAGACTTCTCACCCGTTTTTAACTTCCAATTGGCAGTGGGTTTGAGCATTTTTCATCTACTTTACCACTTAACAGCGAGATTCAGACCAGACATAAGTTATTGGTTATCTTTGTAACACAATACCTTTTTCATACCTAATATATAGGGCCTTATAAAGCTGTAAAAACATTGTTAAAAAAAGAATGTTAAGGCAATTGAAGTTATGAAATATGATATATTAAATCACCAATATATACGACATACACCGAATGTTTGACTTATCCATTATTCTTGATACAAGAAATGATCTATTCAAATAACTAGCATATGCTCTTCTAAATTTAAACAATAATAAAAAGTAACTCGACAAGACAGAATTACAATAGATAACTATTAACATCCATTAGTATAGTGTCTGTGATTGCATAATACTCTCTGATACTGTTTAGCTGGCATTCTAAAAAGCACATCGTATATATTGTAATTGCTTCAGCAGAATCTATACAGAGCATAAAACCACGGATTTTTAGTACGTAAATACATAGTTATCTCATCATTATAATTTTTCAATATTTTAGATGGTGTTAAAAATTTTCTAAACAGAACATTTTTTTTTTTTGGATATGGTTATTTCATTACAAATCATGTTTTCCTGAATGCAAAACAATACTTGATCATTGATGAAAATCACAACTGTTCCCAAATCGAATGCTACTAGATAAAAAACTTCCAACAAATTTTTCTACTTTTTTAAAATTATTTTATTTAGTAAATATTACCCCTTTGTCCAAAATATGTATTAGTTTTATTCTAAAACAGAGGTAGAGAAACTTTTGTCTGCCAAGACCCATTTGGATATCATTCAAGAACCATACAAAATTATAAACTTAAAAATTAGCCCACTGTATTTCACTAAATTAATTTACCCCTAATCATTAAGAGTGGGCAATCTTTTCAACTGGCAAACCAATTTCAATTCGCCTTTTTAAATGAGGGCCAATTTTTTTTTTTTTTGTGAATTAAAAATAAAGTAAAATCATCATTATTAATGACTGTTAATACTTTCCAGACATATCTATTCACCATTTTTTTCTCTCTAAAAAAATATGCTGATCCATTTCTATTGTAATACACAATTTTCAGCCATTTAAATGATATCACCACAAGTAATCACCAATGTTAGAAGAATTTTAAAAAGAATATATTGATTCAAGGAATTTAAAGTAAAAATTCTAGATCTGACATATGAATCACATTTCAGTTGCTATGCCTGTTCTATTGATCCATAAGCAGAAAATAAATTGCAAGCAGAAATCACAAAATCATATAAAGTTGAACTAAGCTTATATCTCAGTGGTCCGAAGATATTGTAACAATTACAAAAATACATTTACTTCGGCGTGGAACAAATATATGGATTCTCAAGTATCGTCAATAAATAATTTTTAAACTAACCTAACATTCAGATTAATGAATTGATTCTCCCAAACCTTTAAAAATAAATGCTAAATATTTTATATGTGAATGGAGAATAAACATTACCAGTTCTAAAAGTTTAATCGCTTCTAAATAAGAAATATACACTTAATAATAGTGAGCCTATTAAATACAATTTAGTTTAATAGTACCATATTTTAATTTGCCTTTAAAATAAAATTGTCAAAAAATATTGTTTAAACATCATTAATTTGGTTAATGAAAGTCCAATTTCTAAAATTTAAACAAAATGATTCGGTGAGGGAAACTTCACTTTTTTAATTTCCTTGAACAACAATTTTATTCTGCATCGATTATATGAACATTAAACAAAAAAACTTCGCATAGTCTTGGTACTGGAACCCGTTCTGATAAAAAAAAAAAAAACAGAAGCCATTTGCATTCTTTTTCAATATTTATAATCCAAGAGGCAAAACATAATGATGGAAATGATTTCAGTATCATAAACCTAACAAAAAGACTTATGCAAGATTTTATAAATGAAGATGCATTTGCTTAATAAAATAAATAGTCCCCATCTGGATTCTTTACATTCACGGAAATAAAAAAGCAAAATCAATGATGTTGCACCTATAGTTATTCACAATTCTAACAACTTTAATAAAAATATATCTTAATGCCAGAAGTCATTAAATTTAAAATAAATTTTGATCAAATATGTGGTTGCTAAAGTTATCGCAACCTGTTTTAGGATGAAGAACAAACATTTGGTAGTAAACTAATTAAGCAAGAAAATTCTTATTCTAAAATTCTAGATGTTGCAACTTTAGTTAATTAAGACCTGTTTAACAATCAATTTCAATAGGTCATCTTTTGATATAAAAAAACTATTATTTCTATGCTATAAAATGACTACTAATTTCGAAGCGATTACAATCTCCATATACTATGCTCAAATAAATTTAAGATTGTCCGTGTACCAGTGATTTAATTTAGTCGGAAATGACATTATAATTCAGAACTTGTGGATATTTATTTACATTCCATTGTTCTCCATTTCACTTTTGCAGCAAAATAAATTAAAAAGATTAATTTTTATTAGTCATTCATTAGACTAAAGATTATACATTAATGAATATTTGTGTAGGGTTATTTTCACTACCCCACTCACACAAAGTAGGGACTGATTTCTATCTATTTTTAATGCTTGTGGAGAGGTGTAATCATAATTAGATGACCAAAAACGTGAAGAAGATATATGATCTCCAAGGTCCACATTATGTGCGGACCCAGTACTCATCAGTTGGCCCAGATCACAATCTCATACCTATCTTTATTATTGTTCAGTATTTTATAGTCAATTACTATAGTTTGAGATGGGTCAAACTTAGTATAATTTCCACTACACCATCCACAAGGTACTCATTTCATGCTCAACCATCAATCATCAGGTGGCCCAGATCACATTTTTTTACACATATTTTTATCACTGCTTACTATATATATATATGGGGAATTACTATGTAAAATGAGGTTACAAAAAATATACAATCATATAAGCTGAGCATTGATTGTATATGTGTGTGGAGATGATAATCTGGACCAACTGACAAGTGTTGGTTTAAATACAATTAATTATTGGCGATTATTTATCTTTTCGACATATGTGTGATCAAGTGTCAGCAGTATAGTTGAGGGTTGTGTGAAAGTCTGAGTTCAAACCCCTATATATTACATAATAAATTATATATATAAAAAAGCCTATACTCTAAGAAAATAAATAAATTATATATTAAAATATCTGAGTGTAATTATTTTTCTGTTTATATTTAAAAAAAAAAAAAAGGAATTACATTATATATATATTTATACCAAAAAATCTTCAATACATATTTTTTTTTATACTTTAATGAATGCAAACAGATCTTTTATGACTTTTAGTTTTTCTAAAAAAAAGGACAAAGTACATAGATACACACAACTTACTGATTAAATTAATCAGTTGGGAAACATAACTATACGTATTTGCCCAAAAGCTAAAACGCTCTGCATAAGTGAGTATGAGTATGTGCCTATTTAATTTGCCAAAAGGCTCTTATGCATAGAGCTATTTAAATCAACTAGTCTAATTTCTCTTCTAAAACTGTCAGCTTAATTGCCATAATCAACTTATTATGACTTTGAAAATAATTATTTCTTTACAGTTATAATTTTGAAAATATGGTGCAGAAACTCCAGGAGCAGCTCAATAAATATTATTCCCATCTGGTAAATATAATATTATACACATCAAGTTTAAAATTAATTTCTTATTAAACCAAAGTAATTAAAATTCAATGAACACACCTGTTATTACAAGTTGAAAAGGTATTAGTAATATGACTTTGGCTGTCAACGCAATTAAGGGTTCTCACTATAGGACTTTTCTGTTGTGCTAAAATTCGAAAGTTCAATTTTAGGAGGAGCAAATTAAATATTTAATCTCATCAGATCCAGAAGCAAATAGATGAAATATATATATGGGCAGCAGATATATAAACATACAGAAAATACAAATATAAAAAAAATCTATTTTGCCTGCAGAAATGATGCATTCTATTATGCTTAACATAAAAAGAAATTGAAAAGTACATATAAAGCATGATTTTAATCTCTTGATATTTCATAAATATGAAATGCAATATAGGTATACACACACACACATTAAAAAATTTAAAGTTTGGACATGATTTAATGAATACAGGTTTTTCTTGTGTTTTGTTAGCAAAAAATGGGGGGGGGTAAGAAAAAATATACAAAAGAATAAACAGAACTACTGCTTTATATATATATCAGTCATCATCACCACCATCAAACAATATCAATCCATTTCCGATCTCTAGCATCTCTTCTCCACATCACCTCTGCACACTTTCTTATTTCATCCATCCATCTCACATGTGATCTCTTTCTGGGCCTTTTACAATCTTTTGGAATCCAGTTTAAGATTTCAACTGTCCATCTATTATCATCTCTTCTAGCAATATGTCCAGCCCAACTCCATTTCGATCTTTTACTTTTTTAAATGAGGCCAGTAACACCTGTTTGTTCTCTTATCTATACATTGCATTTTCGATCTTTTCTTGTTACTCCCAACATGCATTTCTCCATACTTCTTTGAGTGGTCTGAAGTCTCTGTATTGCTCTTCTATTAAGTGTCCAATTCTCAGATTCATAAGTAAGAACTGGTAAAACACATTTATTAAAAACCTTCCTTTTCAAACACATAGGCATATTTCCTTTTAGTATAAAGTTATTTCTACCAAAAGCACTCCAATCAAGTTTAATTCTATGATTAATTTCATCCATTATGTTTCCATCTGTATTAATAATCTGACCAAGGTATTTGTAACTGTTAACTTCTAACTCATCATAATCAATCTTTATTTTTATAATTTGAGAAAATCCATTGAATATTACTTTAGTCTTTTTAACATTTATCTTTAGTCCTACTTTCATCTGATAACTCTTGCAACACCTTGCAACATTTCCTGCAACTCTAAAGCACTATTTGCAAACAACTATATCATCAGATTTTCAATTGGATGTACGGTTGATGAGTTGGAGTGGATTGAAGCCTGTCCATTAAAGTATGAAGATTGGCTATCATATTATATATATCTGAGCACTTATTGCATATATGTGTGGAGATGATAATCTGGACCAACTGAATGATTGCTGGCTTAGCATGAAATACGAATATTAATGATTATTTATCTTTTCAACATGCATGTGTTCAAGTTTATCAGTAATATGAGATAGAGTGATGAGCGGTGGGTTGTGTGAAGTCTGTGCTCATAATATCCCATATATTACATATATTGATACAGGTATATAATAAGCCTGTATTTCACTTATTACATAATAGAGATGTTTGCCCATCCCTTGTATATGTATTAAATGGATTGTGTCCTGTACATGAGGGGTCAGATTGACTTTAGGTCAACATGGGTGTGACAATAATCTTGGCCTCAGGGTGGCCTCTGAGCATTCCATCATCAGATTTTCAATTGGATGGACAGTTGAAGAGTTGGAGTGGATTGAAGCCTGTCCATTAAAGTATGAAGATTCGCTATCTTTATATCTGAGCACTTATTGCATATATGTGTGGGGATGATAATGTGGACCAATTGATGATTGCTGGTTTAGCATGAAATACGAATATTGGTGATTATTTATCTTTTCAACATGTGTGTTCAAGTGTATCAGTAATATGAGATAGAGTGGTGAGCGGTGGGTCGTGTGAAAGTCTGTGCTCATATACCCTATATATTACATCATCTGCAAAATCTAAATGACTTAAATAATCTCCATTTACTTTCACATATCAGTACTAAAGAATATATGTTTTCCAACAAAAAGCAGCTAGAATAACTAGACAGCGACCCCAATACTGAAGAATGTATGTAAGTTTTCTGACCAAAAGCAGATAGAATAACTAGATAAAGACCCTGGCTTTGAGTTCCATATCAATTTTCAGGAGCATCTATTAAGAACTATAGTTTAGTGCAATGGTATAAGATAGAAGTCTCTGGATCAAAAGTCTAAGATCATTTCTAATGACTTCACATGATCACCATTTCTTATGCAGTGCTCTCAGATCCAAGCCTCCTTTACTGATGAAGGCCACAAACCAGAAACTAGTCTGGGGATATTGGATGAGTAGGCACTAGATGGAGATTTTATGCACAAGCCTTCTGGCATCCATTGATTACTCTGGTCGGCACTACTGTATCGCGAGTTTAGCCCATTTATTATCATTTCCAATGCTTGAAAGCTGCCATGTTTTCCTGAATGAATGATTACTCGATATTGTTTATATTTTATTTAAGATACTTAGGATTAGAAAATGCATTTACGCAAATGCGAAAAATGTCAACATTAAATTTGAAAAAGACAGGAGAGGAATATGAATCCCACGAAACAATTATTTGGGGAGGAAAAAATCAAGAAAAGAGATTAATATAGGTAAGGATGAGAATCCTATCATTAAACACAAGGGGTTAAATGACTGAGACTTGATAAATCTGAGTTTGCAATGTTTGAATATAAATCTCTAACAGACTCCATATAACATTCTAATATCCAAAGGATTAAAATAAGAATGGAATGTTTCAACCAATCTTAATCTACCTATCATTCACCCTATAATTTTTAATAAATATTTCTTTTTCATTAAATCACATATATTTAAAATCATTATTTTAAATGGGTTCAGCCATGTGAATAAAATAATTTGAAAATGGCAAAAATTCCAAATGAGAGCTGCTAAAACCTTCGGCAGATGTGCTTTAAAAATGCTTATGTGACAGCTAATCAGATGTAACAATGACTGCACGTGGAACTCTTAATTCTAAAGCACAGGCCAGAACTATCAGTCATTGTTACATCTGATAAGCATTTTTAAAGCGTATCTGCCGAAGGTTTTCGTCTTTCACGTTATTACTATGTCAAATGCTGGCGTTTAATAAATTTAATATATTTAATTGAGATCTGGTAGAGTATTTGACAAGAATAGAAATAATTAAAATGCAAAATATATATATATATCAGAAATCAAATAAATGCATCTGAAAGTACATTATTAGCATTCTATTATGGCTATAGTTTTATATATTTAAAATTATCATTTTTTTGATTATGAATATTTTAAACATCAGTAATTCTGAACCAATGAATCAAACTTTAGTACTTTGCTATCTATATATACTGAACAATGATACATATATGAGTAAGATATTGCGGTCTGGGTCAACTGATAAGTGCTGGTTTCGCACGAAATATGAATCTTGGGGATCATAGATCTTATTCACGTCTTTGAGCGTATGATTATTATTATATCACTCACAAGGTGTTAAAAGTGGATAGAAAACATTTCCTACCTTTCATGAGAACGGTGTAATAAAAATTATACTACAGAAATATTCATTATTGGATAATCTCTAGTCTAATGAATGACTAATAATAATTATTAATACACTTTGATTAATGTTTAAGATTATCGACATAATACAAAAAAATCCAATCATAACTTTTTTGTTTCTATTTCATTAAAGTTGCGATATGTTTAATGGTAACACATCCTGCCCCAATAAATAGGTCACGAGATCACTAAAAAAAAATAATTTGCAGGTATAAAAGACACTTCTATTTAATAATCATAGAAACATTTTATTTTTAAACATTTAATACTATTTTCCTATTAACAGAAATTTAAACAAATATGTTACCGGGAGAACAACTTTAAATTATTTCTTACTATATCAAGTAAGAAAATTTAATGTTTCCAAGGTATTATTTTCATTAGTTATAAAACCAATTATATCTAAATGTCAAAAAAGTCATACGAAAGCCATTTTTTCATATATCATAATTTTCAATATATATATTTACCCAGATAGAGAGTTCAATTGGTTCCCCAAAATACTTCATAAACCAAAATCTTGCATAAAAAATAATTACGAGTTTCTATTGGGAAAAATATTAACTCGTTATCTTAAATTCAAAATATATAAAAATCCGATTAAAAAATAAAGCTTTTGAATTTTTTTTTCTTGTAAAACTATTTTAATATAGTTCGTGAATTTATTTTAAATAATTACAGTCAAAATTAAATACAAACTAGATAAAGAAATATAATATATAGTTGACTGCGGTAGTTTTAATAATATAAATATTTTTTTATATGTAGATTTATATTTACAATGAAAACTATCATTTTATTGAATATGTCACAAATTACACGATTGATTTAAAATTGAACAAATAATTATTTTAAAAATACATTTAGTAATCTTTAATCGTATAAAGTCGATGATTAACTGTGTAATGCAGGAAATCATTTTTTTACTCCCAATAATTATGATGAGAGTATTTTATAATTATGATAATAGCTCAGGACAGAATAATAAGAGATCAAGATATTTTGTCTAATGCACACCCATTTTTAAATTTATTTTTAGTGTATTATGTTCTATTATCAAAATTTTTTTTTGCAATATTTAACCAATAAAATTTGAATTTTTTTTTTTTTTGCAAATGCTGTTACCTTATTTTTAAAGCAATCGTCTGCAAATTTATTTACTTTAAATAATGTAGTTGAAATTAAGTAAAAAAAATAAAATAAAATGTATAGTTGATAGTGGAAGTTTTAACAATGTAAATTTTTTTTTTTTTGTAGATTTATATTTACTATAAAAATTCATTTTCTTGAATATGTCACAAACAAATTAAGGTTATTAATTTAAAATTGAACAAATAAATATTTTAAATTTATATTTAGCAACGTTTGATTATATAAATTTGACTATTAACTGCGCATAATACAAGAAATTTTTTCTTTCTCAAAATAACGCATAATTTTGTCATGTGATTGTCAATAAAGAATTTTTTTATTTAGACAACAAATAATAAAAATATTATAATATTCAAATTTTATTAACATTAAATAATGAATATATATATATATAATAGGATTTTTAGATATAATACAATGTTCCATAGAATTTTGCATTTTGTAAAATTTCCTACCCTAACCGAATAATTATCATCTCTCTTTATAATGAAAATCTTAAAAAAAGCTATTGAATTCTTCATAAGTCACTTGGCAGCTTTAGATTTTGACAATCACGTTACATTTCTATCATAATCATAAATCTCATTTTAAGTTTTTGATAAAGAATTTGCTGCCTTCATTTTTTTTTTTTAAGACCAGAAGCTAACATTCACATTTTCTTAAAATATTGGATAACGTAATAATTTATAAAATACTGTATATTTATTTACTCATCCCTATTTGTTGTTTTATAATGTCAACACAATCGTGTACACATACACAAATCAATTTCTAAGCAATAAAAACAAGCCTTCAAATATACTAGTGGTAAAATTAAGACTAATAATTTCTTTCAATTAATCTCGATTAAGTATTTTTTCTTCTTTGCACTACTCAGTTCAGAATTACCCCTGGAATCTAATTACATGTCCGCTGCTCCATTAAACTGCATGGGGCATTGCTAAGTTATATTATTTTTAATTACATAATGACCAAATGCTGACACTGGAAGATGACCCAATAACTAACACACTGCAGCACAATAGGTTTGATTACCAGAAGCTTATTGGATGAATGAGATTGCATGCAAGACTGAAATGAGCAGTAATTCAGAATCAAAGCCAAAACATTTCACTATGTAATATGACTTCATAGATGAATAAGACTTGAACTAGATTTTTATTTAACATCTTGAGTGGCAGCCAATTCGTTGAAATTTTTTCTTGTTAAAATTGCGGAAAAACTATACGCATGACGTTTTCAAAAATTCCAGAAGTCGCTGTGCTTGATTTCTTTTTTAAAATAGCGTATCACATGTTGAAATCAGACAAAATTTGGATTTTTTATAAATAGCTTCATTTAATTTTTTTATTTTCTGCTCAGTTTACTAGATTGCACGAATGTTTTTATCAGCCAGAGTCATCACTAAAATGAATTAAAAATGAACTGAAGATTATAATTTCAAGGCCTTCATCCCGATAAAAACTTAATCAGAAAATCGAGTTGTAAGTATTCAATATTAATTTTTTAATTATTTGAATAGTATTTTAAAATGATTTGATAAATGGTACGATTTATTCATGTGTTTGTATTGGTGTGTCTGTGTAGTATATAAATTATACAGTATATACATTATATTTATATTCAAATGTAACAAAAGTGGTTTATGTACAATGTAATTTTGGGGTTCTGATCCAAGTTTGAGGCAACCTTATTTTATAGACATAATGATACTTATAAGATTTAATTATTTATTAGTGTGTTTATATTTGTATTAGTGTTTGCACTTGCATGTCTGTGTTTGTATAACAATGATTTTTTACATATAATTGGCCCATACATATAGCTTGGGTGAAAAAGATCCATCACATCTTTTAAAAAGACTTTATCTTGTGTTTGTAAAGGAGAGTGTTCATTATAATAGTGTTCCATCTGTAAAGCGCATGTGCCGTGGTGTAAGCTACGTTATTATTAGAGCAATGCAAAGGGGAACTTTAAAACTGATTATCAGAAGTACAGAAAGGTTGCAATTGATAAAGCAATTATAAAATTTACTGGGCATAATACCATGTGAAAATATAAACACTTAAAAACAATAGAGATTTCAAATGGTGTGTGTATGGTGATAGCTACAATGGTTATGTATATACCACATGGAATAGTACGCAGGCAAAGAATCAAATCCTGATTCTTGCTTATGCCTTGCTACTCATAGTATGGAGTCAGTAGTTTTGCCACATCTTGCATCACATTATTTTCAAGTCTATAGCTAGCAAATGAGCTATATGCAAATAAATTATATCTCTGTGGGACAATAAATATAACAAGATAGTATCATTGGTGTGCATAAAGAATACAAACATCACTGGTGTACACAAAAAATATAAAATGTGATGAAACTCATTTTATCATTAATACAGACAATAGCCTACAATTTCTAGTTTTAGATAGACAAGAAGCCAATTGCTATGATGACAAATGCATATCCACCTTCTGGAAATGATTCGTTTTGGATCTTTTATGAGGATGAATCTTTTTCTTATAGACGCATTAAGAATGGTTAGCTTTTGGGGTACAAGATAAAAATGAAATATTCTTATGCATCTATCTTTGGAGATTCTGAAGCTATGGATTATCTCAGGTAATAAGTATTATATATGGTTTGAATGAGAATTTGGGGAGGAATACAAAGAAATTATCAATGAAGATGTAATTTAAACTTAATGATAAATTAAAAATCATGAACAAGCAATAAAGTAATAATTATTTCAAATGTTGAAATTTCTTTTTCCCTTACTTTTTTTTAATGGTAATCACTATTTGTCTTAGCTTATTGTTTTCCATAGTTTTTCTATTTTCTGTAAATACACAGCAATTTGCTCTAACATTATTAAAACTAAAGTTATTGTGAAAACTGTGTCTCAAGTCAGTTTTTTAAAAATTCAATATGGCCCCAAAGTTATCACTGTAGTTAATTCAGCCTTATGGGAGTTTAATTATATTATCTTTAATAAACTATTTCTTTCCTACTTTATTTCTTATAGGTGCTATTTGCTTGTGTTATCAGAGAATCTGAAAACAATACTAATGACTATTTTGACTTTGATTAACATGTAAAATGATTTAAGGTAGACTCAAAAGTAACTCCATCAGAATGGGTGGGTTAATTTCATTTTTTAAAATGGAACTATGAGAAAAATCCTTTGGCTTTGTTTGATGCTATTCAGGAGAAAGTCAACACTTTGAATCCTTTACTATAGTTTTAAATTTAGTGTTTACTTATACATTATTTGTTAAGTACAGTATCTCCATATCACCAGAAACCTAACTTCCAACATTTATTCCATACACACATTTAGTATCATCCATCAGGAATAGGTACATTTAACAAAAGGCAAACATTAATACATTCATGTGAGTATATATATATAAATTCAAAAGAGCTAATAAATATCAGCCCTGCCTTAAATCTCTCAACTATGTGAAGGTGGCGAATTATTACTCAAATGAGATCATACACATTCAATGTAAGTAGGTATTTATACAAACATTTAAAAAGTAGTTCAGTTCAAACATTTTATATGTTAAAACTAAAAAAAAAAATACACATGCATGTACACACACAAATTATAAACCCACATATACTGCGTCTACAATAATAAATAAATAAACCAGTTATTTCATCATGAATATGTATATTTATTTTTACTGTACAATAAACTTTCAATTTAAAAAAAAAAAAGTGAGAAAAAGAAAATTAAACTCTTAACTATTACACTTCTAAAGAATCGGAAAGATGAAAAGCTCAATATCTCAATGGGAGACTGGCTTTCTTTTCCGAGTTCTTTACTGGGTCATGACCTTTAATTTCAATGACCACCATATTGGACTTATTTGAAGGCAAGCAGGTTTCCAGTCTGCTCACTACAAGTTATTCTAATCACCTTATATAAGAAAGCAATTTCTGCAAATTTAATATCTGCTAATGATTAACATTTATAAAAGAGCTGTAATGATCAAGGCATGTATGTGTCTGTATATATATAACTATTGACTGCATTGCAAAACAATCAGTTGCACCTATCAATTTCACAATGCTAATGTGCCACGCATATATTAACTTTACATATATATAGTATACATACAAAATTTTTGAAAATGCTGGTTACATTTACTCCCACTTCCATCAATAATCTAGATTTACAATTTGAACCAAGATATATCTCCCCAAAGCATATTTATACACCTCAAAAATTTGAGCTAAAACGTTAAAAAAAAAATTTAGTTTATTGATAAGAAAAAGTATTACAAATAATGTGGTCAATTACTCAGAAGATCCCTGTTTGAATCCAAAAAAATAAAGGATGAAACCAATAGTCTGAGAATAAGCCTGGAGACCTATTTAGTTCTTGAGCCCATTTTATTGTTGTGCTAAATGGCACAAAGCATAATGGTTACTAACAATATTTAAACACTGATCAAATTTGTGTGGGCAGGGCTATAAAATCATTTATAAATATTTCTTGTTATATTAAAACACATCCAGAATATCTATAGGAGAAATTATATATATTCAACAAATGTTTTCCAAATGTTAAATAGCATTATTAACAAAAGTAAAATATAAAACACAGAACAGCAAATATTTGAATTATTTTACTAAAATAAAAAGTGATTCTATTCTATTGAAATTTAGAATTCTAAAATCTTATTGAGAACCAATAATATTACTTTTATGGATCTTTAATATGAAAAAATTATCTTTATAAATTTCTGAAAAGATATTCATGATAGAAAGATATCTTATTATCTGATTTAATACTTTAAGCATCTGTTGTTAAATACTTAAATTAATTTATATATGAGATGAAAAATTTGTTCATTATCACCAAATTAATCAGTTTAAATATCAAAACAGGCAAAACTCTCCATACAGTAGTTTCACTCAGTGCCAACCAGAGTAATCAATGGATGCCAGAAGGATTGTGCATAAAATCCCTATCTAGTGCCTACTCATCCAATATCCTCAGACTAGTTTCTGGCTTGTGGCCTTCGTCAGTGAGGAGTTTTGTATCTGAGAGCACTGCACCTAGATCTGGTTGGCACTGAGTGGCACTACTGTATGGAGAGTTTTGACTGTTTTAATAACAAATGTGCTAGCATAAGAAATAATGATCATGTGATGTTTGGTGGCTTGGCAGTTTAAATATTATAATGACATTATGAAGTTACGCATTATTTCAGTCCTGATGTACGTATTATATAGATAACATCATCTGCTTGTGAGCAAAGAACATATTTAATATCAATGAACCAGCAGATTCACTATTTTCAGGTATTGTAGTAACTTATTTATACATAAAATGACCTGCCTATTGAAATCAAGGTAGTACACCCAAGTACATGATTAATCAACACAGGTAAAAGATAAGTATGTGGTTCAATTGCAGAGTAGTATTTGGCATCTATGAAAACACAAACTTATATGGAACTGTGAACTCATCCAAATATTGAACTTGCATCTATAAGTCAGAGATAACTTCTTAGTAAATGCGCACAATTTATTACCACATGTGGATAGTATAAAAGTAGACATAGGCCTTTTTGAAAGTCAAAGATAATAAAAGTCTGGGCTTCAAATTTTAAGTCAATGAATTAAAACTTGTTGAATTCTAGGACGTTGTACACTTCTCCTTTGGATAAAAAAAAAAAAAAAACATCTTTTATATAGATTCTGAAACTGTTTTTCAGTTTGGAATTTTATTCCAGTCTCTCCTCTATTCTATGTAATATATGATTTAGTGGTAATAGTAATGCATACTGGAAACTCAAAAATCCATGGATCGCAACTCAACTGTCTCAAACCTCATATGATTTTTCAAGAGAGAAATCATTGGATTATTTATTTCTAATGTAATAATTTTTTTCTGTTCATGTCTATTGATAGCTAGAAATATTATTGGTAATAACAAGATATGTGAAGTCCATAGAAGACTTTGCCAAGTGGATAATGGCATTTGTAATGTTTACTCCAAACTAAAGTCTTTATTTTGAACTATCATCTCTCTGCAAAAACAATAACAAAGTGATCTAGTAAAATTGAGAGTTGATGTGAAGTCTTTAAAAGATTGCCCGATGATAGTTTAGATACTAAATATATTATTCTTCAAGAAGTATAATAATGATTGTTTTATTGCATTACCAAATGTATACCATATAATATTAAATCATCCATGCACTTTACTACAGTTATACAATAAAGCATTGTATAATAGTAGTAAAGTGCATGGATGATTTAGTATTATATAAACATTATTCTTCAATATTAAAGTTGTTGAAGAGCTGCGTCTTAAAAGCAGACATTCACAAGTTGTTATCGAAATGTATTTAATTTATCAAAATTAGTTTCAGTGAAACAACCAGTGTCGCGCAAACAAAGAAAAGATGTCATAGACCTGCTTCAAATTTGTAAAGTTGTGATAGGAATAGGGCTGAAAGAAGTTACTGCTATCGAATATGAACTGAAAGTGTAGCTAACAACTTAGGTCAGAAGCAAAAACTCAATATGGGACTTAAAAGAATACATGGGTTTGTAGGAACTAAATGCTCAAATTTATTCTAATTGAAAATGTTTCTGCTTTGAAATTTCTGACAACTTTAACATCACATTTAACCTAGCAGCATCGGAAAAAATGTGCTGATGTAAGAGATGTAAAAACACGTTATTGATTTCAATACAAAATAGCTGCAGGGATACCAACTTGTCTGTTCATTCCAGGACGCCAAATCAGACACTAAACTATGGTTATAAATTGTGATTTGAGAAATGATTCCCCCCCATTTCATTATTTCTTTGCGGAACAAATGAATTCAAACTTTTTGGCATTACTTTGACATGGAACTCGGATATAATAGAAATAGTACTTATCAAGATGGATAACAGCGATGTATTAATATCAACATTTCAAGCAAAAAAAGTCACTTTACTAATTAACTTAAATTTAATAGTTCAAGCAGAAAAAAAACACCAACAATAATTTAAAAGACTGAGCAACTTTTTACAAAAATGATATATCTCAAGAATAAATTTAAAATGTAGTTGACTTTTGGACCCGCCAGTATATTGCACATTTGTGATAAGATTTTCGCAACAACTTCAAATATTGCATTAATTATCCATTTGTAATTTCACGACTAATATTACTTAAATAAAATAAATAGTATTGGTAGCTCATTAGGTTTAATACTATTACCATAATTAATTAACTTTAGATGAATACAATCTATCATCCATTCATTAATTACAGAACATAATAATATAAAAAAGATTAATGTTTTCTACTTATTTAAATATTTAATCCCACACATTAAAAAAATAAATGTAAGAAAACAATAAGCACTTGTATATCTTCCATTTACATGGACTTCTACTAAATGATACAAGAAACATTATCAAAACAAAAGACTTACTTCAACGTTAATTAGGTAAAAAACTTTCTAATGTTAGTATTATATCTTTTTATCTATATTGGCACTGTCAAATAATTATCAAAATACCACATTTCCCATAATATATCTTAAATATTCCACAAACTTTTGAGATTTATAACTGTGGTAGTTGAGGTAAGACTTTATAAGGAAAGAAAAAAACTGCATATTAAAACAAAATTGGGGAGCCATAATATACACACAGCAGCTTTATAGATATGAAATCTATTACATTTTCCTTTTCCAAGCGTTTGCCTCTCAATCCTTCAATGATTATCTTCTTTTAAGATCAGTTAAATAATCTCTTTTACTTTCTATAATCAATTCCAACATAACACTTATAATTTCCCCTACTAATGAATGGCAAACTATCCTGGACTTTTATTAGTTACTAATTATTCAACTGCATTTCAAGTAGTTAACAGTTGGCATAGCTTTTAAAATAAATATTTTGTATATATGTACAAGCAAAATTAAAGAAGACAAAGATCAGAAACTACTTATAAATTTAACTGAATTACCATTCTATCTTAATTCAATAACCTTATTTAATATAAACACTATAATTAATCAATTCTCAGTCAATTCTATGTTCTCAGAGTGGTGCTGCTAGTTATGTTTTGCCAGGCAGTTACTCGGACAAACATTTAAATATTTTGCGCGTTTTATAATTTTGTTAAGTAGTTCTAATAGAATGGGAATAAATCTTTTAGTTTTCATTTTTATTCTTAGATATCAGAAGTTATCATCAATAAATAAGAAAACTCTGTATATATCAAACTGCAGAGATCAAATTGTGCAAAATGTCTGTCCTTGTTCACATTATAATTTATAATAATAAAAAAAGGATTCTGAAATAAATTTATTGCTTTTATATTTTTTTATTAATTATATTAAAAATTAATATTAATGATAATTATGTTAATAGTTTCATTTAAAATGCAAAACCATATATATGAAAAATTAAAGTTTGCAAAATTGGCCTCAATCTAGTTATATGATTGTAGAAGAGTTTTAACAAAAATTACATTCAAATGCCAAATAAAGGAGGAAAGAAATCACCAGGGAAAAAAGATTAAATTAAAAAAAAAAATTGAGGAAAGGCAGGATTTTCTTACATTTTTAATTCTCAATCAAATTTTATCAGATATGAAGTTACTTAAATATTTCAACAATGTGAGAACTGTATTAAAATTTTACATTAAGTAGTTGAAATAAATCTTTTCATTTTTGTTCCTAGATATCGGTTATTAAAAGATAGGAAAGCTCCATATGCAAGTCAAGTTTAGAAATTAATTTGCATTAAGTGATGGTTATTATTTATTCATATTTATAATGTCAAAAAGTTCTTTAACGAATAATATTTCTGTAGTGTAATTTTCATTACACCGGAATGTTTTCTATCCATTATTAACACTTTGTGGAGGAATGTAATCATCAACATATGATCAGACACGTGAAAGATCTATGAACACCAAAATCGCAATTTTGTGCTGAAACAGCAGTCATCAGTTGACCCAGGTGGCAATTAATTACACATATATTTATCACTGTTCAGTATAGATAGATAAAACACGTGAAAGATCTATGAACCCCAAAATTCCCATTTTGTGCTGAAACAGCACTCATCAGTTGGCCCAGATCACAATTAATTATACATATATTTATCATTGTTCAGTATAGTACTACAGTTTAATTGATGCATCAAACTGTGCAGCGCTCACAACTTTGATCGAAAGAATATTAATTTTTTTTTTGGTCGCTCGCTCATTAGACGAGAGATTATCCAATAATGAATATTTCTGTAATGTAATTTTCATTACACTACAGAAATATTATTCATTATTGGATACTTTCTAGTCTAATGAGTGACTAATAAAAATTATTAATATACTTTCAAAAAATTCTTTGTTTCAATTTAAAGATGTTTTTTTAATTTAATAAATATAATTTTTTTTTTTAAAAAAAAGTTTTACATTATTCCAGTTAGAATAAAAAATAAAACTTTTTTAATTATTGCTTTTAATATTTTATTTGCTAAAAACTATTTAAACTGATATAGCAATAAAGTAGAATTTGAAATAATGACTTCATTTTAATTGGTTTAGTTGGGGAAAAAAGTACAATAACTTGCTAAGTGGAAAGTAGACTTGTATTTTAACTTCTTTAAAAACCAATGAGCACTAATCATAAGATTTTGATTTATTGTTTTAATTACAGCACAAAAAAATGCTAGAACTTGGGATTTCTGATTACAGTTGTTTTACCTGTAGAAATAAATGCGCATCTTTCTTTTATATTTCTAATTGTGTAAAAACAAAAAATTATTTTCTCGAGGGAAAAATTCAATGGATTAATAGATTTGAGAAACTGATTTTGCTTGATAAGAACAACCTGCAATTAAAGTAAAAAAAAAGCTAATTAAATAATTAAAGTTATTTTTAAGTTACAATTGAAACATCCAACTAACTTGACATTATTTATATAAAAAATAAATTTAAGTTTTTTAAAAATTGATTTTTCATTGATTTTGAAAAAGAATCAATAAAGCACGGCTTTGCTGCTTATTTATGCCAAATGACTAGTAGCTCCAAATGGGTGGATTGCAGGTGCTCATTGGACAAAATTAATAGCCTATTCAACGATTTTATTGTCAGACTAAGTCCAATATGGTTTATTGTAAAGTGACCAGATTTAAAAAGGAGTGTAAATGTCAAGCCATTGGTGGACAAAAGATCAGCGACAGCTGCTTTACGAGCAGTTGTCCCAGGTTAGTGGGTTCGCTTCCCGGCTGATGCTATGACACATGAGAGGGGGAAAAAAGGGAGTGTAAATAAATAAAAAACTATCAACTAAATGAACGAAAACAGTTAAATGCACCTTTTCCCTCATGTGTCATAGCATCAGCCGGGAAGCGAACCCGCTATCCCGGTATATCTGCTGGTAAAGCAGCTGTCACTGATCTATCGACCACCAATGCTTAACAACAGTTAAATGCTTTATCTGCCACTGAGTGACTTCATCTTCAAAAGAAAATACAATTCACAGATATGCTTGCTAGATTTTTTATTTGTTTTGCTAGAAAAAACTATATGTAAAAAATTTAATTTTGATGTGAACTTTCAAAAGCAAAAAAAGATTTTGAATAATTAAATAACATTTCTTTTGCTTCCAAAGTTATGGTTAATGGAGAGCATGTTAAAAGTTAAACTTGAAGTAAGAAATAAGCTAAAGAAATATTAAATTATCTTACGTAGCTTTTAAAACACACATATACACAAAACATTATGAAAAGTGGATTATTACAACTCAAGTATTGCAAACTTATATGCAAATTTGAACCTGTGATTCTTTTTCAAATAATGTTTCAAGCTACTGCGTTTATTTACAATTAACTGACAATAAAAAATCTTGTGTATACAAATTGAGAATTCTTTATTGTTGGTCATCGTAGTTTTCTGACCTATTAAATATTATGAAGCAGAATTATTTTTTCTTTTATTAAGGTCACTTTGATCTCAAGAGCACTTCTGTGGTTTATGGGTGATGGAAATGACAATTCACGGTGTAGATAGATATTACTGAAATCTTGCAGATGATATGGTAAATACTAGAGTTGGATAGATTCCCTTACAATGCGCAGGTGATATCCATGATCCTTTTAGTTGTCTTGCTTGCATAACGGGTGCACATGCAATGTGCGAGATTATAAAAGTATCAAGACAATAATTAGATGAATAATAGAAATATCTGATTGGATAAGCTTGCATGCGAGTATTACATTTGAGATTTGTCAAGTATTTTACATACATTTATAATTTAAAAGCCTATAAAAACCTCAGATATGGAGTATAAAACTTATAACATACAATGAATTGTTTTGTTTGAGGGAGGGGAGTGCACAGGATTGTAACCATGTGTGGAACTGCAAAAGGATAATCTATATGTCAAATAGTGTCACTTGTTGGACATATAGTATATACTGTGTTCTTGTTTAGAATGGCAATTCATACTCCAAACTTAGGTTTCCTGATGGAAGCATTTGCCATGTAGCAAATAATTTAATTTTTTTATTTTGATCAGCCTATATAACTTTTTGCAATGAAACTATGATCAACATTAGTTGTCATCTTATACGTTCTAAAATAAGTAATGTTTTATCCAATTACAATGTTCTGAGTTTTCAGCTCAAATGGCGGCAAATGACAGATTAAAGAGCTATCTAGATCAATTCCGAATCGCCCCTCTACGCCACTGGACATCCAATGACATTATCACTATTCTCCTAGATATTTTGTATGAATATATTTAGCCTCATCAAATCAAGAGAAATAATTGAAGAAACAAGCCACTGGTAAATCAAATACCTATCTTTGAATTGATAAATAATAATGTCGGTTAAAAAAAAATACTAAGCCTAATTTTAATTTACAAAAAAAAAAAAGCTTTAATATATAGAATTATTATAAGTAGGAACAAAGATTTTTCATAAAAATGTAATATTAAAACAATTGTTTCCAGTTAATATATAGCTCTTTAATTTTTTTAACAATGCATCTCTCCTTTATTTCATCGTATCGAAAAGACAATTTTACTTACGTTAACCATTTGGCCACGAACGCTTGACCCTTTACTTCTTTGTGCATTGTTTTTACAAAACAAACTTACTTAACTGTAAAGTACAAATATCTTTAATTTAAAAATATCTTAAGTCACAAGTCAACCTTACGTTCTTTATTCATTAGATATTTTTATTGATCAGATTTTACATAAGAGTCGCAATTTGCGGAGGGGGGAAACCCTAATTTTCTGGGAAGTTTTCGGAACTGCATTTATAGATATCTATAAATTACTTTTACCTCCACATTTTTACTTCAAACCCATGGTTGTAGCCATTAGAAAGAAATTATGTAAACCACTCCTAATATGAATTTTGATTTTGAGCAGACCTTGGCGGTTATACTTAACCATCCCAATCCATATATAAAAATGTCTAAATTCTTTGTCTAGAATAGCATTCTAAATCCAATCAATAACTTGATTATTATGCACAATTAACTGTACAAATTGTATTGACAAAAAATTATAATTATCAAATTACTGTATCTATGAAAGTTCATTTCCATGTGCTCAATATAATTATAATCTAAACACTGCATTAGTAAAATTTATTCATTACTATACAATTTAACATCTAATATTAGCACAAAGAAATTATATTTCATAACTGATAATAAGATTATTAAAAAAGGAAATAGATTTGAAGTAAATGATTTATATATTCATGCTCTCACTTCTAGACATTTAAGACTGTCACTCTTACTTTTTTCAAAGTCTCTGTCTTATGTCTGGGGCAAGAGTAACCTCGCAGTTTTAACACCGTTTAACAACACTAGTGAGAAGGAATGATATCTAAACACTGTGCTAGTAAAATTTATTGATTGTTATATAAATTTAGTTATGATTTTTTTCTGGAACATGTTAACAGTATTATTATAAATACTATTTATAGATGCATGTTGCAATATCCAATGGGTTTTTAGTAGTAGTACTAGAAGAAGTTTGTTTCTGTATTATGCAATTGTTTATAATACAAATTAGTTAATTTCTGTATCACAATGAAGTTAGTTTACCTTTTTTTTAATGAATGGAAAAGTATCTTAATCTGAACTTTAAAAATTCTGAAAACTATTTGATGAGATAGAAGAACAGAGGTCGTCCACATTTTTGTCTACACACATTAATGTACTGCACCCAAAAAGATGTTTTCATGTAATACTGGCCTTTATTTCAGCTAAGCTGTTGGCATTAATCTGCCCCGAAAAACTGATGATATACTTTTTGACATCATTTTTGGGACTGAAATATTTGTTTATATTTTTAGCTGTTTCCATATGTTCTTCATAAACAAATTCTACAGCAACTAAGTTATAAGGAATGAATATGACCGTTTTTATTATTGTAATCATTTTACTTTGAAATTCCCAAAAAAAAAATGTAGATAGGATATAGATGTCCATACAATCACAACTTTCAGTAGAGATATTAAAACGGCAGATGTTATTTTGGATGGAACATCTTATTCCCAAACTTAATTTTACTAAAGTCTAAATAAAGTAGGGTTTTTATGTGAGTTAACAACCACATTATCAGTTCAAACAGATATTTATTTGGAGTTGTTTTTGACAATAACTTGTATATTTCTTACCGGCTGATGCAATTGTTTTGATATAGTTTAGCTAGCAACAATCCTTAATGTCTGATGCTATCTCGCTAAACATTAACTTTAAATCACGGATAGTTTTAAAATTTTTATCGAAAGAATAATCTTTATCTTTGAGACTGTCAACTGTGGAACATGGCTCATTTGTTTATTTGGGCACCGACATCATATCTTTATGTAATGAGCATCCAACTTCCTACCCCTAAGTTTGGAGGGGGGGGGTGCATCAGTATTATATTAGGATGTACTTCCACACTGCAGGATGCCATAAATATACAATCATTGTGACATCGAATATTCCTGGTCACAAATGCAACAAAAAAATAAAGAAATGAGCAACTAGACATCATTATCCATATGAAATTAAAAAATCAGCCAAATGAATTTTTACATGTAACCCATCCCCCACTCCATAAAATCTGTCAAAAAATTAACCAAGAAGATATAGTATCAACCCGCTAATTTAGAGCTATATATTGCTTACCAAATGAAAGAGTAATAAGTAATTGTTAAAAAATAAAATGTCCGCATTTGTTATTGAATTTATTATGATTTAAGTAAATATTAAATAAAAGACTGTAAATTCTTTATCAAAAAAATAAACCAATAAGAAATAAAATGTATGCAGAAATGAAAATCTAAAAACCATTCACGATAAATCTATTAAATAAAAGTTATAACGTACCCAAAAAAAAAAAAAAAGCAATATATTTAGTGGCCAAAGAATACATTTCTGAAATTGCTCCATATTTTCACACTATGTGGACGGCATTAAGACAGTAGTCTATAATTTTCCTTTTGCCGTTCGAACGGTAATATGCATGCAATGAAGAGAGCATTATTGCCGTTATAATTCTACTGTATATATATAAATTTCATTTTTACGGACTCCATATAAGGGAAGTTAATTCAATTCTGTCAGAATTTGTAACGAGTTCAATCACTGTTTGTTTTCTTTTGATACATTCTATGCTTGCTTTTTATTTGTTATGCTCACTTCTGTTAATGATTTTATTTTTTGAAATTTCATTACTTATGAATTTATATTCGGGCCTTACAACTGTATTTGAATTGTTAGTTTGCTTTCACTTAACATTTATTATTGTCATCCATCTTTTGTTTTTATTTGATGGACTTGCTGATATGAATAGTTTTTTTGAATTTTCATTTATGGATTTGCATTTCTGTATATATTTCATATCAATCTATTTTTTGCTAAATACATTGTTTTCTTGATTTTATTTAATAAACACTAAGAACTGTAAATTCAAAAATAAATGAGGACATTTTATTTTTTAACTATTAGTTGTTTTTTTTTGACTATTGGAAAGTACTAAGAAACTCTGACCAGTGTGTGGACCATATTATTATACTAGTACTAAATTTCCCTTCTTTAAAACGAATAACCATTGCCACACTTAATCTAAGAACAATATTAAAATTTAAAGTTCAATTTCTAAAAAAAAAAAAAAGGCCTATAACTCTCTTTTAAATAATCTTAAATAAATAAATAATTTGTAATTTAAATAAATGCGTCTAATATTCTAGAGATATTGTATTGCAAGAAGACAAACTCGAGTCTTGTCCTGATAGATGAAATGTATCTTAGAAGACTAATTATTAGCACACCCTCCCATCCAGTGTTTGAAACATATAGTCATTAATTATAAGCAAACATTTGTATTAAACTACAGTACTATATAATGATTGAATATTACATAAATTCTCATTTATTTAGTTTTTTGATGTTTGTATTAAATTTTTTTTTTTGCTTAATCCAAATACATAAATCTAATATTAAAAAATAGTCTAGTTTTAAATCCAAGTCATTCTAGGTACTTCACATTATACATGGATCTTTGAACTTTCCAAAAAAAAAAAAAATCTTTATAACCAAATGAATGAATCCTACTTGAATTAAACTATGAATGAACTCGACATATGAGTTTAAAAAAACCAAGTAAATATTGTAAGATGAAAAATATTTATTTTTTATAAATGTATTAACTTTTGCCTTTTTTATGTAAAGGAGATAAGTGAAAGACAGTATAAATCAACAAGCAAAAGAGCTTCCCCTTATCAGACAAAATAGATACAATGTGAATAAATCACTCATTAAAAAAAAAAAGTAATTATAGCTCCACCTATCTTATGGAATATTCAACTTTTTTAAAATACTGAACAGTTATTTTATTTTATCATTGGGATTATTAGAAAAATTGTATTTCCTACAGAGAAAATATAGACTTTTTGACATGAGTAACAAGCTATATGCAAAGTTTAGGCAGACATCTTAGTTTTTGTTTTTTATAATGTCACATGATAAACAGGCTAACAAAATATAGGAGGTATAATCTGCTGCTAGTTAAGCATTTCATTAGTAAGTTTTAATACTAAATATTTACAAACTTTTTACATTATGGATAACATCTAGTTATAGAGCAATTACACTTTATTAAGATTTACCCATAAATATAAAATGTGATGTCAAGCGTTGTTAGCCGAGGTCAGCGCAGCCACCTTGCAAGTAAGCAGTTGGTTGCAGACGGTTGTTGCGGGTTCACCTCCCGGAAGATGATATGACATATGGAAAAATATATATATATAAAATGTGATAAGCAATTTGTTATAGAAATGGCTATAAATCATTTCATAATAAAGACAAATTAAAATTAATAGGGAATTAATTTTGTAGCCTAATTGTTGTTTCCAAAAAAGTTAATAGTTAATACGGTATTCTCTATTTTTCAATAGGATAATAATACTGTTGGGGTGGGGTCATTAAAAAAATTGAAATTTAATGCTCATTTCTTTGTAGTGAGGAAGAATCTGTGCATTGTATGTATTGAACCAAATGATTGGGGGGGGGGGGAGTAAAGAAGCTTGATCAGGTTTAAGAACAAGCAATTGAGCACAGTTGACTATCATAAAACTAGTGATATTTTATGGTATATTTATTCCATTTCACATAAGCTCGGAAAGACATTATTATAACATTTATAAAGATAAGAAACTAAACACAAGAGCAGTTTTTGAAGAGGTTCAAATGAGTTTTTTCTTTAAAAAAGAGAGGCTAATAGATAAATTAAATTACACACACAAAAAAAAAAAGTTAGAAGGAATTCACGAGAAAGGATCCAGAAATTGATTTTCATAGTTAAGAAATTTTACAACAAAAACTAAAAAAGAATCAATAAAAATATTGATAAAATTTTGTCAATTTGGAATACTGTATTTCGATTATCCACAGATTGAAAGAAAATCAATTTTTACTTCTCTACACTATTAAAAAAAATAACAAAAATCTAATAATAGCACGGATTAGGTTACACAGAAAGAATGCTGCTGCTTATTATGGAATAAGTTGGGAACAAGACATTACTCGTATAATTGAAATAACCAATATAAATACAAGAAAAAATTTGCAAGCATTTTTGAATTATTTGTCCATGACATATTCGGAAATGTTTTTTGACTGTTCAAAACATCTTGGTGTTAGAAATCTAAATAGAACTAGATAGACCAAGGTTTATGTAGACCATTTTATAATAATCCAGAAATTAGGCAGGATTGCATGTTGACCCCCTACTTAATTAAATTATATAACGATGAAAACCAACATGACAATGTAAAATCAGGATATGTTGACGACACCATACTTGATACCAAAAATTGAGAAGACCTAAACATCTATTAGCAAAGTTAAGGAATGTGGTGAAAAGATATTGTTAAAGCCAAAATACGAAGAAAAAAAAAAGGAGGGGGGAGTTTAACAGTTCATCTTAAAATTCAAAGACTAATGGAATATTCAGGAGTAGATTACACACATAAATATATGTAAATACAGTTTCATCAACATCATTATTATCAAACATCAATCTGCTGCAGGATGGAAGATCTTCCCAAGTTTAATCCAGTTCACATCACATCAGCAAATCTAGTTTCATCCATCTACCTTACAAGTAGTCTCTTTCTAGGTCTTCTACAGTCTTGGGGTCCAATTTAAGATTTCTTCTATTATCATCTCTTCTACCAATGCCTGGCTCTGCTCCACTTCATTAATATATTTGTTCTTTCATCCATGCTTTATTTTCAATCCCTTCTTGTTACATTATGTGACCAAGTCTCAGAGGTCCATAAGTAAGAATTGGTAAAATACATTTACCAAAAACCCTTCTCAAACATATAGGCATATTTCCTTTTAATATCAAAAGCACTTCATCCAAGTGTAATTCTATGATTAATTTCACCCATTATGTTTCCACCTATATTAATAATCTGACTAAGGTATTTATAATGGTTAACTTCTAATTATCTATCTCTTATTTTCTTCTGGAAAAAAATCTATTGACCATTACTTTGGTGGTTCTAGTGTTATTCTTAACCTATTTTGCTACTTTCATCCGATAATTCTTGCAACATTTCCTGAAGTATTACCTGCAAAACAACTACATCATCAGCAAAATCTACATGACTTAAACAAATGTCCATTTATTTTTATTCTCTTAGCCCACCACCCCATTTTAATCCACAAAGTACTTCTTGGAAACCCTACTGTAATAAGTTTTGGAGATATGAATTGTCATACAACCTCAATTTTTATTCTGACAAATATTCTTCAGAATATGACAATATCTTGGGTCTACCATCTGATGATGCAATGTTTTAATCATCTGAGGAATGGTACTTATGGAACCAAAATGCCTTTTCATAATCTACAAATTTTAATTTTGATGCAATATATATATATCTCCATGATCTTTGTTAATGATTTATTTATTAGTAAAGCAATTTATTACAGACAGCTCCATCTTCATAAGCCGAATAAAAATGTATTTTTTTTTTGCTTTTCCCTCCAACTTTAAATACTTAAAAAATTTGATAAAACAAAACAATTGTTTAAGATTGCTGCACAAAAATACACAATCATCATCAACCATTATCAATCCACTGCAGGATGAAGGTCTCTCCAAGTTCAATCCATTTCCTCTGATCTTTAGCTTCTCTTATCCACATCACCCCTGCACATTTTCTTATTTCGTCCTGCTTCATATGTGTTATCAAAATCAGATACACACACAATTTATACATAAAAATACATGCATCTGTATGTCGAAATTTTCTATACACACAGATAATTATATTAAATTATTGATGGATTTAAATCTACCCAAACAATTACTATCTTCATTTAAAATGCATTTTAAATTGAACATTTGAATACACAAATAACTGTTTTAAATAATTGATGGATTTAAATCTAGGCTTTATAAAACACAAACACTTGTTTTTAATTTAAAATCTAAATCTGCTAATCAATTTGTTGAAGTTTAATCATTTCAAAAAAAAAAAAAAAAATTGTTGGTTTTCCAAGAAAAGCACAAAGATTAAATCCTTCCTCTTGTTAATAAACTATTCATCAAGCTTAAAGACCACAAAGAACCATTCCTACACTCAAAGAATTTAAACTGATAAATTTCGATTGGGAGTCTAGGTGTGGCTCTTAAGGAATGCACCCTCCTAAAGAGACTATAGATCAAAAGTTCTAAGGAAAAAAAATGTTGCCTTCATTTAAATAAAGTGAAAAGTCAAATAAAGCTAATTATCTTAACAAATGCTGCATCTATAGTCAAATATATTTTAGAAAAATGCATATTCACACACACACACAATCACCAATAATTATCCTAAGAGCTCAAGAAAAGTAGAAAATTCAACAATTGACTGTTGTTGACAGTTTCTAATCTAAACACTTAATCATAAAAATTTGCAGATAATTATGGCCTTGAATCTGTAGGGTGTGACCTTCATTAATCTTGAAGATCAAGTCAACTCATCAAAGCCAAAACATTATTCTACCAGAGTAGTTAGATATTTATTCCCAATCTCTACTCGATATGTAGTTGGATCAATTGAGCTATCTATGGTGGGAAGGGGGAGATCCTATGCCTGTTTGTGATCTGAAAAAGTCTGAATTAGAGCTGCAAGTTACAGAACAAGCAGATAGGAGTCTTCGAAATTAATAGGAAAAACTCTCCTATACTATTAGAAATTAAAACAATCCAATTAATATAGCAATTATCCTAAAAAAATCAGTTGCCCCAACAATTCTGAGCAATAATGCAAATGCCAGGTCTAAACATAATTATTCCTTTTATTGGATGGGGGAAGGTAATATTTACAATTTTAAAAAAGGAGTTTAAACCAGAACACTTTTAAAGTGGAATATAAAAAAACATTTTAATTATTTTTAAAAAATGCAAATAACTTTCAAAACTGAAATGCAATAAATTTTCACTAATATAAACATTCATGGAAAAATCTTATTAAAGTGTATAAAGAAGCTCTAAATTTGCACTTTTGGGAGACGAGTGATTGATAAAAAAAAGGTTTTATTGCTGGGCAGTTCATAAAAAGTTTGAGCACCAAACGGGTGAGTGCCACAATTGATACTAGGACTCTCCCCGGATGCTCCACCATCTGCATCAAAGTGTGCATGGCAAAAAAACATGTTTTTATTGCTTAGGAGTTCTTAAGAAGTTCAAATGCCAGACTTGCGAGGCCAGAATCGTTCCTGAGACCCTCCCAATCCCAAGACAGATGCCCTACTGAGTATGCCAAACCACATAGGGTGTGATTGACAAAATAATTTATGATGTACATTATTACAATTTTTAAAAAGTAAATGGCGGTGAAAGAATAAAGTTAATTAGGTAGTTTTACCCGATGTGCACGATGGCCGCTAGAGTCGCTGTTTCTGAGTTAGCACACAGAACATACAGGGTAGGGGCCGCGAAAGCAGAAATGCTTCTTCCAGCAGCATTCTGATAACAGATTACAATAAAATGCAACAAATTAGGTAACTAATGATATAACAATCTTTAAATAGCGTACTGCAAGGCAAAGGTTTCTCCAACAGTTGCTAATAAGAGACACCGATGGAAAAGACATTAGGCATTAATTGGCATGTGATGAAGATTTGGACACTTTTTCATATTTATTTACCTCTAGCTATTAAAAACATTCGCTGATCAATATTAGATAGTTGCTGCATATCTGGGGGAAAAGCTTAAGCCCCCCTTTTTTTTTACATTTTATATGGTCTGGATTTTGAACTCAAGTCATATGTATGGCAGCCAGATACCTTACCAACACACTAGAGCTATTCTACCATGTATTAAAGTCCTGCCTAAGAAATTTCTTGAAATAATTTTACATCAAATAGTTTTTTTTACTCACAAACATTTTACATTATAAGCATGAGATATCAAAAAAGAAAACTAGTAATTTAACAATGATGTAGAGATAAGTTTTTGAATATAGATGGCTGACAGTGATAGCAATAAATCACACATATATACATAACATCAAATTAAAGCATTACATATTACATGATTGAGAATAATAATGTGTTCTTTAGTAATTCATAGAAAATACAAGTTAAGCAGAACATATTACATAAACATGAGACTTTTGGCAATAAATTACCATTAATATGGTTTTCAAATCTAGCTTCTCCGGATGAGCTGATATCTGTTAAATTTTTATCTATATAAATATAATGGTTACAGTTTATACATTCTATCAATAGTTGTTTTTTTTTTTTAATTATTCATTAACAATATTACGTTTTACACTCATATGCATGTGTATTTTAAATATCAATATGAAATCATAACATATTTTCAAAATAAATCACAGGTGCGTTATTAATTTGACGTATTTTGGAACATCATTCAGAATTAATTGCCACATTTGGCTGTATAATCCTGAACGTTTTAATTATCTTATGTAGACTGTTTTCTAATATTTTTCAATACTTCACTTAGAATATCAAGTATGATGCTTTTATTTAGCAGAAAACTATCATGTGTGGTTAGATAACCAACACCCACACCAGCCAAACCACCCAGAGAATGCAATCTTATCTAGAAACAAAGATTTCCTAAAACCAGCTATTGCTCTGCTTTAATAATACCATGAAGAGGGAAGGGGACACAATGCCGTAAGAACGATCCAGGTACCTACTGTTAATATATCCTACCTAATATCACCAGTGCACCCAGAGGATAATTACCATCTTTGGAGACACTAATGAAGTTATCCGGCAGTATATTCAAAGAATGATATCGGCAAAAAACCATGGTTTGGAACTGTTTAATTACTTCACGTGTTAAGATCTCATCATTATAGATAAGCAATACGTCTTTAATATCTTTTTTAATTGTGTGCATGCACAAACATTTAAAAATACAAGTACACTTTATTTAGACTGCTAGTTTTTATATTGATATAATTATTTAAAGGCACAATACACTCTTAATTTACACTAGCAAGGAAACTAAGATGTTACACAATTGCAGACTCTAGGAAGCAAACTATAAATATGTATCAGCTTAGTACTAAAATCTTCAGTTTCAAATACCTTATACACGTCTATATTGTAGTTTTCATTTTTTAATATTACACAAAATTTGGATCGCTATTCAATTAGCGGAGTCACAGCCCTGACTTCGTATGTTTAATATGATTAACTTATTTCATTTCCAAATTGACTAGTTATATGGCTTCTAAAATTTCTTATAACTACGTCAGTGCACCAAGACAATTATTATATAAATACTCTCAATCGCTAACATTTCAATATTTTCTATTCCGTGATTTTGTTAATTCCCATCCGATTGAAAGTAAAATGAGATAGTTGCCATAAAACCTGGAATTGGCTTCAGTTGATTACTTTTTAAAATCAGTAAAGAAATTTTTAAAAGACAAAGAAGTTCTAAAATAAGGTTGAAATATTTGTAGTTTAACCTATTTTAGAGCTGGAAGTACATATTTTTACTTTTCTATATTTCCTCTGCATATTATATAATGCTATATTATATGTATATGTCGCCACATAACTATATTAAATGTTTGATCAATATATATGCAAAATACTTCTTTTATATTAATATAAGTAATAATCGGTGCATTATGGAAGATTGAAACTTTTTTTTGGAGATATTGAACTCTGTAGCTCAATATATAATTTCTAGACTTCTGAAAGGAGTGATTGAGCCATATTTTGGAAAAAATGCCCCACAATCCCAAAATAATCATACAAATTTTTATAAAATATGTGATCAACTTAAAATTCTCAAACTATACTTAATTAATGATAGTGCTAAATAATTAAGTATTTTTAACCTTTGAACTCCAAGTAACATTTTGTTTCTTATTTATAGACCAATGATGCTAAACGTTCATTCGTTTAAGCAGTATGCGATTTAGTGCAGTGATAAACTGGTGGACTTACACTTAAAAAGTTCTAGGATTGATTCTCAGCTAAGCCTGCAAATAAGTTTCCTTTCACTCAAGTGAATTGAACTGAGGTGCTTTAATCGATTATTATGATGCTTGAATATTATATGATTTCCTGATCAGCTAAAAATTATTATTTTATGTAAAATTGATTGCTAAGACGACAATTGATTTGCACAGTCCGATACAAAGATTAAAATTACAGCTACGAGTTTGAATTTTTATGATTGTTTCATTGAATAAATAATCCTCTATATATTCTATTTTTATAAATTTTGTCTTATCGTATGAACCTCCCCCTCACATTTATACATATAATAAATATCTACCTACAATTCAACCATAATATTGTCCAACTTATCACTTCTGGTGCTCAAACATCAGATTTTTATAAAGCAACTAGCCATTTGATTATTTCTGTTGGACTGATTCATTTTCAATTTGTATCACTTTGCAGATTAACAAGCCAGAAATATATTATTCCAAAATTTGTTGGACAAATCACGTGAAGCAGTCAATCTTAGCTTAAGATTGTGCTTCATGTTTCTACCTACTAACCTATATTTAAACTCTATATCCCATCCCGCTCCTTTTGTCGTGTATATATATATATATTATGTATATATTTGAGATGCGCGCCTAGGTTATAAAATTGTAACTTTTAAATTAACATTTTTATTATTATTAATTTTATGATTATTAATTCTTTTTATTAAAATACATAGGTGTGGCTCAAATATATATATATAGGAGCAAAATACTAACAAAATATTGATTTTTTTTGTAAATATTTTATTATACATTTTTACACTTTTTCTTTTTAAAGTACTTTTTCTATTAAACTGTATTTTTATAAAATCCAATATGGAAGATGCTATAGTTGATTGTCTAAAAATGATTAAGGGTTGGAAACACTATTGTTTTAATCTGGGGAAGGTATTTTTAATTAAAGTTTTTACTTAAAATGGGATTAAGATTAGAGATACTTTTGTTGAAAACATGTTGTCAAATCTATTTCTAATCTGGAAATAGATTTGAATTTATTTTTGGATGTTATCTTACTGTTGCATCTTCAAAAACAACCGATAAAGAAAAAGTATAAAATGGCTGAATTTTGAGTCACAGATTAGATGAGCTATTGTTGAGAGAACTGATTGCTGCTAGACACCGCGCTGTTTTGAAATCTAAAAATGATGTAGTAAAAAGCTTTTCTCGACTCTTGTGGGTCATTTTCTGCTGCTGTTATATCATGCGCCGGTAGTAATGAAGTAAGAGCCCGACTGGAAAATTTTAGAATGCCAATAGAAGCTTGTTGCCACCGAAGAACTTTCATTTCAATTGCCATGCACGTGCAATATTTTAAATTGGACTCTTAAAATTGCTAGGTAACTTTTCAAGCCATCACCTCAAACTAAATCTAGCCTAACTAATCTATCAATATGTCTTCTAATGTATTTAACTTTGTTTTTGTTTTAATATGTAATTTGCTCTTAAGTAATTTATTTTATTTAATTCTCTCTCATATGCTCTTAACTTTCCTTAACTTTAGTGCGGTCAATTATTTATAGTTATTTATTACTTGATTTTATATATATGCTTTTATTATTATTATTCTGCCAATCTCTAACAATCTGACGAGTTGAATTTTGTAAAATCTTTTCTTTCTTTTAAGTAAACCTTCGTGAATTAAAGTTTTTAATGTCCATTTAAAACAATGCATTATTAATTAATATACTCGCTAGATTGTTTTTACGAGTTAACATTTTATTTATGTTGGTTTATTATAAAAATATATGTTTAACTCTGGATTTTCTACCCGGGGTAAATCCAGAATTTAAGTTAATTAACGCTTTGAAACCTTTTAAAATGTTTTTTTTTATTATTAAATTCTGAAAGAGTGACACATTAATTATTTTCTATTTAACTGTTTTTTTTATTATTTACTCTTAAAATATAAGCTTAAATATTCCAGTTACTATAAAAACCACGAAGGTGGGATTGAATTATTTTAAATAGTAGAAAAGGGATGGGGGTAAATCTTAAATGTTTTCTTTTACTAAGTAAAATCTTAACATTATTTTATTTAGGGAAATCTCTCACCATATATATATAACTGCATAGCGTATTAATTGTCTAAGTTATAGCATTCAAATAAGAGTCATTTATTTTAAAGCCGTAAATTATATTTCAATGTTATTAGTGACATTCATTCGTACTGCATTACTGATATTTAGCCTATCTTCGTATATATATATTACGTGCTTCTAGTCTTCTAATTTGGGGGTTGCGACAAGTTCGAACCCATAGATTTCTTCGCATATCTCGTTCTGTAGATAGTTGAGCTATCCGGAAACCACATTTATTTAGTATAAAATGCCTCTGGCGGTGATCCTGTAAGTTTGGCACACGCTATGCCCATCCACTTCGTTCTCGTCCAGAAGCACGACCTTTTCCTCTTAGTTATTTTTAGGTTATTATGTCAGCACCGCAAATTTCATATTTATTATTTCTTTTGTTTCATGACCCAGTCATAATGCTCTAATATTAAAATTTCGCTCTGCTTAAAATATATATAAATGCCAACTACTATTTTTATTAATTAAATTTATTTCAGTCTTATACAATCCCACCATCGCAACTTATTTCTGTATTGAAGAGTATATGCCTTGGGAAAAATAAAGCGTTCGTCTTACTATTGTTAAAATAATTTTTCATTAAATATTTTGTCATAGATTCAAATATAATCAAATGTATTTTATTTATTTTCGACCGTAATGGTGTGAAAATAATTTATCTTATATGTATAATGAATCTCAGAACACTCCCCTAAATAATGTTAGTCACCATGTTTCAGAATCGTAATCCAAAGTGTTAATAGCAATTTTATGTAACTTTTTTCTAATAACCGATTGGCATCTTAATATTAGACCCACCAAAGATGTGTGCTTATTTATAACATATCATTTAGCTAATAAAGAGCATATGAGAAATAATAGCGTGAATGACACTATGTAATCCTCTATCACTTGATAAGACCGCTTGCTCATTCACGCACACACTAATGTATATAATTAAGTCATTATGTAAAAAATTTGTCAGTATATTAAAATATATTTTATTGACTAACTTATTTGAGTAGTTCGTATTCCTTTTTTTGTCCACTTCCAAAAGTAATAACTGCTTATATATTTTAGTTTAGTCATAGTAATAGATGTCTCATTGTTTTGCTCAGCTTTGCTAGTCGGCCGGATTAAGATTTATTCTCATGTGCCATCACTATTATGTTATTCATTAGGTGTTAGATCTGGGGCTTAGAGAGTGGGTTCGAATTCAGGCTGGTTCCTGATCTAAATCTCGGGCTTGACTGGGTTTGAAGTACATTTTGTGAGTTCCAGCTCATGTTAGATGGATAAACTTATTTTGACCGGTACACATGCTTGAAAGGCACTCCATGACTATCCATTAGCATCTTTAAGATAAATTTCTATCGCATATGACTTCAGCCATTTTTTTTTTGCTTTTATACTTCTATGTAATCTATTTTCACATAAATTTATCAATAACAATTTTGTGAATAATCTCTATGGATAATATCAGCACCATGACCATTATTGTTACCACCATTGCATTTAATCTTAGAAGTAAATATTAAGTTTGAATATTTCCACGGTAAGATTTAACAGAAACAACCTTTTTAAGGAAAACATTGCAACTCATTTTATTAACTATTAGTAAATGCAGGCAAACAGAAGAGGTGATTATCTAACTAGAGATCTTTGGATTACTAAAAGTATTGATAGTCAGTCCAATGTAGATTAATCTCCCCCAATGTTTTTCATATCGGTCATGATGAAGGGTGCTTAACCTGCCCATAAAACCGTACTGTTTTGATATTCAACTATCAAGTCCACAAAAGTGGATCATAGAAATAAAAAATAAAAAAAAGGTAAACAAAATTATTAATTTCTAAAAAATAAGTGAAAATGAAAGTGTTAGTGTATAAACACACACGTATATAACTTTTAAACCCCTATTTTTTTACTACAAAAAGCAGAAAATACAATAAATAACAACCTAACCACCCCCCCCTAAGGTTTACCAACAAAAGGAGGGGGTATTCTTCTTTCTTTTTCTCCCAAAAAACCTCAAAAAAAAATTTTGTGGTTTTTTATTTGAATAATAATTTAAAAAAAATATTTTTATACTTTTTTTTTTATATATAAAAAAAAAAAAAAAAAAAAAAAAAAAAAAAAAAAATAAAAAAAAAATACTAGGTTAATTAAAGGTCTTCCAATAATTTTAAATATGGGTTTTACAACCATCTCTAAATAGACTGTGTATTAAAATGTATGTATGTTTAATTATCTACCCAAACATGAAGTATCCAAGCAGAATTTTGTGATCAATACCACTTTATCAACAGTCACTTTCAATTTTCCCAATAAATCGTAAATTTTAATGATATAAGAGACTTGACTATTTGATGATGGGATTACAAATTTGGAATGTTAAAATAAATTATAATGAAAGTGCGGCAAATAATGACAAACTACAATAGACTATTGGCTTCCTTCACACCCATATGTAGATTCCTGCTCACCTTTGAAGGTAATAGACTGAGAAGTTTCAAACCTTTAATCATTGACAGATTACTTTAAATAGTATATATGACATATATGTCTTTATGAACTTTTTCTTACTCTTACAATCCATAATGTTATATTTTAAATTTTATAGACACTTTGAATACTTTTATTTGATGTTAGAATAGCATTACATAAGAAATTTGAATCCAAACTGGAATTACAAATCTTTTCCAAAAGAACTTGTACATCATCATCATTTTCAGTTATTAGCGATTCACCGCAGGATGAAGTTCTTTCCAAGTTCAATCCATTTTCTTGATCTCTAGTCTCCCTTTACATCATTCCACCACACTTCCTTATTTCATTCATCTCACATGTGGTCTCTTTCTAGGTTTTTTCAAAATCTCATGGATTCCAACCGCCTATCTATTATCATTTCTTCTAGCAATAAGTCCAGCCCAACCCCACTTCAGTTTCTTAATTATTTCTATGATGTCAGTAATACCCGTTTGTTCTCTCAGCCATATATTTACTATCCAATCTCTTCTTGTTGCTCCTAACATGCATTTCTCTATACTTCACTTGGAATTGGTCTGCAGTTATAACGTACCTAAATAAAAGATCATCATCAAATGGCAACCTGATTCCACAATCGGGAGATTCTTAGCACACCTTGCCTTTGGCCACCAAGTGCTGAAAATAAGGGCCATGATTTATTTTTGTCTATCAAGATTGCAAATATTTATTAGAAAGAAAAAAACCACTCACATTTATGTAGACTTATTTAATTTTTATATGTTGAGTGGATCAATAAAAGGTAAAAACGATTATCTTTTTCTTAACCAATTATCACCCAAAAGCTTTCTCAATGCTTCTATTGCAATTATTTTCACTTCAAACTTTCTACTGACTCTTAATTCATCCTCATTTTCAGGATGAATTATCAGCTAATTTGTTTACTCTCTAAATACAATAAGTTTTATATAATATATACATCTATTTCCAGTGACTTTTTCCTACAGCTACAAGTTATCTTGTTCCGACATAGAATTTAAGCTAATTGAAAAGTTACATTTGCTATCTTGAACAGAATATTAATACAATTTCTTCAAATCCTTCTTGCCAAGAGGTCATCATTTATGAATAGTAAAAGCAATTCATTGAGACTGGATCAAAACTAGTGGTCTCTATAGTCAATTTTTGTCTACCAAAGATCCAGACATTGCTCACAAACTTGTAAGATCACTACATGATGTCTGAAAAAACAACAACAAATGATAAGACTATGAAGGTCCTGGCCACTTTTATATGAGCTTAGGTGGAGATAGAAATATCTCTAAAAAAATTCCAATAGTATTGCAATCAGATTGCTGATCCTTATATCAAATTTCTAATTGGAAAATTGATATCGGAACATAATTGCAAAGCTTTTTACAATATTCCTCCGATTAGTTGTTAGTGAACTTGAACATGTTCTGAATTGTCGTCTAAACCAGTAAAAACATTAAGAGCAGATATCATATTTCCAGTGTTTCTAAAAAAATTTAGAACTTAATGTAGGTAAAAAGTGATATTATTTATACAAAATCCCATTAATTTGGAATAAAATTTCAGCTACAGCTGTCTTCAAGTCAAATAAACTCAGCAGTGACTTAAAAAAAATTACCACCCCATAACACTGTTACACCTTTCTTACAAAAGCCATCAACCTATAAAATAAACTAGGTTTAGGTCACGAAAAAACTGCTGCGATTAATCACTCACGTTGAAGGCTTCCAAAATAATCTATATAAAATGCTCTCCATTAGAAAAATTTAAGCGACATTAAGCACAGTATGTACAAAATATTACAGAAGACTGCCACACAGCTCATTTTTCTCGCTTTATTTAATATATTTACCAGTGATCTTTCAGAAATAGCACGCATTAATAAATTTATCTATGCTGATGAAAGTGATTAGATTTTTCACAAGTCCCTTTCTGAAATAGAAAAGTCTCGATAAGGATATAACAAAATTGAATATTGACATCTTTTTCAATGAAGTTTTATTCCCAATCCAATGAAGAAAGTCTGAATATAGTCTTTTTGGAATAATAAACTGAAACAAAATCGTAACCTATATTATTTAAGAATAACCTTGGATCACCACTAGTGAACTCATTTTCCTCATTGATTAAAGGTCAGATCAAAATTAACTTTTAAGAATAACTCTCTTGGAAAGTTGGCTAACATTACTTAGGGATTATACGCAAGTTAGCGCAAGCATATTCAGCTGAAGATTATTATGTCTGTGTTTGAAGAAATAGTTACCATACTAAACTACCAGCAAGTATTACCTTGAGAAATATAGCTCTCAAATTTCAATCACTTCATACTCTTTCACATATTCCATAGCCAGATGTCAGAAGATAAGTAGTCTTACAGAAAATGTATAAAGGACTGGCTGTTAAGCTAATCAGATTTACTACTAACATAGAATTTTACCAACTAAGTCATCTCATATCAGGTTCCCCATTCTGAATGTTCAACCAAAAATCTACAAATGGAAAAATAATGGAGTAAAAAAATAGAATTAATACAAGGTTCCCCCCCCCCCCAAATCCATTAATGAAGCCAGCTAGAATGGACTTTCCTAGATGGAACTGGAATCTTAACAGATTCAGGAGAACTCACAGTTGTTGAGTTCACGTAAATTGAATTTAGCAGCCATTGATTTTGTAGATGTGGAAAAACAAATGGTGAATCAGATAGCGGCGGAATTTAAAATCCTAATAGTCACTGAAATTTTTAAATTTCTTTTACTCTTTAAAATCCCCCTCCCCCCAATAATTCTCCATTTTATTTCAGTTTGTATTATTATATGCCTATGTTTACTCTTAGTTAACATATTAAAAAAAATTTCCCTAACATCTTCCTTCAATTTAATAATGGCCTAATAATGCTTCTTATTCTTTTAATAGTTAATTTCAACTTTGCCAATACTAAACATGTGATCGGAAATTGTACTAGCTTCACGATGTGCACATGCATCAATATTATTCCTGGTTACATTCCATGTGCAAATCCTTTTCTTTCGTTTTTTCCTAATTCAGATATTATTACCATGTTATTCCCTCCAGATATTTTGAATATTCTTGCCCTTAAATTCCTTATAATTATAATTTCTCGTAATGTATCACATGGCAATTCATTTCGTTTCCTTATTAACATTATAATAACTTTTGTATTACTTTTCAATTTTTCTTATTCCCATAGTATGCAAGTTGGCTCTGATGTTAACTTATGAATAGATTTCAGCCTAATCATGATCAATCAATCCATTTCTTAAGACTTCTACTTAAAATAACTCACATGTTCTATAATAATTATTCTATTGTGTCTATAGCTTTCTTATCCTTACACATTCTTAACTATTTATCTCAGCCTTTTCCATGTTTCAGAGATATACAAAGCTTAACCATTTAGATTTCATTTCTGATAATAAATCCATATTTTCTATCATTCTTTTTGAGCTTCCTCAACCTTATCTTTACAATAATATTTAATTCCGAGAAAGTTTAAATCTAATTATAATTTAATATCTATGAAATCTATACATATATTTATTTAATTATATATACGGACAGAAACTCCTCATTAAAATTGGTATTTAATATTTTGCTAATTGCTATAATTAATTTTTTTTGTAAAAAAAAAAACTCCTTGAGAACAGATAAGGAAAGTTACATACATCTCTGAAAAACTTTAGAATACCAGTATTTAACAAACTTCTTTCTAAGACAATAGAAACAACATACAAAAATGTATTATTTAATTTTAAAACAAATACAGAAAAACAACTGTAAAACTGTGTACAGTATAAAGTTTATTTAAAAATTGGGAAAAAATTATTTATAAATAATTAACAAAATACAGTATATAAATTAGAAAAGTAAACATTACTTTACATAATTAAAACTAAAACAAAAAAGCATTTTGACTCAATTACTTTGAGAAATATTTGAGACTACTATTTAGATAGTCAAAATAGGAGTTATAGATCACATGACCCTATTCTCTTAAGCTTGTAAGTTATAAACAATGAGGATTGCCAATTCCTCAACAAGCTTTGTGTTAAATGCTTAACCACAAAAAGCATTTAAAATATCTCTGTCATGTACCCATCCCTCCAAACCCCTGACCATGGTTTCGTGCTTTGGCACTCCTCAGAGAGGTGCCAGAGTACTATTTAGATGTTTTTCAAAATAATGGAGCACATTTTAAAGTGTCAATTAGTGAATACTTTATTAAAAGGTCAATTTTAAAAAGATTTTTTTTTAAAGTAACAGTTGTTCAGTCTTTATAGAACAGATTTAAGATTATAGACTTTAACATACACTACTAATACTAAATTAGAAGATTCTTTCAATAGGTTAAAAAATTTGGAAATAGATCTAACTATATTTTTAAAAGGCTGCTTAAGAAATCGGAGTACTATAATTCATTAAAAATAATTTGCCAACGCCTATCATTTTCTCAGACAAATAATTTCTTCAAAATTAATCTAAATATGGATATAACCCAATGCCTACCATTTTCTCAGACAAATCATCTCTTCAAAATTAATCTAAATATGGATATAACCCAATGCCTATCATTTTCTCAGACAAATCATCTCTTCAAAATTAATCTAAATATGGATATAACCCAACACCCATCATTTTCTCAGACAAATCATCTCTTCAAAATTAATCGAAATATGGATATAACCCTTCAATAAAAAAATATAGGTACAGTACTACTTATTTTATGACAATTTTTTTGTTTGGGTTTCTACACCAGCTACATTACTAGAGAATTAAATACTACCATTAAGCATGAAGTATTAACATATATTCCTTTCTTTTAAGCCATTTATTATTATTATTATTTAATAACTAATCGTGCAATTAATAACAAAGTCAGCCAATAGAGGGCGCTTAGATGCACTCATTTATAGTATAAGAAGTCACAGTGCATCACATCAATATTTCTTAACAGTTCTGACTCATCACAAATTTTTTTTCAAAGCTGTAATTGAAAGATGCATTTATTATAATAATTCTTTCTAACATTCTTAATATATACCACACAGAATTTGTTACTTATAACTGCAAGAGATTACTCGACAGTTGAAACTGAGAAATAATAATAATAAAGCAATGTTAAGTGACATGAAATCATTAAGCATAGTGAATTTTTTCAACTTAGAATAAGTGATATTTATCACCAAGTTTGCAAGTACAGGACAAACAACTGCTTGCTTTAATGGTTATTTACTGTAGCAGCATCAATTCTAAAATAGGCAATAATTATATTTTAAGCACAGGTTTAGTGCAACTGAGCACTTAATATATCACTTTTTTTGCTATATATGCATTCAGCGACTTGAAAAAAAATAGTTCATTTAACAGTAGGAGTCGAACTCTATTCTTATCAAAATATGCAACTATATATAGTCAAAATAAGTCATAGATCACATGACCCTATTCTCTTAAGCTTGCAAGTTATAAACAATGAGGATTGCCAATTCCTCAACAAGCTTTGTGATAAATGCTTAGCCAGAGAAAGCATTTAAAATATCTTTGTCAGGACCCCCCCCCAAACTTCTGGCCATGGTTTCGTGCTTTGGCACTCCTTAGAGAGATGCTAGGGTAGGTTCAAACTAGTCTGAACCTACCCTTGCACCATTCTGAGGAGTGCCAAAGCACGAAACCATGGTCAGAGGTTGGGGGGGGGTGTCCCCCCGACAGAGATATTTTAAATGCTTTCTCTGGCTAAGCATTTATCACAAAGCTTGTTGAGGAATTGGCAATCTTCATTGTTTATGCAACTAACTATATACATTTATATAATTCTGTCAAATATCTTGGATAAAATTATTTAGGAAACACTTTTAATTATTTATGTAAATAAAATGTGTATATATTGTTTTTATGCAAATCATAACATCCTTCAATACATGAATACCAGTTTGATATGAGAACAAAGACATCTGTTATTTGTTTATTATTATTTATATATGTAAATAATAAATATATACATAAAGAAGTTTTTATTGTCAACCAGAAGACGTGAATTTAAAACAAACAACTGAATCGCCAATACATCTGTTATTTGTTTATATGTGTATAATATATAAATATATGCAGAGAAGTTTTTATTATACATTAGATTTGTTTTAAAACAAATCAACTACAATCCTATTTTTATATTTTTTGTAATGCTTCATCTACTAACAGTGTGAAAAAATTGTGGTTAAACTATTAACCTAAGCACTGTAGTAAGATATTGTAATAGCCCATATCAAATAGGAAAAAAATTATGATTAATTTCAAATTAGAATGAGACAGTTTTTTTTTTAATTGGGAAAAATAAAATCAAATTAATATAATTTTAAATAATGCAAGAATTAATGGCCAAGCAAAACAAAAAATAATATTCACCTTATAATATAAAAGCTATTACTTCATAATAACCTAGATTAACCTACTGTGATTCCATGCCTAGAATGCTTATTATTAAAATTATTTTATTATATATATTAACATAAAGACAACTGATATCTATTGATTACTTAAGGTTATATAACAATTTTATAGTAGAATGAAGAGAAAAGCCTTGGAACTGAGATTAAGATGAGAAGCTATATGATATCAGTGAATTTATATTACTATAATCTGTAATTTTTTCACAAATTTCATATAAAATTTTATTTGCTTTCTCTAATTCAATTTTATCTACTGCTTTCTGCATATAACACCTATTGGATAGTTAGTAAACATAAAAATTACGACATTAAAATGTTAGAAAAAAAAAGAAACTAAATACATATAGAGATAAATCATCTCAATATAAATAGTTGGGGGTGTGTGTTAATTTTTTCTTAAATGTAAAATATATAGGGTATTTGAGTACAGACTTTCACACAACCAATCACTCTCCAATCTCATAACACTGATACACTTGAACACATATATGTTGAAAAGATTAATCACCAATATACATATTTCATGCTAAACCAGCAACCATCAGTTGGTCCACATTATCATCTCTACACATATATGCAGATTTTCAATTGGAAGGACAGTTGGAGTGTGGAGTGGATTGAAGCCTGTCCATTAAAGTATGAAGATTGGCTATCTTAATATATATCAGAGCACTTATTGCATATAGTTGTAGAAATGATAATCTGGAGCACCTGATGATTGCTTGTTTGGCATGAAATAAGTATATTGGTGATTATTTATCTTTTGTATCAGTGTTATGAGATAGAGTGGTGTGTTGTGTGAAAATCTGTGCTCATATACCTTATATATTGATACAGGCCTATAATAAGCCTGTATTTCAATTATTACATAGTAGAGGTGTCTGCCCATACCTCGTACATGTATTAAATGGATTATGTCCTGTACATGAGGCGTCAGATTGACTTTAGGTCAACATGGGTGTGACAAGAATTTTGGCTTCAGGGTAGCCTTTGAACATCCCATCATCAGATTTTCACTTGGATGAACAGTTGGAGTATAGAGTGGATTGAAGCCTGTTTATTAAAGTATGAAGATTGGCGACCTTAATATACATCTGAGCACTTATTGCATATATGTGTGGGGATGATAACTTGGACCAAGTGATGATTGCTGTTTTAGCATGAAATATGTATATTGGTGATTATTTATCTTTTCAACATATATGTGTTCAAGTGTATCAGTGATATGAGATAGAATGGTGAGTGGTGGGTCATGTGTAAGTCTGTGCTCATATACCCTATATGTTACAAATATTGTTACAGGTCTATAATAAGCCTGTATTTCAGTTAAATGTGAAAATATAATAAAAAAAAAAAATTGTAAAAACAAAAGCTAAATAATTAGTTCTATTTTAAGAATACTAAAAAATAAATGACATTTTTTTTTTTCAAAAGACAAATGTATGCATATCTGTATACATTTATATTGTAAATTACATACAGGTTTATATAAAATTATCTAATAGAGCTTAAGACGTTGGAAATGGGAAATTATTATAAATTTTATATGGCATAATAAACAGAAGTTTTAAATACAAACAGGATTACCCTTTTATCTCAAAGATTTAAATCTCCATTTCTGGAAAGTTTTTTTTTTTAAAAAAAAATTGTCACAGCATTATTTTTTTAATTTCACAGTAAGGATAATGCCTGCGAGATAACAAAATATTATTTTTCTTTACTGACTTATTACAAATGAGTTTCCTTTTCCACAAAAGTATTATTACTTTATAGATTTCTGCCCTAAGCTGGTATACATTTGTCCTTTTGAATTTAGGCTGAATAAAATTTGGGATTTTTTTTTAAAGTGTCATAGCATCGGCCGGGACACGAACCCGCAACCCGGGCAACCGCCTTCAAGGCAGTCGCTCTGACCTCTCGACCACCAATGCAAGACATATCAAACCTAGATCATTATCTTTTAATACTGATCAATAAATGAATACCAACCTATTTTTAATTAGGAGATAAAACATTTAAACCTATATAATCCAACTTGTAAGACTGGTGAGTAATTTTTTTCCTGTCAATGGGTTATTTTCAAGTTTTTCACCTTACTTTCCCCTCTTATGAGCTGGATACACAGGTTAATGCTTCAGATTCTCAATTTTCTGACACACCTTGGGCTCAATTAGTACCAGTAATTCAATTTTTTTATCTTAAAATCTTATAAAAGCATCACTAAAGCTCGACAAAAAAAGGAAAAGCCATTGCAGCCACAATATATAAAAATAGACACAAGTATTAATCATTTTTTTATGAAACAATTTTATTTCCTGTTTCTATAAAAAAAAAAATCCCCATCAGTTATGATTTTGCTTAAACAGTATTCTCTTTAAAATTTAAGCTATTCACAAATTTACCAGCACCCCCCCAACTGACTTGAAACTAATGAACATTGCCAATTGCTCAACAAGCTTTGTGATAAATGCTCAGCCAGAGAAAGCATTTAAAATATTTCTATTAGGTAACCCCCCCCCCCCAAAAAAAACCTCTGACCATGGTTTCGTGCTTTGGCACTCCTCAGAGGCGCTAGGATAGCTTCAGACACTATACCATGGTCAGAGGTTGGGGGGGGGGGTGTTCCTGACAGATATTTTAATTGCATTTTCTGGCTAAGCATTTATCACAAAGCTTGTTGAGCTAATTAGCAATGCTCATTGTTTATATCTCACTATCTAAGACTTATTTTGACTATTTTTAATGAACATTTTATTTTTAATAGTATAGTATAATAAAAATATAATAATCAGGGTTAGAAATAATTTGATAACATCTATCCAAATAAATGATTAGTAATAATCGATATTTTACCAGAAGTGGATGACATTGAAAGTCATAATGCAGAAAGTTTGAAACTTGTAAATCAAATAATAATAAATATGTGGGATAAAGATGTGTTAAGGGAATTTGGATATACAAATTTAGCAAACTTTTGAATGACTATTTATGAGAATCAAACAGAATTTCTTCGGCAGATTAGTAACCATTGTCAATCATGATAATGAATAATTATTATCCAATTATTCATTATGTTTAATTACATTCAGTAATATTAACACATATTACACAATTAAATAAAAAGAAATAAAGTTGAATTTACTCCATGTGCGTGTTTAAGTTTAACCCCCCCTCCCCCAAGAGATATATTAATCTTTAATTGAGGTTTAAAGTCTATATCGTGCTACAGATAATCTCTAGTTTAATAAATGATTAGTGATAATCATTACCGTACTTATCTAGAGTGAATCATGTCAAAGTTATGGGTGGGCTAATTTTGACACTTGCAAATTAAAAATTATATTCCCATTTTTACTTTGGGATGAAAAAATCTTTCAGAAAATGACTGAACATGAACCTGAAATGATAGAACCTTAAAAAATAAAATCCTATCTTCTAAGATCAGTACTAATTGATGGGTTCAATAATTTAATTGTCACACAATATTAATATTTAATGTACTTGCAATTAATCTGTTGGACAAGATATTGCAGTAATACATAATCTGAATTCTTTCTATTTTGTTATTAGAATACAATAATCTAAAAAAAAAATTATAGAAATCAGTATGACATTTTGTAATCTCACAGAATAATAGATAAAAATTTATTGAGGTTTTTACCTTCCCACATTGTTTGATAAAATACTGAAGAATTTATTTCCTTTTTTAAACATTAAGCTTAACATCAAACCTAATCATTATTATCTAAAAAATACATTTATAATAGAGGGATCGATAAAAAAAATTAATTTGATAGTAGATATTTATATAAGGCTTACCTGTTGCACAAAGTGCTATTAATGTGTGTACATGTTGTTTTACTTTACGAACTCGTTCAATATTCACAGGTAACCGACAAAGAATCTGGTCTAAAAAGTCTAAAGGAGTAATAGCTGATAAGTCCCATTTTAATTTATATAATACACACAGTTCCCATTGCTGTAAAAAGAAAAAATAATAATAGTAAGTCGTTATCAAAGATTGTAATTTATTTTTTAAAAACGTAACAACGTAGTCTAATTATTAACTGTAAACATCTCATGCAACTTAATAATTATTCATAATTATACACAAATTAGATTTCTAATACTATGCGTAAGATACATTCCATAAAACAAATCTCACATTACACAATTAAGCATATAATTCACACAACAAAAGCAAACTTTAATAAATAAAATTAGACTAGTCTACTTGTAATTGTTTTGCTTCATGATTAATAATAAATCATATATGATCTAATCCTTCAATTACAAAAAAAATCAAGTCAGATGTCACACGATCTAATTTAATAAGCTTGTATTTACAAATGTTATATATATAGAACTTGCTATTTAATTAAGACAGCTGGATTGGAAGACATGGATGTCTGAAAATTTCGGAGTGCTGGGCTTGTCCTGGTATTTTTAATCTAATGGTTGAATATCCTAGCACCTCACTGACAATGCCAGTAGCAGAAACCGGTCTGGGGATATTCTGCAAAGCTTGTTAAGAGCTTATTTTGCGAGCTTTATATATAATTCTTCAATTGAATGCCCTGTTAGGCAAATGCAGTGATAGTGTCGGACTGAAGTGTAGCCCTCGAATCAATTCTAATTCCTGAGCGATATTCATTATCCTATTCAAATGAATGATCTTTAAGATTTCATTTCAAATAAAATAATCTACACACAAACACAACTGTTTATAAATTTCTGCAAAATCTTTTACACACAATTTTCTCATGAAAGTTAGATATAGTGCGGTGCTTAATGATGAATATATTCAACAATTGTAAATTAAAAATGCTATATACTACATAGTGGTCAACTTGCATTATTATAACAACAGGTAAATCAAAAACTGCACATAGGAAGAATACTGTTCTAAAATGTTTAACAGAAATTGTAGCTTTGTTGCATATTTGGTTTATTTTATAAAAATTACAAACACTAAATGTATTCTGTAAAATTGTTAAATGAAAAAAATATACCATATGCACTTTTTTTTCCTAGTAATAAATAGCCAATTAAATTTGACAGCAGCATAATGCCATGAAACATCAAAAATTTAAGACCGCCAATTAAATACTAATGTGGTTATCATTTTATTTACCACTCTTCGACCAAACTTACAATATATATAAAATAGCGAATAGGATAGATTCTTGTTACGATATGCTTCAAATAAAAGATCAATAACAATTTAAAATTTCCAAGTCACATAAAATACTTAAAACTTTCAAATGTTTAAAATATGAAAAATCATCTAAATCTATATCTTCCATTTATTCAGTCAGCATTATGTGAAGAATCAATTATCAAAAAAATGTACATCTAAAACATTGGAATTTGAACTTTTTCAAAAATCTTATCGTGAAAGTTAATTTATTTCATGAATTATATACAGAGCCCCCCAAAAATAGCATAGTTATGCTAAAGGATTATAAAAGCAAATTACTGCAAATTTCAATTATAGAATTCTACAGATTAAATACTTAAGCCTGCTTTCAAATGGAAAATTGTTGTGCGAGATGTGCAATAGTGGACTGATGGACTCAATAGTTAAGTGTCGGGATCACAACCCAACTCATCACGACCAATGCCCGAACATTATATAATCTCCCAAATTAAGTAACCATTTAGATTTTTGTTTTTCTATAGGAAAACATTGAACATATATATTTTGTTAGATATTAAGACAAGATTTTATTTTCATATAGACAAGAATAATTTATTAAATATGACATGCTTTTGGGTTTTTGTTTTTTTTTACATATGAAACTTCTTCATTCTACACGATTCTTAAAATAATTAACAACTAGTGACGAAACATCCATCAATTATGAAAAGCTTTTATACAATATTTTGTTTTTATTATGTACTGTCTCCTGCACTGGCCAGTCATTGGGTCTGCATTAAAAAAAATACAGTTCCAAATCACATAATACATAGACAACAGTCAAAACATTATATACATATATAAAAATACATACTATAATTAAAAACTGTTAAGTAATTAGAATCATGTTTCACTTAAAGGATATTTAATAATCGTATGTTCAATTGTTTTTCAAGGTTATGTAATATTCAAACATCAACAGTTTTAATCAATTGACCAAATTGATTTTTTTATTTACCCAATCACGAAATCGAATGGTAATTTTTCTCTAATCCACTATTCTACCATTATGTTACATTTCGCAGGGCATAGGTATAGAAGAACAATGACTATCTAATAGTCTAAACATGTGATAATAATAAACGGTCAATAAAGTGATAAACGTACAAAAACTATAGTACTTTTTGTTAATATTTCCTCATATAATTTAAACTATTTCATTAAGCATATGAAAATTATTTACATTACTTTATACGCAACACATCTCTGATAGTGAGTTTTTTTTCTTAAAATACATTATATATATATATTAAAAATGTAAAATAAGACAAGATGTTTTACTTTTTTTAAAAAACAAAAAAAAAAACATGCTATATGATCCACAAGAAATTGCACATTTCTAACTAGGATGGTCAAATGCCAGAAGGCAATGATTAATAATTTTCCTTCCTTGATAATCTTCTAGTTAAGACAAGTTACATACCTACTTACCAACTATCTCCTCTATGGCTAATTAAATTAACTATTTGAAAAGAAAAAAAATTCTAAACTTGCTTATAACCTGGAAAAAAATTAAGTTTCAAGATGTCGATTTGTGATTATGAACAATTACGGATAGATGCAATAACCACACTGTAAGATTACTACATGCCTAGCACATAAATTTCTGAATTACATTTCATGATCCGTAGTTTCCAAGTAGTCAGAGATTTGGCACAAACACAGAAACTAGACAAGAATTATATAATAATGGATCTTAAAAGAGTGTTGTTCATTACAAAAGATTACTAACTTTTTTTTTCTGAAATGGTTTGAATCAGCAAATAATTGCCTAAAAATGTTCTGCCTTTTCATATACAATAAATCTACTAGAAATTAAATAAACAAAGCTTTTTTCCTACTAATATAAATATATTTTTCTAGAACTGATTAAAACAGATATAAAAATGCTCAGAACTATATCAATTAAATGACCGTGTTTTCCTAAGTGCATGGTAAAGGCATTGCTTATCAAGGTAGTGATTTGGTGAGTAGTAATTTTCCTTCTTTGTTTTACTGTTGACTTCAGCCGGATACCTTTAAGCCAACCACTAAATGAATGGTTGAGTTGACTAAGATTTAGCTGTTTGTACACCAACAACTAAGCTTAATATTCTTTTCATATACTAATACTTAGGATGAAAAGAGGATCATAATATTTTCAAACTTGTAGATGTTTACATCTTGTGTGTGCATGACGTTAAACATATTGGAAAGAGAATTTATATAGTAAGAAAAATTCAAAACAATAAATTAATGGATTTCAATTAAAAAGAATAACTATGACTTAATATTTTGATAAGGCAGATGATTTCGATTATTCATTTTCAATATCGACATTTTGCAGAATTTAAATATTTTGGCCATTTAATTTCCCTTTAAAGTACCTCCTATCAATGTCTAAAAACACAGTACATTATGGACTCAATAGCACCACAAATGACATGTTTGAAGGGCAAATGCTGCATGACATCATACTCAAGAGTTAAGCTATTATTTTAAACCGTTTATAATATTAAATTAAATATTTCCCACAACTTCCAAAATTAATAAATCATGAGTAAAAAAAAAATTGGTTGAATATTCGATTGGCTATATCAATCGTGCACAATTTGTAGGTTCAATTCCCTTTTTTTTTTTAAAGAAATTTTTTTTAAAATAGATGTCACATAAAAATAAAATGTTTTTGTATGAATCAACTTTTTTAAAATTATATAATTGGTTTCACAAATTTCATTTCAAATTATATGTTCTTAATACTAAAATATTAAGAAAAATATAAATTTATATACGTATTAATTAAAACTATTGTTTTATTATGAATATCCTTATGTACTCCTACTTCCTAATTTAGGCATGGTAAAATCAAATAATAGTTCGCTTCAAATTTTCAGCTGAGTAAAAGGGTTGCACACAACCATTCTACATTATAAAAAAATATCTGACAAACGGCCAAGCAATAGCCATACTATTAGTGATGGAAGGATTTGTGTCTTATTGCCTTGACATTCCTGACCAGATACATAATTCTTTTAATTACCTACATTAAATATGAAATTAACATGTACATTAAATATTTTGAATTTTATTATGGAATGCAAAGGATTATTGCCTGGCCAATAAGAGAATAAAGTATTTTGTTACATATTAATAAAAGAAATGCTACCATCATTTTTCATGTTAAAATTCAAGTATATAATAAACAGAACGCACGTTCTAGTAAAAAAACATGAAATATTACTATGTAATTTTATTTTATTTACACATGTGTTGATATTATAGTGTAATGTTTAAATAAACAAAAAGAAAATATTAAATTTTGTTTACAAATTTCCAGTTAATAAAATTAATATAAAACTTTTTTTTGCAAACATGTGGCATGTCATACAGGTTATGACTAGCAATCTCTGAACACCCAATGATATACAGAAAGTTATCTTGCAAAAAAACTTTGCTCAACAGATTATAAGACAATTAAATCCAAAGTGCTACAGGTATTATTTTTTATATTAAATTTAATATTGTAATTAGGCATACAGAATTAAAAATGAATTAATATAGATTCAAAAAAAAAGTTTAAAATAAAAATTAAACTATAAGAAGATACTCTTCCTATAGATTCACTTTATTGTGTTCTTACAATATAGGATCTTCATATTATTAACTGGGACCTACAAATCATCAAGGAAAATTGAACATTGCAAATAAAAAAAAAAACATTTCCAGCCATCAATTTGACTCATTGCAGCTAGCAATTGACAGTGCAATGTTACAATCTCCTGGCTTTGAGATCAGTGTAGGCATAATCATCTGAATGGATAACTTGTCATGTACATTTCTCTTTCGATGATGGGAATGAGGACCAGCCTGTCCAGGCATGGGCCACAGAAGTAATAGCAACCTAACTCTCTTTTCAACCCAAACACCCAGTATCCATCTACTCAAGGCCTGTGATTTTTTTCGGTTTATACCACGGACAGTGGTATTATACAACGTGGACGGTTTATCACTTGGCATCATCCTGGTATGGTTATACTTGTAATGACTGGCAAACCTGGCTTCATCTGTTTGGATTAGTTCGTGTGTACTCATTATTTGTTCTATGGCTTTGACGGAAAATCTCCCTATAAAAGTTAAACCAATCAACCACTGCTGAGGAAAATTTGGTGTTCATCTTAGCGATTTTTCGCAGTCCATCATGAAAAATTAGCTCCAAAATTTTGCAGAGGCTCAACTTGCTACTTATTCAGCTACTGTCATCAGTGTAGTGAAAACAGAGATTGCCACTTCAGACTGAATAGCTGGTTCGAGTCTTAACAGTGCAAAAATCAGCACCCATACCCCCTTGACATTCTTTTCTGTGGCATAGAAAACTTGCAATTGCCACAAAGCATTTTATAGTCCATCTTATTAGGAAGAATGCATTGTTAGAGAAAATCCAATGTGGTCTCCTCACTGACAACTATTTGTCCATAAAATATCTTCAGGAGCACATCAGAAATATACAATCATAAGGTCTAAAACTTTTCCTTTTTCCTGCTTATAAGTCACTGATCACAATTTCTTCAAATTTATTGTTAATATTGTTTAACGGAAAAATTGCAAAAAAATTTCTCGGCAAAATAAATAAAAATTTTGTCACTATCCAATCAAAACTTGAAAAAAACAACGAAATTCTCACATACTTATTCTTATTTGAGAAACAGGAAAAAAATAAACAAAGATCATGAGATAAAGTGCTTGGACAAGTTTGTTCCCCCCCCCCCCGTTTACAGGCCATATTCACAATTCTATTTACGATTTTATTATTATTATTTAATGGGAAAACAAAAAAATAATTTTTCAGTAATTGAATAACTACAAGATTGATAACAAAGCAACACCATATATCTATTGCTCATGTTATTTACTGAAAAAAATAAGTCTATTCCAATAACCACAAGATAAAAAAAATATTATATATTTATTATATTATTTAGTGCAAAGAATGAACCAAAACCATTGTTTGTTCCATGTATCTTAACAACACACACACAATCCCAGAAACCACACTAAATCAGTATCGGCATAATATTTAATTACTGGGGAATGGGGGAATTGTAGACATATTTTAAAATAACAACTATTATTAATTCTAGAAAAATTTCCCAAAGAACCCAAACATAAAAAAAACTAAACAATAAACTGATACTCTTTGGAGATTTTGAAAATGGTAGCTAGTTATCTCTTGTAAATAATAAACCGGACTGAAAAACTATTGAACTATTATGTAAATTTATAATTTTTCCAGAACATTTATATTTTCAATTAATTATGAACTTTGATAAAGTTGAAAATTTCCTCTTTTTTTTTTTTTGACATTAAAATCAATGTATTATGTAGGAAGTTTTAAAATTTGTTGTCATTAAACAAATATTACGACTAAATATGGATTTGTGCACTTGGAGAAACTTAAGTTTTTTAGCTAAGCTATGCTAAAAAAGCATTGAATTCGAAGATAGTCAACAAAAGAAAAAATAGGTGGGAAAATGGAAAGGCCATGACCTGCATGATGGTTTCTCTGCTCTATCTATTCAGTTTAGAAAATATTGATATTTTTCAAAGCTTAATTTCTTTTATCTTGTATCGTCAGTTAATGGCCCCATTGCTCAATTTTAAATCTATATTAATATACTTTCTATCTGTCTTTTACATTTGTAATTTCTTTACATTTTATATTTCAGTTCAATCTCTCCCACTTGCACTACACCATTCTTTATCATTTACATAAAGCTACTCATAAAACTCATTTATTCATTTGATGTTCTTATACCACTGGGTCGGCTGCTATGCCAGAGTTAAACATTATTTTCTTTTACAAATTTACCCAACCTCATTTCACAATCATATTTTTATTGCTTTGCAATAAAAATAAATTTACATGTCTCAGTAGTGTAATAATTTAAATGGTGCCAGGAATAATTGAATGTTTTATTGTTAGGGAGTTTTAAGAAGTTCAAGCACAGAAATGGCGGAACTGGCCTAAGATTCATGGCGACAGAGTTCCGAAGCCTGCCATTTTATCACTGCATCAAATTTGAGAGTTCGTAGAAGTTTGCGCACGAGAAAGAATAACGGGAGCTATAACCATGGATCTTGATATCCAAGTCTATCACAGCACTAAACTATATACAGAAAACGCAGAATGAACCAGATTGGCAAACAATCACGGAAATACTTTCTATTTACTTTCCAAAAATTGCAGCCCTTGTATTTCATGAATTCATCTGGACTCTTCTTTTGATCATCTTTTGTAATATAATCTTTAAACATGGCTTACTAACATTTTTCTATTATAGATCTCATTTGCGTAATGTGTTGCATCCATCACCATTTACTGAAACTTCCCTTTTTAAAAATTCCTGGAAAACTAGTCTCCAGATTTTACAAACAATAATTCTGATCAAGATTTCATGCTTTTCATTTCAACACACTTTAATTATTGAAAACATATTATGTCCAAACAGATGAAGCTAAATTGTCTTGCAACAATTTTGTGATCTATTTTAACCATAACAAATAGTAGATAGCTTAATTCACCCAAGTGACTACTGATTGGAAAAGATTTTAGTAGTTTTTCCATTCCAATTTACACTTCTAGCTAAAAATAAGTGAATATTAATTTTACAGCCCAATCTGAATGGCTGTATAAAAAAACAACAACTGTGGCATGCATTTGGAATCTGGGAAAAATTTATGAGATTTAATCAATCTGGATTTAAATCAAAGATTTGGCAGAGTTGATATGCTAATCACAATGCCATATAATTCTTTGTATTTAAAAAAATCCTATTTTTTTTATTATTATATTTTAAGAATACACACATACAAAAACTATTTCTATTAAGTAATGCATTACAATGAACTCATTATACTTTCCAAAATTTATTTTGGTCAGCATACAAGGGGGCGGGGTGCATTTCATAAAAATAAATTTAAAATGAGCCTGACCTATTGAAGCCTCCTTAAAAAAAAAAAAAAAAGATTTTAAATTTACAGAAATGGTTTCCAAATTCTTGGAGTCTAATTATAATCACTATTTTACTGCTCATCTCTCTATCACCTTAATTAGTTGAGAAATTTTAGTCAGTACCCCCAGGAGATATCTACTTCCTCTACATTAATAAGGAAAAACAATATACTGAAAAAATTTAATCATCCCTCCTTGTTAATAACAAAATGTGAAATTTAGTACTAATGTTAAATATACTCAAAAAATTTAATAAAAACAAAACCAAAATTACAAACATTTAAATATCTAGAAAAAAAGAAGAAAAACAACCTACAAAAAGCTTAAGTAAATCTGGATATCAATACATAAACTACATATATAGACTATGATTACTAAATGAATATATTTACAAACCTTAAGAAGAAATGCATAAATATCTTACAATCAAATAAACTTTACATCTATTGAATAAAGAATTTTTTTTTTTATTTAATTAGCATAGCTTAACTATTAAGATATAAAAAAAAAACTCATAAAATTTTAAACCACATAGATTATTAGTGACTTCAGTAAATCCAATTCTGCCACTGAAACCATAAATCATTAACAATGTAGTTCATAGTTTGGATAATGTTTACAAGTAGATGAGCATAATAACCAGGAGTTCTGAATCTGTTTATGAGACTCCAGTTGCGCATAGAAAGATCAACTTCAGCCTGGCTTTATGGTTGAATCTGGAAAAAGAAATTATTTGGAATCTCATAATTCCACTTTTTAGATCATAATTTTTGAATGCAGATTCTTGATTAAATATCCAAATCAGGGACCTTGATTTGAACAGTCTTGGGTAAATGGATGACAATCTTATCATAGCCCACCTGAAAGTGACAGTGCAATATTACGTAAAAACTATTATCTGCACATGGAAACCAGACTTCTTGATAAACCCCTGGTTAAGACAATACATTACCAATTACTGATAACTGGTCAGTTGCTCTTTGCCAAAAAAAAAAAAACGAATTCAATATATTTTTTTAATATAACCTCTATTTCATTCATATTTATAATCAATTTCCTGACAAATCCGTAAAATGCCAAAAGTTTTACATTTTATTCCATTTATGAGCTTAAAATTGAAAGATCACTTTCAAATAAATAAATTCTTTTAAGAATGCTGCCATAAATTATACATTGGAACGATCAATTAAAATCTATTTTTAGTTGAGTACGAAGTCTTTAAAAAATTCAAATATGTTGTTCAATTATAAATTTACAATTCTCATTTGAAGTTATTTATGACATTAATTTCATCATTTTGTAAATATTGTTTAGTATAAGTATACAAAATAGGACCTAATGAAGATATTCATTACAATATGCCTACATTTATTTTTCATTATTACTCTTTATTTTGCTGCTATTGAGAATAGTTGGTAGGATAATCCAAAATATAAAGTACTATGCATATAAACATTCAGACCCGTTACTTCTAATTACAACTGTTGTGTTATCATTGATTTGTAAAAATCAATGGCAAAATGTGTATCTGGCTCTTCACTGGATGTAAAACAGGAACATGTTCAAAGCCTCATCACGTGGAAATTGTTTCGTATCACTATTCATCTGTGAAGAATCATTAAAGGCTTTTGCCCTGCAAAGGACCATTAAAATGCTGCCCCCCCCCCCAATTCCTACATAAAGAGTTGGAGTGGATTGAAGCCTGTCCATTAAAGTATGAAGATTGGCCATCTTAATATATATCTGAGCACTTATTGCATATATGTGTATAGATGATAATCTGGATCAAATGATGATTGCTGTTTTGCATGATGATGATGATTATTTATCTTTTTGACATATATGTGTTCAAGTGTATTAGTGTTATGAGATAGAGTGGGGAGTCATGTTAAAGTCTGTGCTCATATACCCTATATATTACATAAATTAGGTATTTTTCCAAAATATGTATATACAGTACACACACAAGCAAAAAACAATTTTTCAAAGTACTATTTACTTAGCATTAGAGAATATAGACATAAAAATTTGTCAGGTGACAAATATTATAGCCACCATTGAAACGTGAGAAAAAAAATCTATTTTAACCAGAATTCAAATATAAATTTTTGGATAAAATTTTATTACATTGACTATTTTAATTAATGACAAAAACCTAACAAAGAAACTAAAAACATTGCAATTATACATTTTAATAACAGGTGCATTGACATCTGCAATTAATAAAGATTACACGAGGGACTTTGTGATGTAATAATTATCTACTTATCATGCCTAAGATCTAGAGCTTGAATTTAAATGAAAAATTAGGTTTTTTTTTTTGTTAAATTCTAAAAAAGCTCAGGATTCCCCTCCCCTTTCCTCAATCCCTCAAGAAACCAGTCTATGCCCAATCAAGACAGCTCCAATTATTGCCACATAGCTAGAGTCGAATATTTGATTAATCCGATTAGTAATGTCTTTTTCATTATTACCTTATAGAATAATTTAAAAAGGCTATTGTACGGAAAAGTACTATTTAATCAACATATCCACAGAAAAATCATAGTTTAGTTGAAACCACCGTACATCAATTCCAAAACAATAACTGACAAATATAATACCTGCAAATATTAACTGTGCCTGTAAATATATGCTTGTTCAGTAATTTTAAGTCTTAACTACATTTAATATTCCTCCTTTTTAATCTTTTATATAATGATATTACTAAATGCATTTAATAACTTTTTCCATTTACACTTTATTCAATATAACATTGTAGACCTATTAATCTGAACTTCGTATATAATCCATTTTCTCTTGATGAAAAAATTGCACCCGAGCAGAAGAAATATTGTATTCCACACTTGATAATTTTCATAAGGAATACGTTGGATTTTTGGAAATTCGTTGCACATTACATATTCATAACGGTAACAGTTGTAGAATAACTGCATTTACGGGCGCTTCTTTTCTATAGAAAAGTTAAGGTGTTTACGCACGTTAAAAACTATTACAACCAAAGGATAAATAGTACGAATCGTAAACTAGTACTCTCTTGACACAATAGCAGATTTAAAGATGATTTAAATAATCTCGTGTTTTAAGTTAAAAAAAAAAAAAATCATAATAAATTGAATGAAATCCACATTATGATATAAGAATGATCTACATCTAATTATTAATTCTATAGCCAATATCTTAAAGAAAATCACACGTAAATTATTTTCATCTTAATTTTTAAGACATAAAATACATATATATAAATTCTTAAAAAACACAAGGGGGGGGGGCATTTATGTGTGTAACAGCTGACAAAAAAAAAATGCAAAGGTGTTCCCATGCTAGATGAGAGGATATTTTCAAATTATAATTTGTTCCTCTTTTCAAAATTAATAATAAATAGGGTTAAAATCGCAGCGAGTAGACTTCTATTAGTCAAAAACGACCTCATTCGGTAGACAAATGAAATAATAAAAAAAATCAACAAAAAGAATACACCTAACATTGAAGAATGTTTTTTTTTTTTAAGACATAAACTTGCTTTGAGAACATTTTTTTTATTAATGGATTGGCCTACCAAAATGATTATGCTGCTAATAAATTATTTACATTACTTATTTTTTGAAATTAAAAATATACCCAGAACTTCAAATACATATAATGGTGAAGGAGAGGGTTGTATTTTTTTTTTTTTAAAAAAAACCAGACAATTATATCGAGAGTTGTCATCAATGACCACTTCCTTCGCTGTTTGCTAGATGATTGCGAAGCTTATGTCTTTGAGATCACAAGATCATGTGAATATCCCACCCCTTAAACGACAACACGCTACTCCTTTATGCAAGAAAACGATGGTATCAAATTTAAAGCACAGAAAAAAAAAGGAACAAAAAGCATTCGAATTGGAACAATGAAATAAATCTTAAAAATTTATTTTTATACAAAAATTGATAACTAAATAATTATGTACAAAAACAAATTACTGCATAGATAAAACATTTACCAAAAGAATGAATGAAATAAATAATTTAAAGAAATATGAAGCTTAGAAGGCATTTATGTGATGAATTATTTCGACATGCAAACAGGTGGCTGATGCAGCGACTTTTATAAGATCAGAAAGAAATATTTTATTTACTTTTTAATAACTTGAATTGAAATTATTTTAAAATTAATATTTTATCCTTAAGTAATTCAATAAAATCTATTTTTGAAAGAAAACAATCTGAAAATTAGAAAATCGAACTTTTTTTTAACAAGTGCGCAGTAGCGTAAGCATTCCAAAGCATTCAGTTTTACTCAAAGCAATAACAATAATTTAATAATCATTCACAAATATAAAATATAAGGTAGTAGCAAGTACCATTAATTCTTCTAATGTGATGGAGTAATCCGTATATAGACAAATTTTTTCAGCAGTGATTGGCCGAGTTTCCTTTAGTTTCGATGCTAAAAACATACATACTGCTCCTAGTAACTGCAGTTGCGACTTTCTTATATTCATTATCGATAAAATTCTATCCAAATAGTTGATTGCTAATGGGAAAACGTCTTCTTCACAATGAAGTTCCTCACACACCTATAAAAAAAAAGTAAAAAAAAAAAGAAAAAAGACAGAGAAAAAATAACTAAATTAATAACGTCAATTTCCATAGAATATTTTATATAGACTGGTTCATTCAACATGTCGATTCAACAAGGTTATTTCCTTCTCAATAAAAAAATATTTTAAAAATAGAATTACACTTTCAAACTTTTAAAAATGTAATAAATTGTCATTATAAGTAGAATTTAAACCTCTTAATTTACAAATTAAGCCAAATCATGGCAAGAAAATTCGATTTCGAAAGTTTGAATGAAACGCATATGGAAAATCAAAAAAAAAAGAAAATGGCGGTGAGAAAGTTTTACATATAAAAAACACTATAGAAAATCAATGAAAAGTTTTACTGTCATTAACATATAAGTATACATTATAGTACTTTTCTTTCTAAAATAACATTTTGCAATAAATTTAGAAAAGTAAAGTTAAAAATAGGTTAAAATATTTTTTAAAGAAAGTTGCGCATTCCGATGCATTACACCTACCTCTAACATCCATTCCGCTACAACTTTTCTCATATGTGGTTGAACTTCAGTTTGCACACATTTAAAATAAGTACAAGAAGGTGAATATCTTTCTTCAGAATCTAATAAACTTTGTAAAACACGGTCATCATGCAATAATACCGGGTCCGGAATAGATCTATTAATACTGTCTCCTTCGCAGCAATATAATTCCATACTGTGTCTAAGGGCTAAACCTTACAGTGACGTACCGATCCAATAATGTATACAATCAATAAATAACTAAATCAGTTAGTTAAAAGAGGAGAAAAGTAATAGTAGTAAGAACCGTAATGCAAGATAATGAGTGAAATAAGCAAAATGTTACGTTTGGCCGGAACACTGCTCGTAAATTAAACAGTCGGTTCTTCGCAGACTTCTCCGGCCAACAGAGGTATGACAAGAATTGTACTGTTTCTCCAATCGGTAAATAATACAATTTACACGCCCACAATTGATTGGCATATAGTCTAGTTTCGTCACATGATTTAATCACGTGTTGTCGCCATTCTAACGCCTGAAAAAAAAAAGAAGAAAGCACTCGCCTTCTTACTCTAAAAAAAGGTTGCTGTATAAATGTTTATGTAATAGATATGAACTTAAAAGTTTAATAAAGTTTTTTTAAGAATATAAATATAGAAAGTTCTTATTTTGTATTTAAAAAAGAAAAACATTTATTTCTTAAATATAATGAAGAATCTATTCTGACGATTTCGCCTGAAGGAATTTTCGTTAGCTTCCTCGCAACATATACAGTAGATTTTTGAACAGCTGTTGCTTCGCTTGACAATACCTCAGCTTTTTATAAAAGTCAAATAACATTCTTTTTAAAACTCCGAATTGTTCTTTAGCTATTCATGATAAGACTTTATACGTGAATGCTTGTCTATTTAATTGATAAAACTAGGCTTCTTTATTCGGTCTTAAATTTTAAACTTATAAAAAGGGATATGAGGGGAGGGGCAATTTCAGTTATTTCTTATTTTAGAATTGCAAACAGGAAATTAATATTAAATATGTAAATAAAATTGAAGTAAATACTTAATATTCTACGATAGATTTAAAAAAACTGCAAAAAAAGTAATTCACCAACACGTCACGAATATTGCAAAAAATATTTAATTGTTTATACCATTTTTTATATAATAATGTATATTACTATTGCGTATAATTAAAACTCAATAAAAGAAATTACTGTACTTTTTTTAAAAAAAAAGCACAAAGTAAGTTTTAGAACTAACATTAAAATGTGAATTTCATTCATAAAAAAGTAGCTTGCGCATGCGTATCAAGTTGAAGTGTAGCAGAATTTGTGTAAGTTTCACGTTTATTTTTAGAAGAAAAAAATCTATTTCCTTTATAAATTAAAAGATGAATATTTTTAAAAATATATTAGTACTAGACATATATACATAATTCAAAATGTATACAACATTTAATTTATCTTTAATATGCATGCACTCAGGGTGTTTGGGATATAATCTTTTCTCTCTTTTTTTTTTAAAAAAAAAAAAAACATTTGTCAAACCTAACTATAGTATTAGCAAGAAGTTTTTCCTAAAAAATATAATTTATATTTACGGAGTATCTTAGTTTTATGATGTTGTTTCCCCACCATATGAATTTACCCCAATTTTATATTTGATTTTTTTTTACTGATACAAAGTATTTATGCAATTTCTAGATTAAAATGCTAAAAAAAAAAAAAATCCAAGATAAATGAAAAAAAAAAAAAAGATTTCATAGAAAAATGTGATTGTGTGTTTTTTTAAATAGATATGTATTGTAGTTTTGACATTTCGAAAATTTTCATTTCCGTTTCAGTTTATTTGCAACTTACCTACCACCACCCAATGACCCACAACACTAAATTATATTAAAACTAAAAGTAAATACTGAACTAAATTTTATCTGCGAGAAAAGCCATATTTATGTGTGCCGACCAAATGTAGATGCCCATGTTATGACATTTAATGTCTTTATTATGGTATAATATTGTTACATTTAATTGCCCGTTTTAAGCAAAACGGATATGTAGTTTTCAAAATCTTTCTATAAAATTTTATTGAAGTCCATATATTTATAGCAATATATCAAGATACAAATATAAACTGTCGATGTTTTATTTTTTTAATTAGATAATATTAGATAAAACACTTAAATTACATTTCTCGTCACGTTTTCCCAAATGATAGGCTTGTATAATAAGTCTATTAAATTGTGCAAAGTTTCTCATTTTCTTCTTTGATATGATCTTGATGAAACTGTCCCCGTTTGTAGGTTTGATTTTAAATCAAAGAAATAGACAAATATATTCAATTTATCCATGATACTTCTAAATATATATGTATATCATTTACTGGAAAATAATTTTTCAATGATTCTTCTCTTTTTCTTAACTTCCCATCTTCCAGGTATTTCATTCTTTGCACTACGGTCCAGATTTGGATAATCATAGCTATTGATTTTTCCGCATTCATATTCTTAAATCCTCATTTCTCCCTCCCACCTTAATCTTTAGTAATCTTTTAATTGTAGGCAGTACCATCGAGAGAGCATTTTTTCTTTATCTAGGAAACAAAATCACAATCAAAATTGATCTTTTATAAAGTAATAATATGTAATATATAAGGGATTCGAACTCAGACTTTTACACGACCTTCAGCTCTCCATGCCATCTCATTGCTGATCTATCTGATCACACATGTTGAAAAGATAAATGATCACCAATATATGTATTTCATTGTTGTTTTTTTAACTAAATGGCGCTCTTATATGAGGATTTTTATGTACATAATGTTCACAAATCTTAAAATGTAAATTGGACCTACACTTCTTTCACATCTTTCAGATGTTTATTCAGAGAAAATTTAATTTGTGTTGGAGCCTATGGAGAAATACAATTGGTAATATTATGATTCCTCAGCTTTTATAACTGATGGCTTTAAACATCATGAACATAATTTATGATAACAAGCAAAGAACATTGCATTCAGGCAATCGGGGCATAGAGACAACCCCTGACATGTTTTAATAAAAATTGTTTTACCATTGCTGGAGATTACCAATATTGGGTCATTTGCCTTTAGGTAAGATAAATCTTACCTATTTAGAGAATCCTGTTTTGAAATTAAATGTAAAAAGGCTGGTGAGAATCAAGGTTTTGGATATCTTGAAAGAAATTTCCTCTAGCTGTGGTATATTTAACCAAATCATAAAATAACTGCCAAAAACAATTCCAGTTGGGAAAAAGTCAGCAATTCTCTTTATCTTCCATATGTTTAAAAAGATATGGAAATTGATAGCAAGTTTTTGGTGATATTGAAAGAAAAATGGAGATCGACATTATAATGTTGCTTTTGTAAATAACATTACATTGTCCAGATGCTGGACATAGTAATGTTTTGGTTATTAATATGAAGAGTTAGAGAGGAAGAGCTAGGAACATCTTTCAAAGAATATTGTTAAGGATATCTTGAATATTCATTTCCTAAGCCATGATTTGTAAAATGAAAAAAAAAAAGGGTTTAATTAAGATAAAACTACAAGTTTTTTTTTTTATATAATCTTCTAAACGAAATTAAATTAAACTTAATAAACCAGTTATATTAATAAATTTGAACTTTCTATCTTGAACCAAAATGTAGAATCTACAGCCAAACCATAATTTATAAAATTATTCAATTAATATGGAAACAGTTATAAAAGATAAAAATAAATATCACCAAACATATCTCTAGAAGTTTTAAAACCACTTGATCACCATTCTTTATGCTGCCCAATAGGATTATGCTGACTGTGGTTATTAAAGAATCAAAGACACCAAAAAGTGTGGATGTTGAACTGAGTTCAGATCTATATGACTATACAAGCTAATGAGTTTGAATTGAAGTCATTATTGTGTTTTCATTTTGAACACAAAGCTTTATATTTAGCTAATAAGATAAAAAATGGCTGCTGAAGGGTTGCATTAGATCCTAAGATCTAGGTGCAGTGCTCTCAGATTCAAGGCTCCTCTCTAATGAAGGGCACAAGCTAGAAACTAGTCTGGAGATATTGGATGAATAGGTATTAGATAGGGATTTTATGCACAAACCTTCCTGCATCCTATAGAGAATTTTGCTTCTATAAAGTTTTAAAACTTAATGCATTCAATCATTTATTAAAATATTTATTGTCCAATATTATTATTATGTGTTGCTTACAATTTCTTTGAATGAATAATCTTAAGAATTTTGCCAGTAGTTGAAACATACTCAATTTAGACTAGAATGAAGCTATTATGAAAAATTCTATCTTTAACTAATAATATTGAAAAGAACTTTCAAAATAAACTGATGGCTGGTGCTTTATTATCTAACTTTGTGCTTATGATTGTGATTGGAGAATCATTGTTGAAATAATTCATTTATTTAACAAAATGATCTCCAATAGAAAAATTAAATATTTCTAAATGCTAATCATAGCAAATACAACATTTTATTTAGTATTTTCATCAATGAACTTTTAGAATCAGAATTTAGGAAATTCATTTATGGTATTGTATTGACTTACCAAAAGAAAACCTTCCTAGAAACAGCCAAGTGCAATGAAATCCTACAACGTTCAACTTTAACAATCTTTAAACAAGCACTCCATAAACTAAAAGTAGTCTGCATCAATAAACTGAATGATTTTGGTACTTACAAATGTTGTAGGATCACAGCTTAATTTATTTTTCTCGTCAATTGAAGGTTAGATCTAAATAATCTCTATAAACAATCTCCTTAGAAAATTAATTGGAGTTGTGATACAAATAGTCTAAGAACAATTTTTCTAGCACTTTCATATTCTGCTAATCTTGTTTAGAGAAAAAATATTTTCATTAAACTTCCGAATATGCAATTGGATATAAATTTGAGAAATATAACTGGGAAATTTCTTTTCAGTGTCTTTCCATTATTCTAGTCTTTTTTCCATTAGAAATCAAAAGATACATTGCCTTCCATAAATTATACAAAAAGTCATTAAATAGGTAAAACATTCTATTAACACGAACAGTTTCATCAACCAAAACACATCTTAAATCAAGATCTTTTGATTGTTCAGTCAAGAAACTTTCAAAGAAGCCAAGAATTGTAGCGTAAGCTATTTTTGTAAAATACCCAAACAATTTTTTTTCCGAGATGCAAGTATAAATCCAGTTGGATTTGATCTTCATAGTATATATTAGAGTCTTATCAATAGATTTAGGATCATCTATGATTTTTATACTTATCAATTTCAGAATTTGAATTTCTAGTTCAAAAATACAGCTACATAAGTCCGCTTATATAGCTTTAGAAAACCATAGACTATGAGTAACTAACAGAATTGAAGGATTTCGTAATTCCAAGATTGAATATACCTTCTACTTGAATCTCTAGATTTCTTTACAATAATTGTATTAATACATTGTACAGGCTTAAACCTGCATTTATATATGTAATATATGCAGGGTTCGAACTCAGACTTTCACACGACCCACCACTCTCAGTGCCATCTCATATTGCTGACCCATCTGATCACACACGTTGAAAAGATAAATAATCACCAATATACGTATTTCATGTTTAAACCAGCAATCATCAGTTGGTCTAGATTTTACTATTCTCACACATATATATAATCAGTACTCAGCTTTATATTAAGATAGCCAATATTTATACTTTAATGGACAGGCTTCAAACTATTCCAACTCACAACTCTTTAGCCTTCCATTTCATTGAAAATCTGATGATGGACCGTTCAAAGCCCTTGATAGTGCCAAGGTTGTCATCCTACCCATGTTGACATATTAGTCATTCTGACCCCTCATGTACAGGAAAATAATCCATTTATATATACATATGCAAGGGATGGGCAGACCTTTTACACACTATTTATATAAATTAATACATTGTACAGGCTTAAACCTGCATTTATAAATGTAATATATGCGAGGTTCGAACTCAGACTTTCACACGACCCACCATTCTCAGTGCCATCTCATATTGCTGACCCACCTGATCACACACATGTTGAAAAGATAAATAATCACCAATATACGTATTTCATGCTGGCATTGAGAGTGGTGGGTAGTGTGAAAGTCTGAGTTTGAACCCCAAATAATTGTATTATTAACTTTTTTTTTTTAAACAAAAAAAAAGTAATATCTTACAATTAATCTAATGTTATTAATTTATTGTTCATACCTTTGCCCATGCAAAAGAATATTCTATAGGATTAATCTATAAATTACAAACTATTATCTATTAAGGTTGTTTCTGTATCCACAATATATATATATATTTATCCTGTCAATAATTTTTCTATTATTTCCATTTTGTTGCCCCATAACAAAGTGCACTTACATTTCTGTGAATTTATTTAAATATCAGTATGAATCAAATGACAGGTATTTTATTTTTTTTATTTTTATTTTTACATAGTCCATTAATAATTGATAGCTATCTCTATAATATCCTCTTATACTTATTAAAAGTTATTCTCAAACTTATATCTACATAAATTTAAACATTTTGAAACATTAGGATCACTGGAATAGTTCTTTACTAGCTCCAAAGAGCTATGATAAATAAAGTGGTAATCACATTTCACTTTTCAAATATTACTACTCCATATTTCCTGTGCAGTCCATCCTGTTTCCATTTGCCCTGCACTTTTACAACACTTACCCAAAGATATCTGCACATGATGTTACAATAGATATACTTGACATGATGTTACAATAGATATACTTGCATTTGTTTTTATTTGCCCTATAACTTTTACTACATTTAACTAAAGATAATCTACCCATGATGTTCCAGTAGATATATCTGCATCCTGCTTACATTTGCCCTGTGCTTTTACAACACTTACCCAAAGATCTGCACAAGATGTTCCAGTAGATATATCTGCATCTGTTTTTATTTGCTCTATACTTTTACAACACCTAAAAATGATCTATCCATGATGTTCCAGTAGATATATCTGCATCCTGCTTATATTTGCTCTGTGCTTTTATAACACCTACCGATATCTGCACATGATGTTCCAATAGATATCATCATCATTATCAACCATTATCAATCCACTGCAGGATGAAGGTCTCTCCAAGTTCAATCCATCTTCTCCGATCTTTAGCTTCTCTTCTCCACATCACCCCTGCACACTTTCTCATCTCATCCATCTCACATGTGGTCTCTTTCTGGGTCTTTTACAATCTCTTGGAATCCAGTTTAAGACTTCAATTGTCCATCTATTATCATCTCTTCCAGCAATATGTCCAGCCCAACTCCACTTCAATCTATAATTTTTTCAATGAGGTCAGTAACACGTACATTTTTACAATACTTATCTAAAGTAGATCTACCCATGATATTCCAATAGATATATATCTGCATCCTGTTTCTATTTGCTCTGTGCTTTTACAACACCTAAAGATATCTGCACATGATGTTCCAGTAGATATATCTGCATCCAGCTTATATTTGCTTTGCACTTTTACAACACTTATCCTAAAGATGATTTCCACATGATGTTTCAGTAGGTATACCCTCATTGTTATTCAACACACATAAAGCAGAATTTCAATCTGTTTTTTATGAAGCCTGAAAAAAATTAATGAGTTCATGACACAAAGTTTATGATACTTTGAATAGTTCCACCTATCCATTTTCTTGATGTATTCCAGCTTTTTTTTTTCTGGCAATATGTTCTTTTTTCCTTTATATTTTTGTGGTTTTGTATTTTTTGTCAATTTTTATATATAATAACATATTTCTTTATTTTTTTCTATCATTTTTTATGCGTTTTGAATTTTTTGTTTTCATAATCTCACCTCCATGCATACTAGTCTCTCTTTTTTTTGTATGAATTGGTTGTTATATCTCTTCTGACCAATAGTCTTTTCCCAAGCTGATTTTTTCATATGAAAAACTTCATCTTATTCTTTTTTATAGCTGTCTGTATATAACAATGTACTTCCTGTTAACTATGCCTTCTAGTGGAAGACAAAAATGATGAAGTTGAGAGTTGAAAATCTATAATTTGAGAGTCAAACATTTCACTTCTGGTGCTCGTACCCCACGTTAACCTTCTGGTGACTAATGATCTGATTATTTTTAACATAGTTTTTCCATACTTTTATCAAATTATTAATCTCATTGCATGTGTATCTTCAAATATCATAGTAAAACATAACAGATTCATGAGCTGAAGATTTTTAGATCGAATATCAACCTGCCAGTTTTGGTGCAAGATTATGTAACTTCTCTCGCATCTAACAATCTGACTTTATACAAAACCTGTGTTGAACTGCTATTTTCTTAGTATTACTTATTAATAGAGTTCATGGCCAGAAATGTGATCAGGCCCATATCACACTGCTTTCTAATTCCAAAATTAATTATCTTAAACCTATTTGTTTGGTTAGTAATGATGTAATATATGATTGTCTGAAACTGTCTCGTATTTTGCTCCATATTTGATTGGGGGGGTCAAATTGGCTCTATAATTTTTAATAGCTTCTACATCATTGTCATTTAGTTCTCTTATACCAAATTTGCCAAAATTGCACTTACATCTCTTATTCCTGCACTTTTATTTATGTCACCAATCATAATAATTTTTCTTCTGATGGTCTTTTCCAATTTGCACCATATGTGGAGTATACACTTTGTGTGCGCATAATTTCAATATTCTGTTAGGTTTTGTTTTAGAAAGTGCTGCAACATTCATATCATATATACTGAATTTTGTTGATAGAATATCTATTTTATTAGATATCCTCTATATAGTCTAGCATTCAAAATCCATCATAAAAACATTTTTGTAATGATGTTTTGGAATCAAAATTTAGTGTTGAAAGAATAGTTGGTTCATTATATTCATCCCCAATATGGAGGACTAACTTATTTTTATTTGAAATTGTCTTCCTGTCATCTTTAGCAAGTCCATATCATTTTTCAAGACAATAAGATCCATTCGTAAGTGGAAGATATTTATTTTTTCTTACCAATCCATATCTTGAAGCCTCCTATCATTTATGGATATACCCTCCAGGAATTATAAGCTTTCTCAAGAAAACCATATAACACAATTTGTAAACAACAGTTCTTGCCATATTTTAAGAATACTTGAATTGGTGAAAAGTAATTCTTCTCAAGATGTATTTTTTTATTTTCAAGTTTTATTGCTCATCATAATTTCATTTGTTTTTAGTATTATTTGTGATAAACTGGTCTAAATTTTTTGGATAATTAAACATTTTGAGGTTAATTCTTGAATATTTAAATTCTTACTCACCAAGATATAGAAAGTATTTGCATGATACAAATGAATGTGATCTCATCACAATTAGGTAATTGACAGTTAGGACCTTTATTGAACTGGAAAAGAGTAATGAGGAAGTTGTTAGATAATACATTGTTACACACATTTTTTATTTAGAAGTTCATTTTAATGATGTAATTACATCCAGCTCATCACTGTGAGAAATAAAAGAGTCCCAAAAGTAAAAGAAACTAAAAGATGAGTTTGGATGTATCCAAATACATTGGCCTTAATAAGATAACAGAGCTTCAGAAAAATGAAATGGTAATATTATATATAGTGATAATGAATTTAAGATGGTTCCCCTTGTTTGCAGTTTGTTTATTCTATCTATTATTGTAGAGATTGAAAGCAAAATACTTGAGTGAGAGAACAAAAAAGCACCATACACATCACTGAAAGAGTTAAGAGACTGAAATGAAGTTGGTCTGGACTTCTAGATCCCAAAAGATTGAAAAGACCTAGAAAGAAACCACATGTTAAGTATATAGATACAATAAGGATATTTGCTATTGTGATCTGAGAGGAGAAACTATCGTCAGACAAACTGGACTAAGCTTGGAGAAATGTTCATCCTGTAAGGAATGATGATCTACTATTAGATGATTCTTTTTAATTAAGGATTTTAATAAGTCTCTAAATATAGCAGTGATAATTTTTATACTGGTTATCTAAAAAGATTATGAGATGAAAAGAGTTTTATGCTATTTCGGATTTATGAATGATTCGCTTTTTTAAACAAAGGCTGAATTAGAATTTTATCAGGGAATAGGAATCCCAAGAAACAACAATGAATTTTCTTGGAAATAGGTATGTTTACTGTCTTAATGTGAACTAAATAAGCGAAAGAATGCTATGACCAAGGGCTAACACTTTGATTTTCCTCTGGTAAATTGCTTAAGAAAAAATTTATTAGGTTGTTGTAAAGAATGAGTAAGCTACAGAAACCATTCAGAAATTTTATAACTTCATGAATATTGAACATCTCTGAAGTTAAAAAAAAATATCAACAACGCTGCTTGAACTATAGCTCCAATGTGAGCAATATTGAAGCGGTATACAACAGCTGCAAAATTCCCAGTGAACAAGTGAAGCGATGCGTATGGGATATAAAATTTATTATTGTTATTTAATCACTTAAGTAATTTTACATTTAAAAATATAATAAAGACATTACGATAATAATATTTTGCGTAGATATATTTAACCTTTATAAATAAATAAAGCGATAATAACAATCATATAACAATATTTTGGCTTTGAGAAATTTCAAAAATAGAAAAAAATATTTAGAAGATTAGAATATAAGTTTGGATTTTGCTATTAAAGCAGCTGTCTTAAAAATATACTAAACACTGAAAAAAATATAACAATTTATCATATTTGTTCAAATAAGCTTTGAAATAGGCTAAATTATGCATCTAAGAGTGGACAATCTGATTATGGAAAACAACAATTAGCAAAGAATGGAAAAATAGTTTTAGAAATCCATATCTAAATTTCTTAATCTTGTTAGCAAGACATTTATTTTATATAGCGCGATGTTTTTATAAACTGTAATATCAATAAGCTAATGCACATGGGCTTTGTAGATGTCACTATATGAATGAATACTCCCACTTTTTCAAAAACAAGATAAAGTCTTTGGGAAAAGATAGAATGAATCCATCTATTTTTTCGACCCAAACGTATATGTTTGGGCAAATCTTAAGTGTTTGAAAATGAGAGCGTGAAGTTGTTAATTAATCACTTTAAATTACTTTTTTTACTACGTGAATGAATGATGCTTGTGAAATTTCTAGAATTTGCGATACATCATTCTTATTAAAATAAACATATGTAAACAAGACATGTTAGATAAATTTACAATGGAAATAAATGTAAAAATAAAACTATCTTATTACAAAGGATAAATCAGGTTCAATGCTATTTACAATACCAAAGTGCATAAAAATAAAAAGACCTGTGTGATGTAAATATTTATGCCATAACGTTATGAATAATGGTAACTTGTAGTTTAATTTTAAGAGATAAATATATTATTTGTTGAATGGTTTGATAACTAGATTTGCTACTTATCTACTTATTTGCATTTGAAAGCCTTATATGAAAGGAAATTGTTATTTATGAATTTTATTTTTATTTGATGTTTATTTAAAAGCATCTTTGAGAATGTTTGGGTTTTAAATATTGTAGTTGCATTTAATTTTTTTTATTTTAATCTTTATTTATTTTAAATATTAGTACTAACCTGATCAGACTTTTGCCGGATAAATGCTACCTCTAATTTTTTCCAACTAACTTGGACCATTATATATTTATTATACTGTAAAAATAATTACATCATAAGGTCAAATAATGATGTATTATCAAAAAGCAATAAAACTCAGTATCCAATATAAATTTAAAGTGGAATAATAAAAATTCATTGACAAAGAAGATTTTATGGCAAACTCTATTCTAATTTGAATATCTCAGTGTACAATTAGTTACGACTAATTTGCACAGGATTCTAAATGGTTATATATGAGAGAGAAATGTTAGTTTGATCTAATTATATTTATCATAAAAAAATCCACACTCCCATAGATAATTAGAGCCATAAAACAATAATAAATTAAATGCACTTTTTTAAAATTAAAAATCTTTTTCATCCGTTAGATTCCAAAAGTGACCGTTATGATTTGAAAGTATATAATATTCACATAAATGTTCTGGGCATTTATGCAGAAAAATAGTCCATATGTTTTTAATTTGACTTTTATTCATGATTAGTATGCTTTCAATGTATAACATGTCATAATCATAACTTTTTCACTTCTTTAGTAGTCAGAGTCTATATGTACGTTTGATAAATATTTTAATATTTAAAATCATTTGAATTTATTTGTTTTATATTCAAAGAAATTAAAATTCCCTCAAAGAGTCCACTTCTTTGAGAAGAGGATGCTTGTGACTTTTTATTTATAGAGAATCGATCTTTAGCTATTGCTTAAGCCTCTGTAATTTTTCGTTTTCTACCTTCCCTCTTAGTACATGCAATTCCAATTCTAAACAAAATGAATTTATGGCCAGAATTTTGTTTATAGTCTATAAATATAGAGGAACTCAATTCTACATAATATGCAAAATTACACATAGCTTGGTTGCATTTAATTTTGTAGATGATTTGGTGACTTGATTCTATAGGTAGTTTGTTTTTTGAATTGAGCTGTTTGTTTAGTAAAGGAGGAGTACGCAAACTTATATTTTTCAGAGCAGTTTTGTTTTAGTTTCTGAGAGTCTTTTAAGATGCATGGAAGGCTTGTTCATTTTTTTATTCTCTATGGGTTGATGCCATGCAGGTTTTTTGAGTCTTATTATAAAATTTCTCAGTTGTGTTGAAAATTTTATTAATATTATGTTATAGGTTTTGTAAATTTTTAATATATGCATCTATATTATTTTTCCTATCTGTTTCGAATTTACACAATTTTAAATTCCTATATGAGAAATCTTTAAGACCAGCATATTTGTGAGACAGGTGTTAGCGATTTGGACTGGATCGCTCCTTATACCATAAAGAAAATGTACTATCTTAACAATGCAAGATAAAACATGAATGTAACAATTATTTCTAATGTGGTAAATTTTTGATAGCACCTTTCAAATATAGAGTAAAAGTCTTATTGCTTTCTTATAATATTTGAATATACTTTTCATTAGAAATATTTTTTTTAATTTTAATTCATTCTTCATCAACTGGGAAGGTATATCAACATAAATCTGTTTTTGAAAGTATTTTTTTGATCATTTTAGATATTGTTTTATTTCTTCCTTACAATTGTGCACTCATTTCATTAAAACTCTAATGTCTACAATAAAAGTAAATTTATCAACCAAATATCATCACTAATATCAATGTAAACTTCTATTGATTAAAAAAATCTGGTACTGTTTTATTAGATCGTGCCAGCCACTTGATGGCGTTGATTTATGCAAAAACATAGAAATATAACATTACTGGGTCACTGGCATAAAAATTAATTTGTAACATCTTCATATATTAATGTTTGTTAGCGTATCTACAAAATCAACAAATTTGTTATTTGGTTGATGATGTAGTATATATGTATTTAAATGAGAAGTTGGATGATAGAAATTAAAATAAGTTCAAAACAATTTTTTCTTTAAATTTTACTCTCACCCAGCTGAGTATGTAAGGCGGAACTTGTTTGTAAATAAATTAGACAAGTTATATTTATTGTATATGTATACTTAATCAAACCAGATATATATTAATTAATTATGCATTAGAAGGCCAATAGTTATATACATGTCTGCTAATTTAAGATTTGGAATAGAGAGGTACTGTGCGATCTTTTTCATAGATTTATATATTCAATAAGAATCAGATCTATGTGCATATTAGCTATTAATAATTATTCCTGCTACGAATAAAATGTTGGTGTAATATCCACATCTAAATTAATTAAATGTCTTTAAGGAAAAAGGGTTTTTTATTCATTTCATAATGGATTTTTTTTTGTAGCATAGTAACATATGGGATTGTATACCTGTATATTAATGTTAATAAGGTTGTTTGATTGTATTTGCAATACTGTGTAGTACTTGGTATCATGTATCTATGTTCTTTTATTGCTTTCCAAAATACTTCATCGACCATTTCTTAAATACTGGAAATGCCTGGAGTGAAGTCCTCCTAAATGGGCCAACCAAAGAAATGGACATAAGCTACTGAAGCATGCTTCATTCCTGAACCTGGGTCACACTAAGGCTTTCAAAATGAACGGGATTCTGGAGCCATTGAAGCAAATCTCCTTTCAAAGAGAATACTTTTGCTGACAGGAACGGGACTCACATTTGAACTGTTACATGGTTTTGAACATCTCCAGTCTCATCATTTTGCCACACATACATCTCTTGGCATGTAGGAGTATGTTGTTGTCCTATAAAAATGCCACCATGCCAGTTTCTGTGGACAGTAGTTGGCATAATTTGAATGGCTCGGTTTTGCAGTCAATGTTCTCGCACAAACATGAACTGGTCAAAACCTTGCTTGGTTGTACCCTTTCTGAATTTTTTGAAGGTTCCACATTGAGGAGGGAAGCATGGTGATGGGTTTACAATTGTTAGAAGATAATAGTAGGTCAGATGATTTGTAAGCTAGATTACTTTGACATTTATACTTGAAGAGTTGTGGTAGGCTGTAGCAAACTTTGAACTGTGAGCATTGGGATAAAGTGCATAATATGATAGCAGCAGGATGGCCACCAGAATGGCATGCAAAATGGCCTTTTTTCTATGCTTTTGCATAGAAATAAGGCCGGTGGCCATACAAATGGCATATTTATCTGTTTTTTCATATAAATAATGCCATCAAGTGGCTGACATGAGCTAATAGAATAGTACCAAAAATCTTCTAATAAATATCTGAATCTTTATAAAAAATATACCCCAACTTAACCAATGAATACCTGTATGTTATAACAATTTTACATACTCATATAAGTTTTCTTCTAGTTGATACTTGAATATTCTTCTCAGAAGACTTTTTCCTTGAGTAGAATTCACAATTCTTATGCGGATTTTCATAATATGATGCCTTTTCAGAATCTTACAACAGAGGGTCTGCTGATGGGTAATGTAGACTTAATGATATGAAATCAATGAAGTCATTATATTTGATATACATAACCAAAAATCTATTGATTTTCATATTCATTGACTATAAATCAGTTTCTTTCCCCTTCTGTATATTTTTTGAAAACAGGTAACATCTTCATCCCATGTTTTTTTACTTTAGGGTAATATTGTTAATAATTCTTTTTTATTTATTATGTCTTACCTCTCAAACAGTAAAATTTACAAAACATCTTAATTTCAGAATCATTTTATTTATATCCAAACATCTTATTTAGCTTTTGTAAATATTTATTTTATATTGGAAAAGCATTAAATTAATTTTACCTTTGCAAAAATGTCATTGTTTTATTAAATTCCATATTTCTTAATACTCATAGGCTTAAAAATTATTCTTATAAAAATACAAAGACAAAAAATATATATTGTGTCAGGAGATTCGTTAAATTGCAAAGAAAAATATACCATTACTGATATCATTGGACAATCATTTGATGAAATCACAATTCACAATTTCTATACAATGCATGGCAATTTCATACGAAAGTTATATATCTTTGATTTCAGAAATAATTTTATTATTATTCTTGAATAAATCAAATAATAAATTGGCAGCTTTCAGAAATGTTTTTTTATCATTTCTCCATCTGTGAAATACATGACTTATGGTACAGTTGTTGCTGCCTGATATTTAATTATAAGATTAATAAAATAAAATTGTTTGCCAATTACATGGGACTTAAATTCCTTTAACTTTTGTTTGAGTTACTAATTCACTTTTTAATGTCTAATTTATATCAAAACTTTCAAGCGTATTTTTAAAAATGTCTTTCAATGTTATCTTTTTGGAAATGCCATCTTTACATGGCATGTGTAGCACATATTTTAATCTCACCATTATTAAAAAAGAAGTGTTCTTCCTATTCTGTATTTAAATTGTATATCTTTTTTTTCTTTGCACTTATTTCCAGCATTTATCTTTTTAAAATACGGTAGATAAATATCCTTGAATCAGTAGTAATAACGATGCACCTATCATAACAAGAAACAGGAATTTGAAAATATGTTGCACACCATTCCACTGATATTTTGCCAGGCATGCATTAAGCATTGATGTTATCAATTCAATGCCACACATAAAGAACTAACGTAAGTAAATAGCACAGTTTTATATTTCATCATATTTCAAAGCAAAACTCACTTCACTAGAGTGCAGTAGATACTCTTGGAAATTAGTCTTCTCTTTTCCTGCCAAGTTGGCGTTAATTGACAATTTTGGTAATTTGAAAGTGATAAAAATTACATTTTTTTAATTCAGGAGATTATCCTAGAATTTTTTGACAGTTTACCACGGTTGATTTTTTTTTCCAATTCTGTCACACACTGATGTTTACATGCATTTATTTTGGTAAATTATGACAAGCACCATATTCTCTAAGATGGATGAATTTGTTAAAAGTTAACCATATATTTAGTGTTATCATACATATTTTAATTTTAATAAATTCTTATTTACATATCTGACTGAGACTTGAATACTTAACAGAAGAACAATACAGAGACTTCAGATCACTCAATGAACTATGAAGAGATGCATATTAGGAGTAACAAGGAGAGATGGGTGAGAGAATAAACAGACTCACTGATATCATTGAAAGAATTAAGAGACAAATGGAATTGGGCTGGACATATTGCTAGAAGAGATGATAATAGATGGATAGTTGAATATCTTAAACTGGATTCCAAGAGATTGTAAAAGACCTAGAAAGAGGCCACATGTGAAATGGATGGTTGAAATAGGAAAGTGTGCTAGAATGGTGTGGAGAAAAATGTTAGAGATCAGAGAAAATGGATTGCACTTGGAGGGATCTTCATCCTGCAGTGAATTGATAATGGTTGAAATTGATGATGATGATTATAGAAATGTATTATTTTTTTTGTAAAGAAAAAAAATTATTTGGAGATAATAGATAGCTTGTTATAAATTTTAGATGATGGGTGAATGAGTATCCAATATTGAATGTAAGAATAAAATAAAATGAGTGATAATGCATTTAAGAGCAATAATTTATTCTACTCTACTCCAGAGCCATTTATAATAAGTTTCCGTAATTAATTAACACTAGTTGATAATGCTGCAACTACATTTTCAATGTTTTTAGATATTGATGTGATGCACTGTGACTTCTCCTTAAATGGAACCAGGAATCTCTGAGCAACCATGGCCAAAGAAACCTGTTAGCCGCTTTACCTTCCTCTTCCATTCTCCACCCTAAGCTTTCCCATAATCTGCTCCATCTCATTTCAACAACATAATCTTTGTCAACTCTATGGCCTTTAGATCTAAAACCCCCTCATCTTTTCCCAAATCCAGCATAAAAAACAATAAGCCACTTTCTGTATAATCACTTTGTTCATATTTATTCTTCCACAACTTCAATATTTGTATCCTTTCTGCTTTCAGGCATTTACATTCAATTAACAGATGCCTAATATTTTATATACCTTCCTGATACAGCTTGTAGACTAAATCACCCATATTTCTCCATTTACGTGTATATTCCCTTGTTGCTAAAGATCCTGTTTGAGCCTTAAACAATAAACTACTTTCCTTACTATTATCATAAATTAACTCGCACACAATGTTCCATTTACTTCTATATATAAACTCTTTTTACTCTCCATACTAGTTCTCCATCTCCCCAATTCCCTATTCTTTATTAATGCATCTATTCTTTTATCTCAGGGGTCCCCAACCCTATGCCGTGGGCACCATGGCACCCCACAGACCATTTTACGTGTGCCCACTGATATCTGAACACGATAAAAAATTATTTATCTGATACAAATCAATTTAATATTTAAAATTTCTTATAAATTATTGTATTACATTATAATCAAATTGTAGGGCATACTATACTTTTACAGTGTAAAAATATAAACATTAATTATATGTTAAAAATTTATTTTTGAAATAAATATTTTTTTGTACATTATGTGTATTATTAACAATATCCAACTATAAATTTACATTGAAAAAATAAATGGTGCCTGCCACCTGGCCAGTATTATAGAATGTGCTCTTAAGTGCAAAAAGGTTGGGGACCCCTGTTCTATCCCATTCCTTACCACTATAACACTCAACAATCTTCCTAACACAATCATCCCACCTTTTATACAAATATACTTACATAAATTCTTTATCCAAATCTTCTGCATACTGCATTACCTTTCTCACCCATTTTGTTGCCTACCTTTTACTCACAACCCAATTAAATACTATTTTGACTATTCTTTTATTATCCATAAACTGCAATCTACCATATTTCTCCATTTACGTGTATATTCCCTTGTTGCTAAAGATCCTATTCGAGCCTTAAACAGTAAACTACTTTCCTTACTATTATCATAAATTAACTCACACACAATGTTCTGTTTACTTCTATATATATTTAAACTCTTCCTAATACAATCATCCCATTTTTTATACAAATATACTTATATAAATTCTTTATCCAAGTCTTCTGCATACCGCATTACCTTTCTCGCCCATGTTGCTGCATGCCCTTTATTCATAACCCAATCAAATACTATTTTGACTATTTTTTTATTATCCATAAATTGCAATCTACTGAACATTTTCATTTTGCTTTTGGCATCTCTCATATAAAAACTTGACCATCCAATTTCTCTTTAAATTGCCCCCTTTGCTGGCCACACCTCTCCATCTAATGCATGTCTTCCTACTTTCCTTTACACTTAAGTAATCTAATACCCCTTTACTAACACACAATGCATCATTGCCACATGTTAACCCTGCTACTGCAACTCCCATACAATTCTAGCTACTTCATATTTATTATATGAAAATACTGTTAATTTCTTTATCAATCCCTTTCTTTTCTTTGCTTCATTTATCTATTTTTTCTTCCATTCATCCAAGCAATTTTTCTGATTATTTAAGATGATTCCCAAATAACTATATTTAACCACCACCCTTAATTTTATATCCCCAATAAAAATTCTTCATCTTCTCTTTCCCCAGTATTAACCATCATTATATTTGATTTTTTTTCACTAAATTTAATCCCCATCTCTTTACTCACCCTTGCGCATGTCCTCAGCATAACTTCCATATCTTCTCTTCTTTCTGCACACAAAAAAACATCATTTGCAAAAAAAGTCCCATCAAAGTATATACTCCCTTGCCACCTATTAATGGTATCTCTATCCTAGTCTTTCTATTGTTCTCTCCATTTCACTCAAATACAACAAAAACCAAAATAAGTGACATAGGGCATCCTTGCCTTAGTTCCATCGCATTTTTAACTTTAACTGATTCTATATCTTTTAATTGATATGTATAATAATTATTTTTATATAATCTCTTAATAATATCCATAAAAACTTCATCCATTCCCAAATTTTCTAAACTTACCCATAATCTATTTCTATTTACTCTATCATATGCCTTCTCTATATCTATAAAACTCATATATAACTGTCTACCTGAATTCCTTACTCATATCCATAAGTTGTGTAACTACAAATAAACTATCTCCTATATGCCTATCTGACCTAAAACCTCCGTGCATTTCCTCCACTACACTATTTTCTTCCATCCATTTTGCAACTCTTCCAGCCACCATATATGAAAAAAACTGATGTTACCGCCATCGGTCTATAATTATTTAACTTTCTATGATCCTTACCCTTTCTTTTAAATAATAATCTTACTCTTGTATTACTCCAACTACCTGAAAAAACTCTCTTCCATGCTATCTTATTAAAACATGATAATAGTTTTACTTTTGCCCTATGCCCTAAATTTATTACCATCTTTGTTGCCCATCCATCTCAACTTCTTGTCTTTCTACTTTTCAATTTCTTCTCGGCCTCATTCAGTTCATTTTCTGTAAACCTAATATTCCCATTATTATATGCTTTTATATTTTCTATCCCCCTGTCCTTTACATCTAACATCTTTTCTATATCCATTACATACCTATTCAAGTTTCTCTCTAATTCTTCTCTAGAGCTACATTCTATTCCCTCATCATCTAGTAATACTATCTCTCTCTCCCATACATTTCTCCTTTTAATGTAATTCCAAAATTTTTTAAATAATAATATCCTCCAACAATTTACTATTCAATTTCATTCTCTCTCTATAATTATCTATTTTAGCTAACTTCTTTTTTTCTCGTACTTTTTTCATTTAGCATTAATATCTTTTTCACTTTCTTTATTCTTAATAGCACACTTATATTCTCTGCATACTTTTCCCTATCTTTCACACTTTTACTAACTCATTTTTTTATTACTTTTATTCTTACATCACATGATCACTATTTCTTATGCTAGCACATTAATAGTCTGGGGATATTGGATGAGTAGGCACTAGATAGGGATTTTATGCACAAGCCTTCTGGCATCCATTGATTACTCTGGTTAGCACTGAATGGCATTACTGTATGGAGAGTTTTGCCTGTTTACTTTTATTGTTCTGAATATTTTCACCTAAAATCCTATTTGCCACTTTTTCTATTTCATTACACCAGTCATTATACTCATCATTATACTCATCCCCAACCAACTCTGGTTTCTTCAACTTGTATTTTGTACTCTTCCAGATCATTCTTATTATTCACTCTTCATCCACATCTTTCACTATTGTTTCTACTTTTATTTATATTCTCCATCACATTACTAACCATTTTGATTACAAAGAAATTATGATCGCTATTACATACTCTCTCTTCATTATCAAACCCTTTAATTTTCTGTACTTTATTCATTCTCTCTTTCTCCACCAATACATAATCTTTTGTGTAGAATACATTATTTCTAGACATGTGTATTGTCTCTCATAAATATTTGATAAATTTCCAATGCTCAAATTCACTCTCTGACAAAATTTTTTCAAACGCTGTCCATTCTTATTATTTACATCATCAATTTCTTCAATATGCCCATTCATATCTCCTATAACCATTATTCTCTTCCCCTTTTCTTTAAAACTGTATATCCTTAACTAGGCATTCATATATGCTACTGTTCCATTCCATTATAGTTTGACTATCTTTAATACCTATATAAACTATAGCCACCGTCCATTCTTGTCTTCCCAACCTTATTTTAAACCACAAATGTTCTTAGCATTTAACAGTATTTAATTTTTTTTTTATATAACACCTATACCACCACCCCTTTTTTCTTTCACTTTTCTATTTATACTCTGCTGTATCAAATCTTCCAAAATAGGTTCTTCTTCTGCTAATATCTCAAGCTCTTCATTTTTAATTGCTTTGTTTAATTCCAGCCATTTTTCTGGTCTCATACCACCTTGCATATTCAAATACCCAATTTTAAACAATTTCTTCTTTTTTAACTACTCTTCTATAAATTCTTTTGATTCTTTCTTCTCCATTACATTTATAAATAACTTGCTTACCATTAATTTTACAGACCCATTCCCTCTCCACATCTACACTTATATTTAAATCACCTATCCTTTGCTTACTTCTTACATCATGTCCATTCTTTTTCTTTTTGATAGTACTAAAATTTACAATCCCACCCCCCTTTATAAATTTTCCAAATTATATTCTTTATAAATCCCTAAAACTTCACTTCTTTGTTTTTCTAAGTGCAATCCGTCTTTACTATATAACTTCCTCTTTCCAATAAACCAATCCCTCACATCCACAAACATAACATCATTTCTCTCACACAATTTTTTCAACCTCTCATTAATAGAACATGCCCTATCTAACAAATGCCTCTTGTCAAATCTTTGTAATAATCCAACTATCCCTACTCTTCCTTTAATCTTACTCAAATTCCTAATCAATAATCAATTCTATATACTCATCCATTACTCTCTCTCTCTTTCTGATGGTTCTGACAAATTATTAATGCCTACCATAACATACACATCTCTACTACCTTGCTTTTTTACTTTATCTGTTACATCTCTAATTCTAACTCCAGACAAACATACTCTTACATACCTACCTCTATTTTCCCTTGCAATTATATCCCCACATTCTCTAATTAGTGAATCTCCTATCAATATTGTCTCAAAGACTACTTTCTCTGCTCCATCCATAACATTTTCTATCACCTTCTGGACCTGCTAATCTACTTTTTTCTTATCATTCCTACTCAGTAATTCCTTTATCTGCTCACATTTCATCTCTAATGATTTTAATTTTGCTTCTACATCCTTCACCTTTTCCTCTTATCTTATTTATTCTTTGGTAGCAATCTTCATTGCACTACTAATTTCTCCACCCATATCTCCTGACCCTTCACTAAAACCATACTCTGTCCCATCTTCCTCAATTACATTTTGCTCCCTTCCCCTGACTTTCTCTTTAGACTATCTACACTTGGAAACCACTTTCTCACCTCTTTCATCACATTTGCACACTGTCTACATAACCATAAACATGTTAATCCTTCCTAGTCTTTCTGCCAATTATATATGTATTGTGGAATACAAATGCAATCCCTATTCCTTATTTTCCAAGTTACTTTTATATATTTGACTTTATACTTCCTCTCCTACTCTTCAAACTCCCTTGCATGGAAAAATAAAAACTTTACTTGCTTTCAAAACCAATCAATACTATAGCCATGTGCTTTCTGAACTTAGGACTGCAAAATGATATTTTTTTCAAAAATAAATAACTATTCTTAAATTTTGTCAAGCGTTGGTGGTCGAGAGATCAGCACAGCTGCCTTACAAGCAATTGTCCCGGGTTAGTGGGTTCGCTTCCCGGCTGATGCTATGACACATGAGAAAAAAAAAATCACTATTCTTAAATTTAAAAAAAAACTACTTTAGTAGCAAACTTACTAAAAACCAATTAATCTTACATACAACTTTGTTATAAATATTCTTATACTAACACACATTTAACAAAATAATTTTTTTTTAAAACTTCTGCATATAAAATGGTGAACGAACAACTTTCTAGCCTTTTAAAAAAAAATTTTTTTTTCAATCTTTCAAATTTTAATTTACATACTCTCTTGATCACAATTTATACTTTCATAGACAATAATCAGTCTTTAATATCGATGATCTCAGATGATTAATTGCATAAAAATGGAACAAATAGCAAACTTAACTTAGCTCTTTGATCAGAGTATCCAAGTCTCAGATCCGTAAGTGAGAATGAGTAAAGCACATATCATCCAATAAATTACACCTTGTTAGAAATACTAATAAGTCATCTTCATCTCTGTATTATCTATTGCTGCTGTGTTCATTTCTATAAAATAACAATCGTAAAAAATTATCTTTGTTTTTAATATATGAAGATCTCTTTTAAATCCATCATACACATATCTCTTAAATCTGTTCATTGTCTTTCCTATGAGAGTTATTATGGCTTTTAGATTATCAAATTTTAAATTATTAGAATAATTATAATATTCTTATATCCAATAATTTAATGTATTGTAACAGAGAATAAATGATGAGGATTAGGGATTCTCAAGCTATCTTTAATGTTTGCTTGGATCATCTAAATGTATATATCTGACAGAAAAATTAATAAAAGAGAGTATCAAAAATATATACTCTTATTCTTCTCTTTTACTTTCTTTGCATATCTTCATATATATCACTTGTAATAACTTCTTTCATATACACTTCAATGCGAGCAAATTTTCTTAAAAACTTTTTTATTTTCCTTACAGTTTCGACTGTCCAGCAGTCTTCATCAGAGCTTTTCCAAACCCTGAAAAAAAAGTTATAAGTGATATATATATATCTATACAAGTATCAAAAATCTTAATTCTGATACTAGTAAAAATCAAAACATAGGAATTAATTAATATGGAATACCAAGAGAACTAAATTGGCACTATGGTAAAATTTGTTATTTTGGAATATATATATATAAAACAATATTTTGTGGTACGAACCGTGTATTATTTACCATTACAATCCAATATTTTGATGGACTAGCAACCACCATTATAATGGCAGTTGCTAGTCCGTCAAAATATCGGATTCTAATGCAAAATAATACATGGACTAGCAACCATCATTATCAAGGTTAACCTTAATAATGGCGGTTGCTAGTCCATCGAAATATTGGATTGTAATGCAAAATAATACATGGTTCATACCCAAAAATATTGTTTTATCTCTTTCAAAAGTTAACCTTGATAATGGCGGTTGCTAGTCCATCAAAATATCGGATTGTAATGCAAAATAATATACAGTTCATACCCAAAAATATTGTTTTATCAACATCATATAACCGTGAAAACATTAAATATAATATATATATATATATTTAAAATAACTCACATCTAATCCATTATTGCATAATAATCATGATAAGTTTAATTAAAGTCTTAATAATTATTATCTAAATATCATAATTAGATAAGGAGATTAAATAGATGCAGTAACACATAATCTGTCAGTGTAAAGAAAGTCCTGCTACCATTTAACAATTATATCTTTTTTATATATCATTTACATATTTATGATGCAAGTTTTCTCACCTTTCTTTAAATATATATTTATAAAAGACAAAATCATGTATTTTTATATCAGCTAAGAATTCTTTGCTCTATAACATTTTCTCGCTCTTGTATGCCCCTATTTCAAGGAAGCAACGAATGAATTAAATCCATGCAAATTAATTTATGCTATTATATGCTGCTATAGCATGACAATAGTTCAAAGATATTAGTATAATTTAATGGATATTTTATTCTAAATAATTAAACAAATCCATTTTTTTAAAATCATTGTAACAATGCTTGTTTTATTTAACTTAATCAGCCTGACAGTTTCAACTGATTTACAACCTTCTCAATGTTAACTCCTAATATCATTATATAATCTAATAGTTGCTGTTGCATTTTTATAAATATTCTTCAGAGTATGACAATATTCTGGGTCTATACTTTGATGATCCAATGCTTTAATCACGGAAGAAATGCATATAGAATCAAAAATCTTTTCATAATCTACAAATCCAAAGCATAATGGAAAGTCATATTTGTTGGTCATTTTTATAATTTCTCTCAATATTTGGATATGATCTACTGCAGTGATATTCAACCCTTGGTCTGCGGACCGGTGCCAGGCCGCAGAAGTTTTCTGCCGGACCTGCAGGAAAGTTTGTAATAACAAAATAATAAGAGTTTAAACTTTTAATTAATATAAACAATTTTTATTTCATCTCATTTTTACCCAATTTAAAAAAAAGAAACATAACGAAAACAAAATCTAATCAATCATACATCTATTAATTTGTTTTTTTAGTTATCACAGATGTTTATGGTGGGGGGGGGGTAGAATTAAATTTTTTATTATTTTTCTAAAAAAATTCAAAATTAAAAAAAAAAGTTTTTTATTATACAAACTCCATATATATATATAATTTCATCTTGTATGCACATTATTGTTTTGATCAGTTATAACAATTAAGCTCATCTAAAGCTAAGCAGTTTACATCTTTAAGAAAATTTATCTATAGACTTCTGCCAGTCTGCGAAACCTTATTCTTACTTTTGCCGGGCCGCGAAACCTTGTCCTTATTTTTACTGGTCCGCAGGTATGAAAAGGTTGAAGACCACTGATCTACTGTACTAAAATCATTTTTAAATCGATCTTGTCCTTTTGGTTGGTTGAAATCCAATGTTCTCAGTAGATGAGTTGTAATTATCTTGATAAAAATTGTGTATAAAACTGATAAAAGATTGATAGGTCTGTAATTTCTAATATCTTCTTTATCACCTTTTTAAAATATCAATGTTAATACTACATTCTTCCAATCATCTGGTATATCTTTATCATTTAGACATTTGATATATAAACTTGGCCAAAATTTTTTATATTTCTTCACCTGCTTCTTTTAATATATCAATTATAATTCCATCATTACATGGAGCTTTTCCTTTCATAAATTTAATTGCATGTCTCACTTCTTCATTTAAAATCCTGGGTAATTCAAAAAATATAATAGATCTAGAAGGTACTTGTTCTTTATTACCATATAATTTTTGATAGAACTCTTCTACCCATTTCATAATGTCATCTCTCATTTTAGTTATAGTTCCTTCTTTTATTATTGCAGATATAAATTTCCTATCAATACCAAAATGTTGTTTTACACTTATTTTCTTCTACAGCTTTCCTTGTTAGTTCACAATTATACTTTCTTATATCATTATCAGCTCTTTTTCACACTATTTTACAAAATTTAAGATATTCAATCATTTTTATATATCTTCATATTCCTTCTTTTCTTCATAAATTCTCTAGTCTCAGTGGAAATTTTATTGGTCAATTGCTTTTTTCTACCAGCTATCTTTGTTGCATTTTTTATAAGTGTATCAATTATTTTCCTATTAATTTCGTTCAAATTTGAATCATGTTCAAAGTCTGCTAATACTTGAAAACGATTTGCAAGTTGTAATTTAAATTCATTAGAATGTTTCTGAAAATTAGGAATATCAACTGTAAATATTGTTTTTCTTATAATTTTTTTTTTTTTACAATCATTAATAATTTTTGTCTCTCTAGTTTTGCATTAATATGAATCTTACAAATCGATGATCACTTCCTGTGTTAAATTTATTAAGAACATTACAATCTTGAAATATGTATTTTCAGTTAGTTAAAATATAATCCAATTTTGCTATATCTTTATTTGGATGCTTCCATGTCCATTTCCTTTTAACATAATTCATAATATAATTTTTTCTTTTTCTGCAAACTCTACAAGTCTATGTCCTCTCTCTTTTCTATTACCATAACCAAATTTACCTATAGCACTTTTATCTTTCATTTGTTTACCAATTTTAGCATTAAACTTTCCCGTAACAATTTTTAAATGTTGTTTAGTCTGATCAAAAGCCTTTTGTACATCCATATAAAAAATCTTCTATTACTTCATCAAACTTCTACTACTTCATCACTATGAGTACTTGGTGGGACATAAACCTGAACTACCTGTATTTGGTGTCTGCTATTAAATTGAATAACTAATCTTACCATTCTGGCCAATACACCATCAATCTCTACAACATTGTTCTTCCATTTTTTATTTATAATGAATCTTACTCCATTTGTATTTCCAATATTTGTACCTTTATAGTAGAGTAAATGTCCACTTTTTAAATCAATTGTTTCTTCACTTTTTCTTATAACTTTTACTAAGTCCAATAATGTCCCATTTAATATAAGACCATTTTTCTTCCAATTCTCACAATCTTCCTTCATTCATCAAATGGCATTCTGAGTCTGCATTCAGTATTCTTAGCACTCTCCATCTTTGATCGTCAACTGCCACTGCCTTGGCTGGTGACTTTACATTAAATCTTAAAAATAAATTTGTTAAAGAAACCAATTATAAAAAGGTCGATCTTGCTATAGGCCAGATACAGTCTTGTTTTTTTATTACTGTTTTTCTTTTCAAACCACAGATAAAATGTCATGTATAAGCTTCCTTGATAGGATTGATTTTTCCTCCACTGGTATATAGTTTTTCTTAATGCACTTTACTGCATAAATACTTACTAGTTCATCATCAAATTTCCTCAGTTGCATTTTGGGTTAGAACTTCTTTAAAATAGCATTTCAAGTTAACAAATACTAGATCCAAGATAGAATTCAGGCAATTAGTGACTTTTTTTTTTTTTTAGCAACTAATCATAATCCAGATTCAAAGAGCAGCCATAAAGTAGAGCTAAGATTTTCTTAAGAAACAGACATCTATGTCTTTTGATTGATTTCTATTTTTCATAACTGTAGTGACCTCCTTGGTTTTCATAACTTTAGATACCTTAAGTATATTTAATTAAATGAAAATATTTTAATTACTTAATTGATTAAATTTTTAACTTGGAGTCAGCTATATTATATCTATCTAATTATAACTTGTTTTCTTACTCTATTGTCTCCAAACAAAAAAAATGCCATCTTAAAATTAAAATCAATCTTAATCTTTTTAATCTCCTTATTTTTTTAAATTTAAACCAAAACGTGGATGTCTTAATTAAACTTTACTTTTAAGATCTTTTTTTCTTTAATTATGTTGTTTTTGAAGGAACGCACATATCTGTATAAATCCCATCATACATTCTTTTAAGTGTGTTTTTATAAAAGTTATTTTCTGATAACAAAAATTAGTTACTTTATTTTAGTCTATGTTATAAAATATTATTAGTTAGATTTTTTTTTAAAATTTAAACCTATCATATTTCGAGAATAAAACCTATTTCATAAATATTGTAATAAATATGGAACTAGAGTAAGAAATCATTATGTTCCTAAATTATTTAATAATTTACCTATTGAATTAAGAAGCCTGCAACATTATAGAGAAATAAAAAAACAAAAAATATATAAAAGAGGGGTGGGAGTTAGTATATAAAAAATATACGAGCATCTAATGTTTTATAATCAATATTTTTATTATATAGTAATATATTATTGAAGTGTAATTTATTGCTGTTGTTATTATTGGCATATTTTATACTATGTTTAAAATTTCATGTAAATATTTAAAATGTTATAAAAATTTTATTCTACATAAATGTGCAACTAGGGCTTAGTAGCTGAATGAAATTAAATTGTATTCAAATGAATTAATCCAATAAACATCACATGACCACCACTTCTTATGCTTGTGTATAACTGTTTTAAAACAGGCAAAATTCACTATACGTATTGTTTTCAGTTTAAGACTCATAGTTTTGTACTTAAGTGGAGATAAAAGGTGGCTGCTGGAAGGTTGCATTAGATCCTAAGATCTAGGTGCAGTGCTCTCAGATCCAAGGCTCCTCACTGACGAAGGCTACAAGCCAGAAACTAGTCTGGGGATATTGGATGAGTAGGCACTAGATGGGGATTTTATGCACAAGCCTCCTGGCATCCATTGATTACTCTAGCTTGCTGTGTGTGGCAATACGTATAGTGAGTTTTGCCTGTTTTAAAATGAATTAATGTAATGAATGTATTATTTTAATAAACAATATCTTAATAATAAATAATATTTCTAAAAAAATTGTGCAATATTTTTTTAATAATCCCTTTAATAAAAAATTACAGTGCTACTTTTTATTATCCAGCCTCACAATTACTATTAACCAGTTAATCACTACGTAAAAATCATGTGCCTGACTATGAAGTAGATCAGACATCTATTTCAATATATAATGAAGGCTATCTACAGAAACTAAATGTACTGATACCTACAGGCACAGATATGGGGGGGGAGGGTGTCTTCAAATAGTAAATCTTTTGTAAAAGTCTTGCATAATAGTCATTGTTAGGTTTTTTTTTTTTCTTAGTTAACAATATTTGAAAATTTCTAGAAAGACAAACATTTTATTCATATATATTGCTTACAATAACCCCTTCATATACACTTTAATGCAAAAAACTTTTTTTAATGATTCCTTTATTTTCCTGACAGTTTTCGACTGTCCTGCAGTCTTCATCAGAGCAATATATATGAATATATGAAGAAATGCAAAAAAAGTAAAAGGAGCATTTTAGCAGATGAAAAAGTGTAGAATATGTTTTAAGTTTTTGAATTGTATTTCTGTTATGTTTTCTATGCTAAGGAAATAGAAAAATTGAACTTTTATAGTGAATTTATTATTATTCATGTAAATTATGATGAACCTTGTTTTGGTGAGTTACCCAATGATAATAATTGAATGTTTTGTTGTGTTTATATGGAGTTTAAGTGCTGGAAATGACAAATTGAAACTGTTGTTTATTAATCTTTAACAATCAGTCTATCCCCTCTATCATTGTGTAATCCATACAAATGATGTCTAAATAAAGTTTACCTTTGTAATGTATGTAGTTCTTATATATATTGACTTGCATTTTTTTTTAGCAAAGGTAATTAATATTTAATGTACATGGTGTGCAATTTCAGAATTTTTATCATCTGTTGAGCCTGGAGATTTGGGGGGAGGGGGCATGTCCAAAAGTCCTTTGCTATTGCTTATTTAATAAACTAATTGAACTTATTTTCAGAATATACTGAGATATCATTTAACTTGTTATATGTTATTCATAAATGAGTTAATGTAAAAATATGACTAGGTTCAGTGTGATGTTCTAAAGATTTGGACATTTCCATTAAGCATTTGTGACTGGGTCCTTCAATATATGGATAGACACAAAGGCAAAGCTCTCTATACAGTAGCACCGCTCAGTGCAAACATAAAGAATGGTGATCGTGTAATGTTTATTTGTTTTATATGAATAAAGATAATTGCATCAATTATCTGAAGCTTGAACATACCGTCAGTGATAAGTTATGGCCAAGATGGACTTTTATATATATATTTATATTAAAGATATTAAGTTATGGCCAAGATGGACTTTTATATATATATTTATATTAAAGATATTAAGAATTACTGCATATTGTTTTCAAAGAGGATCTGATTATATTATTTGAAAAGCTTAATGAAATTTTTGTGGATCTTCTTGACTGAGAAGAATGGGTATGTTATAACATGATCAATTAAGAACATACAAACATTATTACATTACCATTTAAAATTATAGAAACATTATTAGCATAAGAATAGGTGCCATATGGCAATGACATTGTTGTAAATGTCATTAACTTTCTGAGAACAACAAGTATAATTAAATAAATATTGAAGATACTTCACTATAAAATAAAAAAAAACTCATCAACACTCCTTTAACACTTTAAGCAAATAATTTTATTTATTAACAGTTTCGACTGTACTAGCAGTCTTCATCAGATCTACAACATAAAAAATTAGACACAGATCTACAACATAAAAAATTAGACAAATATTGATATAATATTTGTCTAATTTTTTATGTTGTAGATCTGACGAAGACTGCTAGTACAGTCAAAACTGTTAATAAATAAAATTATTTGCTTAAAGTGTTAAAGGAGTGTTGATAAATTTATAGTGAAATATAAAAAGAAGCAAAATATAGAGGGAGAAAGAAGATTGAAGATACTTATGACAAACACAGGTAAAGATTTTAAAATTTGTTAGAATTTAGGGTTTTAAGAGTATGAACTGCACGTTTATCTTTTTCAGTTTAATAGATGACCCAAATAAATATTTCATTATGAGTGGGGAAATAAACGAGCGTACGGGTGAAAGTTTTAGGATAGTCTAATTCTATTCTCAAGTCAATGTTCTTTGTTGCCCTGATTAAGCACAGAGATGCAAGGAATGATTGTGACATTTCCAGTAAATATACATGGTGGAATTTGATCGATTTGTGATTATTATTCCATGTGTTGAGAACTTTAGTGCCTGTGTGGTTTCACATAATATTAGAGCAATGGACTGTTAGTTTCTGATCCATTCAATTACTTTTTTTAATAATAATAAAAAACACATATGGCTTTATTGCTCGGGAATTTGTATGAAGTTTGAGCGCCAGAATAGATCCTCGGCTGTTCCGATTTCAAATCAGATGCTCTACCAACAGCACCAAATCATGCAAGGTATTTTTTTTTAATTATTTTATGTTTAATGTTGAAATTCCTAATACTTTTCTATTCATCAATAAGAAATTAAATTATGTTATACAATACTTACCTGTACAAATGTAATTACAAAACAATAAAATATATATTGCAGGTACATTTATTACTCTTTTGTAATTACATTTTCATAAATAAATACTATATATCATAATCTAATTTTTTATTGATTTTAAACAAAGTCAAAAATATCTGAGCAATTATGCCCAGATAAACCTGTTAGCCACTTTATTTTCCATTACCCACTCTAAATTTTCCCATATTCTGCTCCATCCCATTTCCACAACATAATCTTTGTCAACTCTATAACCTTAATATCTAAATCCCCTTTATCTTTTTCCAAACTCAGCATAAAAACCAATAATTCACTTTCTGTATAATCATTTTTTTCATATTTATTCTTCCATAACTTCATTATATCCTGTTTTCAAGCATTTACATTCAATTAACAAATGCCTAATATTTTCTATTCCTTCCTTGCATAATTTACAAAATAAATCACCCATATTTTTCCATTTACATGTATATTCTCTTGTAGCTAAACATCCTGTTCGAACCTTAAACAATAAACTACTTTCCTTACTATTATCATATATTAACTCACACCTAATATTCTGTTTATTTCTATATATATATATATTTAAACTCTTTTTACTCTCCATACTATTTCTCCATCTCTCTAACTCCTTATTCTTTATTAATAAATCTATTCTTTTATCTCATTCCTTACTACTATAACACTCAACAATCCTCTTAACACAATTATCCCATTTTTTGTACAAATATACTGATATAAATTCTTTATCCAAATCTTTTGCATACCGCATTACCTTTTTCACCCATTTTATTACCTGCTCTTTACTCATAACCCAATTAAATACTATTTTGGCTATTCTTTTACCATCCATAAACTGCAATCTACCAAACATTTTCATTTTACTTTTTGCATCTCTCATATGAAAACTTGACCATCCCATTTCTTCTTGAATTGATTTGTTTTTGACTTGTGATGTGCGCTATTTGGTGATAGAAAGTGATAACAGTAGATTACTGACTAAATGTGCTTACCTGTATTTTGCTATTCAAAATTCCTTCACTAATTTTTTGTTAACTAAATTGTATCTCTGGATTAATGCTTCAACTGCTCCTCTCATGTGTGCATATTTAATTTTAAAAAGTCTCAAGTCTCAACTTTTCTAGAGAATCAAAATAGGCGAAAAAAAGTAAAATTTCTGGAAAATTTCACGTTTGGAATTGCTAGGATAAAGCCCTAATGATATCAACTGGTCTATAGAATCTATTGGAAATATGGAAATGATATTTTTTTCAGAATCTTTAAGTTGTATTGATAAAGTTTCATATCTTATTTCCATATAACTTAGGCAAAACAACGGCCTGTATGCAACAAAATTAGTTGAAGTAATTATGTTACTAATTATGAAATACTTTATCTTTTAATTTATTAAATATAGCACTATTAGATTGGAGTCCAATGTTACACAATTACAAATCCACTCTTCTCCCACAAAGTCACCAAGACATTTAAATTAGTTCATATTCTTAAGCTGATAATCCTTTAAGCTTTATAAAGGTCAGGGGTGAGTTTTTTTATTACGTTTTCTAAAAGGATTTTAATTAAATTCTAAGCATTAGAAGCACTAAATAAAAGCTTCAGTGTAGACGTATCTTAAGCGCTATTGATATCTTGATTATGATATCATATTCATAGCAACGAGTGGTTGATAGGAGGATGATGGGTATAAGTACGATATAAATTTATGTAAATGTATCCAAATGAATTAGATAGTTCAATTTTTAGAGAGAGTGAAGCAGGATTTGTTTGGATTTATGGAGTTCAAGTTATTGGCGATGCACCATGCCTTTTTTATTTTGCGCTTGGAGTCATTTTGTTCAATGCACATGGCGTTATTACTAAATGAAAAACATTAAGAACATTTTGTGGAATCATCTATGGATTACATTTAAACACTTAGTAGTTACTTTCTGATATTTGCTCTTGCATTATTTGTAAAAATACCCAAAGCTATTATAATTATACTTCAAGATGTTAGAAAATAGATATAATACTTTTTTTTTGGAATAGATTAAGTTTTTTATTTACTTAGTGAATACATTCCTTACCTCAACAACTTGAATAAAATTAGGAAGTGATTTGTTATATCAAATTATATATTCATCATGTTTTATTAAAGTAAAAGAAATGTAAAGATATATATATATATATTGTACCACTAGTGAATATATGTTACAAACACATATATAGCATTGCATGTTTCATAATTTTTTAAAAAAGAGATATGATTAGTTTTAAAATTTTTAAAACGAAATTTTGCAAAAGCAAAAGTTTGTGTCATATTTTTCTTTCAAAATAAAACTTCTTAGCAAGAATGGGGAGAAATCTAAAATATAATTAGAAAAAATTTTAAAACTCTTTTTTTTTTTTAAAGAAAACTCTCTTTGTTTTATAAAGCAAAAATAAGTTAGGGAATAAATGTGTAAAATAAATCTTAGGCAAAATCTAAAATAAAAAAGTTTAAAATTCATTCTCTCCTTTTTAAAATAGTTAAATGAAATGACTAAAAATAAATAAACATATAATATTAAAATAAAATTTGTTATAAAAGAAACTTTTGTGAAAATATCTCATTAGCTTTGGAATGCAATTAAGTTTGCAAGATTCCTGGATGATAAGATATTAGATTAATTTAAGCAAAAGATTAGATTAAAAGGATATGTAAAAATTAATTAAAAATATAAATTTATGATTAATTAAAGATTATTAAAAAAAATTGGAAAACAATGAGAAAGAAAAGGGTATATAAAGAGTGACTTGGCTATTGTTCTTCAGTCGGGTTTGTGATATATCGTTCACATTGCTATTAGTCTGGAGTTCGGGTTCTTTCTAAAGAATGCAGAATATTCAGAAATTGTAAATGCAGTAATAAGTCAATCATTACTGCTGCAGTCAACATTAATAAAGAGGTTGCATAAACCATAGAAGTATCCGACAGGGCTTCATGCCCGAAGCCCTCAGCCATCAACTATCCCACCTGAATCATTACCTGAAATCAATGCCAAGATTGTAAAGTAGAAGCTGCCTCATACCCTGTCTTTGTCTCTCATTATTTGACATAAACCTGGAAGGAAAGCCATGAAGCCGTCGATGGAGGAACAAAAAGCCAACCGGTTGGCAAATAAAACAAATGAAAACCTAGGTAAAGATATTTTTAAATATATTTTGATCACAGTCTAGACTCTTTATTTTAAATGAATGAACTTTAATTAATGGACTGTTATAACTATAGCCTAAAGTCATTTATATTTTTCTTATGTCAAATCTTATTGTTATAGTGTGTTAAATATATGTGTGCATAAATAAATATTAATGTTTGCTCTAATTATTATTTTGTCTGTTTTCTCTTTCTTTCTTGTCACTGTGTCACCAGTAAATTAGTGTAGAGTCATTTTATGAGTAAAGTAAATGTGCTGGACCCTGAGACAGAATGTGAGCTAGTCATGGAATTGTGTGCATGTCATCCAAATCATGCTGATTATATAACTTATGATTGGCTGGCACCTGAGATTGATCCTTAAAACTAATAAAATGCTTTGGATGGCAGGAGTTTGAATCCAGAAATTGAGGTGGGCCATGGTCTGGAAATGTCATGTTATCCTTTGCATAGCTCGATCTGATCATGGCTATCATTAATGGCTCTGCTATTGATGGTATTCTCCCCTTTGCTTGAAGGGCCAGTCTGTTTCTTTGTATTTTTTTAAATGATTATAAAAGAGGGGAATTAAACTCAGTTAAACTAGTAAGAGTAAGCTTTTCTTTATCGGATTCGTTCAATATATATCATTAAGAAACAGTTAACACTTAGACAATCCCAATATTAATAACAATCAACAATTTCAAACTGTTGTCAAGGCAACTGCCTTTTAACAATATATATATATATATATATGTAAAATAAGATAAAATAAATAAAATATAATAATCAAAATACTCTGGAATAATCTTTACAATATTCAATACACCAATATGAAAAAAAAATATCAATAGTGTGTAATTTCAATGAGATGTTTTATATATTTAAATTTTAATTGCTGAATGCTACCCAGGATGGCATACACTGTCATAAGCTGGCTAAAGCTATTATTGATTTTTTTTTTATATTGAATATTGTAAGGTATTCCAGAATATTTTGATTATATATATATGTTATTTCCTGAAGGCAAGTTGAGTAACTAGGCCATATAATACAACAAAAATGCTTCATCATCATCAAAAATAGACTGCCATTGTTTGTCATCCTCTTAAAATTTCAAAATAATATATTTTATTTAAGATTGCCTTTAAAAGGGATTATGTTAATCTAATATATACCATCCAAATATTACATGACTTTCTCAGCGTATTTAACCACAATCATCGAGTATAAGTTTGGATAATCAGTTAGGCAATAGAATTTAAAGTTGCTTACTGAAGAAAGCTATTTGACAGAAATTAATCTATAGTGTAAAACATCTTAAATGAAATCAAAAGTGGCTCTGTGTAGGATATATGCCCAAAGATCATCCTTAGTCCCTTCCAAAGCCTTTACCTATAACAGTAAACTCATAAATTTCTTATTCATTAGTATCTAATTATTTTCTAGTTTTAATTCTTTTTAGTTCTATTTTATTCGAATACCCCCCAATTTCATTTTAAAGATTTAAACAAAAAAAATCATAAATCTTTACCTCTGTTATTCCCATTACTTTTAAATTTTTTCCATACTCCATACAATTTATTCTGACCCTAACATTTTACACTCTTAAAAAATAATTGTTCAATATTTTTTTTCTCTCATTTTTACCTATCCAAATCCTATTCTATTGTTGCTTTCTTTCCCTTGGATCTATTCTATTGTTGCTTTCTTTCCCTTGGATCTAAAGCTCCTCTTATTCCTGCATCAAAATAACAATAAGTTTTCTTTGGTGTTACCACACATTTCTTTCATATTTTACTATTTTTTATTCTTATTTATTTTTCATACCTTTACTTTTTTTTCCTAATTAACTTGTGTCTTCTTTTCACACCTCTTATAATATAAATCTGTAATACATTCTTTACATATTTTGTATATAAATACTTGAAAATAAATTGTCTATCTATTAAATTCACATATCGTAAAATCTGTTTTCCACAACACATTTTGCTCTTTCAATGTAATTCACTTAATTTTACTCTTCTATTATCATTTGCACCCATCTTATAGTATTACTGATTACTCAATCTTAGATGGCGTTGAAATTCAATTATCAAAACAGCTTCTCTGCATTGGAAACAATTAAATCATAACGTGTTTACTACCGCATTTCATAAAATCTCATGATTTGGTAAAAGTTCATTATTTTTAGCAGCTAAGACAGTTTTTTTTAAGAAATCTCATTCACAAAATGTTTATTCCAATCATAAACTCACCAATAAAAGTAAGTGTCTTATGGACAATGTTCTAAATTGTATGTGAAAAGCTCCTTTCTTAATAACTATAGGAAAAAATATTTTGTAAATCTCACAGCTTCTTCCCTAATGTTGATCAAAACCTCTTAGCAGAATCATTCAAGCCATTTTTCCTTTTACAGGTAATCTCTTCAAGCTTTCTTGATCTTGTGCTTAATACAATTTCAAATGAACAGTATCAAATGACTTATATACTTACTTATATGCTTCCAAGAATAATTAATCATTAATCACATGGTCATGATTTCCTATGCTTACACAAGCAGTTAAAATGGTAGCAAACTTTCCATACCATAGGGTCACCCAGTACAAGCCATAGAATCACTGGATGCTAGAAGATTTGTGCATAAATCTCTTTCTAGTGTCTACTCTTTCAATATCCCCAGACAAATTTTAGCTTGAGGCTTTCGTCAATGAGGAGTCTTGGATCTGAAAGCACTGTATTTAGACCTTGTTCTAATGCAACCGTCCAGCAAGCACACCTTTCACCTATTTAGTTAACTATAAAACTATCAGCCCAAAATGAAAATACAATAATGGTTTCAATCCAATATGATTTGATCGTATAAACCTGCAAATCTGAGTCCAGTTCAATATCTATACATTTTGATGTCTTTGATTTTTTAATGACCATAGCCACCATTATTCTATTGTTCATTGGATTCAAATCTGTATGATTATATAAACAAATTAGTTTGGATTAAAAACATTATTGTGTTTTCATTTTGGAATTATAGTTAATGAAATCATAAAAGATGATTGTTGAAGGGCTGTATTAGATCCAAATGTCTACATTGTGCTCTCAGACCCACAAGCTAGAAACTAGTCTGGGGATATTGCATGAGTAGACACTTGATAGGAATTTTATGCACGAACCTACTAGCATCCATTGATTACTATGGCTTGCACCAGGAGGCACTATTATATGGAGTTTGCTCCTCTAGAGCCATCTATTGTAAGCTTGATCAATCAGTGAACATCAGATAAGTATAAGGCTATAAAAAAATCATCACCAGATCAGTGTCTGGCTTTTGTTTTCATCAATGAAGACTAGAATTCAAAACTGGATCTAATATGTTTGAATTCAAAACCTTAGATTTTTTTTAATTTCAGAATATTAGTTTTAATAGCATAGAGGAATAAAATGGGTCTAATAGGTGCAGCTTAAATGCATTACTTCCATCCTTGAATTTCTAGTCCTCAATGCCAATTATAAATGCCACAAACTGGTCTGGATGTTGGGAATATTATAGCACTATATCATTTAGTATCCCATTGATGGAATTTTTTCTGGATAATTTCTTGGAAGCTTATTGAGTAAGCATTGAATTTTTAAAGAAATTACAATTATAGTATCAGCATCATTAGTTTCTCTTATCCCTGGCTTCTTTTTACCACATCACATCATCATACTTCTTTATTTCATCCATTCTTATTATATGTGGGCCTCTCTAGATCTTTTACAACCTTAAGATCCAATTAATAATTCTTCTGCCCATATGGTCTTCAGCCAATATATCCAATCCAGTTCCATTTTAATCTCTTAATTTTTTCAAGGTTGTGATCTTTTACAACCTTATGATCCAATTTAAAACTTTTTCTGCCCATCTTGACCTCACATGTCCAATCCAGTTCCATTTCAATCTCTTAATTCTTTCATTTTTTGTGATCTTTTATAACCTTATGATCCAATTTAAAACTTCTTCTGCCCATCTTGTCCTCATATGCCCAATCCATTTCCATTTCAATCTCTAATTTTTTCAAAGTTGTCAATGAACCTATTTGTTCTCTCATCTAAGTATTTCATTTCTGATCCCTTCTTAATTTTTCCTACCATATATCTATCTATTAATTTGTTGAGTGGTCTGAGATCTCTGTATTGCATATCTGTTAAGTGTCCAAGACTCAGATCCATAAGTAAGAACTAGTAAAACATATCTATTAAAAATCTTCCTTTTCAAACATATAGACATATTTCATTTTACTATTAATTATTCCTACCACAAGCATTCTGATTAATTAAATTCTATGATTAACTTTATTTATTATACCATCCATATTAACAATGTGGCACAGATATTTGAATTGTTATCTTCTTCTAATTCATTGATTATCACATTTTTTTCAGAGAAAGTCCATTATAACATTAGTCTTTTTAGTGTTAATATCAGTCTTATTTTCATTTGATAACTTTTGCAATATTTCCTGAAGCCTTGAAGCATTATTTGCAAAAACAACCACATTATCTGGAAAATCTTGTTTATTTAAATAATCTCCAATAATTTGTATTACCATTTTAATTCACAAAATCATCATTAAATTTTTTGACCATTGCAGAATGAAAATCTTTACAAGTTTAATTCAATTTTCTCCAATCTTTAGCCTTTTCCCCACATTATACCAGCAAACTTCCTTATTTAATCTATCAATCTCACATGTGGTCTCTTTCTATGTCTTTTGCAATCTCTTGGAATCCAGTTTAAGATTTCAACTGTCCATCTATTGTCATTTTACCTAACAGTATGTTCAGCCAACTCCATTTCAGTCTCTTAATTTTTTCAATCATGTCAATTATACAAGGATGTGATGTAATGTGAGGCAAAACTCTCCATACAGTAGTGCCACCCTGTGCCAACCAGAGTAATCAATGGATGCCAGAAGGCACTACTGTATGGAGAGTTTTGCCTTGTTTAATAACAATTACGTGCTAGTATAAGAGATGGCGATCATGTGATGTTTAGTGGTTTAACATGTCAATTATACATTTTTGTTCTCTTACCCATTTATCTTGTTTTTAATACGTTCTTGTTACTTCTAATATACATCTCTTTGCATTTTGTTGAATTGTCTGAAGTCTATTGTTCTTCTGTTACTGGTCTAAGTCTCAAATCCATAAATAAGAACTGGTAAAACATTTTTATTAAAAACCTTTTGAAACACTTAGGCTTATTTCCTTTTAATATGAAGTTATTTATATTAAAAACACTCCACCCAAGTTTAAATTCTATAATTAACTTTAGCCATTATGCTTTTATTTGTATTAATAATCTAACCCAAGTATCAGTCTTTATTTTTGGCTTTTGAGAAAATCAATTGAAGGTTTTTTTAGTTTTTTTAGCATTTATTTTTAGTCCTACTTTCTTACTTACTTGCATCTTGATAACTCTTGCAATATTTCCTGAAGCTTTGAAGCATTATTTGCAAAAAACAAAACAAAAAACAACTACATCTACAAAATCTAGATGGCTTAAGTAATCTCAATTTACTTTTATTCAGATTCTCATTTTAATATATTAGTACTTTTTATAAAGCTGATACAAAAAGGTTTGAAGAGAGATGTCATACATTCTTCTCAATGCTAATTTTTTTGTATCACTGTACAATATCATTGTTGCTGTTGCATTTTAATAAATATTCTTCCAAACTTAATAATCCAATGTTTTTAATGACTAGAAATGTTTATAGAACCAAACACCTATTTATAATATACAAATCTAAAGAATAATCACAACTCATATTTATTGGTCCTTTCCATATGTAATGGGATATATATATATGCGTTACATTTAAATTCTAATGCTTAATGTTTTTATAAATATCTAATACTGAATTAAAATCGCAAACGTTCAAAATGCACAAATAATTAATTTATAAATGTTTGATTTAAATATTAAAATAAGCTTTAAAAAAATTAGAATCGAAACAAAGATTCTAATCTTTAAATAAAGTATAAAATAAAAACCTTTTTAATAATAGCGAAGATTTTTTCATTTTTAAATATAAAAATTACAAACAGATCCTTTAGGAAAAATGACCATTAAAAAAGAAATGATTATGAAATAGATAAGAGTTCCTGCCCAGAGATAGAGGCACAGACCTCAGTGGAAAACCCAAAATCTACTTGGCCACAAACTGAATTAACCAATAAAATAGAGATATGGAATATGTTTGATGAATCCTGCATTCCAGAGATAAGGTACCTGAGGACTATAAAAAGAAATCCAAAACAATAATTAGTTAGTTAGAGAGAGAATTAGAATTTTGAATTCGTTTTGTTGTTGCTGAAAAATTAAAATAAATATCGCCGTCACCAAAAATGTAATGAGCTTCATCGTGCTTCCTTCGGTGCGGCTGGCCAAAGGTAGCTTTCCTATTCACAGATCCCAGGATCGAACCACTGGTGTCATATCCAGAAATCTTTGTCAAGCTTCATAAATCGTCATCGTCCGCAAGAAAAGGGCCCTTGTGTAAATTAAATCTTCGTCGCGAAGGAATAAGCACAGGACAAAAAAGAGGTATAAATTTTATAAATGATCAACTTAAATATAAACTCTCATAAGCTTAAAATCTTTCGGATTTTATTTGTGTCTAAAGAAATGAACTATAAACTTTCTTTCCTGAATAAACCTGAACTTTCTGTATCTTTTATAAACTTTGCAATTTTAAAACTCTGATCTAAAGTTAAAATGCAATCTCTTAAAATATGTGTTATATGTTTTCATTTATGCTAAGTGTAAGATCTGTTTGTAATGGGGTGTGGGTTTGCGATTGCAAACTTAAATTTAAAAATAGAAACGCATTGTTATTTGTGCATTATTAAATTTAAAAGAAAAGTAGGTTATATAATATTTGTAGTAAGAAAATAAGTTAAAATATAAATGTTATCTTAAAAATGATTTTAAAACCTTAATTAAACTAAAGATTTTTTGTTTTGAATTAAATTAATAAAATGAGTTGAGTGTAGGTGGCTGCTAGACTAGTTTAAATATGTTACTTTTAAAGAGGGTTTTGATTTCGGACTATTTGTTTCGTAGTTGTGTCAATGCTGGTGGAGAGATATATAGACATTTATATCAATGTAATGTGAAGTGTGTTAGCACCTAGGGCGACGAGTCCAACTGAATGCATGACCCCAAAGAGAGGTAGTCATATCGTTGAAATGGATGCAGATGTATTTCCTGTGCCATTGACCCATTCCAATTCTATGGATTGAGAAGATAAGTCGGCAAGACAAGACCGCTCTCTCATCCATACGCAGCATTTTTCTTTTATTATTACCTACATGATTCCTTTGCCAGATAGAAGCACATTCCTATACTGGTTGAAGTTCATGTTTTTTCCAATAATATCACGTTGTTCAGATGCACATTCCTGTCGGCATGATTCTATGCTAACATTTTCATATTGCATTGGTTGCTAATATATATCTGGAAGTGAGCATTGGTGTGGCTGCAGACTTTTAGCCTCAGAATCAAATGTTTGAAAGTCTTTTAGGTGCATGGTCTGGTAGCTCATCTATACTCAACATTTCTAAGATTAAAAATAACAGTTAAAAACAAGTAAAATAATAACTAATGAAACAGAATAAAACAAATTTCTTGTGTTATAAAAAAAATTTTTTTTTAAAAGTTTGTGCATTATTACTTATATATGTAAATAAAATCTTTTTTGTGTTATTAATACTGACAGTGATTGCTTTTATTATTATTTATTAAAAGAAATATATTTAATAAATGTTTTAAACCTCTGCTACTTCATGAGCTGTGACTGCCACAAGCAGGATCGTAGGAAAAAGTTAGTAAAAAGAAAAAAGTTTATTATCAAAAAATCATGAACAGGCTGGGGTAGAAGAACAGAATGGGCCAGGCTATGCCATCCATCCTGCGGAGATACTACCGTCACTGACAATGTAGGAGTGAAGCCTTTCCAAAAGCTATGAAAGGAACAGCATTCACCAGACGCCATTGATTGCCTTATGGAAATTGACCAAAGAAAGAAATCATTTAATCGTACAGTGCAGCACGAAGCCAGTGGAAAATTGCTAATAATCTACACCCGGGTGAGATAAACGAGGTAAACCAAACATTTTCATAAGTGATAGTAATTATTTTGAATGAAAGCACACCCTATTAAATAATGCGTAAAAGGGTTAAAGTAAATGAAGAGAACGTTGAAATAATACCCTGTATAAAGATACGCCTTAATAGACAATGCATGATTGAAATTTTTTTCAAGCTATGATCTGTATTTTTGTGTATTGCATTTATGAACTTGTGCGAGTGTATTTACATGCAGGTTATTTGATTATTCGGGCACAAACCAATATCCAATTATGGGATTCTATGGGTTTTGTTTTATTATTTGTTTTATATTAATAAATATTAAGTAGGGTTATAAATTTAATTGTGTGTGTCAGTGTTAATTTCTTAGAATAATATTAAAAAGCAAAAAGTAGGATAGCAAACAAATCGTTCGTGCGCTACATGTGCATTTTTATATGTTCCCTCCATCTCTTTCCCACGGTCAATGACTACTACCCCTGAGTGAGCTAGCCAGAGGTACAAGCTCTAATCACCAGAAATAGATACTTATCTTCTCCCAGCATAATTCTTATTTATTCGTAGGTAAGATTGGCGCTTGAGATCATCATTGATGTTCATAAATATGCTGGGCGAGTAATTAGAGTACATTGCAAAACAAACTGCATATATGTGTGTTCATATTATACTTTTGTTAAATAAAAGAGCAAAAACTTAGGTTTGAAATATGTAATAAACGTATACCACATATATACATGTTTACGCTGGAATAAACCGTTACAATGGCGCTCAATGTTAGGCATGATATTAACCACGAGTTTCCTGAAATTTAAAAAAAAATAAAAATGAATTTTTGTTTATATTTTAAAGCTGTAGAATATAATGTAGATGTAAAAGTACTGTCAGAATATATATTGTGCACATATGCATGCATTCACGTAAGAAAGAAAACTTATGAAATATAATGTTAAAAAAGTAAGTTTAGGAAATAGTGCGAATAGCACCCTGAACATCAGAATGGTTATAGTAAGAATAAGTTAGGATAAGATGGCACTGTCAGGTATAAAAATGATCGTTAAGTAACTTTAATATTTAAAAAAAAAAAAAGAAAATGAATGATTTAGTAACTTAAAAAATACGAATACTTTGAAAATTAAGCCAGTAATATTTTTTCTGAAATGAGTAAATATTTTTTGTATTAACGTAAAGTTATAGTCCAATGTTTAATAAACTCACGAATGCCTTGAAAATTAAGCCAGTAATATTTTTTCTGAAATGAGTATATATATTTTTGCATTAATTAATTAACAGAAACTTATAGTTTGAATATTGTGTAAAAAAAAAAAATACGTCCACGAAAAAAAAAAAAAAAGAACTTTAACGCATTACTATTATTAATTAGTACAAACTCTAACTAAAGTCTTTTTTTTTATCTTTTTTTAAATAAGTTTGGTGATACATAACGGGATATATATATGCATTACATTTAAATTCTAATGCTTAATGTTTTTATAAATATCTAATACTGAATTAAAATCGCAAACGTTCAAAATGCACAAATAATGAATGATCAATTTATAAATGTTTGATTTAAATATTAAAATAAGCTTTAAAAAAATCAGAATCGAAACAAAGATTCTAATCTTTAAATAAAGTATAAAATAAAAACCTTTTTAATAATAGTGAAGATTTTTTAATTTTTAAATATAAAAATTACAAACAGATCCTTTGGGGAAAATGACCATTAAAAAAGAAATGATTACGAAATAATAAGAGTTCCCGCCCAGAGATAGAGGCACAGACCTCAGTGGAAAACCCCAAATCTACTTGGCCACAAACTGAATTAACCAATAAAATAGAGATATGGAATATGTTTGATGAATCCCGCATTCCAGAAATAAGGTACCTGAGGACTATAAAAAGAAATCCAAAACAATAATTAGTTAGAGAATTAGAATTTTGAATTCGTTTTGTTGTTGCTGAAAAATTAAAATAAATATTGTCACCAAAAATGTAATGAGCTTCATTGTGCTTCCTTCGGTGCGGCTGGCCGAAGGTAGCTTTCCTATTCACGGATCCCAGGATCGAACCATTGGTGCTGTATGCAGAAATCTTCATCAAGCTTCATAAATTGTCATCGTCCGCAAGAAAAGGGCTCTTGCATAAATTAGATCTTCGTCGTGAAGGAATAAGAACAGGACAAAAAAGAGGTATAAATTTTATAAATGATCAACTTAAATATAAACTCTCATAAGCTTAAAACTTTCGGATTTTATTTGTGTCTAAAAAAATGAACTATAAACTTTTTTTCCTGAATAAACCTGAACTTTCTGTATCTTTTATAAACTTTGCAATTTTAAAACTCTGATCTAAAGTTAAAACGTAATCTCTTAAAATATGTATTATATGTTTTCATTTATGCTAAGTGTAAGATCTGTTTGTAATGGGGCGGGGGTTTGCGATTGCAAACTTAAATTTAAAAATAGAAACACATCATTATTTGTGCATTATTAAATTTAAAAGAAAAGTAGGTTATATAATATTTGTAGTAAGAAAATAAGTTAAAATATAAATGTTATCTTAAAAATGATTTTAAAACCTTAATTAAACTAAAGATTTTTTGTTTTGGATTAAATTAATAAAATGATTTAAATGTTAGTTGAGTGTAGATGGCTGCTAGACTAGTTTAAATATGTTACTTTTAAAGAGGGTTTTGATTTCGGACTATTTGTTTCATAGTTGTGTCAATGCTGGTGGAGAGATATATAGACGTGTATATCAATGTAATGTGAAGGGTGTTAGCACCTAGGGTGATGAGTCCAACTGAATGCATGATCCCAAAGAGAGGTAGTCATATCGTTGAAATGGACGCAGACATATTTCCTGCGCCATTGACCCATTCCAGTTCTATGGATTGAGAAGATAAGTCAGCAAGATAAGACCGCTCGCTCATCCATACACAGCGTTTTTCTCTTATTATTACGTTCATGATTCCTTCACCAGACAGAAGCACATTCCTATACTGGTTGAAGCTCATGTTTTCTCCAATAATATCACGTTGTTCAGGTGCACATTCCTGTTGGCGTGATTCTATGCTAACATGTTCATATTGCATTGGTTGCTAATATATATCTGGAAGCGAGCATTGGTGTGGCTGTGGACTTTTAGCCTCGGAATCAAATGTTTGAAAGTCTTTTAGGTGCGTGGTCTGGTAGCTCATCTATACTCAACATTTCTAAGATTAAAAATAACAGTTAAAAACAAGTAAAATAATAACTAATGAAACAGAATAAAACAAATTTCTTGTGTTATAAATTTTTTTTTTTTTTAAAGTTTGTGCGTTATTACTTATATATATAAATAAAATCTTTTTTGTGTTATTAATACTGACAGTGATTGCTTTTATTATTATTTATTAAAAGAAATATATTTAATAAATGTTTTAAACCTCTGCTACTTCATGAGCTGTGACTGCCACGAGCAGGATCGTAGGAAAAAGTTAGTAAAAAGAAAAAAGTTTACAATCGAAAAATCATGAACAGGCTGGGGTAGAAGAACAGAACGGGCCAGGCTATGCCATCCATGCTGCGGAGATACTACCATCACTGTCAATGTAGGAGTGAAACCTTTCCAAAAGCTATGAAAAGAACAGCATTCACCAGACGCCATTGATTGCCTTATGGAAATTGACCATAGAAAGACATCCTTTAATCGTACAGTGCAGCACGAAGCCAGTGGAAAATTGCTAATAATCTACACCCGGGTGAGGTAAACGAGATAAACCAAACATTTTTGTAAGTGATAGTAATTATTTTGAATGAAAGCACACCCTATTAAATAATGCGTAAAAGGATTAAAGTAAATGAAGAGAACGTTGAAATAATATCCTGTATAAAGATACGCCTTAATAGACAATGCCTGATTGAAATTGTTTTCAAGCTATGATCTGTATTTTTATGTATTGCATTTATGAACTTGTGCGAGTGTATTTACATGCGGGTTATTTGATTATTCGGGCACAAACCAATATCCAATTATGGGATTCTATGGGTTTTGTTTTATTATTTGTTTTATATTAATAAATATTAAGTAGTGTTATAAATTTAATTGTATGTGTCAGTGTTAATTTCTTAGAATAATATTAAAAAGCAAAAAGTAGGATAGCAAACGAATCGTTCATGCGTTACATGTGCATTTTTATATGATCCCTCCACCTCTTTCCCATGGTCAATGACTACTACCCCTGAGTGAGCTAGCCAGAGGTACAAGCTCTAATCACCAGAAATAGATACTCATCCTCTCCCAGCATAATTCTTATTTATTCGTAGGTAAGATTGGCGCTTGAGGTCATCATTGATGCTCATAAATATGCTGGGCGAGTAATTAGAGTACATTGCAAAACCAACTGCATATATGTGTGTTCATATTATACTTTTGTTAAATAAAAGAGCAAAAACTTAGGTTTGAAATGCGTAATAAACATATACCACATATATACGTGTTTACGTCGGAATAAACCGTTACACATAGTTTGTCTCAATAATTGGATGTGATCCACTGTAATAAAACCATTTTAAAATTCAGCTTGTTCTTTTGGTTGATTAAAATCCAAGATTCACTTTAGATGATTTGTAATAACTGAAATACAGGCTTATTATATACCTATATCAATATATGCAATATATAGGGTATATGAGCACAGACTTTCACACAATCCACCACTCTCCACTCCATCTCATAACATTGATATACTTGAACACATATATGTGGAAAAGATAAATAATCACCAATATACATATTTCATGCTAAACTAGCAATCATCAGTTGATCCAGATTATCATCTCCACACATATATACAATGATTTGTAAGTTACTCCCGTAAAATTTTTATATAGAATTGATAAAATTCATAGGTCTGTAATTTGTAATACATTTATGACCCTTTTTAAATACTAATATTACTGTTACACTCTTTTAATCATTTGGTAAATCTTTATCATTTAGATATGTGGTATATAATTTTGCAACAATTTTTCTATTTCTTCATTTGCTTCTTTTAAGATGTCAATTATATTTCCATCATTACCTGGAACTTTAATCTTTTTCAGAGATTTAATTCTATTACTCATTTCATTTAGAATGCTGGGAAATTCACATGATGTAGTAATTGTAGAGATACCTTATTGTCTCATTCTTTATAATATGATTCTTCTTGCAAGTCTTCCACATATTTCGTGATGCCATCTTTCTTTTTAGTAATAGTTTTCTGTTTTTTTATTGCAGAAATATGTTTCTTACCAGTTTCAATATATTGTTTTACACCTTTAAGACTTTTATCCTGTTCTATAGCTTTCCTTGCTAATTCACAATTATATTTTCTTATATTGTTGTTAACTCTTTTTTAATACCATTTTATATGTAGGGTATGTTTGGGTGTATCAGTGTTATGAGATAGTGTGGAGAGTGGTGGGTCATGTGAAAGTCTGTGCTCATATACCCTATATATTACATATATAGACACAGGTATATAATAAGCCTGTGCGTTTCAGTTAATACCATTTTATAAAACTTTAGATATTCAATTCTTCTTAACAGATCATTTTCAACAATTTTCATATTCTTTTCATCATCCATTGGCTTAGTAGAAAATTCATTGGTATATTATTGCTTTTTGTATCATATATCTTTGGTGCAATTCTTAATAGTGCAGTAGGCATCTTCATATTGATTTCATTCAAATCTAAACTATTTTCAATATTTGTTGATATTTTAAACCATTTTGCAAGTTCTAATTTAAATTCTTTGGAATGTTTTTGAAGCTTTGGAATATCAAACATGAATACTGTTTTAACATAGTTTCACATTAACATGTATCTTACATCTCACTAATCCACGATCACTTCCTGTGTTGAATCATTAAAATCTTTACAATCTTGGAATACATATTTTCTGTTAGTCAAAATAAAATCCAATTCTGTTGTATCTTCATTTGAATGATTCCATGGCCATTTCCATTTAGCATTTTTTTAAAAGAAAGAATTCATAATATTTTGTCTTTCTTTTTCTGCAAACTTCACAAGCTTGTGTCTTCTCTTATTTTTATCACCATAACCACATTTGCCCCAGTTGTTCTAATAATTATAGCAGTAAAGTTTTCCATGAGAATTTTGAAATATTTGATCTGATCAAAAGCCTTTTGTACATCCATATAAAAATCCAACTTCTTTCTCAGAATGAAAACTTAATGGGACTCAAATTCGAATTATCTGCATTTGATATCTTCCTTAAACCTGAATTATCTGCATTTGATATCTTCCATAAACTTAATTATCTGCATTTGATATCTTCCATAAACCTGAATTATCTGCATTTGATTATCATTCATTAGTTTGAATAATTAATCTTGCTACTTTGTTTGAATCATCATCGATTTCCACAATGTTGTTCTTCCATTTTTTATTTATGAGTCCCATTCCACTTCTGAAATTTATAAAACTACTGTAAAAAATTTTGGAGATTTGTAATCATCCTGCCATATCACCTATAACAATGTTACTTTTTTTAGGGTGACCATATAATCTAATCACTGTCATTACATTTTGATAATATTTTTAAGAATATATGATCATATATTGGAAGGATCTTGACATTTCAATGCTTTAATCACTGTAGAAATGCTTATAAAATCAAATACCTTTTCATTATACACAAATCCATTATATAATGACAACTCATTATTTGATTCTTTTCATAATTTTCCAATACTTGAATGTGTTTCGATATACTAAAATCACTTTTAAACCCAACTGATTCTTTTGGTTGGCTGGAGGCCAGAGATTGCTGTAGATGAATTGTAATTATCTTGGTAAGAATTTTGTATGGAGGTAACAGAAGACAGCGATATGTCTGTAATTTTTGATATCTTTCTTATCACCTTTCTTAAACATCAATATTATTGCTGCATTCTTCCAATAATCTGGTATAGCTTTATCATTTAGACATTTGGTATATATCTTTGTCAATAATTTTTCTATTTCTTCACCCACTTCTGCTTGCTCTAGTGCAGTGATAAAATGGTGGATAGTTAAGCTTAAGATCCATGGAGTTATTAACAGTTCCTTTATGTTCTTATTCTTTATTATTATGTATCATCTCTCTTTTTAGTAATAGTTCTATCTTTTCTCCTGCTTACTTAAATGACATTTCTTCCAATACCAAAGCATTAATAACTATAGCAAACTCTCCATACAGTTCTTGACAATTCACTTTTTTTTTCTGTCATATTTATTTCTTCTTCACATCATTTTACAGAACTCCAGATATTTAATTCTTTTTAATAGATCATTTAAAAATATTTTTGTATTCCTTTATTTCTTTATGGATTCTCTTGGACTCAGTAGAAAATTGACTTTAAAATTGCTGCTTTTTTTTGTAGTTTCTTGCAGTTCTTAATAGAATATTAGTTGCCTTCTTATTGAGTTCAGTTAAGTTTGAATAATCTTCAAAGCCCATTACTATTTTAAAATGATTTGCTAGTTTTAATTTAAATTCATTGGAATGTTTTTGATTAGGTATAACAATTATTAATACTCTCTTTTTTTTAATAGTTTTTGTCTTTTTAGTTTTGCATTAATATGTGTTTTATATCGCATTAATCGATGATCACTTCCTGTGTTGAATATATTAAAAACATTACAATCTTACAATACATATTTTCTGTTATTCAAAACATAATCCAGTTTTATTGTATCTTTCCTTGGATGTTTTCATGCCCATTTCCCTTTAGTATTTTTTTTTCTGCAAATTTTACAAGTCTTTGTCATATTTCATTTCTGTCATCCTAATCAAATTTACCCACAATACTTTCATCTTTCAGTTAAAGTCCCCCATAACAATTTTAAGGTATTGTTTGATGTAATCAAAAGTATTTTCTAGATCCATATAAAAATCCTCTTTTTCTTCATCACACAACAATGAGAACTCGTTTTTTTTATTTTTTATTTTATATAAAATATAGAATTTTTATTCAGAAATTTGGTTGCAACACATGATAACAGTTAAACATAGAATATATTACATGATAATTAGGGGGATGAAAGTTCAATATTGATATCTTGCTTGACACCAGCTAAAAGGACTAATATGAAGCATATCAGCAAGGAACAAGTCTGGAATAGTATCTTGTTGATAGATGACCATTCTTGCATGTCTTACACAGTTCAATGATAGATCTAATCCTTTGTCCATGCTCTGCATGATCAAATCAGCCCTTCATATTGGAAGTTACTTCCATAAAACTCAGAGTCTGGGCAATAATCATGCAGAGCAAGGTGAGTCATAACAATGAGAACTTGTTGGTATAAAAAAAAACCTGAATGATCAGCATTTGATATCTTCCATTAGTTTGAATAACTAATCTTGTTCTTCTTTTCTGACATATCATCAATTTCCATAAAGTTGTTCTTCCACTTTTTATTTATAATAAATCTTTTTATTTGCTCTTAGTACATATCCATTTTTAAAATCAATTATCTCTTCATTATCTAACTTCACAAAGTTCACAACGTCTCATTTGATATTAAACTATTCTTCTAATTCATTTAATCTTTCTTGATTAAAAAATAAGGTAGTTCTAGTCATTATCGATTGGCAGCCTGGTATCACAATCTGGATATTCTTAGCATTCTCTGCTCTTGGCCATCAATCTCTGCCTTGGTTGGCAACTTTATGGGCTCCTGGAAGTAACCATAATTTAGTTTTGCTCACGATTATAAATATGTATAAGAAATATAAATAAAAAAATCATTCACATATATACATTCAACCTGCCTTTAAGAAAACTTAATTGATGTGTCATTTAAAAACTACCAGACAACTATGAAGAAAGATTATTAGGAGTTTTTTGATTTTAAAATCAGAGATCGCTAATCATTAAACACTCATGCAGGTTGTTGTACATTACTGAGTAGCCCATCATTATCATTTACAGCTGTAAAGACAAGAAAGTATATCTTGGATATTAACAATTCATCCTGTTTAGTTCCTTTAAAGCTTAAAGCTTCAAAGAGGAAGTAAAGAATTCCCTATCAGTTTATAACAAACTTTTCGTCTGTAGCCAATTACGGAATATTGGATTTAAAGAGTTTAAAAGGTTTACAATTTAAAAAAATCATACAATTGTTTCTCAATCAATATCTGATGCATCAAAAATATTTATGAAAAGATTTTCCAAGAAAAGAAAGACTGAAGTAATTTTATTTTTGAAATATTCTCTAAACTCTAAAGTGACTTCTAACCCTCCGAGGCATATAAAGGAAAACATAGCTAAGTAAAACATTGTTTAAACTTAGATCATTAAAAAAAATTTCTTAACTAAATTCGTTTAAATAACAAAGCGTTCATAAAAGCATTCATTCAAATTAACAAACGCAATTAGAGAAGAAAAGAGAAGCTTTTAGGAACACTCTTAATTATTAACTTTTTACTCCCAGCAAATTATCAAATACATGTGAAACATCTTCAATCGCTGAAACTAACTAATTAAAACAATAATAACCATATTTCCAACGTGGTAAATATCAACTTTTTTTTTATTTTTTAAATAGCTCTTACCCCAAATATTACAATCTACAAATCATGCTGTCGAAAAGTAAAAATCTTTTTTAACATTAACTAATTACTACTTTCTATTTATACATAAGCGAATCAATATTGGTAAGAGAATTTTTGACACATTTTCTTGCTATTTCATAGAATGACGTTAGATAGCTATACTAGTTAGAAATTAACGAGTATTCTTGATAACCTTGAATGAATGAAGGATTTGTGATGTAGCTGGCTGGTTATGATACTAGGGGTACAAGAAAAGCTTATCTTATAGGTTGAGATGATGAGGTGTCTGAAATACACATTAAAGTTAATGGGGGTTGCCTTGACAACAGTTTGAAATTATTGATTGTTATTAATATTGGGATTGAATGGTTTTTAATGATTACATTAAAATTTATATATCATATTGAAAATATATATATTACACACTTGTTCCTATTACATTCTGTATTTTGTTCAGTGTACTATTTTAAATAAGCTTTTCAACAATTTTAAAGTGCGTGTTTTTTAAGGTTCACTTGTGTGTGTTTTTTAAGGTTCGCTTCAGATGTCAAAATTCTGTGGTCAGATCCTGATTCTAAAAGATTGTAAAAGATCTAGAAAGTGACCACATATAAGATGTATGGATTTAAGCCAATAAACATCACATGATCATCATTTCTTATGCTTGCTTATAACTTATTAAAACAGGCAAAAACTCAAAGTCTTCTGGCATCCATTGATTACTCTAGCTTGCTGTGTGGCAATATGTATAGTGAGTTTTTGCCTGTTTTAAGATGGATGGACGAGATAAGAAAGTTTGCTAGAATAATATGGAGAAAAAATGTTATGGGTCAAGATATTGGATTAAATTTGGAGAGACTTTCATCCGGCAATTGGAGATGGTGATAATGATTAGCTAAAAAATATGATCACAGTATTGAATTTAATCCTAAAGTTTTTATAGAAGTTAATTATAAAAATCTGAAGAAGCCATTATATTAGTAATCATAATAGTCAACCCAAAAATGACTGAAAGATTACTATGTACATCTTCAGAATTTAATATAGCTGAAATATCCCTGTGATAATGTAAAAGTATACATATTATTTAAGTGGTAGTTTTGTGATCTATAATAGTGTTGCTTTTTCATTAAAGACTGTGTTATTTTAAATGGCACCTTAGCATTTGCTGAGTTGAAATAACACATTTTAATTAAGTGATATTTTCTAATCCTTGTTATTTTTTCATCCAGCTCATTGTCTTATAGAAATATGACAATAAGGTAAAGGCCTTTTTAATTTCTTCTTTCTAGTGATATACTGCTTAGTTTGATATGGAGATAAATGTGAAGGTAGATGACATCACTCAGTTATTTGGCTATATGAATGAATTTAGATAGCCTATTGCATTGCTGTTATTTTGCTGGGCAGTTCCGATTAAAGTGATAACAAGAGTGGAGAGAGGCTGATTGTTGACCTGAAAGAAAAGAACTGCAAAACAGTTATTTTAGTAGAATAATTATTTATTATTATTATTTTTTTAAACTTTGTGCTGCTAATAAATTCTGTTCTTCCACATATGGAAGACCTTTCCCATTGCTGATATATCATTTTTTAGTTTATGCTGATTCCCATTTGGGTTTACTAAAAATATTAAAGCTCTGGATTTAATTTCTGTTCTGACCTCTAGTTCTAGGGTAGTAGAGTTATAGATTATTACTATTGTATTTAATTAAAAGTAGCCCATGCTCTAAGCACATCAATATTTTTTGAAGATTTATACCTACCACGTAAAATTTTTGTAATCATAAAACAATCAACACTTTCTTATTAATCCATCTATGATTTATATTTGAGAAGCAAATTAAATTATTTATTCAGCACTGTTTATTATGCATGGCTAATTTTTATCCATAAGGCCTTGCATTTAAGTTGTAATCAATCGAGCAATAGTATTCTGTCCCATGGATAAGTCCAGAGATTAGTCACATCACCAATTCATCCATTTTTCCACTCCATCATTTTTATTGTGCAGTTCCTCAATTCTATGTAACTCTTCCCATCTCTTATATCGTCCAACAATGTCAATCTTTTTCATTCTTTCTTCTTGTTTCCACTCACTATTCCCTCCAATATATCTTTAATTAAACTATACTTTCTTCTTAATATATCTCCATTATATACTTTTTCATATGCTTACAAAGGAGTGCTCTTTATCCTAAACTGATTACATATCTGGATTTTAAGTACTCTTTGATAAAAGCAAAATCCAAAAGTGAGTCTGGAAATGGAAATATTAAATCACTATATCATCCGATGTTTATTGATTACTCAATCTTATATTAGATGTTTCTAACATAGAATAAAGAGATGTTCTTGAAAAGTTTTCTCTGTTTTAAAGTTTTTAACCAGATTCTTACATTTGTGTTCTCAAATCTAGCATTGATCTTTTTAAAATACAGGAAAGAGTGAGGTTGCAATCTGAATCTTTGGGGAACATAGGTAGGAAGATTCTTCAGTAATTTATCTGAATTGGACTGTATGCTATATTTAAAAGCTTAATGTCTTTAGAATTTTTAATCTGCCACTTAAATGTAATTTTTACTTTTCAGATCAGCTTCATGGACTTTAAATTTGTTGTTTTATCTATTCGGAGATCAAGATTTATTTTTAAAAAAATTATCACTGAGATACCATGCCAAAATTGTATACAATTCAATGAAATTTATTAAGAGCTGTTATTATCCATATGGTATTAATTCAACTTGCTAACCCATTTTTAGTAACTCATCATCAGCATGAAATGCATGTAATTATTCTAAATCTTGAAGATAGAAAGATAAATAATAAAAAATCAAAAAACAAAAAGAGAGAAAATATATATTGCAAAATTGCTGTACTTGTAAATATAGAAGATGGACATATGTTTACGCAAACATCCAAACCCATTATCACAGTTGATCCATGTGTTTAGGTTAGAGATAAAGTGTTGAAGTCAAAAGCTAAAGATTTCTGGATTGGAGCTCAGACTATCATTTCTGGTGATTGGATGCCATATGATCTTCCCAGAAACTAATCATTTAGCTGACATTCTATGACACCAGCTTATACATTGCTTTTCAGCAGCATATCTTACTACTCCACTTCTGCCTGTAAGGTGCATTAGATCCAAAAATTTACATATAGTAACTCCAACACCCTAACTGATGAAGACTGTTGGCCCTAAACTAGTCTGAGGATGTGGATAGGGCAGCACTGAATAGGATTTATAAACATTACATTTAATTTCTACTCTTTATGTAAGTTTATAATAGATGGCAGAGAATCATTTGGTTATTATATGGTAACAATTGATGCAGAGAAGTTATCATTGGCATAAGAGATTTATGATATATTGGCTTTTATGCTAGATTAAATGACTGAAGACAATAAGAAAAAAGAAGAGAATAAAGGAAAGAATAGTGAACATTAATTTAGTTATGAACATTAACAACAATTATTGAAGATAAACTATTAATAGTGTGTGTGTATATATATATATCACCACATCCAACCATTATCAGTCTATTGCAGAATTAGGTCTCTCCAAGTTTAAAACAGTTTCTCTGATCTCTGGTCTCTCTTCTCCACATCACTCCAGCACATTTTTTTATTTCATCCATCCATCTCACATATGGTCCCTTTCTAGATCTTTAACAATATCTTAAAATTAGTTTGAAATTTATTTAATGTAATCAGATCTTTACAGGATTGTGGTTATTGTAGATTATAATTTATTAGTCAGGACTACAAAAAACAGAGTCAGCTTAAAGATGTAATAATTATAAAATATCACTAATGTCAATGGTATAAATGAATATTCAATTAAAAATGATTTTCAGATATATGATTTAGATATTTGAAGAGTGTGTGAAAGTAAGAATTTCATCACTAATATAAAAAAAAATATTCGAAATGAGATATTATAAAATGAAAGTAAATATACTCCATTACATTTTTATATATAAATAATAAAACCAAAAAAGTTGTATAACAACAGAAACTTGATAAAAGCTTTATATATATATATATAATCAAATATTATAAAGTTCTTACATATGGATCTGAGACTTGGACGCTTAATAGAAGAGTAATATAAAGACTCCAGATTATGCAACAAACTATGGATAAATTATGTTAGGAGTAACAAGAAGGAATCAAAAGCAAAGCATATGGTTGAGAGGACAAAGTGACATCATTGAAAAAAATTAAATAGACTGAAATGGAACTGGATTGAATATATAGTTAGAAGAAATGGTAATGAATAAATGGATAATTGAAGTTTTAAACTGGTTCCAAGAGATTATAAAACACCTAGAAAGAACCCGCATGTGTGGTGAATGGATGAAATAGAGAAGTTTGTTGCATAATATAGAGAAGAGAGTCTATGGCTTGGATAATCTGGATTAAATTTGAAGAGATTTTTATCCTGCTGGATAACCAAAGATTTTAAAAGACCTAGAAAGAAACCGCATGTGAGGTGTATGGATGAAATAGGAAGTTTATTCGGGATTAAATTTGAAGAGAATCTTTATCCTGCAGTAGATGGATAATATTGAAACTGATGATGGTGAAGAATAGAGTACATAAGAATTTAAAGGCATTTTAAAGGACAATGAAAGTAAAAAATTGATTCTCAATATTCAGTCATTTAAAGAATTTCTGATAAGCAGTATTCGGCTTCAGGCACATTAAATATAAATCTTTGCATTGATAAAGGATATGAAAGCAAAAACAAAAAAGCTTTTTCATTCAAATAACTTTAAATAATAACATTGTTATTAACAAACGTTGGCAACTGTTATTTGCTTTTATGAATTCTCAGTTTATAATGTATTTACAAAGATAATTATACATGTGTTATTTCAGAAAATAGATTTATATAACTAAGAATAGCATATAAGGGCATTGGTGCATAATAATTAGCACTCCTGCTTGTCATATTTTCAGTCTGATCATTCAAGTTTAGGCCGCATGAATTTTGATTGAAAGTACAGAAATTTTTTAAAAATTATTAGACAGTTCTTAGCCAACCTAGTTAACCATCTGATAATGGTCAGAAATTGGGTATCTAGTTGTTTTTAGATATACATAATATAAAAGTATCTGGTTAATCTTAATTGAGAAAATGTGCATCATTAAATTGGTTGTAAAAGTCTGATGTGGTGCAGTCTTCAATGCTTAGCATATAATTATTTTTAACTAAAGTAGTCTGATTTCTGAACCAAAAATATTTGATTATATTTATAATTTGAAAAAAGCTGTTGAGAGGAATATATGGTTAAAATATAGTTCTTCTCATGTAAATACAAAAAAAAAAAAACAAAACAAGCACATGACATAGTTGATACCTCAAATCTTAACCAAGATGTAAGAATCAAAAGATTGGCTTAATTTACATAAATTGTGCATTTTTTTAATATTACCTAACAAAACATTACACAGTTTTTATCTATTCACTGCTGCCTGTGTTTTTGATGACAGAATGCCACATCTTTCTCCTGTGATGTTTGCGATAGCAGAATGCCATATTAAAAGGGTAATTGTGACTTTTTAATATGGCATTCTGCCATCGCAAACCCTTTCCACCCGAGAAAGGTGTGGCATTCTGTAGTCACAAACATGAACAGCAGATCTAATATGTCATACCCTTTATCTTATGCTTTTAGTAGCAGTTCTCTTATTTTATTTCATATCTATTTATTGTAAGCTTAAGTATTATTTTGAAATGAATCCTACATCATTACATGGTTTTTATATATGTTTTACTTCTTTTTGTTCGAACAACTTGTTCTATTTTTTAAAAAAAATTAAATTGATTAATTTGCATAACACTTTTATTATCTAAAAAAAATTTTTTTTAAAAAAAATCTCTCACCCATCTATAAAACCATGTGGCAGACACTGAAACAAATACTTTATCATTTCTCATTTCAATATCTGTAAGTATTACTTTTTGCTTACGGCCTTTTTTTCTGTGAGAAATCTGATCTAATACATTTCAACCTTATTATAGATGGCGCTGTAGTAAAGTGAAGAAACTGTCTAAAGACATATGTTAAATGTGAGCAGAGGAAGTCATGAGATGATGGTTATTTTTTTAAAAAAAGGTTATACGAAAAAGCATTTAAAGTTAATTAAAATAACTAAAAGCAGATCTTAATATCGGTTGATTGTAAAAGTTGATTTTTTTTAAAAATGGATATTTTGATTTCTCTTGATTGTAAGATTTTCATTGTTTAAAACACTTCTCTATTTTAAAATTTGAATAGGAATAATTACAAGAAATATCGGATTACTAAAAAGTCAAAAATAATTATTTTTTTTCACCACAATTTGGGTTCTTATATTTAATTTGAAATAAAGCAGTATGTGGTTTGGTGTAGTTGGTAGAGTGTCGGACTTGAGATTGGGAAGTCCCAGGATCGATTCTGGTACTTGAGCTTCTTATGAAGTCTTGAGCAATAAAACTATATATGTTTTTTTAAATAAAAACAACATATAAATTATTCTTTTGTTCCTGACACTTTTCTTGCATTTGTTTGGCAAAGAAAATCGTGTCTATGGTGCTCCTTGGATATTCTAAAACTATACTGAGTTTTTGGTAACAAGTCATCTATGATCATTCAGCAAAATCATCAAAAGTACCTTTGATGTATTTAAGAAGCAATGATATTTCATGATAATTGTGCAATCTTTATATTCCATTCATTTATTAAACAATTGAAACAGTAGACACATTTTTAAAATCAAGCAGTAGAACCTAAGAGTCCATAAATTCTTTAAAAAATTCCAATACTATTGAAATAACACAACACCACCATATTTACAGAGGCAAAACTCTCCAAACAGCAGCACCACTTAGTGCAAGCCAGAGAAATCAATGGATGCAAAAAGGTTTGGGTATAAAATCCCTATCTAGTGTCTACTCATCCAATATCTTCAGACTAGTTTCTAGCTTGTGGCTTTCATCAGTGAGGAGCCTTAGATTTGACAGCACCACCTAGATTTTAGGAACTTTGTTGCATCTATTGATTGCTCTGGCTTGCACTGGGTGACCCTACTGTATGGAGAGTTGTAAATAAGGGTGGAGCAGGATAGAGAAGAATATGGGAGAAATGATGGTGGGAAAGGGAAGGAAAGGTAGCTAACAGGTTTCCCTGGGCATAGTGACAGAGATTCCTGATTTCAATAAAGGAGAAATCACAGCACCTCTGTTTTAACAGCTGTGTAAGCATGAGAAATGGTGATCATGTAATATTTAGTAGTTCATCACCATATTTCAAAATTTCTGTAGGTATCTCATCAGGATCTGCAAACTTTTCATTTTAAAGATATGATTTGAAATACAGGCATTCTTATACCTGGAACTTAATTGTAATTATAGGGGATTTGAATTCAGGCTTTCAAGCAACCTTCAACTATCCACACTATCTCATACTACTGATATACATGACTGCACACATGTAGAAAAGATAAATAATCACCAGAACTCATCAGTTGGTCAACATGAGCATAACAATATTGGCATCAGCATGGTATTTGGGCATTCTATCATCAGATTTTCAATGATATGGATGATTGAAGAGTTGGATGTTGGAGAAGATTGAAGTGTGGTAATTATTTATCTTTTCTACATGTGTGTAGTCATGTGTATCGTAGTATGAGATAATGAGGATAGTTGAAGGTTGCTTGTAAGTCTGAGTTCAAATCCCCTATATTTTAAAGATAATAAAAAGCTACCTAATTTCATTAAACTGGATAAATCTGTCCAAATCTAAATCAATGATTTTAAATGAATATATCTCAATTCTCATATCTTTATTGAAAAAAGATAAAATATTTTTTCCATTTGATCAAAATATCATTATCATCATAATAAGAGATTGTCATTGATGAATTGAACAGAATTGTAATACTATTTTTAGATCCACATATTACTTTCAATGTACCAAAAAAACATTAAATAAAAAAATAACCATGATCAGAAAATCTCTGTATCTACTTTGCAGTTTTAATCCACTAATCATTTTTTAAAATTTTCTGGTCAGTCATTGAATTACTTTTAAATCCCTATATTGATTAGGAAGCTCGACATTTATTTTTCTTCCAGGCAGAAAGTACCTCCTTTTTTAATCAAGTCATTAATATTAAGATCATCACCAAATAACTAATCATAATTCTTTTTTTAGTGAACCCAACAATAGCTTTATTTGTATTTATAAAATGGACCCAAAGATATTGTAAAAGACCTAGAAAGAGACCTCATGTAAGATGGATGGATGGATGAAGTAAGGAAGTTGGTATGATATGGAGAAGAGAGACTGGATATAGGAGAAACTGGATTAAATTTGGAGCGATCTTCATCCTGCAGTCATTTGATCATGTTTGAAAATAACGATGATAACACATTCCATAAAAGAATTACATACCTCTTAATATGACAATCCTGAAATTTTAAATTAGCAATTTTAATGTTTAATAGATGCTGAAATGTAGAATAAATTGAAGATACTTCTAAAGAATATGATTATTATATCTATTTTTTAAATACCATGGTTGTTTTAATCTTGAAAGTACTAATCTGTCCAACAAATTGTGTTTGTAAGTACATATATAAAGTGGACTTTTATTGTATTCTGATTCCTGACTATGATGTATTGTATTAAATGATACTCTTTTGAGTGTAGATGCATCCACGTTCCTTGATAGTGATTTTTTTCTGTAAACAACCCAAACGGATTATGATAGTAAATTTATGTGCTGTACAAAAATTCAATAACAGCAGACAGTATTTTATAAAAATAATACCACTATTTCCAATAACTTTTGGCCAAAGTCTGTTATTTATACCATCATATTATGCTTTAAAGTCTCCAGTTGATTTTTTTAATGGTATTGATGTAATAATGCTATCTGGAAAAAGATAAAAGCTTCCTGGGACTTAGAGGATAAAACTGGAGCATATCCACTAATAAAATGAGCACAGGTATTATTGTGTAAGGGAAGTTTTAATACTATTGGTCTTTCAATGATACATTAAGTAATTCCAAGAATAGACAATCCTAAATTAGACTAGACACCAACTCAAACATCCTACAGTCTTCTTTCACTTGTTGACCTGCCCTTCCAAAAAGAACTTGAAGCTATCTATCTTTTTTATATTAAACCTTTTTCCTGTGGAAGATGAGTTTTAGTAGAACAGCTATATCCATCTTAAATCTTGACAATTCCTTATCGATAAGTTTCTCCAGACTTTAAACAATTTATATAATTTGAGTTTTTATATAGTTATATTTTTAAAAAAAATTATATTTAATTTAGGACTACCACTCCCTCTTGCTTACTACTATTAATAATAATATGATTATTTTTATTACCTTAATCAATAATCTACCAGGTATGATAATGTAGCCAGACTGCGTGATACAGGCCATTTGTTTAGATTGCCATTTCTAGATTCTTTTCACTTCTATGATAGGCAAAAGGAACCCAAATTGTAGCTAAATATAGATCTCTGTCAAGCAAAATTTCCTCCAACATCCAATTTTAACTCTACTTATTAGAGAATGTACTGCATCAAGCAAAGATCAGAGCTAATTTAGGAACAAAATTAAGAAGTAGTGTACATTTAGATATAGAAGAATTATAAAAACACATTTGGAAGAAAGTGTGGGAACTGAGAAGTAAAAAGAAGCTAGGGTGATCAATTATTTAGTCAATCAGTTTTAGAATATTAATCTTAAAAAAATGGATTTTTTAAATTAGGTATACCAGATTAGCCTATTCCTTTATAAGAAAGTATTGATGATAATAAGCTGTCATACATTGTTCCTTCTTGGTTATTATATATATAAAAGACATTTTGCGGGTTCATCCATGTTAAAAAATTTAAATATAGATATACTGACGTTTCGACTTGATCACACAAGTCATCCATTGGGTGATTAAAGGTAGAAAGACGGTTGTAGAGGTGCTACAATCACTGATTTGAAAAAAATGTTAAAGTTCCACCAATAGCAAAAATGTTAAATTAAAAATGTTTTTTAAAAAAATATTTCCAAATAGGAGGAAGTTTGCATGTATCATCTCGCATATTGATACAATCTGGCCTCTTAAGTATCTCAACAGCTTCTCTAATTTTGGATGACTTGTGTGATCAAGTTGAAACGTCAGTATATCTATATTTAAATTTTTTAACACGGATGAACCCGCAAAATATGTCTTTTATATATGCAACCTGTGAAAATCTTCGTATCAACATATATATATAATACAAATAAAATATTTGTTAATTAAAAAACTATTGTAGTAACAATAAAAATAATAAATGTAATGGTAATAAACTATTATATACAGTCTTTCAATTCACAGAAGTAATTTTGGTTAATTCCTTAACTTGCCTCAACTGCGTTAAATTCAAAAAACAAAACCAAAGCAAACGTCATCAACTCAGATCATGAATACGAATTTTAATGTTAGTAGCTTGTCTATTAATTGTATTTATTTTATTCCTATTTATTAAAATTGCCTCCTTAATTTTTTTTTTAATTATGGTTTCTCTCTTCATGAAGAATCTTAACACTTTCAATATCAAATTTAAATTTATCTTTATATGTCCTTTCATGATACAAGAAAACTGAAGCAATCCTTAAATCACTATTATTTTTACTTTTATGCTCCTTTAATCTTTTTCAATATTGCACCTCAATTCACCTATATATGATAACATACATCCACAAAAAAATTGATACACAACATTACTTTTCTACTTGACTGGTATGACATTTTTTAGAATTATTCACTAATTTATTAACATCATTTGTTAGCCCAAAATGAAACATTGAACACATTCTTATATATATCTTTAAAAAATTTCATATGAGCATTTGAAATACATGAAATAGTTATCCATTTTTTGCTATCAATCTTCAACTCTTTTAAACCATTATAACTCTTTTTAAATTGAAATAAAGTATTGTTAATCTGTTCCATCTTGTAAATACCTCAATATTTTTTAACTTATCACACTGGTAATGACATAATTTTTCATTATGAAACAAAAAAGATCTAAAACTTACCATCTTATGCATAATTGGTCTCTTTGATTTACAATTTATATATCCTCTTTTTTGCAATGGTTTGATTATTAATTTATAACTTAACATACTATTATCTCTTGTAATAATTAAATCCAAGTACTTAATATTTTTGTCCTGTTCCTTTTCAATAGTCCACTTCAAGCCATTCAAATTATTAAACTCCTCTACAAGTAAATTTATAGTATTGGTATTTCCACAAACAAAAAACATCCACATATCTCTTGTAAATTTTAATATCTTTAAAATAACACATATTAAAATACTACTCTCATATTTAGACAAAACAAAATTGCAATACTTGTGCAACAACAGACAGACCCATAGGCCAACCTTTAAACATTTTACATTATCTACTTTCAAAAGAAGCAACAATTATATCATCAAAATTTTTTAATGAATCAATCATAAATTGCTATCATTCCTGTTTATAAACATGTATTCTTTTCTTTAAATCATCACTCTCAAGCATTGTGTTTTCTGTTCGAATGAATATTTAATTAAATTAGCTTTTTTAAAACATTTTTATGCATGATTATTGTAATCAGAAATATGTATTTATCCATTTCTATCTAACATTGTCATACATGCAATAAAACTCTGCTTTATTTCAATTCAACTTTTCTCCTCATAGGCTTCGTTAGACTCTCATGTTATCTATATACAGTATACTATTTTTCATGTATATTGGGATATGGAAGCACACAGACACCAGTTAGCACCAGAAACTGAAGATTGTGAATGAAGTTTATATTGCATTTACCTTTCTAACATCTTTATATTACATTGGTTAATGAATTTTAGCATGATTTATTATTATATTCAATGTTATTTGTTTTTACCTGTTCTGCCTTCAGGTCTTTCAAAATACTTCTTGCCTAATTGGAAGTGTTGTGTGTCTCTCTTTATGGATTTAAGAATCAAGATAAATTATGATGTTGTGAATGAATATACCTAAGATGTACTGGGAAAATGAATATTGTGGATATGATCTTGGAAAAAGTAATGTGGAATGACAGTTTTAGAAATAGTATGGGATGATGTAAATTGAATGAATACTTTAGAGTTGCTGGAGGATGTTGGTAAATGCTGCATATGTAAATTGAATGAATACTTTAGAGTTGCTGGAGGATGTTGGTAAATGCTGCGTATAAAAGTTATTGTGATGTCTTTCAGATATACCATATTTGCAAATTTCACTAAGTGCTGTGCTCAGATTACCAATAAGATCTATGGATGTAAGTGGTCAATGGTCTTTAGATATGAAAGCCAGCCATAAACAACAAAGACCAAGAATTCCTATTGCCTTGTAGGATAGAATGTTAGTTCACAAAAAGCTAGATACTTTTTCTGATATGAATAGTCTCTTTTGCCCTCGTTTCCTTCTTTAATCACTTAAATTATTGTAGTGACTAGTCATAGTGAGCCTCTTATGCTATTGGACATTAGTAAATGGTGGCAATGGAAAAGTGTTTGTGAAACATTTTCATTCCTTCATGCACAGCATTTATGACTATGCCAGTACCCATTTTTCTTTTTTATCTTAAGCTGTTGAGAATTACGAAAACAGTGATGAGAATAGATTGGCAGTTCTTAGTTGTAATCCTGGTTTGAGGCAGTACAATCACTAATGAGTCATTTTGGAACTGTATTTTTGGCTGCCAAATATTTATATTTGAGCAGTGATATTTAGGAATCCCCCTGTCTATCGAGGAAATGAAAAGGCCTAGGAAATGTGTTCTAAAAATGGCCTTTCTTACCCAGATGGACTAGATTGTCCTGACTAACAAATTTCTCAATTCAGTAGCAGAAATAGCAATAGTGATAATAATATTAATAATAAGAGTCAAAAGAAGAAACAGTTGTAGTACTAAAAGTAAGAATTATAAATCTAATTTTATTCTAAGTATAGTTACATGGACTTAATCAATGCAAACTCTTCAAGACCAGAATTGAGGGCCGCACTGCTGGCTAAAGAGCTGTCAAGATTTAAGACTGATATAGCTGCTCATAGTGAAACTCATTTTCCCAAGGAAGAAGATTTAATAAAACAGATGGATTTTTTGGAAAGACATATCAATCAGTGGAAGGAGAATGCATAATGTTGGATTTACTGTAAAAAAACTAATTTAGCATCTTCTGTTGTTGAAATTCATTAATATAGTAATGAAAAGTTAATGGTACCCAAACTCAACTTACAATCATGGTACTAGACCTTATTTTATTAGTGCCTATGTTCCAATCTTAGATTCAAAGAACTGAAAGAAGGAAAGTTCTTATTCCTACTTAGATAGCATTATTATAAAAACTCATTTTTTTCTTGAAGACTTTAATGCACATGTAGGATACAAATAGTAGACTTTGGTCAAAACATATTGGGAATGGAACTGGGACTGCAAGCACAATACATGGATTGATTTCACAAACACTATGTTTAGGCAGAAAAACCATTGTGAAAGAACATGGATCTATCCATAGTCAAAAGAATAGCATTTAATAGAATATATTATAGTTAAGATTCAGAATACAAGAGTTTATATTACATGAACACTTAGATTAGTATGTTCCCAAATTCATAGTTGTATTAAAAATAGATATATACTCCTGTCATGCAATAAAATTGATGTTCATTCTTTAGTAGAATCCACTATTACATGCTAAAATTGCTAATTTGGATCCTCAGGAGAGTCATATTACTGAAGCATGGAACTCTCTTAAGAAGTGCAATTTGAATATAAGTAAATCTATTCTTGGGTTCACCCAAAAAGAAGAATCGTCTAATTTTCTAACAATAACCTTATTATTAGTAATTTGATATGGTTTTTTGTAATTGGCAGAGGTTAAATGTACAATTTCACAATAAATATAAGTATATGAAAGCAAAAGTTCATTGAATGACAAGAAAGCTTATAAAAGACTATTGGAATAAATTTTAGCAATTCATTGATTGTAATTATTCTGGATTTTTTTTGATGCTCTGAAAGAAATATATGGACCTGAGAAAAGATATCCTAATCCTATTAAATTCAGCAATGACATTCTTTTATATAATGACAATAATCAGTTTTTGAATAAAGTTATAAGAATTGAGATGACTACTTTTAATGATATATCCATTTTATCTATTCATTTAGATTTGGAAAAAGATATCCAGCTTAATAAAGTCAAAACAGTTCTTTGTAATCTTAAAAGTGGAAAGGCCATAAATCCTGATGAAATACCTGAAGATGCTTTAAAATATGGTGATGATGTATTAGATTTAAAAATGTTGGAATGTTTTTGGAATATATGAATCCCATGAGGTAGTGCCATTTGATTTTAAGAATGCTTTTATAGTTCCATTTTTAAAAACAAAAGTACATCAGATTGCAGGAATTATGGAATATCAAAAATTTTGTTGAATAGGTTGCTTCCAGTTATAGACAAATTACTAGAGACTCAGTGTGGTTTCAGAGAATCAAAATCTACTGTAGACATGGTTTTTATTGCCAAGTAAATGGAACAAAAGTATAATTTATATATTGCTTTTATTGATTTAATCAAAGCATTTGATTCAGTTAATAGGATAGGTCTTTGACATTGGTGGAAATTAATTGATTATCCTTCAAAATTTATTCATATTATATAGTTTCTACATGATGGAATGAGATATCATGGTATTCCTACAGGTAGTCATTCTGAGGTATTTAAAATAAAAACTGGTACTAATATACTTGTATTAATATACTTGCTCTGACATTGTTTTTAATTTTTCGGACAGTGGTCTTTTGAATTGTTTAGAGGTGACTTAATCAAACAGGAATCAAGATATGTTATAGGTTTGATACTGGAATTTTTAATTTGAATTAATTAAAAGAAAACAGAACTTCTTGGATTCTGGATTTACAGCATGCTGATGATTGTGCTATTTTTTTCCAGTTCAAAAGGTGATTTTCAGAATAATCTTAATGTTTTGAATTCAGCATATAAAAACTGGTTTGTTATTGTTGCAAAACTCAAGTTTTTTACCAGTTAGTGATAGATGAAAAATCCTCAGCAAATTTTAGCTTGGATGGTTATCGTAAATTAGTTTAAATATCATAGTAATTTTATATGACTTAAGATGGACTTAGATATTATGGTACAACACAGACTGATGTGCTACTATATCTTTTAACAAGTTAAAGGACAGAGTATTTCATCATGGGAAAATATCAATTGCAACTAAGTTAGCTATATGTAGAGCTGTTATTTTACAGGATTTATTGTATGGAAGTGAAACTTGGACACTCTATTGGGCACTAGAAAAGTTGTATTTATGGATACACTATACAATTTTAAAAATTCAATGGCACAATCATCAAACCAATCAATATAGTTTGGGTTAATATACAATGGAGTTCACTATTGTAAAATCATACTTTTGGTGGATTGGATGTGTAAAATGAATGAACAATGGCATACTTTTGGTGGATAGGACATGTAAAATGAATAAACAATGGTATACTTTTTTGGATTGGACATGTAAAATGAATGAACAATGGCATACTTTTGGTGGATTGGACATGTAAAATGAATGAACAATGGCATACTTTGTTGGATTGGACATATAAAATGAATAAACAATGGCATACTTTTGGTGGATTGGACATGTAAAATGAATGAACAATGGCATACTTTTGGTGGATTGGACATGTAAAATGAATGAACAATGGCATATTTTTGTTCGATTGGATATGTAAAGTGAATGAACAATGGTATATACTTTTGTTGGATTAGACATTAAAATGAATGAACAATGGCATGTTTTTGTTGGATTGGACATATAAAATGAATGAACAATGGCATACTTTTGTTGGATTGGACATGTAAATGAATTAACAATGGCATACTGTTGGTAGACTGGACATGTGAAATGAACAAACAATGGCATACTTTTGTTTGATTGGATATGTAAAATGAATGAAAATGGTATACTTTTGTTGAATTGGACATTAAAATGAATGAATAATGGCATGCTTTTGTTGGATTGGACATGTAAAATAAATGAACAATGGAAAACCTCCTAAAAAGATATTTTTATGTTAAAACTTGAATATGGTTTTCATGGAAGAGGTTATATGGATTATCTTGAAGATATTCTAAAGAAGTACAAAGTGAATTGTTTTCACTGGTAAGATATAGTAAAGAATACGAAATTTTGGAGAGCTACAATTAAAATATGGTATTGAAATATTTCAGAAAGAATAGTTTTCTACTGAAGAAACTAAAAGATAACATTGTAAAATATCAAGTAAACACATGTGGACATATTTGTGTTTCACCAATTGGTTTGTGTAATCGTTGCAAAACTCATTTCTAGAGTACTTTTTTCTATCTCTTTTTTTTCTCTCCAATGACATACTTTACAAATAACTATTTTTTTTATTTATTATTAATTTTAAATTATGTGTAGGGAACGAAGTGATCTGAGAAGAAAAGTTAAAGAGGCATTTTTTATTATTTCGGACGAGCACGCACTAAATAAGAGAGAATCGTTTTATGCTTTATCAAAGAAGTGGCGTGCTGAAGCGCTTTAACCCTCATTTGCATATTAGCCTATATTATTTTATACATTTACATATTAGTATACTGTTTGAAAATTGTGTTGTCCTTGATAATAAAGGGTAAGCCTTCGAAAACGTTCGGATAATTTATAATTTGTTGATATTTATCTATATATCATAGTTTGTTGTTTGAGTTATATTTTGGAATTAATGTGTGTATTTATTTTAACGTATTTAAATTTTATATTAATTTTAAAAACAATTGAAAACTTAACTTTTCAACAATTTATATACTTTTTTTAAAAAATTTATTCTTAGCACTATATACGTTGAAATTAATTTATATTATAATTTATTTCAAAAAAGAGTATAAAATTATAATTTTCAATAAAATTATAGGATTTTTTTTTATTACTAAATAAAATAAAAATGTCTTTGAAGAAGAAAAATAGCATAATTAAAATGCCAAGATGTTTATGATTTTGGCGTAATTTTAATTTCTGGTGAGATTAAAGCAATTATTTCTGATTTAAAAAAACTTATTATAGTCGGAGTTTGTAAATAAAAATGGTTAATTATAAATGTATCCATAAAGAGAACATTTGAAAGGAAAATTATATATTTATTTTGTATATTGTTATAATATATAGTTAATTTGTTTCAACTTTTAATGAATTTCTAACAATCTGGATTGCTGTAACGTTGTTTTATTCAGGCTTTATTTATTGTTATTATTTTTACTCCTATTATAAAACTATATAGCGCGCTGTATGCAATAATAGATTAATATTTAAAATAGATGTTCAACATAAACTAAAGGCATAAAATCATGTGCCAAAAAAACTTTTTATATATAATACATTTATTTTATATAGCTGTTATATATGATGTTTTTGTCATTATTTTTTATAATTTTGGAAATTTTTTAACTTTAAGGTAGGTAAAACTGTCTTTAAAGAGATCATTGAAGGGCAAAGACTTTTCCAACAACGTTTAATAGATAATTAGCGAATGAGAACATTTTTACTCATCAGGTTAATTTTCTACCCTTGTTTTATTGTCTAACTAAAAAATACCATATTGTGAATCATTATCTGATGGTTAATTAGATTTGCTATGCAACAATTATCTGAAAGAGAATTCAATCTTACTAGAACTTTTAAAAAATGAATTTTATTTGGACTTGATGCAAGTCAGTAAGTGATGGATTATTGCAAGCTCTTGACTTGGAAAAGTAGCTTTGAATAAAGAGATTTATTCAGTATAAATAAACTATTACTGATGAGATAAATATAGGGGATTTGAACTCAGACTTTCAAGCACCTTCAACTATCCACTCTATCTCATACCACTGATATATATGACAACACACATGTAAAAAAAAGATAAATAATAACCAATATATATATATTTTGAGCTGAACCAACACTCATCAGTTGATGAGATAAATGTCGTAATTTATAGGTACTTGTGCATTATCCCATCTACCAATCTCACTGCCATTTTTTTAAATGTAGAGTTTCTGGGGCATATAATAAATATCAGTTGCACACATAATTTTATTGAAAATATCTGAGTAAATGTAAACTTCTAAGAAATATTTCCTTTTAATTTTATAAATGAAACTTATTTGAAATAGGTGAAGATTGTTTACATTATACATGATTTGTCCCCTCTCCCCTCTCTCTTAAAATAAGAATCTAAATTCAGATGATTAATAGATTTTAAAAACAAGTAGGTTATCTGATAAGAATGTAAATATGTTTACTAGATTTAGAAAATTAATTAATTATAATGTTAATTAAGTAATTAAAGTTATTTTTAAAAACCATCATGACCTGGTATCAGTCTGAAATTATAAAAGAAATAGATTTAAGTTAAAAATGTTCAGAATGTGAATTTAATTGAGAAGTGAAGCTGAAAAATCACAGTAAAATGGATTTGTAAACCATCAACACTAAAAAAAGAAGAGATTGCTATTAAAAAAGAAAAACCCTAAAGTATCAAATAAGTGATTCTGTTAATCATTTTTGCTGGAAGAAAATCACTAATTAGAAATGAAGTGGATTATTGATGTTCATCAGATAACATTCTTATGGATAGTAGTCTATTCTTATGGCTTGGGGCAAAGGGATATATGATAGTTAAGGATCAAGAGGGAAGTTTAAAGCTTCTGTTAAGAATCTTTTAGTTTTTAAATCCATCTCATTACTGCTGTTCTATACTACCTAGAGCAGGGGTCCCCAACCTTTTTGCACTTAAGAGCACATTCTATTTCAATGTAAATTTATAGTTGGATATTGTTAATAATACACATAATGTACAAAAAAATATTTATTTCAAAAATAAAATTTTAACATATAATTAACGTTTATATTTTTATACTGTAAAAGTATAGTATGCCCTACAATTTGATTACAATATAATACAATAATTTATAAGAAATTTTAAAAACTAAATTTATTTGTATCAGATAAATAATTTTTTATCGTGTTCGGATAGCAGTGGGCACACGTAAAATGGTCTGCGGGCACCATGGTGCCCACGGGCATAGGGTTGGGGACCCCTGACCTAGAGTATTGAGAAGTTCTTTTTTTTAAAGAGAACAATCATAAATAAGAAATGCCATATTTTTCCAAAAACAATAAAAAATACAGATATGATTAAAATGTTAATTCAAAGAAAGCATTTAAAAATAGAAACATGTCAAGACAATTTAACAAATCATTATTGATCTAATGCAATATGAAAGTATCTCCAATTTTAAATCAATTTCTTTTATTCCATAGCTTCTCTTCATGTTATTTCAGCAAATTTTCTTACCTTATGCATCTGTCTTGCAAGAAGATTGAGTTTAAGACTTACTATTCGTCTATGATTAATTTCACTCAGCATATTTATATATGTGTTAATAAACTAAACAAGGCATTTATAACTGATAACTTCTCAAAATATAATTGCTATCTTTATTTTTAAACTGAGGTTTTTGCCTTTTATAATGTCTTTATTCATGTGTTTCAAGGATGGATAGTGGTATAGAGGTTATTAAGAACATCTAGAGAAAGTATTTATCATTAAGGAAAAAACAACATTAAATATTACTTCAGTTTTTTTTAGTATTTATATTTAGTTCTACTTTCTTATTTTCATCTGATAATTCTTGCAACATTTTCTAAAACACTTAAATATTATTTTCAAAAGTATCTATATCCACAAAATCTATGTAATTTAAATAATCTCCATTTATTTTTTTCCCCATAGCTTTTCATTTAAATCCACAAAATATCTATCCATAAAACTTTTGTAAAAGTATATAAAATTAGTCAAGCGTTGGTGGCCTAGTGGTTAACATAGCTGCCTTCCGACCAGCTGGCCTGAGTTCGCTTCCCGATCAATGCATTTGACATGAAAAAAAAAGTATATAAAATTATTCTTATTAATGTTAATCTCCTTAAAACACCATGTAACCGAATTATTACTGTTACATTTCGATAAATCATTTTCAGAATTTGACAGTTATTCTGAGTCTATATCAAAGTTTTAATGCCATAGATATGTTTATTGAGCCTAATGTTTTATGCTTTGGATTTGTGGATTATAGAAAGACATTTGATTTAATAAAAAATTCATAGTTATTAGTCCTTTAACTTCTTTTGATATTTGGATGCAATTTATTGTATTACAACTACTTTTAAATCCTTAGTTTGAATGTAAAGTTGTCTTTAGATGAATTGTAATGATTTTACTGTGTATGCAGAACTTATAGAAGAATATTAGGTCTGTAATTTCAAATACCTTTTTCTTTCATCTTTTGTAAATATTATTTTGCAAATATTATATATATATATATCTGCTTTTTTAAAGATATCACTACGAATTCCACATTTTTCTGAAACTTTTATTCTTCAGTGATTTAAATACATACTTCAACTCTTCATTTAAAATATTTGGCAATTCAGAAACTGTTGTAATTATAGAGATTACCTTATTTTCCATTTTTTATTCCTATATTTCATTGCAGAAGTCTTCCACCCATCTCATAATGTAATCCCTTTTTAAATAATACCATTTTTTCTTATTAGTGACATGACATTTCTTCCTATACCAAGTTGTTATAGTTTATAGAATTATTCTTTTTTATAGCTTTTTTTTTGTCAAATCACAATTATATTTAATACCCCTTCCTCCCAAAAAAAGCCATTAATTTTTTCAATATAGAACCATTTTGTCCCCAAAATCATGTTCCTTACAAATATTATTTATTCTATGAATCTTTTTTTTTCCCATTCATATATCATTTTAGAATTTCATCTATGTTTCAACCATATTCTATGGCCATTTTAAAGGTTTATTTTCAATTATTTCTACATATAAGTGTAAGTTTTTATTTGAAAAGTCATTTAAATTGTAAGTGATACAAACAATATTTATTTTTCTTGTAATTACAATGACATGCATCATGTCTTAGGAAGAATTTGTTAAAGCAGCAGAACAATTGTATTTAGCGAATCTTATAAAGTCTTGATTTTGTTTTAAGTATAGACATTGTGAGAGTGTTCTAGTTTTGAAAATGATTGATGATATAGTTTGCATTCAATATCAAATTGAAATGTTAGACATTAGAAAGCTTGAATTGATGTGTCACATGGTATTCAAAGACGGAATAAACTGATTTATTGATGGATTGCATAGTATTTCATAGTTACCAATAAATGTAATAATATATTTCTATGAAATACAGTTTTTTTTATACTTATAAGTGCTAATTTGTTTAAATAAAATTTGTATGACTGATTCCTGTCTGTCTTTGTAAATTGGAGAAATTCATAGACATGCTTGCTGAAAAATTATTTCTATATACAAAAAAATAATATAAATATTTAGGGAGTTATTAACTATCAAAAGTGTGATTTTTATTTCTTATTAATGACTATAATTAAATAGTTGAAATGTTTGAGTTTTTTTGGAGTATTTTCATCATCTATCCTTAAATGTTGAATGTCTAGAAAAATTTAAACTTTATTTAAACTTTATATACAAAGATAGTTCAACTCCTATGCTAGTATTATCACTGGTTAGGCCAACAACACCTGAAGAAGTGTGAATAATAATAATACTCAAAATATTATGTAATCTACTAACCTATATTATCTATTTGTGTGTTATTATTAACAATTGTTTGTGTATTTTAATACTTGTACACAATTTGTAATTATTAATACAGTTTATTTTATATATATATAAAATTAAGATAAACTAATAATTATAAAAACTATTTTACTATTTCTCTTATCAAAGATTTAAAAAAAGTTTAAATAAAGTTTAAATTTTTTTAGACATTCAACATTTAATGATAGATGATGAAAATCATTCAACTTATTATAACATGTAAAATATTGTCATCGCCAACTTTCAGGGAGTTAATTATATATATATTAATACAACAATTTATAAGAATTTGAGTAATTAATTAATTTAAATACACTTGATCAACTTAACAATTAAAATATTTGAAGAAAAGATTTATTTATACATATGTGTGTGTAAGCTGTAGAGATTTGTTTTTATATTAAATCAAGAGTGGCAGTCAAAGGAGAATCCTTTTGATTATATTAGCATTGACAGTTTTCTTTTTCAGCCTTGGGTAGTTAATCTTGATTGGCTATAATCCTAGCAAGAGCTTTCTAATTAAGTAATCATGAATGGAAAACTCTTGTACTAAATATTTTTATTTGAATAACCATTAAATATTATATAAGTGAATAATTAAATATATATGTAAATAATTACACTTTTATGTGTTAAATTAGAGTAATTTAATATTGATAAACACATGTGATCGAATTTAACCTGTGCTAATTGAGAATATCAGAAATGGATATTGGGAGTCGTTTATCTTTTTCAGATGTCTTTATGCATATATTTCAAGTAAGTATGACGTAATGAAAGTTTTAAATTATATTTAATTTATTTAATATTTTCCCAGTTATCTGAAGAAATTAAAGTCTTATTGGGGGTTATACTGTGTCCGTTTTGTGTTAATTTCCAATTGTTTCAATGAAATATTCATTCTTGTCAAGGTCTTATTGAAGAACTATTATGTCTTAAGTAATAACAAGATTGAGCTTGAAGTAAAGAATGAATCAGTCTTATATATATTTGATGATTGATCATTCAGAAAAAGTGGATTAACAAAAACATTTTTACCTCCTTCTGTTTTACAATTAATTGATTCCAAGTTGATTTTAGAAGGAAGAAAATGCTTTCAATCAAAAGGTGATTATATTAGTTTTTACATTGCATTTTTTAGAAATTGATCACACACTTGACCTTTGATAATACTAAAATACTAGGTAATTTGGAAAAATATAAGAACTGTGAGAGAGTGTATTGAAATATTGAAAAGACCATGTTCTTTAAACAAATCTGGTGAAACACAATGTATTCTAGCCTTGTGGAGGCCACTTATTTTATCTCTTTTTTCTAAAATCAACTTGGAATCAATTAATTGTAAAACAGAAGGAAGAAATTTTTTTTATTAATATTTATTTTGAATGATCAACTATCAAATATGCATGAATGATTGTTTTTTGGTTTATGCTCAGTATCATTATTACTTAAGACTTAACAGTTTTTCATTAAGACCTTGATAAAGATGAATATTATTCCATCAAAATGTTGGAAATTAAAAGAAAATAATGTACAGTACAATTCAAATAAGACTTTATTTTCATATATATAAATATATGAACTAACTAAAGGAAAAATAAAAAATAATACACAATCACTTCTCTATAAACTGCTTTAATATTTCAACCAGAAAAACTGGTTTTCATTAATCTGCTGGTTGAAATATTAAAGCAGTTTTATAGAAAAGTAATTGTGTGATGTTTTTTATTATGTATATGTATTAGATATTGTTAATTTATAACAAACAAACAACTGAGAAGAAAGACTATAATGTTTTTTGATCTTAAATACAAAGTAAAAAAATAGTTAAACTAACCTTGTTTCTTAATGCATGCTAACAGTCTACTCATGTTCAATTAATATGAGTTATTGATAAACAAGGCAAAACTCTCCATACAGTAGTGCCACCCTGTGTCAACCAGAATAATCAATGGATATCAGAACCTCCTGATTACTCTGGTTGGCATAGGGTGGCACTACTGTATGGAGAGTTTTACCTTGTTTAACAACAATTATGTGCTGGTATAAGAGATGGTGATCATGTGATGAGTTATTGCATAGTAATAATAGTTCACATAGTAATAATAGTTATGATGTTGAGATCTTATGAAATAGACATTAGAAATTTGCTTTGAGCACTGTTTAAAAAAATAAAATAAAAAAATCCAAAGAATTTTTTTTCTCTCAGTTAATAGAAAACTTTTTTCTGCAGTTAATTTAATAAATAATGAAATTTATTCTTACACTCCCAAAATTATAAGTTGCTGATGAATAAGATTTTGTACATTTAAAGTCAGTGCCAGCTTTAAGATGATCAGGTCAATTGTCCTTCTTTGAGCATTGGTATCTACTCTAGGCTTATCAAATATGTGTCGCAATATATTATGACATACATCTAATACCACAGAGGTTTTACAGAGATCAATAATGATTTAATTTTTTTCGAAACATCTTTAAAAATCAGGTGTGGTTTTTATATGCATTTTTAATATAATGGATGAGATGTTTTAAAAGAAGTCATTTTTCAAAACAGGGCAACTAAGTATTTTGCAATATTCTTGACTGCACCTAACGTCAATCATCAGAAGAAATTTGGGTGACAATTAGATACAGCTTATGATATACAAACAAAATGCATTGGCAGACATAAAAATGTAGAATGAATGAACAAACATAAGGGCTGGATATTCAAAATACCAATAGACAAAGATATGATATTGTTGTCAATAAGGAGAGTCATTTATCAGATTTTCAAACAATTTCTTTCAAATTCAAAAGCTTTCTTTAAATGTTACATCTGCTACCTATCATTGGAAAGCATAGACAAAGCATATCCAAGTACAATACGTTTCTTTTAAATCTTATAGAATATTTACTTTCTCTTTAGCATCAACTAGAAAAGATGTCAAAATATTTATGGACAAAAGTATGGCATGGATTGCATGAGAAAAATTCAAAATATCTATGATCAAAAACATGATGAAGTCATTTATCAAGTTTTCAGACATGATTTCTTTAGAAGTCAAGCTTTCTTTGCCCAATGTGTATGCTACTTAACATTGGAAAGCATGAAATGCAATACTTTTTTTAAAAATTGTATAGCATACTTTCTTCATCTTTAGTATCATTTATTAAAATATGGACTGTCTTTAAAAAATACATCACATTTGTCTATAAGACCTCTCTCTGAAACATGATGGAAATGTAAAATGGATAGATTCATATGAAACTGCTGAAGATTGCGGGCAATGAAAGTGTTAGCAGATTTGCTCACAGATGTTTTGGGTGTTCTAGCTTTTTTGTGTTTGTTTCTTTTTACTCATTCAAGTGGATTTTGGAGCAAGGAACTTCAAAGTAATACCATGGGTGATATTGCAAAAAACCTTTCTAGTTCAAAAGCTTTATAACTCCTTAAAGGTACACATTGAAAATTTTTTTTTTTAATAAATTCTTGTTTGATGTCAAAGACATAGATGTTGAATCTGTATTCAAAACTCTGAGTAAATGTTCACACACATATAATTTTCGTTTCTTTATTATTAAGATTCTTCAAGTGAACCTTGTCAGATCCAAAAACAGCCTTCAGAATAAAATAATCAAGTAGTAGATAAAGTCCTGCAAACGCATAAGGCCTATTTTGAATAGTCAAAAAAGCATGTTTTTTGTCTGTGCAATTCTCAGGACCTGCACTAAAATAAAGGTGCTGCAGATCTGGAAATATCAGATGTTAAATTGACCAAGGAAAAAGAACAAGTTAAGACAAAATGGAGACACTTGGGCCAATTCTGCAATAGAAGTTCAAAACTCATAAAAATATTTTGAGTTCCTCTGCCCGCTGCATTTCCAAATTCTTGCTGTTTGGATTTTCCTGATTATCCAAGTGACCATTATTAGGACAAAAGTAATTTTCAAAGATGTATCTGATCAAAATCTACGAGATTATCGCCGCAATGAGAATGTTTGAACAGTTTGGCAAGTATGCCCATTGAATCTGAAATTAGCAAATCTTTAATTAGAAAAAATTGTTTTTCGTAGTCAAAGTCATATGACTTATTTATAACATTAACATTGACCAATTTTTAGAAATTCCAAATAATGACAATTTGTTTCCAACACATTTTAATTTTTTTTTTTTCTAAATAAAAATAAATTTAAATATATTAAATTTATTTAAGTGCAAGCAGATGATATAATAATAACGTGAAAGGTTAAAACCTTCGACAGATGTGCTTTAAAAAAGTGCTTATGTGACAGCCAATCAGATGTAATAATGACTGCATGTGGAACTCTCAATTCAAAAACAAGCCAGAAATACGAGAAAAATATGGAACCCACCTTCTTCTCTACTTAAATTTATATATAAATAAGTCAGACTCAAGCATTCCGAAGTAAGAGCATGAATCTTAAAACACAACATTTAATCCACTAAATATTATATATAAATAAACATCTGTCAAAGGTTTTAGCCTTTTATGTTATTATATCATCTGCTTGTGCTTAATAAATTTAATATATTTACATTTGTTACTATCATTTCATTAGATTTGAAAATTGCTTCATAGTAAATCAAAATATTTCACATTGTTTATTTATATATAATATTTAGTGAATTAAATGTGAAGGTGTTTTAAGCTTCATGCTGTTAGTTCAGAACGCTTGAGTCTGGTTTATTTATATATAGATTTAAGTAGAGAAGAAGGTGGGTTCCATCTTTTTCTCATATTTCTGGCTTATGTTTTTGGATTGAGAGTTCCACATGCAATCATTATTACATCTGATTGGCTGTCACATAAGTATTTTTTAAAGTGCATCTGTCTAAGGTTTTAGCCTTTCACATTATTAAAAATAAATTTAACATTTTTGCTTTTTTCTTTCTAAACAAAAATAAATTTAACATTTTTGCTAACTCACTTCGCAATTACTAAAGTAAGTGATTTTGATTTGATGAATGTTTACTTTTATATGGTAATATACATTTTATTTGTTTAAAATGTACTTAGCGTTTAGTCCACTAACTTTTTAAAGCTTACATTTTGATTGTTTTCATTCTTCTTTAAAGTTTCCATGAAAAAAATATTTTCAATTGATCCCCACCCTTTTCAAGGTAATTTCTATTTAGTCTTTTGGTCCAAAAATCCATCCCTGTGGCTGAAAGTATTATTTTCCTATCAGCTGTAATAATTTGGGGTGAACATTTTGGCTTTTACTTTATAAAGATGGCAGCTTGTCATATGTTGTGCTCTGGGAATAATTGACTTTGATGTAGTCTGTGTAATAGCAGTAATTACAATTTGAATTGAATTGGCTTCCAATATTAAATTGTGCCATATTATGCAATTCTTAGTCTCCAGTGGAGTCTCAATTACTGTGTGGTGTGATGTATTGTGACTTTTCCTTATATGGAGTCAGGAATCTCTCAGCAACTATGTACAGAGAAACCTGTTATAGCCACTTTCCCCACCCTGTTTTCCCATATTCTTCTTTATCTTGTTCCATCCCATTTCCACAACATAATCTTTGACAACTCCATGGCCTTTATATCTAAATTCCCCTTATCTTTTCCCAAACCCAGCATAAAAAAACAACCCATTTTCTGTATAATCACTTTGTTTATATTTATTCTTCCACAACTTCATTATTTGTATCCTTTCTGCTTTCAGGCATTTACTTTCAATTAACAGATGCCTATTATTTTCTATGCCTTCCTTACACAACTTGCAGACTAAATCATCCACATTTTTTCATTTATGTGTATTTGTATTTTTCAAGTCTACTCTGCTGATCTCTTAAGCTAAATGGTTTCTATGCATTATTAGATGTAATTGCAATATATAAACGTTCTAATAAAATTTTACATGTTGTGTTCTTACAATTCAAAAATTAAGCATAACAGTGTTAGACTTAATCTTAAGATGATTTCAAGAATTCTATACAACTATGTTTTATAGTGATAATGTATTTAGTGCATCTGCTTATTATGCCTGTAATTTATGTTTAAATCCAGAATGCGTAAACTTTAAAAATGTTCAAACTTAGATTTATTTTTGCATAACTGGATCATATCTGGTTATAGTAGATTGGTATACAAGTTTATTTGAAATGTTAGGAATCACATTTTTTTCAGAGACTAATATTTTGGAATTGTGATATTGATAAATTGTGATTTCAGAATTAAGATCTTGCAAGTGAGTGAAGAGACTTCAAACACTAAATTTAAAAGAAAAACTCAAGATATTTGATCTTTAATAAAAAATTTAAAGACTACATTTGAGGTGTTAGGTAATTATTTTTGGCCTGATATATAGGTGTAAGCTGATATAACAATGGTGATATTTTTCAAAATATGCTACTGAAAATTAGTTAATATTATGCTGAAAGATGTAAACAAGGTGCATTATGGGAAAGTTTCAACAGTAATAAAATAATGCCTGGAAAAAGCTTAATTTCTTTCTAATCTTTGTTCTTTTACACATTGATATATATATATAATACCATTTACATCTTCATTAAACATTTTACAATGCAATCTAATAAAATAAAATGTATTCCTTTATATTTTCTTACAGTTTCGACTGACCAGCAGTCTTCTTCAGAACTACAATATTTAAATATATTTATGACTATACAATTAGAACATATCTAGGAATACATATTTGTATTTTTATATAAAATTATTAAAAAGGTATAAAATATATAATACTGGAATCTTTAAAAAATTTGTATTCTTTAAAATCCATAATGTAAGATATTCACATAATGTGATACAGAGAACATTGGATTTCAACCAGTCAAAAAAATAAGCTGGATTTAAAAGTGGTTTTAGTACAGCAGACCATATCCAAGTATTGAGAAAAGTTACAGAAAGAACCAATGAATATGAATTGTCATTAGGTTTTGGATTTGTTGATTATGAAAAGGCATTTGGTTCTATAAGCATTTTTTCAATGATTAAAGAATTGGATCATCACTATATAGACTTGGGATATTGTCATATTCTGAAGAACATTTACAAAAATGTCAACAGCTACAATTAAATTACATAATAATACTAGGAAGATTAGCATTGAAAAGAAGGTTAGACAGAGTGTTTCTATATCTTCAAAAATTTTTACCATTAGTGCTACAAGAAGTATTTTGTGGATCAAAATGGGAAGCTGAAGAAGTAAAAATAAGTGGAGATTATTTTAAGGGTCATTTAGATTTTACAGATGATGTAGTTGTGTTTGCAAATAATGCTTCTGAGCTTTGGGAAATGTTGCAAAAGTTATCAGATGAAAGTAAGAAAGTAGGACTAAAGGTAAATGCTAAAAAGACTAAAGTAATTAAAACAGGCAAAACTCTCCATACAGTAGTGCCACTCAATGCAAATTAGAGTAATCAATGGATGCCAGAAGGCTTTTGCATAAAATCCCTATCATCTACTCATCCAATATGCCCAGACTAGTTTCTGGCTTGTGCCTTTGTCAGTGAGGAGCTTTGGTTCTGAGAGCACTGCACCTAGATCTTAGGATTTAATGCAACCCTCCAGCCACCAGCGTATATCTATACTTAACTACAAAAATATGAATATAATTGAAAACACAATAATATTTTCAATCCAAGCTCATTAGCCTATATAGTCATATAGGTCTGAACTCTGTTCAGTGCCCATACATTTTGGTGTCTTGGGTTCTTTAATAATCATAGCCACCACTCTTATTATGCAGGATTGGTGTTAAACCACTAAACATCACATGATCACCATTTCTTATGCTTGCTCATAACTGTTATTAAAACTCTCCATACAGTAATGGCACTCAGTGCAAGCCAGAGTAGTCAATGGATGCCAAAAGGCTTGTGCATAAAATCCCTATTTAGTGCCTACTCATCCAATATTTCCAGACTAGTAGAAGGCTTGTGCATAAAATCCCTATTTAGTGCCTACTCATCCAATATTTCCAGACTAGTTTCTGGCTTATGGCCTTCATCACTGAGGAGCTTTGGATCTGAGAGCACTGCACCTAGATCTTAGGATCTAATGCAAACCTCCAGCAGCCATCTTTTATCTCAACTACAAAACTATGAGAATAAAATTGAAAACACACAAATACTTTCAATCCAAGCTCATTAGCCTATATAGTCAAATGCTGCATTATATGTAGCAATGCATTAAAATAACAGACTCACAGCTTCTGAATCAAATATCAACATACCATTTGTAATGTTCAAACTGTATAGGTTGTCTTAAACATAGCCAGTTCCATGGGCAAAATGGTTGCCTCAGGGTATTGTAAAGTTATACAAATTACAGAAGTGAGAAAATATTTTTAAAAATAATTTTTATTTAATTAGTTGAAGTATCCTAAATAAAATATTTAATAAAAGGTTTTGGGAACATTTTTATTGGAAGTAATATCCCACCTCCCCTTCTCTTTTGTTCAATTCAGTTATATTTTAACAGAAATATAAATAAAAAAGATAGGAAAAAAAAATAGCCAAGGTTGGAAGTATAATGCAATAAAAAACATCAATAATAATTTTGCCTTTTGTTTTTAAAGCAAAAGAAAATGAAATCAAACTACGGAATCATCAGTCATATTTATCTGTGATTTTGTAAAGTTTATATAATATTTAATAACCCATTGAATACACATCTAAATTAGTTTTTTTTTAATCCATTTATTTTTATTGTTGTTTATTTCTGAAATTTTTTATTGGTAAGTATGCAGAAATTATGTCAGTGAAATAGAATCTATAGAGAAAATAATTTAAATGTTTTAAAGTAAAAATATATTTGTGATGTTTAAAATGATTAAATTTAAACAATTAATTGTTTTCAAAGACAAGTAAAATAAAATTTAAAAATTTGAATAATTGATTCTATAAAATGTGAGATTGATAACGACTATTAATATTCAACACATTATTAATATATTGTAGGTTGAGGGCCTCCAATTTTAATCCAGTTTCTCCAAACAAAAGTTTCTTTCTCTACATCATTTGTGCAAATATTCTTACTCATCCATCCATTTCATATGTGGCCTCTTTCTATTTCTTTTGCAATCTCTTGAGATCGAGTTTAAGATCTCAACTTCCATTTATTATCATCTGTTCTAGTAATATGTCTAGGCCTGATCCATTTTAGGTTTATCACATTTTCAATGATGTCAAACATACTTGTTTGTTCTTTCACAATATATTTCACTTCTCTTTTATTCTCAAAACACATCTCTTCATACTTTATTGAGTGATATGAAGTTTTAATATTAATCTTCTATTAAGCATTCAAATCTCAGATTCATATATAAGAACTGTAAAACATGTATTAAAACCCTTTCTTTTCAAATACATAGTCATATTTCCTTTTAATATTGTTATTTCTACCAAAAGCATTTGGTCAAATTTAATTCTATGATTAATTTTAACATTACGTTTCCATTTGCATTAAAAATCTGACCGCTATTTGTAATAGTCAACATTTTCTCATTCATGATTATCAATTTTTATTTTCTTTAGAAGAAAAATCCATTGAATATTACAAACTACTCACTTTATTGACCAGTATTGTCTTGTTATTGAGGAAAGAAAAACTAATCAATAAAAACAAGGTTTACATTTATTCTTAAATATATGATAATAAGTGTATATTAGGTAAAATGAAGAAAATAATTCATTTTGTAATTTAAAATGTGTATTAAATAAAAGAAAGCAAAAGATATTCAGTGCACAAAATGAACATAAAATGAAAATAACAAAAGGTTAATATTTAATAAAATTCAACAGTAAATGCTGATATTTTATGTTATATATATTCTAGTTTTACAAAGTAGAGTTCTAATTACAGTGATTATTTATTTATTCATTTGTTTGTTTTTGCTGCTGCTTCTAAAATATAATTTAATTCAATGCTTTTTATTTAATAGATTTGTACGAAATCAAAATAAGTAAAAAATAATCTATGCATAAATATATATTAAATAAAAGTAAAAAAAAACAACAACTTGATCTACACCAGTGATTAAGTGAATATAATAGCAAATCAAATTCAGGTATGGCCAAATGAAATTCTAAAACTATCCACAGCAATCGATCAATAAAAGTATAAATTGAATTATAATTTCAGCAAGCAAAATAATAATAATACAAAGCTTAAGTGAACTGAAATGTCATGTACCTGTGTTGCTACTCTAGTAAATAAATTTAAAGAGAGTGCTGCAGTTGGCTCTCGCTCCTGAAAGAGATGCTTGATAAACTGATGAGGATAAAAGGGTGCAGAATCCTATTCTTGCTCTCTCAGTCCAGGATTTTCCAGTACGGAGCTGATATAAAATGTGTCAGAATAATTAATAGGACACCATGAGTAAAAAATGCTGATGTGATTAAAATTGTAAGGTCCGAACACGTATGAGTAAACTTTTGAACTTTATAGCATTATGCAAGATTTATTATATTTGTTTTATCAACTAATATGTAAAATATTTGTACTTTTATACTGTTTAAATATAAAATTAAATGTATATAAAATAGCAAGTGTATGCTTACTTATTTCTTTATGCTATCTGACTGGTTTTCTGAAAGGTAGAAACCCTCAGACATAGCAGAATGATGCAGTTCAACAGTTCGTAACCTAAAGAAAATGTGATGCACTGTAAATTTAAATAGCGGGAAAAGAAAACATGGGGAAACAAGGGAAAAAAGGGAGGAAAAGAAAACATGGTGCTGCTAATTCAACAATATGTGAGTTCGACATAAATAAACAGTGACTCGTGAAAAAGCTATATTACACAGGTTAAATATTATTTGTTTATAAACCAAATTAAAGATGACTGCTATAAAATTTCCACCCTCTTATATTTTGCAGGACAAGATGTGATCCAATTGGCAAATAGGCTTACCGACCCAAAACATCCAGAAGACCTAACATATCAAGAGTTCACACAGAGACTGAATGAATATTTCATGCCAAAAACCTCAAAATGGATTGCACACCTTAGGCTAAGAAACAGGATACAGTTACCACATGAGAAATACATGGACTACAATTTGGTGTTAAGGAAACTAGTCAATGACTGTGATTTTGGTCCCAAAATAAATGACTCTCTGTTGGAACTTTTTGTATGGGATGATGGATAATAATTTAGAAAAGTGCTATTGAGCGAACCAGATCTTATCTATAAAATTGCCATGGATAAATGTGTCGCACAGGAAGCCATGCTAAATATGGCATCTGAGTATACCAGATCAAAATCTCCAGAAAAAATATTATTCAGTAGAGAAAAGTCAAAAAAACAACATCGTGGTTTCCAGTATTCATAGTAAACAACAAATATAATTGTTGTGGGAAAATGGGACATTTTAAAAATAGTTGCAGGATTAAAGATAAATTGTGGAGAAACTGTAACATGAGAGGACACCTAGTGGCATTTCAAACATGGTGAGTCTCTGAGGAAGAAGCCAGATTTCAAATCTCAAGGAGAGGTGGAATACAGAAAATCATCCATCAAGGTCGTAAATAATAGTGACATGAAAGCGGATCATATCCTTTTAGAGTTGCAAATTTGCAGAAAATGGATCACTATGGCAGTGGATAGTGGTGCTGGGTTGTCACTAATGTCCCATAAAGACTGGAATAAGATCACACAAGACACAAGACTGTAATAATGATAATAAACTAAATCTACATAAAGCAGACATGCTGGTCACAGACATAAATGGAAATAGAATTGACATTCGTGGGAAAGTTATCATACCAGTGATGTTAAATTCAAGACATAAATTTCTGATATACATGTAGTAAATAAGGATATTAGCCCATTACTTGGTAGAAATTGGTTCGCTTTTTGGGGATACATATAAATATACTAAAAATGGTTTGTGTTGAAAATATAATGAAAAAACGATATCTGGAATTGTTTATGCCAGGATTATCTGAATTCAGAAAGAGACCAGTTGATGTAGAACTGATAAAGGAAGCAAAAGTGGTTATATGTAAACCTCGAAAGGTACCATTTGTGATGAGAGAGAAGGTAGAAGAAAATGCAATAATGGATCTGGTGTCTAAAGGCATTTTAACACCTATAGAAGAGTCATACTGCTGACCCCTATAGTGTCTATTATGAAACCAGATGGAAGTATATGGTTATGTGGGGATTATCAAATCACTATCAATAAATACATAAACAAGGGAGCGTATCCTGTTCTGAGTGTGAGAGAGATGCTGCCATTGTTACAGAAAGTTAATTATTTTGCTAAAATAGATTTGAAGGCTGCTTTCCACCAAATTCCCCTAACAAAAAATACAGTAGAGCTACTTATGTTAACTACACGTGAAGAATTATTTAAGTGCAACAAATTACCATATGGCATAACAGTCACGCCGAACATTTTCTAAGCAAAAATGGATATGTTGTTTAGAACCATTGATGATGTAATCCCTTATCTGGATGATATTCTGATTATTGGAGTAACAAAGGCCGAGCTCAAAAAGTGAGTAGATTTGGTTTGCTCAAAGCTAGCACAACCCAAGGTAAAATTAAACGTAAGAGAATGCATATGGTCTGCAAAGGGAATTAAATTTGTAGGACATACTATAAACACAAATGGTCATCATCCAGATCCTGAAAAGGTGAAAGCCATAATGAATGCGGAAAATCCAAGAAATGTGAAAGAGCTGCAAACATTGTTGGGACTACTAAATTTCACGAAAGCTTTTTAGCAGGAAAATCGCATGTATTATCACCATTGTATACGCTATTAAAGAAAAAACAAATGTTGGGTCTGTAATATGGAACAGGATAATGCATTTAAAGCTGCAAATGACTTGCTCACATCAGAAGCACTGTTAGTTCATTACCTATGTGATTGGGCTGTGTATATTCCAACAGACTCATTCAAATACAGTGTGGAGACTGTCATCTCACATCCGTGCTATGAAGGGAAATGCCCAATTGCTTTCGCTTCTAGAGTGCTGACATCAGCAGAAAAAAACTATAGCCAAGTGAACAAGGAAGCATTGGCCATGGTTTTTGCAGTAAAGAAGTTCCATCAATACATGTATGGATGGAATTTTCATCATTTATACCGATTGTCACCCCCTCTAACGGGGGTTTTTGGCTGTGAAAAAAAGTTATCTGAACCTTCGAGCCAACGTATGTTATGGTGGATAGACATTTTGTCACATTATGATTATAAGTTGATATATAAGCCGGGAAAGAAGATCAGACATGCCGATGCTTTATCTAGATTGCCAGATGTTAAAGAAAACATCTGAAATCAAAGAAATGGACTACATTGACGCGTTAAATTCAAGAAACATAAATAGTGAATTCATAGCTGATTGGACAAAGAAAGATAAAGGTTATATCCAACTAATAAAATGGATAAGAAATGGATGGCCAATAAAATGTCCTAGAGAATTAAATAAAGCAATTTGGATTGACCGAGAAAGACTCTCTGTTTGTAATGGATGCATATTGCATAATGAGTGTGTATTGGTCCCTATTGAGGGTAGGGTCAAAATTTTAAAACTATTGGATCAAGGACACCCAGGAGTTGTGCATGTGAAAGCTCTAGTAAGATCATATGTATGGTGGCCAAATTTAACAACTGATATTGAAACTATGATAAAAGAATGTGTAAACTGTCAACAGACAACTAAATTATCTCCCAAACAGTTTGAAACTTGGGAAATGCCGAGTTCTCCATGGATGCGCATTCATATGGACCATGTTGGGCCATTAAATGGATACTTAATATGTTATGATTGAGAATATTAATAGTTATGATGAGCATATTCATGATGGACCGAGTACAGATTAGTTAAGGATACCAGTGCTGAAAGTACCATCTGAGTGTTAAATGAATTGTTTGTTAACATGGCTATCCGGAATCTATTGTGAATGATAATGGCTCTGGTTTTACTTAAAAAACAATTATAGACTTTCTGAGTGACAGAGGGATAAAACACACTCTTACACCTCCATACCATCCTGAAAGTAATGGTATAGCTGAGCAAGGAATTCAACATCTGAAATATACTTAAAAAAACTAAAATTACAGAACATATCAGAAGCTTTGATGCAAGCCATGTACATGCAGCATTTTACTTTAAATATGGCAAAAAGAAAAACCCCGATTAAATATAAAAATTTTTTTTTTCTCCCCCCCATCTGTCTCAACTGTTACCTGACAAAGCTAAAGGCAAACAACCTTTTCAAACTAGGAAATTTTTACCTGGGGAGAGCATTTGGATATATGACATGTTGAAATGTAAATGGATTCCAGGAGTGATTAAACAGTTATTATCAAAGCAAATTCATCTGGTTGATTTGCACAATGACAAAGCATTTAGAAAACACATAAATCACCTTCGCCATCGATGTGAACACTCTAATTCAGATGATGATTTTGACGTGTTGCTGAAATAAAGCTAAATGAGAGGCCTGAATATGAAACTGATCATGATAATGAATTAGACTTAGAAACACCTAAGGAAGAAGAGCTGGAGTGTGAACTACTATGGGAACGTACACACATCCCAGATGGAGTGAACAAAATCAGGGTCTCCAGAGTACACTGACCACCAGTTAAGTTTAAGGATTTCATTTTAAATTAAAGGCACCATTTATTTCTAGAATGAGAGAAAGACTACTATGTATTTGTAAATAAGTGAACTGAAATGTCATGTACCTGTGTTGTTACTCTGGTAAATAAATTTAAAGAGAGTGCTGCAGTTGATTCTTGCTCCTGAAAGACATGCTTGATAAACTGATGAGGATAGAAGGATGCAGAATTCTAATCTCACTTTCTCAGTCCAGGATTTTCCAGTATGGAGCTGATATAAAATGTGTCAGAATAATTAATAGGATTCCGTGATAAAGCCATAAGTAAAAAATGGCTGAAGTGATTAAAATTGTAAGGTCCGAACACGTATGGGTAAACTTTTGAACTTTATAGCATTACACAAGAATTTTGTATTTGCCTTATCAATTAATATGTAAAATATTTGTACTTTTATACTGTTTAAATATAAATTAAATATATATAAAATAGCAAGTGTATGCTCACATTTCTTTATGCTATCTGGCTGGTTTTCTGAAAGATAGAAACCCTCAGACATAGCAATATGTAAAAGTGTGTACTGTATACATGTGTATTAGCAGCACAACTTTGAGAAATAATTTAAATCAACATTTCATAACAAATTAGCACAATTAAATAAGAGACAATAAAATAGCACATCCAGATATGTTCGCAGCCACTTGGTCACTTATATGACAATGATCAAATCTCTAATCAGTTAACGTTTTGTCATTTCAAATCAAACCCCCCTAAAAAATAGTTCACAAAATTCACACAAACATAAAGACTGAACAAAAACTCTCAAATTAGAGATTTAATATAACTAATCAAGATTGTAAATCAGAAATTTAAAAAGCATAGTAATTCTATACTCAAAAAAGAGAATGCAAGAAAATGGATATCACAAAAAACAATAATTGATATATGATAATAAAACATATTCAATGTTACCAACAGTATCATATGCCAGTTCACAAAACCAATATATCAAACTGTTATAAAGCTTATATGTGAATAATAAAAAAAATGTACTGTATACATGTGTATTAGTTATAACCAAACATACAAAGTAATATAACTTTGAGAAACAAAGAAAACCAATGGACTAACAAATCCTAACTAAATCCATGTAAATTTTGTAATATAAGCTATCACAGATAATTCACCTCTCTCTCAGTTTATATCTGTAAAGACTCATAAGTATTTATTTAGACACAGTATACACCAATGTAAGCACATGTACACAAAAAGTATTAATGTAGTTAATCTGAATAAAGTTTTTTTTTGAAACGTAATAAGCCATTGATAAATGCTCACCAAAATGTAAAGTATATATGGAAGCTTTACAGATATTACAGCAACACCATGTGAAACCAACCCGCAGTCGATCGTCCTAATGAAATTAAAAATAACAGCATTCAATATTAGAGGATTTAACTGAATCACAAAAAATATATCAGCTGAAACACTGGATAAAGATAACACAACCTCATATCCTAGGAGTTCTCAAAACTAAAGTCTATAATGGCGTACAGATTGACCCCTCATCACATCTAACTAGAGAAGTTTACTGCACATGCTCTAGAGACACATTCTCCTCCTCAGAGGACACTAGATTGCTTGTAACACCAGGTTGGTTATTTTAATCTTTCAAAATCATATATATAGTTGCAAACCTACTGATAGTAACTCTTCATCATTACACTAAACATCATATTTGTGTACTATCCCAACTGGTACTGAACATAAATCCATTACTTGATTCTAGTTCACATCCAACTATACTAATTGGTTTTTTCAATATGAAATATCAAGAATATAACAAATATTGATACCACATATACATGCCAAGGACTCTGCCAAGCCATACAATTATATTTCACAATGGACATCATATATCAAGAATTGACCTCCGTTTTTACTTATCTATGTTACACCAACTAATCAGTCTTTCTCTGATCATTCTGCACAAATTATGTTGATTAACCTGGCAGAATTCAGACAGCTGCATGTACACATGAGAAAATGTTTAGAATTCTGCTTCCAACTGCTACCAATGAATTTATTTTCTCAGGGACACATACAACATATTAAAAAATCAAAAATATCAAACTTACCCTCATCCAAAGATATCTAGTGTTCATAAACAATATAGATCATATTACATACAAATACCCCATCCTCCAGACTACTAGCTTTGGCTTATGAAATACATAAATGTATTACAATGTTGAACCCATCACACACCAGTCAAGAATATATATGCGAGCTTACTCAAGCATACAATAATGTAACAATCTTAAAAACTACTTAGCAATAAGCCAACAGCATACAGGGACAAGGATTGGGCCCTGGGCTACTCATCCTCCAACAATGCCAATGACACTCACAGCTGAGAGGATTATATATGCAGGCAATAACATGTCAAAAACAATATCACCACTTCAAACAAAAGCTAAAACATACCATCCCATTCAAGCCATATCACCACTTCAAACAAAAGCTAAAACATATCATCCCATTCAAGCCTTTCTGATATTTTTGGAAAACAAGAAACAAACACTCCATTTAAAATCACAGAATTAGCCATTAAACTGTCCACAATACTTAAGACATGTCACCCAGGAGTATATAGCATCCCAAAATTTGTCTTTGCACATCTCAGTCATTTACTACCCAATACCTGTGCAACCTTGTAAATCACCTATCACAGAAGATAATGACATCCTGGGTTCACACCCAGTTGCAATAGTCCCCTTCAACAAAAAACAAAACTTCATATCAACCCTCTCAATCTCTATTCCATTTCAATGGAACCACTTGCCATCAAAATAATCGAAAAAATACTCAACGATAGCCTAGAGACATACATTCTATCATTAATCTTACCTAGCCAGTTTGCAAAGAAGCAATCATCTATTTCAAAAGAAGCAATATTCTTCACAATAGTCTTGAACTCAGTACAGGACTGTAATAGATAAGCACCAGTTGCAGTTCAACTTGATATAGAAGAAGCTTTTTGACTCGGTCAATATTAATACACTAATTAACATGTTGACATAACAATTCCATGCACTCATCTGTATCTGCTCATTAATCTGTGACTCAATCATGAAATTCACATCACACTCAATGGAAAAAACTACAATCCATTTTTCCAAGGTTCTCCACTCAGCTCACTCCTATTTATATTTTACATCAATCCACTCATACTTAAAATCCAACAGAGTATCAAAGGCATCCAGATACAGGGATCACAAAATATATCTTGCATTGTGTATATGGATGACATTAAAGTCTTCCTCCCTTCTAGAAAACAGATACCCATACTACAGAAAATACTTCAAGATTTTGAATCAATACACCATGTTAAACTTAATCGGAATAAATTTACTGCTTGATCACTCTACACCAATAAGCCATGCACACAAATTTTCTAAGACAAATCATCTGCTTTCCTCAGCTTTCCCTTCTATATGGGGACAAATGCAATGAAACACAAAATCCAGAACAAGCTAATAAATGAAGCAGAATGGATCACTACTTCTCTATCGAAAACATACCCTTCAATATATGCTAAAGTGCAACTGGTCAACCAGCTAGTGATCACCAGAATAATTTACTATCCTTTTATAATGTCAATTCTCCAAGACTTTCACATCAAAAATCTATTCATATTGTGATAAGTTTCTATGGAGTAGAACGACACTGTCAATATCAGCAAGATGCCTTAGCTAGCCAACAATATACAATGATTTGGGACTACACAAAAATATATTTTTCAAATACAGAAGATTGCAACTCTTATAATAGCCGTCCTCAGACATTTCCCTAGAACTTCAATGTTTAATCCAAATAATACTTACAAACAAACCTCCGCACATACTCAAATATCACTGCAAACAACAACAAAGTATTCATATTGACAGATCTATGCTCTGGTACATCCAGGCCATGCACCAGACATTTCCACTCAGATGCTCATAATCAACAAGCTGCTAAAAAAAAATGGTCCATGGAGCCCAAAATTTTTGATTTCCTCAGACAATCTATATGTCTTACCAATATCATACTTCCTAAAATATAAATGTCTATAAAACCAAAATAGATCCCTTCTGCACACTATGCCATGAAGCAGAAGAAATTCGGCAACATCTGTTTTACAATTGCCTGGCACTAGACAACATCCAGCATGAAATAACACATACAACAACCAAACATCTCCCTGCAGTATATCATCAGCACATACTGCAGATTATCCATCTCTACAGTTCATGCAGCAACTTTCATGCTCTATGCATTCTGGTGCACATGATGCACATTCGCTTTTTATCAACATTTCATAACAAATTAGCACAATTAAAAATCAGGTAATAAAATAGCACACCTAGATATTTTTGCAGCCATTTGGTCATTTATAAGACAACATCTGTTAATGTTTTGCCATTTCAAATCAAAGTACCTAAAAAATGATTAACAAAATCAACACAAATACAGGGTGGCACTACTGTATGGAGAGTTTTGCTTGTTTAATAACAGTTATGTGCTAGCATACGAGATGGTGATCATGTGATGTTTAGTGGTTTAACAAATACAAAAGCTGAATAAAAACTCAAGTAGAGGTTTAATACACTAATCAAGATAGCAAGCCCAAAACCTCCGGAGTCTAGTATGACTATACTCAAAAAGAGAATGCAATAAAATGGACATCAATACAAAACAATAATTGATATATGGTAATAAAACATACACAATGTTGCCAGTAGGATTATATATCAGCTCACAAAACCAATATCTGATGACTATCAAACTATTACAAAACATATATGTGAATAAAAATATGTACCGTATGCATGTGTATTAGTTATAACCAAACATACAAAGTAGTATAACTTTGAGAAACAATTTAAAGCAAACCAACCAATGCACTAATAAATCCTGATTAAAGCCATGTAAATTTTGTAATATAAGCTATCACAAACAATCCAGGTCTCATCCAGTTTATATGTGTAAAAATTCATAAAGTTATTTACTTAGACACAATATACTTAATCCTCATGAACACCACTATAAGCATATGTATGTGGAATGTATTAATGTAACCTTGTTCCTTTAGCTTGAATTTTTTTTGAAACAATAATATAATAATAATTTATTTATTTATAATAATAATATATTTATTTATTACAATAATATTAAAAAAGCACAAAATTAATATAAACTCCAAAGAAAGAAATACTTGTGTGAGGAGTCACATATATATATACAAAATAATAATAATATATAAGGGATTCAAACTCAGACTTTCACACAACCACTCTCCATGCCACCTCATTTTGTTGACCCACTTGATCACACACATGTTGAAAAGATAAATAATCACCAATATACGTATTTCATGCTAAACCAGCAATCATCAGTTGGTCCAGATTACTATCTCCACACATATATACAATCAGATATCAGCTTTATATTAAGATTGACAATCGGCAATATGAGATGGCATGGAGAGTTGAGGGTCATGTGAAAGTCTGAGTTCGAATCCCTTATATATTACAACATATACATGCAGGTGTGTGTAAGCCTGTACAGAGTGTTAAATTAATAATAACAATGATAATTTATATTTAATTACAAAATGACAATATAAACAATATAATAAATTGCAAAAATATTAATCAAAATAACTACATAGAATATAAAAATTGTAACAGATAAATGAGAATGACAATGACATATATCAATAATTACCCTATATTTATAAAGATTAACAACAGATAAAACACAACCATTACCATAGATATTCTGAACTGAAGTTGATTTAGACTTTCCAAAAATAATATGCATAGTGTAATTTTGTAAAACACATAATGATAAGAAAGTGGAAACAGTGCAATCACCCAAAATAGATATATTAGAAGACAATATCTTTGATAACAAGATTCATAAAGAGTTAACAAAACAGATCTAGGCAAAAATTTAAATAATAAAATAATTAATCTTACATAACCCAGAATACAAATAAACAATATGACTTGATTAAGATAACCTAGAATCAATAAAAAAAAAACCCAAATAACAATAATTATCAACAAAACCAATATTACCACAAGTACAAATGCTATTACAATGAACTCTATATTGGCTACAAATAGAAATATTCAAAGAATGAGAAACAAATTTATAAGAAAAAAGAATAACTTTTGTTTTATTACAATTGACCATCAAACAATGTAACATAAGCCAAATTACTAATTAAAGCCAAATCCTTATTAATCCTTTTTCAAGAAGACTACATTAAACAGCACCAAAACACAGAGAAATATCATCAGCAAAAACATAAATCACTGAATTCAAAGCAAAAATATCATTAATATAAATCAAAAATAACATAAGATCAAATACAGATTCATGTGGAACTCCATGATTTATCAATTTAAAATCACTAATAATGCCATAAATTTTGGTTGCCTGTTTTCTATCTTTTAAAAAACCTTGTAACCAAGGAACAAAATGATCTGTAAAGCCATATGAATATAATCACTGCAGAAGAGTTTTATGATAAATAGAGTCAAATGCTTTAGAAAGATCTAAATGTATGACTGCTATTTTAAGCCCATTATCTAACAAAGATGTCAAATTATACACATTATTAAGAGCATCTAAAAATACTTTTTTTTAAAGCAACAAAGTCATACTGACGCACAGAAATCACTCTATGCTCACTTAAGAAAAACATCATTTTATCCTTGACTACCAGTTCAAACAGCTTAGAAATAATTGATTGAATAGGTCTGTAGTTGCTGATAAGTAATGGATCTTTTTTTTTTTTTATAGATTGGTGTAATAATGCCAACCTTTAAATACTAGGGGAATATATCAGCATTCAATGAAAGATTAAGCAAATAAATCCAAACTGGTATAAATACAGGTTTATTATTTTAAAAAATTTTTGAAGTTAAATTATCCAAACCAGAAGATCTAACATTTTTTTAAACAATCAAGTGAGATAACAGTCTCAGTTCGGCAACAGAATCAAAAGCCAAATCATTAATACAAACTTCTTCCTGCAGCTTATATAAAAATCAACTATTAAAAAGAACAACATATTTTTCATTACCTTTAACTTTTACTAAGGTGATCTTTATTTTTAACAAACATCAATTCAATTAGGGTATTTTTTAATCAAAGAATTAATTGTTTTTCACTTCAAAGAAGTATTTTTATCACAGAAGAATTCCCTAAAATAACGCAATTCACCTAATATCAGATATAATTTCCTTATTAATCTTTTTCACATCACCATCACAATGTTTAACATTCTTTCTCAAATTAATTTTTTCAATTGATAAGTTATCCATAATGACCACTTTCTATTCTGACCGACCAATTTGATGTGATCAGTCGACTTAGCAATTAAAGAAGAATAAATATTCTGAAATTGTGCAAAAGCTAAATCTATATTACAGAGTGTAAAAATACTATCCCAACTCTGATTGGACAATAAATCAGTTAAGTTAGCACGTGACAGTTTATCAACGTATGAATGAGTATCTGAGTTATTATAAGAGAAAAACAATTTCAAAAGAATTGTACAATGATGTGTAATGGGTACATCAGATACACTTGACTCATAATTAAAGTATTTACTAGGTCTAACAAATATATGATCAATCAAAGATAAGAATTGAAAACTTGACATTTAAAACTGGAGTCAATAAAAAATAAAATCCTCAGCCTTTTGTTATTTTTATTTCATATATATATATATTGTGCACAAACTATTTTGTTCCTGCTCATCTTTGGATTGAAGTTGCAAAGCCGAGCAATTCTTTCCCATTTTAAGCTAGGAATATCAGCATCATGTTCCTCAAGAAAGATTTTTTCTTATGCTCTGCTGTTAGATTTGATCTTTTCCAGTTGCTCTGATTGGTGAGTATACCATTTTGCATTGGCAATGGCCCACCAATTAGCCTGCTTTTCTTCTTCTTGAATCTTTGAGTCAATTATTCTCTCTTCATTTCTTTGTTTGTTCAGGCTCTTCTCTAACTTTGGAGGATGGTTAGGTCCATTCATCACGATGGACTCTGTGTGACCAACACTCTATTTTCTCCTAATTTATTTCAAATGATTTTCTTGAAAAGTATAGTCCTCTAGACCTGCCAACTCATTCTGTTCTCTGGGCAAAGATTCTGCCACTGGGTCTTCTACATTCTCACCAAAGTCATTAACAAAATTACCTCCTTTTTGTATAACTATTAATTAGTTATATGGTTTAATTAAAATAAGGTAAAAGAGGCTTCACTCTTGTATCCCAACCTGAGAGAGGCTTCTCTCTTACATCTCAACCTGTACATTATATCACAACCTAAAGAGGTTTTCTTCTATTGGTTTAAATGTTTAATTGAAACAAGATAAAAGAGGAATCACTCTTGTATCAGTTTTGTGTTGCAAAATATTTTAATTTTACTTAATATATATATTTGTAGCCATTTTAATTTTTATTGATTACTTTTTCTTTCACTCAATATTAACGGCTATATAACTCCATTAACATTTATATTATATACTATAGGAGTACGCTTTAATCTTTTTAGTATTTATTTGTAATCCTATATTCTTATATAACTTTTCCAACATTTCCTGAAGTCATCACATGATCACCATTTCCTGAAGTTTTCCTGAAGTCCTGAAGAATTATTTCTAAAAACAACCATATCTGCAAAAAATCTAGATAACTTAAATAATCTCCATGTATTTTTTTGGTTTCCTTTTTTTTTTTACAAAGTATTTCTTATAAATTAATACACTGTACAGGCTTACACCTGCACACACAGATATATATATATAAGGGATTTGAACTCAGACTTTCACACAACCCTCAACTCTCCAAGCCATCTCATATTGCTGACCCATCTGGTCACACACATGTTGAAAAGATAAATAATCACAAATATACGTATTTCATGCTAAACCACCACTCGTCAGTTGGTCCAGGTGATTATTTATCTTTTCAACATGTGTGTGATCAGATGGGTCAGCAATGTGAGATGGCTTGGAGAGTTGAAGATTGTGTGAAAGTCTGGGTTCGAAAGTATTTCTTGTAAAACTGGTAGAAAAAGTTTTCCATTTTAATTCACAAAATACTTTTTGGTAAAACTGTTGTGCTATTGAACATGGTAATATCCTGAGCCTACTTCTTCACGATCCAAGGCTGTAATCATCGTGAAAATTTCTTTTCATAAGCTACAAATTCAAAACAGACTTGTAACTTGCATTCATGAGATCTTTCTGTAATTAAACTAGTATTTGCATGTGATCCAACATCCTAAAATCACTTGCGTTTGATTGGGTTGAGTTCAAAGTTCGTAGTAGATGTATTGTAATTATCTTGATAAAGATCTTGCATCTAGCTGATAAACCTGTAATTTCTAATATATTTGCTATCATCTTCCTTAAATGCCAATATTGCTATTGCAGTCTGCTAATTGTCTGACATACTTTATCATTTAGACATTAGTTATATAGTTTATTCAAGAAATTTTCAATGTCTTCATCTGCTTCTTTTAAGATAATAACAATTGCGTCATTTCTTAGAGATTTTGGTTTCTTCATAAAATTAATTGCATGCTCCATCTTTTCATTTAAAATGTTAGACAATTTGGAAGATAATTGTAGAGATAAGTTGTTTTTTTTTAATTGCTATATAATTCTTTGAAGAGCTCTTCAGTAACGTTTCATTATGTCATCCATGTTTTTAATAACAGCTGCATCTTTTCTTCTTATTACTAAAACAACCTTTTTTTCTAATATCAAAATGTTGTTTTCTACTTTGGGGGCTTTTATTCATTTCATAACTCTTATTACTTATTCACAGTCACATTATCTTTTATATTATTCTTAACTTTTTGTCTTATCATTTTATAAAGACGTTTCTTCTTAATGGATTATTTTAAAATATTTTTATATAAATTTTTTTGTCTCATATGAAAATTGTTATTGTGGACTAAGAATTTTGATAACATAACCTATAAGTTTAACAACGCTCAAAAATAGTTTTTCTAAACTGAATGTTTTAAAAAATTATTTACAGTAAAGTCCAAACATTAATTAAATGATGTACAAATAATTTCTAATAAAAAAAGCTATAAACAAAGTATCAAATTAGTAAAGAAAGTTCAATGATTTAATAGGATTGATTTTTTTTTTATTATTCTGTAAGTTTTTTACTGTTATTATATTTGAATTTATTTTGTTTTATATTTCTGCAATTTTTAAATTTATGCGTGTGTTTTAATAAATATATTTCTTTTTATTTAATACATATTTCTATTGCTCTTTTAATTAAGTAGACTATTTGAAATAAAGTCTTTTCTAAAAACCAGCTCACTGCAAGACAAAGAACTTTCCAGTTATTGGTTGATGAGAATTTGAACACGATATCCATTTACTGATCAGATAGCTAGGTTTATTATGAGTTAAACTTCATGTAAAGAATTTCATTTGACTTTTGTAAAAACCAGCTCACTGCAAAACAAAAGAACTTTCCAGTTGTTGGTTGATGAGGATTTGAGCACAATACTCATTTACTGACCAGATAGTCAGCTAGGTTGGCTATGAGTTAGCTGCTTGAGAAAAAACTTTAAGCCTCTTGTAAAGAATTTCATTTGGTTTGTATTGAACTTCCAGTTATAGGCTCGGAAAATAGGATACACTATCTTTGCACTAAGACCCTTCTAAATAATTTCAAATCCGTTTTTAAGGCTTGACCCAGATAATATAATTGATTCGCCAAGCCCTGATTCCGACTAGCTAAGCATTTAATTTTATCTGATACTCTTTCTGTTTTTAATTTTCTCAATAATAATTTCTATATTTATTCCTTTTTGTGTATCTACATTGTTTGCTTTATTTTTTAAAAATTAAATATCTTTTTTCAAAATTAACTTTTTTTCTCTCTATTTTGTTAATTGTTTAAATATTTACTTTAAATTTTAAAAAACCTCAAAAACCTTCAAGCAAACATATTTAACAATTTTTTTTTCGTAAATGTAGTTTTAATGGGCCACAGAATAATGTTTTAGTCTTATTAAATGCTTGACAAACATTTCAATTATTACTCTAATTTTTAAATTCCTTTTGTAATGACCAAGCATTAAGTTCCTTTATGACTTCCTGTCCAGCTATCCTTTTTAATATTTTTCATAACTTTAATTGTTTTTTTATTTCCTATTCAAACCGTTTACAAATTCTATTAATTTTACTTGATATTTTGTAATGCTTATAACATTAATTTTGATTTCTGACACATCAAAAGCAATCCTCATTACTCCAATGTTAATTATTATCATCACAACACACACTTAGTATTTATCTAAATAAACATCTTTAACATTATTGTCTTAACTTTTTTCTGAACCCATCTCATTTTATGAATATATTCTTAGTCATAAATAGGCATTGCTCTATTTATGTAAATCCAGACTTATATCTACAATTCTCTACATACGAAAAAAAGTATAAAAATTAAAAAAATATGGTCCATATCAACACATTCTTCAGATCATGCTTGTCACATGCTATCTTAATAGTAAAACACTAGCTACCCTCTCTGTACAGTAATACTAGCTAGGCACAGTGCTCTCAGATTCAAGGCTCCTCACTGATGAAGGCCAAAAGCTAGAAACTAGTCTGGTGATATTGTATGAGAGTCTAGCTAGGCACAGTGCTCTCAGATTCAAGGCTCCTCACTGATGAAGGCCAAAAGCTAGAAACTAGTCTGGTGATATTGTATGAGAGTACTTATGTATTATTAGTCTGGTAGTGATGAAAGTTGCTGGTACGAAATGTGTAAATAAAGACCAAATTAAACACATTTACAAATTTCTAAAAAGGAAATGAATTAATTTTGTAAGTAAATATTAAATAACATTCCAATGAGGAAAAAGTTATGTCAAAATGTTGGTTTTGCTGCTAATTTTATGATTTAAACTATGCTATGATGTCATGAAAGAATGCTGGCATGAGTAATCCATGACCTGGTGAAAATAACATGTATACATGATTTACTGGTTGTTGTTTTTTGCTAAAGTGAATAGGTGTACTTTTTTAAAATTAAATGATTAAAATTTGGCACTTTGTGTCCATAGTTCAGCCAAACAGTGGTGCTATTTCATTCAAGATTGTCAAAAGAGAATAGCCATTCATACTAGAACAACATTTTATAAATGGACATAATTGCATGGTTAAATACATGTATATTTTTTTTTCCCATTTGGTTACTACTTGGAATAAATGTAGATTGTTAAAAAAAATTTGTTGGAAGATCAACTGTTTGTTTCATTTCTAATAAATACAGTTATATATGACCATTTTTGAAAATAAAGAATCTTTATAAGTTTATACGATGGAAGATAATTTCTCACAAAAGTGTAAATGCATGTTTGTAGACTTTTGAATCATTTTTAGTAAATAAAGTTTTAGGTCAATATTTTTCCAAATAAATCTTTTATTGATAGATTAAATTTGTCAGAATTCTCCCCTGGAGACATTACTTTACAAGATTGCAAGATTAGAAACTTATTGCCAGCTGGACTAATACATAAGTGAAATCTCACAGCAGAGCTGATATGTAAGATGTGAATGAGCAGGCAATAGATAGGTATTTTAAAGCACAAACCTTCTAGCATCCACTGATTACTGTGACTTGCACTGTGTGACACTAGTATATGGAGAGAGCTGCTACTCATCATGTGAGGTTTTAGTGGCTATCTTAATATTTCTAATGATATATTATCTTGCTTATTTTCATTTAAAAATGTATTCATATTTAGAACCAAGTATAATAGTTAACACTGACCTAAATGGAAAATTTGACTTAACAAGAAATCAATTAAATATGGTTAGAATGAGTAAAGAGAGGATAATCTAATGCTTCTTATATATGGGATGAGACAAGTGCAATAACTAGATTGTTCTTTCTTTTTTTAATTTGTAATTTTTTTTTTTTGGTATTGTAATAAAAAAAAAGGTCATTTGGCTTATTGTTTGGGTGTTCATAAGAAGTTCAAAAACCAGATCTACAAGTGCCTGAATTGATCCTAGGACCTCTCGTTCCCACAGTCGCTCTACCAACTGCATCAAACCATGCAGGTGGCATCGTAATGATCAGTAGGAACATAATTGGCACTTAATTCAGTTGAAAATAATGCAACAAGGATGGATCAACTATTCCTGTACTGGCACAGCCATACTATTAATTGTAATTCCAAATATGCACTTAGATCATTATTTTCACAAAAATTGCTACAGATTGTATGAAGCTACTGAAATTGTAATGTGAATAAACATAAAAACAGCCAAGAGAAATTTAAAGTAATAGAATAACATTAAATAAAGAATTTGATATTATATCAATACAACCGTGAAGGCGAAATAAAAGATAAACTAAAACAAGTATTTACTTATATCATATATATATATATATATATATATGGTTGTGAAACATGGACAATGAGTAATAAAAATAAGAACAGATTAAAAGCTCTTGTGATGTGGTCATGAAACAAAAATGGAAAATATCAGTTGAATGAATAAAGTAATAAATGAAGAAGTTTTGAAAAGAGTAAATGAAAAAAGATTGATTGAGGAAATTAGGAAGAAAAAATGGATTGAACATATATTGAGAAGAAAGTATAGTTAAGTGAAAAATGTTTTGGAGGGAATGGTGAGCAGAAGCAAGAAGAAAAGACAGAAAAGATTGACAATGTTGGATGATGTAAGAGATGGGAAGAGTTACATGGAGTTGAAGAGCTGGGCAATGAAGAAATCGAGTGGAAAAATGGATGAATTGATATGACTCCTCTCTGGACCTGTCCATTGGGCAGAACATTATCGCTTGATGTTCCTAATATTTAGGGGATAAAGTACATTGAATAACTTTCTTCTGTTTGTTTATTTAGTTAGTATTAAGCTTGTCAATAAAAGAGATATGTAAACAACTTTTGGAGTTGTTAAAGCTGGAAGTCGAAATAATTTTGCATATATTCATCAATTATACAAGTGGTCAAGTTATATAGCATTTACTTATGAAAGATTACTTAACACATACAGTCATGATTTGTAAAGGTGGAAGGGATAGTTTGACCAGTCAGAAAGTATAATTGTTAAACATATTAATAGGAATAGCAGTCGAATTTATTATAAAAATTCATTTGTCAAAGCTTGCCTAAAGTGTAAAAATATAAAAATACTTATACTTTTAAGTTGTATGAAGATATTATATCTATTGCAAAATATTATTTAGAAAATAATTTATTAATTCAGATTTGAAAAAACAATGAATATATATCAGGATGGTTTTTTCTTTTTGGAAAATAACCTTTGCGAGTAGACAAGTTACCAAAGTTGAAAACATGCTTTTTGTTATATAGGAGATTAAAAATATTAATAAATTATCGGAGGCAATAAATTAATTTATTTCAGGTCAGAGTAAAACAGATGACAGCAATTGGTCATCAAACTTTAGAGCTCAATTTTCATAATCAAGTCACATGAGTAAAGTATGTCAGCCATCTTTGTCAGCTGTTCTTATATTAAATACTGACTACTAGATCATCAAGAAAGATAGCTAACTGTGAAAAAAGTAGATAAAAGTATACAATGATATACAACAATTTAAATAAATAGCTTTCTTAAAATGATTAGCTAGGGCCACTAAATATATGCCATTGTCAACTAGTCACAGTGCCTAGGGAAAAAGACTTGCCTAAATCGAGTTTGAAACATGGGTTGCTATCATCCATTGCCCAATAAAATATTTCCCTGATCCAGAGATATATCTTATTATATGAATATTTCTTGTTATAGGAGATCTCAGTCTATGAAAAAGGGGTGAAAATGAAGCTGCAAGCCAACCTATGTTTAAATTAGGTCAGAGATAATCATATTTTGGAGAAAATCAAAATTGGAAAGCCGTAATGAACATTTAAAATTGTGGAGAAAGCAAACCAGCTAAAGAACTGAGACATCATACCTGGGTCAAGTTATATATGTTATCTACTTGATTGTAATATATATGCATGTTAGGTATCATGTGATTCAAAGTTCCTCACTGATGAAAGCCACAAGCTAGAAACTAGTTTAGGAATATTGAATGAATAGACACTAAATTGGGATTTTATACACAAACATTCTTGCATCCATTGATTACTAAGGCCTGCTCTAGTTGACACTACTAAATGGAGAGTATGTTACATGTTAGATATTTATGTACAGTAGAATCATGAACTATCCTATATTTTATAGTAAGCCCCCCCTCCCAAATGTATATAGTGTACAATAGCTCATTTTGTTGATAAACAGTGCTTAGAAAAGAATATGTATTGTTTCTTGAATGGCAAATGTCCAGTACTTTTTAATATACTCATATATATAACATAGATGATTTTTATGTGTATAGTAGTATGCACATAAATTAAGATTATAGTATAAATAAAATTTTAAAAATATTAATAATATAATAATAAAAAGTCAGATGTCACATGACTTATATATAGCTTGCATTTACCAATATGTAAACTTAAGAGCATGCTAACGCTCTAACAAGCTTTTTTTTTTAATTATGATAAATGCTCCTACAAAAGAAGGCATTCAAATCATCTTTATCTTAGATTGTCCCTATCCCCAGAGCAATTTCGACCTATGGGTCTCTTCAGTGAGGAATCTAATGTCCCAACTCCTCACTGAAGAGACCCATAGGTCGAAACTGGTCTGGGGATGGGACAATCTAAGATAAAGATGATTTGAATGCCTTCTCTTGTAGGAGCATTTATCATAATTAAAAAAAAAAAGCTTGTTAGAGCGTTAGCATGCTCTTAAGTTTAGTGATAATATAGTAATTAATAATAAATTATTCAAATTTGCAATAAGACACAGATCTAGAGTAAAATAATTAGATTGTTCTTAAAAAATATTGTAAACTAGATAGGTCATGTGATGATTTTAAGATCATGTGTTTATTAAAGCACCAAAGTGATTGGCTGTTACAGCTATTTCACTCATTTATTTTCCTCGATTGAGAATCAATCTATGAAATTTAGTTTTTCAGTTCATTCTTATATAACACTGGGCAGATGTAATGTTGAAATGTTATAACATTTAAATATTGCCTTCTTTCCATGGTATTTCAAAAATATGATTCTAATGCCAACAAAGAATAAAATGAAAAATATTGAAGTGAATATTAATATTTTAAAAAGATTCCAGTTATAGATGTTAATGTATCTGCCTATTATGTTCATTATTTGAATTTGAATCTAGGCTGGTAAAAAGCTTGGATATTTTTTCAGCCCACATGCAGGCCAAGATTAGTAAATCATATCTGCTTAAATTATTAACTAAAGAATACATGTCCCAGATTAATTTAAATTGATCAACTGAGTATTAAAGAAGTAACTATAAAATATTCTCACGGATGCTCAGCCTATGGTTTATCTGAAAGTTATCAACAGTAAGACTGGCAGGGTATTATAAATTATTACCTTTTTACCTATAAATGTGTTCAGGATAACAGTGAAAAAATCCAGTTAAGAGGTAGAATGGTAGCATAAAAAATAAATCATTATATTCTACATTTTGAATTTTTAATATTATTTTTTAATCATTTATCTATCTACGGTAGATTTAAGATCTTTTCAACTTTAATTCAATTTCTGTGATTCAAAGTTTATTTTTTAATATCAGTCCGAAAAATTTCTTTATTTATCCATCTCGTATCTGTCTGTTTCGAGATTTATTGCAATCTCCTGATATCTAGTTTAAAACTTTATTTAATGCATTAAAAGTTCATCTCTTCTATTGGCATTTCCAATCCAGCTTCATTTTAACTATGATAACTTTTTAATTCTAATCCCCCGCCCCTTCTCGATCCTAATATTATTTTATACTTTTTGGGTGATATAAACTCTCTATTTTGTCTCAAATCTATAATTAAGCACTAATAAAAATCTACTAAAAATCTTTTTGAAGCACATATACACATATTTTCTTTGAAAATGCATATACACGCATGTACAGAGAAAAGCGTTAACAGAAAGTAATTTTAAACAATTAGGCTTAGCTAGTTTTCGACTAATACAAGTCATAGACGTAGCGACGATTGTAAGGAGAGAGCGGGTGTATATATAGATAATTTATGTTAGTTTACATAAATTTACATATGAACGCTATGTATTGCGAATAGGCCATTTCTTCGCGATGTGAACGCCTAGTTGTTAAAGCTTTTCTCTGTGCGTGCGTGTAAATGCATTTACATTAATCGAGATAAAGCTCTCTACTATCATTACAATATTTTTTTTTGAATACTAACATTTTAAATTATTAATTGTTTTCATACTAATAATACATTATCTGAAAGAAGAAAAAGTCTTATGATCATTATGGCCATTTTCTGAATATCTAGATTCCATCACGTGTGATAAATTTGTCTGAATTGATGGGTGGTTGTTAATAGAAACTGCCAACTAAATTGAATTTATTAAGTGCGATGAAATCTAAGAATTAAAAAAATGACAAAAGATTGAAATTTCATTTTTTTTCTAATAATACGAATCATCATCATCATCAACCATTATCAATCCACTGCAGGATGAAGGTCTCTCCAAGTTTAATCCATCTTCTCCGATCTTTAGCTTCTCTTCTCCACAACACCCCTGCGCATTTTCTTATTTCATCCATCCATCTCACATGTGGTCTCTTTCTGGGTCTTTTACAATCTCTTGGAATCCAGTTTAAAATTTCAATTGTCCATCTATTATCATCTCTTCTAGCAATATGTCCAGCCCAACTCCATTTCAATCTTTTAATTTTTTCAATAAGGTCAGTAACACCTGTTTGTTGTCTTACCCATACATTGCATTTTCGATCTCTTCTTGTTACTCCCAACATACATCTCTCCATACTCCTTTGAGTGGTCTGAAGTCTCTGTATTGCTCTTCTATTAAGTGTCCAAGTCTCAGATCCATAAGTAAGAACTGGTAAAACACATTTGTTAAAAACCATCCTTTTCAAACACATAGGCATATTTCCTTTTAGTATCAAGTTATTTCTACCAAAAGCACTCCAACCAAGTTTAATTCTATGATTAATTTCCTCCATTATGTTTCCATCTGTATTAATAATCTGACCAAGGTATTTGTAACTGTTAACTTCTTCTAATTCTTCATAATCAATCTTTATTTTCATATTTTGAGCAAATCGATTAAACATTACTTTAGTCTTTTTAACATTTATCTTTAGTCCTACTTTTCTACTTTCATCTGCTAACTCCTGCAACATTTCCTGCAGCTCTGAAGCATTATTTGCACAAACAACTACATCATCTGCGAAATCTAAATGACTTAAATACTCTCCATTTACTTTCACTCCTTTAGTTTCCCATTTTAATCCACAAAATACTTCTTGCAGCACTGCTGTAAAGAGTTTTGGAGATATGGAGTCACCTTGTCTTACACCTTTCTCAATGTTGATTTTTCCAGTATCACTATGTAATCTAATTGTTGCTGTTGCATTTTTATAAATATTCTTTAAAATATGACAATATCCTGGATCTATACCTTGATGATCCAATGCTTTAATCACTGAAGAAATGTGTATAGAATCGAATGCCTTTTCATAATCTACAAATCCAAAACATAATGACAACTCATATTCATTTGTCCTTTCTATGACTTCTCTCAATACCTGGATATGATCTATTGTACTAAAACCACTTTTAAATCCAGTTTGTTCTCTTGGTTGGTGGAAATCCAAAGTTCTCTGTAGACGAGTTGTAATTATCTTGGTAAAAATTTTATATAAAACTGATAAAAGGCTGATAGGTCTGTAGTTTCTAATATCTTCTTTATCACCATTTTTAAATATTAATATTATTACTGCATTCTTCCAATCTTCCGGTACATCTTTATCATTTAGACATTTGGTGTATAACTTTGCTAAAATTGTTTCTATTTCTTCACCTGCTTCTTTTAATATATCAATTATAATTCCATCATTTCCTGGAGCCTTTCCTTTCTTCATACACTTAATTGCATGTCTCACTTCTTCATTTAAAATTCTGGGCAATTCGGAAGAAATTTAATAGATATAGGAGGTACTTGTTCTTTATTACTATATAATTCTTGATAAAAATCTTCTACCAATTTCATGATGTCATCTCTCTTTTTAGTAATAATTCCATCTTTTTTTCTTATTGCAGATATAAATTTCCTACCAATACCAAAATGTTGTTTAACATTTTTGAGACTTTTATTTTCTTCTACAGCTTTCCTTGCTATTTCACAGTTATACTTTCTTATATCATTTTCAACTCTTTTCCGTACCATTTTACAAAATTCGAGATATTCAATTCTTTTTAATACATCATTTTTGTATATCTTCATATTCCTTCTTTTCTTCATAAATTCTCTAGTCTCAATAGAAATTTTATTAGTCAATTGCTGCTTTTTTCTACCAGCTATGTTTGTTGCAGTTTTTAAAAGTGTATCAGTTATTTTCATATTAATTTCATTCAAATCTGAATCATATTCAAAATCTCCTAACATTTGTAACCTATTTGTAAGTTCTAATTTAAATTCATTAGAATGTTTCTGAAGATTAGGAATATCAACTGTAAATATTGTTTTTCTTAATAATTTTTGTCTCTCTAGTTTTACATTAACACGTAACTTACATCTTACTAATCGATGATCACTTCCTGTGTTAAATTTATTAAGAACATTACAATCTTGAAATATGTATTTTCTGTTAGTCAAAATATAATCCAATTCTGATGTACCTTCATTTGGATGCTTCCATGTCCATTTCCTTTTAACATTTTTCTCAAAAAATGAATTCATAATATAAAGTTTTTCTTTTTCTGCAAACTCCACAAGTCTATGTCCTCTCTCATTTCTATTACCATAACCAAAATTACCTACAGCAATTTCATCTTTCATTTGTCTACCAATTCTAGCATTAAAGTCTCCCATAACAATTTTAAAATGTTGTTTACTCTGATCAAAAGCCTTTTGTACATCCATATAAAAATCTTCTACTACTTCATCACTATGTGAACTTGTTGGGGCATAAACCTGAATTATCTGCATTTGGTATCTGCTATTAAGCTGTATAACTAATCTTGCCACTCTGTCCGATACACCATCAATCTCCACAATATTGTTCTTCCACTTTTTATTTATAATGAATCCTACTCCACTTGTATTTCCAATATGTGTGCCTTTATAATAGAGTATATGTCCACTTTTTAAATCAATTGTTTCTTCTCCTTTTCTTCTAACTTCACAAAGTCCAATAAGGTCCCATTTAATATAAGACAGTTCTTCTAATTCTTGCAATCTTCCTTCACTTGAAAGTGATCTGCAGTTGTAAGTACCTAAATAAAAAGTCGTCATCAAATGGCAGCCTGGGTCCGCAATCAGGGGATTCTTAGCACCCTCCGCCTTTGGCCACCAACTGCTGCCTTGGTTGGTGACTTTACAGCCTCCTGGGAATAAGGGCCATGCTTTATTTTTGTCTGTCATAATTGTATATATGTATTGGAAAAATATTTATCATTTACACAAACATTCATTCTGCCTTATCAGGCACTGAGAAGAAAGACCATGGTGTTTCTTGATCTTAAACTCAGAGGTAAAAAGCCAATAAACTCACCATGCTGGCTAATGCATGTTGGTGAGCAGCCCATCCATGTTCGTATACTATATGAATAATCACATAGTAATAACAGCTGCAACGAGAAGAACGTATGGAGTGGACATTAGGAATTTGCCCTGCTCGGTTCCTTTAAGGCCTCCAAGAGGAATCAAAGGGTCTCCTTTCAGTTAATAGCAAACTCCTTTCTGCAGCCACAATACGAATACTGATATGTATATTTCTGATGCCCGATAAAAATAAATTAGTTTAATATATTTTATTACACTATACAGGCTTAAACCTGCATATATATGTAATGTATGCGCGATTCGAACTCAGACTTTCACATGATTCTCAAATCTTAGCACTAACATGGGCTTTGAATGTTCCATCATCAGATTTTCTATGAAATGGAAGGCAGAGTTGTGGGTTGGAGTAGTTTGAAGCCTGTCCATTAAAGTATGAAAATTGAGTATCTTAATATAAAGCTGAGCACTGATTGTATATATATGTGTGGAAATGGTAATCTGGACCAACTGATGAGTGCTGGCTTAGCACGAAATACATACATTAGTGATTATTTATCTTTTCAACATGTGTGTGATCAGATGGATCGGCAATATGAGATGGCATGGAGAGTTGAGGGTCGTTTAATTTATTTTAATAACGTTTTATTTTTTTTATTTATCATATCGTCATTTCAAAACAGAAATAAAAATATCAACCATTATCAATCCACTGCAGGATGAAGGTCTCTCCAAGTTCAATCCATCTTCTCCAATCGTTAGCCTCTCTTCTCACATCACCCCTGCACACTTTCTTATTTCATCCATCCATCTCACATGGTCTCTTTCTGGGTCTTTTATAATCTCTTGGATTCCAGTTTAAAATTTCAATTGTGCATCTATTATCATCTGTCCAGACTAACTGCAGTCTTTTAATTTTTTTAATGATGTCACTGATATTTATTTGTTTTTTTTATCCATGTATTGTGTTTTTGATTTCTTCTTGTTACTCCTAATTCTTCTTTGAGTGATCTAAAATCTCTGCACTGCTCTTCTATTAAGTGTCCAAGTCTAAGATCCATAAGTAAGAACTGGTAAAAGACATTTATACTTTTCAAACACTTAAGCATATTTTTTTTTAATATTTATTTCTACCTAAAGCACTCCAAACAGGTTTAATTCTATGACTAATTTCATCCATTATGTTTCCATCTGTTGTAATAATCTGACCAAGGTATTAGTAGATGTTAACTTTTTCTAATTTATCATTATCAAGTTTTATTTTCATTTTTTGAGAAAATCCATTAAACATTACTTTAGTCTTTTTAACATTTATCTTTAGTCCTACTTTCTTACTTTCATTTGATAACTCTTGCAACATTTCCTAAAGCTCTGAAGCATTACTTGCAAAAACAACTATATCATCTGCAAAATCTAAATGACTTAAATAATCTCCATTTACTTTTATTCCTTTAGCTTCCCATTTTAATCCACAAAATACTTTTTGTAACACTGCTGTAAAAAGTTTTGGAGATATGGAGTCACCCTGTCTTACATCCTTCTCAATGTTAACATTCCTAGTATCATTATGTAATTAATTGTTGCTATTACCTTTTTATAAATATTCTTTAGAATATGATAATATCTTGGATCTATACCTTGATGATCCAATGCTTTAATCACTGAAGAAATGTTTATGGAATCAAATGCCTTTTCATAATCTACAAATCCAAAGCATAATGACAACTCATATTCATTGATCCTTTCTATAACTTCTCTAGAAACTTGGATATGATCCATTGTACTAAATCATTTTTAAACACAGCTTGTTCTTTTTGGTTGGTTGAAATCCAAAGTTTTCTGTAGACGAATTGTAATTATCTTGGTAAAAATTTTGTATTAAACTAATACAAGACTGATAGGTCTGTAACTTCTAATATCTTCTTTATCACCTTTTAAAAATATTAATATTAATACTGCATTCTTCCAAACATCTGGTACATCTTTATCATTTAAACATTTACCAAAATTTTTTCTATTTCTTCACTTGCTTCCCTTCTTCATAAATTTAATTGCATGTCTTACTTCTTCATTTAAAATTCTTGGTAACTCAAAAGATATAATAGTTATAGGAGATACTTGTTTTTTATTACTACATAATTCTTGATAGAACTTTTCTACTCATTTCATGATGCCATCCTTCTTTTATGTAATAATAGTGCCATCTTTATTATTATTATTGCAAAGATAAGTTTTTTACCAGTAGCAAAATGTTGTTTTATACTCTTGACACTTTTATTCTTTTCTACAACTTTCCTTGCCAATTCACAATTATACTTATATTATTATCAATTCTTTTTCACACCATTTTGAATTAGAGATATTCAATTTTTTTTAAGGCATCATTTTTGTATATTTTCATATTCCATCTTTTCTTCATAAATTCTCTTGTCTCTGTAGAAATTTTATTGATCAATTGCTGCTTTTTTTTATCAGCTATCTTTGTTGCAGTTTTTAGAAGTGTATCAGTTATTTTCCTATTAATTTCATTCAAATCTGAATGACGCTCAAAAATCTGCTAATGTAAAAATTCATTATAATGTTTCTGAAGATTAGGAATATCAATTGTGAATATTGTTTTTCTTAATGTTCTCTCTTTAATTTTGCACTGGTATATAGTTTACATTTCACTAATCAATGATTACTTCTGAGTTGAATTTATTAAGACCATTACAATCTTGAAATATGTATTTTATGTTAGTCAAAATATTATCCAATTCTGCTGTACTTTCATTTGAATGCTTCAATGTCCATTTCCTTTTAACATTTTTCTCAAAAAAGAAAAAAACACAAAAAAAAAACGAAAGAATTCATAATATAAAGTTTTTCTTTTTCTGCAAACTCCCCAAGTCTATGTCCTTTCTAATTTCTATTACCATAACCAAATTTACCCACAGCACTTTCATCTTTCATTTGTTTACCAATTCTAGCATTAAAGTCTCACATAACAATTTTAAAATGTTGTTTACTCTGATCAAAAACCTTTTGTACATCCATATAAAAATCATCTACTACTTCATTACTATGAGAACTTGTGGCATAAATCTGAATTATCTGCATTTGGTGTCTGCTATTAAGTTATATAACTAATCTTGCCACTCTGTCTGATAACCCATTAATCTCCACAATGTTGTTCTTCCACTTTTCATTTATAGTGAATCCTACTCCACTTGTACTTCCAATATCTGTGCCTTTGTAGTTTAGTACATGTCCACTTTTTAAATCAATTGTCTCTTCACCTTTTCTTCTAACTTCACAAATTCCAATGATTTCCCATTTAATATGAGACTGTTCTTTCAGTTCTTGCAATCTTTCTTTACTTGAAAGTGATTTGCAGTTGTAAATACCTAAATAAAAGATTGTTATCAAATGCTAAATGAAGTAAAAAAAAGTCATTTAAAAAGCAAATTGTATAAAGCAGTAGTTTCTAACTTTTTTTGATATGCCGTACCTAAGCATCTCTAAAATTCTGTTGCCCTCCCCCCTGTGATATATGATTCTTATTATTCAAAAAGTGACCTTCTATTCATGTGGAAGAGAGTTTCAGACCACTTAATTTGTTCCAAATAATAATGGAGAGGTAAGAAATAAAGGTTATCTAAACAGAAAATACTGAAAAGAAGATGGCACAGAAAGAGGGAAAAAAAAAAATATTAGCTTAATTTATATATAATAAGATATAAGAACAATTAGCGAGCTTTCAGATTCACTGTTAATAACTATAAAAAATTTCAAAAAAAAAAATATTATTAATAACTCATTCTTGAATTGCATTCCTTAAAAATATATTGCATATAAAAATACTTTTCATTATTATTCATTAAGTTATGAAATTAAAAAGCAAACATTGCATAAAATTAGAATTTTTTTTTTATTCTTATTATATGATTATAACCAATATAAGAACTTTTAAGTTGTAGAGTTTAATGACTAATTTTTTAACTTAAAGAAGAACTTATTAATGTTTCATATAACATTAATACCGAAGTGTTTCTGAAAAAAAAAAAAGAAATCATATTTGATGTATCTTCAATTGAATATTACGCAAACGATCTTAGTTAAAAATTAAATATATGAAGTTAATTTGTTGGATGAAATGAGCTCTAAAAACAATTAAGTATTACATATTGAATTGGCAAATAGCCATCTTCACATGACTAACTCCTCTTCAAAAAGATAAAGCAAATTAAAAAAGTGCTGCTTTTGAACTGTAACAAAATAATTAAACATTCTAACTTATAAGACTTCTGATTCTATCTTAAGAAGTAATCAGTAATCATTTGGAAAAGTATACCTTTTTCTGCATGAGCTCATTTCATTCACTCATATTATATTTTGATTTTGTATGCATTATTGTCGAAACATGATCTTTTTAGTCTATTAACTCCAAAATTATTTAGAAAGCTAAAGTGGGTAGTTGTGAGATGGGTTGACTCAGCAATTAAAGAATCCTGATTCAAGTTCCAACTGACTGGGAGAAAAACTGTTATTCATAAGTGTCTCTTTAGTGCTCACCCATTGCATGATCTCTCTAATGATTGACAGTACAATTTCCTACTTGAAATAGTCCTTTGATTGACATTACTATCATTAGTGATCACCCATAAACAACTATGATCATTATGATTTTAGAAAAAGAAACATAGAAAATAACAACACCTAGGAAATGGAAATGTTGAAACAGTAGCAACCTTCATACAATAGTGTCACCTAGTGTGATCCATTATTAACAAATGGTTACTAGAAAGTTTATGCATCAAAATCCCTATCTAATCCCTATTCATCCAATTTCCCAGATTAGTTTCTAACTTATGGCTTACATCAGTGAGAAATCTTGGACCCGAGAGCACTGCATCTAGATTTTTGGATCTAATGACTCTCCTCCAGCACCTTTTACCTTTTAGTTAACTATAAAGCTGTTACTTCAAACTAAAAACAATATTGTTTTTGAACCAAGCTAATATTGCTTGTATAGTCATACAAATCTGAAAACAGTTCAGTTTATATTTTGGTGTCTTAGATTTTTTAAATAACAAGAGTTATCAATATCTTTTGGCTAGTATTGGTATTAAACCACTAAAACTTGACATGATCACCATTTTTTAAGCTTACACAATCTGTTAAACAGTAGCTGATGAGATGCACTGTAACTTCTACTTTTTAGAAGTCAGGAATCTCTCAGCTACCATGTCCAGAGAAACCTGTTAGCTACTTTACATTCCCTTTCCATTTCCCACCCTATGTTTTTTCCATATTATTTTCTATCCTGCTCCATCTCATTTCCACAACATAATCTTTGTCAACTCCATGGCCTTTATATCTAAATTCCCCTTATCTTTTTTCCAAACTCAGCATAAAAACCAATAACCACCTTCTATATAATCACTTTGTTTATATTTATTTTCCCACAATTTTATTATTTGTATTCTTTCTACTTGTAAGCATTTACATTCAAATATCAAATGCCTAATATTTTCTTTGTCTTCCTTATATAACTTGCAGGCTAAATCACCCATATTTTTCCATTTATGTGTATATTCTCTTGTTGCTAAAGATCCTGTTTGAGCCTTAAACAGTAAACTACTTTCCTTGCTATTATTATAAATTTACTCCCACCCAATATTTTCTTTACTTCTATATATATTTAAACTCTTTTTACTCTCTATACTAGTTCTCCATCTCTCCAATTTTCTATCCTTTATTAATGCATCCATTCTTCTATCCCATTCCTTGCAACTATTACACTCAAGAATTGTCTTAACATAATCATCCCACCTTTTGTATAATTATACTGACATAAATTCTTTATTCAAATCTTCTTCATACCATACCACCTTTCTCACCCATCTTGTTGCCTGCCCTTTACTCATAACCCAATTAAATACTATTTTGGCTATTCTCTTATTATCCATAAACAGCAATCTACCGAATATTTTCATTTTGCTTTTTGCATTTCTTATAAATACTTGACTATCCCATTTCTATTTGAATTGCCTCCTTTGTCATTCACACATCCACATCTAATGTATGTCTTCCTACTTATCTTTATACTTTTTCTAAGTAATCTAACATTCCTTTACTTATATATAACATATCATTACCATATATTAATACTGCTACTGCCACTCCCTTTCATACAATTCTAGCTACATCATATTTATTATATGAAAACACTGTTAATTTCTTTATCAGTCCCTTTCTTTTCTTTGCTTCAAGTATCAATTTTTTTCTCCAATTCATCCAAGCAATTTCTGTGATTATTTAAGATGATTCCCAAATAGTTATATCTATTCATTACTTAACTTTATATCCCCCAATAAAAAATCTTTGTCTTCTCTTTCCTGAGTATTAATCATCATTACTTTTGATTTTTCTTCACTAAATTTAATCCCCTATCTCTTTACCCATCCTTGTGCACGTCTTCAGTATAACTTCCATATCTTCTCTACTTTCTGTGCACAAGAAAATGTCATCCACAAATAAATGATTTGATAATATATATACTCTCATCACCTATTAATGGTATCTCTACCCCTCTTCCTAGTCTTTCTATTGCTCTCTCCATTTCTCCCAAATACAGCAAAACAAAATGGGTGACATAGGGCATCCTTGCCTTAGTACCACCCCATTTTTAACTTTACCTGATTCTCTACTTTCTAATTGATGCATAGCAACTTCCTCTATACAATAATGCCATCTAATGCAAGCTATAGTAATCGATGGATGCTAGAAAGTTGCTAGTTTCAACAGATTGTGTGACATTTTAATGGTTATACGGGAATGCTGCCATATGTGAAATGCCATTGTCACAGTCAGTACAGAAAGATGACCCGAAGTCGTACTGATCAAGTCCTATGCTAACTCAAGCTATTAAATAATTGAATAGTTCATAATAAATTTGAGCATTGGAATTGATGGAGCTGACATGATCGATGGATCCTGAACTCGAGAGGCTGCTATTTTACCACGACACTAAACCAATCAAGGTGCGGTAAGTGACTGACAACAGTAATATAAAATAAAGAGAATAAAATAAAAAAAATGGTGTCAAGCATTGGTGGTCGAGAGGTCAGCGACAGCTGCTTTACAAGCAGTTGTCCCGGTTAGCTGGTTCGCTTCCCGGCTGATGCTATGACACATGAGAAAAAAAAAATGGTGATAAACTTTAGTAGTAATTAATTATTTAAGAAGGTGATAACACTTTAGACTTTTAGAAGAAAACATTCCCCTAAGAAAAATTCTCCCAGGTTTAAATGTGTTAAGTCTCAAATTGAAAGAGTTTTGTTTCTTGTGGAATTTTTTTTTCCTTAGAAATATATATATATTTAATCCCTGGAGGATTTTTTTTTTTCACGGGCAGTTTCTTTAAAATAAGGCGATCAAAGAAGCTTCCAAGCTTATCAAGACCAATGAAACAAAGACGTCTACGCAAAGAGTATGTAAATAGATGTGCATATAAATATGCCAAATTGTTTCACATTTTGATTATACAATTAGTACAATCTCTAATTAACATTGCGTAATGTTAATTAGAGATTGTACTAATTGTATCGATAACGTATCTAAGTTATTGAATTTTAAAAATCAAAATTATTTCCTTTTTGAATTTCATCTCAAATGAAGTTTATTTTTTAAAATTTTCTTTAACTGACTAAGAAATTAGATGTGTAATGCATTTGCCAGGGGTCACATAATTCAAACTATTCAATAATTACAAATGTTTTAGTTGCTAATACTCTTACTCTATTGTATTTTTGTAATACTGAAATCAGTAAAGTAGTTGTGCCTAAGGTTTTTTTTTTTTTTTTTAAAGTTGCTGATAACAATTTTTTTTTTCAAGCGTCAAAGCATCGGCCGGGAAGAGAGCCCGCAAACTCGAGACAACTGCTTGTAAGGCAGCTGTGCTGACCACTCGGCCACCAATGCTTGACAACAATATAAGTTTTTTTATATCCTGCTATTACATAGGGTATATGAGCACAGATTTTCACACGACCACCACTCTCCACACTATCTCATAACACTGATATACGTGAACACATATATGTTGAAAAGATAAATAATCATCAAAGTGTATCAGTGTTATGAGATAGAGTGGAGAGTGGAGGGTCGTGTGAAAGTCTATGCTCATATACCCTGTGTATTACATATATAGACACAGGTATCCTGCTATTATACATTTTTAGAAATTATTTTTTTTCCTGTTCATCATCATCATTTTCAACAAGGTCTCTCTCCAAGTTTAATCCAGTTTTCTGATTTGTACTTGTTCTCCACATCACGCCAGCAAACTTTTTCATTTCATTAATCCATCTCACATATGGTCTCTTTCTAGGCCTTTTACAAACTCTTGGGATCCTGTGTAAGATTTCAATTATCCAGCCATTATTATCTTTTCTAGCAATGTGTCTAGCCTAGCTCCACTTCAGTCTCTTAATACTTTTAATGGTGTCACTAACATATTTTTTCTCTCACTTATGTATTTTGCTTTCAGTCACTTCAGTCTCTTGATATTTTTAATGATGTTAGTAACACTTAATGTTAGTAACACTTGTTTGTTCTCTCATCCATGTATTTCACTTTCAATCACTTATTGTTAGTTCTATCATACATCTCTCCTTTCTTTGTTGAATGATTGAAGTCTTTGGGCCACTCTTCTATTAAATGTTCGAGTTTAAGGTCCATAAATATTGTTAATTGGTTAGTATACAATGAATAATAATTATTAACAAGTTATATAAATTAATTTTTTTATCTTTGTCTATCATCCTACTTCTATCGCAACTATCTACTGGCACAGAAGTCCAGATCACCCTCTTACCATGCCGTCATTATGTTTGATATTAAATACAGTCACGTGAATATAATACATAGTTAGTTCATGTGGAAAACTCATTTTCTTTATAATACTAGTAATTTCTGATAAATTACCTGAGTTTCCTCTATATTTCACAGAAATATATGATTACTATACCATCTTCCATTGAAACAGTTATAAGTAAACTCAGTGGTTAGAATCATTTAATGGGGATTCTCAAGTTACTATCATATTAAATTATAGTATAGGACAGTGATGGAGTGACAAAGTCAGAACTGAAGGATATAGGATCATTATGGCCACAAAGTGGCTCATGGCTCACATGTAACTCTCACAAAACTTTTGAAATAAAATCATATTATAATTTATATTATTATGATGTATTCATATTTTATTTTGAAACTATACATGATTTATTCTTTTGTAGTAGCAATTTTTTAATGATTGTTTACTTTGACTCTTTTATTGCTACTGTTTCCTAGAAATAAAATACATTGTTCGACCTTATTATAAGTCAAATATTTGCTTCTGTTGAATACTTCAAAAATTTAATTTCAATTTTAACATGTGGTTCTTATTGACAAGAAGTTTGGCTATCATGATTCAGTAACCTAATTAAAAATTAAAATTCATTCAGATTAAATTTTCAACTGCTCTGTCTGCCATTAGGGTGCTTGAGTGTCATATGACCTCATGACTAATTTACCATATTACTATTCTATTATTATCTCATGTTATATTTTTATCATTAACTATTTTTATTAATCTTAGTCACTATGTGCCATTATCACATACCTAAACATAAATTTGTCAGTTGTTAATTTAAAACACATAGGTCATAGTGTTATGCACAATTATCTGTCTTCTTGGTACTGTTAGATGAGGGAAACACTTATAGGTGACACTGTGTATAGTGTTCAGTATATTTATTGTAAGCCAATAAACATCACATGATCACCATTTCTTATGCTTGCTTATAACTGCTGTTAAAACAGGCAAAACTCACTCTACGTATTGCCACAACAGCAAGCTAAAGTAATTGATGGATGCTAGAAGGCTTGTGCATAAAATCCCCATCTAGTTTTGTAGTTAAGTGGAGATAAAAGGTGGCTGCTAGAGGGTTGCATTAGATCCTAAGGTCTAGGTGCAGTGCTCTCAGATCCAAAGCTCCTCACTGATGAAGGCCACAAGCCAGAAACTAGTCTGGAGATATTGGATGAGTAGGCACTAGATGGGGATTTTATGCACAAGCCTTCTGGCATCCATTGATTACTCTAGCTTGCTATGTGTGGCAATATGTATAGTGAGTTTAGCCTGTTTTATATTTATTGTAAATGGAATCTAACACAAGCACTTAGTTTTTGTATAACAAATTTAAACTTGTATTGACTTTTTAATGTTTTACTTGTTTACTTTGGAAAAGGGTCACAGAGTGTGACCTCTTCAAAAATGTAAATAAAAACATATATTATTAATCAAAATTACAAAAAAGCTGAAATAGTTTATCAGTTAGGTTTTTAAAAGAACTGGCCAACAGTTTAACTCACTTCACTAGCAAAAAAAACCCCATAAGCATCTGACTCTAATAGTCTGAAAGTTCATTGAAAGGCATTATTTGGCATAGATGAAGCATGGGAAGATTAAATACAGCCATTAAATGAGCATTTACAAATGGAAAAAACATCCAACTACTATTCTAAAGCATTAACAAACAAATATTTTATGCATATCGGAAATGTTACAAACTCAGCTAATTGGAATTGAATATGTTAAGAAATTGTGGCAAAATTGTGTTATAAAACATGGAAGTGTAGTTCGAGCTCTATATATAACATTTGTAAACACAAGCTTATTAAATTAGGTCATGTGACATATGACTTAATAATCTTATATATAACCTTAAAAATGACCATTTTATTGAACGTTATCTAATTAAGTTCTCAGCAGTAAATGCTACTGGCATTATAGCAGTTAGAGATTAAATATGACATTACTTAAACAGTAGTAATTGTTTAATTGCTTTTAAACAGCCAAGATTTCACAATGTATTGTGTAATGAAGCCATTGTATATGGTTAGATGGATATCAGCCCATACTATAAATAATATAATCTAGAATATGAAACTAGTGTCATCATTTTATGTTATAATATGATATTACAAAACACAGGATTTAAATGAATTATACCTATAGAGATGAAAATCCTAGGTTTTCAAAATGAAACATCTATTGGTAACTGGAATATCCCCAAGAGTACTTTCTGTTCAATTAGGGAACATAATAAAATTACATAAATATTGCAGGTGTATCAAAATTAAAAATGGATCATAGATATAACACAAAGTTGATTAAATAACACTGGGATATTTGTCATTTTTTTAACAGTTAGTATCCTTTTTAAATTCCTGATATCACATTAGTGTTTGTTCATATTGATACTGAACATAATATAGAAACAGATCAACCTCTACCAATGATTGATCATTTTTATATATACAATATTAATAAAACTTCTAATACAGTCTGGTCTTTGTTCTTTTTTAAACTTCCTTTCATCATTTATATTTGCAGGAGATTTTAATCATCATAATAGTTTTTGGAAATAGGCAACTAAGGATATTTTAACTTCTAAAATATGCATACTTTTTAGTATCAAGCAAAGTAGAACATTTTATTAAGCAGATGGTATTCAGGAACAACTATTAATTCATATTTTGGTCAGTCATTATATTGATTCACTACTGCATGTTGATCTAATAAACCAATTCTTAATATTATTGAAATTTATCTTTTTTGTAGTTGAAAATCAATAGTGTCAAAAACAATTACCAAAAGGCCGATCCTTTGGAGATAGCAAAAGCAATTCTTTGATAAAACAAATAATGCTCTTTCTTTAAGAAGATAGTCAAATGCCTTTATTGTTCAGGATTTTATAAAAAAAACTAATGTTGGAAATGGTAGAGCTGAGAAGTGGTCTGTGGATTATAGGTATCAGAGTTTGTTACTCTACTACTGTTTGTTACTCTACTACTGCTACTCTACTACTGCACCAAATCATATGGGACATAAAATTTATTGATAATTCAAGGGAGAGGCAGAGGCAGAGAGACTAAAAAAAAATTACAAAATCTAATAGAAAGATCAGGTTTTGCTCTATGCAGTCTGATGAATGTAGAAAGAAGAAACTTTAAAAGAATTACCTCTGTCTCTGTCAAAAAATTGGAAATCTAATATATCAATGCCCAATATTAGCAGCAAGAAAAGTATCCTTAGCATGCCAACCCACTTTTCTCTTTCCCAATGTTTTTCTAAACTAAACTTAATAAAATAAGTACACAATGGAAAACGTTAACATGCTCTCTCCGAACACAAACCAGAAAAGATTCCAAGAACAGATAACATACTTTGAAAGTTTTTATAAAAATGTATGATCTGAAACTCAAATACAATTGGTAAAACTATTTACTGATTTTAAGCACCCAAAAACAATTACGGAAATTTAACATAAAATTCTCAAAATCTTACAACCTAATAGACCAAAGAACAACATTATTTAATATTATTATGTGTTTTTGCAAGCCCTTTGAAAGAATAAATGTAAAAAAATGAAGTGAATTGAAAAACTTGAAAGTAAAGTAAATAAAATCATACATCATATGAGTTAATTTGATAAGCTTGTAATTATAAACTAAAATAAAGAGCATGCTAATAGCTCTAACAAGCTTTATCAATAAGTGCCACAAGAGAAAGCATTTAAAAATCTCTATCTAGAAATTATCCCCAGACCGGTTCCTAGCTTTTGGCTTTCCTCAGTGCTTAGATAGAGATTTTAAATGCTTTCTCTTGTGGCATTTATAGATAAAGCTATTAGCACACTCTTTATTTTAACCCAATAAACATCGCATGATCACTATTTCTTATGCTTGCTTATAACTTATTAAAGCAGGCAAAAGTCACTATACGTATTGCCACACACAGCAAGCTAAAGTAATCAATGGATTCCAGAAGTCTTGTAATCCCATCTAGTGAGTACTCATCCAAAATCCCCAGACTAGTTTTTGGCTTGTGGCCATTGTCAGTGAGGAGCCTTGGATCTGAGAGCACTGCACCTAGATCTTAGGATCTTATGCAATCCTCCAGCAGCCATATTTTATCTCTACTTAACTACAAAACTATGAGTCTTAAAATGAAAACACCTTAGTATTTTCAATTCAAGCTCACTAGCTTATATAATCATATGTCTGAACTCAGTTCAGTACCCATACATTTTGGTGTCTTTGGTTCTTTAATGATCATAGCCACCACTATCCTATTAGGCAGGATTGTTTTTAATAACAGTTATAAGCAAGCATAAGAAATGGTGATCATGTGATGTTTATTAGCTTAAAACCAATCCTTCCTAATAGGATATTGGTGGATATGGTTATTAAAGAACCAAAGACACCAAAATCTAAGGGTACTGAACTGAGTTCAGATCTATATGACTATATAAGCTAATGAGCTTGGATTGAAAATATTAAGATGTTTTCAATTTAAGACATAGTTTTATAGTTAAGTAAAGATAAAATATGGCTGCTGGAGGGTTGCATTAGATCCTAAGATCTAGGTGCAGTGCTCTCAGATCCAAGACTCCTCAGTGACCAAGGTCACAAGCCAGAAACTAATCTGGGGATATTGGGTGAGTAGGCACTAGAGGGGAATTTATGCACAAGCCTTCTAGCATCCATTGATTACTCTAGTTTGCTGTGTGTGGCAATACTTATAGTGACTCTTTATTTTAGTTGAAAATAGTCTTTTAGTGAGCTAATTTTAAGTTATGATTTTGTTTGAAAATTTAGAAAATCATTTATTAATTTAGGAAAATGCTCTGAAATAAATAAAAATATGACTCTAAATAATATTTATGGGAGATATATCATTTTACAGAATAGGTTATCTCAGGGCTCAGATTTTTTTACTTGTTTTAAATATTATAAAAACTGAATGTACAGCTGCACTTAGACAAATTTATTTCCAAAAATAGAAAAGCTGTTAATAAGCAGGGCCAATAAGAGGGGGGGGAGTCAGGAGAGGCAACTGCCCCAGGCCACGCAATATTAGATGCATCAACTTGGCAACTCAATATGTTAAACAAAAATGTAGAAGGTAAAGCAATGTCACAGCTTGTAGAATGCCCTTAATTTTACAGTTAAGTCCCCCAAAAAATATTCAAGAAAAAGTTTTCCAAGCAGGCATATTATGAGTTGAAAACATAAGCCAGTTTAGGGATGAGGTGCCAATTTGACAATTCTGTAACAAAAGCGACTCCATCAGAACTAATAGTCTCAGCCCCGTGTCAGTCAGTTCTGTGCTAACAGTGTTTTATGATACTAACAGTGCTAGAGTGAATCTACCCTATCCAAATGCTATCTGGATCTGATCTGCTTGCTTACTTCTGCAACTCGTAGCTGCTCCTGTTTTTAGCCTTGTAAGTAAAAATTTCTCCCTCTCCCCACATTCTTATTTTAAATTTTGAAGGGCCTCTAAAATATTAGTTGTCCTGGGCTCCACATTTTCTCTGAAAGGCCCTGTAAATAAGGATAGAAAAAATTTCAGAGATTTATGTTCAATTTTCTATTTGCACAACAGATAAAATATCTTGCAGATTGAATGTAACCATATGCACCAATAAACTGAAACCAACCTTATGCACAATGCTTAGGAGTATTGTTGGTTTATAGGCTTTCCTAGATCTCAAATTAGATCTAAAATAATTTGATGTAGATATTCTAGAGACAGCTTTTTCTGCATAAGCTTGTTTTATTAGTCCATAGTGCACTTCTGTTTGCAGAAAAAAAAATGCTCATATTAAATTATTGGATATGCAGTTAAATATTATCAGAAAAAATATTACAAGTATACTAAAGACCACATTTTTATCTTCCAAATATTAGAGTTACCTAAGGAAATGTATAAATAATTATTACACCAACCTAGGACTGTGTTTCCCAACCTTTTTTCAATTGCATACTTTTTGGAAGCCATTTTCATATAGTGTATTTTCATATTCGAAAAATGTTTATAATTAATATAATTGCTATTATTTTAAATTTGTATATTGTAACTGTAAATAAATAGTTCAATAACATGATAAAAATGTAATGGAATAATTAATTTAAAATTCGAAAGAATGCTAACATGGTGACTGAGATGTTCACTGAAATTCAATGCAATACCAAGAAGTCACAGAGGAGATTGAAAGCCGAACCGGTGAAAGATATGCTACTGAGAAAATGTGCTATAGTGATGTGCCACAATATATATAGTTGAGAGTAAATCTCCTCATAATTTGCCAAATTATGAACTTGGGAGATTGATGACTTTCTTCAAGTGAAATAATGGAGAAAGTTTGCTGTCCCAATCTTTATGCCATTCAATTAATTTCACAATTTTTGGATTTATTTTAAAATAATAAATATTACTGACCACCCCCTCCACAAACTTTGGAGAAATGCCCCCCTCTTCCACATCTAATGTTTTGATTAAACTCTTCTCATTCACTGATTGTATATGAAAATAGTGTTAAATTTTAAATATACAATTTGTTTATAGGTGGTACATGAGTAAAAGTAAATTAAGATTATGTATTTAAATGTTTTATAAAACATGTTAAGGTTAGGATTTGCAAGTTTTATGATATATTTAATCTTTAAATGTAATTAAAATGCATATGGTAGAGAATATAAAGTATAATACCTCAATTTTAAAGGGAAATTATCTGGTATTTGAAAATAATAAGGCAATAAAGAGTTTTGATAAGTGAAGTTAATAATTTGAATTAAAAGTAACTTTGATTTGTATCTCATCTTACTTTGCCAATGTGTGTGACCTTTTCTGTTATTATTCACTTTTTTGTGTACTTCTTAATCTTGTTAGTTTGTATATCCTGGGGATATCCAAAGGTATTATTATGGCATAGTTTTTTAATTTAAGTGTTGTTTCAAAACAAAATCTCTTTTATGGATATTCACTTAAGAAAACTTGATAGAATTGAAAAATTGTAGTGCAAAAAATAGGCCTTTTAAAAGTTTTTTTTTTTACCATATCCAGTAATAAAGCTAGTGTGATTTTTCTAGACATTACTGGAATCTCATTAACAGATTCAGAGTATCTGCTATGGCCACTGTACATATGTTCATGAATGAAATTTAACAACCTATTATTGTGGGAAACAACTAATCATGAAACACATAGCTTATGACTGCCCCAAACCATTTGCCAATCTATTTCTTGATTGGAATCTCTACAGATTATTTTATAATGTTTGTAATATATAGGATATATGAGTACAGACTTTCACATGATCCACCACTCACCACTCTATCTCATATCACTGATACATTTGAACACATATATGTTGAAAAGATAAATAATCACCAATAAGCGTATTTCATGCTAAATCAGCAATCATCAGTTGGTCCAGATTTATCATCTCTACACATATATGCAATAAGTGCTTATATATATATATATATATTAAGATAGCCAATCTTCATACTTTAATGGACAGACTTCAATCCACTCCACCCTCCAACTCTTCAACCGTCCATCCAATTGAAAGTCTGATGATGGAACGCTCAAAGGCCACCCTGAGGCTGAGATTCTTGTTACACTCATGTTGACCTAAAGTCCATCTGAACCCTCAAGTACAGGACATAATCCATTTAATACACATACAAGGAATGGGCAGACATCTTGTAATAATTGTTTTTGTTTTTTTTAACAAACCCATGTTTTAAACAAAAGTCATTACATATAAAATATGAAACTTATTTATGATGAATTCTCTTTAAGATTATTAGCTTTTCTTCGTGTGTCTATCATTCATCTACAAAATACATCACTTTTACTCGCATATAGTTAATTTATTCTAAAAATTAATTTCATTTTGATAATAAATTGTTTTTCTCTTCACTAGTAAAAATTGTAATTATAAATATACGACTTTTTTCGCATGCATTAGTGAAGCTATAATTATGCTATAATGTACAATAAATCACAACAGTCTTCATTCACAAAGCTATGGGTATGAGATTCGAACATTAAATCTCGAAAAAGCTAAGCAGACCTATTACACATTATTTTAAGTATAATTATAGCTTCATTAACGCATGCGAAAAAAAGCCTCATATTTATAATTTCATTTTGATAATAAGCATTGAAGCAATGCTACCAGATTTATATTTGTAATTTAAGAAATAAAGCTTTGAATTTTTACTATTAAATGCGCCTTTAATTTCCTAATAATGGATTCCTAACTTATGTATAATTTTACACATTTAAGATCAAAGCACTAATTCTTTTTATGTTTTTTTTAATCCAAAATTTTATTAAATTATATCAATCTGATTTTCTTATAAAATTTTAATCATTTCGGCAAGATTTATCTTTTAAAAAAAAAAGATTCTATGATTTGATTTTTATCTAATGTTCAACGTTGCAAGAGTTCCAGTGACTGATATTAGATTAACCAGTTTTACTTACTAACTTTTTTTCTTTTAAATAGGACAAACATAAGGTAATATAAAAATGCTTAGAGATTTCACCATGATTTACTTTGCAGTCTTCTGAGGAATCAAGAATCACATATATATCATCGTTAGAAAACGTCTGTAAATGAGCATTACGTCATAATGCCTGAAAAAATTATAATAACAACAAAGAAAAACATACAGAAAACAATAGTAAAAAAAATAAAGTTGAGTTATTTAATAACTATCATCAATATCATCACCACCAACCATTATCAGTCCACTAAAGGATGAACATCCCTCCAAGCTCAATCCATCTTCTCTGATCTTTAGCTTCTCTTCTCCACATCATCCCCGCACCCTTTCTTATTTCACCCATCCATCTCACATGTGGTCTCTTTCTGGGTGTTTACAATCTCGTGGAATTCAGTTTAAGATTTCAATTGTCCATCTAATATCATTTCTTCTAGCAATATGTCCATCCCACTCCACTTCAGTCTTTTAATTTTTTCAATGAGGTCAATAACACCTGTTTGTTCTCTTATCCATACATTGCATTTTCGATCTCTTCTTGTTATAATAACTATATAAAGCAATTTATGAATTTTAAATGACTCCACATACATCACATGCTGCTTTTTTAATTTATTTGACATTTTATGGTGCTGATTTTCCATTTCTGCGCCAAATTTAATTTTTTTAATGAGGTCAGTAACACCTGTTTGTTCTCTTACTCATGTATTGTGTTTTCAATCTCTTCTTGTTATAATAACTATATAAAGCAATATATGAATTTTAAATGACCCCACATACATCACATGCTACTTATTTAGTTTATTTGACATTTTTATGGTACTGATTTTTCATTTCTGCACCAAACTTTTGTTATTGGTAAAACTTCAACAACTTACATCATTGCAATATTCTAATATCTGTTATATTTCTTCAGCAAAAGGAAACCCTATTGCATCTTTTTTTCTCCAAAATGTGCTTTTACGATAGTATATTCAACATCACCACATCTAACAAACTGAAAAATATGCCATTTGGCCACACAGAAATCATTTGCAGAAAACTTATAAAGCATTCTTAAATAAAAATTTTACATTTTGGTGATAGAATGTCCACAAGTCCTTTCATATAAAAAATTTGGCTGAAAAACAATCCTATATATAAATAATTTACTGTAACTTATTTTTTTAACTGCTAAATGTAGCCACAGGAATTGAAATCTATTTTGCAATTCAACACCTAAATCTGTCTATCTGTATAAAAAAAGCTATCATAATATTTAAATTGTTTAATCTTCTCGAGGAAATAAACTTCCAAATTAACATTGCTGAGTATTCTTATTCCATCATTTATTGACAGTATTATTTTTTACAAAGCATTCCTAAATAAAAACTTTACATTTTGGTGATGCAATGTCCACAAGTCATTTTATACAATAAATTTGCCTGGTAAACAATCCCATGTGTAAATAATATACAGTGAGTATCCTATCTTTTTGACTGCTAAATGCATCCCGAGCATATTAGAATCTGTTTTGCAACTTAATATTCAAATCTGCCTCTCTTTATAAAAACCTATCATAATATTTAAATTGTTTCATTTTCTCAAGCAGATAATCTCCCAAACTAAACATTGCAGAATATTATTTTATTCCTGGTGGACATTTTGAACTTTAATGACTAAACCCAAGTTTTTATAGTTATGTTCTAAACATTAAGATTGATCTGTAATTTTATATTTTTATTATAACTCAAAGTGAATTAACTATAAACTGTAGAAATCCCAACTTTCATATTAATGAAAAATAAATTTGACTTAGTATAGATTGACCCCTGTTTTTCACTAATTCAAATGTCTCATATTTTCTACCGAAGCTTAGAAATATTTATAAAATTCTTTGGGCATCCAGCTAATTTTAAATATCAATACAGACCTTTTTGATTAACAAAGCCACATTATTTTGATTGTGTTAACGAAGGTAATTTTATAAATTATACTTACGCCTCTTTTTATTGCATTTGTCTGGCTTATTGATTTTCTACAATAACTTATCCACTAGGAGCAACTTATTTAATAAAATTCTTGAAAGTAAATTTTTTGATTGTCAATACTAATAATATTCTATAATAATAGTAGCAGCAAATGGAGCCTTAAAGTCAATTAAATAACTTTTAAGCTTCTGTAAATTCGTAAACAAATTCTAATAGTTATGAGGCTAATATATCACCCCATATTTAAAATTTCATCAGATATTTTGTCAAAATCTAAGGTTTACCATCTTAAACTTTATTAAAGCAAATATCTTTCTCCAAATCTATAAGAAGAAATAAGACAAATAGATCATAAAAGCTGTTACCTCAATTCTGATATCATTCAGAAGGTCATAAAAATTAATCCTTGCATCTATTTGAAAGATCATCATTATTATATGAACCCCATTGATTTCATAGAATTATGATATCACTTTTCAGATGTATGCATCACTTTAAACGTGTTAAAAGATTTAAAAATGATTACATTCAGAAAATGGCTGTATCTCCTTTATAGTCCAAATCTACCAATCATTTTTCAGTTTCACTGCTTATAATCAAACTTTTGCCTTTATTTAAATTTCTATATTTATGAAGCTCCTTATTCAATTTATTAGTCTGCCAAGCAAAGAATGTCATGCTTTTTTTTACTAAAATAATTAATAATAGAATCAATATCAGGAAAATAACCATGATTCTATTTTTCAGTAAATTTTAGAACAAACTTACTCCTATCTTTAACTCTGTACGTAAGAAAACTTTATACCTCAGTAATATAACCAGCTTAAAATCCAAATTTTATATTTTAGTGCTTAATAGCTACTAAAATTTAATGTAATAGTTGCTTCAAGAGAATAAAAATAAAATTCTCTACCAACATATTTGAAATAGAATTAATATTTTAATGATTTCCATATCTTTGTCTAGATAAACTTAAATTATGATGTAATTAGGCAAATAACCAATTAAAACTAGTGATTGTAAACTGAAATTACACCTTTTAGTAACAGCATTTCTGACTGACCTTGAAACTACAAGTGGAAGTGCTTTTAACTTAGTACTTTAGATCAGAGGTGGGCACCCTTCTTCAGGGCAAGGGATACTTATAGTTTTCTCCAAATGCTGTGATCCACCATTTTTATATTACATGGTTTTAAGAGATCTTTTATTTCCTTTTTTGGGGAGTGAAATGTTTGCATGACATATATAATATCCATATTTTGCATTCACCATTGTGGAAAAACCCTGTTCTTTCCATTCTGTATTAAAATTAGATATTTTTATTTTTTTTGTAATTGATTCAGACATTATACCACACTTAAAATATGATAAAATACTAATTTTTCATGATAAATTGTTTAAATATGTGCATCTACCACAACAAAAACACAGTTATGTGCTTGGTGATTGAGTAAACATGCTCAATACTTTTGATAGCATATCATTATATGGCACAGTGAACATATTAGAGCTGAAAAAAGTTGTAATCAATGTATAGATCATTATTTAACCCATTCGTCATCATGTGTCCGACTAACACAGCTACCTCAATTGTGAAGAGCCAAAGCTTGCCAGAAATAGCTGTATGTGTACAAAAAATGTATCTTGTATATAGTTATCTAATCTAGTATAATGTAGCATTATTTATCATTACATTTTCTGAATTCAGGGTTTTGTAAATTTTTTTGCAGATGACCACAAAACTGTGATCAATGCCTTGCCCCCCTGGCATAAATATAATACATTATACATGAAAAATTGGAAGATCACAACTTTCTTTTCACACACATAAAAAAACTTTTGGTCAAGCATTGTTAGCCGAGAGGTCAGCGCAGCTGCCTTGCAAGCAATCAGTTGATTGCAAATTGTTGTTGCGGGTTTGCCTCCTGGCCAATGCTATGACATATGGGGGAAAAAAATTTCCATAAAGATTTATATATATTAATTAGAAAATTTTCATGGACTTTATAGATGTAAATATTGATTATATAGTGCAATTCCTGTGTATTTGTTCAGATAAACTTCAGTTGTGATATAATTAGGAAAGTAGTCAATTAAAGTTGGCATTGTAAATTGAGATTCCTCCATCTATCAACTCAATTTAAGACTGATTTACTTTTAACCATTTCAAGCTTGGTACTCTAGATATTATATGAACTGTAAGTCAGATATATTATATATACTTTGAGAAATATATACTTTATATGTATGAAAACTGAAAGACCACAACTCTCTAAATACTTTTCACAAGTAAACAGATTACCACTGAACATCACATGATCACTATTCTTTATGCTTACACAGAGGCAAAACTCTCAATATGGTAGTGCCATTGATTACTCTGGCTTACACTGAGTGGCGCTATTGTATGGAGTGTTTTGCCTCTGTGTAAACAGATTACTCTTTTGTAAATAGTTCTATATATTAATTAAAAATTTTCACAGACTTTCAATTGCAATGCAATTAGGCAAACAACCAATTAAAAACTGGCATTTGAAATTATGTCATCTAGAATATTATTTCTGCCTAACTTATCTTTAAATTAAAAGTACAATCACTTTTAGTTAAGTCCTCTACACCAATGGTGCACAATCCTTTTACACTTGCAACCCCCATACTCAGACTGAAATTTCGTGTGCCCCATTATATGTTACTATCCTATTATAAGCATATAAGTATAATAATAATAAAAGTTGTTTTATCACATATATATATATATTAAGATCTTTGAAAAAACTGCATATTAATAAAAAAGTATAATATTATTTGCAACTTTTTAGCTACTTAAGAAAATGTGTACATTCAAGAACATAGTACCATGCATTAACATTAGGAGGATATTATCATAAAGAATAAAACTCTGAGAGTGAACAAGAGAAATGAGAGCAATATAAATGAAGTGCCATTATAATGTGCTATTTATACAAAGTGGATTGGAATGTAAAGAAGCCAGTGTTTAAACACAAAAGTGGTCAGACATTTAATAATGAGTTGTGCAGTTTTCATGTATTTTTTAATAGTGTTTAGGTTTTTGTTTTTTCAATTAAAAATTTATTATCCAATATGAGAACTTCTCAAAATTTTCACGATGCCCAACAATTTTTCTGTGACTCCTTGAGGGGTTGCAATCCACCGATTGACCACTGCTGCTCTAGACACAAGAATTTAATGACAACATACTTTCTATATACGAAAATTAAACATTTTTTATAAATAAACAAGTACATTTTGTAATGACTCATATTATCTAGATTATTAAGTTAAAAGCATATCCACTTTTACTTCAAAAATAAGTCAGTCAGAAATGGTTGGTGTGATTTCAGTTGATGGTTGCCATTTGTAATTGGTTGTTTGCCTAATTACATTATTGTTGAAGTTTATTCTATATAAACATACAAAAATTTTCAGTATGTTTTTATATTTACATCTATAGAATCTAAATATATCAAATTTATTAAGCGCAAACAGATAATATTGTAATAATGTGAAAGCTAAAACCTTCAACAGATACGCCTTAAACATGCTTATGTGACAAACAATCAGATGTAATAATGACATCACATGGACCTCTCAGTTCTCAAACACAAGTCAGAACTAGAAGAAAAAGATGGGACCCACCTTCTTCTATGCCTAAATTTATATATAAATAAGCCAGACTCAAGCATTTTGAACTAAGAGTGTGAATCTTAAATACTTTCACATTTAATTCACTAAATATTATATATAAATAAACAACATGAAATCTTTCGATTTACTATGAAGCAATTTTTTAAATCTAATGAAATGATATTCATTTCAACAAAAATTTCAAATTTTTTAAATCTAATGAAATGATATTAATAAACATAAATATATCAAATTTATTAAGTGCAATATATAAATTTAGTCATAGAAGAAGGTGGGCCCCATCTTTTTCTTATAGTTCTGACTTGTGTTTGAGAATTGAGAGGTCCATGTGATGTCAACATTACATCTGATTGGCTGTCACTTAAGCATATTTAAGGCATATCTGTTGAAGGTTTTATCTATAGAATCTGTAAAAATCTTCTATTTATATAACTCTTTACAGAATGATCACATTTACTTGTGAGAAGTACTCAGAAAGTTATGATCTTTCAATTTTTATACATTTTATATTTGACTTACAATTCTTATATCTAAACTATTAAGTTAAAAGTGGATCCATTTTTAGTTTAAAGATAGACAGACAGATATATTCTAAATGGTTATGATTTCAGTTACAATTGTCCATTTTAATTGGTTATTGTCATGGCTAAATTTTATCTAGTTAAATATATGGAATTTCTATTATGCTTTATATATATATATATATATATAATAACAGTATGAAAAAATAGGGGTTAATAAGAAATAATCTGAGGTTACAGTATCCCACAATTGGGGAGCTCTTTATAACAGTACACCACATCAGAGCTGAATTATGAGGAGAGGGGAAACCACCATCCCCAAATAAACAAAATATAAGATTGAATATAAAAAGAATGAATATGAGAGAGATCGACACAGAACTAACTATAAGTTCACCGGCATTACACAAAAATAATAATCAGTCATCATCATGAATGATCAACAATAAAAATAAATCAACAGCAATATTGTGATTGTATTAGAAAGTGATCCACTGTAGACTAGGCTAATTATTTAGCCACTAACAAACCTAGGACAGGAATCCAAACCATAATGATCTGGATGCACATACTTAGATGCTACTCCATCAAAATACAACAATGCCAAATAATGCTGAGATACTAAAAACATCTTGATCATCTTCAATGCTCTGGTCACTTAGTACCATTAATATACTGGCCAACTATATAAAGAAATAATAAAAATGAATTGCAGTGCATGGATTTTAAAGAATATCCCTTCTGTGCTAACCAGGATCATTATCATTTGGATGCCCATAACACTAAACATAAACCCTACTTCATATAACTTATGCACAAATTTAGCTCAGGAAGAAAGAACTCTGAAGCTATTACTGTGAACAAGAGATAAATAAATAAATAAAGCAGCTTATTATAAATCCAAATAATTCCTAGGTTTCATCATCATCATCAACCATTATCAGTCCACTGTAGGATGAAGGTCTCTCCAAGTTCAATCCATCTCCGATCTTTAGATTCTCTTCCCCACATCACTCCTGCATACTTTCTTATTTCATCCATCCATCTCATATGTGGCCTCTTTCTGGGTTTTTTAAATCTCTTGGAATCTAGTTGAAGATTTCAATTGTCCATCTGTTATCATCTCTCCTAACAATATGTCCAGCCCAACTCCACTTCATTCTTTTAATTTTTTTAATGAGGTCAATAACACCTATTTGTTCTCTTACCCATATATTGTGTTTTCGATCTCTTCTTGTTACTCCCAACATGCACCTTTCCATACTTCTTTGAGTGCTCTGAAGTCTCTGTATTGCTCTTCTATTAATATATTCCTAGGTTTATCTTATTGTAAATAAATAGTTTTGATCCTAGAACATTTAGCTATCATGAAATAAAGTCTCACATCACTGCAATTTATGAAACAGGAATTGGATGGAATTAAGAAATTAAGACTAAATAATATTTTTTAAAACAATTATTTGATAACCAATTGATTAACAATAAACATTAAAATCATATTATTATTTAACAAATTTAGTGTTTGAGAATTTTCATACTTTCACTTTGGGATTTAAAATATTTAGTTAAATGAAGACTCATTATAAAAAATAAGCATGGAACAAATTAAATATTATTTCCCCCATTAATTAAATAATTCTATACTTAAACTTGAAGAGCATGCTACCAATTAGCTAATTGTTTTTAATGCAGCTATGTGGCCAATTGGTTACAATATATAATATTTGATTGAATATAAGTATAATTTATATCCTCGGAGTTTTAGATGTAATGGTATAAAGGACCTGAACACAGACTTTCAAGCTCTCTTCAGCTATCCACTCTATCTCATACCACTAATACACATGACCACACATGTGAAAAAGATAAATGATCTCCAAAAAGTCAACATGGGCATGACAATAATATTGACATCAACAATGGATTTGGGTATTCCATCATCAGATTTTTAATGTTATAGATGGCTGGAGGGTGAAGTAGATTGAAACCTATTCATTAAAGTTTGAAGATTTGATATCTTAATGTAAACTAAGCACATTATATATATGTGTGTGTGAGAAGATCTCAACCAATTGATGAGTGCTGATTCAGCACAAAATACATCTATCGGAGATTTTTTTTCCTCATATAGTTGTGATTATGTGTATCAGTTATATATGATGAAGTGGATAGTTATAGGGAGCTTGAAAGTCTGAGTTCAAATCCTTTATATATATATATACACACATAAGGTTTAGGCTTACTAGTGAAAAATGTTGCATTATACTTCAATCATGTGTTTGTATATGCACATTATTTTTTTGGCACTCTTATGACCAAATCAAATAACCAAGAGACTTACTTTATTTTTCAATTAAAGATATACACTTTTATTGACTACTATTGACTGGGTCTACCTGAAAACAACTGCAATAAAAGGAAAGATTTGAGTTTAATTTGAGTTTTATAATATTAATTTAGATTAATAAGAAATCTTGATATTTGTTAAAATGATATTTTTTTGATGAATGAATCTTTTGTTGACAAATTAGAATAAAATTATTGTTTAGTTTTCTTATTGTACATGGGATAATTTTGTCTTAAACCTTGGTCTCAGTTAAAAAGTAAAGGTACTTACGTATTTTCTGTCTGACCAAACTTGTCCACCATTTTGGTTTTGTTATACAGTTTTATGGGCCTACAAATATTTATTTTATTAAAACAGGCTTTATAAGGATAAGGGTTAGAATTAAGGTTAAGTGTAAATATAATATTTTTATATTAATAAGCAAACTTAATACAATAAATTAAAAAAAACCAAATATTCATTGATCTATGAAATTGTATAACTTAAAAAAAGACTTTATCTTGGTCGGATGGAAAATATATAACTACCAACCAAAGTGAAAACATAATGAAACTGCTTAGTAAAATAGTATATATAATATTGTTTATTTGTTTTATTATTAAGTTTTTGAATATGCAATTTGTAAACTGGTCATAAATCAAATAGTTTTATGTTATGTTTTTTCATATGATCTCTTAGGATGCATTGCTATTTACTTGTTAAATTCAATATCTTCACTATTATTATTATTATTATGATAAATTGATTGATTGATTGATTATTATTATTATTATTATTATTATTATTATTATTATTATTATTATTATTATTATTATTATTATTATTATTATTATTATTATTATTATTATTATTATTATTATTATTATTATTATTATTATTATTATTATTATTATTATTATTATTATTATTATTATTATTATTATTATTATTATTATTATTATTATTATTATTATTATTATTATTATTATTATTATTATTATTATTATTATTATTATTATTATTATTATTATTATTATTATTATTATTATTATTATTATTATTATTATTATTATTATTATTATTATTATTATTATTATTATTATTATTATTATTATTATTATTATTATTATTATTATTATTATTATTATTATTATTATTATTATTATTATTATTATTATTATTATTATTATTATTATTATTATTATTATTATTATTATTATGTTTCAAAGAAAAGAACTTTATTGATAACCATAGAGTTACATTTGCTATAAGACACTTAGTATACATATATTTACATTGCTAGTGAGTAAACCAAGTTTAAGTTGGTATCTGTGATGTACAAAAAGGAACTTAACTTAGGAGGGAAAGATATTTAAACATTGTTAGGGGGGGTGAAAATACATATGTATACGTTACATTTATGAGTGCTGCTTGCTGTAATCATAGTTCTCCAAAGTCTTGGGTTATCATTGTTCAATTTGCAAAACTTCAACTTTGATGTATATTGCCATGCTGGGTTTAGTTTGCTTTCCAGTATTTGAGGTCTGATTTTGTTGTTACTGTCCTTTATATTAATATTATGCAATCAAAGACAACATTCTGTTTTTTTATTTGTAGATAATTGCCACATTTTTTTTATATATATATATTGGTTGAGGGCATAGATTTTGGTTATTGGGAGCCATCTTAGAGGTTTGATTGTTGTGTTATCAGTGAATTTGGAATTTATATTATTATTATTATTATTATTGTTGTTGTTGTTGTTGTTACTGTTATTATTATATATTTTAGGATTATTAGCCTTATTATTATTAGGATAACTACATTTACTTCTACTGTGTCTACTTATATTATTATGTTACCCTTCCCATTGCTATTATTACTCCAGTTATTATCACACACACAAGGGAGAGATCAAAAGAATTATTCTGGCAGTATCTGATAAACCTTGATAACTAGCATTCCAGATGCTAATTATTGTGACTTTAAATTTAAGATGTAGTAGAATAGATAAATAAGTGCACATACATGTTCATTTATACTTATCAAAATGCAACAAAAGTGATTAGATTATATGGTGACAGTAAGAAGATTAACATTGATAAGGATGTAGACAGAATGATTCCATATCTCCAAAACATTAAACAGCAGTTTTACAAGAAATATTTCGTGGATTAAAATGGATAACTAAGGAAATAAAAATAAATGAAGATTATTTAAGTCATCTAAATTTTCCAAGTAGTTTGGTTATTTTTGCAAATAACATTTAAGGACTTGAGTAAATGAGGCAAGAGCTATCACATAAAACAAGAAGTAATATTCAATTGTTTTTAACAAAAAGAAGTAAATAAAGTTAATAATAATTGTGAATTAGAAGAAGTTAGCCAGTATAAAAACCTTGGTCAGATTATTAATACAGACAGAAGCATAATGGATGCTATTAATCACAGAATTAATCATGGATGGAATATGTTAGTGAAAATGACTTAATATTATATGTGTTCGAAAAAAAAGATTTATAATAGAAGTATTTTATTCTTGTCTATGAATCTGCTTTAGAAGCTTAACAGAAAAAGAAAATTTAATTAAAATATAATTAGTGAGAGCTGCTTAAATAATTTGTTTGCTTCATATATGAATATATGTACAAAATTTAATGAATGATATTAGGAATCTTAGACAGGTTGCTTAAAATTAGTCTTTTTAAATTTTTACTTTACTTTCAAAATTAAACTTTATTTACACTTTAGAGTAGACACAAGAGAAATCAATAATAGCATAAAATTAGGTCAATAAGAAAGTTTCAATGAATACATATACATGTGGTATGCAAACCATGTATATAGAAAAATCAAAAGTTGTATTAGGATCAATAACATAGTCTCAAGATCTGCATAAGAAAATTATGATAGGTAAATTAATGCAAGTATGAAAGAAACGTAAATAAATAAATAAAAATAATATCAAAGATTACATTAATGCCTTAAGGCAATGTGTCATATGCATAATTTGCTAGGGATATAAAGTAAGTCAAACCTATATATATATATATATATATATATATATAAGGTATATATATATATATATATATATATATATAAGGTTTAGAAATTTCATTGACTAATGACTATCTTGGCCCAAAGGCCAATGAGGACCATAACAATATTTATAAGTTGATATATAAAAGGGATTATTAAGAATCGTTAATTAGGATATATAGGTAAATTAATTCCACAGCATGGAACAAATACAAAATTTATGTATTAAATACATAGGGTGTATGAAAGATCTACACAGTTAAAGTTTAAATTATTATTAGATGAAAGATGAGATATATTATTCATTCAGTGGATGGGAGAAGGCCTAAGAATTACATGAATTAAGTCTATAGCCTCATCTGCCTCCAGGTTTGGTCAGTTAGCCAAGTCTGACAAGTTCGTTTATCCTCATCTTTTATCTTGTAGAGGGATTTGAAAAATCGATTAATCATTGAGTCATCACAGCCATGATCAAATATCATGCTACATCTGGCGGTCCAAATTGAGAAGTTAATGAAAGTGGTTGGTCTCATTGTTCTGAATTGACCCTTTTTAATTGCGGACTTATTTTATATATACTTCATAGTAAAATACTTGAATTATAATAATTTTCTCAGTCCAACAATTGGATAAAATATAAATGACAATAAGAAACAATAATGGCAGTTAATTATACATATATTGCAGTTAACCAAATTCCAGATATGGATGACATATTGATAATAAATTCTCATGTCAAATCTTTTAGAAGTCTTACTAATGTTAAAAAAATAAATAAATAAAAATAATGGATAAACATCATAATCATAAAGTTATTGTATAAAATTGACTATACTTTACACAAAATTAAAATTCATAACAGTCAAAATTTGAATCAGACAGTTAAAAGTGAAAGCATCAATTATAACCAATTATAAAAGTGCTGAAATAAGTGTACTCAGAAGTCAGAAGTAGCAATGAGAACGTTCAATGAGAACGTTCTAGAAAACAACGCATTGCATTGAGCGCACCATTTAATGAATGCATAGGGTGACCAGACATCCTGATTTTTTGGGATTTGTCTTTATTTTTGATTAGATGTCCCAGTGCCCTGAAATGTCTTTTTGGGACCATTGTATGTCCCAAATTTCAAATACCCATAATTATTATTTGTCTTAATAAATAATTCATTGCAAAAATTTATGGTTTCTTGGCACTCTCTGTCCACTTCAGTCTCTACAATAACATTATAAAAACTTCAGACAAATTTCAACACCAAAACAAAGATCGCTATTATGTTATATGGACGAGTCCTCAAGTTAGACATAAACACCTTGGAATATGTGCAGTTGGATTTTTGTAGGCTAAAATTTGAACTGTGCTTGCACCTGCTTTGATGGGCAATGTGGTTTTACTAGTTCTTTGTTGATATTAATTTTCTATAGTGATAAAACATGTCAAAGAGGAAGTCAACAATGAATATACCCAGGAATGGAGTATTATAAAAAAAGAGTGCAATGTTATAAAAATGATTGGTTATTATGTTCTGATTTTTGATCGAACCAGTTTTATCACTCTATGAATGCATTAAAAATAAATATATTACAAAGAATAATGAGATCTGTGCAAGAATTTAATGACCAACTTAAAATAAATACACTCAAAATCATCAGCATATGATGTATGTAAAGATATGAGATAGTTAAATATTTATGAAAAGTATTTAAATAATCGTATTTTTTTAAAAAAAATATGTTTTTTAGAATCAAGAAAATGGTATGAAAAATAAAAAAAAAGTATTAAAGATGATTTGAAGTGTGAAATGTTTTGGAAAGACTCAAATGTAAAAAGTGAGAGTTTTTCAAATTTGTTACAGGAATGTGGGAAAAGGCAATGATATTTCAAAGTAAAAATTAGGTATATGATAAAATTGAAGATTGATATGTAATAAAATGCCAATTGTACTGAAATCTTAGCTGAAAACTTGAGGCAAAACAAACCTTTGAATAATGTTTATTATGTTAATGGTCTCGGAATGTAAAATGAAGTTTAAAAATAGCATTAAAAAGGTAATGGTTTTGAAAATATAAAGAAGCAATAAAGAACAAGTGTAGTGCTAGTAATAGTAAATTTCCTTCTAAACACTTTTCTTCTTTCTTTCCTTTATTTCTGTTATCTTCATATACAATATTGCAATTCAAATATTTCTTCTTACACTTTTTTCAGCAAAAATTTATTATTGTTATTACAGTTTCGACTGTACCTTGCAGTCTTCATCAGACCTTATTCTCTTCTATTTCTCTCTAAATAGTAAGAAGAAATATTTGAATTGCATTAGTAAATTTCCTTACAAATCTGTAATTATTGGAAATCATTGTTCTTGGATTAATGCTAAATAATTGCAAATGACAGACAAACATTAGAAAGAAGAGCAGGGAAACAACAATAAAATATGATATGTATTTTCATTACAAAAAACTTCAGAAAGAAAATGGAGATAATACAATAAAAAGATTAAATGTGCATAAAAATATTTATTGGAGAAGTAAATTTCTGATCTCAGCCAGAAATTAATAATTTAGCATAATTTAATAAAGAAAGCAACAGCCTTGAAATTGAAAATAGATATGATATAAATAACTAATGTAAAACAAAAATATAATAGGCAAAACCCTGAAAGTATACTCAGCTGTATCTAAGAACCATTAAACAACCCGTGATCATCATTTTTTTATGCTTACATAAGCTGTTTACACAGAGGCAAAACTCTCCATATAGTAATGCCACCCAGGGCAAGCCAGAGTAATCAATGGATGAGTGGTGCTATTGTATGGAGAGTTTTGTCTCTGTATTTCATTCAACAAACTTTTCAGTCACAGATGCTAAAAACACTTATTTGCCAAATAAAATTACAAATACTAACGAAAAGGGAAAATAGGAATATTAACATAAAAATAAAAAATGTAAAGGATAGAGATAAAAGAACAAACCAGAGTAAAAAAACACAATAGTGAGAACATAACAAAAAATGTTGGAAGAAAAATGACATTGAAAAATTAAAAAAAAGACATTATTATTAATGTAATAATAAAAAAAGTACACATAAATTTGAAAGGATAAAAACTTGAGAGAAAAAAAATTAAAACAAGAGAACTGATGGAATTTAATAAAAGTGCAATACTGAAGTTAATAGCTTTAACTAAATATAATCCTGAAGTGATTTTTAAAAATGTTAACTAAGTCAAATGTAAATTAAAAGTGAAAAAATACAAAAAGATTGACCTATGACTTAAAACTCTTTGTCGATGATTAAATGTCCTGTATAGTTTAATGTAGGCATAGATTAGAAGACTGTGGGGGGTTTAGGATCCACAAATTGTGACTGCAATGTCATCAAATGTCATCATTTGCTCAAACCTTTTATGAATTTCCTGAGCAATAAACTATTTGATTTTTTTGAATAACTCATTGGAAAATGATAGAGAAGTCTTGCGTTGTTAGCCGAGAGGTATCGCAGCTGCCATGCAAGCAAGTAATTGGTTGCAGATGGTTGTGGGTTCGCGTCCCGGCCGATGCTATGACATAAGAAAAAAAAATGATAGAGAATGACTTGAAGGGTATTCCAATATCCCCTAATGAAATAATAAATCAATAAAGCCATATGCCATGTCAAGCACCATTTGAGCAACCAGTTAATGTTTTGGGTGTTGTGAGGTCAGACATAAGAAGTTTACGTGCACATCAAGTATTAGTTTCTGATGTTAAAGTGGATCTTCGTAAATATAAGATAAGAAATGAATAGTGGCCAAGAGGTGAAAACAGAAAGTATTTGACATATGGAGAAAGGAAAAACATTCATATGGAACAGAATTCAGAATGAAAAATTAGGGTATGCATTGATATTATAAAATATCAGAAAAAGTTGGGAAAATATCAAAATAACAAATATAGTTTCATCATAAATATTAATAAAGAATAGACAAAATTGAAGATTTGATATTGAAAAATGACCAAAGGGGGAAAAAAAATCAAAATAATCAGCAATATCAAAAAAGAACTATGTAGATTAAGTATGAAGGGTAGTGGTTTCTAAATAAGGTATTTTGTCATTTGCAAAGGATGTGTGAGTATTAGAGACTCGGGCTTTGGGTAAAGAAGTTGCCTATGTTACAGTCAAACTACCATATTGATAAATTGTTAATTACTGATCACCATTCTTCCAGCAATAATTATTAAGACCTTAAATTTAGAATATGGTAAGATAAATAATTGTGTGTGTGCATGTGTTTTTACCATGTGTAAAGTAAACAAATAAAATGACTTAAATAAATTTATTAAAATAAATAAAAAATTTAATAAATAAGTCATATGATGCCAAATACCAGAAGTGATCAGGTGAGTTTCAGCCCAGAAACTTTTCTCATATCCTGAAAAATTTGCCACGTACTTACCTAATTATTATGTCCAATTTAATGTTCATTAATGCTTATATACATTAGTTACTTAATGATTTTACATTTATTTACCCTATGCATTGTAGGATCCTGAGACATTTAATCTTTATCTCAATGCGAGAAAAATATAAAATCGGCCACTGTTTGGTCAAAAATCAGATAGTTTGGAAATAATAGCTTAACATTGGGGTATTTAAAAAGTCATTTTAGCGGTCTTTACCTAGTTTTTGAATTAATGACAAAAAATATTTTTTCAAGAAACTTAACATTTATTCAAAATGCTTGCTCATTGCAATACGATCAGACATCACATGACTTCCTGTGCTTAATTTTAACAGTTGTTTTTTTGAGCAGTAACTCACTCTCTTTATTTCATTCCAGAGCCATTTATCATAAGCTTAAATAATCAGTGAATACTAGGTGACAGTGCTATATTCACTTTTCCAGATTAGTTTCTGATTACTAAGCTTCATCATTAGAGTTTGGATTACATGCACACAAACTTTAAGCAGCCATCTTTAATTTCTTTGTAATATTAAGCTGATATGTTCAAATCTGAACCAATTTGCTTATATAATTGTATTGAAAATTATTATATATTCCTCTTATTATTCCATAGGACTCTTATGCTGTTCTTCTGTACAGGCAAGAAAGAATATCACGTAAACTATCACCTGATTCAATTTATATATTGCTATTTTAGAAGCATATTTTTTCCATCTTTGTTTATTATGTATTAGAAGATAAAATATATATGTATATGTTTTCATGTTTCATTATATGTATATGTGTATATGTATAGTAATGTGCTTTCTATAATTCTTTTTATTATTGTCATTATTTACTTATGTTATTTTACATTAAATATATAATAAATAAACTTATACTAAGAATATTTTTTTAATCAGTACTTATAAAATTTTATTAATAAAAATATTAATAACAATATAACATTATGTTACTTAGCTTAATCTTTTTCCATCTTTAATCTTAGTCTCTCTTGGAAGGTCAACGTAATATTTCTCTTAACAAATGCCCCCCCAATACTATTTATTTTTTAACTTTATATTCAACTTCTCCCATCCTTACTCAACCAATTTCTCAAATACCTAAATTCATTCATATATTGAACTATATTACCATAAACATCAACTTGTATTCTAATTACTTTTCAATAAATACAATAAGAATGAAAAAAAAACTAAGTTAACTGGAAATGTAAGTTTTTGTGTGCAGTATGTTTAAAATATTCTTTTTAAAAGACAATATTAATTATGATATTATTTTAGAATAGGTTTAAAAGAGATACCAAATATTGATATTTGCTCATGTAAATTGAAAATTGAAAGTAAAAATAATTTATCAATGCTATTTCGAAATTGCCCAATCCTATTAGATAAAATTTCAATCTATAATATTAGACTTTCAATTTAAATATTATATATTATTATATATCTTTAAACAAAAAAAAAAAATATAGTAATGTACAAACAAAAATAACATTTTGTATAATATTTAATACCAAAATACATAAGAACTACATGTAATTAGAAGGACTTAAACTCAGACATTCAAATTCCCTACAACTATACACTCTATTTTATAACATGATCACATACATATGAAAAAGATAAATGATCTCCAATCTATGTATTTTATGCTGAATTAGCACTCATCAGTTGTTCCAAATCATCATCTCCCACACACACATATATATAATCAGTGCTCAGTTTATATTATGATAGCAAATCTTCAAACTTAACGGACAGGCTTCAATCTTCTTCACTCTCCAAGTCTTTTTCCATTCATATCATTGAAAATCTGAAGATGAAATGTATATTGTATAGACAATACACATATATTTACATATAACAACTACATGCAATTAGTATCCAAGTCACAACTTAATACAAAACGAAAATTAATAGTTTATTTCTAGAAAAATAAATATGTTTTTGAAAATTTTGGTTAATTAAGTTTTCTGTCTACCTGCATTATATTTTATCTAAAAAATTTTTTCTGTTAATTAGTATTAATATATAGGGTATATGAGCACAGACTTTCACATGACCCACCACTCTCCACACTATCTCATAACACTGATACAGTTGAACACATATATGTTGAAAAGATAAATAATGACCAATGTACGTATTTCATGCTAAACCAGCAATCATCAGTTGGTCCAGATTACCATCTCTACACATATATGCTGTAAGTGTTCAGATATATATTAAGATAGCCAATCCTCATACTTTAATGGACAGGCTTCAATCTATTTCACACTTCAACTCTTCACCCATCCATCCAATTGAAAATATGATGATGTTAGTATTGTATATTTATTATTCTATATTCATAAATCATCTCATTATTACATTTTTTATACAGTGTTCACATGTTATTTATAAATCTAATGTTTTGAATGATCAACAATTATTTTTAAGGACTTAAACTAAAAATATTTATATATTATGTTATTAATAATATATTATTCAATTTTATATTTTTTATAAATGTAATATATTTACATATCTATATAATATTGATTTCTCCCCTCCATTTGTATTTGTAATTCAAATTTGTATACATTTATCCTTCTGTATAGTGCAGCACAAATAATTGTATAGGCACACTAAAAACAACCTAGAATGTAAGTCTGCTTTTGGGGCCACAAAAAACAATTTGATAATAGCTTTGACCCCCAGGCAGTCAATCTAAAGTGTATGAAGCATGTTGACCAAAAAAGAAAGGTCAAGGAGGTGTGGTTTTATTACCAACCATAGAAATGTAATAAATAAAAGAAAAAAAGTATTCAATTATCTAACAAATGGAATATTTAAATGAATTAATTTAAATAAGAATGCATGCGTAATAACATTACAGTATAATTAAAGCAATGACAATTGTTAATTTAAGAGAGCTATGATTATGGTGAACTTAACCAAAAGTGCACTCAGCTTTAGGCTATAAAGAAGAAAGAAATCATTTCATTGTGCAGTCAAACAAAAGAATGCAAATTTGAGTTATATATATATTATCTCTAGATACATGATATATTCCAACTTCTTATTATATTGTGATATATATATATGATGTAGTTGTACATGATATATTCCAACTTCTTATTATATTGTGATATATATATATGATGTAGTTGTTTTTGCAAATAATGCTTCAGAGCTGCAGGATATGTTGCAGGAATTATCAGATGAAAGTAGGAAAGTAGGACTAAAGACAAATGTTAAAAAGACTAAAGTAATGTTTAATCGATTTGCTCAAAATATGAAAATAAAAATTGATTATGATGAATTAGAAGAAATTAACAGATACAAATACCTTGGTCAGATTATTAATACAGATGGAAACATAATGGAAGAAATTAATCATAGAATTAAACTTGGTTGGAGTGCTTTTGTTAGAAATAACTTGATACTAAAAGGAAATATGCCTATGTGTTTGAAAAGGAAGGTTTTTAACAAATGTGTTTTACCAGTTCTTACTTTTGGATCTGAGACTTGGACACTTAATAGAAGAGCAATACAGAGACTTCAGACCACTCAAAGAAGTATGGAGAGATGTATGTTGGGAGTAATAAGAAGAGATCGAAAACGCAATGTACGGGTAAGAGAACAAACGGGTGTTACTGACTTCACTGAAAAAATTAAAAGATTGAAGTGGAGTTGGGCTGGACATATTGCTAGCAGAGATGATAATAGATGGACAATTGAAATTTTAAACTGGATTCCAAGAGATTGTAAAAGACCCAGAAAGAGACCACATGTGAGATGGATGGATGAAATAAGAAAGTGTGCAGGGGTGATGTGGAGAAGAGAAGCTGAAGATCGGAGAAGATGGATTAAACTTGGAGAGACCTTCATCCTGCAGTGGATTGATAATGGTTGATAATGATGATATGTATTCCTTAATTTATTGTATGAAGCATATTGTAGGCTATATCTTCAGTAAATTATATTACAATTATTTAATTATTTTTTTATACATATTGTATGTAAGTATATATATATACTAGCTGTACCTGAAGCTTTGCTTGCATTGCTAGAATAAAAGAATATAACACTATATAAATGTTCCTGCAGCTTATGTATTTATATATGAAATAATAGTACATGAATTATGAATAGCATTGTTGTAAAAAATATAACTTTTTATGATCAGTTATATTACTGAATTTGATGAACTTTTAGAATTTCATTTTAAATATATTTCTCACATGATAAACTAATTTTTAAAAATGGCAGTGAAATTTTAACATCATAGTATTTTGTTTATGCTCTTCTTGCAAGTGAAAAAATGAAATTTAATTAATTTAAAATATAGTAACAAAATCAACATTCACTTTGTTTACTCACAATTATAATTCTTTCTATTTCTGCAGTACGTATTTAAATATGCAGGTCACAATGTACTTTGCATTTAAAAAATTTCCCAATCTCTATAATCTTTTGTTGTCCTCTTTTTTCATATTTATGAAGTCATTTAAAAATGATTTTGATGTATGCATAAATTGCAAATTACCAAAGCTTTTTAAACAATTAATTACCATAAAGCAAAAATTCATAGCTTATGTCAGGGGTCCCCAACCCTATGCCTGTGGGCACCATGACACCCACAAAACATTTTACATGTGCCCGCCACTATCTGAACACTATAAAAAATTATTTATCTGATACAAATAAATTTAATTTTTAAGATTTCTTATAAATTATTGTATTATATTGTAATCAAATTGTAATCATACTATACTTTTACAGCGTTAAAGAGTCTATCATTAACAATATCCAACTATAAATTTACATTGATAAAATAAATGGTGCCCACCACCTGGCCGGTATTATAGAATGTGCTCTTAAGTGCAAAAAGGTTGGGGACCACTGGCTTATGTAATTCTCAAAAAAAAAAAAATGAAAAAATCATACAAGATTCATCAAGATTGATGCAATATTTATTGAATTATTAAATAACAAATAAACTTTCATATTTATATAGTAAAAATTTTGTTCCATATCTTACAGTATCATGATATTAACAAATTTAAATTATTTTGTCTGATAGAAATGGTAGTTTTTTTTATCTATATACGCGAGTATACATGTTTTATTAACTATTGTAAAATGTTAACTTTTTTCTTTTTTTTTGGTAAAAAATAAAATGTAAAAATTTTTAATTTTTTATTTTTTTGAGAGTGATTAAAACTGTAATATTTTATTTCCCCTTTGACTGTTTAAAAAAGAATGAAGAAATATGAGATGAGTTTTTTTATAAAAAGAAATGTGAACAAGCATATTTTTAAAGTTAGATTTGTGATATCAAAAGAGGTGAGTAGATATTATTGTTTAATAATGAGTTCAAAACATGTTTTTACTTTATCAATTAAAGAAAATTATGATTAAAAATTATTATAAGTGTAAATAATTAGAGAATGATTTAAGTTTGTTGTTTTTAACAACAAATCTATAAATGTTTTCTTACTGATTTGATTTGTGAATTAAACATATATAAGATATTTTCAGGAAAAAATTAGTTGATCAAAGAGAGTATTTTTTAAATTAGGTGTTTTTAAAAGATTCTTATCAGAACACTATCAATTCAAAATTTGTATTAATCAAGTAGTTTATACCACAGTCTTTCAGGTTAATAAGCAAGACATCTCTGCAAGGATAATAAGATAACATATTTTGAATCATCTCCCAACAATTCTGTTAAGTGATCTAAAAGAAGTCATCAATAAAAATCTCAATGCAAATTCAAATAATCATTTTAAGAAAAACTGATGAAAAATGTAATCTATATTTTTAAGTATTGAGAAAATTGTATTACAGGAAACAAGTTCATAGCCCAATGATTTACCTGTATTATTAGCAACAAATTAAAATCAACATACATTGTGTTTGAAATCAATCTTATTGGTGTCTTTATGGTTTAATTAAATCAAAAACTGAAACAATAAATTATAAAAGATTTATAGAGTAATAAAAGTGAAAAGAACTCAAATAAGGAAAAAAAAAACAATTATTCTTTCTATTCTTTTAAACTATTTTGTTTAATTTTTAATTATTATTAAAATACACAGATGCATATTTATAAAATAATATTTTTTAAAATATTAATTAATTCTGTTAATTAATAGAAATATCGAAGACAATCAAATACACATGTATCATCATTGCAAATCTATCTTGCAATTAGATATTGTTGTTAATGAAATATTTTTTAAAATTTAAATATGGTCTTAATTTTTTAATGGTTTTCTATATATGTGAACTGTGATTGATTAACATTTTGAATATTTATTTTCACAAGCAGAAAGAGATCTTCAAGTGGCTTGATTGAATATTGTAGCCTGGTTGTAAGAATGTAAAAAAAACCCATGTATTTTATAAGTGGCGATAATTAGAAGGTAAATGAAACTTAAACATATGTATATATGATCACTAGATGGAGCTTTACCAATAGCTCCTAACAAGCTTTTGTTTACATAAATGCTGAGAGAGATAGAATTCAATATCTCTTTCGTTGTCTCCAACCTTCAGACCGTGGTTTCGAGCTAGTTGGCTCACCTCAGTGAAGGGTAGGAAGAACTAGAAACTAGATCTAAATACTAACTCTACAATCAGCATTTATGAAACATGTTTCTATCAGTTTGAAAGCATGAATTTTTCAGATACGTAAATATCTTCAAATCCAGCTAAACAAACCAGACAGCTATATGGGTCTGAAATCAGTTACATTTCACCATATAGTAAAAGCCTCTGCAATATATATCATTGCAAAAACCTTCAAAGGTACATTTATGATAAACAAAACAAATTATAAATTTCATAACCTGTTCTTAGCTTGCATTTTATGATCACTAGATGGAGCTTTACCAATAGCTCCTAACAAGCTTTTGTTTACATAAACGCTGAGAGAGATAGAATTCAATATCTCTTTCATTGTCTCCAACCTTCATACCATGGTTTCAAGCTAGTTGGCTCACCTCAGTGAAGGGTAGGAAGAACTAGAAACTAGATCTAAATACTAACTCTACAATCAACATTTATGAAATATGTTTCTATCAGTTTGAAAGCATGAATTTTTTAGATATGTAAATATCTTCAAATCCAGCTAAACAAACTAGATAGCTATATGAGTCTGAAATCAGTTCAGTTTCACCATATAGTAAAAGCCTCTGCAATATATATCATTGCAAAAACATTCAAGGGTACATTTATGATAAACAAATCAAGTTATAAATTTCGTAATCTGCTCTTAGCTTACATTTTATGATCACTAGATGGAGCTTTACCAATAGCTCCTAACAAGCTTTTGTTTACATAAACTTTGAGAGAGATAGAATTCAATATCTTTTTCGTTGTCTCCAACCTTTAGACCATGGTTTCGAGTTAGTTGGCCAATCAAATTCAGAAAGGATAACTAAGACAGAATAAAAGGTAAATGCTTTCAACATAAAGAAATCTTATTAATAAACACAATTATGTATAGCACTCCAAAATGGAACAATAGCTTCTGGTATATTGTCATTTTTTTTTAAACATGCTTACATACGTGATTAAAGATGAAATAAATATTGCTTGCATATTGTAAAATGTATTAAATTTACAAATATTATTTATTTTTTGTTTAGTTTTGTTTGTCTACATTTTTTTTTTTTTTTTGGATAGCATATAACTGAATTGAAGCAACATAGTTCGCGGGTTAACTATATATAAATGTATAAAATATGGATGTTCATATATGAGCAAATATACTATTTGGATTGTGTGCAAAGTTTAATATATAAAGATATTTATGAAATATGTGCACATTTTGATAGTCAAAATAATTTTTATATAATTTATTAAAAATTTGAATTATAATAAGGCAATATTTTTTATCTATAGGTATTTAAAATGCAATTGTTAAAAAGTGTGATTTTTATAATATATATAGAGTATAATTTTATGTTGTATATTATTATAAAATATATAATATATTCATAGTTATGTAATAAGGTTGAATGTATATAAAATTAAGTAATATTTTATTAAAAGCACAAAATATATTTTTTTTGTTTAGATCTTTGAAGAATATTGTTAAACAATCGAAATGTTAAGTCTATTAACAGAATTTAAGCATTGCAAAATAATAAGGTAAAAGGAAATGTTTTATTAAATTATAAATTTGCAATATATTAAAAATGTTGCATGAATGGAATTGTTATCTACTGACTTTGGTATTTTTTTTTCATGTGCCATAGCATCAACCGGGAGGTGAACTCACAACCGTCTGCAACCAACTACTTGCTTGCAAAGCGGCTGTGCTGACCTCTTGGCTAACAACGCTTGATAGGTATTGTTTTTGTATTACACTTCTTTAAAATATCACAGCTGTTCTGGGTTAGGTTTAAGGTTGAGGTCGAGTTTCATCATAACAGGTAATACTAAAGTGCTCAGACTTTTTTTGTTTTTATATAAACTTTGAAACTCAGAAATTATAGTGATTAGAATAAAATTACACAGAGGCAAAACTCTTCATACAGTAGTGCCACTCAGTGCTAGCCAGAGTAATCAATGGATGCAAGAAGGTTTATGCATAAAATACCCAAGCTAGAAATTAGTCTGGAGATGTTGGATGAGTAGGCATTAGATGGGGATTTCATGTATAAACCTTACATCTATTGATTACTCTGGTTTGCACTGAGTAACACTACTGTATGGATAGTTTTGCTTGTGTTAACATCTTGTGAAGACATAAAGAATGATGATCATGTGATGTTTAGAATAAAGTTAAATTTTAAAAATGTTTTATATTGCTAACTTAAAAAAAAGATGTTAATTGTGCAATCATTTATAGATTTTATAAAATATATAAAAAAGAAAATTCCAATGAGAACTATTTTTAGTAATATAGACTTGTATTTTGAAAATACTTCAAAATGGTATATAATATTTTTTAAAATATTGCATAGATCATAAAAGTAAGATTATTAATAATTGTAATTTTACAATTGAATTAAAATATTTTATTGACAGTAATAACTATAAAATACATTTATGTCAAATTGGAAGTTAAAATTATTTATATGAATATTAATGCTGATAAAGTTATACTAAAAGTTATTTAAAAATATAAATTTAATAATGACAACGGTATAAAAATAGAATTAATTTCTTTGGAGTGAATTTTTAATGTTTGTGAACTGTTGTTATGTTTAAGTATAAAAATAATTTCTACAAAGAAATAAAAGGATTAAGTATGGTAAATTAACTATGGTAAATTAACTAAGTGGCTGTCTGGCAGACATTTGTATAAATAATTGTGAGGAAAATATTTTTGGTAAATGGAAATATAAATCTATCTTTTATAAGAGATATGTAAATGAGTGTTTTAAATGTGTATTATTTTATATTAATCATGCAAGAAGTAATATTCAATTTAAAATGTTAAATAAATTTTATGGATATTAAAATAAATAATAAAGAATAATAGATTGGTCTTCAAAGGAGGTTGCCTTGACAATAGCTTGAGATTGTTGATTGTTATTAATATAGGAATTGTCTAAGTGTTGACTGAATTTAATAATATATATATAAACAGTTATAGTAGTTTATTGATAATAATTTGGATTCAGATATTGACAGGATGCATAAATATTTATTCTAATAAAAAATAAATAAATAGTAGATTGAAATAATAAAAGGCAAAGCTAAGCATAATAATTTTTATTTAAATATCATTAACAAATATATAAATAATAATAAATAAAAGTATTAATAATAAAAATGATATTAAAAAGTGTAAGATAAATAAAAATAAGTTATATATAAACTTCAAAGTAAATAAATTATTATTTAATAAAATAAGAAAATTTATACCAAATAAATATGAAGTAGAAACTAACATTGAAATAATGAATACCCATAAAAGAAAGCAAACATAAATAATCTGGCAAAATGCAACAATAACAATAAAATAGAAGTAATTTAGAAAATATCAGTAATAACTATGAGATAAAATGATTGCTAATAAGAAGTATTTCACCATTTATTTATTTATTTTACAACGCTGTTCATAAATAAATAAAAAACAAGATTTAAAAAGAAAAAAAAATGTATAAAGTGATTGCTATATCTAAGAATAAATTAAAGATCTAAGAATAAATTAAAAATCTAAGAATAAATTAAAGTTAAGAATCAGCAACATTTTCATGACAAAAATTCTAGCATAAAAATATAAAATCAAAATAAGGCATAAGAGTTATATAATTAAAATGTTAGAAAATATAAAAAAAATTTAATGAAAGAATGATTAAAGAAAGTCTATATACTGATAAATAAAGACCTTTACTAAAAACAAGAGTGAGGGGGGGGGGTTGATTCTCATTTTTAGAAGTTAATTGATTAAAGTATTTTTTTAAAAAATAGGCATTATTTTTAATTTTTTTTTAGATTACAATTCAGTAAGTATTATCAGAATTTTAATTTAAGGACAGGATTAATAAGATAACAACCTTATCTTTTACAAATGTATATATAGATTTATTAAAATATTTTTTAGAATTAATTAAAAATGGTTTTTTTTTGTTTGAAAACTAATTAGAAAATTTTAAAGAATTTTTTTTTACAGGAAATGGTAATTCCTTAAATGAGAAGAAAAATGTTGAGGGTGGGGGGAGAAGATAATTTTAATTAAAATGAGATTAAAAAGATAAGTCGTTTTTGAAAAGATAAATTGAAGTAGTTAACTAATTACGACAAAGATTTTGTTTTAAATCTCATCAAACCATGACATTTCACTTCCAATATAATTACAAATATTATTATTATTATTATTATTTTCTCCATATAATTCAGTTTATACCTTATTAATTTAATATCTGAAAAATAACAACCAAATAAGCTCTATCACACCTAAAATCGTGTACCTTCCATTATATAATATTCACAATAAATGATAGCAATGGTAATTTTTAACTTTATTAGCACAGATATCTATTTCTTTTACTGCTTTATTTAATTCTCATTGTAGTTCTTATCATTACTTTGTTAAGCCTGAATCATATTTATTATCTTCATTTAGTTCATGTAATTTGTATACATTTTGTTTAAATTACAAATCTCAAATTTGTAAGTTGAAAGTATTCTTTGAAATGCTAATAGTATGATTTATATAAGAGATGAATCTTTTCACACTATCTTAAATAATATATAACATTTTATAATATTAATATTTTGTACTTATTTTAAATCCTTGAAAATGATCACATTAAATATTTGAAACATCAAGATGTTTTTTTTGATTAAAGATTTTGTAAACATCTTCATGCTCACCATGATAAATTGTTCATCTACTATAATCATACTATTATTTGGAGTTAATGGGCAAAGATGATCTGATGTTACATAATAATGATTATATATGTTTGGCTTTGACCAATCAACCAACCATCTTCAGCATCCTCATACTAACTAGATTGCTATAAAAATGACAAATAACCATTTGCAATAGCAGTAGCTTGGACAGATCTGCTATTGTTTTTATTTTACCTGCAGAACTGGACTTATTGGTTGCTGCAACTCAATACACCTTGGCTGTAATTTAACTTCATTTATATAACAATGATTCATTTACACCCCCCCCACATATATATATATAATTTAAACTCTAAGCACATCCACTGTGATGTTGTTATAATAGCTCTATGATGTTTTGTTGAGTATTGAGGATATTCTCAAACCAAAACACAAGATAGAGACTTTTGAAAAAATAAAAGCAGCCATCTTATCTTTTGTACATAAACTCAATTATATAGGCCAATCTAAAGCATCTTCATTTTTAAAACAGGAAGATGTTTCTTTATTCATTTCACATCCATTAATTTCTTTATATAGGAATTAGCAGATCTGGCAACTTCAGCTGAAAAATGAACAGAACTATTATATTGAAGAAATAATAAAACAACAGCAGAAAGAACTTGTAAACAATAATTATGCATATAATATTCAGATTATGTTTAGCATGAAGAAGTCTCAATCTTTAGCAGAATCATAAAATTTTGTATGCAACTAAATATCATGATACACTTCTTATTGTCTTATGCAGTTTCATATGGTGTATGACTTCTGTGTTGTATGTACAAAGGGAAGTGCAAAAAGTGTCTTAATTAAAAAAATTGCTGATGTACTTAGATATCATGTTGAAACAATTATGCTATATCTGGATATGACCTCAAGATATTTTTTACAGCAACTGTATTACCAAATGATGAACTCTTTAGCAAAAATTTCCATTAGCATCTGTATCTTTAAATGGTAGTTTAACTGTATTGGGTGGCATTCACAGGATAAATCCTGAAGCATTTTCTATAATCAATAGGTTAATGCATGACAGGGAGCTTCAGTTATATGATGGTAGTAAGTTGATATGGTATGACTGGTTTGGTGAACTTAAGACTTTTTGGTTTGACTTATGAAGAAATGAATGCACTATCAATTTTTAAAATCCATCATTTAGGATTGTTGGAATAGCAGAGCCACATACTATAGGTCAAAGTACTGGTAATTGGTTAACTTTAGAACTTTTAATAATGTTTCTTTTTTATCATCACAAGAGACTTCTAACTGTGAAGAAAGAAATTAAAAGAATTAAAAAAATGGTTCATACAGCATCTGATTTCATGCAGTCTTTATTACATCTTACTTGTAAATTTCACCAGACTTTTGATTCAACTTTAAATTTGATTACATCATCCTTATCAACAAGGCAAATTGTTGAGAATTTCCAAACAGGTCTTTCAGTATCCTGAAGAAAGTTTTTACGATGCGCAAAGCCTATTTAACAAGATTTTTATCACAATTAACGTGTGCATCTTTGAATAAACAATTGAATGAAATTGGTATTTTGAAACCAAATATACAGAAGACAACATTAAAAGATAATATTTGTGAAAGAAAAAAATTAAAAATTGGTCATACAGTGGTAGATATTTTTGATACACAAAGTCCAATGAAGAGTTTTGATGTTCTTTTCTAAGAAAATGTGCAACATTTATCAATTATGAAAGACATGTTGAAATATTTTATATTGCACTAATGTTTGCTTCTTATTGATAGTCAAGAAATTGCTAAAAATAAAATTGTAGATCATATTTTTTCCCTTATTAAATAGATCTAGAGAATATATTCAACTTCATTGAGATACAACAGTACAATCTTTAATTTTACAGCCTAATTTCAAAGAAGGAGTTATGGTATATGAAGATTCACCATTGATACATCCTGTTAAACATGGCCATATTTTGATAATTGATGAAGCAGCTTAAGCCCTAACAAATGTTCCTTGTATTTTGAAAGCACTGGTTGATTCTGGACTAATGATTTTTTCTGATGGTTGAAAAATTGTTTGAAGCAAAGGAGATATTTTCTTTTAGTATGTGCTTGATGATTCTAATATAGATTTAGAATTTGTATTTTTGTATTGGACTATTTCTATCATCTAATATGCATAGTGAATGTCTTTAGAAAAATTTAACTTTATTTAAATACTCCAAATACATTCAACTGTTAGTAATAGCACATCAAACAGGTTAATATATGCTTAATTTTCGAGAGGTATTATTCTCTCCTCTTCTTCAGGTGTTTCTGGCCTGACCAGTGATAGTACTAGCATGGGATTCGAAGCTGAATCCTTAGATTCTTGATTATTGAATTTTAAGATAATGCTCTAACCAACTGAGCCATCCTGTTACCTTAAAATTCAATAATCAAGAATCTAAGGATCCAGGTTCAAATCCCATGCTAGTACTGTCACTGGTCAGGCCAGCAACACCTGAAGAAGAGGGGAGAATAATACAACTTGAAACATTGTGCACATACTAACCTGTTTGATGTGTTATTACTAACAGTTGAATGTATTTGAAATATTTAAATAAAGTTCAATTTTTCTAAACACATTTAATATGCATATTAGATGATGGAAATAGTTCAATATAAAAATACAACTAGAACACCACCATCACAAGCCTTCAAGAAAACACTACATTTAGAAATGTTTATACTTCAGCAATATGGTTCAGATGATCCTGAAGATATTCTTACTAAATTGATGAAAGTATTTGGTGAATTAATAACCATGGCAGATCAACATTATATTTGATATCCTTATTCCACATGGGAATTTGTAAATATCAGCAAACATCTTCAGAAATTTCATGATGAAGGTTTGGCTAATGTTGTGAGAAATGTTTTTGATTTTGTTTTTCTTGATTTTTGATGTCTCATAGGTAGTTCTGTTTTAATTATACACATAGCATATTAATTAATAATAAAGCAATTTTTATATCTATAATATTGTGAAAGAAATTATTCTTCACACGTGTTAGAATTAACATGGACCACTTATGGTTTTAAAACAGTTGTTGATGGGAGACAATGCTTCTCAATTCTAGCACACATGCGAAAAATAATTTCTTCATAAGACTCATTAAAATGGTTTCTATGCTCCATATTTTTGAGTAATGACTGTCCTTCAACATACTGATCAATTCAAAAGTTGCTAGAAATATTTTTATAATAAGAATTAAATCCTGTCATTCCAAATATTTCATAAGTTTATGCTTTTAGGAACAGTAATTCATTACTTTATTGCTGAACCATCTATTATAGGCTTGAAGGATCAATGGACATGAGATGATCATGTTATAGTGCTTACACTCCAGTGTTTCTAGATTACAGTTTTCTTTAAAGAGAAACTTTGAACCTAATGCACCCATATATATGGAAGCCATCTTTAATTCTTTTTTTAATACCAATTTAACTCTGTAAAATTAAAAAACAAGCTAAGGTTTTGAACCCAAGCCAACTTATATATATATAACCCTAAGTTGTTAACCCTATATTTTAGAGACCTCAGTTTTATGTTAACTATAGATATTTTTCATCCATTATCTAAGATATATATCTCTTATAGTTTATAATTTCAGAGGTTTGTTGATATGTTAATTTACATTTTTATCCATATTATTTTATGGAATGTGTTTTCCAATATTATGATACTTCTGTAGCAGTGTGAATAATAGCAAGGGTTTATTTTTCACGATAGAATTATACATTTAACAGATGTCTGCAATTATATCTTCATATTGGAAAATTATCATTTCAAAACATTTTTGTATTTTTAGAGCGAAGATCTTTCCAAGTTTAATATTCGTGATCCTCAATTTCTTCATTTTCTCCAGCAAAGTTTCTTACTCATTGAACTATGTTTTATGTGGCCTCTTTTTTCAGACCTTATTAAATTTTTGGGATTTGAGATAATCATACATTATCATTTCTTTTAGTTTATATGCCCAGTTTCATTTTGGCATCTACATTTTTTTAATGCTGCCAGTATTAGCTGTTTGTTTTCTGACACATAAAGTTTGAATCTCAATATTAATTCTACTACATATTTCCATAATAAGCCAATAAACATCACATGATCACCAGGGCTCTCAGATCCAAGGCTCCTCACTGACGAAGGCCACAAGCCAGAAACTAGTCTGGGGATATTGGATGAGTAGGCACTAGATGGGGATTTTATGCACAAGTCGTCCAGCATCCATTGATTACTCAGGCTTGCACTGAGTGGCAATACGTATAGAGAGTTTTGCCTGTTTTAATATTTTCATAATTTATTGAATGATTTGTAGCCTTTATATTATTTTTTGATTAAATGCTCAAGATTCAGAATATATATATTTAAAAAAATCTTCCTTTTCTATTACATATTCAATCTATTTCTAATACAATTATCTTATCCAAATTTAATTCTACTATTATTTATTATATTTATATTTGCATTTGATGGTAATATTTGCAGCTACATTTAATACATTACTATCCATTTTTATTTTTTTTAAAAAGTTATTGTTACTTATTTTAATTTTAATATTTATCTTTATGACAGCTCTTTTATATAAATTCAATTTGTCCACTTATTTTAAAAACTTTTTAGCAAATTTTTTTTTATTATACATATACATACAATCTGACATTTCAACTGTTTTGCAATCTTCTTTAGAGTTATAATATAATGACAAATAAAATAAATAACTATATAAATAATACAATAAAAAACAAATTAAAAATATAAACAAAATTTAAAAAATAAAGAAAAATAACAAAACATAATAAAATTAAAATAAGTTAAATGTGATAAAAATGGAATTAAACATCAGATTTTGTATTTATATAAAACATTACAGCAAAATAAAGGAAGTGGTAGATTTAGTTACATTTGTGACCAGATCTGTTTCATGCTGGGGTGCAATGCACTAAAGAGACACACTGAGCTGGTGGCTCAAATGATTCACTTTTATTATTCAGATTTTTTTGGGAAGAGCAGCAACATAATTTTATCTCTGAGTGGTACAAACCCACTGAATGGACCTGTTAATGACAGCTCTTTTCTGAAGCATTTTCCGCAAAATCAAATGACATATATTATCTATTAATTTTTACTACTTTTAATTTCCATTTTAATATATATTATAAAACTGCTGTAAAAAGATGTAGAGAGATTGAATCACTCTGTATACAATCATTTAAATTCGTAACATAGTAATTGCATTTTGATAAACTTCGTTCAAAATTTGATAACATTCCATGTCAATGCCTTGATGTTGCAAAGCTTAAATAATTGTAGCCAAAATGATTGTAGGGTGAAATGCCATTTCATTTTCTATAATAGTCTACAAAACATCTCATTTGGGTCTTTGTATGTTTCTTTAAGAACTTGGATGTGATTTACTTAACTATAAGTAACTTTTTAATCAATTTTTTTAAAATTGGGTTAAATTCAAAATTCTCTGTAAGTAATTTATAATGATCTTGGTAAGTATCTTTTTATAAAATTTGAAATTAAAGTAAATTAAGTCTACTTCATAAATAAATATTTCTAATAACTTTTGAAATATTTAGTACTCCTCAAAAATGGTGCAGTCTAATAACTGCACCATGTGGTCTTAGTTTTTTCACAATTTATACTTTCATAGGTTTCCTAAAGAACATTTTCATAGTTTGTTCACATTCAGCATCTTTATTTTTGTCACTGGAATTTTGGCAAAATGATGAAAGTTTGGACAGAACAGCATATCCTGCTGAAAAGCACATATGATACTTTACATTTCTTATATTATTAATTTTATATTAATAAGTTGACTTAATACAAAAAATAATAAATAAGTTGGAAATATTATAATTAATTTTTCCATAAGTTTATCTTTTTTAAAATAACCTTAAAAATGTAAATATTAAATACAACTGCTTGTTAGCCATTTTATTTTTTAACATTTATTATATGCCCCTGATACTGTATATTTAAAAAAATCATCTGCTAATCTTGGTAAACTGACTAACACACAGATATCATTTAGTAAACAATGAGCATTGCCAATTGCTTAACAAGCTTTGTGATAAATGCTTAGCCAGAGAAAGTACTTAAAATATCTCTGTCAGGACCCCTCCCCAACCTCGGACCATGGTTTTGTGAATGCCAAAGCATGAAACCATGGTCAGAGGTTAGGGGGGTTTCCTGACAGAGATATTTTAAGTGCTTTCTCTGCCTAAGCATTTATCACAAAGCTTGTTGAGCAAATGGCAATGCTCATTGTTTATATCTTACAACCTTAAGAGAGTTGGGTCATGTGATCTATGACTCTTATTTTGACTAAATATCATTTAGCTCTTAATTCACTTTTTTATAGAGATCATTTTTAATTAATATATTATAAAATTTCATAGAACTTTGATATTATTTACCCATATATATTAATATATAATAACCTTATTAAAATTATTGTTAATGCAAATTTAATAAATTTAAATTACTACTAGTATTATACACATAGTAATTATAGAATTTGCATATAAAACATACCTTTGGTTTCTACAAGTGTATTCTTTTTTGAAACATTTTATTTTATTAAGGTTACTTTTTGTAGTAACAGAAACTATGCTTTCATAAATAAAGTTTACAACTCTATGTATGTAGTATCTTTAATAACTTAAATTAAGGTTTATAAAAATAAAGATAATGATTGTAATTGCTACCTGGCTAAAATATAATAAAAATGTTCTTATTGATTATAAAAAGCGTCATGTTTTATAATTTTGTGTGTTTATAACATTAATACTTTCAAACAAAACAACAAAAAACTCTTTATATAGAAATATTGTTACTTCAGTTATGATTAAGGTTTGGCACACTTTATGAAAGACATTTCATTACATCTTAATCTGTGAACTTGTATTGACAAAGTTCATACTTTGAATGTTTGTAACATCTATGATATCATGTTATATATAGAGCTCGCAAAACAACATTTGTAAACACAAGCTTATTAAATTGTCATGTGACATCTGACTTGATTTTTTTTGTAATGTCATCTATAATATCTTATTTCACAATGAGCTTACTGTCGCTTTGGTACCTTGTGTATATATATAAACAATGGGCTGCAAAATTGAGGCTATTGTTTATTTAAATGGGAATTGTGGCTGAAACTATAGCTATGGGGCATTTTATATATATATATAAATATTACTGCATTGGAATCGTAAAACCAAATGTCATAAAAATTTATTATATAAAATTGACCAGTTGCACCATCAATGATGTAAACTCTTTGGATCACAATGCTTCAAGGGGTCCCAGAAGAATTGTTGAGGGTTATGAAAATTTTGAAAAGTTCTCATGTTGGGTAATAAATTTGTAATTGAAAAAAAAAATAAAGACTTAAACACTATTAAAAAATACATGAAAACTGCTCAATTCATTATTATGTGACTGAACACTTATGTGTTTAAACACTTCTTTCTTTATATTCCAATCCACTTTGTATAGAGACTCTAGTAGTTTGCTTATATCATCATCATCAGTTTCAATAATTATTAATCCACTGCAGGAGGATTTTTCCAAGTTAAATCCATCTTTTCCAATCTCTAGTCTCTCACTTCAACCATCCATTTCACATATCTCTTTCTAGGTCTTTTATATATTTATAATTATATTCACAAAATATTCATGAATTATTTCTTTTTTGATAAAAATATGTTTAGATTCAGATTTCATTAATTTTTTTCTATATATGGGAATATAAATAAAAACCTAATACTGTAAAATAGGAAGTTAATAAACATCACATGATCACTATTTTTTATGCTTGCTCTTAACTTATTAAAACTGTTATTATAGTGTTTTCAATTTAAGTCTCATAGTTTTGTAGTTAAGTAGAGATAAAGGATGGCTGCTGGAGGGTTGCATTAAATCCTAAGATCTAGCTGCAGTGCTCTCAGATACAAAGCTCCTCACTGACAAGGACTACAAGCCAAAAACAAGTCTGGGGATATTGGATGAATAGACACTAGATGGGAATTTTAGGCACAAACCTTTTGGCATTCATTGATTATTCTGGCTTGCACTGAGTGGCAATGCATATAGAGAGTTTTGCCTGTTTTAAAATAGGAAGTTGACATTGACTGAAAAAAAAAGTCTTTTACAGCATCATAGCTGATTTTTATTTTTTGCCATTTTTAAAATAACAAAACATAATTTTATTGCTGTGTGATTTTTTAACAAAAATTAATTTTAATTAAAGAAATGGGATTTAAATAATTTTATTTCAATCCAAATACATTTCTATTGCTATGGGCAAAAACTGAAACCTAATATTCTGATTATATATTTCAATTTATTATTTCATTTTTCTATATTTGCAAAGTTGAAATCTAATTTTTAAAAATATTTTTTATTTTTAAATTTATACTTTTAATAAATAATTTTAAAATTGGGAAAATATAATGGAAAAAAAAAGGTTTACTTATTAAAACAAAAAATCGGAAATGTAATCCAAAAGGCCACTAGGAATGGTAGGAAAAAAGTCCAATAGAAAAGGATTGAAATAGTGAGTTTGAAAAATAATTAATCTGTCTACAATTCATTAAATAGGGAAGGTCCACTATACAGGAAAAATTAGAAATAATTGTTTTTATTGCTTAGCATAGTGGACCTTCCCTTTTTATTGAATTACAAAGAATAAAGAAAGAATATTGAGTTATACTATGTCTACAATATATTGCCTGCCACAAAATATACTAAAGAAATAAAAAAAATCAAAAGATTATGTTAAACAAAGAAGCAATAAAAAATGTCATACACAAAATTGGCAAGATATCTAACTTGTAACTATATTTGAGAGCTCTGACAATGCCTCTACAATGTGTATAAACTATAAGTATAAACTGCAGATGAGAATTCAAATTTTATGCAGTGTAAAATATGTATATTGTAAAAGATCTTTTTTTCTATAAATATTTTTATTTTGAATATTTTTCTTGCAATTTTTAATACTCAATGTCTTTACATCATTGTGTAAAAATGCACACTTCAGCATGACTTTATTTGAGATTAAAACAGTGACAAATTATTTTAGCTACTATTTTTTGTTGGAATAATTTGTTGAGAAATGTGACATGAGTATTCAGGCATTTTGCTGACACATATATGTATATATTTGCCTGTAATATTCATTTAACTTTACATAAATTTGATTTCAATTTTGAAAATTGGATGTAATAATCCCCACATCTCGTTATTGGCAGGAAGTAAATATAATAGCATATGTGATTATCCATATATTTGCTACTAATTTATGGGGTAACGTGACATATCTGTTTAGATCTTTCAACTATTAATAATGCCCTGCACAATTTAGCACAACAGTAGAGTGATCAAAAGGATTGATTCTAGCATCCACAGGTCTGGTGCTCAAATTTCTTATGAACTCCTGAACAATAAAGTCTTTAGAGCTTTAGCTATTAATAATGATATATTTATTTAACTTGTTTTATAGCAAATAATTTTTGTTATACTGCTAATTTCTGTTATTTAATATTAAACACTTATAAAATTATAGTTATGGTATCAATTATAATCTTTATTTTTTAAAATATATATTCTATGCAAGTCATATATTCTTTATATGTGCACAAGGGTCTAGTTGTCATAATCTAAGAATTAATGTCCAGGGGAGATGAATGACAAATAATATTGTATGCATATCAAGGAATAGTGAAGACAATTATGAGATCTTACAGTGAAGTTATAGAAGTCAAACTGCATAAATCTAACTTTCCAAGCATAGGGTATCTGAATTATATCCCAGGAAAATATGGAGACCTGGTTTCTCCACACCACTATTTTATATGTACATGAGTACTGATCTCAATGAATATACTGTCTTGTAAATTGGTGGTTCACTACAAAGCTTTGAAACTAAATCAATAAAGTGCTTAATTTTTTTTTTTATACCGACACAATATATAAAAAATTTCACAGATTTTTATAGATTTAAATGAGTGAAATTCTTTATGGTTTTTTTTTTTTACAAATAATTTTACAATCATGATGTAATGAATCAATATACCAATTGAAAGTAGGCAATTGCTTGCTGAAATTATAGGTAAAAATCAAAAATGAATTCATTTTTTATCTTTTTATCCAAGTCAAGCTTATAGACAATAATATTTTGTATACACAATATTTAAAGTGTTTCACAGTTCATTGATTGCCTAATAAATATAATTTCTAGTGATTTTTTGTAGTAATTAAATTATTTATTTTACTAAATATAATTTGGTTAATAAAAATTGTAGGCTAATTCTTGTATACTATATATTTAACACATTATCTATCTATCTATCTATCTATCTATCTATCTATCTATCTATCTATCTATCTATCTATCTATCTATCTATCTATCTATCTATCTATCTATCTATCTATCTATCTATCTATCTATCTATCTATCTATCTATCTATCTATCTATCTATCTATCTATCTATCTATCTATCTATCTATCTATCTATCTATCTATCTATCTATCTATCTATCTATCTATCTATCTATCTATCTATCTATCTATCTATCTATCTATCTATCCATCCATCCATCCATCCATCCATCCATCCATCCATCCATCTATCTATCTATCTATCTATCTATCTATCTATCTATCTATCTATCTATCTATCTATCTACAAAGCTATATATCTATCTAGTCATTTATCTAGCTATCTGTCTATCTATATATCTATCTTTTTATCTATCTTTCCATCTGTCTGGCTATCCACCCATCTATCTCTCTGTCTATATATATATATTTATCTAACTGTATATCCATCCATCTATCCATTCATTCTTTTATCCATCTAGCTATCTTCCTATATCTATTTGTCTGTCTATCTCTTTATCTTCCCATTTGTCTATCCACATCTATCCAGATATTCATCCATCCACCCATCTATCTATCCATCTATCTATCTTCCTATATCTATTTGTCTGTCTATCTCTTTATCTTCCCATTTGTCTATCCACATCTATCCAGATATTCATCCATCCACCCATCTATCCATCTATCTATCCATACATCCACCCATCCATCTAATTAAACATACATGTTAGTTTATAAATAGAACAAACATAATGTAAAATATTAACAGACAAACACACTTTCAGTGCTATCCAACTAAATTCATGGAAGTTAATTGATAAGAAAAAAAAAACACTGATTAATGGTCATAATCTTACAACATGCTCAATTTTCAGTTACTGGGCTGATTCAATGTGTTATCAGAATTATCAATGTGTCAGGCTTCCTTAATTTATATTTTCCTATCATTTGATTTATTATATACAATGTTAATTTTCTTAAAGCAACAATCACATCGAGATTCTTTCTTATGACAAAAGAATAAAGAATTATTTTATGTTGAGGATTATATATATTTTTTACATTGACAAATGTGTTGCCTGAGAAGTGCAGATAAATGCCATCTCATCTATTATTTCTCTACGAGATATTAAGGCCATTGTTCTGTAATTTGAAGTCTGCTTCATTTTCTCACTATACATACAAATTAACCTATATTTTTATCATCTTTACTTATATATCTTAATATCTGAAAGCTTCATTAACATTGTAGCTTTAAAGGTATATAGATGAGAATAAACTGGGTCAAAAATGGAAAACTAATGGTATTGTACTACTGATGATGATCATAATTATTTGATCATCATCAGCAATAGCACTTATAATAAGTATGGTCATTTCCACTCAAAAAGAAAAGAAATGCAATAATTCAATATATTCAATCTAATAATGATGATGATGATGATGATAATAGTTATTTAATTTATTTAGAAATCTTCCATATAGTTTGAAATATAGAAACCATAAATAAATTTACATACAATACAATTTAATGGTCTATTTTTCTGTTTATTTGATATATTAATTCTATTATAGACTTTTTTTTATTGAAAATACTTCAAGACTTTCTCTAATTGTAACTCTACATTATATTCTATTCTGAAACATTTCTTTTCAAGGAAAATTATCAACACTGATCTTCTTTAGAATGTCTTTGAGATAATCCTTATAATGGAAACAAAATCTGCTTTTTCTATGAAAACCTTGTTAATGTTAACCATAGAATATTTGTTAGAAAGATATATAGTGATCCATTTATCCAAACCACTTCAAACACTTTTTAGAAAAACTCTTTATTTGTACGTTTTTTAAAGATATTAAAGTGAACTGGCTCTGAAGAAGACTGCAGGAAAGTTGAAACGTAAGGTGTATGTATATATGTACAAATAAAGAATTTTGCTAAAAAGTGTTCGAAGTGTTTTGGTTAAATTGTATTTATAGGATATTACAGTGAAATAAAGTGTGATTTTGGTAATATGTATGTATAGTGATCATTTGTTTCACACATTCCATCCAATAAAGATGTGATTTGTAATAGTAGATTCTATGGAATCACGCTGCAAGTTGATGAACACAGATATTGATTGATCTTTGCCATTGTATTTTTAAAATGTTTATCCAACATCCTTAAATGAACTTTTTTCTATTAGTTTCGTTAATCAATAGGAGTCCAAGTCTCATTTCATAATGTAAATGAAGTATATACAGCTAATGTGGTTGCAGGGATTAATTCACTGTGATGAAATACCCTGCCATTGGAGTATGTGCTAAACAACATCTAAGTCCATCTCTCTAATTAAAAAATCAATTAAGATTCTTAAAATTGGCTTTCATTCAAGTTGATATCAAGCTCAAAGTTGAATATTTCTCCCCATTACTGGCACTCTTTGAATATTAAATTTTAAATCAAAGTCTTTATGTGCCTTTCAAAATAGCAAGTGCTTCCTAGAGATCATCTTTTGAACAGGAGACAATAGCACAATCACCAGCATACTATAAATTCATAGCTGAGAAGGTGAAATTCATGTTATTGCTTTTAATCAATTCCAAATCAAAATTCGATCATTGAACCTGTATTGCATTTTGATTCATGATTCATTAAGCCAGCTGTAATCCAAAGACTACTGATGTAAAAATTAAAACAAAATTGCAATTTTTAACATTTAGGTTTCATTTGATATGCTTCTGATTTTTTCATGTAATAATAACACTTTCTCTCATTCTACTGTGTAAAAGCTCTCTCATATGAGAAAATCAGTAGTGGAAAATCAATTAATTAATTTCTCTAATTAACTGAATTAAAATCAAATTAAGAAGAGCAATATATACATATCATTTGTTGCTGACTGTTTTCTTGCATTTGCTTGGCAAAAAAACTGGTGCTTATAGAGCTTTTTGATTCTCTCAAATCTTATTGAATCTCGGGTAATCTGTTATCTATGATTGGAAGCTACCCATTCAATAGCATCATTGAAATACTTTGACACATAGGCCATGATAATTGCTGCAACCATGTTTATCCTCATTAATTTTAAAAATTGGAACAATAAAAGCATTCTTAAAATCAGGCAGCATAATTATCATATTTTCATAAAATTTCCAGTATTTTTGAAACTAATATATCATTACCATATTTTAAAATCGCTCGACATCTTATCAGGTCATGCAGTCTTTATTTTTATGATTATAAAGCAACATTTTAACTTCAGTAGTTGGATACATTAGTCATCATCTCAGTTCTTCTATCATTCAAAAGATTATCAAAATATTCTTTCCATCTATTCAAATTATCATTATTAAGATGTAAAAGAATGCTATTGATAAATTCAATAGGATTGCAATACCATTTTCCATATATATGTTATCTTCAATGAATCAAAAAAAAAGATTATGATGATTATGATCGGAGAATGTCTACTTTCTTTGCAGTTTTATTTTTCCCAATCACTTTTTAAGCCTTCTTGTCAATCATTGAAGCCTTTATATCAGTGGTCCCCAATCTTTTTGCACTTAAGAGCACATTCTATAATACCGGCCAGATGATGGGCACCATTTATTTTTTTCAATGTAAATTTATAGTTGGATATTGTTAATGATAGATCCTTTTATGCTGTAAAAGTATAGTATGACCTACAATTTGATTACAATATAGTACAATAATTTATAAGAAATCTTAAAAATTAAATTTATTTGTATCAGATAAATAATTTTTTATTGTGTTCGGATAGTAGCGGGCACACGTAAAATCGTCTGCGGGTGCCATGGTGCCCACGGGCAAAGGGTTGGTAACCCCTGCTTTATATTATGTAGATCTACATTCAATTTAATATTCTGCCAAGCAGAAAATACTTTATATTTTCTTTCAATTAAATCATTAATAATAATATCATTTCCAATCATAATTTTTCTTTTTAGTGAATCCAAAATTAAAATTACTTGTATTCATAATATACTCTTTAAGAGATTTTCACGCCTCAATAACATAATGTTGAAAGTCCAAATCGGCAATTTTAATGTTTAATTGCTATTGAAATTTAACAAGAAATAATACGTGCTTCTAAAAAATAAATATCAAGTTTTTGTGGATAAAACTTGAATAGGATTTATTTTTTAATGCAGCTATCCTTTTGACCCGAGACTCACTAATTCAATAATGTGACCTTGTAAGTGCTCATGAACTTGATCCTAACTATGATGTAATCTATTAAATGCCACTGGTTTCATTTTTCTTTACAGTTAATTTTCTATGTAAAGAAAGTGTTTGTGATAGACAATCCATGTTTTGTGCAAAAATTCAATAATAGCTGATCATTTGAATTTTCAGCATCAATACCATTATTTTCAACAACTTTTGACTGAAGTCTATTGTTCTTTACCAGCATATACATTTAGACTTTATGAAGAAAAATTTGACTTTTCATCTGATGAAGTTTTCTTTCTCTTAATCCTCTGCATATGCATTAGCTAAGTGCGATTGAAACTTTAATATTGTTGGCTTTTAATTGATACATCAAAATAGAATGGACTAAATTAGGTTTTACAACAAATTCAGTAACATGTACTCTTCTTTTACAGGTTGATTTACCATTTAAAAAAACTTGTAGTGATCTATCTGTTCTAATTAAACTTCTTTCCTCTAGAGGGCAAATTTCACTAAGAGACACTACATCAATCTTAAATCATAGATTATTGTTTTCAGTACTTTTGTGCTTTCAGCTTTTCAGGAGTTCTTATATATATATAGAGAAAAAAAAGTAGATTTATAATATTTATTTTTAGTGTTTTTATTACTCCTGTTTTAACACAGCTACTAAAAATATTTTTATTTATATCTCTTTAAGAATAATCCACTGTGAGACAGTCCATTATTTTTAGACCACCTTCATTTAGATTCCTTCCATTTTCTTGATGGGCAGGGGATCCTGAAATAGGGCTGCCTAAATGTTGAATCTTTACCAAGCTAAAACTAGGGTTCATATCTTGTTCCAACCCAACTCAAATTGTATTTCCTCAAGCAAAGTTCACAGTGATTGTCTGTTAGCTAAACTTATCATTGTCTTTGTTTTTTTAATTATTGACAATTATAGCTAAAAAGGAATTGAAAAGGGGAATACAAGTGTGAGTAATTAATGAATGAAATATAACTGCACAAATACATAAGGCCATGGTAAGAGTTAATCCAGAGAGATGACAAATAACACGAGACTTATAATGATGAGACTCTACGTTAACTCAAATGTCTGAAGTTAGTAAGGAAAAGAGGCAGACAGAAAAAACTATTTCTATCAGTATCAGTATTTAGCTGTTCATAAACTAAAATCTTATTCCACAGAAGCAGTAAGAAGTATTCATGGTCAGACACTATATTGGTTATTCATAACTAATCCTTATATTTGAAACTCTTTGCTTTTTCTGCCACATTTGGATTTCCCTATCAGTAGTTGAGCACAAAATTGAATATTGTTTAGTCGTAGAATTCCAATTCTTATTTACGCATTCTGTCTTCAGTCAGAGAATTTAATATACAAATTCTTACAATACTTAAATCTAAGCCTTTTGTCAAAGACTGGTTTTAGTCAATAAACTTGTTTTTTAGAAAAATCACTTCTTTTATATAAAGTATCACATGATCATCATTTCTTATGCTTACACAAGCTGTTTATACAGAGGCTAAACTTTCCATACAGTAGCGCCACCAGTGCAAGCCAGAGTAATCAATGGATGCAAGAAGATTTGAGTAGGCATTAGATAGGGATTTTATGCACAAACCTTCTTGAATCTATTGATTACTCTGCTTTGCACTGGTGGCGCTACTGTATGGAGAGTTTAGTCTCTGTGTAAGTATCTAGCATGATGTTACCTTTTTAAAGTGTAATTTAAACATGCATTCACACACATAGAGTATATATCGGTAGTTTTGAAATGACATCATTTTGTGAATCTTAATATTGTAAGGATCATTATATGAAGTAGTATAAAATTGAGATACTAGAACAAAATAAACTGAAGGATAAAAAGTAAACAATTATCACCTTTCCTATTGATTCTAGTTTACCATTAGGCAAAACTATATATTTTTCTGTTGTAAATTTTGAACCACGTATTTAAACAAAAAGAAAAAAGAAACCAACTTTTCCCTTTGTAATATATATTACATACGTGGTATTTGCGCTGGCCATAATTAGAAATGTATGATTAAATTTATCACAAATTATTTTTTCTACGGAAATATCGAAAGCAATAATTTCGATTATTAATATTGCAAACTGTTTTAAATTCTTATAGTTTAGCCTATTCATCGCAAAAGAAAAAAGAAAGAGGGATTGAGCGCGTGTGTGTGTATACATAAAGATACACACCTATGCAGATGTACTTCACATAAATTGTTGTATGAAAACATCTGCAGATTAAAATAACTATACTCGTGATATCCAGTAATTATTTGCTATTGATATTTTTTTTCTTTTAAAAATAAAAACAACATGGGAATAAAATATTGTGTTTATTAATTCCAGTGTGAATTTTTTATCTTCTTAGGGATACTTTGCCTCATTTAATTCCATCAAACTGTCCGTTAATTATTTAAATTGTGATGTTTTAAAGCCTCCGGCAATTGTTTTCTAATAATTAAGTAATCATAATTACTAACACGAATGTATGTATATATGTAGCTAAAAAGGAAAAGAGGAAGCGTTTTACGTTATATCGTATGCAGGCAAATTCATTATTTTATAGAACAATTATTTATTCATATAAATAGACACACACACATATATAGTTATAATCAATCAAAATATTAATATTGCACTACAATAATATTTCTCCTTCCATCTTGATTTTTACTTTTACAGGCAACTAAGATACGGCTCCCTATATCCTACTTTCACGCCCTATAAATTTTTGATAATCGGTTTACGTTTTATACAACTTTTAAACACGCAATTAATTTTTCAACACGTACACACACATATATGTATACAAGACAAAATAAGGGCTGAAATAAATATTACAGCTAAATTTTTGTATGTGTTGTAAATAAACGCGTGCACACACAAACTTATAAAGTCACAGCTACAAAGTAAAATTTGTAAAAATAATAACCAATGATTAATTTAGGGAATTCAAGCACCGGAAGCACCAGATCTACAGCCGTGATCTAAGGGCCTTGAACTCCGGAATCTTCCATTTTACCATTGCACTAAAATGATATATATAAAGTGGTATTAAAACCTATCAATAAATAATACTCTGTGTATATGAATTGAGGATAGAACACAAAGAAAATCTTCAATTATATAAGATATTGAAGATTTTCAGAAAAAAAAAAAAAAGTTTGCTGCGGAAGTTAAATAAATTTCAGCGAGATGTTAAATAAGCAGATTCTGGAGCCAGCATGCAAACTATTTGTGTTCGATTGGTTTGTATATTCATCAAAAAAGTTAGAATGGCTTAACTCATTTATGCATGATTGTTAATGGTGTTATATATTGATGTGTACAAAAAAAATTAGTGTTATATGTAGATAAATTCTCAAATAGTTGATAAATGGGGATTCTATTGGTGGAACTTCTTCACAGAATAGATGGTATAGCTTTCTGGTAAATTAAAAATGAGGTGGGACTAAGGCAAGGATGCCCCATGTCACCTATTTTGTTTTGGTTGTATTTGAGAGAAATGGAGAGATCAATAGAAATACTAGGAAGAGGGATAGAAATACTATTAATAGGTGGCAAGGGAGTATATACATTGTCAGGTCTTTTATTTGCAGATGATGTCTTTGTGTGTAGACAGAAAGGAGAATATGTTATGCTGCGGACATGTGCAAGGATGGGTAAAGAGATGGGGATTAAATTTAGTGAAGAAAAATCAAAGGTAATGATGATTAGTACTGGGGAAAGAGAAGACAAAGAATTTTTATTGGGGGATATAAAGTTAAATGTGGTGAATAGATATAACTATTTGGGAATCGTCTTAAGTAATAAGAGAAATTGCTGGGATGGGGAGAAAAAATTGATAAATGAAACAAAGAAAAAAAAGGAATTGATAAAGAAATTAACAGAGTCTTCATACAATAAATATGATGTAGCTAGAATTGTAGGGTGGTGGTGGTTATAGCAGAGTTAACATATGGTAACAATGTATTAGTAAAGTGTATTAGATTACTTAGAAAAAGTACAAACAGAAGTAGAAAGACATGCATTAGATGCAAATGTGGTGATGGCAAAGGAGGCAATTCAAGGAGAAATGGGATGGTCAAGTTTTTATATGAGGGATGCAAAAAGCAAAATGAAAATGTTCAGTGGATTGCAGTTTGTGGATAATAAAAGAATAGCCAAAATAGTATTTAATTGGGTAATGAAAAAAGGCAGGCAGCAAGATGGGCGAGAAAAGTAATGTGGTACGCAGAAGATTTGGATAAAGAACTTATGTCAGTACACTTGTACAAAAGATGGGACGATGCATTAATAAAGAATAGGAAGTTGGAGAGATGAAGAACTAGTTTGGAGAATAAAAAGACTTGAAATATATATAGAAGTAAATGGAATATTGGGTATGAGTTAATTTATGATAATAGCAAGGGAATTAGTTTACTGTTTAAGGCTCAAACGGAATCTTTAGCAATAAGGAAATATACACATAAACAGAAAAATGTGGGTGATTTAGTCTGCAAGTTGTGTAAGAAAGGCATAGAAAATATTAGGCATCTGTTAAATGAATGTAAATGCCTGAAAGCAGAAAGGGTACAAATAATAAAGTTGTGGAAGAATAAATATAAACAAAGTGATTATACAGAAAGTGAGTTATTGGTTTTTATCCTGGGTTTGGGAAAAGATAAAGGGGATTTAGATATGAAGGCCATGGGGTTGACAAAGATGTAGTGGAAATGGGATGGAGCAGGGTATGGGAAAACTTAGGGCATAGAATGGAAAGGGAAGGTAAAGTGGCTAACAGGTTTCTCTGGGCATAGTTGCTGAGAGATTCCTGACTCTGCATAAAAAGAAGTCACAATGCATCATATGATACAAGATTTGAAAATCGAAAAAGCTAAAAATAAACCCAAACTATGCTCTAAGGCAACTGTTATAAGTAATGGTTGCAATAATTCATTAAAAGATATGGGAATAAAAACTGTTTAGGAAATAATCTTGAAAATGACCTCATGTAATAGTTGAATTATAAAAACTGAAGCAATCTTTTTATATAGTTAATTACTTATTTATATATTTCCTATTATTGACTAAGTCATCAGTTATCGGAAATCAATAATTGTCTTTATTTATAATTTGAGTATATTCTTTTTGTTATACAAATATAAAGATTCAATAAAACTTATTACATATTTATATATTGGGTTTCTCAGATGCATAATCTGTCTTGTGGGATTAGCATATGTTGGAATATGATTCTCTTACACCATGTTGTATTATAATTATATTTTTGTTTTATGGTCAATGCAGTGATATTTATTTTGACACAGACCTTTATATTCCACCTAAAAATAAATTGGGTAGTTAACTGTTTTGACTACAAAAGAGAAAATTTCAAATACCTGAAAAAATTTTCAAGTTCTATCAAGATTTGAATTCCAGTTCATGGGCATGGTTATCCACAGCATTGTTTATTTATTTAACTCAGTTATCCAGTATTAAGAACACATTATCATCTACCTATTTTTAGTCACAATAGCAAAGTAAGGAAAGATAAATCACAAATCATTCTTACATTTATCTTTATCAATTTAAATATCTTGGTACCTTTTTCAAATATAAAGGTGGTTTTATATGTTGAAAGGCATTATGAACTCCAATGTGTTGCTGCCATTTTTAACAAAATAAACTACAATTTTTAAAATATAAGATTTTTTTATGTTTGTTCTGACTAGAAATGATTGGTTTTAAACAAACTATTATTAACTGCCTGTGTACCCATATGAAATGGTGATCAAGTGATGTTTTGATGATTTAAGTGTATTATACATTTTTACTGCTGATTAAACTTGAAGTTAAGAAGTTATGGATTTTAACATATAAAATTTCAACTTCTTTGATGATAAAGGTAACCATGGATTCAGAACTCATAGAAATATGACCCTACACCAGTGAAGATTACATCATAATTCAATTCATATTTTTGTAATGTAAACAATATACCATATAATAGTTTAGTTTCAATAAGTATATAAATTGTCATCAAATCCCTTTCAACTAGTTAAAAACAGCAACAGGATATTGGAGTCTGTGGTCAACTTCCATATCTAAGTTCATCTTTTTACTTAGAAAACTACTAAGATATTTACATTGCCTCATATTTTCATGTTGATACCCATTCAAATTAAAGTTTCTAAAAAATTTTTTTCCATTATTGACAAATAAAGCATTTAAGTTTAAACAATAACTACTAAATTAAACTTTTACATGTTGTATTCAAAATATTAAATACATTCTGTAGATTGTCTTTTGAATTGACAATCTTAGAGTAATCATCAGAAAATGAAGATGTAAAATCTTTGCTTTTAAATGGTTCAAATTAAAAATACCACCCTTAAATTTGTATTGCATTTTGATTCCTGATTCACAATGCTCTTTATGAAAATCAAAAACAAATTTGTAGCTAATATAGTTCTTTGTTTCCCACCAGATTTTATTTCAGCTGAATTAGATTTTTCCTGTACTGTAATACTTTTTTTCATTACACCATATGGAAGCTGTATAATATATACAAACATTGGTGCACAACTAACTAAACTGAGATAGTGCCACAGACCTATTTAATTAAATCAAATGTTTTTACCAATCATTGAAAGTAATTTGTAAATTATTGCTTTGCTTTTGAAACTTTTTTTGCATTTGTTTGGCAATAGAAGCTACATCTATAAGCTTTTTGATTCTCTAAATCCACGTTGAGTATCTGGTAGCCATTCATCTATGATTGAAAAATTCTTGAAAATGTCTCTGCTATAGAGACAGCAATGATATTCAAAAATATTTTCTGAAACTATTTTAAAAAGTAGAACAATAGAAGCATCTTTAAGATCAAATGGCTTGACTTCATAAGCTGATTTATTCTTTAAAAATTCCAATATTTTGGAAAGCAATATTCACTAAGGCTGTAACCTCAAGAATGTGCACGTAAAAATGTGATAGTAGGGATCTCTACAGGTCTTAACCACAAGCTTATGTTTTGAAAGAAAAGAGGGGAACCCTTTTTTACTTCAACCTACTTTCTATATAAATAGGTGAAGCTGAAGCAGTTAGATCTGAGAGCGTGAAGCTATTCAATACTTCACTGATTTAAGTCCACATTTCTTATTTCACATTAATACTCGCAAAATCTTTCAATTTATAGTGAGTCAATGGAAAGATCTTATAGTTAGAAAGTTGAAGTAAAGAAGGGTTCCCCTCTTTTCTTCCAAAATGTAAGCTTGTGGTTAAGACCTGTAGAGGTCCCTACTATCGCATTTTTATGCACACATTCTTGAAGTTACACCCTTAGTGAATATTGCTTGTGTGGTCAATGTGCATTTAAATAAATTTATAATATTTTGGAAACTAAAATTCCTATCACCATATTTTAAGATTTCTCCAGGTATCTTAATGGAATCTAAAACTTTTCCTTTTTTAAGATTATCAAAAACTGTTTTAACTTCAATAGCATGGATATTTTTGTCCAAACCTGAATGACAAAATGGATATATAATTAAAAATCATCACTCAATTTTTGTATCATTATTCAAAAGGTGATCAAAATATTCCTTCTGCTTGTTCAAAATATCAGTGTGGGTTGTCTGTGCATATATTATCTAGATTGTAAATAAAATGATTTCATAATCCCATAAATGCATACAGATTGTTACTGAATTAATTATCTTAATTTTAACATACTCTAGAAAAAAATCTATGTATTTTAATATTATATTAATATCATTTACTTTCTTTATTACTTTTACAATGCTTCATATATTGACAGTTTCGATTGCCCCAGCAATTTTCTTCAGAACTGTAACAAACACAATACAAATACTTGAATACAAATATACATGAAGATATAATTTTACATTTTATATATGTAAAAATAGAATGTATGTGTGTATATAAAAACATTAAAAGCATAAAGCTAAACTAGTCAATAAATGATCAAAATTATCCCAAATCTAAAACTCAACCAAACTAGCCAAGAAAATAAAATGTATAACATAACCAATGAGTTTGCTGCTACAAGCAGACTTTTCAAGTGTAAAGATCTACAAAACAACATATTTATATTAAACATTACCCACAACTCCATTTACTTTTCATCCACCCTTAATAATAAAAGAATTTTTAAATAAGTTAATTGCTTCAGAATCATAAATTTTTAATAATAAAAGTTCTTTAATTTTTTTTACTTCATTTCTCTCAGAAAAGATGACCTTAGCTTCCTCAAAATTAATTGTGTGGCCTGTATCTTTTTTATGGACATACAAAACAGAATTAAGATATTTATTTCTAACCCTACTCTTATGTACATTTAATCTTCCATTTAAGCTCAAACTACTCTGATCTGTATAAACCTTCTTACAAAAACAAGAGATAATATACACTACACCAGAAATAGTCTTCCTATCAAAAATTTCCTTTATATTATTTAATAAACTATTCAATATAATACCTCTTTTCCAAACAATTTTCTTATTTCCAAACAAATTACTATTTTTATATACAATTTTATTTAATAGTAATATTTGTAATGTTGCAAAGGATAAAGAAAAATATGATTTTATTTCTTTGCCATTTAAATTGCCTTATAGAATTGTATGTACAAATAGTAATTTGTTTGGAAATAAGAAAATTGTTTGGAAAGGGATATTACATTGAATAATTTGTTAAGTAATACAAAGAAAATTTTTGATAGGGAGACTGTTCCTGGTGTAGTGTATATTATCCCTTGTTTTTTTAAGAAGTTTTATATAGATCACAATAGTTTGAGCTTAAATGAAAGAATAAAGGTACATAAAAGTAGGGTTAGAAATAAATATCTTAGTTCTGCTTTGTATGTCCATGAAAATGATACAGGCCACCCTATTAATTTGGAGGAAGCTAAGATTGTTTTTCGTGAGAGTAAAGAAGAATTAAATAATCTTTATTATTAAAAATATATGATTCTGAATTAAAGGTGAATGGGAAGTAAATGGAATTATGGGTAATGTTTAATATAAATATGTTGTTGTTTTCTAGATCTTTACACTTGAGAAATCTGCTTGTAGCAGTGAAACCATTGGCTATGTTGTAGATTTTATTTTCTTAGCTAGTTTAGTTTAGTTTGGGATTTGTAATTTTGATTATATATATAAAATTAAATGTTCATGTATATTTGCATAATGTATTTGTATTATGCTTGTTACAGTTCTGAAGAAGGTTACTGGGGCAATCAAAACCATCAATAGTTGATTGTAATTATATGAAGCATTGTAAAAATAATAAAGAAAATAAATGATATTAATGTTATATGGATTTGGCAATGCAATGAGAAAGATAAAGTTATATCCTAATATTAGTAATTTGAAAGTATAATGAACAGACTATTATGTAACATCCATTTATATGCAAACTATCGGACTCATATAAAAAATCCTGGTCTAAAACAGATTAGCACAAGAGTTGGAAAATTAATGCATGAAAATGTGTGTAGGTGTGCTAAGCAAGCACAAAGAAAACTTGGAGAGAATATGGTCTATTTATTCATAATAATAGATTGTTGACTAAAGTAATATATTGAATTGTCAGAAGCACAATTCTTTTGAAAAACATATATACATATACAACAGTAGCAAGCACGTGTGTAAACATCTGGTAATAAAAACACAAAATGTTGCTCATAATATTATTCTATGTGTGTGAGAAGTGAAACACACAACTAGAAGATTAATAATAAACTATATAGAAGATTACTAATAAACTATATTTCTCATGGAATTCCAAATTATTAATTCCTTATTCAAATTTATTATTAAAACTAAATTTTTTGTTACTAAAGTTACTACATTAGAACAGGCAAAACTCTCCATACAGTAGTGGAGAGTTTTGCCTGTTTTAATAACAGTTATGAGCAAGTGTAACAAATGGTCATCATGTGATGTTTATTGGTTTAAAGATACTAAACTTGCAATGGTCTCCCAACTGTTATCTAATTAATACTTTCAGGACATAGCACATTGTTATTATATAATAGAATATCATCCATAGATCTAATAGGATTTATTTTTCAGACTCATATCTTACTTTCTTTCTATTAGAAAGATACCTAAAGTAATTGTAGTCAATGAATCGTTATATTTCTTTAATAGTTTCAATATATCGATCATTTTTACTTTTTTGCCAGTCATTGAATTTTCACTTTTAAATTTCTATATTAATTAGCAAATTCCATGTTCTATTTATTATTCTTCTGGCAGAAAATGTCACATTTCACCCTTTAATTGAGTCATTAATAATAGTATTATTAAAGAACCAGTCATGATTATTTAAAGAGAATTCAATACTTACATATTAGACCTGCTGCCTGTGTTGTAACAATGGCAGAATTTTCGACCTTTTACCAGTGGATGTTTGTGATGGCCAAATACCATATTAAAAAGTCACAACTGTGGCATTCTGACATTGCAAACACCCTTTCCCCCCACACTGGAGAAAGATAGGCATTCTGTCACCCTAACACATGCAGCAAGTCTAATACATAACTACCGAGAATTTTATGCCTCAGTAACATAGCAATCCTAAAAGTTCAAATTAACAATTTTAGTGTTTAATAGCAGTTGAAATTTAGTAGATATAGTAGATATTTCTAAGACATGGACATCAATTTTCATGAGAATGTGAATGGAATAAACTCGACTTTTTAATGCATCTCTCATTTTTATCTTGAAGCATATTAATGGATGATCAATCCAACAATCTGTGCTTGTAACTGCTTATCTAATATGAACTTCTCTTGTTTCCCAATTCATAGTTATAATGTAATTTTTGAGCCTATATACATCCTTGTTTCTTTAAAACAATTTTTCTGGCTAGCAAACTGTTTATGATAAGTAATCCACATGTAGAAAAATTCATTAACAGCAAAACATTTGAATTTACAGCACCAATATCATTACTTCCAGTAACTTTTATCAAAACTCTTTTTTGTTCCAATGTGTGCTTTAAAGTCTCCAAAAAAAAAAAATCCATTTTTTAATTGTAGTGATGCAACATAAAATTGTAGGATATATTTATTTTTTAATCAATGGATGTTTTACTTTTAAGATTTATCTTTATCCATGTAAAAACATACATTTCAAATTTAATGGCTTTTTACAGAAGGGAAAAATTAGCACAAAAATTAGTAAATATAAATTCTTAAACATTATTTACATAAATAGAAACATGATGAAATGAAATTAATCAGAGAATTAAACTTAGATTGAGTGCTTTTTGTTGGAATAATTTAGTTTTTAAAAAATATCCATTTGTAAACATTGGTAACACTTATACAGATCATAAAACTAAGTATGGAGAGACATGTATTAAAGATAACAAGAAGGGAGGAAAAGTGCAATAAGTGGATTTGAGGACACTAGTAATATTGACTTTACAGAAAGACACTGAACATGTTTCTAGAAGAGATAATAGTAGCTGGACAGTTAAAAAAAATTAAACTGAATCACATGAGATTTTAAATACTTGAGAGAAAAATATAAAAATGGATAAAAAGAAAATTTGCTGGACTGATGTCAGAAAGAAAGTCATAAGCTGGGAAAAACTGAATTAAACTTGATAATATCTTCACCTAGAAGCAGAGAAAATTGATGATATTAAAAACATTAATGATTATGTATATGACAGATGATCACTAAACACCATATGATCATCATTCTCTATGCTTGCACAAGCTGTTTGCCCAGAGGTAAAATTCTCAATACAGTAGAGTCACTCAGTACAAGCCATGCCAGAAGGTTTGTGCATAAAATCTCCATCTAGTACCTACTCATTCAATATCCTCAGACTAGTTTCTTGTGGCTTTCATCAGTGAAGAGCCTTGGGTCTGAGTGCACTACATCTAAATCTTAGGATCTAATATGATCCTTCAGCAGCCATCTTTTATTTTATTATTTAACTATTAAGCTTTGAGTCCAAAATGAAAACACAATAATGTTTTCAATTCAAGCTCATTTGCTTGTATAGTTGTATAGCTCTGTACTCAGTTCAGCATCCATACTTTTTGGTGTCTTTAATAACCATAGTCACACTAATCCTATTGGGCAGGATTGGTATTAAACCACTAAACAGCACATGATCACCATTCTTTATGCTTCGCAAGCTGTTTACACATAGAGGCAGAACTCTCCATAAAGAAGTCCCACTCAGTGCAAGTCAGAATAATCAATGCATGCAGGAAGAATAGTGCCTATTCATTCAATATCTCCTGACTAGTTTCTTGCTTGTGGCTTTAATTAGTGAGAAGCCTTGGATTACAAAGTTTATAGTTAGATAATAAAGTAAAAGGTGGCTGCTGGAGGGTTGCATTAGTTCCTAAGATCTAGGTGCAGTGCTCTTAGATCCAAGGCTTCTTACTGATGAAAGCCACAGGTTAGAAACTAGTCTGGGGATATTGGATGATTAAATACTAGATAGGGATTTTATGCCAAACCTTCCTGTATCCATTGATTACTCTGGCTTGCACTGAGCTGTTCTGTATGGAGAGTTTTGCCTCTGTGTATATAAAAGATGATAGTTGTGAAACAATATTTATATTTAAATTTATTATTTAAAAAGCACAAATCTACAGAATAATATCAAATTATTAAAGAAATAGAAATGATAATTTGAATAATAAAAGTGGACCTAGATAAAAGAATAGTCAATTTTTATAACTTTCCTCTAAATAATATATAATTAGAAAAAAATAGAAATACTGGTGATGTATCAGCAAAAAATTTAGGGCCAAGCATTAAATATAACTTTTTGAACACACACACACACACAAAGTAATAAAAGTTTCATAGCTTTTAATAGACGCTTGAAAAATTTAAGAAACATGGCTGTTTAAACAGTGACTTCCCAACTACATGAAAGACGCAGTAAAAGTTACAAAACTTAAAAACGATTATGAATCTAAAAAAAAACAATAACTTTGGCTCAACATTAATTAAACAGATATATAGAGATTATTTTTTACCTACTTTTTTAGCCAATTATGCGTTTCTTTTTTAATTTCTTCACTATCAAATCCATCAGTAACTTACTCAAAAATTTAACAAGTGAGGACGGATGCAAACTACAAGAAATCAAATTTAAAAATCGTTTGAATAAAATTGCAATGCAAAAGTAAATGCAATTGTATATCATATACAGGGCTACCGAGAGGATTATTAAATGCTGGAATAAGACTAATATGGCCCTCTTCATCTACGCATGGACACATAAATCAATAATGTCATAATTGTACATTTGTTAATTACATTCAAACATACTTGTAATTATATTAAAAAGAGGACAGATACTTCTGTAAAAGATAATAAAAACACTAATGCACTATTAGTATATAAACAATAATGAAACAATATACATAAGCAATGAATTTAATACTATTGATTACACGCTCATAATAGTTATTATAGTTGAGATGTAATGACATTTATATTTTGCTAAACAAAGATGTTTTCCTAGCCTTTTTTCTGGAAAAATTGAGAATCACATCATGAAAATCAATCGTTTTTGCAAGATCAGACTCGATATTAAATCTTGCCGAATGTACCACTCGCCCCTGTGATATAGTCTACCTTAGATAATTTATCAGCTTTAGTTTGCTGAACAAGTGCTCTGCAGAGGCAATACTGGTAGGAATTGTTAACAGAATACGGAGGCAAACACATACATTTGGAAAGAATCCTTCCAGATTGTATCTTTTCAAACAATTCAGTAGCTCCAATGGACTCAGTTGGCTCTCTGTCAAAATTTTCTTGATGAACAGATTGGCAAATGACATCTCCATTACAAGATTTTTACTAATATCAGTGGAATATTGATCTGCTAGTAATTTTGATTTTTCTTTCAGTTCATCTTGAGGAACTGATAGGTACTTCCAGAAGAAGCTGAAATTCTTAAAAATTCTCACTTCAGCATCGAACTGAACAGTCAGTCCACCAATACCATTATCCAATATTATATACCAAGACAGACTGCCTGAAATATTCTTCCTCAGGGGATTCATCCATTTCATCTTGTTTTGATAAATGTGCTTCTTCTGTAGCACTTTGATCATGGAACCTCTTTTTTTTTCATTTTTGCTTTACCCTGACTTCCAGAGAGTTTCACTTTTATACACAAATTAGAAGCAACATGCTTAGCTTTGCTCCATATACTTTTCCAGCAGTTCCAAAAATTTATCAGTTATGAAATCAAGCTTTTTAAGTTGGGCACTTTGACATTCAACAATGCATTTTTGAATTGAATGACCTTGTTACAGATTTAAACTGGAACTAATGCTCTGTACCTTACAACAGATGTTATCACACAAATGAAGAATGTGACATAAGACAAAGCTCTATTAATCTCTGTTTTTATTCTGGAAGTTTAGGTTCAACTCTAAAAGGTTTTCTAATGCTAATTTTATGCCTGGCAGGTGGGATACAAAGGGCTTTATACTTTCAATATGGTCTGACCATTGTGTGTTAGACATGCCATGAATAGAACAGTCAATACATTTCTGCAAGACCTCATTACTGTGGACTCAAACTAAACAAGTTGTAAACAGTTTGTACTGTTTCAAAGCATATTATGGCTTAAGGAATGCAGTCTGGAGCATCATTTCTACCCAAATTAAGTGGTGACAGCCATAGGGTGAAAATAAAGCTGTTTAACATTTCTCAAATATTCTTGTTTGTGCACATTCATATTTTCCTGCCATGTTGACTGCATTGTCATAGCCTGTCCATAACAATATAATAGTAGTGTGACATGTTCTTTCAGTAGTTCTACTATGGTATTACATAATGTAAAAGAAATATTGTTTTTCAACTTGGAATGAATCTGGCATGGAATCAACAATAACATCAAGGTACTTTGCAGTTTTCCTGTTCTCTAACATGTATTGCTTTACAAGTGAGGAACAGTCAGCAATTAATTTGTTTTGGGAATTGGCACTGAGATAATGTACTTAAAATTCTCCCTTTTCTTGTGACTCTTTAACTTGCAATGCCATGTTTTTTTAAGAATTGGATCCCAATGAAACAACAACTTTATGACTCACAGAGAATTTCCATTATCTTTTTCACCACTGTGCTGGTAACTGCCATGCAAAGCAAGCCCCATTCCCCAGGGAATAGTACACCATCAATGATTAATTTCATAATGTACCACTTAACAGACCCTGCTTCAATTAATGCCTCCAATAGACTGTCAATGTCTTTTCCAGATCATAGATGTCTTTCCATTTTTTGCCAAACCAGATGGCACTGCTTATGACTATTACTTCTCTCATGTTCTGGGATGTGAATACATAATTTTCACCCCTTTTTAGCTATTGACCATTTTTTTGTTGATGCAAGCATAGCTAATGCTGCAACAAATCTTATTCCAAAATAATCAACAAGGAAAGCAAAATAATAATTGTTTAACTTCACTCCAGACAAACCAATCTTGGTCATGATTTTCACCATTTAAACTTCAAAATGTTAGAATATTTTTGGGAAAAACCTGATTATCTATATCTTTGGGAAATATTTTAGGAAAGCCAGTATGACCTTTAATAACATAGTTTTTATATCCAATTGAAGAGGCACCTCTGTTATAAGAAGTCTAATATCAATTCCAATATTTGATCTACTCTTCTCTTCACTATATCAGCCATGCCCGGATTTTGTAGACAGTGAAGTAATCTTTAACAAACATTCAATTATTTCTCTAAATATTTAAATTGAGAATTTACTTGATCTGATGTTTCTTGAAAAACCAAACTAGCCTCATAAGATTCTGATGTTTCTTTCAGTTCTGCACTTGTCTCACAGTGTTCTGAATTTAAAGTTTCATTTTGGTTAATTTCACTTGTTTTGCATTTAACATCAAGTTGAAAAAGTGTTTGGCACCCCTTTTTATTAAACTAATTATGTTTCTGTTTTTTCTTGCATTTTTGAGCTCCAAATTTTTGAGATGACATAAACTGAAATAAAATATAAAGTATATTCATAAACGAAATGAAACTAATCTTGCAAACTTAAATAAGTAATGAAATTAAAAGTCAATAAATTATATAAATAACTGTTCACTGAGTGTTCAGATTAATAAAAGTTATGTCAAACAGCGCTGCAAGGCAGTTTTTCTATACACACAAAGTATAGAGTATGAAGTATATGTCCAATACTGTTTTTCTTTTTAAAAATTTGGATTTGTAAAATTTTTAAAAAATTGTATTGTTCATGGACTCCGAACAATGTACCGGCTGCACCCCCTTTCCTCAGGCTTATATATATATATATATGACTTGCATTGTCTAGTTTGTGTTATGTGGAGGTATAACAGAACTGTGATTCTTCTTTGCTTGTAATCTTATCAGTTTTATACAATATGGCCCAGCGCCATTAGTATCATGCTATCATTAGGGGGGGGGTGGGTGTATTTTAACTACTAAAAAATTTAAAATTATGCATTTTATGGTTTAAATTTTTAATTATGTGATGAACCAGCTTTAGTTTGTTTTTATGCATACATATAAATAAATTTCCTTGTTAAAAAATGCTTAATAATAGGGTAGGATAAGTAGTGTTCTCTTGTGCCACAGTTACACATACATAAAAAGATTGATTTAAAAAACATGTTACTATAAAAATAAAACACATTTCTGTATATACAAATTTTTTTTTACCCACAAAATTCATAGTAATATATTATTTTTCATTTAAACTCACTAAAAATATACAAAATGGTCTTTTTCTCAATATAAGAATTATTACATTCATTCTTTTCACACTCTAATTCATAAGATGCTATCTAAGTTTTAATCCCACATCTCACAGTACTAAATCTTTCTAAAAAAAAAAAAAAGATTTAGACCAGAGTTCAAACCCATGCATCAGCTGATATTTTTCAGCTACATGGAATCTGATCTCATTAACAACAAACCAGTGACTTGGTTATTAAATATACTAATTAATATGCATTAGAGATATATTGATTATTGCTCAATTATATCTTATTGCTTTTCTACTTGAAATCTCTTTTGTTTTAGTAGGACATAAATAATCTCCAATGTATATAGTAAACCTAATAAAGTTAAATAAAAAAAATCGTACACTATAGCTCAACATTGATGTAAAGATGTTATAGCTAGTTGGTAGCTGAGAGGTCAGCGCAGTGTCCTTGCAAGCAATAGTTGCTTGCAGACAGTTGTTCACTTCCCAGCCGATGCTTTGATATATGGGGGGGGGGGAGATGTTATAGCTAGTTAATCCATATATCATGTCTTTACCCTGTGTTAGAATCCAAATTAGACAAAAAATTCGATTTTTATACAGATTAAAATTATTCTCTCATATAAGCAGCCCTTAGATAATCAGAAAGACATTCCAAATAATCATTTAGAGGCACTAAACATATACTTTTGAAGTGTATTAACACTTAGTCCTAATATGTTACTCATATTATAGATAGTATATCTCCATTTGTAATCTACTTTATTAACTTTTTCTTGTTTAATGTAGCCTTATTTTGAAAATATTTGCTCTTTAAAATTGCCATTTCCGGGGGTGGTGGTGGGGGGGGGTGTAGAATAAGAAGCAGTAAATTTTTGATAATTTTAAAATGATTTATTCTATTTGTTTTAATTCAGATACGATTCTATAGCAAAATTAAATATTGCAGTGATATTTGCTTTCTTAAAAAAAAAAAAATAAACCATCGAAATTTGTCTAAAATTTAAAATTTATGGGGTACTTTTAAATTTAATTTTTAATATTAAAATGTTTATATATATGTACTTAGAAGCTAATTTTTATTTTTGTAACAAGATTTAGTCAAAGCATTTGACTCTGTTAATAGAACATATTAATGATGCTGTCTGAAATTAAGTAAGTTATCCACAAAGTTTATTCCTATTACACAACTACTACATGGTGGAATGAGAAGAAGTGTTATTACTGTATCTGGGAAGCATTTGAAATAAAAAACGGTGTTAAACAAGAATAGGCAATAGTTTCAACTTTGGTTTCAATATTTATGGCAATGATCTTTAGAACATTTTATAAGTAACATCATGAATCAGAGATAAAGATGTAATATATATTTGATAGTGGAACTTTTAATATAAATAAATTAAAAGTTAAACTTAGAAAATCATCTTCCTGTCTTCTGAATTTACAGTATGATATTGGTATTTTTTCCATATCAAAAGGTTATCTACCTGGTACTTAATGTTTTGGTGTTATATATAGACTTTGGTTTAATAATTAGTAGAGAAAAAGTTAATGGTTTATCAGGCAGTAATGAAAGAAAAATCTCTAACAACTTTTATCTTAGACAGTTATCATATTGAGAATATGAGATAATTTAAATATCCTGGTAGCTTTTTAAGTAAAAAGGTGAACTTAGAAATTGAGGTGGAGTGCAGATTCTAATATGCTTCTATTTTTAATAAGTTAAAAGATAGTATATCTTATCACAGTAATATAATTAACAACTAAATTAAGTGTACAGAATTATTTTACTTTATTTTTTATAGAAAAGAAAGACTTGGAGCCTTTATTGGTATAAAATAAAGACATTAGAAATTTAAATTTTCTCCATAAAATTTTAAAAATATAATTTCAAGATTATAAAACCCAACCAATATATTTTTTTGACTAGTTGGATATTAATTGGATTGGATATATGAAATAAATTAATTAATACAAGAATCCCCCTAAAAAATATTTTATAATGAATTTCAGCATTGTTTTATAGAAGAAGCAGATTTGTTTGCTTTAAGAAATTATGTCAACATTATTCTTAAAAATGCAATACTGACTGCTTTCCTTGGGACAGGTGATTATGAAAATAGAAAAAAAAGGAATACTTCGATGAGATTCTGAAATATTTTAGAAAAAAAAAACCACTATTGCAAAAGAAGTTAAAGATCAGCATTGAAAAATTTTACATAAGCAGTATATGTAGGGGGTTTGAACTCAGACTTTCACACTATCCTCAATCATTCATGCAATTTCATACCACTGAAACACTTGATCACACCCATGTTAAAAAGATAAATCATCACCAATATACATATTTCATGCTAAAACAGCACTCATCAGTTGGTCCAGATTATCATTTCCACAATATACAATCAAAGATCAGCTTATATTAAGATAGCCAATCTTCATACTTTAATGGGCAGGCTTCAAAGCACTCCATCCCTCAACTCTTCAACTGTCCATTTCATTGAAAATCTGATGATGAAATGCTCAAAGCCCACCTTAGTGCCAACCTTCTCATCCTACCCATGTTGGCCACAATTTACTCTGATTCCTCATGTAAAGGACAATCCATTTACATACATATACAAAGGATGAGCCTGTCCATTAAAATATGAAGATTCGCTATCTTAATATAAGCTGAGCTTTGATTATATATATGTGTGGGTATGATAATCTGGACCAGCTGATGAGTGCTGGTTTAGCATGAAATACATATATTGGTGATTATTTATCTCTTCAGCATGTGTGTGATTTTGTACAAGCAGTTTGAGATAACATGGATGGTTGAGGGTTATGTGAAAGTCTGAGTCTATGAAAATCCTGTACTGTAGAAAAAAATCACATTTCAAAATATAGTGCTTTAAAGTTCTGCCCACCCCTCATTTATATATGTAAATGGATTATGTCCTGTACATGAGGGGTCAGAGTGTCTTGTGGTCAACATGGGTAAGATGAGAAGGTTGGCACTAAGGTGGACTTTGAGTATTCCATCATCAGATTAAGGCTGAAGAGTTGTGGGGTGGAATGGTTTGAAGCTTGTCCATTAAAGTATGAAGATTGGCTATCTTAATATAAGCTGACCTTTGATTGTATATATGTGTGTGTGAAGATGATAATCTGGACCAGCTGATGAGTGCTGGTTTAGTATGAAATATGTATATTGGTGATTATTTAACTTTTGACGTGTGTGATTAAGTGTGTCAGTAGTATGAGATAGCATGCATTGTTGAGGGTCATGTGAAAGTCTGAGTTCAACCCTCTATATATTACATATAGAAGTGCAGGTATGAAAAAACCCTGTACTGTAGAAAAAAAATTCATAAGCAGAATAATGAACCAGCACAATATGTATATGAGGATTTGTAATTCATAGATTGGCTTGTATAATCATTGTAAACCTCATTTCTATTGTACTATTATTATTAACTTTTTTGGGGTGGGCTAGGGGTGGAATGGCTGCACTCTTTTGTGAAATGGTTATTGCATTTTATTTTCAAATGCAATAAATGCAGCATGAGATTCTCATGGCATAATGTTAGTGAGTTTATCTATAATGTGCACAACCTAGGTTTGAATCCAGATTGGAAAAAACTGCCTTCAGATTTTTTAAATAGGATTTTTTTTTCTGTTAATCAGTGGAAAGCCAATTCAGAAAGCCATTAAAAATTGATCAGCAAATTAATTCTAATTTTTGTTACCTGGAAGATGAAGCAAAGATAAGAAACTTAAAATGTTCAATATTCTGCAGGGCGAACCTGTTGAATAATTCCGTTTTTTTTTTGAAAAGTAGATGGAGAAATAAATATCCTACATTTAGGTATTTAAAGATTGTTTACCATTTACTTAAATATTAGAAAAGACTTGAACTAAGACTTTCAAGCTCCCCACAGTTACGCATTCTATCTTATGCAACTGATACACATGACACATATATTTAAAAAAGATAAATGATCTCCAATATATGTATTTTGTGCTGAACCATCACTCATTAGTTGGTTCAGCATCAAATATGTATATTGGAAATCATTTATCTTTTTCACGTGTATGCGGTCATGTGTATCAGTTACATAAGACAGAATGCGCAGCTATGGGGAGCTTGAACGTGTGATTTCAGGTTCTTTCTAATTACATTGTTTAGTATAGACCATATACTTATATTTGAATATTATATTAGCATGAATTAATAAAAAAATCCGTGAATGCAGCAAAGATCGTCACATCCGGTGCTTCAATTTCATATGAATTCCACAGCAATAAATCTTTTGATTATTTATTTATTTAATTCAAACGCAGTGAGAGAGATATATAAGGCAAATCCTTTTTCAACAAGCTGGGGAATTGATAGTCATTGATCAGCTGATATCTCATCAATGCTAGTGGAAATGAATATTTTTGAGCAGTATTTTTATATTTCTAAAGTTATTATCTTGCTATTTATTGAAAAGATTGCATATTCATTCTATTAATGTGACAGCATATTGTTTTTATATTTAGAGTTTTTTTTTAAAAAGATTTTTTTGTTGTTTACATCTATATTGTTGTCGTCTTTTGCTTAATCTTAGCCTCTAATTGACTAGAAAGAATAAATGGCTTTATTTTGGTGGTATGGCTTAAATCATAAATAAATATGTATCTTTGCAAAATCATTTTCAGACTTGCATTTTCTCGCAGCAATTGGAAAACAATGACCAGGTGAATGCAGATTAAATTGAGATTACCCATATACCAGGCGAATATGGATTAAATTGAATTACCAATACCAGAATAGTAATAAAATTTGCTAAAAAAATATAATTACTTAAAATATTAGTTATAATATCAGTTTAGATATAAAAAATATTTTAAAATGTTATATATGCGGGATTCGAACCCAGACTTTTACACGACTCTCAACTCTCCATGCCATCTCATATTTCTGACCCACCTGATCATACATATGTTGAAAAGACAAATAATCACCAATATAAATATTTCTTGCTAAACCAGCACTCATCAGTTGGTCCAGATTACCATCTCCACATATATATACAATCAGTGTTCAGCTTTATATTAAGATAGCCAATCTGGGTCAGCAATATGAAATGGCATGGAGAGTTGAGGTCGTGTGAAAGTCTGAATTAGAATCCTGATACATTACATATACATAAATATGCTGATTTAAGCCGGTGTAGTGTATTAATTTAAAATGTTATAGTAAATAAAGGGTTAAAAGATACAAATGGTAATTATTGTAGTATTAAATCGAGGGCTGGTTCAAACTAAAATATTCCTCCGATTATGAAACTAGATTAGGAAACTTTAAACCGTTCACAAGAATTAGTGGATGAGTGGGCACTAAGTAGGTATTTTATGTACAAGCCTTCTGGCATCCATTGATTACTCTGGCTTGCACTGAGTGGCACTACTGTATGGAGAGTTTTGCTTATTTTAATAACAGTTATGAGCAAGCATAAGAAATGGTGATCATGTGAAGAATTAGTTTACATTTTCGTATTTGTTTTAATCTTGCCACCAACAAATGAAACTCTTAAGCAGAACTAATTTGAACACAAAAGTCAAAAATTCATCAAGAAAAAAATTAGAAAACCATGTGGAGTCAAATAATCATATCAGAAATTTCTTTGCAAATTATGTTTTAATTCGTGAATAGATTCTTAAAATCATGCATATTATTAGATTGCAAAGAAAGTTTGTAATTAACTATCAGGAAGTTCTTTGATTCCTTTTAGAGGCATTAAAGAAAGTAAACAAGGCAAATTCCGAAGGTCCACTGATTATTGCTATTGTTTTAATATGATATGATTATCCAAATAGTGATCATGCTGCACTCCAACATATAGCAGTCACGGTGGAGAGTTTGTTGGAGTTTTTGCTTTATCATGGTCTTTTTTAAGGTATCTGATAGTTTATGAAACCTTGTTTTTTTTTAAAGCAGGGTGAATGCATGATTTAAACTAAATGCGATTATTTATTTTTGAAATAAAAACTAGAGTAAAGTACATGACTTTATTTAAACGGTAAAGGTAAAAACTATTTGTTTGGCATTAATAATATATTACTTTTCTCTTACCAGGATTAATTCCAATTATTTTCTTGTTTCTGATTGGCAAATACTGATCTGACCATTATCCTGAGACCACCATACTGTAATCAAAAGCATTCAGAAAACATTCACCAATCTTGATTGGATTTCCAATTTGATTGACTTTAAGTTCTGTACCAGAAAAAAGCTACAACCTTATTTGGAAAATTCTCAGCTAACTGAAAACAAATCTCCTAAATCTATTTTTGTTTGAACTACAAATACATTAGATAGACCATAAATTCATGCCCATTGTGCACTTTATTTATGGTCTTATTAATTTCCATTCCAAATATAGTATTCATACTAAAATCTTATCTAAACAACACAGAAAATCATGCACTGTTTAAGAACCCAAGTAATAGGTTAATCACAAGACACTCCATTTAGTTGAAGAAGTTGAGACTTTAAATTTTATTTGACTGAGAAGTGACCCTGAAACCTTAGGGTGGAGTCGGCTCCTCTACCACTGCTCTAAACCAAACAGAACTGAACCTTCATTTATTCATGGTTAAAATTTTGTTGTGTATCAGCTTCATGATATAGAAAATGATTAATTATTTTATGCTGACAGTTGTAAGTAATATATAAACAAGGTACATGAAGGATATAACTCGCTTTCTGAAACTTTAAAATAATGTAAACAGTGAGTTCATAAGTAACAATAAAAATCACATGACTATTTCTACATTTAACACTGCTGTCAAGAATAATTCTCTTAGATGTATTCCAGAGCCATCTATAGTAAGCATGAATAATCAATGGATACTAGATAATAGTGCTGATATATCCACCCATAATGCTTTCATATCCATATGTAGTAGTTTCTTGTTTGTGGTCTTCTGTCAGTGAATTCAAACTAAATCTTTAAGTACAATTGTATGGATGTGATAATGGGAAGACCAGAGAATCAAAAAGGTTAGATTAATCATATTATACCTATATAAAATTGTCACATATATTATAAGCTGTGTAACAATTTTTTTTGGTATACACAATTTTGTGATTTCACTTTTATAATAGCTGTCGGCATCTTTATCTTGGATTATATATATCAATAATCATCTCATGATTATCTCTGTTTAGGTTTAATACATAATGATATTTGATTATATTTAATTTTGAAAAAAAAACAACATTAATTTTTAACTGAATCTTATGTGGTCCAGGAATAATGTGTAAACTCTAGCTTAATAAACTATTAATAATAATTATTAATGTATTTATTTGAAGTGAATGGTGTTAAAGGTGCAAGTATCAAATTGTAATATTTTAGTATATGTTAGTAAGAGCAATTCTGTTGTCTTTAGACTTCAGTATTTGTTATGAATTGAGCAATTAATGTTATGCTAGATATGGACGTTACATCCAGTACTATTAAATCCACATCTCCAGACTAATTTCAGTTTACAACCTTTGTTAGAAAGAAGTTTGAATCTAATACATCTAGTTTTCTGGACTTGGACTAGAATATTGAAAATTCATTTTAACAGTATATGTTAAATGTTTGCAGAATATATATCATTCTAGCCCCAAAACCCATACTACTTACAGTTATAAAATGGAGGATTTTAAAGTATATAATCAAAGATATAGTATCAATCTACGTAAGCTATACAAGCAAGTTTGCTTGCATTTACATTAAGGAGTTTGTGAATTCTAGACTGTTAGCTTGAAATTGAAAAGAGAAGAGTAAAAGATGGCTGCTGGGTGGAAATATATTAAATTGAAACTTCTAATCAGTGAAAGCAATAATCTGGAAACTAACATAGGAATGTGAATAAGGCAAACATATCATATATCTATTAATTATTCAATCTTATAATAGGTGGGTCTAGGGTAGAGTGAAGAAAATTTGCTATCTATAAGTAAGGGATCTCATCTGGAATGATTATTAAAACTTGAATCACATAGTATTATTCCTATACCAGATTTAATCAGTTATGCAAAATGTCTTGTTGACTACCAAAATAAAAAATCCACTATATACATTCTCTGGAGTTATTTGCATATGGCTTACTATTTATGATTCTGACTGTTATGAATATTGTTGAGAGACTAAAAAGAATTTCAGAATGTACAATACAGATGTAAAGATAATCACGAAAATTAGACTAGAATTAATATTTTTAATAATAAATAGTTAAAAAAAATCAATTTTTCTTATTATAGCAATGCTTATTTTATTTAAGTTAATCAATCTGACAGTTTCGATTGACCAGCAAACTTCTTCAGGCCAAAAGATATATTATAAATATATGAATTTACAAATTGTCAGATTGGTTACCTTAAATAAAATAAGCATTATTACATAATAAAAAAAGATAGTTCTGTTTAATTATTTATAATTTCATCAATGCGTATAGAAGAGTATAAGATGAAAAAAAGAATATAATAAAGAAATCTATATTTTTCTATTTACTCATCATCATTGATAATATTTTGCCTTATGAACAGGTCCAGAGAATAGTCACAATACCAATTCATCCATTTTCTCACTCCATTCTCTATATTGCCCAGTTCTTCAATTTCAGACAATTCTTTCCATCTGTTATATCATATCAATGTCAATTTTTTTCTGTCTTTTCTTTTTGATTCCATTTTCTCAAGCAATATTCTTTTTTCATTTATTCTTTTCAAAATTTCTTCATTTTTTTATTCATTCAACTGATTTTTTTCATTCTTTTTCATAACCATATCTCAAAGATTTCCAGTCTGTTTCTAATTTTATTACTCATTGTCCATATTTCACAACCATACACTTAACACATATCATTTAAATTCATCTTTTTTAAAAAAATTATTTCCTTAAAGGTCAACAAAATATTTTCTTTCACTTCCTAAATCCAATTAAATATAAATTAGAAATATAAAATTGCTCTAAGACTTATAAAATACCAATAAAGATCTAGGTGCATTATACAATAAAAATCTAAGTATGGTTAGAAGCCTTCAACTCCAATCTTACTGAGAATTATATACCTTAACTCTTATAGATTTTCTTTCCCCCATTAGTCCTGTTTAGCTACATCTTCTTAATTTAATTTAACCTATTTATTCGTTTTGCTATATTTATTACTTACTTTTTCTAATATGAAGATATGCATTCTGAAAATCTCTACTTATTTGTAATAGATGGTGAAAACTCCCAAATAGACATTCTGTTATATTCAAATAGATAAATCATATCATAAAACAATGAAATCACGAAATCTGCTGTTGTCACATGATCTCACGAGTAACTAACTGTCTATAAGATTATTTTTATTAGTAGGTCAAATTTTAAAATGTGCACACATACCTATACTGTGTATTATCTTAGCATTTATATAATTTAAGCGTAGTTTGCATCATTAAATGCTAATAGTCTATGTCGAATGACATAAAATGTTTTATTTTCAAACATTACGTGAATGAGGAAGCAACTTTCTCCAACGATGCTTCAGAATTATCTTAAATTATTTTAAATGGACTTTTCTGTGTCACTGAACTTGAGTTAATGAAACATCTTAATATTTTAAGACTCTTAGGAGAAAAAAAAATACAATCTGCCATATTTTATAAAGCACACATTTTTATAAAAGACCGAATGGACAAATTTAACCTTCAAATTATTAAGAAGTTTTGATTTATCCATTTATTACTTCCATTATTACACAAGCTCATATAAATAACGAGAGCTTTGAAATTTGCGCATATCTTTCTGTTTATAAACTATATTTGTTTTACGGTTTAACTTTTTAACGGTTGAAAAATCAAAGAATGAGTGTGCGGCAAAGTTGATTTTAAGTACGGAAAGAAATCTTTATTTGCTTAAGTTGCTTTCAACACTCGGTTAATAAAGTACTGCGCAGTTGGCAATATTTAAATTAAATCGATTATTAAAAGATATATTTTTATTTCCTAAAAGCATAAGGTTAATTTATTTTTCTCTTTATAAAATAGCATACTGGTCAGGTCGAGTGGTCACCACAGCTGCCTTACAAGCAGATGTCTGAGTTCGCTTCCCGGCCGATGCTTTGACAAATAAAAATAAAAAAAGCATACTGGTCATGGTTAAGACCTTCCATAGCAGAATAGTTAAGGAAAAGGATTTACTTTTTTCCATCTTTGTTAACTCTCTGGCTGAGAATAATTAGATAATCATGTATCCTCCAACAATTAGTTCTTTAGCTGAGTTAGTTACGAGGAAAAAAAAGGCTGCAACTCACACCCTTAAAGCCTGATTAAAAAAGAATCTTAAATTTTACCCAGTACGGATTCGAACCTAAGTTATAAGATAGAGACGCGAATGCGCCGCCGCTATTATATTATTAGAACTTCTCTTTACATACGCGCTTATATTAGAGAATATTTTTCTCTTCTCGTAAGTTTAATTATTCATCTTTATAATTTACTCCACTGCAGATAAAAAGTTCCATACAAAAGATTACATCATAATTATATATTATTGTATTTTCAAATAAAAAAATGCTAAAGTTACAAAATATTAGATTTCGATCACCAATAGCTTAATAATCCCTAAGTTCCACATGGAATTATGTCTTGAGCTTTTTGAATATTTGCATGTAAGAGTGCCGCATTTATTTTTACTTTTATGTATCTATAATAAAAATTAATTGCTTTGCAATTATCAAAAAAACTAAACTACAATAGAAAGTTACGCAGTTTTCAAATTCTAACTGTTAATTTCGTATTGTATCTATGACAAGTAGGTTTGCGTTTAATTTTGCGAATTGACATTTCCAGCGATTACCAATCGGATAGCTTATAGAATGTTTCCGCTTTTATTTCTAACACTGCGTGGACTTTCCTGCCTTGAGTATACTTTCCGGGTGCGTTTTTATACCTCTTACTTAAGCTGTATTTTGATTGCTTTACTGGAATGCTGCTCTTTCCACGCTAACGTAATTATTTCAGAAGCTATTGTTAGTTCAGCTACATAACTTTGCAGCGTGCTAAAAACTAAGCATGATTTAATTAGATTAAAAAAATAAATATAATTAAAAAAAAAAAAACTTGAAATATTTTTCCATTCCGTTTTGTATAGAATTAAATTAATAGGTTTTTGATTGTTTTCTCCTACTTTAAAGGGTTTATCCAAAATAAATAAAAGTACTTTTATTCCGATTGTTTGCACGTTATAGTTTAATGCTCTCACACATTTTCTTATCATACTTTCGCAGTAAGAATTTAACAAGTTTATATAATAAAAATTGTATTAAAATAAATATGTTAGTCAGCATGTTAATTGTATCCATAAACTAATTATTTTTTGCTAACTTTTTATTATAAGTCATGTATATGTGAAAAACTTAAAAAAGAAAATTTCCCTTTATGTTTTTTAACCTTAAATGCCTTTTACCAGCGCTTGCTTATGGATCGGAAGCTTAGATACTTAGCTTACAATATCTACATCAGATAAAAGTGTTTTTAAACGAACAATACAATTTTCTTATCTGTTTTCCACAATAACAACTATTTATAAAATTTACAGCAAGCCGAATGAATTGAATGTTTATTAACAGTGCACTAAGATTTGAAATACACGCATTCTTCATATACCTGGAACTTAATTGTAAATATAGGGGATTTGAACACAGACTTTCAAATATTCTTTAACTATCCACACTATCTCATACTACTGATACACATGACCACACACATGTAGAAAAGATAAATAATCACCAATATACATATTTCGTGCTAAAACAGCACTCATCAGTTGGTCTAGATTATCATCTCCCACACATAAATATATAATCAGTGCTCAGTTGATGTAAAGATAGCAAATCTTTATATTTTAATGAAGAGTTGGAGATTGGAGTAGATTGAAGCCTTTCCATTAAAGTATTAATATTTGCTATCTTATAATACAAACTGAGCACTGATTATATATGTGTGTGGGAAATGATAATCTAGACCAGCGCTACTCCACCTTTTTGCCGCGCGACTCAATAGACTTTATTGAAATAATTCTGCGACCCAAATGTTTATTCCTTAAATTATAATATAAAATAAAAGAGAAATTACATCAGCACGGTATTGTATATATGTATATATTCGGATCAATTTGATAATATTTATAATGAACAAATAATTTGTAAGTTAAAACTTGAGTTAAAGTTAAACTACAATACTTATTTTTAATTTAAAAGCTTAACATATTTTGTTAATTACCAAAAAAAAATAGTGTTTTCTTTTCAAATAAGATTTTATTATATGAAATACAGCAAAAATTACAAAAATAAATTACACAGAATTTTATTTAAGTTACGTATGAAAAAATTAAAAAATAGTTTACTTTGAGCTTTGGTTGCATTAATTTTAGTTGCATTTTTGGTTGCAATTTTTTTAACAATTACATTTTGAAAATAATATGATTATTTAAGTTCAAATTTACAATTGAATTTGAGAAAACTACACAAAGCATTGTTAGTATTACTTACTAATTTTTTTATATTAAAACTAATATTTTCTTAAAATGTAAAAAGATTTTTGCTATCAGATATTTATGTTTTTATTTTTTGGTGCATATTCGCGACCCATTAAAAATTTAATGCGACCCAATATTGGTCATGACCCAAAAGTTGAAAAACGCTGATCTAGACCAACTGATGAGTACTGGTTTAGCACGAAATATGTATATTGGTGATTAGTTATCTTTTCTACATATGTGTGGTCATGTGTATCAGTGGTATGAGATAGTGTGGATAGTTAAAGAGTGCTTGAAAGTCTGTGTTCAAAGTTCCTACATTAACAGTGCACTAGTGGAGTCCAGTATAAACATGTGTGATGATTACAGTTTTACTAATCTGCATATTAATCATTCCCAATATGACAAATCGCTTAATTTCTTTACATAAAACAAGAGAAACTCTCTAATATCAACTATAATAAGCTAGAGTAATTAACAATTATTAGATGGAGAATTCTCAGACTAGTTTCTGGCTTTTGCCTTATGCATCTAGCAAACATCGTTAATTCCATTTACTATTATAGTTGAAAACCTGAAAATTCAAAACATACTAAGATTTTGAACTCAGGTTAACTTATATCAGGTAAATAACTGTATATTTTAATGTATGCCCATTTTTTCTTTGATTAGGAATATTAATAATGATAACAAACTATTTAATTTATTACCTTATAAGTACAATTCTCTAACCTAATACTATCTATAGTAAGCATCACATGCCAATCCTGCACATAGGATGATGGTATCTCTGATTTTTTAAAAAAACAAAGACACCAAAATGTATAGATATTGAACTGGATTCAGATCTACAAGATTATAAAGGTAAATTCGCTTGGATTGAAAGCATTATTATAATTTCATTTTTGGGGTTCATAGCTTTATAGTTAACTAAATAGGTAAAAGGTTACTGCAGGGAGGGTTGCATTAGATCCTAAGATCTAAGTGCAATGCTCTCAGATTCAAGGTTCCTCACTGTTAACAAACAAAAGCTAAAAACTATTCTAGAAGTATTGGATGAGTGGGCACTAGATAGGAATTTTGTGCACAAACCTTACATCTATTGATTACTATAGCTTGCACTGGGTGGCGCTACTGTATGGAGGGTTTGCTAGCAAAGGAGGAAATTCAAGGAGAAATGGGGTGGTCAAGTTTTTATATGAGGGATGCAAAAAGCAAATTGAAAACGTTTGGTAGATTGCAGTTTATGGATAATAAAAGAATAGCCAAAATAGTATTTAATTGGGTTACAAGTAAAGGTCAGGCAACAAGATGGGTGAGAAAGGTAATGCAGTATGCAGAAGATTTGGATAAAGAATTTATGTCGGTATACTTGTACAAAAGGTGGGATGATTGTGCATTAATAAAGAATAGGAAGTTGGAGAGATGGAGAACTAGTATGGAGAGTAAAACGAGTTTAAATATATATAGAAATAAACAGAACATTGGGTGTGAGTTAATTTATGATAATAGTAAGGAAAGTAGTTTATTATTTAAGGCTCGAATGGGATCTTTAGCAACAAGGGAATATACACGTAAATGGAAAAATATGGGTGATTTAGTCTGCAAGTTGTGTAAGGAAGGCATAGAAAATATTAGGCATCTGTTACTTCAATGTAAATGCTTGGAAGCAGAAAGGGTACAAATAATGAAGTTATGGAAGATTAAATATGAACAAAGTGATTATACAGAAAGTGAGTTATTGGTTTTTATGCTAGGTTTGGGGAAAGGTAAGGAGGATTTAGATATGAAGGTCATGGAGTTGACAAAGATTATGTTGTGGAAATGGGATGGAGCAGATTATGGGAAAACTTAGGGTGGACAATGGAAAAGGAAGGTAAAGTGGCTAACAGGTTTCTCTGAGCATAGCTGCTGAGAGATTCCTGACTCCATTTAAGGAGAAGTCACAGTGCATCACATCACATATCTATAGTAACCTTGACTAATGAGTGAATAGCAGGTAGTAATGCATTTGCATCTTCTTTTTTCAGATTGATTTTTGCCTTTATCATTGAGACTTGGCATTCAAAGCTGGAAATAATGCAGTTATGCATCTAGCTATCATTTTTTCTATTTTATTATTCAGGCTAAAAACATGAAATTATAAACCGTCATCTGGTGATCATTAATTATTCAAACTTACTATAGATGGCACTGGAGTAAAAAACTCCTGTTTTATAGTATATCATGTAAGTTAAGACATTACATGATTTGCTGTAGTCATTAACATTCTTGGCCAATGAAAAAAGATAGCCATAGTTAATAAAGATCTGAGGGTATTAAAATATATAGCTACTGATCTAGAATTATAATTGTTCAAACAGGTTAGCCTGGATTCAAAACCTTAAGGTGTTCTAAACATCAGACTTTGAGCATGAATTATTAAATGATATCTGGCTTTCTGCTCTGAATTTTATGCTTCATGAGAGAGGGAGAAACCAGAAAGTGGTTAGTTAGTGGAGATTGAAATTCTTTAACATCTGGTCATCTCTGATTAACTCAAACTAGAGAAGAGATCTACTCTTGTTCCATTATTAATCAATCCTAGTACAAAAATAGTGTAGCGTATTTGTCACTACAATTATGCTATATCTTAGTTGAGAAATTTAACCAATTTATATAATAAAATCACAGTAATTTTATAAAATTGCAGCATTTTTTAATATAAAATATATTTCAGAAATTTTTTAATGTGATGTGAACTTATATTAATGTGCTTGAATGGTGAATGGATAAGAAAAATATTCCTTCGCTAACTAAAAATTTTATTAAAACCTTTTCCTCTGTCATTTCTGCTAAGCTTTTGTATCCCCCCTTCCACCAATAGATTGATTAATAACTCCAAAGATATATATTAGACTCTGACTCTGATCAGACTCCTAACACAGTATGCAAAATCCCATGCCCTCAAATTGATTGCCAAGCCTTATACTACCGCAAATCTCATACATCTCTCTCCCCACGAATCTCTCAACATTGATATCTATGCAGAAGAGCTTTTGATATGCTCGAACATAGTTATCTTTTTTTTGAGCACCAAAAGTCCACTAACCATACTTTTGAACCTTCCTCGACTATGATTGCATGTATAGAATGACATGATATCAAACGAAGATCAAGGAGGCCTGGCATATGGCTAATAATATCCATGCTATAAACTGAAAGGAATCATACTTCCACCTCTTCAAGAAATGAATTCTTTAATTCACAATTTGTATAAATTTTTGAATATCTTTTGCTTAATTTTTCCCAGATCACTCTTTGGCTATGATTAGGAGGATATAGAAATTCCTCGAAAGTGCTAAGCCACCTTAGTATAATAATTCTTATTTTAGCTTCACCTTTAACTGCGTGTTAGTGTATATATACATCAGAAATTTTGTTTGACTTCATTGTTTAATTTACATTCATTAAAAAATCTACGTGTTAGTTACAACTTAATAACTTATTTCAAAGCATAACAGTTTAATGATAGTGCTATGTCTGAGGGTTTTTACTTTTCAGAAAACCAGTCAGATAGCGTAAGAATAAAATGAGCATATACTTGGCATTTTATATAATTTTAATTTATATTTAAGCAGTATAAAAACACAAATGTTTTACATATTAGTTGATAAAGCAAATACAATAAATCCTGCATTACTCTATAAAGTTCAAATGTTACCCGTATGTGTCCAAGCTTTACAATTTTAATTGGTTCAGCCATTTTCACTTATGGTTTTGTCACAGAATCTTATTAATTATCCTGATGCATTTTATATCTGCTCCATACTGAAAAATCCTGGACTGAGAAAGCGAGAATGATTCTGCACCTTTTTATTCTCATCAGTTTATCAAGCATCTCTTTCAGGAGCGAGAGCCGACTGCATCGCTCTCTTTAAATTTATTTACTAGAGTAATAACCCAGGTATGTGATATTTTAGTTCACTAATTTAAAATGCACAGCAGTCCTCTCACGCTAGAAAAAATGGTGCCTTTAATTTAAAATGAAATTAAATTTAACTGGCGGTCGGTGTACTCTGGAGACCCTGGGTATGTTCACTCTATCTTCATCTGGGATGCATGTAAGTTCCAGTAGTGGTTCACTCTCCACCTCTTCTTCCTTAGGTGTTCCCAAGTCTAATTCAATATCATGATCAGTTTCATTTCCAGGCCTACCATTTAGTGTTGTTTCAGGCAACACGTTAAAATCGTCACCAAATATAGTGTTTTCGCATTGATGGCAAAGATGATTTATGTGTTTCTAAAAGCTTTACCATTTTGCAAATCAAACAGATGAATCTGCTTTGATAATATCTGTTTAACTACTCCTGGAATCCATTTACGTTTCAGCACATTGTATATCCAAATGCTCTCCCCAGGTAAAAATTTTCTAGCTTGAAAAAGTTGTCTCCCTTTAGCTTTGTCAGGTAACAGTTGAGACAGATGAGTGCAGAAGACATGACACATTAATAACTCAGCCAGGGTTTTTCCAGTTGCCATATTCAGAGTAAAATGCTGTGTGTACATGGTTTGTACCAAAGCTTCCAACATGTTCTGAACTTTTAGTTTTTTTATAGTATATTTCAGAGCTATACCATTACTTTGGGGGTGTTATGGAGGTGTAAGAGTGTGTTTTATCCCTCTGGCACTCAGAAAGTCTATACATTTTTTTGAAGTAAAACCCGTGCCATTATTAGTTACAATAGATTCCTGATAGCCACGTGTAGCAAATAATTCATTTAACACTCGGATGGTACTTTCAGCACTGGTATCCTTAACTAATCTGTACTCGGTCCATCATGAATACGCATCAATCACTAACAGTATTAAGTATCCATTTAATGGCCCAACATGGTCCATGGAGAACTTGGCGTTTCCCACACTTCAAACTGTTTGAAAGGTAATTTAGTTGTCTATTGACAGTTTATATATTCTTTTATCATAGTTTCAATATCCGATGTCAAATTTGGCCACCACACATATGATCTTGCTAGAGCTTTCATATGCACAACTCCTGGGTGTCCTTGATGCAATAGTTTTAAAATTTTGACTCTGCCCTCAGAAGGGACCAATACACAGTCATTATGCAATATGCATACATTACAAACAGAGAGTCTTTCTCGCGCAATCCAAATTGCTTTATTTAATTCTCTGGGACATTTTATTGGCCATTCATTTCTTATCCATTTATGCACGTTATTTTACTCTGTGTACATAATATTGAAAGAGACACTATTAGATAAAAGGTGAGAACTTTTGGGGTAATAATAAATACTTTTATTATAATTCTTGTAGGAATGCTTAGGAAATAAATGTTTATTGTAAAATATTTCAATATTTTTTATTAGGCCATTTATTAAATTAAAAGTAATATTTGTTGTAAATAAAATATTGTGATAAATATTATCTTATTATGTAAATAAATATTTTTGCTATTTATTAAATATTTTACTATTTTGTTGCCATTAATTATATTCATTATTCAGAAAATCTAGTTCAGTAAAGCTTTATTACTTCATAAAGAGTACATTTCAATGGACGTCCAATGATAAAGTTATAAGTAGAAGATAGAATATTTAATGTGTAACTTAAATAGCTACTATATTTTAAGAATTTTAAAGTATTTATTGTCTTGTGCCAAGTACTTGCTTTTGAATCCTGAGATAAGATTTAAAATTTTAAGAAAAATCTAAATTTAAATAAAGTAAGAACCTGAAATAAGATTTCAAATTTTAAAACGAACCTAAAATAAACTTTAAGTTGGAATAAGAACCTGATATTTTAGTATCAATAGTTAGATTATGTTGTCTATAAGAGGACTCATTCTCTGTAGAAAATCGTGGCACCTGCAAGTATGACCTTTGTTCCCACATCATTGGGAAGGTTACAATATATATATATATAAACTTACAGAAGCTTGGTTAAAGGATGCATTACTTGCACATATTAAATAATTTAATCTACAGCAACACATATTTAGATAAAAAATTGAAAAAATAAATATGGTTAATTTTCTTTGAATAGTTTTAAAAACAAATGTACATTTAGGGTTATTTTTGCAGAAATAATAATTGATGAATATAACAACAACAACAAATACTTATTTTGATGATTAAATTAATTATTTATAAAATAATGCAAATTATATGTACTTGAAGTATTCAGGACCATTTTGTGAATTGTGCAGGTGCAAAGTGGTTTTGGGGCTTCCTTTACAAATCAAAATGGTGGAGAGTGCATTTTAAATTGTACCAAATTCTTTAACAATATCATCCAAATCTAAACCTTTACATGGAGTGGATGACAAAAGGGACCTTGAAAGTCTGGGTTCAAACCCCTATAATTACATCTAGCTTAAAAGTATTTATAATATACTTGTATTTAAATAAATAAATTTATAAGCATTCTTATATTATGTTTGCATGCAATTTTTTTTAAATTAATTATATGCTTTTATATTAATTTGACCTACCTGTGTATGTGTCTATATGTACATGTTTTTGTGTATATTCCTGTCTATATGTCCATATTTTTAAATTTTGCTCCAGCTGAGATTTTTTTTAGTTTTAACTATTTTTTTGTTTTTAATAAAAAAAATAATTGATGAAATAAAAGGTTTAATTGTTTAGGAGTTTCCATATCAGGTCTATCTTAATCAGTCTTTTTTTAATTTGTGGCTTCATAATAATTAGTCTGATAACAGTTCACCAGTTACATTTTGCCAATAATATAAAAATTTTATAATCATAATTTAATTTTAAAGGATAATAAAATAGTAGTATGTAAATTAAATGCTTTTTTTTAGTTTTAACCATTTTTTGTTTTTAATGAAAAAAGTTTGATTAAAGATTTAATAAATAAAAGTTCTTTTGTGCAAAAGTTTTTGCAGCACATCTACCTTGTTGTCTTAATTGATCTTTTTCATGTCTTATTATTAAACCATAATTTTTGTCAGATTTTTTTTAGCTTATAACTAAAAAGTAAAAAAAAAATGTAAAAAAATAGTTTTTTAATTAATGACTTTATATAACAGTATTAGCTGACTAAAAAGTAGAAAAATAACTAATATAGGGTATATATATCTGAGCACTTATACTATATATGTGTGTAAAGATGATAGTCTGGACCAACTGATGATTGCTGGTTTAGCATGAAATACGTATATTGGTGATTATTTATCTTTTCAGCATATATGTGTTTAGGTGTATCAGTGTTATTAGATAGATTGGAGAGAGGTGGGTGGTGTGAAAGTCTGTGCTCATATACCCTATATTACATATATATAGCCACAGGTATATAACAAGCCTGTGTTTCAGTTAAAAATAACTAAGTAATCTGAGAAAAAAGTAAAAACAAACTGAATCTCAGTTAATTTGCCATTCTTGGAAAATATCAAAGATCTTAAAAAAAATAGATTTGTTATAAAACAATTGGAAATCAGAAGAATATTGTTGTTTTGTAAAAGCATTTGAGACACTTCATCTGAGATGGGCCTCAAATGCTATGAAATAATAATATTCTTGCAATTTCCAATTGTTTTATAGCAAGTCTAGATGCTTAAGATCTCTGATATTTTCCAAGAATGGCAAATTAACCAAGATTCAATTTGTTTCTACTTTTTAGTCAGATTACTTAGCTATTTTTTTACTTGTTAATCAGCTAGTAACTGTTTATGTAAAAGTAATATTTTAAAAAACTTCTTTTTATATGTCATTTTATTTTAATTTTGAGAAAGATTTGAAGTAACTATTAATGACAAATCTAGAAAAATATCTAAATATGACAGAATTCGAATAATTCTACAATTTTTAATAACATTTTCTAAGAAAATTAAAATAGCTTCCTTCTCATTCATAGACTTGAATGATGTAATGCATGTATGTTACACAGTGTATGTTCTTACAATAACAATGCATTAATGATACCAGACTGATTGTTTAAATAAGAATTATTTTATTGATATTTACTATAGTCAACAACTTACCAATCAATGGATCCATTCAGACAAGACAGCAAGATAAAGTTAAGTAGTAAAATATATATATATATATTTTCCCTCTGTGATGAAAAGTTTATTTATAAAAAAAAAAGAAGATACAAGTACAGTTACAAAAAGGTATATAAAAGAGTGGTTACATAGTAAAATGAAAATTCAGGAGCAACATGATGATAGGGGAATGATACATATGAAAAGGGAATGGGAAGTGGAAAAGGTGTATAGTCCAGGCCAAGAAAAGTCTTTGGTTGCAAGTCCGAGATGCATGTCTTCATTGAGTGAGCAACCGCATGGGTCACAAACATTTAAATGGCTGAGTCCTGTGACAGAGACTGAGAAGATGGGAGTTGAAGGATTGCCCAAGTGTCTTTGAGGAGTGAGGTGGGGTTAGTTTGATATCTCTGGTTTTGAGAGAGCGAGTTAGGTCCAATAGTTTTTGATTCACTGAGTGTACTCTCTGGTCAAAAATAATGGCACATCGGAGCAACCAGAGTGCATAGATGAAGAAAACTGATAGTCTGATAGTTGCAAAGACCCCAGTAAAATATTTTTTGTTTTTAAAAATGTGCTGTCCTCTAGATAATGCTATCTAACTTTGCATACTTCACATTCCAGTATGAAATGCCCTGGAAATACATACAGAGCAACATAAAGAAAAATAATAAAAAGATATCTCATTTAATAGAATGTAAGAATATTCTTTTTAGCTTAACTTTAATTGTAGTGGCTGTTTCTGACAATATTTTTAAATTCTATATTTATTTTTATTTTTATTTTTTTTAAACAAATTTTTCTAAATTTTTGTATACATAAAATGGAGAGTTTCAGATTTGCAAAAGTATTAAGTTGGAATTTACAGGTCTTAATGCATTTTTATATAGAAATCAACACTTGTGTAAATTTGAAACAGATAAGAAGGCCAACATTTCAAGTTACCTCAAAGACCTATTGAATGTGGGTTTCAAATGTAGAACAATAACCAAAAAGATTGAACAATCTCATGAAAGATTAACTGCTAATTATGTAACAGAAAACAAATCACAAATAACCCTTCCATACATCCCTAAACTGGCCAGACAACTTGTAAAAGGTCTTTCAAAGAATTTAGGGTTGGTTTCCACACACCCATAACACAAATAGAGTAATCAATTAACTCCAAAGACAAAATTGATCCTAACTTGACACCTCAAATTGTGTCCAAGATATTGTGCCCATAGACAGACTGCAGCACCACACTTTATGGGGAAACAAAAGCCACTGTTAATAACTGAGCTACCCAACATATGTATGCATGCAAAAGAACTCAAAATAATGATGACAACACTTCAATATTGTTGGAACATGAAAAAGCAGCCAGTCACAAGTTCGAACCCTCCAATTCTGAGATTGTATGTAACAAGAGAAATAACTGCAAAAGAAAAATAAAGGAGGCATACCTCATCATAAACGATCCACACGCCAATAATAGAAAAGACACATGTTTCTCTATTTCTAAGAAGTGGACAAGCTGATTGATCTGTATATATTAAAAATTGTTTTACATATGAAGATTAATTTGCATATATTAGCATACATGAACACTACCACAACATTTCTAACTCTTCGGTTATGAATATGAGTTAAAAGTCCTCGAACGCACTAAGCCTGATATTTAATTTTGATATTTCTAACTTCACTAACGAGCGTTCAAAGCGCGGTATAATTACGAAGAATATATACAATCATTAATCACTGCAAAGTAAACATAATTCCTCTTTATATTTATAGGCGTATTATATATATATGTCATGCTTACATTTGACATTCAAATGATTATACTTTATACACTGCATTGCACTGGTAATATTGGCTTGCGGGTTGATAGGGTGGATGAAGAATTGATGGGATAAGTTATAAAATGGAGAGTCTGTTGATTGTTTTTTTTTTTTTAGTGTAATATCAAAGTTGGCAGTTTGAGAATGCCACTGTGAATGGATTGTTTACATTTTGTGTGAGTCTTGGGATTATATTTGTAATCAAATTATAACTATATGAAATTAAAAATACTACTAACAAATAAATCAAAATTCATTATCGATGGTTTCTCTACCAAAATAAACTATTTAAATGCACGCATGCGCACGCGCGCGCACACACACATATAATCATTAAAATCAATCATTACTTAGACAATCCCAATATCAATAACAATCAACAATCTCAAATTGTTATCAAGGCAACCTCTATTTAACAATAAAGGTGCAAGAGAAACTAAGAATCGCATTTGGGAGTAATCTGGCTAAATAATTCTAGTCTAATACTTGAAAAAAAATCACATTATAATTTCAATGTTATATATATATATGAAAATCAAATACCCCAGTGCAAAATCTCATTATAATTTTAATGTTATATATATGAAAATATCCCAGTATATATTACTAGCTGAAAATTCCAATACAAAATGTTCAAATCACTCTTCTAAATGTTAGGCATTTTCAGCAATACCCTCCGATGAATAAATACAGAATCTGAACTTAAAACAGCTGTTTGAAGTTCAGACTCTGTATTTATTCACAGAGGGCGTTATTGTAAAAATATAATATTTGGGAGAGTGATTTGAATATTATATATATTGTAACGTTTTTCGCATTCGGTTAGGCCTTCAATTACGCACTAGAATGCGTGAGTTAAGAACTCAGCTATGTAAACTGACTCATATTTGAGATGCATATACTATTGCTAATTTGTATATCAATTTGGGCTTCTACATTTTTAAAAAATGTTTTATTTGGTACATAAATGTATCAATTTGTGTAGATATTTATTTTATAATGTTAGATAGGTTATCCAGGAAATGAGATGACTTTTTTCCCCTTACAATATGACCATTCATTTTCAGTCAAACTTGGGATAGACACATGAAGTTCAATCACTGTGGCAAAATAAATAATTAGAAAATATGGAGCAAGAAGAAAAGACAGATAATATATTTAATATAAAACAAATGTTATAAATGAAATAATCAACATGTATGAGAGTTTACTATTTATAGGATAAATATGAAATAAAAAAAAATTAAGTGCTTTAGGATACTTTTATGAAGCCAGCCTTTCTTTTATAATTTCTAACAAATAATTTTAAATATCTGAAGAAATTAATTACGATTTTCCAGCAGAAAATTAATGTTTAGAACAATAATCCAAAGAAATACATGTAACAATATGTTTGATAAGTGAATAGATTGAAATAATTTGGCAATTATCAATTATGTATACTTTAAATATTTGATAGCTAGTTTTAAATAGATGCCTTATTAAAATATAATAATGAATTACACACTGTTAAAATACAATAATTATTTATTTAAAATATATCTCAAAATTTGTTGTTATTGCTATAAAAAAAATCCCCTTTTTTGCATATGCATTTTTAATATAATATTGTTCTTGAATTATATGTAAATATAATATTTATTTATTTTATTTCAAATACTAGAAGAGTTTCATGGACAATTTTAAGATTTCCACTGGCAGTTTCAATAGATACTTATCCATTTATAGCTTGCAAGATTTTCTTAAAGTTCTTTATATAGATTGCATTAATTTATAGTAGGATGGATGAAATTTTGAATATACAGTACTCTGTTTATCATAAATACTTTAATTTCTTAGATTCAAAACAGAAAAACAATATATTTTTCAATACTAATGAAAAAACAAAATAGAAAGCTAATATTTAATTAACTTATAAACATATAATAAATTTGTTATTGAAATCCAGAGCTTCATAATTAATTAAAAAAAAAAATTGAAAATAATTTTTATAATAGAACAACTTATATATATATATATATATATATATGCATGTTAAGCATGGAATGAAGCTTAAAATTTTCAATATATATCTTATACTGAACATGCTAACATTGGCAACTATACAAACAAATTATTCATCCACCAAAGTTTAAATTAACCAGTCGGTGCACATGTAACAAATCACATCAAAATCACCGCCAATTGGCATCTCCAAAACACCATTCCTAAGTTGTCTATAGAGTCATTCTGTAAATAAAAAAAAGAAAGTTTTATACATTGCATGTGGAATAATTCCACAGCCGGCTGCGGAATGGTATTTACAAATTATACCCTAGAAGAGTTGACTGTTTATAATTCTGATATATCAAAGTTGATAAGAGTTGATTATATGCGAATTGCACAGAGGCTAACTCTCTTTACAATATCGCCACCCAGTGCAAGCCAGAATAATCAATGGATGCAGGAAGGTTTTTGCATAAAATTCCTTTCTAGATACTCATCCATTATTCCCAGATTAATTTCTAGCTTGTGGTTTTCATCAATGAGGAGCCTTGGATCTGAGCACTGCACCTAGGTTTTAGGATTTAATGCAACCCTCCAACAGCCATCTTTTACCTTATCAGTTAACTATAAAGTTTTGCAAACCAAAATAAATTTTTCAATTCAAGATCTGAACTCAGTTTAATGGTTCAATAATGCTAGTTGTTATAATCTCTCATAATGATTGCTCATAATTACCTCCCAATGAAATTGAGATTATTACTATTTCACTCTGCTTGGTTTAGCACAATTGGTAAAGCATCTGACTTGGTCCCAGGATTGATCCTGGATCTCATAGATCTGATGCTCAAACTTCTTATGAACTCTCAAGCAGTAAAGCCATATGCCTTTTTTGATTACTGTTTCTAAATGTCAACCAATAGTTCACAAGAAATATTAATATCACTACTGCTTATCTTAATATTATTAATATAATTATTATTTTTCTTTTTATACTATCTTTTCTTCATTACTTATATTACTTCTAATATAAATAAATATTTAATACTCCTTTGCATACTCAATATTACAATAATTTTATTAAATTCTCCAATTCAACTGAAAGTTTTGACTGTACAACAGGCTTCCTCAGAGCTTTTCCTCTTCTGCTCTGTTTACAAATATTAAATAACATCAGAACTTTTTTAAAGATTTATAAATAGTGGTCATGGGGAATTATAAGGAAAACATTTTTACAGTTAAAATCATGAGGTTATTTCATTATGTTGAGTGTTTAAAGAAGGGCTAAATAAAATATTGTGATAACTAATATTACTACTATTATCTCTATTACTGCTACTACACTATTTCTGCTATATAATTACTAATATAAAACTGTTATTATAATTATTACAATCACCATTATAGCAATATTGTTTATTTTTCTATTGTTGTGTCTAACACTCTTACTGTTATTGTAATTCTACAATTATTATTACTACAACTCCACACAAGAAATGATATACACACATTACATAGATGATACATTTGTGGCTGCCCCAGTAAATACAATAATCAACATTCACATTATTTTTCAAAATGTAACAAAATTTACATTCAACACCACATGGGAAAAACAATCACATGAAGTCAAATACCTCAATATTCAGGTCCACAGAAACACAAAGAGTTTAGACTATCAAATGATAGTAAAAACAGTTGAAGTAGGAGGCCTAACACACTCCAGCTCTAATACACCCCAGGCCCATAAACTCACAGTCTTTTCAGAATTTCTATTCAGGAATTACAAATTATGCAAATATGAAGCTGACAGGTGAAATAACTTGATTCACTTACCTGGCAGATGTAGAAAGTACGGGACATAAATGAGCAACTATCAATAGAAAGGTTAACCAATTTTACCACAAAATAAAACATAACTAAACTAAAGAAAAGAAACCACACATTGTGCTCCAATACATCAATTCCATATCCAAACAGCTTAATAGAAAACTTTTCAGAGACTTTGAAATAGGTTTCCATTCACCACCAGCCACCGACAGATTGATCAACAACACAAAAGACAAAATCACTCCTGAACTGACCCTCAGGTCATATATAAAATTACATGTCACCATAATAACTGTTACACAACCTACTATAGAGAAACTTAGACTAATATTTCCACTAGAGTGGCTTAGCACAGATATCCATACAACAGAACTAAAAGTAAGACAGAAGGGGGCTCAATATTTGCTGAGCACAAAAGACTGCTGCCATGCCTCTCAATCAATGACTACCAAGATTATATGCATTGGCAGGAATGATGCTAAATACAAGGTCAAAAAAGCCTGCTATATATTAAGCGATTGCACAGTAATAAACAGGAGAGAAGCTTGCTTCTGCATTTCCAAAAAATGGATGCTATAGTCAGTTTGCACAACTTTACATAAGACTTCATTACAAGCATTTCTCAATTGATAATGAGCTATGATTATGGGAACTTGGACTTTCCAAAAGTGCTCAGATGGTTAATTAAGATTATTAAGTATTACATTATATAACTTCATTACATGTGCGTAAAGCACAATTATAGAGTTGTTGTTATTATTATTGTTGTTGTTATTACTACTACTACTACTACTACTACTACTGCTACTGCTACTGCTACTGCTATTTCTACTGGTTTTAAAAGGTTTTTTTTATTATTATGTCTATATTGTGATTACAAGTTTAAAATTGTTACATAATTTCTATATTCTGATTACATGTTAAAAAAATTTTTTTTTTACATAATTTTGGTAAACAAATGTTACATGAAACATAAAAAGAAGAAAAAAAATTGGGGCATGAAAATTAATGAGTAAGCTATCCATTGATGGTTGTGATAGTTTTGAAGTCCATTGCTGATTTTGTTTAAGTGTTATGATTGTGGAGATAATTTTATGAGGCTCCAGGTGGCATTGACTATATCCGCCGGGGCCAAAGAATGATCTCTCATTTTAATTTTTAGAATTTTATTTTCAAATAATGCATTATTTTGTAATTCTGCAACTGTTCATTGTATGATTGACCATATTTTTAAGGATGATGTTGTTAAAGCTATTAAGCGATTTAAAAAATTCATTCTACTTTGGGAAATGATAATATTCCTTTATTTATTTACAAAGGGCTAACTGAATTTATTGCAGTGCCTCTTGCATTTATTTTTAATTTATCACTTGTGTTTTTCCCAAAATGGTCCCAATTTTTAAGAATGGCTCACGTGATTGTGTTAATAACTATAGACTATTTCTGTTTTACATACTATTGCTAGAATTTTTGAGAGGTGTGTTTATAATAAAACTTTTAGATGTTAGTAAACTCATTTCTTCTTCACAGCATGGTTTTATACCTAATAGGTCTGTAGAAACTACTTTGCTAACAATTTATGATCATATAGCACATGCAATTGAGGACCAGCAGAGACTTGATGTTATTTATTTTGATTTATCAAAAGTTTTTGATAAAGTAAACCACAGTATTCTACTTTGCAAATTATATCAAATGGTTTTTGACTAAACTTGTTTATTGTTTTCAATCCTTTCTTCATGGTCATACTGCATATATCAAATTTTAATCTAATTTTAAATGTAATTTGGTAGTTCCTCATGGTAGTATTTTAGCACCTATGCTTTTTAACATTTATATGAATGACCTTAAGGATTGCTTAAAATCTTCTTATCTTTTGTGCTATGCAGATGACTGTAAAATCTTTAGAAGAATCACATCAGTGTTTGATTACATTCTTCTTCAAAAGGATATAGATTATTTTAGTGCTTTGTGTGATCTAAATAATATGACTGTTAATTTCAGTAAATGTTCCTTAGTCTCGTACTCTAAAAAAACTGAAGTTTTACATTTTTTTTAATTTTATTAATTCTCACAATTTTACTTCTGTTGAATCTCAAAAAGATTTGGGAGTTATATTTTCTAGTAATGGATCCTTTCTTCCTCATTTGGAAATGATTATTGGTAAGGCTTTAAAAATTATAGGTACCATTCTAAGATTTGGTTATCATTTCAGGGGTGATACAAAATTTAAATTATTTTTATCATTGGTTCTTCCCATCATTGAATATTGTTCAGTCATTTGGAATCCTAGCTCTAAACATGGATGTAAATTATTACAATCAGTGTCTAATTAGTTTTCCAAATATGTTTCTCTGGGAAATAAAATTGTTGTTCATCTTTCTTCTAGAAGACAATATAGAGATCTTAAATATGTTTATAAAATTGTTAATAAAGTAGTTCCTTTATCTGACACAATTTCTACTATTATAATTAGATCTCATGTGTATGATTCTCGGTCTGCTTCTGTTTGTTACATTAAAACTTGTCATTCCAATGTTCTTAAATTTTCTCCTTTATTTAAGCTACCATCTTCATATAATCAGATTTGTAGTAATGTTAATCACTTCAATTTAGATTATAATCAATTTTGTAATGTTATTAAATTTAAATGCCAGGTTTGATTGGTTTAACTTGATTTTGTTTATATATATATATATATGTTAAATTGGTTATTTTTTTTATTATTTTCTTATGTACTTTATATTTATCGCTTTTATTTATTTGTTATTATTAATGTGTTAATGATAATTGTCTATATGCCGGTGTTTGGCACTTAAATTAGTGAATGAATGAATTATTATCTACAATTATGATTTTACTAATGAAAATATTTTTACTTTAGATTTTTAAATGTGTTACTTATTTTTTTTATAGAAATATGGCAGATAATCATATTAATAATTTGTCATTTATATTCATTTATGTATATTACTATATATTTGTTATGGTGTAATTCTGTAATTGGCTTTATGCTGTAGTTTTGTACGGTAAATAAATAAATTGAATTATTATTATTATTATTACCACCACCTCCACCCCCACTCTCACCATCACCACTACCCCCCCCCACCACCGCTGCTACAGAAGTAATTTGCTACTACTGTTATTACTATTTTTACCATTAGTATTACTTCTTGATTTATTAAACTACTATGTTTATCTTAGACTATTACTTAGATTGCTCCTGTAATTATTATTCTTTTACTATCATCTCTAATACATTGATATTATTAAGTTATTAATACAATTATTACAGCTGTTTTTGCAGTATTATTAATATAGTGGATTGTCGTGAAGCTTTATATAATTGCTATTCTTTTTATATTCTATCTCATATATTACTAATAATGCTACAATTAAGTTAATAATATAATATGTAATATATGGGGTATATGAGCACAGACTTTCAGATGACCCATCACTCTCCACTCTATCTAATAACACCGATACAATCAAGCACATATATGCTGAAAAGATAAATAATCACCAATATACGTATTTCATGCTAAACCAGCAATCATCAGTTGGTCCAGATTATCATCTCCCACACATATATAATATAAGTGCTCAGATATATATTAAGATAGACAATCTTCATACTTAAATGGACAGGCTCCAATCTACTACACACTCCAACTCTTCAACCGCCCATCCAATTGAAAATCTGAAGATGGAATGCTTAAAGGCCACCCTAAGGCCAAGATTCTTGTCACACCCATGTTGACGTAAGGTCAATCTGAACCCCACATGTACAGGACATAATTCATTTAATACATATGCAAGGATGGGCAGACATCTCTACAATGTAATAATATAATAAATACAATTATTATTGTAGTAGTTAATATAGTGTATTGTTGTGTGGCTTTAGGTTAAAGCCGGTGTAAAGTATTTGTATAAACAATAATAATTGAATAGTTTATTGATTGGAAATTCATAAGAAGTTTGAACATTGGAAGTTCCAGAGCTGGAATTGTAATCCATGGAATTTGAACTTCAGGCTCTAACATTTTATCAACAATAAAGCATACTCGGTTTTTTTATTATACAAGTGTTGTGTTAGTATGCTAATGTAATAAACACAGACCCACATAATATGGCAAATATTTTACTAATGCTTATATACAAAATATTTACATATAAAATTCAACTGATATCATTGGCTAGGTATATCATCTACTTGCCATATGATTATTAAAGCAAGTGACTTTGATGCCCTTCTAAATATGCCTAACATTTCCAGCTATACTGTGACAGCTTTCTTTGAATCTAAGTACAGGACACTTCTAGCTATGCAGTGGCTGCTTGCCTAATATCTGGTTTAGTATTTTTCAGCTTCCAAACTGATCATACACCTACCTCACTGCTTTGCAATCAAATATCGGCAGACCAGTGTAATATCCATTGTTGTCTAGCTCTAATTCCAAATGAACTACCAATTTAAAGACAGGTCCCCCTTTCTTAATGACAGCTCTTGAATTTACCAAGCACCTTCACCTATGGGCTTGTTTTGGGATTTGTTATATTTTATCTATAGATATAATCATTGGTCTGTCATGATTAATGCTGAAACCAATCAAGAAGTTTGCAATCTGGATATATCTATTACTTGGAGGTGACATGACCATAACATTTTCTTCCCCTGGCTAAAATTAGTCCTGGAGTATGTAGTTCCTGAGATACATGGGTGGTATATCTTTTTTGCTTCATGACTTCTTCAGGTCTGCTCCATTACTGTCAGGTTTGGTATCTTCATCAGTAGGTGTAGTGTCTTTACCAGCAAACCTCATATCTTCATTTGCAAATGATATCAGTGATAGAGAAATCAAAGTTATGGCCTGAGCTAACTTATCTACAAGATTTGCCCTTCATAAATATTTGTACAATCTGGCCAAGAAATGCAATGAATACTCTTCTGTTTTCTTGGATCACGATTTGCAATCAGACCATAGCTTTGATCTCTCTATGTTTGACATTGTTTGTTCCAAGAAATGCATGAAGAAAGAGAAAGGTGAAAGAGGTATGATCAATCGCTAAAGATCATCACGCCATCAGTAAAAAGGACTCTAATATCACCCCTCTTTGTAAAAAAAAAAAGGTACTTGTAGCAACCATTTTTATCATTAGGATGTAAATTTATTCCTAACAATTTAATTTTATGATCATTATTTAATATTCAAAAGTAACTTTAAATTTAGATTTCGCTTTCTTTAGACACACATGTTATGATTATGATATACTGAAAGGGCTCAAATTTTCTTTATTACAAATTCAAACCTATTTTATTATTTAAAATGTTTTATCATATCCTGAATCATTACATATCTTCATTTGTAGATCTGGTGTAGTCAACTAACAATTACCTTTCATGGATTACCGTCGTAGGATCTAAAAGTACTGAAATTGTTAATCGTTAGAGAAATCACGTGACATTTGAGCACTAGAAGTGTGAAGTCTAGCCTAGATGTAGAAATACTACGCAAAATTGATAGATTAAATCTAAGCGTTTCACTTAACCTATTCAATAGTCCCCATCTCTTAATCCCTTTATATATATATCATTTAATTTCCAATTTATTAAATAATGTACTATAAATATCTTATAAGCATAGACACTAAGATAAAACAAAAAAACAAAAACTGTTTTGTTTAACAATATCAATGTTTGAATATCAATCACGCCATAAGAATATTATAATACAAATAATTACGGAGAAAACAAAACAAAACAGGAAGTGTATTTTCTGTAATAAACATTTAAAAAAAAAGAAAAAATCTATTATATATATATTTTTTCTATTTGGTGATCGTACACGACTTTAGTTTTTATTCCATTATAGAAACATTGGTGAGAAACGGTTAACAACTATTCCTTTTTTGTTTATGTAAATTTATGAATTCTTTCTAGGAATATCTTTTTGAAAACAAACAATATATATATATTAATAAACAGCATATGCACGCACACAACTTTTTAAAAAGCCCATTTCATGAAAAGGTAATCCTTTTATGCTTCGTTTATCTTTATCTGTCTTAACTAAAGAAAAAAAAGCTTTTTTATCTAAATGTTTAAAACTTCCTCTTCCAGCCTAATTTCTTGCAATATCAGCAGTAATACTCCGATCTGAGAAAGTTTATATGACTTAAATATTTTTTATTACGGACGATCAAAATTACAGAATCGGCCAACGTTTTACGTCAACATCTCTATAGAAGTTCGGCCAGCGTTTTACGTCAATATCTCTATAGAAGTGATGGGTTTTGAAAATTGTGGACACCGTTTTTCAAACTATATTGCTTTCTAACTCATTCTGGATTGTTTACTTCATTCTTGCACTGGGTAGGACCCTTTGTTCTACAATTGATATGTTTTAGCCCCAGGATTTTATTCATCCTGCAAAATAGATTTTTTTTTGTCAAGCATTGGTGGTCGAGAGGTCAGCGACAGTTGTCCCGGTTAGCGGGTTCGTTTCCCGGCTGATGCTATGACACATAAGAAAAAAATAGATTTTTTTTTTTCATATCAATCTTTAAACTACGCTCTTAAAAAAACATTTTGTATTAAATGCCCGTTCAGGATCCCCTGTAACAGATTAAACTCAATATATTCATATATTTAACCAAACTGAGAATTATTTTACAGAGCTGAGAATCAATTCTGAAAACCATATTTTAGAGTTCATAACTCTAGACTTTACAGGTTATTCATTGAGTTAATTAGTATCAATTTACAGCAGTATTAGAATGATTATTCAAGTGATAAAAATCTTGAAAATCATAGACCTGGGTAAAAAACCTACTCAGTTAATTAATAACATTTGCATTGTACTTAAACTCAGAACATGTTTGAGTAAAACCAACCTACTAATTTGGGAATGCTGCCAATGTGTAATTGATTTCAAATCCTCCAATGCTCTATGCATTCATTAGTCAAGAAATTATGAATATTGGACTGAACAACATTCTACTCCTTTCCAAAATGTCATATGTAGCATATATTCTTACACATGCTGTTAATAAGAGTACCAAACTTTCCATATATTAGTGCCACCAAGTGCAAGCCTTCATAATCAATGGATGCAGGAAGATTGGTGCAAAAATTTCCTATCTAGTGCCTACTCATCAAATCCCTAGGCTAGTTTCTAGCTTATGGCTTTCATCAATGAGGAGTTTTGGATTTGAAAGCACTACACCTAGATCTTAGGATCCAATTCAATTCTCCAGCAGCCACCTTTTACCTATTTGGTTAACTATAAAGCTAGGAACCCAAGATTAAAACACCATAGTGTTTCCAATCCAATGTATGGAGACTTTGGTACTCTTATTAACAGTATGTATAAGCATATCAAGTGGGGGGTCATGTGATGTTTTGATGGTTTTATAACAATCCTGCCAATAGGATAATGGTGACTAAATGTATAGATGCTGAACTGAGTTCAGATCTATATGACTATACAGGCAAATAAGCTTGGGTTGGAAACATTATGGTGTTTTCATCTTGGGCTGCTAGCTTTATAGTTAACCAAATAGGTAAAAGATGGCTGCTGAAGGATTGGATTGGATCCTAAGATTTAGGTGCAGTGCTCTCAAATCCAAGGCTCCTCACTGATGAAAGCCACAAGCTAGAAACTAGTCTGGGGATGTTGAATGGGTTGGTATTAGATAGGGATTTTAGGCACAAAACTTCCTGTATTCATTGATTATGAAGGCTTGGATTTTGCTATTGCTTTTCCTTAGTGGTGGCCCCCCACCTCCCAATCAAAAGACAAAAAAAAGTCGTTTGAAAGTGATTTTTGACATACAGTATTTGGATTTCCACACTGTTTCATATAAATCTATTTAAAATTCCCCAGTTATCTTTCTTCACATCTCAAATCAAGCACCTATTGACAGTAACAATCTTTTAGAAAATACAAGCCACCTAAATGATTACAATTCATTTTGTATTAAATTAGAATTTGTCAATTTCTTTACTCCTAGATTATAGACCTTAAATTTTATTAAAGATACTTTTTAACTGTTTCTATGTGACTGACTATTCCATTCAATAATACTTTTACCCTTCTTTCAAGAAAACTTTATTTTGTCAGAAACTAAATAATAAAAAAGATATTAATTAATTAAGTGATGTTAATCAGACTTATACGTTTTCATAAAGAAAGAACTTTATAGGTACTCTACATATTATTTTATTCAAAACAAGGTCTTTCCATTAACACTTATTTGCTCATTTATTACTGCTCTCATTTACAATAAATTTTTCTAGCAACTCTGGGATTTAAAATAAATATGTTATGTAGTGAAAAATCTATCAGTAAATCAAAAATGAGCCTTTAAGATTTCTCAATGTCCATAGAGGAACATCCACCCCTACCACATAATATACAATATATATATATATATTTCTCCAAACATTATACAATTATTTTTTTTTAAAGTAAAGATAAAAAAAGTAATGAATTATCTAATATGATAGACAATATATAAACTTTACTAATATATTTTAATTTATAATATATCCAATTTTCAGTAACGAGTATGTGATGCAGAAAAATAGATTTATTCATAGAAAAGATCCAGAACTAAATATATATTTAAAAATAGCAGATCTCTTCATACGATACTGCCACCTAGTATAAATCATAGTAAATAATGGATACTAGAAGATTTGTGCATCAAAATTTCTATTTACTATCCTACTCATCCAATATCCCAGATTAGTTTCTAGCTAGTGCCTTTTATCACTGAGGAGCCTTGAATCTGTGAATCTATATCTAGATTTTTGGATCTAATACAACTATCTTGATATGTAGGAAAGATAATAAAAAAAATCAGTTCTATATAATTTTTTTAACAAAGTAATTACATCTTCTTTACAGTCAATTTTGTAGACTAACCAATCAAAAGAACGTACTGATTTTATTAATGGTTTTAACATAATGGGTAAAATCTACATATTGAGAAGATATAGTAAGATCCCAATAATAAGATTGGTTTGTCATTATAGTTTGGATTTGTAGATCATGAAAAGGCATTCAGTTCTATAAGCATTTTTATAGTGATTAAAGTTTTGTATCATTAGGATATAGAGCCAGAATATTTTCTTATGAAGAATAGTTACCAAAATGTAACATTAGTAATTATATTATATAGAAATACTAAGAAGATTAACATTGAAACAGATATGTAACAGGATGATTTCAAATCTTCAAATTTTACAGCAGTTTAACAAAAAGTATTTTGTGGATTAAAATCAGAAGCTAAAGAGATAAAAGTAAATGGAGATTAAGTCATTTAGATTTTTTAGATGATGTAATTGTTTTTGAAAATAATGCTTCAGCATTTCAGAAAATATTGCAAGAATTATCATATGAAAGTAAGAAGATAGGACTAAAAATAAGTGTTAAAAAGACAGCTGTAATGTTCAACAAATTTTCTCAGAAGAAAATGAATATCATGAATTAGAAGAAATTACACACTACAAATACCTTGATCTGATTATTAATACAGATGCAAACATAACATGGAAATATCATAGAATAAAACTTGAATGAAGAACCCTTGAGAGAAATAACAGTATTAAAAGGAAATATGCCTATATGTTTGAAAAGGCTGGTTTTACCAGTTCTTACTTATTGATCTAAGATTTTAACTCTTAACATAAGAGCAATTCAGAGACTTCATATCACTCATTGAAGTATGGAAAGATCTGTGTTAGGAATAACAAGAAGAGATTATAAATGAGATGCATAGGTGAAAGACCAAACATATATTATTACCATTCTAGAAAAAATTAAAGAGGTTGAAATAGAGCTGGATTGGACATATTGATATATAAAAAAGATAATAAATGGGCAATTGTAATTTTAAATTGAATTGCAAGAGATTATAAAAGGCTACATATGAGATGGGTGGATAGAATAAGCAAGTTTACTGGTATGATGTGATGAAGAGAGTTTATGAATTAGAGAAATTGGATTAAACTTGGAAAAACCTTCATTCTGTAATAGATCGATAATAGCTGAAAATGATGACAATAAATTTGAGGATGATGTATAATTTTTTACTAACACACTTATAATTATTTTAAATCAGTTTGCTCAAAAGTTTGCAAAAATATCTGTTACAAAAAAAAAATCCCTAGTTTTTTTCATCTGTTACTATATTTTACCTGGTCATTTTTTTTGGTAGTATCTATCTAAATCCTATATTTACCAATTTACCAATAAGTAAAGTGAATAATGTAATGTATTCACATTCTCTGCCAAAATGATTAAGATTGGCCTATATAATTGCATATAGGTAGAAAATATAAGATGACCATTTTTATCTTTCCAAAATCACTATCTTGTGACTTGGGTTGAGAATTACTAGTATATAACAATGCAAATTGAATATTAAAGTATGGCAGTGCTTGTGTGAAGGATGATTACACATAGAAAAATGACAATTTATCAGTTCTATATAAACATTAGTTTGCCAAATTGAAATTAATTATTTAGAATCTTACTTTTGGAGTCAAAATTTAATCAAATATCAAAAAGTTAATTTTAATCCAATTATTATTTTTTCTTTTAAATAACAATACTTTTTAATTTTTTGTTTTTTAATAAATAACATATTTTTAATTAACTTTATTTACTTAAACTTTGATTTATTTTAAACGTTTATTATTTCTAGTTATTTTTACAAATTGTTTTTATTTATTTATACATGTATTTTTTCTACCTGTAGATAGCAGATACTTTTCTTTATTTCAGAAGTACAAATGTTAATTCAGTTTAATCTGTAATTCAAATAGTATTTATATTCTTTACAATTTACTCATAATTTCTTTTTGAGCATTTATTATTTGTTTTCAACCTTCATATTGTGATGGGTTTTCTTTCCATTAATTATGTTTTTGTTTTCTCAGTTGGTACATCTAGTTTGCCATCATTTCTCTTGGCCTTAATTTTGGTTATGAATAATCCAATATATTGTCTATATTCATTTCACCATTAGTTTTTACTATGACAATATTTCTGGATGGAATGAATTTAATGACTACTACTAGTTTGCATTAGTAGAAATAATATCAGCATGGATGACAGATCTTAATCCTCCATTATTATTTTGAACATATCAGGACTAAATGAGTTTCCATTATTAGTCAAGAGTAGTTCTGGCATGTTGGGCTCTGTTGAAATCTGAAACTGTTATTATTTCATCAGTATTAGTATTTTTAATTAATTTATAATGGGATTACCTCAAATTTTATCAGTTGTAACCAGGAACCAATGATATTTGATTAACCCTGCATCCACTCTTTGCCATGAGCTGTTAAATATAGGTCAGTGACACTATTATTTTTTAAAGGATAACGTAGATTTTTGCAGTTTCTTATGTCATTATTTACTCCCGGTCACCAAACAGCTTTAACTTTGATTATACCAGGATGAGCCTTATGAATATTTTTCCACATTCTAGTATGATTACTTTATCTTCCATTAGAAGATACCTTTTTGATTATGACATTTCAAAAAGCTTAAACCACTCTTTTTAGCGAACTGGGGATATAACCTTCATTTATCAGTTTTAACATGATTGGATATCCCTTATTCTTTTTGGTATTATTCTCAATCACTTTATTGTTTAATATTCCATACTATCATTAGTTTCGGTATATCATTTTCTGATACCTTTTTTTCATATGGGAATATCTACAGCACATCTACATAAGGTGTTTGATTTCCTTTCTTGTAAATCAAATTTAGATTACAAGTTTATTATTAATTATGCCACCTTATCATTCCATTGATTCAGGTCATCTAGGTATAGATTTAATTTTAGCTAGCATTTCTGACGAAAGTTTATGATTTATAATCAGTTTGAATAATTTTCTCAACTAAATATTTTATTGAACTTTCTTGTTTGAAAATTATTGCCAAAAGCTCTTATCCAATTATCTCCAATTTTTATTCTGCTTTGCATGAGATATGTGATTCATAAACCATCAGCCTTTCACTTTCATTTGTGATATGGTTATTTTTGCACAAACTCATACAGTGATGAGTCTGCAATGAGGAGTATCTTCATGTTTCCATTGTAATATATTAGCAAATAGTGCCACTTTTTGATTTCTTCCAATACTTTCTTCCTTTTTCTTTTTTAAGAAGTTATATAGTCATCATGTCATTTAAGTTTTCATCCTAGTAAACTATCAAAAAAGGTTAATTGTCAGATGTGTGTAGTTTTTTTTACTAACATAGAAAGTGATGAATTCAATACAATTCACACATCTTTGAACAAAGATTTTTTTTTATGCTTTGAGCTTTCAAACCCAATTTTTAATTATATATATTTTCTAATTTTTTACTTACTTTTATCATTCATTGATTTAATTCTATTTCTGAAGTAGTTATAATTAATAGATATCATAATACAGAATCATCTTTTCATTGCTCTCAACAATAAATTCATCTTGATCCAGAAAATGTTAGGCACTGCTGTGGTACCAAAAAGTAATCTGTTACATACAAAAAAACCAAAATATATAGACATGATCAGTACTATCACTGTTTTCTTATTCTCTTGGATTTGATGAAAAGTGGCTTTTAAATCCAGCATGCAAAAAAGGCATCATTGATTACTAAAGCCAGAATTTACACTATGTTTGGAACTGGATATGTATATCTCAAAATTTCTATTTCTTGTTATCTTGTAATCCTCACATATGCAAATCTTACCAACTAGTTTTGAGATTACTACTGCAGGCAATGCCTGTTTTGAAATGTCTGTTAACATATTCTAAATTTCACCATTTTCTAAAATCTCTTTTCTATGTGCTACTTAAAGATCCTCTTTAAACACATTTGGAAATTTTCCTTATATTTCATTCTTTAGGTTAAAATTTTATTACTCCATGTTTAATGCTTAAATTTTAAAATTATTATCTTCCTGATAGTAGTTTTACTTACACTTTTTTACTGTTTAATGTATTGTCACCTTGATCTTTCTGTTTGTTAGCTAGAATATTGTATAATATATAAATCCACTCCACTTCTTGATATGTTTTCCCAATCTTTTATCAACATTAAATATGGTATCTGCTATTTATTTCTTTTCAAACTTTCCTATATGTGTGTATGTGTATATATATAGAATGAATTAAATATTTTCCATGGATTGTAATAAAAAACAGAAACAAGGAGATTTTTGTCCATGTATACAGAGATAACATTTGCTCTTGATATTGCTAGGAAATTATCAATTACTATTAATTGCAAATCTCTCAGAAGCTATATTTTCTCCATTAACCTATAATAGCTCATTTGTTGGGGGATATTGTTGAAGTAAAAGAAGGTCAGAACACTTTTACATTGGTTAGTCAGATGTATTTAATGTTTTGATTGTTTCTTATCTTAATCTCTTTGCCATCTTTAAGTTCTACAAATCTCTTTCTTTAAATGTTCCACTAAGATTACAATGGCAACTGAGGTCACTTCTTCATTACATTTATACTTTTTTTTCACAGTAATAATAGCTACATTTTTTAATTTTATATTCTAATGGCTACTATATTCCTTCAGTCTGTTAATTACTTTCTGAATATTATACTGTTTATTTACTAATTTTAAAGCTTGAAATTCATTAGCCCATCTTCACTAAGTCATATATTAATTTATTACAGGTTATTTTTTGATACATTATATTATCTTTTATTGTTGAAACAGAAGTAAGTACATGCCATTGAGTTATGTGACATTATTATATTTATTAAAATTTATTATTTCATCTAATATTCAGAGGTTGTTAGAAGTAAGACTCATTATTATATTTATTAAAATTTATTATTTCATCTAATATTCAGAGGTTGTTAGAAGTAAGACTCATTCTTCATCCTCTGTGTATGATTTCAGATTATTTAGTCTAAACATGAGTTAAGACAATAGACAAAATTCACCCTATAATTTCAAAATTATGTCAAAAACTCAAAAACTAAGTGGATATAACTACAGAGCTTAAAGATAGTGGTTACCATTCTGTCTGCCATTGTTTTTGATGTCATATAACTCAGTAGGAGATACGTATAGATATTTGAAAGTATGATTATTCATTATTATCTTCTGTTAATAACTGCTGTTGAAAGTTATTTTCTATATTGATTCCAACAGTTGTTATGAAAGTTTATATGAAAGTGTTTCTTCACAGAAATCCTCACAAGCGTGCAAATTTTCTTAATTGTAGAGTGCTAAAGTATTATTCATTATTTTTCATCTCTTCTGTTAACTATTTCTGAAATTGTTCAATTTATTTATCATTTCCTTAAAATTCATGCTTCTAGAATATTTGGACAGATACAATTACTTGCAGATTTATTTATTTACTCCTCATTAACTAATTTTCGTATGTTTGATCTAATTGAGGATAAAATCTTTATTTATATGTAATATAAATCTATTATTATAAAGCACTGAAAATTTTGAAATTATTGAAGCAGAAGTCAACCTCTGATAATGCGCTATTTCTTAAAAATTATAAATCTCCACGCATGCGCACTTAAGTCTAGAGCATTTTTTGTATATACACCAAATCTCACTGACCATGCTTAAATCAGGACTTGAGTCTATTGGGTGCCTGATGTTGTAATCAAATATTGAATTGAACAATTTTAATTAAACTATCACAGGAGAAGGACAGTGCCTCATTTTTAACCACCTACGATTTAGGCTTACATGACTTATAAATCACTGAAACACACAGGCTTAATATATACCTGTGCCTATATATGTAATATATAGGGTATATGAGCACAGAATTTCACACAACCCACCAATCTCCACACTATCTCATAACACTGATACACTTGAACACATATATGTTGAAAAGATAAATAATCACCAATATACATATTTCATGCTAAACCAGCAATCATCAGTTGGTCTGCTCATCCCTTGTATATGTATTAAATGGATTATGTCCTGTACATGAGGGGTCAGATTGATCTTAGGTCAACATGGGTGTGACAAGAATCTCGGCCTCAGGGTGGCCTTTGAGCATTCCATCATCAGATTTTCAATTGGATGGAGAGTTGAAGAGCTCAAGTGTGGTGTAGATTGAAGCCTGTCCATTAAAGTATGAGGTTTGGCTATCTTAATATATATCTGAGCACTTATATCATATATGCGTAGAGATGATAATCTGGACCAACTGATGATTGCTGGTTTAGCAGGAAATACAAATATTGGTGATTATTTATCTTTTCAACATATATGTGTTCAAGTGTATCAGTGTTATGAGATAGTGTGGAGATTGGTGGGTTGTGTGAAAGTCTGTGCTCATATATCCTATATATGACTTATAAATGTAAATCTATTATTATAAAGTGCTGAAAATTTTTTCTCCTGTGATAGTTTAACAATTTGTTCAATTCAATATTTGATTATAACATCAGGTACTCAATAGACTCAAACCCTGATTTAAGCATGATCAGAGAGAGTTGGGGTATAAACAAATATGCTCTATATTGGGAGATTGTGCGGAGATTTATAATATTTAAGAAATAGCATATTATCGAAGGCTGACTTCTACTTTAATAATTTTTTTATATGTAATCTATAAATTAGCCATTTTGTAACATTATTCATTTAAAACATTGCAATCCTTGTTTATCCCAACATTTTTTGTCTTGAATTTTGTTTCTCATTTTAGTGCTTTAATAACTGATATTTTATTCTCAGTTTTAGTCTTATTCTGATTTTGTTATATGGACCAATTATTTTTTTTGCTATGGATAAAGATTTTGACTTTTTTTTGTCTCACTAGTTTTTGTTTAGAACTAATTCATAGAAGTCAAGCATTGGTGGTCGAGAGGTCAGCGACGGCTGCTTTACAAGCAGTTGTCCTGGGTTAGTGGGTTCGTTTCCTGGATGATGCTATGACACATGGGAAAAAAAAACTAATTCATAGAAGCCAAATGGAATATAAGATGAACTAAATGTTATAACTTTATCTCACCCATATCATAATTGTTTTACTAATAAGCTTACAAGAATTATAATAAAATCAGTACAATTTGTAAACAAATTTTTTTTTAGTCTTTATACATTTATAGCCAGACTTATCAAGTCAGAACTTCACTTTCATTTCGATGTCCGTATAACTCTATAACTATAAATAGTTAATTGCTCTATTCGTATTAATTTTCTGAATTAAAATTAAATAATTAGTTCCATACTTCTGGAGCCACAATTTAATCAAATACTGTAAATAGATAATCTGATCATTTTCTTCTTTTAATTTTGGATGGAAATGGCAATTTTCAATCGTGATGGACAGATTAACTGGGACACTTGCCCTAGGTCATTATGTGCCATTCTTTATTGTTTGGAGGTGTAGGGGAAGGTTTTAGGGCTTTTCTTAGAAACCAAAATGGTGGAGAGTGCTTTCTAAACTAGTACCAATATTCTTTCTCCATGTAATAAATAATTAATCTATCTTTAGTTAATTTTGTTTACCTGTAATTTAAAGTTTATTAATTCCTCATTTTTACAGACAAAACCTTCTACTTTAAAATGTTAACCTTCCTTATTTGTACTATTATATCTCTATTTACACATAACATTTTTTTATCCTGAATTTAATTTCCCAAATATGTCATTGTCTCTTCATAATCTCTGTATTTGTTGTATATCTCTTCTGATTTCCAATTTGCAAAATCGATAGCTAATTTGGTATCATCAATCCCATTCATGAAGCTCCTTCTGGTAATTATATCCCATTTATCGATATTTGTTTAGAATAGTCTCTCCTTTCTTCATAATCTCTGTATTTGTAGTATAGCTATGCTGTTTTTCAATTTGCAAAATCAACAGCTATTTGGTATTATCATGCAAATCATGGGGCTCTTTTTGGTTAAATATTCCATTTTTCCATGTTTATGAGTATACTCCTCTCCCAATATATTGCAATCATCATATAAACTTTCTGCCACTTCATCTAAGAAATGTCACACCTCTTTTATGTAATAAAATATTTTTAATTTTGCTATTTTTTCTTAATTTTCCCAATTCTTGACATTATTTTTGCATATTTATATATGTATATAGCACACAAGCTATCAAATTGTACGTTAGAATAGGTAAAACTCTTCATACAGTAGTGCCACTCAGTGCAAGCCAGAGTAATCAATGGATGCCAGAAGGCTTGTGCATAAAATCCCTATCTAGTGCCTACTCATGCAATAGCTCTAGATTAGTTTCTAACTTGGGGCTCTCGTTAGTGAGGAGCTTTGGACCTGAGAGCACTGCACCTAGACCTTAGGATCTAATGCAACCCTCTAGTTACCATCTTTTATCTCTACTTAACTACAAAACTATGAATTTAAAATTGAAAACACAATAATATAAACATAAGCAAGGAAGACTAGATCTACTATTTTATTTTTCCTTATTTTTCATTAATCCCCTACCATGTCCATTCATCCTCTCTCTCTATATATATAGTATATCATTTAAATCTCTATCTCTTTGAATATCTAAGAGAAAATAAAAGCTACAGTGTTTTGTTTCATTACATCAATGCTTGAATATCAAACACGCCACAATAATATTAAAATACAAATAATTATAAAAGATAAAAAGAAACAAATAAACGAAAATGGATTTTGTTTAATAAATATAAAAACAAAAAACCTTTATCTACTTTTTATTTTGAAGTCCTATTCAATCTTAATTTCTACACAGCTGTTATCATTCACAATCCACAAAATCCTGTTGAGAAAGAGCTAATAAATATTATTTTGATTATATATATATTTCATAGTAACAATTTGGAACAGACATTCAAATAACTTCTAAATAAATAAAAAATAGCAAAAATTTTGATCCATAGCCACACACATGCATGCACACACTTTTTTTTACTAGAATTATAAGCTTTAATTTTTTATTTCATAGTGTTTTATTTAACACTTTCTTTTTCGGTTTAATCTTTCATTGTATTTTCGGCTATAGTTCAACTTGGAAAAGTCTATATCCCACAGTTTTTCCCCAAGATGCAAGGTTATTTTACACTTTGGATGAACAAAATAACACGATCACCATCGAGTTTAGTTATTTATGATAAACGAATATTGAATGCTTTATTCATCAGAACTTTATAAAAAGTAGGAGAGCTAATTATTTTTAGATTCTTATTTTTTTATGCATTGATTTATATATATATATATCAGAACCCAGACAAGGGTCTGAGGCAGACAAGGCACTTGCCTCATAAAAGGGCGCCAAATTGTGAAAATGAAAATTAATAAATTGCAAAAGGAGAAAATAAAAAGCCAAATGCATCTTTGCAATGTTCACCAAATATTTTAAGCAATCTAACAATTTGGGTTGGATGTTCTCACAATATCAGTATGGTATAAATATATTTAAGCATACTGTGACTTTTTTATTTAATAATTAATAAATTTATCTTGTTCCCAAAATCATGTATTTATTTATTTAATACACCTGGATCTCGTTTTACGCGATAGATAGGTTCCTCAGAAAACACGTGCAAACAAAATCGCACAAAAATAGATGTAACTTACATTGAAAAAGGGGGGATGTGGTCTGTGATTTTTCAAAATTTGCATAAAAGCAAAGCACCAATGTAAAATTACTTTAAAATCCGCGCAAAAAAAATATAAGGAAATAAAATATGACTAATAAAAAATTTCAAATTTGAAAAAAAATGATATAAGACAAACTTTTTTTAACTATAATATTTAATTTTATTCAAAATAATATATTTTTATGCATAATTTACAGTACAGTAATTTAAATTTTTTTATACACGTTTTAATTATTATCGCTATTTGCCCAAAAAGACGTTCGTTTGCAAACTAGTAAAAAATCAAATTCTCATGTGATGTGATGTATTTGGCTTCTCCTTATACGAAGTCAAGAATATCTCAGCAATTAAACTCACAAGAGGAAATACAACTAGCGCCAAGTTCACACTCATGTTGTTAATGGTTTTCTGTTGACAACGATGATGATTTTATTAATTGTTTATGAACTTAGACTTATGATAATAAAAAGACATTTATTCACCACTGCTGGGAAAAATTTAATTAAAACTAACAACTAAAAATTAAATTTATATTTTTGTCTTTAATTTTCAATTCTGTTTAAAAATTAAATTTTGTTTTACATAATATTAATTTCAAGTCGCCCAAAGTAATTTTTAAATTGTTAATTACAATTAAAAATCAGATTTTAATTGTGCCCATTGCTATTACTGACCTTTTAAAAATAAACTTGTGGACACTAAATGATTAATAATTGATTACATTCTTTTTTAAAAAGCAAAAACAGAATGTGATTTAAAATGCAAAATTAACACGCACAATGTTTGAACAAATTTACATTATAATCTTAACAAGGCTGTAAACCTTAGCAATGAGCGTCTGAAAAAATCGTCACTAGGGACCTCTGTAGGTCTTTAAAACACATGCTTACGCTATGAAGAAACTATTACTGAAATAATAGTGAGCGTTTAATAAAATTTATAATTACAACTTTAAATTATAATCTTGTAAAATTTAATGTGTGTATACATAAAATGTGGAAATCATGATTTTAATTTCATTATTGCATAAAATCTTACTATTATAAAGCACTGAAAATATTGAAATTACTAAGATGAAAGTCAAATTCCAATAATGTGCTATTACTTTCAATATAATGTAAGTGCGCGAAATTTATTATTTAAAGTAATAGCGCATTATCGGACTTCGACTTCCGGTGAAAGACGAATTGCGTAACTTCAAAATCGTGTTAAATAAGTCCGCATAAAAAGAGACCCAGGTGTACTTATTAAAAATAAAAAAAAACTATATACATAGGGGCAAAAATGTATTCTCCTGCCTCAGGTGAAAATATTTCTAGGCCCGGCCTTGATCTGATACTATTTCCATTTTCATTAATTCCTTTTTATATTGCAATCAAATAAAAGTTATAACTTTATATTGTGTATAGTTCAACTGACCAGCAAACAGTTCTTAACAGGAGCTGTACTATTCAAATATATATGGACTTACAATTAGTATATATTCATACATACATAATTAGATATAATTAACACATTATATACAATACCCTATATTTAGATCTCCAAATCCAGAGAAATAATCTCCAGCTAAATTACAAAATGAGTATTAAGCTGATACAAATCAGAGGATATACCCATCCCAAATCCATCTCTCCCAAGTCTCGCAAATATGCCAGGTTAACATTGTTTCTTTACAGAAACCACTACCTATGCAAGTATGTAGCCGATTGAAAATCAATCAACGAGCAATATCTAAAGGAACTAAGTGGGATAGGCTGCAGGCAGCCTGGCCTCACAAGGAGAGTTAAACAAATTTACAATGAAATGAAAACAAATCCTCACAAAGATAACAAGCCCTGGATACTGCTCCCATATATACCACTGGTAGCCAAAAATAGAAATAAAGTTTTCTCACATACACATCAAATAAACTATCATATTCCTGCCACAACAAATTCTAAGAACAGACTCCATCATGACTAAACTCCACACACTCTATATAAAATTGCATGCCTCAGGCAGCATGCAGGGCTATCTATTACGATGAATAACACACATGCCTTTCTATGAGGATATCTCAACACAGATATCCTGAACATGGATCTATATTCCTTGAATATCAGCATACAATGATCCACACATTTAAGCCCATAACTGCTAACATTGCATGCATTGAGCAAAATGACTACATGCAGAAAACCTAAGAGATCTGGTGCATAACTAACAACCCTAATGCTATAAATAGGAAAGAATCATGTTTCTTCCTCTCAAAGAAATGGATAATATAATTTACATAAATTTAAATAAACTTACAGTCTATAAATTTATAAACCCTATTATTTATAAATATAAACTCTATTACACATACATTAATGTCATGAATATGAGGACATATTCACCCTTGAAAGTACTAGGCCTCATTGAGTATGAACTCAGTATAATATTCAGCCTTTCTGATTATAGTACGTAAGCACAGATATCGATAAATTACAGTCATGAAAGAAAAGTATGTTATATATTTTAAATACCCTATATTATGGAATATAAAACAGTTTATGCAAAAGAAATTAAGCAAAAAAGAGAAAAGATAACTGATACATATTTATAAAATAATTAAAAATAGATAAGGATGTATAGTTACTAGGTTCATTAAAATATTTGTATTCTTTAAAATCCACAATGTAGGGTATTGTATATAATGTGTTATATAATTATATCTAATTATGTATGCATAAATATGCACTAACTGTATGGTCATATGACTGCTGATCACCCTTGAAACCGTAAGCAACTCCAATGGAATATATTTTATTTGATTCCATTATTGAAATTGGTTAATGTATGTGTACATGGTATTTTAAGTTGGAGGTCTAGAAGTGACAAACAGGGATAGGTTCCAATAAACAGAAAAAGGTTCCAGTTCCAAGAATCTTCTACCACTCCAATTCCCAAGCAAGGAAACTGTTTTTGATTAAAATAGAGGAATAAAGTTTTTCAGACGATCTTGTCTCAGTTTGAATGGAATTGCTACTTCAAGATTTGTAATGATAAACTTACAAATAAAGTAAATATTCTTTTATTCATATTAAATTTAATCTTTATTCTATAGATACTTTTCTTATTAAATGCTCAGTTTAGTTAACTTGCGTCAATTGGATTACGTAAAAGTTCAAAGAACATTTCACATAAGGTATTGCTGAATGCTATTGAAGTTTAATTGACTTCCAATCATGTGATATTTAGCCATAGATTATCTGTTCATTAGAGATTGAGCTGCTATTGGTCCATGTCAAAGTTTATTATCTTTTAAAACCCATATATTGGTACTATTCTTTGTAATAGGGCAGAAGGACAACTAAGATATGTCACAACATTTAAAAATGATCATTTTGTTTATCAGAAGACATTAATAAGCAATTGTGTAGTAAATTATTTCAGAACTTCCAAATAGAAGATTGAACCTTTGATAATTCCCATTCAAGTTATTGGAAAGAAATTTTATTGACATTATTCAATTGAAACTTGATCTGGAACTTTTAACTTTGAGTTCATCACTTTATCATTGAGCTAAATACAAAGACATGAACAATCGATAAAAGATTGTCATGAAACCTATGTAAAGGATTGTAGATCCAACTGATCTTTTATAAATTTAAAAATCTATTACAAAGGGTAAATAAAAATACAGGACATTTGGGAAGGTCTGTTTCACTAATTGAAGAAATTTGATTAAGTCAAATACATGCTATGCACTATTATATTATTCACCCAATATTTATAATCTTCTTCAAGAAGTATAATAACTACTGTTTCTTATTGCATTGCCAAATGTATATCATATAATACTAAATAGTCCATTCACTTTATTACCATTACACAATGCTTTATTTGCCACTTTTTTTACAGTTTACAGTTTTGATTGCCCCAGCAATCTTCTTCAGAACTTTATATCTCTTAGCCAAGATATAAATTTCTGAAGAAGATTGCTGGTGCAATCAAAGCTGTAAAAAGGGTGGTAAATATAAGCACTGTGTAACAGTAGTAAAGTGAATGGACAATTTAGTATTATATTGTATTTATAATCTTAGGTTTGAAGTGGATATATGCATAATTACCGTCAGTTGGACTACATTCCATCAAAATTATAATGAAAGAATACTGTTAAGTGATGAATCAGACCTGTAAAATGCTTTACAAACAAATAGTATTTTGTAAATCAAAACAAAAGAAAAAAAAGTTATTCATTTGATAATTTATCACTGCTATATGTCTAAATTTTTTTTACTAGTAATACAAAACAAAAGACTGTAAGCAAGAAAGAATAAATTTTATTTTATAGAATGCATTATGTCATGTTCATTTCAGGTGTATGTAATATTTTGTAACAAGAGATTGTCTGTAACAATAGCAATAAAAACGTATAATATTTCCCAATTTCCATTAAGAAAAACCAAGTAACTTTCTCATCACACAATATATACATATATATACTATTGTAAATATGGGGGATTTGAACACAGACTTTCAAGACTCTTCATTATCCACACTATCTCATACTATTGATACACATGACCACACACATGCAGAAAAGATAAATACTCACCAATATACTGTAATGGTATACAATATGCCATTCATTAATTTAAAATTAAAATAAAAACTTAAGTTCGATAAATAAAAATAAATTTATTAAAAACTAAACGCTAATATTAAAGAGTTGTTTAACGTATATATATTCGCACTAATGGAAAACTTTAAAAGTATTTTTTCTTTTTAAAATAAAAAAAAAAGGATTTGAACGTACTTTTTAATAAATAAAAGTAAAGATTTAAAGATTAATATTTTTTTTAAGGTAACATAAATCAAAATGGAAACAGATATTAATTAATTCCTGTAATCTCAAAATGGAAATGATTGTTCTTTTAATTAAATGAAAAGCAAACTAGCCCTTGGGCTCATATATATTTTTAAAAAAAGTCAGATAAGAGAATAAAAAAATTAGAATATCCAATAGAAGCAGCAACCAACGCTCGGACCTTAATAAAAATCATTGGAACAGGAAACTATGTTCTGTGAATCCGGAGGATTACTATAAAAAGAAAATTCAAATTAAGAGTTAGTTCCAGCTTGATTTTTTGAGAAGGGTAAAAAGACATACTTTTCACTCTCTCTTTCTTATTTCAAATGAAATGACTGTTAATTTATGAATGGCACTATTGTAGGCTTGAATCATATAGGTCCTAAAATAAAAATAGTACCAGGATTGAAACAGCTAAGGCTATCTCCAGAACAACAGACCAGTCTTCCATGAAAGTATGACAAATAAAGACTTCACAGGAATAGATACCAGGAACCGGGAGCTCTTCTACTGTAAAGTATGAACTATAAAATTTTAAAAAGTAATTAAGAACTTTCGTCAATATTTGACAAGCTTTTAATAATCAGCTAAACAGAACTTTTAAAAATGAAATTTTATCTGATTTATTAAGATTTCAAAATCAGTTATTAATGTTTAATTTTATATATTTGAGTTTGCCAATTTAATTGAATCATTTCCATTTTTTTTATTAATATTTATTGACTAAATTATTTAAATGTATTAAATTTAAGTTGGGTGTAGATGGCTGCATAGATTCGTTAATGTTTAGTTATTTTTTATTTTTATTTTCATATGATTAAAATATATAGATATCGGTAAATATGACATCTTATGCTGAGTGTCCAAACATATTTATTCATATATCTTTTAAGTTGTTGGTGTCAATGCGGCACTTTATGATGAGTGCCATTGGGTTTATTGTAAATTTCCTTCTGTAATTCCATCAATAACTTTATATTTTAATCATTTATGTCTATTTAGTCTGAAATTGAATGATTGTTTTGAAAAGTTTGAGTGATTTATGTAGCAATATATACTCAGCATTATAAAACACAACTTTTATAAAATGTCCATCTCTGTGGACTTTCTTAAATAAGTTAAATTTAAAAAAAAACCCAATTTAAAATGAATAGTAAAGATAAATTTTATTCCTCAATTTTAAATATTTATATATGTGCATTAATAAATGCTTTTTGTGTGTTATTACTGGCAGTGGCTTATTTTTTTTATACTAAAGATATATTTTTTAAAAAGTTTTATATTAAATCTTTTTCTTTATTAAAATATATAAGTATATATTATGAATCTCTGCGTCTCCCTGAGCTAGTGGCACGGGCTGACTGTTGTAATAAAATATATATGTAAAGGTTAGATCTTTAACAGCGCGTATCTGCCTACTATATAAATTTTCCAGGTTCAAATGGCCTGGTGGCACCCTGTATGGCAGATACAGAAGTATACACCAATTTCCTGACCATTATAATTGGTTCCCAACATGGGGCAATACACTTTAACCACAAGTACCCTGAGAATTTTAAAAATAAATCATGCCAGTAACATTTTTTCTGAAATGAATATATTTTTTGTATTAACATAAAGTTATAGTTTGAATTTTGTGTAAAAAGTACTGCCAGTAAGAAAAATTGCACATATGTAAAAATAAATGCGAGGAATAAAAATGTAATAGTTAATATAAATAATTTTTTAAAAAAAGTCTTATTTAAAAACCAACCATTTAACTTGCCTAAGTAATAGTTAAAAGTAGGAGAAAAGAAACTTGGAAGGATGGGGGCAGAAATTTAGCTGGTAGTAAGGAATCAACAGTCAACAATTTTTTTTATCATTATATTTGTTTTTGTAATTACTAACCAAAGTTTTGTCCTTTTGAAATTTTCATATATAATCAATTTGTGTAACGTAATTATTAACACTAAGTAAATTCTTTTTTTTTAATGTTTTTGTTTTTTGAGGAAGTTCACTGATATGCAACAGTATACAATATGCCGTTACATTAATTTAAAATTAAAATAAAAACTTAAGTTCAATAAATAAAAATAAATTTATTAAAAACTAAAAGCTAAAATTAAAAAGAGTTGTTTAACGTATATATATTCACACTGATGGAAAACTTTAAAAGTATTTTTTCTTTTTAAAATAAAAAAAAAAGTATTTGAATGTACTTTTTTATAAATAAAAAAAAAAGTAAAGATTTAAAGATTAATATTTTTTTTAAAGTAACATAAATAAAAATGAAAACAGATATTAATTAATTCCTGTAATCTCAAAATGGAAATGATTGTTTTTATAATTAAATGAAAAGCAAACTAGCCCTTGGGGCTCATATATATTTTAAAAAAAAGTCAGATAAGAGAATAAAAAATTAGAATGTCCAATAGAAGCAGAAACCAATGCTCAGACCTTAATGAAAATCATTGGAACAGGAAACTATGTTCAGTGAATCCAGAGGATTAATATAAAAAGAAAACAATTCAAATTAAAAGTTAGTTCCAGCTTGATTTTTTGAGAAGGGTGAAAAGACACACTTTTCACTCTCTCTTTCTTATTTCAAATGAAGTGCCTGTTAATTTATGAATGGCACTATTGTAGGCCTGAATCATATAGGTCCTAAAATAAAAATATTACCAGGATTGAGCCAGCTAAGGCTATCTCTGGAACAACAGACCGGTCTTCCATGAAAGTATGACAAATAAAGACTTCACAGAAATTGATACCAGGAACTGGGAGCTCTTCTACTGTAAAGTATGAACTATAAAATTTTAAAAAGTAATTAAGAACTTTCGTCAATATTTGACAAGCTTTTAATAATCAGCTAAACAGAACTTTTAAAAATGAAATTTTATCTGACTTATTAAGATTTCAAAATCAGTTATTAATGTTTAATTTTATATATTTGAGTTTTCTAATTTAATTGAATCATTTCCATTTTTTTTATTAATATTTATTGATTAAATTATTTAAATGTATTAAATTTAAGTTGGGTGTAGTTGGCTGCATAGATTCGCTAATGTTTAGTTATTTTTTATTTTTATTTTTATATGATTAAAATATATAGATATCGGTAAATATGACATTTTATGCTGAGTGTCCAAACATATTTATTTGTATATCTTTTAAATTGTGGTGTCAATGCGGCACTTTATGATGAGTGCCATTGGGTTTATTGTAAATTTCCTCTGCAATTCCATCAATAACTTTATATTTTAATTGTTTATGTTTATTTAGTCTGAGATTGAATGATTGTTTTGAAAAGTTTGAGTAATCTATGTAGCAATTTATACTCAACATTATAAAACAAAACTTTTATAAAATGTCCATCTGTGCGGACTTTCTTAACTAACAAGTTAAATTAAAAAAAAAAAAAATTTAAAATGAATAGTAAAGATAAATTTTATTCCTCAATTTAAAATATTTATATATGTGCATTAATAAATGTTTTTTGTGTGTTATTACTGGCAGTGGCTTATTTTTTTTTATACTAGAGATATATTTTTTAAAAAGTTTTATATTAAATCTTTTTCTTTATTAAAATATATAATAAGTATATATTATAAATCTCTGCATCTCCCTGAGCTAGTGGCATGGACTGACTGATGGTCGTAATAAAATATATATGTAATGGTTGGATCTTTAACAGCACGTATCTGCCTACTATATAAATTTTCCAGGTTCAAATGGCCTGGTGGCACCCTGTATGGCAGATACGGAAGTATACACCAATTCCCTGTCTGTTATAATATGTATTTCTTGCTAAACCAGCACTCATCAGTTGGTCCAGACTATCATCTCCCATACATATATATAATCAGTGCTGAGTTTATATTAAGATAGCAAATCCTTACACTTTAATGGACAGGCTTCAACCCAGTCCAACTTCCAACTCTTCATCCATCCGTATCACCAAAAATCTGATGATAAAATCTCCAAATCCCATGCTGATGCCAATATTGTTGCCATGCCCATGTTGACAAGTCACTCTGACCCCTCAATATAAATTTTATTTCATGGTTTCAGTCAGATGCAAGAGCAATATCTAAATGAACTAATATAATCTGATTTCATTATCTGATGAAATGTTAACTTAAAAAATATAAATGCTGTTGATATATATAAACTGGAAAAGGCAAATAAGAAAGACATGTTGAATTTTAATTATTTAGCAAGGATTCTGATTTTCGTTAGTAAATAAATAATTAAATGTCTTTATTACTTAAGATTCATAATAAGTTTGAGCACTGGAGGTTCTAGCATTGGAACTGATTCAAAGACCCTCTATTCCAGAATCGGACTCTAAAATTTCTCTTAATTATAAGGGTTATTTTTTTTTATATTAATAATGGAGTTATATAGATGGGTCTTAAATTATGAAATGAAGAAGAGATAGATTTTTTTTAGAAAGAGCATTGCAGATAAGAGGTAAAGTTTGAAAGTGTTATCAATTGAAGACTAGACATTTAACATTATATGCTAGGTGGGTAACAAAGGAATTAAGATGAAACTTAGATATAGCATATGAGTGAGGGTGCAAACTGTTTGGGGTTGGTAATCTTATGATTTGCCTTTACCATGCCAATCAATTTAATTGATGAATTAAAATTTGGATGTGAAATGTAAGACAACAGGTGGGAGCATATTTTTCCTGTGATTAAATATGAGTCAATGAGGAATGTTGAATGGATGTTTTGATAGGTTTATATGTGAAAGCCTAATGAATGTACTTCTTGGACCAATTGCAAGGGCTCACTATCATACTATTATTTCTGCTATTTTTAACAATATTCCTATAGATTAGAAATAATGTTATTATAACTACTATTTCCATTATTGTTATTGCTATTAATACTCATAGCATAACTGCTACAAATATTATTGCTATGGCTACTAATGGTTATTATGACTATTATCTATTATTATTATGATGATGATGATGACAAGAATGGATTACTATCACTAATACAGATATTGAAAGAAAGTTCAGAAAGTCATCATGTGTGATATATATATATATATATATATATATATATATATATATTGTACCCTTACTTCTTGATATATAAAATAGTTTAAAATACAACTAGCTCAGTTACATTATTATGCTTCATTAAAATTTGCATATCTATCTTTAATATACTTTTATATTATCATATCTTAATTAAATAATTATATATTAAAATTATGAGACTGTGAAGTAAAGTTACAAAGTAATAAGCAGATTTACACTGAGTCAATATCTCCCAAGATACTGTCTCAATGGCATAAGAATACTACCACTACCTTATCATCCTACCACTACATCTATAGCATTCTTATGACTTTTAAATGAAATAAATTATCTTTAATAATACTAAAATAATTCCTAACTTTTAACTTAACATATAATTAAATAATCTCAGGTTCTTCTAAGCTGTTTTAAAATAATAATAACTCATGTAAATAAGTATGATGTGGGATTTTATATCAAACTTAAATACACCTAACTTATTTAAATAATAATAATAAATAATACTAACCTTAAAGTGTAATTTAATCTCATCTATTTCTATGATATAATCAATCATTAAATGAATAAACAATCCTATGTATATCTTTTATTTCATATGGTATCTTCATTTTAGAATAAATCAAAATCTTATAATTAATAATATGTGGCAATAAACAATACTGTATTCTTATAATGTGCATTATAATTATCTTATGACCATTGTAATATTTATATTCATGTTAATCAATTCTTATAAAATAATGTTAAGCAAATATGGTATTCAATTCTAAGTAATAATAACAAATTCATTTTGTGCAAATATTATGTTTATTTCAAATCATCTGATGTCAAAATGCTGTGGTGAAAAATAATGAACTCGACACATTTTTAAAAACAAATTAACAAATTTATTTACAATAACTTCAAATAAAATTTATTTACACTATTTACAGTTTTAAAATTTAGGAAAATAAATAAAATAAAATAAGAAATTACAAATACAAGAGGGTTATACTGTTACTAATCTATGTACTCAATAAATAACTATACATTCTTTTAAATGCTATATTAATAATATTACAGTGTGTTTTTCCAAAACTTAGATTTTTTTAAAATAAATAGTAATGTACTATAATTATTTCAAATAATAATATATGTCAAGACTATTTATGTAGCATGTGTACATAATGTAGCTCTACCTATTAAATAACTACATTAATTAAGTATTACCATTTATAATGTATCATCATATATTTACTTTATTATTAGCATTGCTTAATAGCTTTATAAAATTAATGTATCTTTGTAATGTAAAACAAATAATTAACTGTAATTATACTTTACTTAATGTAATTCCTGTTATATGTTTTATCAAATATGCATTACATATCTGTACTGTTCAAAACTATTATTTAAATCATTTATCAATTTCAAATTCATAAAGCATTACCTTAGATAAATTTTATGATTCTTTTCTATGTAAAAATCACTACTTTACTTTATGTGTTATTTTAATCCTTTCTAATAATTTCTATCTATAAAACATATTCTAAACTTATCTAAAAAAATTCCGGAAAACAAACATCAACTTCAAACAAAATATTCGTTATCCAAATTACCTATATTACATCGTTTATACTTAGTAAACTTTTCAATCTAAATATAAGCTTCTACCTAAACGTAACTTAACTTATTTAATAAAACAAAATATAAAAAATATAGACTTTTAAAATCCTTTTCTAAATTGCAAAAAATAAAATAATTATTAAGATAAATAATAAACATCATTTTAATAATAAGCATAAATAAAATATCAAAATTATTTACGAAAGAATCATATAATTATTTCTAAGCTTCTTACATAATGTTGTATCATGTTGATATTATAGATTAAACTTATGCATATTTTAATAAAGTTCGTTGCCAATATAATGTATGTGTTTTCATAAAATATCTATCCATTCATTCTACAACAACATAATATTCAGTTGATCTAAAGAAAACCTATTAAATTCATTAAAAATCATCATACAATATTTTTACCATTATAATAATAATGTCCAATCTGCTATCCAGCATTCTTCGGAATTTGCAGCTTCATAAAATAAAAATCATTCACATTTTCACTCATAAACATTCATTAGAATATTCCGTGTTATATTAATTATAAAAATAAGTTTATGTAATTAATTATTATATTATTTTTAAGTTACTATTTAATAAATGTACCTAACCTACTTTTTAATAGTTTAATAATATTTTAAATTTTATGTTAAATAAATAAAATAAAAATTATATTACGTATTCCAGCGACGACTTTTGTTCTACCATAAAAGTTCTAATAAATCCTATGTACAAAGTCAATAGAACACTATTTCCTGTTCCGTTGAATCACGTGTTTCTTGAAAGTTTATAATAAAATGATAACATTCTTTTTTTTAAAAAAAAAAAAGTTCCAATAAGAAAACAAATAAAATTAAAAAAAATAGTTTATAAGTTCTTTCTGGATCCAGTTCTTCATAAAATATTATTCTCAAAATTATTATTTTTAAACTAATTTATAGTTTATATATTATTTTCATTAAATTACTTTAATCAACTTGGCTTGCTTGGTTTAGTTTGACTTGATTTGGACATCCATGTATTACTTGCGCATTTATAATTAACATATTCAGGTAAGAATTAATTTCTCCATCTATAACGTCCAGCGTTTAGATTACTTCAATATAGTACTTCTATTATATTACGATTTTAAATAATCATATTTATAATCTATTTGCCTTTTCAAATCGTCAATATTTAGTCTTTTAAGCACAAAGACTTAACAAGGCAAGTATTTATTAAAATTACTACTTCTTATATCTTTACTTAAGATATACATTTTAATCTTTTAAAATCTACAAAAATACTTTCTTTCTATAGAAGTATTCATATTTCTTTTAAATATCTATTTATAATAGACAATAGTAATTTAAACTTTTAAAACTATTTATAGTCCAAAATACTACTTTTCTCCATCTCGTAGTTTTATGTACTAATCCAGCGTCTATTATTTCTCTAGCATAAAGTTTCTGATATATTTCTCCGATATGTGATGTTTCCATGATCATTTGTACGTAAATTGAGCTTCGATATTGAGAAAATCAATAGGGAATTATTAAGTTTCTACTGCATACTTATCATTTAAAAATTATAAAATTATATACAATAACACTCTTATGATTTTAAAACTGATTTTTAAGAGCGTTTATAAAATTTGCTTGGCTATTTTCTCAATAGCACGATTAACTTAGAAATTTAATTATAGAGAGCCCCCCTCAACAATTGAATCCAGCTTTTATAGTGGAAGAGACTCCTCATCTGATTGGTACGTTTAAACAATCAAACTTTGCTTATTTACATATTTATCAACACACTATTAAAAATAAAATAATGACTTATTTAATATTTAATATTTTATCAAATTCTTTCAAAACAATATTTATCGTTTATTTAAATCTATTAAACATTTTTTTAAAAATATTCTTTCTCACTTGATTTAAATCTTAACTTTTATAAGATCATTTAAAATAAACTAAATCTTTTTAAATACGTTATATTTTTAAGACAATATTTTTAAATCAGATTTAATATTTTACATTGATTTATCTTTATTTTTATCTCGTGATAACTCACGTATTATTTATAAATTTTACAACATGATTTTTTAAAATAATTATGCAACTTTATTAGACAACTTCCACGCATGTGTGTATAACATCTGTTCTTTATAACACAAGAAACGCTTGTCTAAAAATAAACTTAACAATTGCTTTTTTTAAAATAAATATTTATTTTTAAAAATAAATAAGATATTATATCAGATTTTAAAATAATTATTTGATATGATTAAAATCAAATATTAATCTCAATTTAAGTACTTATAATTTAAAATATTTTTATTCACTTTTAACACATATTTTAAATTAAATAAATATCTTTGTCTAATTTTAACTAAATCTTTTAAATACTTTAGCTTTAAACATCTGTTATTAAACATATTAATGCAGTATTACATCATAATCATCATCATTTTAAATATCTTTTCAATACCAACACAATTCACATATCAAATACTCATAGATTGCTTTAATTAAACTTATGGTAACATTACCACAAGCAAAGTCAACATCACACATTTTAAATACTTCTTAAATTTAAAATTTTCTACTAGATTAGCACAAAACTTAAATGGTGACCCATACAAAAGGGCACAATATATATATATACATTGTTCAAGTCACCCTCCCAATTATTATGTTTTCAGCAATGCCCTCTGTCAATAAATATAAAGTCTGAACTTCAACAGCACAGAGGATATTGCTGAAAAAGTTAATGTTTGGGAGGTATATTAATAATTTTGATTAGTCATTCATTAGACTAGAGATTATCCATTTAATGATTATATTTCTGCAATATAAATTTTCACTATATCACTCTCATGCAAGATAGGGGCTGGTTTTTATCCACTTTTAACACCTTGTGGAAAGGTGAAATCTTAAACATATGATGAAAGGCATGTGAAAAAGATGTATCATCCCCCAAGGTGCATGTTTTGTGATTAACTAGCACTCATCAGTTGTTCCAGATCACAATCTCTGCCCCACTAATGAGTTCTAGTTCAGGACGAAATGTGCATCTTAGAAATCATACATCTCTTTCATATGTTTATGATTTAGATTCCTCCACAAGGAATAAAAAGTGGATATAAACCAATCCCTATTTTGCCTGAGAGTGGTGTAATGAAAATTATCCTGTAGATATATTATTGATTTTGGGAGGATGATTTAAATATTTTGTATTTGAATTTTCAGCTAATGGTAGGCATTGGGATATTTTTGTATTTGTATACATGTATATATAACATTTGCTAAAGGGCAAAAACATCTACAGTTAACAATATATCTGGATAAGAAAGTTGACTTGGGCCATAATAATTTACAGTATTTGGGTGTTAGGTTATTGGTTTAGATAATATAAAAAAGTAAAAGTGCTACTAAATGTGAACAAATCCAATGATTCTTTCTAATGAAGAATAATAATGAGAAACTATTTGGTAGACATTTTCCATTTAGTCAGTCCTGTAGTAAAATAATCGAATGAATTATCATTCCTTATACAAATTATTTGTGCTATGAATCTATCTTTAAAATATTTGTTTTCATTTACTTAAAGATAAAACAAATGATTTAGACCAACAATTCTCAACCTATGGTATGCTTATCACTGATGGTATACGATGGATTTATCAGTGGTACATGAATGATAAACTATTTTTGAAAAATTATATTTAAACAATTTATTCAAATAATGTAAAACTGACATATTTTTTATTTGACTGCCTATTTTATATTCTGATATCAAAATTTTTCATAAAGGTGATGGTACAGAGAATTTTTTATATTTTTTGGATGGTATATGGAACCCAAAAGGTTGACTGATGATGATTTAGACATGTGTTTTACAATTTCTTTGATGTGATATTCTTGACTTCACTCTTCATGTCTCATGATACTCTTGAGGAAAACATATTTTTTTAAAAATTGATTTACTTTCTAATTATTAGTTACATGAGAGATATAATAGCTAATAGCTGTTAAGTTTCTATTTATTCATTAATTAATGATGTGAAAATAAATGTAATTTAAACTAATTAAATTAAGGCAATAGTGTAATATTAAATTTAAAGAGTTTAATTTTAATAGTACTATGTTTAGATACAAAAGAATAATATGGTTTTGTTATGAAATAACATAAAAAAAAACAAATTTATTATTAGTCCCTGTTCTGTTTTATAGATGTAAAATTGAAACTGAAGCAAGAGTATATGCTATTATAGTATTTTTAATGTGATACTTGATCTAGCTATTTTTGGGCAACTATTTTATTTTTGATGGTGCAATTGCTGTGTTAACAAGTTTTTTGTCATAGAAAAGACACAATGACATTGGGCAATCCGAATTATCACTCTATGTGAAACCAATTGCCAAATACTTGTAATCATAAAATCAAACTTTTTTGTCACAGATCCCAGCTTCAGAAATATCTGACACACATGGGCTATTATTACTAATGTCATTTTGTGTGTCTGAAAATTCTTCTTCACCATTACTAACATGACCTCTTTTTTGAACTTCCACATTTTAAAGTTCTTCCAAGCTTGCAACAGATGCAAGTCCCAACTGTAAGGTTAAGAAACTGTTCTGAATGAGATTTATAAAAGTTTGCCAAATTACAACACAAAAATCTCACTTGTAACCCAGTCTAATCACTGTTGATGGAAACTGACCATGCAGAAACCTCTTGCAGTGTTGAAAGATACCTAGTGAAATGGAGACCTCCTGCTTGTGCATTTAGTGTAGTTTTCAGGAAAGATCAAGTAGCTATAGGCAATACAATGCTCTCTAATGTTGCAACAATTGTCATCATTTAATTTCAGTAACAATTCATTCTAACAAACCAGTACCTTATGAAGTATGTCTTGATTGTGACCAGAACAATATATTTTCTACACCACATTATTGTACCAAACATGAAAAGGAAAATTTTTACTGCATACTTATAATGGTGGTATTTTTTTTATTTCTATATATTACAGTTTTCCCTAGAAAGTGTTTGGGATGCCTTGAATTCCCGGTTAGAAATTACTGATTTAGACTAACTAGAAGAAAATTTGATAGTTAATGTCAAGATATTTCTTTTAATAAATATGAAAGCCAGGAATTTTATTTTTAAACTGATTGACAAGCTTACCATAATAATATTTTAATTTTTTGAATCTGATAATAGACTTGGCCTAACAAAAATACAGTTGCGTTTGCAAAATTTGAACATATTAACATACATTTCAAGGTGGAATATAAGGACATGCCTCATATAATGACAATAGTGAAACATCACATGATCATCATTCTTTATGCATACCAAGCTGTTTTTCACAGAGGAAAACTGTCCATAAAGTAGTGCCACTCAGTGCAAGCCCTTGATTACTCTGGCTTTGCACTGATGGTGCTACTGTATGGAGAGTTTTTTTTCTCTGTGAATGACAATAGTGATTGAAGTCTTTCAAATAAATTACTGACAGTAGTTAATGAACAATTTTGTCCAGTAAATTGCTAGTTGCTATGGTTAACCTGATATTAATGAAAAGATGTTTATCATTCAATTTTCTCTCAAAATGTCTTAATTCCTATTTAAGTATAATCAAGGACATGTCTCATATAATGACAATAGTTACCGAAGTCTTTCAAATAAATTGCTGACAGTACTTACCTAACAATTTTGTCTAGTAAGTTGCTAATTATTAGAGTTAGCTTGATATCAATGAAAGTTGTTTGTCATTCCCATTTAGTGTAATAAACCCACAGTATCTTTTGATTTCAAATGAAACTGATATTTTATTGAAGTAGTTGTCTTCTGGTTTACCATAACTTCATATCAAATTCTGGGGTATGAATTCAAATTTGATGATCTTAGTTCTGTAACTATTTTAGAGAGATCTGTGGTTTCATTATTTTTTCTGAAATATTATTCATTGGATATTTTTCCAGTAATTAGTTCTGGAGGGATGATAAACATTCATATATGGTATTATTTTTAATTATGAGATTCCTTTGTTCTGCATCATAATGAATATCCTAATATATACTTGTAATAATTTTTTTTATCAGCACTTTATAGACATTTATTTTATTTAACCTGCTGTAGAGCCATTTATTGTAATTTTGAATAATCTATAAATATTAAAGTATAGAGCCATATTCAAATATCTGAATATTTCTGGTAACTGGTTTTCATCAACAAGAATTATTGGATTTATTCCCTTACCCACAATTATGTTTTATCCTTTTATACTTACTACTTAAGCTAAGATTCAAATATCATTTAATATTGAAACCAATATACATCTATATTGCAGTATAAGCCCTACAATAGAACAATAATTGTATAATTTGAAGACTCGTATCTCAAACACAGTCTTCTACGAATTTCTCTACTAATCATTAATATCTGCATTAGAAACAGTACATCAATTCTCTCTGTTTGATCTATTTTAGCAGTATCTATTGTAAATTTGATGAATCAGCAGGCATTAGATAATAGTGTTTTACTTCATCCCCAAAATATTTTCTATTGCCTATCTCACAGAGAAAAGCAGAATCTGTATTCAAAAATATATCAGCCATATTTAACATTTTATGACATCTATGCAAGTTATCAGATATTCAGAATCTTAGGATATTTTTAAAACTTAAGATTCAAAAGCACCCTAAGGTTTTGAACTCAAGATAACTTCCTTGTATACTTATGTAGATCTATCTTTAGCCCAGTAGCTATATAGTTTAGTAATCTCTATTTTATGCTAATCATTTTTAATCCTTTAGAAAAAATGATATATGTCAAAGAATGGTAATATATGCCAGGGATGGTCTTGGCAGTTGTTGATCAACACGAGTAACTTTGATATCTAGTATGTAGTTCTAGGAAGTATATTAGCTGAATTTTTTATGCCTCGCAATTAACTAAAGGTAAATAAAACATTTTCAAGCTTTTTATAATTAATTTTGTTCTTTTATTTTTGGCAGTCTTATTTAATGCTAATGAAATGCAAATTTACTTATTTTTCTTAGATGTTTTCTAGTTCTTTATTGTAGTAAATATGCTCATTATAGTTAAAACAACAATCAGGATTTTGTATATATGTATTTTGTGATTAGTGAAATTTTAATACAACTTAATAGTATAAAAAATTATATACGCATGAATTAATATTATTATATCTTAATATTTATATAACATTTTTGTAATAAAATAATACATGTGCAATAAAAGTATGTGTGTCATATATATTTATATATTTGCAACTTTCACTCTTAGGATATTTATTATGTGGTTTTTACCTTAAGCAAGTCTGGTCAACCCTGGGACACATGATTTCTGTTTATTTTCACCATTTAATAGAAGCAGTAATTCATTATATTTATTTTATTCCTGAGCCATCGACAAGGTAGAAGAACTGTAATCAAATATCCATATTAGAATGATTCGTTTGCTTGACTGTAATCAAATATCCATATTAGAATGATTCGTTTGCTTGACTTGGAATTTATTATGAAAAATACGTGAGAGGTAATTTTGCTGGTGTGTGAAATAAAAATGATTATTTTGTACATTTGTGGGTTTTTTTAGTTATTTTTTGTGTAAAGAAAATAGACAGCTGCTTCTGTGAATCACATACTTGAAAATTTTTTTTTAGTCTTATGTACTCTGCATGTGAAGGTTCTCAATTAATTATTATTCATTTTGTAACAATAATATACATATATCACTTTAGACTATTTCCCACATGTCTTTCATTTTTGCGTGGGAGTTTTATAAGTTCCCATGTCAGAATTGCGAACACCAAAATATAATTGTGAGACCTCCCAATGCCAAGTTGGATGCCTTATCACTGCATCAAACCCTGAATGGAACCTTTAGTACAGTTTGGAGTGTCCAACTTAGGATAAGCAGGTTTCAGGATCGATTCTGGTGTTCGATCTTCTTATGAACTTTGGAGCTATGAAACCATACATGTTTTTTTTAAAACTATGTAATGAAGTTAGTTAATAGAAAATGTGGGTTGATATTATGGAATATTTGAATTTTTTGAGCTCGTGCAAAGAGTTCTTTGAATTTACATGTTATATGTAGTGATATACAAGATTCAAACTATGATTTACAATGCAGAACTTGATTTACAGAGTGAACAGAAAAACCTTGAATTGTATATGCATATATCTTGCCATTCATAGCTTCTCTCATAGTTTACTAAGTAACCTCTGACCTTAATGGCAACTAGATAGATCACAGCTACCAAGAATCCCATCATCCTCACCATCCAGAAGATGAGAAAGTGAAAACCCGTACTAATCCCCGCAGCATCCATGTCCCAGCTTCCCTTCTAAGGACTAGAAAACAGGCCTTGGGGTATTCCAAAACTCAGACTCTCTTATCCAATGCTCATACTAATCCCCACAACATCCAGATTCCCTCCAAAACCCAGGCTTGTGAGGCCTTCCAAGCACCAGAACCTGCCATCCAGATGGCAGAGATGAGTGACACAGCAGCCCTGATTTGAAGTTTAAACCATGTAGAACTCTCTGGCCTGAGTCACCCAAGCATGAAATTCTCTCATCCTCACAGCCAAAACAAGCAATGCTGCAGCACTAATCAGAAATGTAAATCCCATATGCTTACATCATATGCCATCTACAGATTATCATAGTCTAATAACCAATCTATGAATCGTATAGAGAACAGATAGTTGGATGCCTTATCACTGCATTAAATCCTGAATGTACCCTTTAATAAAGTTTGGAGTGTCCGACTTGGGATAAGCAGGTTTAAGGATCGATTCTGGTGCTCGATCTTCTTATGAACTTTGGAGCAATAAAACCATAAGTGTTTTTTTTTAAATATATATTATGAAGTTAGTTAATAGAAAATGTGGGTTGATATTATGGAGTATTTGACTTTTTTGAGCTGGTGCATAGAGCTTCTGACTTGAGGATTGGGGGATTCCAGGATTGGGAGATCCCGGGATTATTCTGTTACTTACAATTCTGGCACTTGAACTTCTTATGAATGTCCAAAGCAATAAAGCCATGTGTTTTTTTATCCATATTATAAGGTTCAGTTTATAGAAAACCTGGTTTGATACCGAATAGGTAACAAAATGTATTTAAATTCTTTGAAGTTTTAAAGTACAAGCAGAATACTATTAATTCAAATAATCTATTATTTAAAGATGTCTATTATGTAGAAAAAATTTTAAAGATGACTTTTAACTTAATTTGTAAATTAATTTGCACATATAATTATGGACAACAACAACAACTATTTTAGCAGAATTTGGGTTTGCTATGAGGGGGAACAAATGACTACTACTAAAATACTAAAAATTCTTGAATTACGGTTTTGGATTAATAATTTTACACTTCTATATGTAGAAATTTGATCAACAAACTCATTTTGAATTAATGAATAATAAACACCTTTTAACAGAGATTAATCTCTTTGGATCATCAATAAATATGAAGAATATGTATGCCGTGCATATCTCTACTTTTAAAATTCCCTGAAAAATAATTACATTAAAAACAGTTAACAGGGTTATTAATAATTACTAAAATATCACATGATAATCATTTTTTATGCTTACACAAGCTGTTAAAACAACTCTTTCCATACAATAATGCTACCCAATACAGGAAATAGCAATCGATGGCTAGCATTGGATGGCAACTGCATAAAGAAAGTTACTACTGTTTTAACAGCTTATGTAAGCATAGAAAATAATGATCATGTGATATTTTAGTGGTTTAATACCAATCATGGCTGAAAGATGATGCTGACTAAGATTATCAAAAAAACCCAAGACACCAAAATATAGAGATACTGAACTGGATTCACATCTATATGACCATACAAGTGAATGAGCTTGGATTGAAAACATTATTGAGTTTTTATTTTGAACAGAAAGCTTTATAGTTATCTAAAAAGGTAAAAGTAAATGCTGGAGAGTTGCCTTACATCCAAAGATCTAGCTGTAATGCTCTCAGATCCAACACTCCTCTCTGATGAAGGCTACAAACTAGAAACTAGTCTGGGGATATAGGATGAGTAGGCATTAGTAGGAATTTTGATACACTAATGGTCTGCCCTATGTAGCACTACTGTATAGAGAAAATTACTACTGTCTATTAAAAATTATTGATCAAATAACTATAACAAACTTGTCTGAGGATATTGTATATGAGTAAGTATTATATAGCAATTTTATGCACAAACCTTTCTACATCCATTGAATAATCTGGCCTGCACTGGGTGGTGCTATTGTATGGAGAGTTTTGCCTTTGTGTAAAACAAAAGTGTGTAAGCAGGAAAGAATGGTGATTATCTGATGTTTAGTGGTTTAATACCAATCCTGTCCAATAGGACTATGGGACTATGGTTATTAAGACGCCAACAAGTATGGATGCTGAACTGAGTTTAGATCTATGCAACTATACAAGCTGATGAGCTTGAATTGAAAACATTATTGTGTTTTCATTTTGAACTCAAAGCTTTATAGTTAGCTAATAAGATAAAATATGGCTGCTGAGGGTTTTATTAGATCCTAAGATTTAGGTGCAGTGCTTTCAGATCTAAGTCTCCTCACTCATGAAAATCACAATCTTGAAACTAGTCAGGGGATATTGGAAGAGTAGGCACTAGATAAGAATTTTATGCACAAATCTTCCTAAATTCACTGATTACTCTGGCTTGCACTGAGTGGAGCTACAAGATGGACAATTTTGCTTCTGTGTTAAACAGACAGCTTGTGTAAGCATAAAGAATGGTGAGCATGTGATGATATAGAAAGATAGAGTAGATTAGAGAATGCACGAAAATTTCTAATTGTAATTGCTTTTAATTTTGAACTTTGACAACCAGAAAGCAAGCTAATTGTTATACTAAAGATATATATATTTTAGTTTTACATATATAGCTTTAATAAACTCTTATTGTTAAATTTCCTTATGGTATTAATTGTTTTTTTCTAATAACATTTTAGATAGCTATGCAGCTGATAAAATGCCGATATTGCCACTGTATGGTCTCTTAGATTTATAATAATGGAGTGCTGTATTTGTGCAACTACATTTCAATTCTTTACTTACAGATTTAACAGTAATAAGTGCTCTATATAGAGTACCAAAATTCTTGGCATTGAGATAATAGGAACTGGCTTAGCAGAGTCTGTATTCTTAATTTTGATTTTGCATAAGGCAAATCATATCAACAATAAATTGCCCAATCTGTATTCAGGAGAATAATTTTAACACTACTAAAATATCATGTGATTATTATGTCCCCACTCCATGCTTACACATGCTGTTAAAACAGTAGCAAACTGTCCTTAGGCTCATAGCTTTATAGTTATCTAAATAGATAAAAGGTAGCTGCTAGAGGATTGCATTAGATCCTAAAATCTAGATGCAGTGCTCTCAGATCCAAGACTTCTCACTGATGAAAGCCACAAGCTAGAAACTAGTCTGGGGTTGAATGAGTAGGTATTACATAGGGATTTTATGCACAAATATTCTAGCATCCATTGATTACTATGGCTTGCACTGGGTGGCACTACTCTATGGAGAGTAGTTTTATTCAGTATGTGATGGTGTGCTTAATCCTATTTAGAGATTCTTCTGTTTTTTTAATGTGAAGTAACTTGAAAAGGTGATGTAAAAAGAGACATTATTCCTAATGATTTAGCTTTCCTTATGTAGTGGATTGCGAATTTACAATATCAGTAATGGAAATGGATAAAAAGATAAAGATGGAGTAATGATATTTTAATTTTTTAGAAATAAATATAGATATATGAACATGCAATTAAATGTATGAAGAAAGGAAAGGCTCCAGGTAATGATGGAATTATAATTGATATATTAAAAGAAGCAGGTGAAGAAATAGAAATTTTTTTTAGCAAAGTTATATACCAAATGTCTAAATTATATTAAAAGAAGCAGGTGAAGAAATAGAATTTTTTTTAGCAAAGTTATATACCAAATGTCTAAATGATAAAGATGTACCAGATGATTGGAAGAATGCAGTAATAATATTAATATTTAAAAAAGGTGATAAAGAAGATATTAGAAATTACAGACCTATCAGCCTTTTATCAGTTTTATATAAAATTTTTACCAAGATAATTACTACTCGTCTACAGAGAACATTGGATTTCCACAAACCAAGAGAACAAGCCGGATTTAAAAGTGGTTTTAGTACAGTAGATCATATCTAGGTATTGAGAGAAGTTATAGAAAGGACAAATAAATATGAATTGCCATTATGCTTAGGATTTGTAGATTATGAAAAGGCATTTGATTCTATAAACATTTCTTCAGTGATTAAAGCATTAGATCATCAAGGTATAGATCCAGGATATTGTCATATTTTAAAGAATATTTATAAAAATGCAACAGCAACAATTAGATTACATAATGATACTGGAAAAATCAACATTGAGAAAGGTGTAAGACAAGGTGACTCCATATCTCCAAAACTTTTTACAGCAGTGCTGCATGAAGTATTTTGTGGATTAAAATGGGAAACTAAAGGAGTGAAAGTAAATGGTGATTATTTAAGTAATTTAGATTGATTTCGCAGATGATGTAGGTGTTTTTGCAAATAATGCTTCAGATCTGCAGGAAATGTTGCAGGAATTATCAGATGAAAGTAGGAAAGTAGGACTAAAAATAAATGTTAAAAAGACTAAAGTAATGTTTAATCGATTTGCTCAAAATATGAAAATAAAGATTGATTATAATGAATTAGAAAAAGTTAACAGTTACAAATACCTTGGTCAGTTTATTAATACAGATGGAAACATAATGGAGGAAATTAATCATAGAATTAAACTTGGTTGGAGTGCTTTTGGTAGAAATAACTTGATACTAAAAGGAAATATGCCTATGTGTTTGAAAAGGAAGGTTTTTAACAAATGTGTTTTACCAGTTCTTAATTATGGATCTGAGACTTGGACACTTAATAGAAGAGCAATTCAGAGACTTCAGACCACTCAAAGAAGTATGGAGAGATGTATGTTGGGAGTAACAAGAAGAGATCGTAAACACAATGTATGGGTAAGAGAACAAACAGGTGTTACTGACCTCATTGAAAAAATTAAAAGATTGAAGTGGAGTTGGGCTGGACATATTGTTAGAAGAGATGATAATAGATGGACAATTGAAATTTTAAACTGGATTCCAAGAGATTGTAAAAGACCCAGAAAGAGACCACATGTGAGATGGATGGATGAAATAAGAAAGTGTGCAGGGGTGATGTGGAGAAGAGAAGCTAAAGATCGGAGAAGATGGATTAAACTTGGAGAGACCTTCATCCTGCAGTGGATTGATAGTGGTTGATAATGATGATGATGATATGAAAAGTGCAAACTTTTTTTAATACAGTACTGGCTTTTTAAGAACTAAATATATGACATCATGAATATTTGTAGTGAAAGTTATTGGGCAGAGAAATTAAGCAAAATTGAAAGGCTAACCTTCAAATAATGATGAATGTGAATAGTAAATTATAGCATTAGCTAAAAGATAAAAGTAAATAGTGAGGCAAGAATATTGATTTAGAATGATTGAAAATATAATAGTATTGAATGTTGATGCATTAGATATTAGGACGTTTGAAAGGGGATATTGAGGGAAAATGTTAAAGATAGAAATACAAATGGAAACAAATTATAGTAATAATAAAAGCTATACAGGTACAATAGTATTAAATCAGCTTTCTAAAACTGAACAATGACAAATATTCTGATAAATTATGAAGAAGTTCTCTAAAGTTTTGTGTCACAGCCTTTATTATTTAAGCATGGGTTGCAATTAACTTAGGGTTCCTTTATAATCTTGAATACACACAAAATGAAAATTAATAAATAAATGGTGAAAATAAATAAATTGATATATACATACATTTGATAATGAAGTTTAAGAAGAACACAAATCAGTAAAAATTAAATATATAACTTCCACTGCTATGAATTCTGCTTTTACCCCAAGTCTACCCTAGTGCTTCTCTGAGGAGTGCCAAAAGCATGAAACTATTGGTCAGGGGATGGGGGATGGTTTTCAGATAAAGATATTTTAAATGCTTTCTCTTGCTAAGCATTTATTTCAAAGCTTGTTGAGCAATTAGCAAAGCTTTTTGTCTACAAACACCTGTTTGAAATATAGATGCCAATTTTTTTTACATATTTTATTTATTTCTTTTAAATATTTGTTCTTTTTTGATGGATTTCAAACTAAAAAAAGTAATGGAGAAAAACATATTAGTTGAATGATAAATATCTACTTTATTTTAAAATGTTTATTCTTTGAAATTTTCTTTTGTTTTTGTAGAATCTCTCGATGTTTTTTTTTAAATATAAGGGGTATCTTCTCATGTTATATCTAAGTACTAACACCCTTGAACACTAAAAGCCCCCTTGACTTTTTTGACAAGAATACATCCTTCAACCTTTCACACTTTTATGAGATTTATTTTAGAGAAAGAAAAATATATTAGGACATTTTAGATTTTAAAATATTACATTTTTTTAATATATACTTTTATATAGCATAGATTAAAAATCAAGAATCCAAATGGCTAGAAAACATTACAATAGTCTTTTTTTATATATGTATATTTAATATTTGAACTGGGCACAATTTCTAATCTAATAAATGATTAATGCATTTATGAGAAGTGGATAATGTCAAAATTGTGAGAAAGTTTGCCACTTTTTACCTCAAATTGTAATAATAACATAAGCCTTCTATAATTAAGATAGAGTAGCTTTTAAATACTATAAATCAAAGACCTTGCCACGTTTTTTAGAAAGACCAGTGAAGGCAGTATTCATTACATTAACCAAAAGAAAGACTAGATCTGTAGCTTCATTTTTTTTGTCTTCTCAATCAGAATATTTAACTAGACATTAAACTATAAATACATCACATATCTTTTTTATTAATTCATTAAAAAATCAGGTTAAAACTGTAAAATTAATAATTACTCTTTCTTATTGCATTGCCAAATGTATACCATATAATACTAAATCATTAAACATCACATAATCACCATTTCTTATACTAGGACATAATTGTTATTAAACAAGACAAAACTCTCCATACAGTAGTGCCACCCTGTGCCAACCAGAGTAATCAATGGATGCCAGAAGGTTTGTGCATAAAATCCCTATCTAATGCCTACTCATCTAATATCCCCAGACTAGTTTCTGGCTTGTGGCCTTCGTCAGTGAGGAGCTTTAGATCTGAGAGTACCTCACCTAGATCTTAGGATCTAATGCAACCTTCCAGCAGCCACCCTTTATCTCTACTTAACTACAAAACTATGAGAATGAAATTGAAAACAATATTTTCAATCTAAGCTCAATAGCTTATATAGTCATATGGGTCTGAACTCAGTTCAGAACCCATACATTTTGGTGTCTTTGACTCTTTAACAACCATAGCCACCACTATTCTATTAGGCAGGATTGGTGTTAAACCACTAAACATCACATGATCACCATCTCTTATACTAGCATGTAATTGTTATTAAACAAGTCAAAACTCTCCATACAGTAGTGCCACCCTGTGCCAACCAGAGTAATCAATGGATGCCAGAAGGCTTGCACATAAAATCCCTATCTAATGCCGATTCATCCAATATCCCCAAACTAGTTTCTGGCTTGTGGCCTTGGTCAGTGAGGAGCTTTGGATCTGAGAGTGCTGCACCTAGATCTTAGGATCTAATGCAACCCTCCAGCAGCCACCCTTTATCTCTACTTAACTACAAAACTATGAGAATGTGAAAACAGAATAATATTTTCAATCTAAGCTCAATAGCTTATATAATCACTGATGAAGGCCACAAGCCAGAAACTAGTCTGGGGATATTGGATGAGTAGGCATTAGATAGGGATTTTATGCACAAGCCTTCTGGCATTTATTGATTACTCTGGTTGGCACAGGGTGGCACTACTGTATGGAGAGTTTTGTCTTGTTTAATAACAATTGTGCTAGTATAAGAGATGATCATGTGATGTTTAGTGGTTTAACACCAATCCTGCCTAATATGATAGTGGTGGCTATCATTGTTAAAGAGTTAAAGACACCAAAATGTATGGGTGCTGAACTGAGTTCAGACCCATATGACTATATAAGCTATTGAGCTTAGGTTGAAAATATTGTGTTTTCAATTTCATTCTCATGGTTTTGTAGTTAAGTAGAGATAAAGGGTGGCTGCTGGAGGGTTGCCTTAGATCCTAAGATCTAGGTGCAGTGCTCTCAGATCCAAAACTCCTCACTGACAAAGGCCACAAGCCAGAAATTAGTCTGGGGATATTGGATGAGTAGGCATTAGATAGGGATTTTATGCACAAGTCTTCTGGCATCCATTGATTACTCTGGTTGGCACAGGGTGGCACTACTGTATGGGGAGTTTTGCCTTGTTTAATACTAAATCATCCATGCACTTTACTTCTAAATTCCTTAGAAATTTAGAAGTTGAAGTTAGGAGATATAAGAGTTCTGAAGAAGATTGCTGGGGCAATTGAAACTGTAAACTGTAAAAGAGGGTGGTAAATAAAGCATTGTGTAACAGTAGTAAAGTGCATGGATGATTTAGTATTATATAGTAACTCTAAAATTACTTGGAACATATTCATTTTTTAAAGTTTTGCCCAAATTACAATCCCAGATTCATTAAAGACTACATCACAATCATTAATTAACATATTCCTTAACTTTATTACATGACATAACAAGTTTAACTATAAACTATGTTAGTCATGTATTAGAAGGACATTTTATAAATCAATATGACCTTTCTAAGTCTGGGAAAAAAGGATGAGTGCAAATGAGAAATGGAAATGTGATTGTATGAACACCCAATCACACTGCCTTTAAAGGTAAGGAGATGACATGATATAAGAGATATCAGGTAATCAGGATTTACATATATTAATGAACTGAGCTCCATAAGGCAAAAGGAAACAGTCCATATATTTTAATAAATACTGCCTAATGCTATACCAGTAATGATAAATAAAAAAAAAATCATATAGCATTACAACAATACTAGCCAAAAAACAAAATGTTACTAAAATTTCTCTCATGACCATGGTTTCATCTATTAATAAATAGACCTTTTCAACTGAAATTCAACAAAGATAATATAACATATATATAGATGGACAATTGGAAATTTTAAACTGGATTCCAAGAGATTGTAAAAGACCCAGAAAGAGACCACATGTGAGATGGATGGATGAAATAAGAAAGTGTGCAGGGGTGACGTGGAGAAGAGAAGCTAAAGATAGGAAAAGATGGATTGAACTTAGAGAGACCTTCATCCTGCAGTGGATTGATAATGGTTGATGATGATGATATATAGAAAAAAATAGCCTTCCCATAATTCACTTTAAAAACCAACTACCTTTAGCATAAAAATGATGTCTTCATGAAATTGACGGTGTCAGATTTAAGAAGTATCATCAATATTTCTTTGACTCTTCTTTTTAATTTAATCTCATGAAGACATCCTTTGATGTTAAAAATAATTAGTTTTTAAAATGAATTATGGGAAGGCTATTTTCTTCATATATTGTTTGTATCTGATTAAATTTTACTTGAAAAGATCTATTTATGAATAGATAAAACCATAGTCATGAGATAATTTTAATATATTAAAAAAGGCTAGTTTTGTAATGTTATGTGATTTTCTATTTTATATGATTATAGTTCTAATAAATTAAGATGAGAAGTCTACTGACTTGGAATTTTTTAAAAAAAGATAAATATAAAATAATCAATAAATTTAGCACTCATAGGAAACTTTCCAAGATGTTTAAATCTCATAGGAATATGATTAGTGTTAAAGGATGAATCGGATTGCAATTTTTTTTAAAAAGTCAATGTATTGAACTCATGTGACCAACAAATTTTGAAAAAAAAAAATTTCATAGAAATTTTTTAGTTAATGTTTGTTTGTTAGCTATTTTTTGGATCTACATTAGCCAGCTATGGAAATTCACTTATTGCCCTCTTGTTGTTAATCTAACCAGTTTGATGAGATCGATTGCTCTGAAAGTCTGAAAAAATGTAGCGGTTTCATTTTGTTATATATTATTGCTGTCTACATATCTTAAAAATTTAATTTTAGAAACCCAGTGAGGACTATTTTAATTATCTATACTAGTCGTAAATCCTAGACAGACACTAAAAACACGAAATTGTCAGTAGAAGAATAATAAGACTAAAGTAACTTTAATTTGAAGCAATTTATCGCCAAGCTTAAGGCAATTTACGTAAGTCATTTTAATACTCTTTGATAAAGATTAACATTTGTGTAAATGAGAGATTTTATATAATCATGGGAAAAAATTAAATTAATGGTTTGATTGGACTATGGATAACTTTCAATTTGCTTTCATTTTTATTATTATTTGATTTAATATATTGTACAGGCTTAACACCTGCATTTATATATGTAATATATGTGGGATTCGAACTCAGACTTTCACACGACCCGCAACTCTCAGTGCCATCTGATATTGCTGACCCACCTGATCACACACATATTGAAAAGATAAATAATCACCAATATACATATTTCGTTCTAAACCAGCAAATCATCAGTTGGTCCAGATTACCATCTCCACACATATACACAATCAGTACCCAGCTTTATATTAAGATAGCCAATTTTCATACTTTAATGGACAGACTTTAAACTACTCCAACCCACAACTTTCTAAACATTCATTTCATTGAAAAATCTGATGATGGAATGAATGTTTAAAGCCACTTTAGTGTCAAGGCTGTCATCCTACCCATATTGACGTTTACTCATTCTGACCCCTCGAACAGGAGAATAATCTATTTATACATACATATGCGAGGGATGGGCAGATCTTTTATGCCTTATTTATATAAATTAATACATTGTACGGCTTAACACCTGCATTTATATATGTAATATATGCGGGATTCGAACTGGACTTTCACACAACCCACAACTCTCAGTGCCATCTTATATTGCTGACCCACTTGATCACACACATGTTGAAAAGATAAATAATCACCAATATACATATTTCTTGCTAAACCAGCACTCATCAGTTGGTCCAGATTACCATCTCCACACATATATACAATCAGTACTCAGCTTTATACTAAGATAGCCAATCTTCATACTTTAATGGACAGGTTTCTCCAGATTACCATCTCCACACATATATACAATCAGTACTCAGCTTTATACTAAGATAGCCAATATTCATACTTTAATGGACAGGTTTCAAACTACTCCAACCCACAACCCTTCAGCCTTCCATTTCATTGAAAATCTGATGATAGAATGTTCAAAGCCCACCTTAGTGCCAAGGTTGTCATCCTACCCATGTTGGTGCTTAGATAACCTTGGCATTAATATGGCTTTGAACATTCCATCATCAGATTTTCAATGAAATGGAAGGTTGAAGATTTGTTGGTTGGAGTAGTCTGAAGCCTGTCCATTAAACTATGAAAATTGGCTAACTTAATATAAAGCTGAGTACTGATTGTATATATGTGTGGAAATGGTAATCTGGACCAACTGATGAGTGCTGGTTTAGCAAGAAATATGTATATTGGTGATTATTTATCTTTTCAATATGTGTGTAAGCAGGTGGGTCAGCAATATAAGATGGCACTGAGAGTTATGGGTCATGTGAAAATCTGAGTTCGAATCCCGCATATATTACATATATAAATGCAGGTGTTAAGTATTAATTTATATAAATAGCACATAAAAGGTCTGCTCATTTCTCACATATGTATCTATAAATGGATTATTCTTCTGTAGATGAGGGGTCAGAATGACTAAACAACAAAATGGATAAGGTGACAACCTTGGCACTAACGTGGCTTTGAACATTCCATCATCTGATTTTTAATGAAATGGAAGACTGAAAAGTAGTTTGAAGCCTGTCCATTAAAGTATGAAGATTGACTATCTTAGCTGAGTACTGATTGTATATATGTGTGTGGAGATGTAATCTGGACCAACTGATGAGTGTTGGTTTAGTACGAAATACATTTATTGGTGATTATTTATCTTTTCAACATGTGTGTGATCAGGTGGGTCAGCACACTGAAAGTTGTGGGTCGTGTGAAAGTCTGAATTCGAATCCCCCATATATTATTTTATTTATTAATTATATTTTAATTATTAAATTTTAGAAATAAAGATTAAACCGTTTTACTTTATTGATAAGATAGTGTGCAATCAAAGTAATAAAAGGCCACATGACTTTCTCTGTTTATATAGAGGTAAAAAAGAATTTCTTACTAATAAAGAATACAGGGACGTTTATTCATCCACTACTTTTATTTCACAAATGTTTGCTGATTTAAAAATGCATAAGTCTATTGCTCTGTTAAGATTAATGATTGACTTTACAAAAGCATATTACCAGAGGTTATCGATGATTATAGTTCAGTGGATTTTGGATTGTGATAAAATATACATACATTGAAGTTATCATTGGAGTGTGTGGATGGGCTTGATAAGTCAGCTATAGGGGGGGTTATAAGTTGGTATCTTTGGATGTAGTGGAATTATATGGTTCAATGGATTGGGCTGCATCAGTTACAATTTCACAAGATAGACTGATATGACTATGCCACAAGGGTAAGTATATTTCATTGTAGGTGTTTTGTATTGGATAAGTAAGGCCTTATATTGTGGTAGTATTTGGGAATCAATTATATAGAAATGGAGAAGGGATGGCTTATGGGTCTGGTTGTGAGTGGTTAATCAATTTGTAAAACTAAAGAGCAATATGTAGTGAGACCCATATTATTAAAATATGAATATGCTGTATTGCATATATATATATATATGGATGATGTTTTGATATACAGGTAATAAAGTGAATTTATGAAGGTTTCCAGAATTGGAATGGGTTGGTATGAACCATGGAAGAGGATGACAGTACTACTATTAAGTATCTAGATTTGCAAATATCATATGTGAATGACAAATTTGTATATAAAATGGTGTTAAAGCATATAGAGAATAGAGGCTTTATTCATCCAATGTCTAATGTTTCTCTAACACACAAGGTAACTGGTTTTAGGAGTTTTTTAATGTGCAATCAGTAGCTATGTTCAAATTCAATATCCATTTATTTTGTGCATTTCAACATTTACACTTTAACAGAAATACACAATAAAAAAAAAAACAAAAACAATGATAATAATTAAAATTAAAAAAAAACAACTATATGCAAATACAAGCTACATACATAAAATTATATATACATATATGTTCATAATTGTACATTTAGTTGTTTTTTAACATTCATCACAAATTGATCGCAAAAAATATCAATATTACTAAAAGTTAAATTATATACCATTTGCAATCTATTAATAACTGATTTACCAAAGAAAGTATTTTTACATATACTAATCTTGAAAGTTTGCATTTCTCTTAATAAACGACAAGGTACTTTCAATTCTATTTTTGATATACAGTTACTGACATCAATTTTTCCATCAACCAACTTTTTCAACAATATCATATCTTTCAACATTCTCCTTTCTTTCAATACTGTTTTAACAATTTGACATTCACCCATTATTAATTTATTAAATATTTTTTCAATATTATATATTTTAGACTGAATATTAATCAGATTGAAGTTCCATATACAAGAATTATATTCTAAAACTATAACAACAAGAGAAAAAAATAACCTATATTTCATGGAAATAGATAAATCTCTCCCATATCTCAAAATACAGCCCATCTTTCTGTATGCTTTATTAATAATACATTTAATATGTGCATTAAAAGTAGAATTGCTACAAAATATAATTCCTAAATCAGATACAGTCTCTTTATATTTAATAACACCATTCTCAATTTTTTATTGATAAACAGATTTTTCAGTTTTATTAGTATAGGAAACAATGCATGTTTTATTAATGTTAATCTCCATATTGTTATATCTATACCATATAATAAAACTATCTATATCCTTTTGAACCTCAATATGATCACTATAAGTAATAAATAACTTACAATCATCAGCATAAGTAAATATCATACTATTTTTTATGCTATGATCAAGATCACACATATAAATATTAAAAAGCAATGGTGCTAATATTCCACCTTGAGGAACACCTATCATATTATCAAAAAAAAAGAGAATTAGTTTTATCAATATGTACATAAGATTTACAACCCCTCAAATAATTGGAAAACCACTCAACTAAATGGGGACTAACACCCAACATTTTAAGTTTATACAAAAGTCTAATATATGAAACTTTGTCAAATGCCTGAGTCATATCAAAATATATAACATCTAATTGCTTCTGATCAGATAAGGCATGAGCAATATAATCAGATATCACCATTAAATTAGCTGTATTTTTATATTGGACTATTTCCATCATCTAATATGTGTGTTGAATGTCTTTAGAAAAGTTTTAATTTTTAGTTAAATATTCCAAATGCATTCAACTGTTAGTAATATCACAGCAAACAGGTTAGTATATGCACCAACTGTTAGTAATATCACAGCAAACAAATGTTAATAATATCACAGCAAACAGGTTAGTATATGCACTAACTGTTAGTAATATCACAGCAAACAGGTTAGTATACGCACAACGTTTCGAGAGGTATTTTTCTCCCCTCTTCTTCAGGTGTTGCTGGCCTGACCAGTGACAGTACTAGCATGGGATTCGAACCTGGGTCCTTAGATTCTTGATTATTGAAATTTAAGGTAACGCTCTAACCATAGTCCAATATAAAAATACAGCTAGAACACCATCATCACAAACCTTCAGAAAAACACCATTAAATTAGTTTCAGCAGATCTACCAGGTAAAAAACCATGCTGATAACTAGGTAATACCTTAATCATATCTACAATAATATTACTATAAATACATCTTTCATAAATCCTAGCAAAAGGTGACAGAATTGAAATAGATCTATAATTACCAGAATCAGATCTATCCCCTTTTTTAAAAATTGGTATAATCTTAGCTATCTTAAATATATCAGGAATAATAGTTTTCTCAATTGATAAATTAATTATATAATGCAATGGTGCTACCAAACATTCAGCTCAACCCTTGATAATAAAATTAGGAATATTATCATATCCCATAGAAGATTTCGATTTAAGTTTAGAAATTGCAGTAAACACTTGAGGAATTGCAATTTTATTAACATCTATATTCCAAAAACTCTCTTTATTAAATTTAATATCAACCATATTATCATTATCTGAAGTATCTAAGTACATATTAGTAAAATGATTGACTAGATCATCCATAGAAGGCCTAATTACATTATATCTACAACTCTTACCTCCAACAATATTAAGATCTTTTATATAATTCCAAAACATTTGTGGATTATTCCTAAAATTTTCTTCAACTCTATTTAAATTATTATTATAATCTCTTTTCATAAGAGTTTTAGTATAAGCATGCAAACCACTAAATTTCTTATACAATTCTTTATCATTAGTTAGTTTATATAACCTATGATATTTATGCTTTCTATTTAAGCCCTTACACAATTCCCTAGAAAACCATTTAGGATATTTGTTATTAGTATTTAAATAATGCCTAACAGGAATATATTGATCTAGACAATTTTGAACTATACCAACAAAATTATTTGCCACTATATTTGGATCATTTCCCATCAAAATTACATTCCAATCAATGTCCTCAAAAGCTTTATAAAGACCATAATAGTCACCATGTTTGTAATCTCTCTTACTATTTACCATAGGTTTTATATGTTCATGAGAACCATCTATTACAAATTCCAAAGGTGGATGATAAGGATCAGGGGGCAAAAGAGCTTGATCAGCCTCTTTGCACTTCAAATCATTCTTAGTGCTAAACAATAAATCCAACATACCACCCCTAAAATTGATAATACTATTAAGTTGAATTAAACTAACCAACTCAACAAAAAATTTTAATCTATAAAGTTTACTATTATCAACATTCTTATTACTATGTCTTGAATAATCAGCTTCATTAAAATCCCCAACTATAATAATATCATATTTATATTTCACCAATATATCCTCAACCTTAACTAAATATGCATCTAAATCATTCAATGACAAAGTAGGTCGAAGATATATAGTACCTAACAATATTTTATTTTTATTTTTTAAACTAACTTCAATATTATTACCATTAATAATTATCTGTCTATGCTTTATGTCTTTTTTAATAGAAATCAAAGTACCACCACCTCTTGTTTCATTATTATAATTTCTATCACATCTATATGCACAATACCTATCATCAAATATACTAATATTATCAATTTCTTCTTTTAACCAAGTCTCTGTTAAAAAGATAATATCATATTCATTTAATAACAATTCAAATTTAAAATTAATTGTCTTAGTTCTAAGACCACAAACATTTTGATAATAACAAATGAAGCATTTCATAAAGAGAATACAGATTTTTATATACAGAATTTGATAAAAGATGGGTATAATAAGCAATCAGCTGTGTTAAAACATTGTAAAAGATAATAGTATTAAGGTAATTGCGAATAACAAATCACAGATGAAATTAGCTTCTATTTCTAATAATAACAAATATATAATGAAATTTTTGAGCCAAAATTTCAGGTTGGCATGGATGACCCCACCTAACTTTACTAGGTTAATAAGCAATTGTAAGGTGATAGCTAGCAAAGAGGATAAAGGCAGTGTTGTGTTTTCTACTGAATATCACAACTATGTTGTAATGCAATATATATTGGTGAAAGTAAGACAAATATTAAGTATCATATTCAACAACATAAATATACATATAAGATGGCAATGGAGGGTGATACAGCTTTTTCAGCTTTCTACATTCATTAAAATATTACAGGGCAAGTATGTTGTCCATGGGAGTTTAGTGTACTAATGTATGAAGCACATGATAGAAAATATAAAATCAAGGAATTATACGGTATAAAAAATTCTTCTGGTGCTATTAATGCAAGGTTAAACAGTTTTCCGATTAGTTGTTCCTGGCCAATATAATGAATTTTTTGACTTAATCACTTAGTAGAGTATAAGAAATTTATACAGCCTTGATAAGGACTCAAACGGGTTGAAATCGTTTGACAATAGTGTTTTATATTATGTTAATGTTACTCTGTTTTATATAATAGTCGTATTGTTAGATTGTGTAATAACAGAAGTAGTGGCTTTATTTATTATTTTAGAATAGAGGTAATTGATTGAATATCTGCTCTTAAAATCTTTTATCAATATATATATATAGTTTTCAACTTATGAATACTTGTATATCTTTTTTCACATGAAAATGTGCGTGTATGGATAATTTATTATCATAACTTTAATTTCTAGAATCTGTTTATTAAAAGTAGGTTTTAAGAATAAAGAAATTACTTGGGATTTTATAGGAATTTAAGTTCTGTAAATTTCAGTAATAGTTTTAAAGATTAAATACTCACAAATAAGGTTAGACTGGTAAACAGCGAATTGAATTAAAACTGTCTGTGATGGGGAATGGATCCATACGTAAGAGTGCAATATCTGTATGTAAACTTTAAATCATGCAGAGATATAGACAATAATTTTGATATTCAAGATATATACATAGTTCCATCTCACAATAATGGCTGATAATTTGCTATAATGGCACCACTTTTTAATTGAAGCACTCTCACTTTTTTGGCTGCAAGTACTCGATATTTATTAAAACAGTAGTGACTCTTTCCATACAGTAGTGCCACCCAGTGCAGCTCATAGTAATCAATAGATTCTAGAAAATTTGTGCATCAAATCTCCAGAGTAGTTTCTAGCTTTTGACCTTCATCAATGAGGAGTCTAGGATCTGAAAACACTGCACCTAGATTTTTTGACCTATTGCAACTTTTCAGAAGTTACTTTTGACCTTTTAATTAATTATAAAGCTATGAGGCCAAAATGAAAACAATAACATTTCCAATCCAATCTCATTCACTTGTATAATTATACAGATCTGAACCCAATTCAACAGATTTGAACCCAATTCAGTCTCTCTACATTTTGGGGTCTTTGATTTTTTAATGGTCATCATCATTCTTTATTCAGGATTGGAAGTAAACCACTAAAACATCACAGGATCACCTCTTCTTATGTTTGCACAAGGTATTAAAGCAGTAGAAACTCCATGCAATAGGACTACCCAGTGCAATTCATAATAGTCAATGTTTACTAGAAGGTTTGTGCAACAAAATTCTTGCCTACTCATCCAATATCATCAGAATATTTTATAACTGTTTGACAGCATGTGTAGGCATAAGAAATAGTGATCATAGATTAATAGGTATGTAAGTCTTTTCATATTGAAGCATCCTTCTAACCTGTTTACATCATTTATGTATTTTGTATATCATTAGAAACTTTCTAAACTATATAAATTTTTATAATGAAATTAAATAAAGGGTTGCCTTTTCTATCTTCAATATTATAAGTAATTTTTAGTTTTGCAGTTAATCAAACATTGCTGATAAACTTTTCAGCAACCCTCAAATTTATTAAATTTCTATGTAAATGCTAAACTATGATTTGCATAAGCTTTCCAAATGACTATATAAAGATTAGCAAGCTTACCAAGTTTCCAAAAAAAGGGTGATACCCATTGCCATCCAGAAGTAAACAGTCTCATATATATACAGGTTAGATTAACTTTGATTGAAGAGTTAATCTCATTCATTTGTAGTGCTTATTCAAATGAAGAATTTCAGTTCAAATACTTATAATATAGATAATTATCAGCCTTTTCAAAGATTATATGTAGTTTCCAGTTTTCAGTGAGCAACCAAATTATTAATAAACTTTTCAACATCCCTAATGCAAAATGATCATTTGCATTAGCTATATCAGATGTAACAGATCTAGAAAGTTTCCAAATAAGTGTAAAATCCATTAGTCTAATTCTCCCATGAAAGATAGACTAACCCATATGTACATAGTAAGTGAGGTTGTGCTTATACCTGGGGTATAGTAGAGTTTACCCTTTTTTGAAAATTTATTAGATTTGCTAATTCCTATATATATCTGGAATACATAATTTCAATGGTCACTTTTCATTAGCATAGCAACCAAGTTAGTATAGGAGTGCTGAAAAATATTAACATCTGATTGAATGGTCAAAATTGGAAATTACATGCAAATGTTTATATATTGTATAATATTCATCCTTCCATGATATTTAATAATCTTTCATTCTTTTTTAATTGCCTACAGTAATTAAATAAATCTCTAAAAATTTCACTTCTTTGGAATTTTCACATTGATTTTTATTTAATTGTCTCACAGTTTTGATTGTCTAATAGCCTTCAAAAATATAAAATACAATTGCTTTACCTTATTGTATATTTTTTAAACACTGAAGAAGAAGTCTACTTGACAGTTGAAACTGTATGATAATTGATTAAAAAGCATTGTGAAATGAAATTTTTTAAACGTTTATGTAATAATCATGTTATTTAAATGATATTTATGTCCAGTGTTTTTCAATAATAATAATGATGATAAAATGTAAATATTTTACTTTAAGTTATTATAAATCATGTTTATAGTTTTTCATTATTTAAAATCTAAAATAATTTCATTTTTGTATTATATTTATAGGTCTATCCTTAAAACAGGCAAAACTCTCCATACAGTTATGCCACTCAGTGCAAGCCAGAGTAATCAATGGATACCAGATGATTTGTGCATAAAAATCCCTATCTAGTGCCTACTCATCCAATATCCCCAGACTAGTTTTTCGCTTGTGACTTTCGTCATCCATTGATTACTCTGGCTTGCACTGAGTGGCACTATTGTATGGAGAATTTTGCCTGTTTTAACAACAGTTATGAGCAAGCATAAGAAATGATGATCATGTGATGTTTAGGTCTATCTTTACTATGAAAACCAAGCTCAAGTCCATAAAACACTCATTTTGAAAGTCTTGTGTTGTTCATTCATTTTATATATCCAGTCTATTGAAGGAGTGATTTTTTCAATAGTGGATTCTATATTCACATATCCAAAATGTTGGAGAACATATTGACTCATTCTTATGAATTTTCCACAGTATTTTTCCAATTTTATAGGATATCAAATAAATGAACCTCTTCTAATACCATCATGTTACATTGATGAGCTGACCAACTCTTACTTCCATGCAAATCCAAACTAAAAGTTTCTAGGATTCCCCCCTCCAATTAATGATTGGTAAAACACTTGAATTTTTTAACATTAATTATTAACTCAAAATCTTTATATGTCACATCAAAATATCTATGTATATTCTAAGTATTATCTGTGAACAGACAAACTGTAAAACAAGAATCCAAGAAAGAAGTTCTGATTTTAATTTCTAGTAAATTCAAATTAAAAAATTTCTCCATCAAATCTGTAGTTATCTTGATCTTTGCTTTATTAAGCTACCCATAAATTGTTCCAAAGACCATTTTCATAACAATCAAAAACAATGGTGGTCCAAATATACATCTTTGTTTAATAATAGTTTTTATTTCAATTACATCAGATTTTACATAAAAGCTGTGTAATATTAATATTTAAAAAAGGTAATAAAGAAGATATTAGAAATTACAGACCTATCAGCCTTTTATCAGTTTTATATAAAATTTTTACCAAGATAATTACAACTCATCTACAGAGAACTTTGGATTTCCACCAACCAAGAGAACAAGCTGGATTTAAAAGTGGTTTTAGTACAATAGATCATATCCAGGTATTGAGAGAAGTCATAGAAAGGACAAATGAATATGAGTTGTCATTATGTTTTGGATTTGTAGATTATGAAAAGGCATTCGATTCTATACACATTTCTTCAGTGATTAAAGCATTGGATCATCAAGGTATAGATCCAGGATATTGTCATATTTTAAAGAATATTTATAAAAATGCAACAGCAACAATTAGATTACATAATGATACTGGAAAAATCAACATTGAGAAAGGTGTAAGACAAAGTGATTCCATATCTCCAAAACTTTTTACAGCAGTGCTGCAAGAAGTATTTTGCGGATTAAAATGGGAAACTAAAGGAGTGAAAGTAAATGGAGAGTTAAGTCATTTAGATTTTGCAGATGATGTAGTTGTTTTTGAAAATAATGCTTCAGAGCTGCAGGACATGTTGCAGGAGTTAGCAGATGAAAGTAGAAAAGTAGGACTAAAGATAAATGTTAAAAAGACTAAAGTAATGTTTAATCGATTTGCTCAAAATATGAAAATAAAGATTGATTATGAAGAATTAGAAGAAGTTAACAGTTACAAATACCTTGGTCAGATTATTAATACAGATGGAAACATAATGGAGGAAATTAATCATAGAATTAAACTTGGTTGGAGTGCTTTTGGTAGAAATAACTTGATACTAAAAGGAAATATGCCTATGTGTTTGAAAAGGAAGGTTTTTAATAAATGTGTTTTGCCAGTTCTTACTTATGGATCTGAGACTTGGACACTTAATAGAAGAGCAATACAGAGACTTCAGACAACTCAAAGAAGTATGGAGAGATGCATGTTGGGAGTAACAAGAAGGGATCGAAAACGCAATGTATGGGTAAGACAACAAACAGGTGTTACTGACCTTATTGAAAAAATTAAAAGATTGAAATGGAGTTGGGCTGGACATATTGCTAGAAGAAATGATAATAGATGGACAATTGAAATTTTAAACTGGATTCCAAGAGATTGTAAAAGACCCAGAAAGAGACCACATGTGAGATGGATGGATGAAATAAGAAAATGTGCAGGGGTGTTGTGGAGAAGAGAAGCTAAAGATCAGAGAAGATGGATTAAACTTGGAGAGACCTTCATCCTGCAGTGGATTGATAATTGTTGATAATTATGATGAATATAATAAATTTTGGTGGACAACCAATTAATTTCAAGCCATGCCATACACCTGTTCGATTAATTCAGTCAAATGCATTGACTAAATCAATAAAAGCAATATATAAATTATTCTTTTTCTCCCTATCCCTTTCTTGCATTTGTCTAATAACAAAAATTATATCTATAATGGTTTTTGGCTTTCTAAAACCACACTGAGTTTTTGGTAATCATTTATCTACGGCTGGAAGCAATCTCTTTAACAAAATCCTTGAAAATAACTTTGCTGTAGTGAATAATAATGATATTTCACAATAATTACTGCAGTCTTGTCTAATTTTTCTTTATTTAAAAATTTGGAACAAAATTTATGACTATACATATATTCTTTTAAAAAAATTTCAATATTTTTGAAGGTTAACATAGCACTATTATGTTTTAATTTTTCCCTGAATGACCTGCAGCTATTCCATTAAAGAGCTTTTTCACTTTACTAAGCTGAATGTTTTTGTCCAAATCTAAAGTGGATATATTATTAAAAGTCATTATTTCAAACTGTTGCCATTTCATTTTTAAATTTACAAAAAATGTTTTGACTTCACCAAGTTGGATATCTTTGTTCAAATGGGAGTAGATAAAATGGATATACCATTAAAAATCATCATCTCAGTTCTTGCTGATGATCAAATACTCCTTTCATGGGTTCAATATTATTCTCATTATATAAAAAAAGTGTCATTTCTGCATTTAATAGGATTGTGATACCCTATTTTAGGTCCACATGTTGTTTCAGTGTATCAAAAAAATATAGTGATGATAATCAGCAAATCTTAAACCATTAAACATCACATGATCACCATTCTTTATGCTTACATAAGCTGTTTCCACAGAGACAAAACTCTCTATAAGTAGTGCCACACAGGCAACTCTGAGTAAACATTGAATGCAGGAAGATTTGTACATAAAATCCCTATCTAGTGCCTACTCATTCAATATCCCTAGACTAGTTTCTAACTTGTGGCTTGCACTGAGTAGTGCTACTGTATGGATAGTTTTGCCTCTGTGTAAACAGCTTGTGTAATCATAAAGAATGGTGATCATGTATTGTTTAGTGGTTTAATACCAGTCTTGCCCAATAGAATTATAGTGATTATGATTATTAAAGAAACAAAGATACCAAAAATTATGGTTGCTGAATTGAGTTCAGATCTATACAATATTGTGTTTTCATTTTGGACTTAAATCTTTATAGTTAGATAATAAGGTAAAAGGTGGCTGTTAGAGGTTTGCATTAGATTCTAAGATTTAGGTGCAGTGGCCTCAGATTCAGGGTTCCTCACTGATTAAGATAAAGCTAGAAACTAGTCTGAGGATATTGGAGATAATGATTTTATGCAGAAATCTTTCTGTATCCATTGATTACTCTGGTTTTCACTGAATGGCACTACGGTATGGAGAGTTTTAACTCTGTGTAACCAGAAAATGTTTGTATATCCTTTGCGGTTTAATTTTTTCTAATCATTTGTCAATCTCTGATTTTCTGCTTTTAAATCTCCTTATTATGAAGCTCCATATTTAATTTATTATTCTGCCAATCAGAAAGTGCCACATTTATTTTTAATTAAGTTGCTAATAGTAAGATTATTGTCAGAAAATCAGTCGTTATTCGTCAAGCGTTGTTAGCCGAGAGGTCATCACAGCCATCTTGCAAGCAAGTAGTTGGTTGCAGACGATTGTGGATTCGCGTTCCGGCCGATGCTATGACATATGAAAAAAAAATCAGTCGTGATTCTTTTTTTTTTATGAAAAGAAAAGGCGGAACAAGAATTTCTGATAATGATTATGATTAGTGACTTGATTTAAAAAACGTGGCATTTTCTGCTTAGTAGAATAATAAATGCTGAGAAGATCACTTGTTCACATCAGTCAAACTCATTTTCTGCTCTGTATGAATCGGACAGTGGTAGAGGATTAGACTCTGGAGTATAAAGTCCTTGGATTGACTACAGCCTTATCATTTCTAGCATTTACATTTCTTATGAATTCCCAAGCAATAAAGTTATTTCATTATTTATTTACTCATATTCTTTTTAATGAACCCAAGAATAGATTTATTTGTATCCATAACATACTCTTTTAAAGAATTTCGCACCTCAATAAATGGCAATACTGAAAATCCAAATTAACAATTTTAGTGTTTAGTAGCTATTGAAATTTATATATATTAAATAAATCAGTAATTCTATCTACAATGTGTCATACAGAGAAAAAAAATTGATAATAATATTTAGTCAAGCACGCTTTCAGTACTGTGTGCCAGAATCATGCCAGACAAACTAAACTGATTGATTAAGATTCTGGCACATGCTTGTAGATCACTAATAGTTCTTAGATTGACAGCATTATTATATTTGGCAATAAATCAGTGCAATACATAAATATAATCAAGAAGCTTTTGTTAGAATATGGTGTAGATGCATATAAAGCCAAATTTATCGGTGAAGTTTTAGAATGGATCAATGGGGATATTACTGCAATTTGGACAAAGAACAGTTACCAATTGGAGAATAGCTGGCAAATGGCATTGGCACTGAGGGGGATCATTTGCAGTTTGTATGTGCCAGAGATGGAGGATTACATCATGCAGCTATTACTAGATATAAATTATGATATTTTATACAGAAAATATGTGGATGATGTGTTTGTATATGGTCCAAGAATGGTAATTGAAAATATGTTTAAAAATTTAAATAGTAAATCAGATCTGATATGAACTATGTAATTTGAGATGATCAAAATTTAAAATATTTAGATCTGAATATACATAAAGACCATATTTGCTTATGAAATGATCATCAAGCCATTAAATGTAAAAGGTTTTATACATCCTTTATCAAATATCCATTTATAAATTGTCATAATTTAAATGTTTTCTACACTGTAATTTATCACAGAGGCAAAACTCTCCATACAGTAGAACCACTGAGTGCAAGCCAGAGTAATCAGTGAATGCAAGTAGGTTTGTGCATAAAATCCCTATCTAGTGGCTATTCATCCAATATCCCCACACTAGTTTCTAGTTTGTGGCTTTCAACAGAGAGGAGCCTTGGATCTGAGAGCACTGCACCTAGAACTTAGGATCCTCATCGATGAAAGCCACAAGCTGGAAACTAGTCTGGGGATATTAGATGAGTAGGCACTAGATAGGGATTTTATGCACAAGCCTTCCTGCATTCATTGATTACCCTGGATTGCACTGGGTAATGCTACTGTAGTGAGAGTTTTACCTCTGTAAAACATCTTGTGTAAGCATAAGAAATGGTGATCATGTGATGTTTGATGGCTTAACACTGTAATTTATATTTGTGTAAATTTGAGACAGATGGAAAGAAGAATATTGATAGATATGTTAATGATTGTAATAAGTGTTGGGTATGTAATTAGGGTTGTTTTAGGTCAAAACTAAATTTAAGCATGACACAAAAATAAAATGGATAAAGAGCTTGGATGCAAAATTAAAAGAAGTAATTTGTCAAAATTTTAATGACAGCTTCAGATTATCATTATAACTAAGCAGACTGATTAGCAATTTAAAGAATAGGGTGAATTATCCCAGCTGCAGCGCCACATTATATGGAAGCGAATGAGTCAACATGTTTACAACAACACATATACCAATATAAAAATACATCTAAATTGGATTTTTAAATTAATTCTGTTTTCTATAATCTTGAAAAAAATGCTGGACATGAATTTTATCCTCAAATAATTTATGTGGTCTGCAATTAGGCTTAACAATAGGACCAGAAAGATAAAGAAGACCTGGTTTATTGTAAAGTCTAATAATGTTGTCAATCAAAGAAATACTAATGTCCCACTGAGCATGCACTAGAATTTTAATTAGTTGGTTTAGTTTGTTGACCATGAGTTTGATATACAGTATCGAAAGTGTTCTCAGCTATATGTTATTAATATCAACATTTTCTTCTTTGTATAATCACACACACACACACACACACATATATATATATATGGAGTAAGACTTATTTATTAATGCACTGGTCATTTTAATATTGAAGCATAACAATCTATGATCTATCCAATAATTGGTGTTTGTAAGTGCTTGCATAATGTCATCTTTTTTCAACTATAGTGCAATCTTTTATATGATGTTGTTTTGTGTGTGGTTGCATCCATATTCCTTTATATTGATACTTTGCCTAAACTAAGTGTTTTTAATAGTCAACCCATAAGTTATGCAAAACTTTCATAACAGCAGATCATATGAATTTATAATACCAATATCATTATTTTCCAACAACTTTTGGCCAAATTCTCCTATTTCTACTAAGGCAAATATTAAAATCTCCCTTTAATAATGTTAGCCAGTAAGGAGTAAAATTTTTCTTTCTCTAAATTCTCTGAAACTAATATTGGAGCACATACCTTAATAAAATGAGCATAGATAACTAATATTCAAGTCAAGTTTTAACACCATTAGTTTTCATTAATACATTCAGGAATTCCAAATACAACCCTAGGCATTTTCCTCTCATAGACCGATCTAACCTTCTGAAAAATACTTGTAAAAATCTATCTCTTCATTGCTCCAGAAGACAAGATTCATTAAGAGCAGCTACACGATCTTAAGTCTTGACATCCCTTAACTTCTTATCTTGAAAAGTGCATGTTAAGTAAGGCTCATATATCTATATTCAGTATTATCAATATCTCCTGCTTTAATATTATTGTTGATAATATCATTTTTAATAAGAAATTCATTAAGACTTGACAATGTATCCAGATTGTATGAGTTAGACTAATTTTATATCACATTTTCTTTATCTCTAAATAAGGATGTATAAACATGTAGTCTAGTTGAAATCTCAAATCCATCTTCAGTCTACTTCCTTAGTGATTATATTGTCCCAAGCAAGAATTACAACTAAGGATTTCCAGTCTATTAAGCTTATCCCCATCATTACTTTTTTAATTCTTAAGAGCTTGAGCTAAAAAACGATTTAGAGTCAGAAATGTTGTGCAAGATGGAAATATGGTTGCATAACATACAATCTCCATATCACAGTATGGAGAGATGACCAATGGAATGAGAGGTTCACAATATCTGCAGCCTACACTAACTTAAGTGGCTAAAGAATCAAAAGAGGGTAACAAAAAAGATTGGATCAGAAATAGTATCAAACCTTTGATGAATCAACATCCTATAAGATACCAGGAGATATTTCACTCTTAACACTCGTATCTGAAAGTCATTTCATTATCCACCATTTATGGAGTCTATTGATAGAGTGAACACTGCATTCATTTAATATAGATTTATTATTGATAGTAATGTTAAAGTGTATTTATTAATTTTGGCATTCTATCAACCATTGCTGCAAATATTCTACATTTGACATACATCTACATTAATTCATAAAGATTTGTCATACTTAAGCCCCTTATGAAATAGAAGATAGGACCTTAGTCAATTATCAAATCTTAGACCATCTAAAATTGCTCAGTAAATGGGTATCTAGATTACTAATTAAAAATAAAGTTTTTTTAAGTGATTTTAATATGAGGCCCACATTATTGGTCATATCATTTGTTAAATGTTCAGCTTAAACTTTATATATATTTTTCTTAGTAATATTTCTCTTAATTTGTTTTAAAAAGATATCTTTAAAGAACTTCCAATATAACCACGTCCTCTCATATTGTATCATTTTTAAAATCTGTAATAGTTTGATTTCAATAACAACACATGCCACTCAGTGGTCATTGATTTTTCAGGCTTGCACTTCATGATTTGATTCTTTAATTTCCTGTCAAAAAATGAAAGTAGTCTTATAATACACTGTACAGTCTTACACACACCTGCACATATAATGTAATATATAAGGATTGGAACTCAGACTTTCACATGACCCTCAACTCTCCAAGCCATTTCATATTGCTGACCCACCTGATCACACACATATTGAAAAGGTAATTAATCACCAATATAGTATTTCATGCTAAACCAGCGATCATCAGTTGGTCCAGATTACTATCTCCACACATATATACAATCAGTGCTCAGCTTTATATTAAGATAGCCAATCTTCATACTTTAATGGACAGGCTTCAAACTACTCCAACCCACAATTCTTCAGCCGTCCATTTCATTGAAAATCTGATGATGGAACATTCCAATCTTTGAAATCCTGCTTTGTGATAGTAGTCATTGCAATCCCCTTTATATATATAAAATAATCTCAATGCATAACGCTATACTGAAATAAATATACAAATATTAAGCAGTTAAATCATCCCACATGATTAAGAACTCCAGTATCGCCCTCTGTGAACTAATATATAAATACATTAGAATTCGTATTTCAAAATAGCCAGGTCAAAATGGTATGATTTAATTGCTTAATATTTGTATATATATATCAAAGTAATATATAATTTTTTTGTGTACATAAGTGCGTGTGCTTTACAAATCGGTTTTTATTTCCTTCCTTAATTTAGCTGAGTGCATATTCGAGATGAAGACTATAATCATAGCTCTCACGTTGCGTGTCATTGCTGCTTTATTTAATTATGCATAATATGTAAATCAGTTTATTTCATTATTCCATCTGCATGATAAGTGAATGCTGTTTTCTTTTTTATTTATCACGTTTTTATAGTTATAAGTTTTAATTCGGACTAAAATGTAATAATAGATGTACGAAAATCATATAGAGAAAAGCTTTCATAAAATATGTCTATGAACTTGTAATAGTTGAAAGTCGATTAAGCACACATTATTTAAATATGAAAGCTTTTCTCTATACGGTCTTCGTATACCTATTATTATGTTTTTGTTGTTGGTTATAAACTAAGCTTCTTTTATTTTTATTTTCCAATCATCGCATTCTGTAGCCAACTACAAAAACGTGATAAATGAGAAAACAACATTCAATTATCATGCAGGTGGCATACTTAAATAAATTGATTTACATATTATGCATAATTAAGAGGAATTGTAAATAAAACAGCAATGATATGAAAGACAAGAGCTATGATTATAATGCTCACCACCAAAAGTGCACACTGCTAAATTAAGAGAATAAATAAAAACCACTCGCAAATATATTTTGAATAACTGACAATGTTGACACTTGGAGTACATGTAGTAATACTATTTTTTTTATTTTTATAATCATTAACAATTAAACATGTCATTTTGTCCTTTAATTCTTAATTTATATTAAATAAGAAAGAAAAAATTGCATTAATAAATTCAAATTTGAATTACAAGTGTCAAAGTAACTCAACCCAAATTTTTTTCACCATCCACTTTAGATAACTACAGTAATAATTATTACTAATCATTTATTAAACTACTGATTGTCTGGTAGTATTGAGATTATTTAATATTTTATTTCTTCCAATTTAATATTGGAAACATTTCCTTATTTATCATTAGTGATTGTTGAAACGAATTTATAAACTACACAGCTTACTCAATGAAAATGAAATTGATGATTCATTCTCTCTTCAGGTTGCTTGTAGGATCATCTCATCTCTGAATCAATGCATACTATGTAATAACATAGTTTATCTCCTCATCACAAAGGTTTTAAGGTACTAGTATGTCTGAATTATGAGTTGCAGTGTGGAAAAGAATAATGTGTTTTGTATCTTATCTCATGATGGAACAACATACTAGGGGAAAATTGAAATGTATGAAATGATTCAAACTGTTCATAGCAGTGGAGCTAGGAATCACAAAATATTTCAAGTAATTTTCAAGATTTCATAATGGGAGAATGAGTACTGAATATGGTAGATAAAGGTATCAAACAAGCTATCCATTTTGGAAATTTCTGATCCAGACATGGTAATACCTTAATTTTTTTTATTGTAAATCCCTATTTTGCTATCTAACTCATATATAGAATAAATGATGGCACTGTAGAATGCTTGGGGAGAGAATCAGTCACATTTACTTGTAAATAACAGGCCACTGATTTTTTATGCATCCACATTTTTTTTATTTTCAATAGTTATTTTGTATAATTAAAAAAATAAAAAGATATATGTGCATAAGCATAATTTAAAGTTAAGTGGAAATCATTAGTGATCAAAATATATATAGGGGATTTGAACCCAGACTTTTAAATTTCCTTCAGCTATCTTTTCTATCTCATACAAGCAATACACCTAACGACACATATGTGAAAGAGATGAATAATCTTCAATATACATATTTTATGCACTCACCACTTTGACCAGAACATCATATCCACACACATATATAATCAGTGCTTGGTTTATATTAAAATAGCATATGTTCAAACTTCAATGGACAGGTTTCAATATACTCCACTCTCTCTTCAGCCATCCATACTATTGAAAATCCGATGATGGAACACCCACATTCTCTGTTGATGCCAAATTATTGTCATGCCCATGTTGACCTTAAATCACTCTGACCCCTCATTTCTAGGACTTTATCCATTTAAATACACAATATAGGCAGGATACAGGCTGGATCTATAATATTTTTAAAATACAAGTGTAATTCATATACTTGAGTTTAAACATAATATTGAGAATTTGAACACAAAATGTAATATAGGGGATTTAAATATATATATATTTAAATGTGAAAGAGCAGATATTTATACTACTAATCAAAAATCAAGAGAAAAATAAAAAATATTTCTTCAGAAAAAAAAAAGTAAATTGTTTTTCATTTAATAATTTGAAATTATAAAAGGGTAAGGTTTACACCTCCTTAGTTGCAATTGTCCCTTAAGCAGAAATCATTGGCAACCAAAACTTTTACAATAAGTAAAATTTTCCTAAAAGATAATCCCATCTATTGTCTATTGATTACTCGAGCCTAAATAGGTGTTGCTAGAGTAGGATGAAGATAACTGCTGTTGTAAGCTTATAAGAAAGTCATGTGATGTTGTTGGTAAAAGATAATATTCTAACCAATAAGAAATTAAAAATGAGTATATGATTTTAAAAGTAGCTCTCATAATCCAGAGCCATCTATGGTAAGCTTGGGTAATCAATGGAAATTATATACTAATGCTATTATACCCATATTTCCAGACTAGTTTCTGACTTAGGGCTTTCATTAGTAAGAAATTTTAGAATCAAAACTGAAACTAATGCACGTATGCATATGACAACTAACAATATGCTAATTATAGCATAATTTTGTTTGTCTACTCTGATATCACAATGAACCTTTTCAGAAAAAAAATGTTTAAAAGCAATATATTAGAGATAAACTGTTGATATTTATCATGTGAATTAATTTTTATCATAGATGAAAATATAATTTTTGAATTGGATATGTGATATAACGTTTTCAAATTTATTAATAAGTCATCATGGTCTTTTATACTTCTGCAATATTTATTCAGTTTGAGAATTTTTTTTGAGGATATGATCCAAAGATTTTCTACACTATCATTCCTATGATGATTTATTCTGTCAAATCTATTAGATTTCAAAACTGTGAAAGGTATATTTGTTTTTTAAGAGTATTCCAATCTATTAGCGATAATGTGCTATGGTTTTCAATGAAAATATAAAAGATGGTCATGGACTCAGCAATAGGAGAAATATATATATATATATATATATGATATCTTCTTCATGAGTTTCAAAGCAACACCACATTTCATGAGTATTTTATGCTTTTATAGTCGAGTGGATTAATCTTCATCTAATCAAATCAGATTAACTAGAGACATTTATCTTCTAATTAATATTGATTAGATACCTATTTACTAACCAATAACTGGCTTCCTGAGATGATTATGGGTCAACCATATGAAAAACACTAAGCCTGATTGGGCTTGAAAAATTTTCATGACTCACGATGCATAAACTCAAACATTCTGGAAAATAGCAGGAAGACAATCTGTCTTTTATGCCATAGGCTCTTAAATATTTTGAGTCAGAATGGATCAGGATATTTTCCAGACTATATAATTTATTGACTCTTTTTTTTAAAGATAATTAGTAATAAATAAAGCAATTAAAATCAGTTTTATTAGAGTTTCCATTCAATTTTTTTCTTCAAATAAAAAATATGCGTTGATAATTTTTGTTGTCTCCTTTCTGCTAAATCAATATAATGTTGAATTATTTAAATTATGACAGAATTAATTTTGAATATTTTTATTTCATTATAAAGATTTATCAAACTCTTGTCAACCATTTAATTTTGATTAACCCTCTTAATCCTATGGAGATTAGTGTTAAATAAGTTGCAATTTAAATTGCATGTATTTTACATGCCTAAATGTAAAAAAAGAACAAACAATGCAAATTTGCACTTATTATATAATAAAATAAAAGACTTTTTAAAGTTATTTTTAATTATAATTTAGGTCACATGATCACTATTTCTTATTCTGGCACATTACTGTTATTAAAACAGGCAAAACTCTCCATACAGTAGTGCCACTCAGTGCCAACCAGAGTAACTACTGTATGAAGAGTTTTGCCTGTTATAATTTAGATATTATTAAATGTAAAAATATAAAGAATAAAAAGTCTCTTCAAATCATCGAAGCATGAATATTACTAAAAAAATATATACTCAAAAAATATCTTTGTCATTAATTAATAAGGAGTTTTGGCTTTGCAAAATATTTTTATCAACCATTGAAAACAATATTGCTACGTTCAAGATATAAATACTTTTTATAACTACTCAACTAATTATCAAATATCACTCATTTTATAAAACATGTTGCAATCCAAATGATGGTTTAAATGTTATGGCTTAACATTAGTCAAGCACAAACATGAAGCTATTCACAACCTTGAACTGGTGCACCCAGAATGTATAACAATATTAATGAAAAATATAACTATCTAATAGATTAGCCATGAGCTCTTCACATACTAAACACATTTTATGTGGTGACACTACTTCTCCAACATTTCATGCAAAAAACATAATACTTCCTCATCTTTGAAATATATTTATGTAATTTTTTAATTTTAATTATACTTTTACTCAGTAGATGGAGGCTCTTATGGTTTTAAGAAAGCCTTATTCATATAGAAAAAAGATGATTATATGAGAAAAAAGAAGCTCCAAAATCAAAACCATTACTGAATGTTAGCTGCAAAATGAGCAAATTCTCTAAGTAATTTTGTTTTTAAATTAAAATGTTATAGATATAATAGTTAATAGCTTATACTAGCATTAGATTTAAGTTGTTATGCATATATCATTTGAGCTCATATAAGGCAATAAATAACACTTAAGTATTCACATTTCTTTTAGCACTCAAGTGAATATTTATCTATAATATTTTAAGTAATGTCTATTTTCCCTACATGATTTGTTGCAGTTGGCAGAACATCTGACTTGAGATTGGAAGGTGCCCAGATCATTTCTGGTATCACAGGTCTGGTGATCAAACCAACTTCTTATTAATTCCCAAGCAATAAAGCCATATGCACCACCACCACCACCACCATCATCATCATCATCATCATCATCATCATCATCATTATTATTATTATTATTATTATTATTATTATTATTATTATTATTATTATTATTTGCATTTTCCTCAATACTTTATTGAAACACCAATTGTTTAACTAGTTGTTTATTTATTTGTTTAATCTTATTTAGATTGATTATTATATTAACTATATGTATATAACAACTTTGTGGACAAATAATTGTTATACTAAATATTTGACCAGTGTTGCTGTAATAAACCATCACCTTACTATGAGTTAATTTTGAAAGATGATTTCGTGTCAAATATCAAGATAAATATTCAATTATTCATATTATACCATGCTATGTCATGAGAGTATTAATTATACATCAGTAAAGTGAGCATTAATAACTTTAAATAAATTAACACAAGTTTAGTAACAAAATTTAACAATAATAAATATGAATAAATGAGAAATAAATAATTTTGAATTCCAAAAGAAACAAATATAGTATTAATCCTCTTACAACTAGTGTTTCACTTCTCACATTACATGTTTTAATAGTCTTTTACATACATGCACTTGTCACTGTTATATAGGTATGTATGCTTTCCGAAACAATTACTCTTCTGACAATTCAATATTTTACCTTAATTGACAATCTGTTATTAGGGGTAAGTAGATCATACTCTCTCCACATTTTGTTTATGCTTATTTGCATATACACTTTTTATGCACTAATTCCTCATCTCTCTCTACACATCCTAGTTTTAGGCTGGAGTTTTTTTTATATGTCCAATCTTTTACATATAAATGACTAATTTACATAATACTCTGTTTAGTATACTTGCAGATTATTAATATTACTGTATGTAGATTTTTTCTAGAGTATATTAAAATTAAGATAATTTAGGAATAATTTGTACATATTTACATAATCATGAAATCCATTTTATTAACAATCTCTATTTATCTAATATACACACAGGCATTCCACAAGATTTGTTAACTTGTTTTCATGCAAATTTTGTCATCAACATTTTTTTGGCTAAATTATTGATCTACCAAATTAAAATTTATGATTGCACTTATGATTTGCAATTGAGAATTGGGATCCCAATCATGGTCACACACCAGATCTGATAATGATGAATTTTGAGCACCAGATCTGCAAGTACTAGAATTGATCTCAGTACCACCCAATCTTAAATCGGATTCTCTACCAACTGCATGAAACCATTTAGAGTAAAAAAATCATAATCCATTTATTGCTCCGGAGTTTATAAGAAGTTTGAGTACTGGAATCAATCCTGGAACCTCTTGATCCCAAGTTGGATGCTTTACCAACTGCACCAAATCATGCAGGGTAAAGAAAACAATGCTTATAGTTTTATTGCTTGTGAGTTTATAAGAAGTTTGAGCACCAGATGGGTGAGCACCAGAATTTATCTTGGAATGTCAGATACTACTAACTAGACCACCCAAATAGGGGTAAAACACACTGCTTTATTGTTCAGGAGTGTAATTTTTTAGTTTATGATTTTCTAAGCAAGAAGTCCTGGAAAAAAATTAATCCAATTTTGTCTTAATTAGTTAAAGAAAACAAATCCCAGTTAATTAATTTTTGTCTACAAATTTTCTCCAAATATGGGGTCCAATACAAAGTTCTTTTCTTTCATATAATTTCCCAATTTAAGACTTTAACTTATAATTACATTAGGATGATTATTTGGATTTTACATCCGCCATTTTCAAATAACTCATGATTAATGTTGAAGGTATTTTTTTTATTGCCTTGCTTTCTAATTTATCTCAGGATTATACGTTTTATTTAAAACAAACTGAGAATCAGTATCAGGACTTCATAAGAAGTTCAAGCATCAGAACTATGAGCAGCATAATCAATCCTGGGACATCCCAATCCCAAATGGGACACTCTACAACTGCACCAAATCACACCTGGTAAAGAAAAAATGCTAATGGATTTTTACTTGGGAATTCATTAGCACTGGAATATATACTGGGATCTTCTGCCCCCAAGTTGGACACTCTACCATTTGGGTCAAACCATGCAGATAAAAAATGGAATGCATATTATATGCATGAAGTAGTGTTGAAATTGGAGTAATTACATGGTATCAGAAAGTCATGATTTAATGCAAATTGGGAAAATAATAAAAGACAGCATTTGTCAGATGTTGGATAGGATGGAAAAATCATGGAACAGTGTTAAGAATAAGAAATTATTATAAAAATCTTTTGAGAAGACTGAAATTTTTAATGCCATAGTTGGGATAGAAGATGAGGAATTTATGAAGAAAATAGTGATGAATCAGATGCTGAAGATATTAACTGTATAAATGAAAGGTATGAGAAATTTTTAGGTTTCTATGCTTGAAATGACTAATAAAGCAACTTCCTTTATAGTAAGATTCTTTTATTTCTTTAACAAAAAAACACCCACACATATGTCTTTATTGCTCAGAAGTTCTTACGAATTTTGAATGCCAGAACTATAAGCACCATTGGTACACTTTATAGAGCACCCAGCATGGGATCAGGAGGTTCCAGCATTGATCTGGGGCTCTCAGCTCTGGCACTCAAATTCCCTGAGCAATAAAACCATTAGCATTTATTTTTATAATGATTTTTCAAAAAAGAAATCTGAATTCTTATTGAAAAAATAAGGGTGTGTGTGATATGTGCATGAAAATTTAGTATTTGTCTGAAGATTTGTGATGATAACATTCTAGTATTATTTGTTGAATTATTTCTATCTTCTAATATTAAAAACATAATGTCTAGAAAAAATTTTAAACTTTATTTAAACTTTCTAAAGACGTTCTACTACTAGTAATAACACACACATACATTAGTATTCAACATGAAGTTATGAGTGCTATTATTCTCCTCTCTTCTTGACTAATGACAACACTAGCATAGGAATTTAAGCTGAACTTTTAGATTATTGCATTTTGAGGTAATACTCTAACCAACTAAGCTATTCTGTGCTTTAAATTTCAATATTCAAGAATCTAAAAGTCCAGGTTTGATTTCTATGCTAATACTGTCACTGGTCAGGCCAGAAACATCCGAATAAGGGAGGAGAATAATATCACTTGAAACATTGTGTTAAATACTAATCTGGGTGCTGTTACTAACAGTTAGATGTATTTAGGAAGTTTAAATAAAGTTTAAAAAATTTCTAAAGACATTCAGTTCTTAATATTAAAAGATAGAAGTATTCCAGAAAATAATTAATATTAAAATATAAAGTAGTTTATTTGTAAAAGAACAAACAGGTGTTACTGACCTCATTGAAAAAATTAAAAGTCTGGAGTGGAGTTGGGCTAGACATATTTCTAGAAGTTATGATAATAGATGGACAATTGAAATCTTAAATGTGATTCCAAGAGATTGTAAAAGACTCAGAAAGAGTCGATATGTGAGATGGGTGGATGAAATAAGAAAGTCTGTTGGGGTGATGTGGAGAAGAGAAACAAAAGATCAGAGATGGATTGAACTTGGAGAGACCTTCATCCTGCAGTGAATTGATAATGGTTGATGATGATGATGATGATTTAGATATTATATTTTTTTATATTAATGTAATAAATCCTGCTTCTATTTATTTTCTAGAAAGAACTGACATAACACACATATTAAATTACTTCATTCATCTAGTAATTAGTTGGATTTAAGCAACTTCTTCTTTATAAATACATCCATTATTTATTATTTAAATATTAAATTTCATTAGAATTTGGCTTATTCTTAATAATTGCATATTTTTATTAAATATTCACTCTTTTTGCATTATTTTTATATGTAATAAAGTCACTGTAATAATAAAAGGCATTGTAAATTTACAAGTGTAAAAAGTATGTAATAAAACCACCATAATAATAAAAAGCATTGTAAATTTACAAGGATAAAAAGTACATAATAAAAACACTGTAATAATAAAATGCATTGTAAATTTACAAGCGTAAAAGTACATAATAAAAACACTGTAATAATAAAATGCATTGTAAATTTACAAGCGTAAAAGTATTACAGTATTTAATAGTAATAAACAGCCACTCATAAATGATGATGATCAATTTTAACTTCACAAAAAAAAGAAAGAATGAAAGAAATGAGGGCAAAAAAAAAACTGCTCTAAAATTGGATTTTATAATGACTAAACAAATCAATATGTGAACTACAATTACACCCACATGTGGGTCCATTTTTCTGTTTACTTAATATTTTAAGATGTTTTAATTTCTTAAGCAGAAAACCTTTCTAAAATAATTCAACAGCATATCTAATTGCATTTCTTCAGTGTATTCAATTTTCTGCCACATCTCTTTTGGAAATAATTAATATTGCATAGTGAATTTGAAATGATCATTATAATGTAGGTGGAGCTACCGCTCTCATGAAAAGCATAATAATAATAATATTATGAGAAGCCATAATACATCACATCACATCACATCACATGTTAAAGCACCATATAACACCTCGTAAAGAAATTTTGCATAGCTCATTCATTTTAAATGCCCAATCCAATGAAAATGTGATTTTACAATGGTGGACTCTATGATGTCACAACCAACAAGTTGAAAAACATATTGTTTGGTTTTATAATCTTGTCATTATATTTTTCAAATATTATGGAATCTCCTAAAACAATATTATTTTCCTATGATGTAATACTGTATCTTTTGACTCTGTGTTACATCTCAAATCTCAATCTGCCAATATATTAATAAAACTACCAAAGTATTTAAACTGGTTTATATCCTCAAGTTGATAACCATCCAAGCTGAAAATTGCTGAGAATGTTTTCCTCATCATTGAATGATAAAGAACTTGAGTTTTTGAATATTATAGTAAACCAAAGTCTTTATAAGTTACATTCAAAACCTTAAGTATCTTCTGTGAATTATTTTTTGAAGTGGAAAAAATAGCATAAGCACCATGAATATTGTAAATCCAGAATCCAAGAAGATGATGTTCTCAAAATTTCACTATCAAATATTATATTGCAACTTAATCATTGTTTTATTAAGCTATCTCTAAACAATTCTAAAAATTAACTTGCTGGCAATAGTCAATGTAAATTACTTGTACCGTTACTTGCATTGAAAGCACTAAACTAATATTTAAGACATTTCCTTTAATTCTTTTTAAAAGATAAATACAATTTGGTTTTATTTTTAAAATCAATTTATATAGAAATATCAAGGAAATTGTCTCCTTATATGCATTAAATTTTAATAATATTTAAATTTTATTATGTGAAACCCACTTTTAAAAATATATATGTTGTGTTATTAAAATATTATTTAATTTTACATTTTTAAATCTCTATTTATACATAAGCAACACTCTTTAATTATTAGATATTAAATGCTCTCACATATATAATTTAAATCTTCAATAGCTAATTTAAAGCTATTATGTAATTATTATATATTCTATACAAATATCCACACAATATTATAATTAACAGGCAAGCAGCAAATGTTAAGATCACAGAATTGTGGGAAGGTTAGCCTTTAAAAGTGTTAGTTGACAAAGACTACAAGGATAGTCAAAATCACTCCTAAGTGGATCATTTAATTCCCAAAATGTGGGTGGAGCTACACACTAGTGGCTACTAGTACTTTCAAAGTATCTCCCTTGTGTATTTATAAACTGGATTCAATGGTTCTTGCATTTTTGGAAGAAGACCAGAAATTTATTTTCCAAACACTATTGAATACTCATCTCATTTTTGTTGGAAATCAGCTATATTTCAAATCTTTATCTCTTGGCTTTTAATTTTGAAAATAGTTAAAAACTGCAGGAAGTTAAGTCAGATGAGTAGGCATGATGCTTTTTGGCCAGAAAGTCATTCACTATGGATGCACCATCATGATTAAGAAAACACATAAGCATGGTCTTAAATTGTGTGATTTTTGCTTTTAGGGATACAATGAACACAGAGATTTCCAGTAAATGTTTTGACATATTATTGCTATGTTATATTGGAAGCATCAAGTTTTATTACCTATCACTATTCTCAGAAACCAAGTATACATTTTCCTCTTGCTTTTCCTTTCTTAATTTGATGTAATTTCTTATAAGGCACCCCACAAACTATTTCTTATTTTTTTAATTTCTGAATATTTTTCCATCCACTAAATCTTTTTTTAAATTTCAATTTATATTCTATTTGTTATTTACACTCACATCTGCTTTTAGAAGCAATTATCACTTTATTTTAATCCAAATCCATCTTTTGTAAACTTGAATAATTAATAAGCATTAGATAATAGGGCAATGACCACACCCACAAATTAGTTAAACCAATGAAATGTTCCTGACTTCATCACATGACTTTTGCTTACACATTGATGTTATAGCAGTATAATTTTTCACTATCTCTATGTTACTTATTGTAAGCCTTAGTAAGTAATAACAGATACCAGATGATAATGTTTATTAAATCCCTATCCTGTGTTGTTTTATTCAAAATCTTCAAACTAGTTTCAAGCTTATGGTTTCATCAATGAGGAGTATTGGATCTTGGACGAAAGCACCTGGATCTTTAGAATCTAATGCACCATCCTTCTAGTATTTATCTTTTACCTCTCTACTATACTATCAAACTATCAGCCCAAACTAAAAAAAATATGTTTTCACTCTAAGCCAACTTGTTTGCATAATCATATAGATCTTAAACCAGTTTAGTTTTTATATAATATGGTATCCAGGCCCAAGATTTAAAGATTCTCATCATAAATGTGATAAGCTTGAAGCTAGAGTGGGAACATTGAATAGGATAATAAAGGGTATAGATATAAAAAGCACTATCTTCTGGCATCCATTATTTCTTACTAAAGCTTACAGGTAAATTATAGAGAGATGATGAAAAATTATGATGCCAAATTAATTTCTGGCTATTGACATTTGCCAATGAAAACCTTTGAACTTTGACCTACCAAATTCCACCTTTAACTTTTCTGAAATTTAAAAACAGTCTAAGGTTTCGAATACAGAACAATTTTATTTTATAATTATATAGATTTGACCTTAAATAACTATATTTTTAGCGATCTTAGTTTTGCTTTAACAGAAAGCAACATTAACACTCTAGCTAATTATTAACCTGGTGTCAAATTTCAATCACTGTATAAATAAATTATCCTGAATTCAAATCTTAGGTTGTTTATAAATTTCAGACATCATAGTATAAAAAAGTTAAAATTGACTGCTGGAAGTATAAGCGCAAGTGTAAAGCTTTTCACAGATAAAGACAAATAAAACCAGTCAACACTTAGATAATACCAATATCAATAACAATCAACTGTTGTCAAGGCAACCTCCTTTTAACAATAAAGGTGGAATCCCTAATATATATATATATATGTGTGTCTATCATATTCTAAGCTTAGAATCTGAAATAGCTTTGATATACATATTTTTTAATATTTAACATAATGCGTTTACTATGGTGATAATAGCTGCCATTGGTCATTCAGATAAATACATCACACCTCTAGAGATTTTTTTATATTAATTTTGTAAAAATGTGACATTTATTACAATACAAAGTTGTTTGTATGATATATCATCAGATCTCTATGTTTTTTTCTAGTGGCTGCAAAAATTTCCTGAAATTTAGTGCAGTGGTTTACACAGGTATTTTTTATTATAATATTTTTGCTATAAATAACAATGATAACTTTGGGAAATTTTTTATATACATTGGAAAAGTAGTCTCAATAGTTTTAAGATAAAATTATTACAGCTATTCAAATTAATAACATTACATGACTTTCTAAATTCAATCATAGGTTTATTAAAACCATCTGCCTAGGCTTACAAGACATGGCTTTAGAGTAAAATAAAAACAACTGCTGTGAAAAGTACATGAACAAAATGAGAAAGACACATGATGTTGCTATTGGTACCAATCTTCCTAGCCAAATGACATAGGAAGCCCACAGTTGAAATAAAACTGAAATCTCTACAATATACAGAAACTGACCCAGGGCAAGATATATAGATATTACTTTCAAAATCTATGTTGGTTTCAAAATCTTTTTTTTTTTAAATTTCATGCCATGAAGTTGGATAATAAAAAACAAACAAAAGATGACTGTTGGATGCATAAGTACATTGTAGAACAGCCTGAAGGTATGGATATTATAAACTATACTACAGGGAATCCATTGGTTACCCAGGCTTAGGGTAAATGATTTTAGAGTATATTGGAAAGAAATGCTCTACAAATTAATAACATTTATATACAAATTTAATGCAATCAATTTTAAAGCTACGTGGTTTACCACTTTCTCTGTAAATAAAGGTCAATAAATATCAAAAATCAATCAGTTTTTAAAATAAATCAAATATAAACAGTAATAACTCTTCCATATGGTAGTGCCACCCAGTGTAAGCCATAGTAATCAATGGATAATAGAATGCTTATGTATCAAAATCCTGATCTAGTGCTACTCATCCAATTTTCCACGCTTATTTCTAGTTTATGACTTTCTTTAATGAGGAGCCTTAGATCTGAGAGCACTGTATCTAGATCTTTGGATATAATTCAATCATTTAGAAACCATCTTTCATCCTTTTAATTAACTACAAAGCTATGATTTCAAAATAAAAACAATAATGTTTCTAATCCAAGCTAAATTGCCCCTTACTTATGAAAGCCATAAGTTAAAAACTAGTCTGGGGATATTGGATGAGTAAGTACTAGATAGAGATTTTGATGCACAAACTTTCTACTTTCATTGATTATTACAGCTTGCACTAGATGGCACTACTGTATGGAGAGAATATACATGTAAATGGAAAAATATGGGTGATTTATTTTGTAAATTATGTAAGGAAGGAATTGAAAATATTAGGCATTTGTTAATTGAATGTAAATGTTTGAAAACAGAAAGGGTACATATAATGAAGTTGTTGAAAAATAAATATGAAAAGAGTGATTATACAGAAAGTGAATTATTGGTTTTTATGCTGGGTTTGGGAAAAGATAAGGGGTATTTAGATATAAAGGTTATAGAGTTGACAAAAATTATGTTGTGGAAATGGGATAGAGCAGATTATGGGTAAATTTAGAGTGGGGAATGTAAAAGAAAGTGGCTAACAGGTTTATCTGGGCATAATTGCTGAGATATTATTGACTTCGTTTAAGGAGAAGCCATAATACATCACATCAGATCACATCTATTATTTTAATAGACTGCATAAGCATAAGAAAAGGTGGTCACGTGATGTATACTAATATCAGTACTATTGGTAAGCTGTCATCAATTTTATTATAAGTATCCACATAATATTTTATTGCCTAAAAGTGATTTTTTTATTGACAAAATTAGATATTTATGAAAACTATGTGATGTTTATCTTTAAAATCATTGAATGAAATTGTCAAAAAATAGCCAAAACATAATTCTTGCAATGACGTACCGACAGAAATATCGGGAAAATTGGAAAATACTTTTTAATATTTTACTGCTTGGAATTTTATTAGATAAAAACTATTTTTTTGTGTAATATAAATTAGAAGTTATACTAAACTGCATGATATCTAGTAAGATTTTTTCTGTCCCAGATGGTAGCATATAAATGAACATGGATTAAAATCTGTGTTTAATTAGTTTCTTATTAGAGGACAATGAATACTATGGATTAGAAAAGTTTTACAATATGCAAAGTTAATAAATAAAGAATTTATTTTTATTTAATAAAGAATGGAATAAGTGAGTTGAGAATATGTTATGTGTCTATAATTATGGAATGAAAAAAAGGATAAATAAGTTAATTTGTTGAAAGAAAATAGAGTTACAGAAAAAGAATGTGATTAAAAATAGTTTATAGTCATATAAAAAACAAAAAGTATATAAAATATAAAGACATATATGATAAGACCAGAGGATATTATTTAATGCAAGAACAAAAGTTTTAAATTTAGATGAAAGAAGGCAAAACGAGATAAGAATTTAATATGTTATAGTGGAGATGGAGAAAGAATTTTAAACATTTACTTATAAAATACACGGAGGCAAAACTCTTCCCTCATTGCAAGCCAGAGTAATCAATAGATGCAGGAAAGGTTTGTGAATAAAATCTCTATCTAGTGCCTACTTATCCAATATTTCCAGACTAGTTTCTAGCTTGTGGTGAGTAGCCTTGGATTTGAGAGCACTGCATCTAGATCTTAGAATCTAATGCAACCTGCTACTGTATAAAACAGGCAAAACTCACTATACATATTGCCACACACAGCAATCTAGAGTAATCTCAGATCCAAGGCTCCTCATTGACGAAGGCCACAAGCCAGAAACTAGTCTGGCGATATTGGAGGAGTAGGCACTAGATGGGGATTTTATGCACAAGCCTTCTGGCATGTGTGACAATACGTATAGTGAGTTTTGCCTGTTTTAACAACAGTTATACATAAGCATAAGTGGTGGTCATGTGATGTTTATTGGCTGCTACTGTATAGAGAATTTTGCCTTTGTGTACAGCTTGTGTAAGCATAAAGAATGGTGATCACGTGATGTTTAATGATTTAATACTTTTAAAATATATATTGGGGGGGGGGGGATAAGGATAAATTGTATAGAAACTCAGAGAAATATAAAAAGATAGGAAGTGAGGGAGATCAAGATATTTTATTTGGAAAAATAATTTTAAACTTTACTTGTAAAATATAAAATGTGAGGAAAAAATCAGGATAAATTGTATAGAAATTTAGAGAAATATAAAGTTGTAGGATGAGAAAGAGATCAAGATATTATTTGCAGCTTAAATCTTTATGAAAAGAATAAGAAATATGAGAATTGGATATTAGAATAAACAAATGTTTTTATTAAAGTAAATATATTGTACAGGCTTAAACCTGCATTTTTATATATGTAATAAATGCGGGGTTCGAACCCAGACTTTCACACGACCCACCACTCTCAGTGCTGTCTCATATTGCTGACCCACCTGATAACACACATGTTGAAAAGATAAATAATCACCAATATACGTATTTCATGCTAAACTATTAAAGTAAAAGAAATGAAAGAACTAATGTGTCAGTCCTAATAGAATGATTTAGTTATAGCGGATTGGAAGGAGATTGCAGTAGTGAAAAAAAAACTTTCATGGAAAAGAAAAATTTAACCTGACCGACGAAGTCCCAAACATTTCTGTCTAATCTAAGGGGAAACCATTTTATGCCACTTGTTATCATGAGATAGAAAAAAACTTGGAATAAAGATCCAATTTTTTTTACAAATTAGAAATTTATTATTAAATAAATGTTTTAAAATAAATTTATCTTTTCAACATGTGTGTGATCAGATGGGTCAGCAATATGAGATGACACTGAGAGTAGTGGGTCGTGTGAAAGTCTGAGTTCGAATCCCGCATATATTACATATATAAATACAGGTTTAAGCCTGTACAATGTATTAATGCTTAAAAATTATAAAATGAGTTATCAAATACTGTATGTATAAATTTAATAATTTCATTGCATAAAAAATTAATTGTAGATCGTTTTTTTTTATCAGAGTTCTGTAAAAATATTGTGGTTATTACTTGAAATTATTATACTACTGTTTAAAATTATCGTTATAAATAAGTAATTATATTATTATTAATACAGTAGATGTTTAGTTGGAAATAAACACCATCAAAACAAGTAAATTCTTAGAAAAACTAATTTATTTCAATTACTAATAGTATTTCCTTTGTATTTTGTATATTTATTTATTTTTTATAATTTAAGTGTCAACAATTTCTTTTATGATTAAGTACTTTATTATTGAAGTATACGAAATATTATTAAAAAAGAACATCATAAAAAGTTTAATCTCAATTTTATAAACAAAGAAAAAGTTTCTTTATTCAATATGGTGGAACTTTACTATACTTGTACAGACACACTTATATAGTTATAAAACAAGCAAAACTCTCTATACATATTGCCACTCAGTGCAAGCCAGAGTAATCAATGGATGCCAGAAGGCTTGTGCATAAAATTCCCATCTAGTGCCTACTCATCCAATATCCCCAGATTAGTTTCTGGCTTGTGGTCTTCATCAGTGAGGAGCATTGGGTCTGAGAGCACTGCATAAGGCTCCTCACTGACAAAGGCCACAAGCCAGAAACTAGTCCGAGGATATTCTCTAAAGATTTATTATTTTACCATCATACTTTAATTTTATCAAATAATTTTTCTTTGATCAATATCTTATACACCCTTACTGAATATGGTATTACTATACATTTCTTATCGTTTTACAAATGTTCTCTATTATTTCATGTATTATTAGTATTTTTATTATTAAATTTTTTTAAATATCTTTTCTTTTAAAATCTATCCCTACATGATCATTTTCAACTTCTAATTTCTGACCAAATGCTTTTTCTGTATTCGATGTCATCCTATCATTTTTTAATTAAAAATATTTCAAGCTGCTATTTTCTGAGACTATGGCTGATAAAAATTTGGATTATTTATTTATTTATTTTTTCTTTATCTTTAATATAATGTTGATGTGTTGAATAGATTTTTAATTCTTTTTGAATTGTCTACTTAAACTTTATTTACTATCTATTGCTATTTTATAAAAAAAGACATTATAGACAGTTTTTTAAGCTCAAAATGTGACCATTTGAAGTGACTTGATTAGAATCTGCAAAAAATTAAAACTTTGCCTGGATTGATTGGAACCCAGGATCATAGGGTATAAGTAGATGAATGTACTACCATAGCATGCAATGACTTAGAAAATACTGTATTTTATGTGTCAAAACAGTTGATTTAGTAATGACAATTTTTGGTGTTTATATAATAAGAGGGGAGGGGGTATCTCAGAGTGAAAATAATTTATAAAATTTGAATTAAAAAAGGACATTATAAGCAAAATAATTTTGAGCCCGAAGTAATTGGTGTATTGCAGGAAATATAGATTCCTAGAAATATAGCAAAAATATGATTAATTCAGTTTAACTTTGCAACTGAGCAAGTGTAAAATCTATTCACATAATTTAAGCAAATTAATAATAATATAATAAAATGATTTATTGCTTAGGACTTCTTATGAAATCTGAGCACAAAAGAATGACAGAATTTGAATTGCATTCCATGAAATTTTGAGTTCCAGGTTTGGTATTCCATAATTGCACTAAAAATTCACAAATGATAAGAAGTATGACTACAATAATAATAATAATAATAATAATAATAACAACAACAACAACAACAACAACAACAACAATAATAATAATAATAATAATAATAATAATAATAATAATAATAATAATAATAATAATAATAATAATAATAATAATAATAATAATAATAATAATAATAATAATAATAATAATAATAATAATAATAATAATAATAATAATAATAATAATAATAATAATAATAATAATAAAATAAGAAGCAATCTTTAAGCTCTCCGATATAAGTATTTATATTTTTCTTTTGTTTCAACTTGTTATTCGCAAAACAAACGTAGTACAGAACAAATCAAATCATATAATAGATTAATAGAGTATTTTTAAAGAAAATATCGGTGTGTATTCATATCTTTTTTAAAAAAAAAAAACTGACTTGAGTCAGAATAATAAATCATGGCTACTGCCCAGTCAAGCGTGAGCGAGTTAAGCACCAATACGAAATTAACAACATCGTTAGTTTCAACATCACCTATTTCGTATGCAAAAATACTTAAAAGCAACAGCAATATTACAGCACCAACCCAAATACCGCGTTTCCGAAGAACAAATACAAATGATATAAAAAATCTAGATCTACATACTCAAGAGGAACGTCAACCCCCAGCCGCAATCTGGACAAAAGAAACGCTTGAAAATGTGATGGACCGTTTCAATGATACGGTGCCTCATATGTTATTTGAAACTTTTCGCAGGTTTTTTTCACCAACATCGCTAGTACTCGCAGTAACAGATAATCAATGCTCATTATATCGTTTCCCAAAAGCTTTATTATATGAAGCAATTACGCAAAATGAACTATGGGAAACAATCTCTTGTATCGCAGACCATCCAAATTCGCGATATATAACCATTGATTTTTATACTCAGCAGCAAAAAGAACGTTTTCAATCCACTATTTTAGCACTCGATAATTACGCACTCGTAATTATAGATGAAAACCGGAAAAATATTATTACTGGAGTGCTAAAAAATACTTATCTTAAATACAACTTACAAGATTTTCAAAAAATGATAAACCCGTTTGGAAAAGTAATTGCCCTACAGCCAATTTATTTAAAAGACACACCTATACCGATATGTAGTAATCGTTTTGAATTTAAAATAAAACTCCATAAAAACGTAGATGCTGCCACGATCCCAACACAAATTACAGATCAAGAAGCAACACTCTCTCTTCACATAAGAGGTTTAAAACCACATTGTTTTGGCTGTGGACAGAGAGGCCACCTAGCAACTCAGTGCGATAACACAAAAGGCAATCACTGTGAACAAAACAAAATCCTCTCCCCAGAACAACCCACTGATGATGAAAATAAAATTTCTAATAACACTACATCAATTGACAACCCAATAATAGAAACCGGAAAAAAACAGGTTCAAACACCCACGAACAAAAATGATAATGGAGCAGAATTGCCAATCCCAAAAACTAACCAAAAAAATAATAACACAAAAACTAACATAGACACCCAAGATTCAAACGAAAATAACTCTCAAGAAACCACAACACAAAATGCAGTAATTACATCACAGGATCAGCAACTCAATAAAACAAAAGGTGTACCAAGTAAAAATCAACAAACAGAAAATAAACACACACAGCTATATAATGAAAATATAAATCAAGATAATATAAGTACACCAATAATAAAACAAACCACAATAATAAACAAAACTGCATCAAACATAATGGATGCAATAGAACCCCCTCTTCCACCCATTCAAGAGAATACACCAGAGGGAAAAAGAAAGCCAGGTAGACCACCTAAAAACCATGAATCCAAAAAGGCAAAAAAAACAGACCAAAAGCACAACTCATCAGACATATACAACTTAGAAAATGATGAAATAGAAATGGATTTAAGCCAACAACAAATGGACAACTGTTCAGTTTCATCACAAATTGCCTGTATAGAGTCTGAACCAATATTAAATGAAAGAAAAACTGATAATAAACCCTACCAAGTCTTAAATATGTATCAGCATCCATCTACTGCAATATAAACAAAAATTTAGAATTAAAAAATCAATAAAAATCAATACCCTGTTATAAAATTATCCTGTAACATGAAGATAAAAATTGGATCTCTAAACATTAGAGGCTTAAATGCCATCAAAAAACTTTTTGAACTCAAAAAATGGTTACATACAACACAACCACACATACTGGGGCTATTGGAAACAAAAATATACAGTGGCTCTCAAATTGATCCTTCAAAATATTTAGTCAGCCAAGGGTTTTGTGCCTGCTCAAGGCAATCATCATCACCATCAGGTGGCACAGGTATAATTATATCCCACAACTGCCCTTTTGATTCTTTTAAAATTATATATATTGACTCTAATCTTATCATAATAACACTCCATCATAAAAATATCACACTTAACCTAGTATTTGTCTATATACCACCAGGCCCTGTCATCATCTCCAGAATAATAGCAACAATAAATTCAATGCTTACAGCAACACCAAATCCCATAATACTCCTGGGAGATTTCAACATGACCTACCAAACTTTTGTCACCAAATGGATCCATCAAATAACAATCCCACTTATGAGTGCTGAAGGTTTTCTCCCATTAAACTCAATATCTTTTAATAACAATAGATATAAGTCACTTATTGATTTGTGTTTCTACTCACCAATGTTACATCATTATTTTAATCTTGAACTCTGTCCATCTATAATCTCAGATCATGCTGCCCAGTTCATCACCCTCGACCTAACAAAAATACAGAATACAACAATAGCCCTTCAAAAGACTATGCGAATACTTCTTCCAGCACAAACAACTGAATTCCTATATTCAGAAACATATATAATGCTCCAAAAACTTCAAAACATGTCACTCGATCCAGTACAAAAGTATATAGCATTCACCAATATACTTTCTTTCAACATCAATCATATTACCTGCAATTCAACACCCCCCACCAGATTATTAGCTTTGGCAGATGAACTACATAAAAGAATAACCATTTCCAGACCAACTACAGATAATCAAACACAAATAAAAAAACTTACAGAAATGTACAACAATACATGCAACACACTAAAGCAATATGTAGCAATAAAAAAGAAAAATATATACCTTACCCAACAACACACTTGGACCAGAGCATACATACGGTGGGCACTGGGATACCCATCCACAGTCAGAGTGCCTATGGCACTTGAAATAGATGGCTCTATAACAGCTGGACATAACATGATAAACCCAATATATCACCACTTTAAAAAAAAACTGCAAAAACAAAGAGTGTACATACCAAATGAAGACATATTTGGAGACCCTGAAACAGACACACCAATAAAAACAACTGACATTGTATTTCAACTTGCAACAATAACAAACACATGTCACCCAGGACCACAAGGAATTCCAAAATTTGTGTTCAAACATCTTAGTCACTTCACAGCCAAATACCTGTGCGATTTAGCCAATTACATATCCCAAAAAATTTACAACATACAAAGTCTATACCCAATTGCAATGGTTCCATTTAACAAAAAACCAACAGCAATATCATCTTTATCTAATCTACGACCAATTTCAATGGGACCTTTAGGAATAAAAATTCTTGAAAGAGTAATAAAGGAGAAAATAGAACAACATATACTCCCTGTGTTATCATCAGCACAATATGCCAAAAAAGGATCATCCATTGGCCAGGGTGCCTTAATGTACAAAACAATAATCGAAGTAGTAAAAAAAAGAAAGAAATATGCACCAATTATAGTTCAACTAGACATTGAGGCAGCATTTGACTCAGTGCCTATAGCCAAATTATTAGATGTGCTGAAAAAAACAACAATACCTCCATCCCTACTATATATAATAGCCAATCTGCTACTCAGCCATGAAATTCACATCACATTGAATGGGAAAAATTCACCAACCTTCAGACCGAGTCAATCCATCCCACAAGGATCCCCCTCAGTGCCTTGCTCTTTACAATATATATAAATCCTCTATTAATAGAGATACAGAAAAAAATAAAAGGCATTCAAATCCCAAACACTGCTTTAAATATATCATGCATAGCCTATATGGATGATGTAACCATTTTCCTCCCCTCTAAAAAGAACCTCCCCATATTACAAGAGATAATCAAGAATTATACCTCAAATTTTAATTTAAAAATTAACACAAATAAAACTGCTGCATGGTCAATATACACAGGCAAGCACTGTACAGAGATGTTTAATGGTAAACCATCTGCTTTCCTTGGTTTCCCATTCTACCTTGGAACCAATGGAATGAGGCAAAAAATTCAAAATAAATTAAAAAAAGATGCTGAAAAAATCACAGCCTCACTTGAAAAGTCATACCTGTCAATATACGCAAAGGTAGCACTATTTAATCAACTTATAATTACAAAAATTACCTACTACACACCTATAATCAAATTTGCAAAAACATTCATATCCAAAATCTCATCAATCTGTAACAAACTAATATGGAAGAGAAAGACAGTGGCAATCTCTTTAAAAAATCTGAGCAGACCACCACATAGCAATGGACTTGGACTCCATACAATCAATGTTTTTTACACACAGAAATCAGTAAATCTAATAACAGCAACCATAAAAAGATTTCCAGACCTGGAGTGTGTAATTAGTATAATACCCACAGACAGACCACCCCCTTCATATGGATATCTATCCACACTGATTGAAGAACTCAAGCCAATATACAACAAAATATCACTCAATAATGACAACAAGTATACATACTGGGACATTTATAATATACTAAACCCAAACCAGACACCTAATCTACATCCATCAGTTCTTGGGATAGACAACAGGCAACTACTGCAACAATTCAGAAAATGGTCATTAGAACCAAAATTATTTGATTTTCTACTTAAGCTTAATCTTAATGCTCTACCCACAACACATTTCCTCAGATTTCGTAGATTCTACACAAATATAGACCCCATGTGTGGGCTATGTCATAGAGAAGAAGAGACACAAGATCATTTTCTTCATTCCTGCAGTGCACTAGAAACAATACGTCACACAATGTTTACCACATACAGAAAGGCTATCATTTCAATTGATGAAATAATAAATACATTTAAAAAAGGCAACATCCCTGCTATTCATGCAGCAACATATAGCCTTTATGCCTACTGGTGTACCAGATGCACTTTTGCACTTGCTAATAACCCTCGATGCCACCCAGCAACATATTCAATAAAACTAGAACTGTTCAGAAAAAGAGACAGCATCCTAGCTCAACCAGATGTGTTTGCAGCCACATGGTCACACTTGAAACAAAGATCCAGTCTATAAAATATAAAGTCTAATATGATAGATGATGACATTTTCAACATCAGCTTTTTTTCCAACTTCAAAGAGATGCAAGCATAAACTGAACTAAATAGAAGACCAAATTTAAAAACAAGAAAGAAAGTATGCAGAATTGATAAAGACTTATATACTGAAAGTTGTTGTAATTTGTTTTGCATTTGTAACAAATCAATATAGTACTATATGTGACTCTGTAACTTTTTAGACTCAATAAAGTTTTGCTTTGAAACATCATATCATCATCATTATAATAATAATCATAATAATAATAATAATAATAATAATAATAATAATAATAATAATAATAATAATAATAATAATAATAATAATAATAATAATAATAATTCAATAATAATAATAATAATAATAATAATAATAATAATAATAATAATAATAATAATAATAATAATAATAATAATAATAATAATAATAATAATAATAATAATAATAATAATAATAATAATAATAATTCAACCAATTATGGAGAACCTGAATTATTACCAGTAATTCATAATGCATTATTGAAGCTTATACAGCCATTTCTAAAATATAAGTTGATATGATATTTAATGTCAAAATGTTAACAGGAATAATCAGATTTCTCATTTGTCTAATACATTGTAATGCTTATGATTAAGATATATCTTAATTGAGGAATAAAGTACATGACTTTGGAAAGATTTCACATAGCTTTTGAAATTGAATTACAAAGTATTCTTTATTAAAATAATGAAAACTCGATACAAATTGTTTCCAAAATGGCAGATATGCTTGAAGTTGAAAATTTTTCTAACAATGATTTGGAGCAAATATTTCAACAGAAACTAAATCAAATAGATCAAGATTTGTTATTTTTCCTTTTACTTCTCATAACACACCTAGATCAGTTTACATGAAAGAAAATTTGTCATAACTGTGTCTGATATTTTATCTTTAAAAATAACAGCTAAGGTGTTTACATTAATGATTGGATTTCTTTGGCTATTTTTGGAAGACAAAAAACAAAAACTACACTATCAAAACAAAAGCCAAAATGATTTGTCTGTATCAGAAATGGTACTAATTTTTTCAGTGTTTTGGTTAAAAATGAAGTAGAATTACTTTCATTCTGATCTTTAGTGCCCAAATTTCTGACTACAAAGATTTAAAAAATTTTCCTATGAATATTTGTAATATATGAATTTATTTTGATGAATTAAATATATATGTAAGTAATCTTTCATTAGGTTTTTATGATGTTAATGTTCTATCTACGTTTAGGAATAACATTTATATAATTTGGACAGCTATATGAGTGTTCTTGCATCACTTTAATAGTCATGTTCTGGAGGTGTAATGATTTACATAAAACTGGTTTAAATTTTAATTACAATGTTACAACACTTACTACTGCTGAATATATAATAGTAATGTTTAATTTTACACAGAGGCAAAATTCTCCATACAATAGTGTCACTCAGTGAAAGTCCGCTAAATCAACGGATGCAGGAAGGTTTGTGTATAAAATCCCAGAGAGAGTTTTACCTTTGTGTAAACAGTTTATGTAAGCATAAAGAATGGTGATCATGTCATGTTTAATTTTCTTAATAGAGATCTTTCATTAATAGCAATATATAGATTGGACACTAGTTCTTTTATAACATATATTGTAATAAATTATAATCTAATTTATCTTCAACTTCTACCATAATAATTAATGATATGAATATTGATTTAGTAACATAATTTCTATCAGTACTACTTGGATCTTTTATATATGTATAGTTTTAATCAAATAATTTTTTTGCATACACTTATATGCCAAAATAAGAGTCATAGATCACATGACCCTATCTCTTAAGCTTGTAAGTTATAAACAATGAGGAATTGGCAGCATGAAATACGTATATTGGTGATTATTTATCTTTTAGACATATGTGTGTTCAGGTGTATCAGTGTTATGAGATAGTGTGAAGAGTGGTGGGTCATGTGAAAGTCTGTGCTCATACCCTGTCTATTATATGCCATCTTGTAAATGTCCGTTTGGACATATATATGTTAGTTAGATTTGATCAGCATATTAATTACGAATCTGGCTTATCTGAATTAGTCATTATGGATCATTTTTCTATTCTTATGAAATTATCTATAGCTTATAATAATCTTTTCATGTGTCATAGCATCAGCCGGGACGCGAGCCCGCTAATCCGGGACAACTGCTTGTAAAGCAGCCGTGCTGACCTCTCGATGTTAATAAACTATCACATATTAAATTATATAATTAATTATCCATTCAGAGCTGGGATTATATTTTTGATTTGGATAGCATATAATTTCAGCATATTTTTAATTGATGAAATAGTATATTGTATTAAATTGAATAATAAAAGTAGAAAACGTTCTCTAAAGATATCAAACCAATGGATTAAAAAATAATAATTTGAGAAATCGTTTAAAACGTTCTCATAATTTGAATGTCTTGAAGTGGCTTAATATCAAAATTAAGTACAATATTAAAATAATTAAATCAAGTCATTATACGATGTTTCTTAATAATAAAGATATGTCTTTAAAATGAAAAACAATTTTCTAATCAAATTAATTTTATTAAACGTAATCATAACTCATTAGAAGTAAGTGGTAATGAAAAACATATGGTTGATCTTTTTAATAGTTTTTTTTTATGTGCGTGTCATATGTAGAGTCATCTATTAATGGTTTGATTTAAAAATATATTTCAGACTTTCTTTTGTTAGGATGTTTCTGAGACTCAATTATCACACTTAAGTAATTGTTTTCAAAATGTTTGTTCTTTTTGGTTTAGATAAATTAATTTCAAAAATTTGTAAAAATAATGTTTGCTTTTATACATGTTTTAATTTATTTATTTAATCTTTCTTTGTTTGCTGGTGTGTTTCCCGAACTTTTAAAATTTGATATTATTACTTAGATTCATGAACACTAAGTTGATTATTGACAGAATTATCACAAAAATCAAACTGATGACCTTTAGATTCATGAACACTCAGTTAGTTTCACTAGAATCAAACTAATGACCTTTAGATTATGAACATTCAATTTACCAAACTGATGACCTTTAGATTCATGAACACTCAGGTTGGTTTCACTAGAATCAAACTAATGATCTTTAGATTATGAACACTCAATTTACCAAACTGATGACCTTTAGATTCATGAACACTCAGGTTGGTTTCACTAGAATCAAACTAATGACCTTTAGATTATGAACACTCAATTTACCAAACTGATGACCTTTAGATTCATGAACACTCAGGTTGGTTTCACTAGAATCAAACTAATGACCTTTAGATTACGAACATTCAATTTACCAAACTGATGACCTTTAGATTCATGAACACTCAGGTTGGTTTCACTAGAATCAAACTAATGATCTTTAGATTATGAACACTCAATTTACCAAACTGATGACCTTTAGATTCATGAACACTCAGGTTGGTTTCACTAGAATCAAACTAATGATCTTTAGATTATGAACACTCAATTTACCAAACTGATGACCTTTAGATTCATGAACAATCAGTTGGTTTCACTAGAATCAAACTAATGATCTTTAGATTATGAACACTCAATTTACCAAACTGATGACCTTTAGATTCATGAACACTCAGGTTGGTTTCACTAGAATCAAACTAATGACCTTTAGATTATGAATATTCAATTTAAAGTGATACTTTAACCAAGTAGACTACTTTATCAAAGGCATAACTCAGTAAAAAATATATCTCGTGGTTTCTCCATTTTTAAAAGAGAAGATAATAAGTGGCTTTCAAACATTGTAAATTATCACACTAAGTTGAATCATGGGATTATTTGCCATTGCCATGTGAGAAGATTCTTTAATTTTTTTTTATTTTTCCCTTCTCTGCCCAATATTCTTGTATTTTCCTAATCAAACATTTATTAATTGGTACTTACATTATTAGACATTATTTGTTGTTTTTTTATTTTAATATTTACTTGCATTGATATATGTTTTTCCAGATATGACATTTCAAAGATGCAGTTCTTATTTTTTAGCATTTCAAGTTTAGATGTTTTGAGATTTGGATTCTGCAGCCGTCTATTGAGAAGATTGTTGCAATGTCATAGTAAATGTAAATTTTCTTTACTTTGTCTGCTATCACAATACACTGCAATACCTATAATTGTTTTTCTTTTGATGTTTCTTTTTGTTAAACCACTAAACATCACTGGCTTGCACTAAGTGACACTACTGTATGGGGAGTTTTGCCTATGTTTCTTTTTGCTGAATATTTAAAATATTCTTGATGATAGCTGATGGATAACTATTTTTCATGAGAGATTGTTGTATATTGGATTTTTCCCTTAGTCATTAACTTCTGAAATACTTCTTTAAGTTTCTGTTACAATTAGATGAATACACTATTTTTCTGTATGCGATAACATGGATGGTTGAGGGTCATGTGAAAGTCTGAGTTTAAACCCCCTACATATTACATATAGATGTGCAGGTATGAAAAAGCCTGTACTGTAGAAAACAAATTCATATTTCAATATATATTTAGAAGTAACTCATTCTCATGCTAAATTTCAAACCCTATTAATCATTAATATTGCTTAGATTTTCAAGCTGCTTATGGCACTAAATTTAGAGAAATCCCATAAGATGTACTATGAATTATGCTTGATTTTAATGTTCAATTCTGTATGTCTAATTTTGCATGTGAGTAAAGCAATCTTAAAGTATACGCCAAGGTTTTTCCTGCATTTAATTCATTTCTTCCGTTTCTTAGATGCCTTTCTATTAAAAGCTGCATTATAATCATAAATTCTTTATATGCATAAAAAAGTCAGCTTAAAGATTAAAAGATATTACTTAGCCATGTATGTTGGAAATAAAGTCACATTATATAGTAGTCAAAATAAGAATCATAGATCACATGACCCTATACTCTTAGGCTTGTAAGTTATAAACAATGAAGATTGCCAATTCCTCAACAAGCTTTGCAATAAATGCTTAGCTAGAGAAAGCATTTAAACTATCTCTGTCAGGATTCTCCCCCACAAACCTCTGACCATGGTTTCATGCTCTGGCACTCCTCAGAGAAATGCTAGGGTAGATTCAGATACTAGATCTAGTGTCTAAACATTATATAGTAGTTTGAAAAGGTTTATTTTGCAATAGTAACTCATATGTCTATAATCCATGTTCAAATTCAGATAGAGTAAATATTTTTTTTCAACAAATACAAGATTTTTGTTTTAGTCATCTCATAACAAATCTAGTTAATCATCCAGTATTGACCAGAAAATAGATATGTAACTATTCTGTAATAGAAGCCAAAATAAAAATAGAAAAACACTCAAAATCTCTCAAAATGGTATTTGACAAACTGGATGAGTACTGCATTTTTCTTTACTATTTTTGTGAAGAATTATTAAACATAGTTCTAACTGTATTGAATAAATATTACTATTATTAATAGAAATTCAGTTAAAGTAAAATATGTGCTTTAAGTTTACTTTGCAAAAACAGAACATCAGAAATAAATTTGAATGAATGTTCTGAACATATTTTCAATTATTATAAAATGTCAATAAATGCCTACTATGCAAATACTGATGAATGATCAAAGACTTTAGGTAGTAGCAGGTGGATGATATTCAAGAAACTCTTAAATGGTCCAGGATGTTTTCTTATAACTAACTGGCATTAAAGTTGATCACTGATAACTCAGTCATAGAAAAAGCACTTACCCTCATGTATTATGGACATACTTCAAAAGATTTTTCTAGGATTTATCATATTTATTAATATGATTGCAGCAATACCAAATAGTTTAAATTTAAAAATTTTAGTAATTAGCATCCAATTTATTTGATATTAAAAAAAATATCTTTTAAATTGGAATTAATAATACCAGTTATTTCTTCATAAACCAAGATTTCATACCTAAAGCAAAAAACCAAAAAGAAAGTATCTCTGAAAAATATCAAAGAAAAACTAATTAATAAAAGGAATATAGAAGTTTAAAACATTTAAATGACAATAAGCTGAGAAAACTTTCCAGTTTAAACATTACCTTTATTCTGGCAGTGTTATTTGTGATGAAAAATGATTGCAAATAAGAACACTTTTTTCTCTATTGAGATTTATTTAGCAAGCCATTATGAATAACTTGTCATGTATGGCTTACTACTGTATTGAAGTAATATATATTTGATCTAAATTTTTCTGGTTAAAAAGAATTATTACTTCCAGTGACAAAATGACTCTGGATCTTCCAAGTTACTGAATTATTTAACAATGGATTTTCAAAGACAAGAGTATGCCATTTTGTTTGACATTTATAGGCAATAATGATATTAAGTGTATGTTCTAGAAAAAAAATGAAAATTCTTGACTTAATTTTTTAATATCTCCATAATTTTCTATAGGATAATTTCATTTTCAATAATGATTTACTACTTTACTAATAGTCGGATTTTGATAAATGATATATCATCAATCACAGAATCCTTTGAGCATGCTCAGTACTTTTCTATTGCAGCAGAACTTGCAAACAGATGCCAACATATCTAAAAACAAATGGACAGAAACCCTTGAGATTCATTTAATGATCAATTAATTATATTAAAATGTATTGTTAATTATGTGTATATTTGTTAAAAATAACAAATAATATTTTTAATAGATAATAAACCACAAATAATTATAACATACATACCCAACATTGCCAAACATCTAACTAAAACATTATCAAAAGAATTTATTATTGGTTTTCACACTCCAGCCAACACCAATAGACTAATAAACAATTCAAAAGATAAACTTGATCCCAAACTAACATCTCAAGTGGTTTTCCAGATACAATGCCCTCAGGCCTGATGCAGAGCCTCATATTATGGGGAAACAAAAACTACCATTACAAACAGAGCATCCCAGCACATATATATGTATAAAAGGGCACTGAACAACAAGGAGTCTACATCAGCATTTGTGGAACATAAAAAAGCTACTGGACACAGATTCGAACCCACCAACCCCAGAATAGTGTGCAAAGAGAGTAATGACCATAGGCACAAAATAAAGGAGGCATATTTCATAAATAATGACACCCAATCAATCAATAGAAAAGACACCTGTTTTGCCATTTTTAAAAGATGGATAAACTAATTCAAACAATATTTTAAATAAAGTACTGAAACATCTAATTAACAAATTTGAATACTCCCCCTCATCACTATCAACCACATACAGCTATGATTATGAAGCCATAGAGCTTTGAAAGCGCTAAGCTTTAAATAAATTTAATTATATATATAACTTCTTTAACGAGGGTTATAAGTGCATATTTATTGATATAATAAATAGTATAATTATTGAAAAATATATTTATTTTATCATGTACAATTTATATATTGCACATGTTAACTTCCCACCATAACTTAACATGTTACATTTAGTAACCTAAAGTCACACATTTCATTGGTTAATTATTATTTTTTTACATCTCTCCACATAACTGATAATGCATCTGCATTTCATTTAGGCTATAATAAAACCTATGAATTAAATAATCCCTAAGACCACTCAAAGAAGTATGGAGAGATGCATGTTGGGAGTAACAAGACGAGATCGAAAACACAATGTATGGGTAAGAGAACAAACAGGTGTTACTGACCTCATTGAAAAAATTAAAAGATTGAAGTGGAGTTTGGCTAGACATATTGCTAGAAGAGATGATAATAGATGGACAATTGAAATCTTAAACTGGATTCCAAGAGATTGTAAAAGACTCAGAAAGAGACCACATGTGAGATGGATGGATGAAATAAGAAAGGGTGCAGGGGTGATGTGAAGAAGAGAAGCTAAAGATAGGAGAAGATGGATTAAATTTGGAGAGACCTTCATCCTGCAGAGGATTGATAATGGTTGATGATGATTATGATGATGAAGACCACATTACATATTAATTTTTTAACAGATATCTCAAATTTCTGTAATACTGTTTTTATCAGAATAATTGAGTTTATTTGGTAAACTGCCTTATATTTTAACAATTCATATAAATATTCACAGTGATAAAGCAACAGTTCTTTTTTTGCTACAAATCAAATTCTTGCCTTTATTCTTTATGTTGTCTTAATTGTATAGTGAATTTATTTTAAACATAAAAAAGATGTCAAGCATTGCTAGCTGAGAGGTCATCGCACCCGCCTTGCAAGCAAGTAGTTGGTTGCAGATGGGTATGGGTTTGCATCCCGGCCGATGCTATGACATATGAAAAAAAAAACATAAAAAAGATCCATATTTAAAAAATTTCCTATGCAAATAATATCACTCCTAGAAGGTGAATAATCAAATATTTTTAAAATGCTAGAAATCACAATGACATGTAATTAATTATCTTTGTGTAAAGTGCACTATTCTAAGTTGAGTAAAGCATATGATTAAAATCTGTGATAGCCAATTATATAGGTGATACTAATGTTACAACACTGAACCTTAAGAAACAGTTAGTTTGGCCAGCAAATATTTAGTGCTGATATAAGCAATAATATTTAACAACTCTTTGCACACCCAGTACAATAACATAACATTATTCTCCAATTCCACTGCCAATTTTGACTGTACATCACTCCTGCTCTGAGTTTTTCTTGTTATTTTTATAAATATTTACACTATTGAAATAAAGTTAAACAAAACAATGAGATTTTTTTTTCATGTGTCATAGAATCAGCCAGGAAGTGAACCCGCTAACCCGGGACAACTGCTTGTAAAGCAGCTGTCACTGACCTCTTGACCCCCAATGAGATTAATGAATAAGTTGTGGACAAGGCAGAAATAATCATAGTCAGTTCCATTAATTTCATAGCCAGAACATGCAGCCACCAGATTTCCAAAATGTTCTGGAATAAAATGTAGGAGATATCCCATTGCATTTAGATAGAAAACAAATGGGGGAGCAGCATAAAAAATCACAGCAGTAAAGTGAAAATGTTGGAATTCTACATTCCATTGATCACAGCTTCAGTTAAGTTGCTTTCTTTGCAAAAACTTCTTATGAATTTCTCAGAAATAAATCATTTGATTATTTTTTTATTACTGCCTTAAGCAAATATATTATTGATTATATCTAATCATTTGTTGGCTAATTATTAATATATCATTTTAAGCCCAGATATAAGATTTGAACGCAATGGAAAATGAATATATATATATTCTTATTAAATGTAATCACGTGATATCATTAATTTAATTCTGCTTTCTTTTTTTCTGTAATACTGTATTTTATATTATTGCCTTAAAACAAATATTGATTATAGCTAATCATTTGTTAGCTATAATTATTATATCACAATTATTACATGTATTCTTATTAATGTGTGATCAGGTGACATAATTAATTCTGCTTTTTTTCTATAATACTGTATCTTATAACATAACTTTAAAACTTCAATTAGGTTACATACCCTTCAAAAATCAGAATAAAAACATCTTAAAAATGCAAATATGGTCCAAGATATACTACCAATTGAATCAATACCTTCATTCGGAACAGATCACAATCTCACATAGCTTCGTCACCTTTGTTCATTTCTTAAAACATTCTTTATGACAAATGAATTAACATTATTTTTATGTTAGCATGTGATTTTACTTTTTACTTTTAACAACTAGAGTTACCTGGCCAATAAGTTTAAAAGTATTTTTACCCACATCTTTTATTATTTATAGCAAGTAAAAATTCAATTTATAAGTGCTAAAATTATTTCCCAGACGTCATTGTTGACGAGTTTAAAGTAAAATAAAAGTTTAAAGCTATACCTCACATGGTAGACAATATAGAGGTGGAGCTATATACCATTTGGTTGTATTTAAAAAGAATCAATGTACTAAACTTTAATTAAATCTAAAATTTATATCCAGGCTAAAAATGATACAATTAATAATTTGTGATAATCATTATTAATACATTTATTTAAAAATGAAACCAAAGTTTGAATAAGAAGAAAAGTTTTGCTCTAGGGAAATGAATTGTAATAAAATTTATTAAACGAAAAAAATTGAAATATCGTGCTTGGGTAAGAAGAGTAGTTTTAGCAAATCCAAAATTAGCTTATCAAATATTTTATCACATATTACAAAAAGCAGGGAATTTTAAAAAATAGGATAGTGTGAAACATTAAACAGGTTAATAATTAATTATTGCTTCAAATTTCATTTCACAAAATAATTTGTTTAAAGTAATGAAAAAAAAACATTTTTACATTGTATTGAGAGATTTTTCATTTACGTTTGGGAAGTTTTCTCATATCTCTAGGTATGTATACACCCAGGTATATATCAATGCATCATAAAATCAATAACAAATATGCATTTGTGCCATATTTCATTGAAAAAAAAAAACAACAATTTTTGTCCAAATGTTTTGTGCTGATGATATTTTAATTGTAATTACATGTTTTAAATATAAATTTTTTAGAAAATTTTAAACTTTTTTAAAAACTTTTCAAATGTACTCAACTGTTAGTAATAGAATTAAAGTTAGAATATAACACAATGTTTCAACTGGTATTGTTTGATCTTCTTCAGATGTTGTTAACCTGACATCACTAGCATGGGAGTTGATACAGTGACTTTTAGATTCATGAATACTGACTTTGGGTTGATGCTTTAACCAATAGAATATTCTATCAAATGCAGCAATATAAATTTTATATGCTTACCTATGAGGAGTCTCCTGATTTCTCCATTTTTTCTTAAAGAGCATCATGATCTTAGGACAAATAGAAATATCAGAAGGCCTTGAATAGAAATGGATATAACATTTCTTCCGACTATTGTACTTTTACAGAATAACTTGGTTGCTTAGAGAAATATTTTAAATTCAATATTACATGCTAGTACTGTCATTGGTCAGGCCAATAATGCCTTATTGAAAAGAAAGTACCACTCAAAATATTGTATTATGCATACTAATCTGTGTGGTGTTATCAACAGTATTAAAAAAGTTTAAATAAAGTTTGAAAATGTTTAAATAAAGTTCAAGTTTTTCTAAAAACATTTAGCCTTAAAACTAGAAAAAATAGGAATAACTCAACATAAGTAAAATAATAATTTGAATATAAAAACGGACTTAGATTTGAACTGTTAATTTATATTTTATTCATTTGTAAGAATATAATATGAATTTTTCCCTTCAGTTGTATTTATAATTCAAATTAGCATACATTTGCTCATTTGCATAATGAAGTGGTCTCTTTCTTTATAACTAAAGCTGAGTGCACTTTCAGTGAAGTTTAGCATTATCAGAGCAATTATGATGATGATGAACTTCACCGAAAGTGCATTCAACTTTAGATTATAAAAAAAAGAAAGAAACCATTTTGTTACACAGATGAACAAACATATGCAAATTCAAATTATAAAAATATAAATATATTTTATTTTTATTTTCAGTGAATTCCGTAATGATAAAAAAGACATTCAAGTACCAGAAGGGACAAGTTAAGCTGTAATTTGGGAATCATTATCTCTTAAGTCCCCCACTCATGAGCATAATCATAGCCACTAAGAAAGCTATTTTCTTTAAGGATAATTTTTTTTGGTGTACTATTTCTGATATGTTATACTTTTAATTTGCATAATTTTGATGTTTTTTAATTTATAATCTTTTAATACTGAAGTAACTTTTTAGGTTTTATTTTTAGTTATTAATATTTATATTCATTTTATTATACATAATTATTATGTCTTATAGTTATTTTAATCATTAAAATCAGTCAACAATTAGATAATCTCAATATTAATAACAATGAACAATCTCAGCCTGTTGTCAAGACAACCTCCATTTAACAATATAGTTTTTTTAATGTATGAAAAAATAAGTTTGGGAAACATGTTTTGGAATTTTATTGTATGCTCTCAGTATTAATTACTTACTTATATTCATATTCCAGTTACATAATGTAATCTGAGGCTATTTTTATAATAATTATATTGTTAGATTTTCAGATTATGTAATAGTTGAGCACCAAAGTATAAGATTAACATCTCTGCTCCATTTAAGTGACCAAACTTTTGCCATTTACTTAGCTGAGAATTAATCTTGGAAACATTAGCTCTTACAGAAAGTCAGTTCTATCTCTAGCATCATTTTTTTAATTGAGAAACAATAGCTTTATTATAATACTTATGAAATCTTTTACTATATTTAGTTTATATACCAAACAATGCACTGTATAGCTTTAATTGCAAGAAAATCAAGTCATACATCATGTGACTTAATTTAATAAGTTTATACTACAAATGTTATATAATGAGTGTGAATAACAAGATTTTATGAATATCCTTACCTCATACTGGTTTCTAGCTGTTAGCTGTCATCAGTGAGTGCTAGGATATTCAGACATTAGATTTAAAAATATCAGGTCAAGCCCAGCAATTATCTAATAGGTAGCTATGAAGTAGAAAATCTGAAATTTTCAGACATCTATATGTCTTCAAATCCAGCTATCTAACTTGAATAGCCATAATGGGACTGAACCAAGTTCAGATACACCATATATATATAACAGTTTTAGCAGTATAACATTACCAAAGCCTCAAGAGAAAAACTATAATTGCAAGGAAATCAAGTCATACATCAAGTGACTTAATTTAATAAGCTTGTACAACAAATGTTATTTAATGAGTGTGAATAACTCTTAACAAGCTTTTCCAAATATCTTTATCCCCAAACCAGTTTCTAGATATTGGCTGTCATCAGTGAATGTATGACTTTCTCTGCTTACTATAAACATTTGTATTAGTAATAGTAATTCATTCTATTTACTTCAGAGACATCTAATGCAAGCATAAGTAATTAGTGTACACCAAAAAGTGGTGGCTATTAAATACTTTCAATAGACAGCTCTGGAGTACAGTAAATGCAGTGCATTGCTATTTCCAGTTTAGCTTACAAGAAAGCAATTGAAATTTATTAAGACTAATAATAATTTTACAAATATTCTTTTGAAATAGTGAAACACAACTATTTATATAATTTAAATGTGAATCTTCAATAGCAGCAACAAACATTTGCAAATTAGTATTGCTATGCCAATTACCCCCTCCCCCCAGTATAAAGAGATAAAAACAAAGTAATACTTTAGAGATGAGTTTTGCAATGAGTATATTGAAGCAGTCGGATCTGAGTTCGATCCTAGCTTCATGTTATTTACCCTAATACTAACCTTAAATTTCCGATGCAATGGGGCTTTATACGTTCAATCCACGCTAATTTCCATAATGAATAATTTATTTCAAATGTGTATTAAAATCAATTAGTTTCAGTTTAAAATTGAGCAATTCTCTTAATAAATTCATGATAAAATATTCATGAATTTATATATATTACAATTGCGTGGATTGTGCGTATATATTTGTAAATATTTAAATATATATAATTTTCGAAAGTTTCATTGCGTCGGGAATACTTGTTTTTTTTTGTACTTTTAAATAATTTGTTAAAGTTTGCGATTAAAAGCTACATTCCTTCCATGGGCTTTCAAATTCTCAAAAACAACAGTAAAGTTTTATTAATTAAAAAAAGATAAGAATTCAATTTCTAATTAAAATCATTTCAGATTTTAAAAATTAGTCTAATTAGGAAAGGAATTCAATAATTAGTTTGAAAGCCTTACCGAAGGAATGTATTGGAAAACAACTAATTGATAATAAAATGAGCGCTAGCCTTAAGGCATCTGGACAATATATATAGCCCTGAAAAGTCAGAAGAAAAAAGATCAAGCTTTGTGGTAGAGTAGTGCAGTGAACTCTGTGCGTATAATAATTGTATTTCATCATGGTAGTCGGCTAAAACATCAGGAATCTGGCTACGGTTCCTAAAGTCCCGAGAAATCATCACTGGAGCTGCTGAACCTTTTCCGGATCGATCATTCTGCTAACATCATGAAAAGCTACTAAAATGCTATTCCAATAATCAACCAAATGGTGCCTACGTTTTAACAACCTGGAGGTGTGACTTAAGGACCAGCACGGAAGGGGTAATATATGTTTCTATAATGAACGTTAAACTTTCTGGCCAGTTCGAACTTTATTTTACACTCCTCCTTATTAAGAGCTCTTTTATTCTTTAATGTAAAATCTTTGTAACACCCTTTATTTCTAAAATGCTACTGTAAATATATAACGTAATTCTTTAAATCTCTAGTCTTTAAACTTTTCTTTTCTTACCTGGCGGTTCGTTTAATATATATATGTTAGTGTGTTTTTTTTAATGTCGTATTTAAAAATTATATGCCAATAATCTTTCGACTCGATGAGCTCCTTGATTCCATTTGCCTCACGCAAATAATATAACATTAATTTCAAATAGTAATTCTCACCCATTAGAACTAAATTGATAAGTTCTATTAATCATCGAGTCGAAAGAAAATATTACAGGTTTACTATTTTTACATTTAGCTAATAATAAATTATTAGCTCAATTTTTCACCTATGTCCCCAGCTCCTATCTAAGTTATAAGTATTTATATATATTCACATAATGTTAAATGATTTTCTTGTTCCACTAATATTTATTTATGCAAATATAATCTTTAATGTCTTATTGCAAAAAGGGTCGATAAAGGGTTAAATGTATTTTAATTCCACTTTTGTTATTTTATATTAATATTCAGGAAGGGCACGATATTAAGGCATAGTTAACATAGTTTCCAATACTTTCAAATAGTTTTCTTAAAGCTCGTTTGACTTTAATTAATTGGTCAAGTCATCACGTAGAGCATTCTACATGGGTTTTATTTTCAACGATGACTACCAAGTCATCATCATCAAACGTTGCTGACGTAGGGCCATCTTCCGCTCCATTAGGCTGGTCGGTGATCATTCTCTTATTTAAATTTTTCCAGGAAGAAAGTACTTCCTTTCCGATTCATTAGTCAAAGGGCGTAAGACTTGCCAACTGCAAGCCGCCATAAGACTTCGATCATCGACTAGCGATCATCTTTAAATTTGACTCTCTGCCTCGTAATTCGTCAAGCACCGTTGCATTTTTGTCCCGGTAAAACCCGCTCCGTACTCGTAATTCGTGATGAAGTGATTTAAATTAAAGTCGAACCAATTCTCAAATATGTTTAATTAAATAAGTTTTCAAATAAAGATTAAAGTTATGCCTTAAAATACGTTTTGCTCTTCATGAATAGATTTCCGAATGTGAAGATAAATCTCATATTCCACCGTAATAAAATTAGAACAATCATTTCCGTTCTAAATAAATACCTTTATCCACCTTTATATTTTCTTGTTGGGGGCATAGACATAGAATTCCAATATTGCGTAATTTCCATTGGCATATGATAAGGACCGCTACTCTGATTATATTTATAAATGCTTTTAAAGACTAGAGGTAACTAATGCTATTATATTTTATTGAACAAAACAAATTATTATTAGTATTAAATATTTTCTAACATACTTGGTTTCTTAGTTCATCATTCTTTTGGATAATTATTTAAATGTTAATACTCGCTGTCTGTGTTGGCAACCCGAACATACATATGATTCGATTTATAAGATTATTCAAAGTATATAAATTCTTAGATATGAGTGTTACTCAGGAATCTCTAGTCCTCACCAACCGTTGAGCTAGTTCTTGGCGCATAGCACTGTGCCGTCGATTTCTGCTATCTGAGCTGTTAAGTTGGGTTTGAATTCAGTTTTGGTTAAGCTGAGTTTGAATTCGATTTGACATTGGGGGTGGTGGTTTTCGACCGGTACAATATAAACCTATCTATGAAACACAAATAGAATAATAATAAACGGTCACTCAAAAATGAGTAAAGCCATTCCAGCTCTAAAAAAAAAGGAGAGAGCAAACTATTCTAGAAGTGAGTTTTTGTAATGACTATGCAAACCAAATTGTGAAACACAAATATGTTCACATATAGAATATGCTAACCATTCTTTTGTTTACTTGTTATTTTACAATGTTGTCTTTTAGTTTCGTCAGCAGAAAACTTTTCTTTTTGAAATACTTCAATGCCAAGCCTAATTGTAATTCTCCAATGTATTCTATTCTCTGTCATATCATCCCAATGAAAACAATTGACATCACACATCTTTAGAATGTCTTTGAGATAATCCTTATAATGTAGATGGGGTTCCACTTCTATAAAACCCATGTTCAAGATTATCATAAAACATTCTTTTAGGAAGTCTTCCATTGTTCATTTATTTTAAATGTCCAATCCAACAAAGATGTAATTTTACAATGATGGGTTCAATAATATCACATTACCACATCCAGCTCCTTGAAGAATATATGGAGTGGTTTTATGATCCTGCCATTGTATTTTTAAAATTTTACAGAGCATCCTTAACTGAAACTTTTCTAATGCCTTTATATTGTTGTTGATAGGATGTCCAAGTTTCATGTCCATATATAAAACAAGATGATCTATTATTATTTGCTTGAAGTATTGAAATATTAACTTTTTAATTTTTCTTTCTGAATAACTTCAATGCCTTATAAAATTGCAGTCTCCATTAGTGGTTCATTGAGAATATCTTTGCAATGTAAATAGGATTTGCCTTTGCCAGGAAAATCGTGCTGAAGTTCACAATAAAATACTTTTTTTAGAAAGTCTTTTATTATTCATTAATTTTACATATTTAATCCAATAAAGATACCACTTCTAAGCAAATTGAAGAACATACTGATTGAGTGTTATAACTTTTCCATAGTATTATTAGCATATTCCTGAACATCCTTAATAGAATTTTGTAATTACCTTGTGTAATATTAATAGGAACTACAACATTATTTCTATATAATAAATTAGAGCATATCCTAAGAAAAGCTTGCTTAATGCTTTGTAATTATATATGCTAGATAAATATTAAAATCACACTTTTCTTTATTTTTGCTGTAATATTCTATAAATACAATTTATCCACACTTTTAAGCAAAACTCTTTATTTGTATATATATATACACTGACATTTTGACTGACCTGCAGTCTTTTTCAGAGCAAGTTTATTTTAATCTTCTAAATAAAAAATAAAAAAAAAACTTGCTCTGAAGAAGATTGCAGGTCAGTTGAAATGTCGGTGTATATATATGGCCAAATAAAGAGTTTTGCTAAAAAGTGTTTGAAGTGGTATGGATAAATTGTATATATGCTAGATACATCTAAATCATATACTGAGAATGCCTTTGACTAATTGGCAGTTATAAATTAAGTAAAATACAGTTTATATACAACTAATTTAATTGCAGTAGTTATTTTATACTCCAAAAATTTAAGTTGAGCCATGCCTCTATGAAAAGGTACTTTTAAACCAAATATGTATATTCTAGCTTAATAACACTGAGTTAACTTTTGGTTACTTCTCACCAGAATCATAGTGCAAAATTAATTAACCAAGAACACTGAGAACAGGCTGAATATATAGTCATAAAATATGCAAATTATTGCAATAATAAATGTAAATTATAAAAGCCAGATGTTCCTTTTTTTTTTTTTTTTTACAAAGGTATGCAAGATTCCTTCTTGTTGATTGAATTCAAGTCTCTTGCTATAACCCATGCCTCCTTGAACTTTCTTTTAAGATCATCAGATGGTCCTAATGTTAGAAGGGGAAACAATGTTCTGAAGCAAGCTTGTGCTCTGGGAAAATTGTCTTATATTGCCTGTCTTGTTTTGCATTTTTTAAAGATAGGAATGCTGGGTGATTCTCGTAGATCTATTTTAATGCATTACCTGTAGTAGCAGTATATTGGAATCGATATGATACTTTCAAATCCTCCCTTCTATTTAAAAAGCTATCAAAATGGGTCCATATTCCCAAGCTGACAACTATCTAACGTTTCTGAAGATTTTTTTTGCCAGAACTGGTTGATAAAGAACTTGACGGTTTTTGAATAGTAATTAATAAAAAATCTCTTACATGCTATAGCTTATTTTTTTGCACTAGTAAAAATAGCCCAATTATAAGCATATTGTAAATCCAGAAGATTAAAAACCAGAAGTTCAAGCTTTTAAATTTAGCCGATTCAAATTAAAAATTCTACCATGCAACTTGCATAATATCTATAAACAATTTCTAAGACCTCATTTTCAAATCTGCCACAGGATAAAAATTTGCTCAAAGTTTAATCCAGTATTTTTGATTCATAGCTTCTTTTTTCTGCATCACAGCAAAAAAAAAAAAAAACTCTTATTTTATCCATCTATCTCACACATGGCCTCTTTCTAGATCTTTTGCAATTTCCGGAATCCAATTTAAGACTTTATCGTCCATCTATTATCATCTTTTTTAACAATATGTCCAGATTAACTTTCTTAATTCTTTAAATATTGTCAGTAATATCTGTTTATTCTCTTATCCAAGCATTTCACTATCAATCTGTTTGGTAACAAGAGCATATACATCTTCACAGCTTGTAATTCAACTATAAATTATTTTCTTCTTTTCTGAGCTAATGTAGTAAATGACTGTTAATGAACACATATGCAGAAAAAGTAGATTTTTAAAAATATTCAACTTTATTACTGCTTAGCATGCTTCCAGTATATCGTATATAGCATAATGCTATAAACTATGAATATGAATATATATATATATATATATATATATATATATATATATATATATATATATATATATATATATATATATATATATATATATATATATATACATATCAAAAGAATGTTAGGCAGCAATAAAGCTGAATATTTAACCAATCTACCTTTTCTGTGTATCTCTCCATACTTTGTGAGCTCTTCTGCTAAATATCCAAATCTCAGATCCTCTAAAGAAGAATTGGAAGCACATCCTTTCAAATACATAGAAACATTTACTTTTAATATTACTTTTACTAAAAACACTCAAGTTTAATCCTATGATTAACTTTAATTATTAAATTACCATCTGCATAGAATCCAGAGTTACAATGTTTGCCAAGTAAACTAAATCTATCTAACAATAAGCTCTTATCAAAAGCTAAATTCTGGGCATTGGAACCGAAATTCATTAATTTTGTAATCAAATTAAATCATGATGCTTTGCTCACCAATTGGTTTCTTGTATATTAAAGGGGTTTAAAAAAACTTGACCCTATATGCCAATTGTGCGAGTGAGATGAGACAATTGAACACTTAATTGGAGCATGTACACGATTTGACAAAGTCAGAAAATTCATCCATGACCACTCCCAAATGGGAGTGAATTGTATCATCTCAATATGAGACTGTATAAATTACAAAATTTTTGGACTGATAAGAATTGCAATCTTTACCATATTCCCATTATAGAAAACCAGATGTAAGATAGTTATTGGAAAATTAGAAGCAGTTCAATTGTTCTGTAACAGCTTGGAGAACATCAAAAAAAGAGATGAAGGCTATTCATCAAAAAAAAATGATCGAAGACACATGGTCATACTTGAACACTGCACTCTTGGACTAATATACTCTGGCCTTTATTGATTATCTTATTCATAATTACAGCTATCAATAAAATGAGAGGTGCTAGACCTTGTTTAATGATTGATTATATGTAAAAGTTTTCATTGTAAATAAATATATATTATTAAAGATAATCTAACCAAAATATTTGTAATTCCTTAACCTCTTCTAATTTATGATTACTTTTTTTTAATTATCTTCTTTTGAAAAAATCCATTGGACATTACTTTAGTCTTTACCTTCAATTCTATTTTTTTTTTACTTTCATCGGATAACTCTTGCAACATTTCCTGAAGCTCTGAAGCATTATTTTCAAACACAATTACATCATCTTCAAAATCAAAATGATTTAAATAATTTCAATGTATTTTTATTCTCTTAGCTTCCCATTTTAATCCATAACTATTTCTTATAAAACCGCTTTAAAAAATGTTTGAAGATGGGAAAACAAATTCTTGTATATCCTTCTTAGTGTCATCATGTAATCTAATAATTGCTATTACATTTTGATGTTATTCAGAATATGACAATATCCTAAGTTTATATCTTGATGATACAAAACTTAAATCACTATGGAAATAGTTATAGAATTAAATACCTTTTCATACTCTATAAATCTGAAGAATAATGGCAGTTTTATTCTTTGGTCCTTTTTGTAATTTCTCTCAATTCTTGGATATGTATGTTGGGAGTAACAAGAAGAGATTGTAAACACAATGTATGGTTAAGAGAACAAACAGGTGTTACTGACCTCATTGAAAAAATTAAAAGATTGAAGTGGAGTTGGGCTGGACATATTATTAGAAGAGATGATAATAGATGGACAATTGAAATTTTAAACTGGATTCCAAGAGATTGTAAAAGACCCAGAAAGAGACCACATGTGAGATGGATGGATGAAATAAAAAAGTGTGCAGGGGTGATGTGGAGAAAGAAGCTAAAGATCGGAGAATATGGATTAAACTTGGAGAGACCTTCATCCTGCAGTGGATTGATAATGGTTGATAATGATGATGATGACTAAAACTGCTTTTAAATTCAGCTTTCTCTTTGGGGTGATTTGAATCCAATGTTCATTGTAGATGAGTTGTAATTACCTTGGTAAAGATTTTGTGTAGAATGATAGAAGACTGATAAGTTGTAATTTATAATATTTTTTATTACCTTTCATTCTAAGAATTATCTATTTCATCATCAGCTTCTTTTAAGTTAATGAAAAATTCATTATTTCTTAGAACTTGTTCTATTATCATAGATTTAATTGCATCTCTCAGCTCTTCCTTTAAAATACTGGCAATTCAGAAGATGTACTAAATATAGCCATTACTTTATTTTCTTCCAATACTGAGATGTTTTGCAATTTTAAAACTTTTATTATTTTTTATAGCTTTCCTTGCTAATTCACTTTTACGTATTCTTATATCGATTCTTCATTTTACAGAAGTCCAAATATTTGATTTTTCTTAATGGAACATCTTAAATATTTTTATATTTTTCCTTTATATATTATCTTGTCTTAGTTGAAATTTTAATGGCAGATTGCTTTTTATGTACTAACAACAATCTTTATTGTAGTTTTTAGCAATAGCAAACTCTCCAGACAATATTGCCACCCTGTGCAAGCCTTAGTAATCAATGGATGCCGGAAGATTTTTGCATAAAATCCCCATCTAGTGCCTACTTATTCAATATCCCCAGACTAGTTTGTAACTTGTGGTTTTCATCAGTGAAAAGCTTTGGATCTGAAAGCACTGTATCTAGATCTAAGAATTGAATGAAACCTCCCAGCAACTACCTTTTACCTATTTAGTTAGCTATAATGCTAGGAGTTCAAGATGAAAACACATTAATGTTTTCAATCCAAGTTCATTTATCTTTATAGATGAAAGCCACATGATAGAAACTAGTCTATGAATATTGAATGAGTAGACATTAGATGGGGATTTTATGCACAAAATACTGCATCCATTGATTATTAAGACTTACACTGGGTAACAGTACTGTCTGGAGGCTTTTCTACTGCTAATAATAGCTTGTATAAGCATAGTAAATGATGATCATGTGATTTTGCAGTTGTAACTAGAATATTAAGTATCTTCTTACTGTCGGTAGTCAAACTTAATGGTACTTTAAAACAACAAGTTTTCACTACATTCAATCTAGTATTTCTGAAGATTAGGAATATTAACTATGAATACTGTTCTCTTATTAATAATTTTTGTCACACTAGTTTTGAATTAACATGTATCTTACATCATATTAATCAATGATCAATCACTTCATGTGTTAAATGTATTAACATTGTTACAATCTTGAAATACATATTTTTTGTTAATCAAAATTTTTATCTACTTCTATTATATTTCATCTCAATTCAGGTTCACATTTTTCTCAAAGGATAAAATCACTATATATATATATATATATATATATATATATATATATATATATATATATATATATATATATATATATATATATATATATATATATATATATATATATATATATATATATATATATATATATATATATCAGCAAATTCTTCAAGCTTATATCTTTTCTAATTTCTGCCATCAGAATCAAATTTATTCACGGTATCTCTGATTTTCTAATTTTAGCATTAAAGTTTTCTTGTTTCAATTTTAAAGTGTTTAATCTAATCAAAAGCATTTGGCATGTCCATATAAATATCCTCTATTTCTTCAAACAATGACAGCTTATTTGAGCATAAACTATGTTTTGGCTATTTTCTAATAAGTTGAATAATTAATCTTGTTAATCTGTTTGAGATTCTCCTTATTGTTGTTCTTCCACTTTTTATTGATAATGAATTCCACTCCATGTATTTTTTATACTTCTGATTTATAGTAAAGCATATATATATACTTTTCAAATCTATTGCATCTAAGTCCAATAGCACCCCATTTAATATTAGGCAGTTTTTCCAATTCTTATAATTCCTCTTTTATGTAAAAGTGATCAGTAATTATAAATAGCTAAATAAATTTTTATCATTGAATGACAGCATGGGTCTGTAATCAGTGAATTCTTAGCAATTTTCACCTTTAGCCACCAGATACTGCCTTGATTTATGACTTTACAGATTCCTGGAAATAAAGACCATAATTTAATTTGATTTGCTCTGATTATAAATATCTAGTAAAAAAAACATTCACATACACATTCATCTTGCTTTCAAAAAACTTATCTCACATATCACTTAAGAACTATCAAGCAATTGTGAAGAAAGACCATAATGTTTTGTGGTCTTGAACTCATTGGTGGAAAGCCAATAAGCTTCTCACAGTGGTTAATGCATGTTGCTCAGAAGTCCACCCTAGTTTGTTTAGCAATTGAAAAATTACATAGTATTAACCACTGCAATGTCTAGAATATGTGGATTGGACATTAGGAATTTGCCCCACAAAAAGAAATTTAAATGGTTCCTTTCAGTTAACAGAAAACTCTTTTCTGCAGCCAGTTCCAAACAAAATCAAAGTCAAAGTTGGAGCTATTATCCATATTACTTTACATCTGTTTTATTTTGAGTGCCTCATATTTTTCACTTATATTAATAACACTTCTTTACATAGAAACTGTATTGTATAAATAAACTATCAAAACATCACCACTCATCTTTTCATATGCTTACACATGCTGTTAATAATAATACCAAACTCTCCATATATTAGTGTCACCAAGTGCAAGTCTTTGTAAACAATAAATGCAGAAAGGTTTGTGCATAAAATCCCTATCTAGTGCCTACTCATTCAACATCCCTAGTGTAGTTTCTAGCTTGTGGTTTTCATCTGTGAGGAATCTTGGATTTGAGAATACTGCACTTAGATTCCAATGCAATCAAATGGGTAAAAGGTGGCTGCTGGAGTATTGCATTGGATCCTAAGATCTAGGTGCAGTGCTCTCAATCAAAGGTTTCTCAATGATGAAAGCCACAAGTGAGAAATTAGTCTGGAGATGTTGGATGAGTTTGATTAATTGAACAAAAACTTTAACCAAATAGTAAGAGCAATATAAATTCTTTTTTTTTATCTCGGAACTTTGCTTTCATTTGTCTGGTGATAAAAACCATATCTAGAGTTTTTCTTTAAAGATTTTGATTTCTAGTCACAATAAATGGAATAAAGATATCTTTGCTGTAAAGAATAATAATGGCTTTCATGATAATTAGTGCTCTCTAGTTTACTCCCATTTATTATCAAACATTGGATCAATAGAAGCAGTATTAAGAATCACAGCTTCAGGAGTCCATGTATCACCACCATATTTTAAAAATGTCTCCAGATATTTTATCACAACCTGCAGCCTTTTTATTTTTACACAATCGCAAAGAACCATTTTAACTTTACTAAGCTGGGCATAATTTGTCCAATTTTAAACGAGATGGAATGGATATATTAATAGCATACAATATTATCTTAAAACAATAACAGAATATTTGTAAATATACATTTTATCTTATGTAATTGCATGACAGATTCTCACAAGATGTTAGTAGGGTATATATTTACCATGCCTACAACTTGGGTTCGAATTTGGCCTAAAAAATTTTGAAGTTTATATATATATTTAAGTCAAGCTTAGCTGGATTTTTAGTAAATCAACTCTTTTATTTAATATTGGTCAGTTAATAGGTATTAGCTACTTTTATCTAGAGAATATGCAAAAACTATCTAAGCTGTATTGCTCAATAATTGACAAGATTACTAAATAATGCTTTTATTGCTGGCTAAGCCTTATTTACTAAATTATTTAAAGGTTGCTTTATCTATATAATTGCATACTTAAACTCTTTTTTCAAAGTAATAAATAATGTTCTTTAAATAATATAAAATAAGTTTATCCTATGACATTTGTTTTGGTTTTTGTATAAACTTAACTATTTTCAATACATTTGTTTGTGTATGTATTTTTAGCTTTTTTACTTCAGACTTTAAATGTTGACAGAACAAATTAATGTACTGAATGAATGAAGAATCACAAACAAATATATTTATATATTTTTAAGAAGTCGATTTATGATTTTAAAAAGCCAGTTTAAAAATTATATAAATGTGGAACCATAAATATGTAAATGACGTTTTAGCACCAAGTAATAAGGGAAATATGCTTTTTGATCAGTTTTAAATAATACAAAAAATTCTTTTTATATAAAGTTGACAGAAATCTGGAGTTTAAATATTTTAAAAATTTTCTTTTGAGAAATTCAACATTCCTGATATTTAAATTTCAATTAAGTTTAATTTAAATTAATAAAACAGAATAAAATGGTTTAATAGATTACATGTTAATTAAATAGGGCAGTACACTCTTCGAATTTCATAAAAATAAAACTACGAAAAACGTTTAAATATTATTATTGAAGTTTAGTTATAATAACTAGAGACGTTTAAAAATTAGTAACGGAATTATTTATGTTTCGGGAAGTTAACGTGATATTCGAGCACAGGAAGTAACATCAAATTCCCAAGTTAATTTTATATATACAGGACGATAATAGATATGTAAAAGAGAATGAGAATATATGAAATATTCGAGTGTAGAGGCAATAAAATACCTTACTGTCATTATAATAAATTTTTATAAAAATAATTGAATCAAATAGTTAGCTATTCATAAAATCATATGACATTGGAACATTGAAAATGACAGAAAATCATATGACATTAGACCATTGAAAATGACATTGCATTTCTATCCAGTAATCTTTAACTCTATTTGCATTGCTGAATTATATATAATATAATACACCATATACACCTTAAATAACACTCTACAATGCAGTTTAACATATGATTTATTTTATTTCCTTCCTTACAGTTTCAACTGTCCAGCAGTCATCATCAGTTATAGGAGAAAGGGTACTGAGATAAAAGCTCTGATGATGACTGCTGGACAGTTGAAACTGTAAGGAAGAAAATAAAATAAATCACATGTTAAACTGCATTATAGAGTGTTATTTAAGGTGTATATGATGTATTATATTATCACTTTATATTTGAGAAAGACAAGTAAAGATCTCGAACTGGGCAAATATCAATAACTTAAAATTATATGATTAAATATAGTAGTAAGTTATGTCACTCAAAATAATAACTTTTACAAAAAACAGGAACTTTTACCTGTTCCCTTGAAAAGTGAAGGTAAAAAAAAAGAGAAGTGATACAGTGACAAGAACTCAAGAACAATTAATATATTATTAAGGATACCCAAGACTATATAGAGATACAGCATGAAAGCTGAATCAGGTATAATAATTCACTTTTAAAAACAAAGACCATATTTAGGTAATAACATTCTTTTTGACTTCTTATGTTTTTGAATGTTGAAGAATGAAGAAGCAGAATTCTGGTGGTGTTTTTGAACTATTATATTAGCAATGATTTTTTTGAAAATGGAATGCAAAGGACAATACATAAAACAAATAATCAATACTTGAGCAGATTAAATCTAAGTTTTTGTTGAAGAAGAACAAATGACTCAATTGAAATTGTCTTCTTTGTGATAAGCTTATATTCATTAGGTAAGTATACAGTACTGCGAAGAAAATTGTATCATGGTAGACAGAGGATTAACTATTCAAACATATTAACTAGGGTTTAAATCTCAGTCAGATAAAACATGAATTTTTTAAAAAATTACACACAGGTTTACATTTTTTTTCCGAGTAGATGGCCTGCAGCAAAATCAACTTACCTTCAAATATTGATCAGTAATTGATTATCTAGTTATTCTTAATTTAAGATTAGCTCAAGTATGGAAAACTGATAAAATTGTCATCATTCATTACTTGGTGAAATTGATTGTTTCTCTAAATGAGAGTTGTTTGAAGAGGACTCTGCTCTATAGTGAAATGTTCAAAGACATGTTGACTTTTTACTTTCACCCAGAAAGTTGATCATTTAAAAAAAAGGATCAAGGATGATCAATAAAGATGATAAATTTAAATATTACCACAACCAAAAAATAAACAAATAGTTTATTCAAAAAAAAAGTACAGCTGATTGTATTCAGAATCAAGTCACAGATAGTCTGGATTGTGAGCATTTTTGTTTACAATACCTTTTTATCTTGCAGCTGACCCAAAAGAGTCCCACCCCCTCAAAAAACGTGGTCTGCAAAATTTTTTGACGATTAAAAATGAAGATCTGCAAACTGTGATATTTATTAGTAATTCTATTTAGAAAAGGTTTTTTTCTGAAATGGATTGAATTTATATAACAATGTAGTTAATCAATTTTAGTGGATTATGAATCAGGAATTGAAATAGTGTAAATAAACATTTGGAAAATACACATTAAAACAGTAGTAAATTTCTCTGCAACATAATCAGAATTTTAACACTTATCAATAGCTATATTATGTAGCTTATTTTAATATTGTGCTAAAAGTGCATTTATTTGGTCATATGAAGTAACCATGTAATCATCATCATCATCATCATTTCAATCATTATCAATTCTCTGTATGGAATCCAGTATACTTCTTTATTTTATCCATCCATCTCACATGTGGTCTCTTTCTAGGTCTTTTACAATCTCTTGGAATCCAGTTTAAGGTTTCAACCCATGCACATATAATATTGTAAATTACCATTATGTAATAAATTAAGTTATAAATGATATTCTCATATAGTTTTTTGCTATTAAATTTTCAGTTAGAAGTGTACATACAGAAATAATACCATATTACATTTATAACACAAAAGCAAAACAATATTTTATAGCAAGTATGAAAAAGTAGATTATTGATATATATATATATTCTTATACAAGGTTATGTAAAATAATAAACTAACTGCTAAAAACAGTATATGTAATCTTTTAAAATTATAATAATTGTAAATAACAAGCAGTAATAATATAATTATTTTTGGGCACATAGAGAGAGAAATATTTCAATACCATTAACAAATATACATACATTATATATTAAAACAGGCAAAACTCTCCACACAGTAGTGCCACTCAATGCAAACCACAGTAATCAATGGATGCCAGAAGGCTTGTGCATAAAATCCCTATTTAGTGCCTACTCATCCAATATCCCCAGACTAGATTCTAGCTTGTGGCTTTCATCAGTGAGGATTTACTGTATGGAGAGTTTTGCATGTTTTAATGAATTATGAGCAAGCATAAGAAATAGTGATCATGTGACATGTTATACGTGTGTGTGTGTGTTATTGAAAAAATTAGTAGTTGAAATGGAAATGATTGGACATGTTACTACACTACGACATCAGATTGGCAATTAAAGTCATAAGTTATATTTCTACTAATTATAAAAATCTAGAAAGAGATCTCATGTGAAATGGATTGCTGATTGCTGGAGTGATTTATAGAAAAGAGGCTAATGAATCCGAAAAACTGAATTAAATTTGCAAAAATCTTTATCTTGCAGTATATTAATGATGGTTGAAGATGATAATATATTTATAGTTGTATAATGACTATTTTTAATTTATTTTTAATACATTTGACATTATTAATATATGTATTTTTATTTTTTAAGAATCTATCAAAAAGATAGTGTAGGAATGTCTAAGATGGCTAATAAAAGTAGAGTTGTCTTTTAATTACTAAAGATAACTTGTGAAGAGAAAGACTTGAAAACTACTAGATATATCTGATAAATCTTTGTAGAACAATATTCTTAGAGATACTAAGAATTTTACTTTAATTATAAAAAAAACGTAATGATGCTATGTATAATTTATAATACCTAAATGTAAACTCTTCACCATCCTCACTAATGGGTCGCATTTAAATATTAGATGAAGTTAACAATATTTTTAATTGCTTTAAATTGATAGTTAATACCTAACAATAGCCATCAAGATTATTTTTTACAAATGCAGTCTATGATTTTAATTAAGTATATACCTCTCCACTGATGTTATTCCATTAATAATTATTATTCTCTTCAATATTAGAATATTTTCAATAAATTTTGCAATTTTTATTGGTTAACACAAAACCTTGACTAGTATACACACTTTCTAAATTATGAAAAAAAAAAAGAGCAAATAGCATTTAATTATTGAATTACTTGAATATGCAAATCAGATAATTTGCATATTATTAACAACCACTATAAAACAGTATGCTGGGTGAAGTAAAACATTTATGATTATGGTGCATGACACGAAAATGCATTAAGTTGAATGGAAAACCAGAAATAACATAGAAGGAAAAATTGCACACTTCATAAAGCTTACCAACATATATTTGCAAAATTTATTACAAATAATAAATGAAATTTACAATAAATAATATACGCTTGACCTATAAAATAAAAGATTCATTGCTGATAAAAGTTTTCTCATAATTTATAATACAGGCTTAGAAAAGCTACTTTATTTTTATAACTTTGTTCAATAAAATTTTTCTTTGATTCACATTAAATAATAAATTAGTAAGAATATTGAAGTGATTTATAAAGATTAATTAATATCCTAAATTAGTATTTTAAGGTGCACTAGCAGATCTCATTTCTATTAGAAAGATTGGCTCACAACTATCCATGAAACATAAATATATTCACATATATAAAACATAATGGTTCATTTTATCTTTACATATGGCATATTTCAATGCGGTTTTTTAACTTCTGCATCGAGATTTTCATTTGGAAACGTTTCAACAGCTTGCTTCTCCATTGCATACTATATTCCATATATTTTTAGCAAAAATAATGAATATTGGGCCCATTTAATATGAATAAGTTAATTTTATAAAAAATAAACAATATATGTTTAAGAGGTCCTGCTACATACATTGAAACAAATTTGCAAAACTGATTTCCAAATTTGCTGAAATGTTGACAATTTAAAAATTAGCTTTAGCTAATTCTGTGTGTATGATGTCTTTTAATATATAGAAATTTCCATTTGGAATTATTTCTAGAAGTATTTATTAAAGTTAATTTTTTATAGAGTCATTACAAAAATATTGTCCATGACAATTCTAAATTGTAAGTTTATCTCTGTACTATTTTAATTCCTCTAGAATATGTTGCCTTTAAATTGTAGATTGAAAAATATTAATAAGGATGATTGAATAATTTGGAATATATAAATATTAAATAAGATAGCATTTTACATATATATGTCATTTGTAAACAAAGGCAAAACTCTCCATACAGTAGTGCCACCCTGTGCCAAACAGAGTAATCAATAGATGCCAGAAGGCTTGTACATAAAATCCCTATTTAGTGCCTACTCATCCAATATCCCCAGACTAGTTTCTGGCTTGTGGCCATCATCAGTGCGGAGCCTTGGTGCAGTGCTCTCAGATCCAAGGCTCCTCACTGATGATGGCCACAAGCCAGAAACTAGTCTGGGGATATTGGATGAGTAGGCACTAGATAGGGATTTTATGCACAAGCCTTCTGGCATCTATTGATTACTCTGTTTGGCACAGGGTGGCACTACTGTATGGAGAGTTTTGCCTTTGTTTACAACAATTATGTGCTAGTATAGAGAAGGTGATCATGTGATATATGTCACGTGGATGGAAGCAAACTACATTTTATATGTTTTATGAAATGTGAATGCTCACAGTTCATAGTGCATATGTGAATCTATTTAAACTACTATCACAAATGATTAAAAATTAAAAATATATAAATTCTTTATCTTCCCTGTTATTGATTAGTTGATCCTTTATTAATAAGCCGATTTAAAAATTTGGCAATTTAATAAAATCACAGTCTATTAACAGCACTGTTAATGAATGTTGATTTATTTAAAAATAAGTTCTAAATATGGATGACTATATGTGTTTTTAAGATATATATTGGTGAGCAGTGCTTACAATTCATAGCACATGTGTAAAAGATAATTTGCATCCATCTAATTTACATACACACATGTGAATTTGGTGTAATTTTGATGTTATATATATATTTATACATACTATAGACTCTAATGGTTTTTCTTTGAAAAGTTAACCTTGTCAATGGTGGTTATTATTTCACCGAAATGTTGGGAATTAATCAAAACTAACAAATGGTTTAATACTCTCCTCATACACATCTTAATGCAACTTTTATATATAATTACTCCTTTAATTTCTTTATAGTTTCGACTTTCCTGCAGTCATCAGAGTTACAACATTTAAACATATAACCATATAACCATTATTTTTATATACATATTTATATATTATACATTGTTATTCATCATTATCACATTTAATTTTAATTATATACTATTACATCTTTTAATTCATAACTATTATTTTATTATCATTTTTATCCCACTCTATTTTATTTTACCTCTATTTTTATTCATTAATATATCATTATAACATTTCTATTTTTCTTTTTTATTATTATTTCTTTTATCCCAATTTCTCTTTCTATTATTTCTTTATAATTTTCTATATTTTTATATACTTTATTCTTATTATTAATAATTTTTATTTTTTAATTTATTTTTATTCTTATCTTTCTTCTTATTTTTATTATTTTATATTATTTAACTTACCTCTTCTTAACCTTCATCTTCCTCTTTTACAATCACAACTGACTATTTTTTAAAACTTTATAGCCTCTTTTTCATATACTTCTTTTATATAAGTCCCTCTATTATCAATTTAAAAATAAATTAAAAAATAAAAATCATTAATAATAAGAAAAAAGTATATAAAAGAATGAATAAAGATGTAGAAAATTAGAAAGAAATAATAGAAAGAAAAATTAGGATAAAAGGAATAATAAAAAGAAAAATAGAAATGTTATAATGATATATTAATGAATAAAAATAGAGGTAAAATAAAATAGAATGGGATAAAAATGATAATAAAATAATAGGTATAATAATAGTATATAGTTAAAATTAAATATGATTATGAATAATAATGTATAACATATAAATATGTATGTTAAAATAATGGTTATATAATTATATGATTAAATGTTATAGCTCTGAAGAAGATTGCAGGACTATCGAAACTGCAAGGAAAATAAAAGAGAAATTATATATAAAAGTTGCATTAAGGTGTATATGAGGTGAGCATATAAGTGTTTAATATATATGAATATATGAAGAAAAAAGAAAAAACAGTTAAAACAGAAGATATAAGAATAATAAAACTATTTTATTTACATGATATATGTATACACACACAAGTTTAAGACCAACAAAATATTAGTCTCATATAATTACTCATTAAAAAATACATACTTTTCTGAACCTCAATAACAAGCAACACACATTTCATTTGCAACTATATTATTATTACTGTGTGATAAACTAAGATCTGTTTTCTACTTTAGTGCCATCTATAGTAAGCTTGAGTAATCAGTGATTAACAGATTGTAATACATTTAAATCCTTGGAGCAGTTTTCTGACTTCTTTATTAATAAGGCTTAAAATTTGAAACTGGAATTAACGCAATTAAACATCAAGCAAACATCTTTAAATCAAAAGCGTAAAATTCAAATACCCTACAGTTTTGAACCCAAAATATATGTTTTAATTATCTCTAGTATTCTGTTTAATTATCCAAAAACCATCTTTATTAAAAACATTATTACTATCTCGGGTGATGTTCTTTCTTTACTTGGTGTTTTGAGAACATTAAATTTCCATTCCATGACATTGAAACTTCAATGTTATCCAAATTATTTATAATATAGTAAATACCATTTACTCTATATATTTAAGTTCTCAAATAAAATCCATAATTTGGTTAACTTAATCTTAATTTTTATCAATATTTAATCCTAGCCACATATTTTGACATGGATATTAAAATTTTACCTATTAACACGTTTTTCTGATAAAAAAACTGCTAAAGAATTTTTGATATTACTATAAGTTATGTTTTAAATATAGTTAAATAGTTTTGTGCATTCTTCAATACATTATTAAATTCTATTTCTGTGTGGAATTTATTTTAAAAGATATATATATAATAGTCATATGGTTTATTACTGAAGAGTTCATAAGAAATTCCAGAACCAAATATGACAGGGTGAGCTGTAATTCATGAATCCTAAATTCCAAAATCTGCCTCTGTGCTACTGTACCAGTGCATGCCAAAAAATTTTATTCTGAAATTAATGTACATATTTATTTATGTATTCAGCTTCTTATTACTAATTTCCATTTTTACAAATATATGCGATGCGATGCACTGTGACCTCCTTATATGGAGTCAGGACCACTATGCTCAGAGAAACCTGTTAGCCATTTGACCTTCCCTTCCCAGCCCTAAGTTTTTTCTATATTTTTCTCTATCCTGCTCCATCTCATTTCCACAACATAATCTTTGTCAAGTCCATGTCCTTTATATCTAAATCCCCCTTATCTTTTCTCAAACCCAACATAAAAACCAATAACCCACTTTATGTATAAACACTTTGTTTATATTTATTCTTCCACAACTTCATTATTTGTACCCTTTCTGCTTTCAGGCATTTACATTTAATTAACAGATGCCTAATATTTTCTATGCCTTCCTTCCACAACTTTCATACTAAATCACCCACCTTTTCCCATTTATGTGTATAGTCTCTTGTTGCTAACGATTCTGTTCGAACCTTGAACAATAAACTACTTTCCTTACTATTATCATAAATTAACCCGCACCCAATATTCCGTTTACTTCTATATATGTATTTAAACTCTTTCTATATTTAAATTCCATAGTGGCGACATCTGTATTTTATAACAATTTTCCTCGTTAACATCCTTTTAAATTTATATATTAAAATCAATTATAATAAATTATATGCATTTAAAATTGCAAATTTCTCATTTATCATGAATTAATGCATGAGTGTTAGAAAATAGAATCGCTACAATTAAATTGCTTTATTAATAGATATGTTGTGAATATGTGTATGTTTAATAACTATTTATATATGTTAATAACATTTAATTTAGCTGTATAGTATCTGAGATCTATATAAAGATTAAACTTTAAAAGTTTTTTGAAACTAAAAATAACAAAAGATTACAGAAGGAATGTTTAGAAACAGAATAATAACATCTTATTTGGTTAATAGATAAAATTGATGAAGTAAGCACGAAAATAGATATTGTATATAAAAATATAATATACTGTTTAATATGTTGCTGTTATATTATCAAATTGGAAGGTAGAATATTTTTTCATAAAGATATTTTAATTTAAAAAACAGATATATTAATATTTAACTGAGGTTTAAAGTTTATATCTGGGCTAGAGATAATCTCTAGTTTAATAAATGATTAGTGATAATCATTACTGTATTTATTAGAAGTGGTTGGTGTCAAAGTTGTGGGTGAAATAAGTTTGACACTTGTAATTCAAAATGTAACAATTAGTTACATATATATGGTTAATTGCTTTGATAAATTGGCCCACTCTCTATTGAAGTTTCATAAAAGCACCGAAAAAATAATTTAATGATGCTCTGTAGGATTTCAAAAGGTGACATCGAGATCATACTTAAGCTTCTTCATATATTATGGTAATCTTGAACAGGTTTTTTATGAAGGAGACAAATCTTATTGAAGTTTGTGAAGAAATGATACACTGATTGCTTCCAGTGAGAAGATGGGATACAATGGAGAATTATGGGAAATTTAAAAGACTATGTTACAAGACATCTAAAAATATACATATATTTGTGACTCATGGATTGGTTTGTATAATCAATACCAAATTCATCTTTAATTCTTTATTCTTTATCATTCTAACTTTGTTTTTCCTTTTTTATTTTCTGGAGTTAGCATGGCCATATTCATTTACAAGTGTTGTTAATTATGATGATTATAGTAATTGAGAAATTATTTGGCGAAATATTCTACAATCATAGATTGGTCTGCTCTATAACAAATTGAATATTTTTGCATTTCTTATAGTAACTATTAAATTAGAATCTTTTGCAGTATTTAACTAATTTAATCATCTGAGTTATCCAATGGTCATTTACATTTGTAAAAAAATTTCTAAAACACACCTGGTGTTCAACAGATGTTATAATCATCATATTAGATACATTAAATGTTGTCATTGGATTGAAGTTCATCTGCAACTTCCAATATGAATATCACATGATGGCTCACCTCATTTACTATTACTTTGTCCTCACTTGGCAGATTAATGGACTCATGATTTAAAGGTTCCTGGATCAAAGTTCAATTTGTTATTTCTAGTCCTTCAAAATCATGACCTTCCAAATGATTATCCATCTCATTTTCTTAGTCAGAAAGCAAAAAAGCAGTTGGCTATTGATAAGGCAAGACTATTTAGACTATAATGAGTGATAATATGTTATAGTAGGACTGGGGGAAAAAATTCCCCTGATGCCAAAAACTGTTCCTATAAGTTTCAAATTGGAAGTGAAATTTGAATAAAAAGAAGTATATCTCTGATAGTTCCAAATTTATCCAGTCCTATAAGAATAAGGCTTTTAATTTGCTTTTAAGTGAAAAAGAAGTTGCAAAAATGTTCCAGTTGTATGTTTTGCAATTCTTTTTTATGTGATCTATCTAAAAGAAGCATTGGTTTAGAATATACAATTATATATCATCTGCGTATTGAAATAAAATGAACTATAAAGTATTGACATTTTTGGTATAATGTTAAAAAAACACAGTGATCTAAAACATATAAAATTGCTACATACTGTATGTTTTAAAAGTAACATGTCATATTAATGCTTTTGCTTAGTTAAATTAGTAACTGACCGGAAGACATTCATAGATCAATTTAATGATATTGTTAATTGAAGAATAAGATAAAGCATATAATTTAATTTTATATTGCTTATAAAAGTCCTAATGTTTATATCTGGGTGAGTCTCTGAATTTTTCAGACTATTTTATTATAGGTAATTGACTCATGATAGTGAGATCAGAAAAAAACAAATCACCCATTTTAATATATATGGAGATTTAACTTTCAAGGCTATAAATTATAAAAATATTAAATATGAATATTATAGAGTGATTCTATCCAAAATTCTGTGATGCAAAATTACTAGTAGATTAAGCATAGAATAAATGTTGATGCTGGAACTATTTTATAGAGCATTAATTTTGTAGATGTTTCCCAGAGTACCCATTGTGGTAACTACTTAGATAGTCAAAAAACACCATGAGGTATAAACCTTAAAATACTTTTACTATTGTATTCCAAATTATAGCATTAATTAAAGTATGGCAGAGATGGAAATAGTAAAGACTACAAATTAATTAGTGATTTTTATAGGTGATTGTTACACCTAGTATGAAAGAATTCTTTTGATGATATATTAAGATCAAAAAAACTATGGGCTCTGTGTATATAAGAATATGACCATTCCCACTTCCAATCAACAGTGAAGATTCGATCATATTATACAATTGTATTTTTTATTTTTACAGACAAAAAAGTCAACATTAATCTAACCTAGATTAATCCAAGACTTCTATCCCAGTTACCTCGATACACATTTACCAACCATTGTTAGATTATTTATTAAGTTGGCTAGGCCTATCAGAAAAAAATCTTAAGCCTGTTCTAATCTGAAAACATTTTAAAGTTCACCCAGACAACCCTGAACTCAAATTCAGTTATAGATAAGGGTATCTGCTAATCATTACAACATGAAACTCATTTTTATAGTACATTGATAAAAATGTCTTTTAAGTTATGGTTTAATTGGAATTAAGATTGGTGACATTTGTGGGGGTTAATGTTTTGAATTAACATTTCATTAAATTAAGTCACATTAACACTATGATCTAAAATTTTCTAAATCAATCATCATGGACAAACTTAATTTACATCTGAAATATTAATCTATATATTTTTAACAAAAATCTTATTATTCATTATTTTCAAAATATTCATGTTTTTATCAAATATTGGAGAATTCATTTTTTAAAAATCGCTCTCGGTGCGAATTTAAATTCTTAAACATTTTTAAATATTCCGTAAGCAAAATCTTAATAATATTACCGTCACATCCTTTAGATATATATTGTTATAAATCCTAAGGACATAGAATAAATTATTCAAATTTGCTTGTCACTTTTTATCTTATTCAGCGTTTAAACTGCTATATATATATGATATACAACACACATTTTCTGCGAGAAAATTATTAGTTTTATTTGCAAACTTTTCTTAGTTTTACGCTACAAAGGCCTTAGTTATCTAAATGAATAAGAAAATAAACATCTGTTAACAACAAAATGTATCATTTAGTTCGAAGACAGTATTGAGCGTTACATCGCCGTTTTTTCAATAAAGTGGACGGTAGAATAGTTGGAAGTGTGAGAAGATTGAAGCCTGTTCATTAAAGTTTGAGTACGTATTATTTTAATATAAACCGAGTATTGATTATATATATGTGTGGAACACAATGATCTAGGCGAACTGAAGATTTATGGTTCTGCATGAATTACATATATTGGGGGATCATGCATTTTTTGCATGTGTGTAGTCATGTGTATCGGTTGCTGGAGGTGGAGTGGAGGATGAAGAGATTGAAAAATCCTGAGTTCAAATCCCTCTAATTACTTAAATATATTAGTAAATTTTTATTGCTGGTTTGTGACATTGGATTTGGGAATTACAGTCATCACATATTAAATAAATCAAACAACCGCAGCCATGTGTCATGAGTATATATCATAGATATGTATCATGGGTATATTTAAATCCACATTATGCAATACATGATATATTTTAATAGAATGAATTATTTACCACAACCTCATTTGCTGTTGATTCTATATCATCATTTGCTTACATCACTTTGAAGAATTTCAGCAATAATATTGACCAATGAATATACTTGAAAGTTAACTATATGCTGATTGGATGGAAAACAACTACTACAGAAATTATATTACAATGTAGAATATATATTTTATTCATTCACTTGAAAATAAAGGTTGTATTTCTGTATTCCAGAAATCCCTGGGAAAAAAACACGACTTTTTCTGCTACACAAATGTCTTAAGCATTTTAGGGTATTCAAAGCAAAGCAAATGTTTTCATCCCCCTCTCTTCCTCCCAGGTGATACATTGTTTCTAAATACAGTAAATGAGTGAGTCTTATTTGCAGACTTATAAAGTAAATTTGAAATAAATGTCCAAAGCATTGCGGTCAATTGGCATAACGCTCAATTGGCATAAAAAATAACATTATAAACTGATATAGCAACCATATGATGACATTTTTAGGTTAATGCTCAATTCCTATATTTAATTTTTGATTGTCTTATTTCAGAAAGTTAACCATCAAACAGGGATGCTACCTTATTTGAGCTTTTCTTCCGTTAAATTATTAAAAATACATTTATTTGATATAAATCTATTATGCAATTTACTAACTGAAGATATATATTGATTATTTGTAATACTTAAACCTTTTACTTCATTAATACTTGATAATTCTAAGCTTTCCTTTTATATACAATTAATGATGCTATATAACAATAAATAAGCTGAGTGCTTTCGGGAATTCTATGTTCCCATATTCATAACTCTTTTCATTAATAGTTAGTAGATATCACAGTAATGTATGCAAATTTATGTAAGGCCAACTTCCAGATCTCTCTGTTTTTGGTAGTTATAGAATAAATTCTAGAACCATTCAAATTCTTATGTACAACTTCTAAGGCACTGGTAAACTGAATGTGGTGCTTATCCTTATAGTGATTAATAAGATATCATTAGCAATATTCTGGACAAAGAAGTTTACCTTTTGATTTCTATCTAGATCATACAAATCAGTAAAAAATCAAATTGTACCTTGATAATCTATTAATCAGTTCTGAAGCATAAAAAATTTACAGGAATTGGAGCAGAGTTAAATGTAAATAACTGCAAAACATAAAATTTCTAACAATTTTTATCACTTTATGTAAAAAACAACCAGATGTAGACAGAATTGGAATCATGAAAGTAATAACAAATCAATCAGCTGTTTAGCTCACACAATATAATAAAAAGCAGCAGCTCTCTTCACTAATATCATCTACTATAAATTTGAGTAATCAGTGCTCACCAGATACACTTACATCCCCATCTGCAGACAAGTTCTGGATTTTGCCTTTATCAATGGCAGGTATGCATCCAGCAACTATCTTTTTTTCATATGTCAAATGCATTGGTCAGGAAGTGAATCCAGGCCAGCTGCTTGAAAGGCAGCTATGCTAACCACTAGGCCATCAACGCTTGACTCCAGCAGCTACCTTTAACTCAATTTTATCTATTAAGTTAAAAACTTGATACCCAATTGAGCCTAAGGTTTTGAATTCAAGTCTGTCTATTGAAAGAATTATATAAATCCAATTCCATATCATTAACTATATATTTTTAGTATCCTCAGTTTTTCATCAACTGTATTTGCAAATGTGGACAAGTTGCAAGCATTTCTTAGAACATTTACTTTCCTAGACAGCGCATACCCCATTTCAGTTTAACAAATATGAAAATAGGAAATGCTACATGAAGCAATTGAAACACATAAAGGATGCTATCATCAAATCAGTTGTTGATGTACTTAAGCCAGTAAATTCATAAGAATCATTATTAATGCACATTATGGAGTAGCCATTTTGTTAATTCCATTGAAAGCAAAAACTAAAATACTAATTCTTTTTTCACATCCTCATCATAGAATGAAAAAAATCCCAAATAAATTAGTAATGATTATACTTGTTTGGGTCACATATATCACACTGGTGCTAAGCAGATTCACTTTCACAAAGACAAAATGTTAAAAGTGAATAGAAACTAGGCCTTACCTTGCATGAAAGTGGTGTAGTGAAAATTACACTACAGAAATATTATCCATTAGGTGGATAATTGATAGTCTAATGAATGACTAATAAAACTTATTAATATACTTTCAGCAAGTGGTTTGTATAAAAGTTGTGAGGGCAGTGAGTTTGACACTTATCAATTAATCTGTAGTAAATCCCTGTCTATATATACTGAACAATAATAAAGATTTGTGTAAAATATTGGATTTGGGCCAATGGATGAATGATAGTTTAGCCTGAATGGCATCTTGGGAACCCTATATCTTTTTCACATCTTTGGTTATATGTTTATAATTACACCCATCCACAAGGTCTTAAAACTGGATAGAAACCAGTGCCTATCTGTGTAGTGAAAATTACACTACAGAAATATTATGCATAAAATAGCTAATTTCTAGTCTAATAAATCACTAATAAATATTATCAATAAGATGAGGAGGTTCATATCCCCCCCCTCTCCATCCAACTTTAGCACAATGTTAAAGTGCTGGATTTGAGGGTTAAAGTTTAAAATGTTGTCAAGCGTTGGTAGTCGAGAGGTCAGCACAGCTGCCTTACAAGCAGTTGTCCCGGGTTAGCGGGTTCGCTTCCTGGCCGATGCTATGACACATGAAAAAAAAGTAGTTACATGTTATGGCAAGAAGATGTTGAATGAAATATAAACGAAAAAATTAAAAGTCACTATTCATTCTTGAAGCGACAAAATTATAACCTTTTATTATAAAAAAAAAACTGTTTGTATGACTTTTTGTTATCTTAAAAAAGCCTTACATTACGCCATATAAATTAGACAATAATTGAAAAAATAAGTTTACTTTAGAACAAAAACAGTTATTTTTTTAAAAAATTCAAAATTAATGAGTTTATATGTAAAGAGATGTCGTATTCATACTCATATTCGTTCTTAAGAATGTTTACAATTTTTTGCTTTAGGTAATTTAAATACATAATATTTTTAAAATCTATCTTTAATCTATGAGGTGATCTTCTTTTAAAGAATTTTAATAAGACGAAAATATGTTGATACTCTTATGTGAATAAGAAAAGAAATACATTTCTGAAATTACGGTTTTATTATAGCTAATTTAATCCTTTAAATCGTTTCCCATTTAAGCATATATTTTTTCATAATGGATGTTATGGTAGTAAATAAAAGATTTATCTGAGCTTGTCATTAACAAAAACACTTCTTCTAATATATATTATTTAATTTAATAATTTATGAATCAAATATTTTAGTAATTTGGGGGAAAAAAACTGGTTTACTAACATTGAAAAGATTCTTTGCATTAAAATTAGTATAAAAAAAACAATTCGACATTGCTTTTAATTATAAGATATAAATATCACTTATTTTTTTCAATGTTTTTGTATATGTATTTAATAGGACAAGTTTTCATATACGACGGCGAGGTGTTTGGTTCAAAACTATTGAAATTATTAAAAGTATACGGAAACACAAAATCGTGCCACCTTATTTTAAAGATGCGCTTATTATTTATAAAAATAAAGGGAGTAGGAAAAATTACAATAATTATCAATAACTGAAACACAGGCTTATTATATTCCTGTGTCTATATATGTAATATATAGAGTATGTGAGCACAGACTTATACATATCTGAGTAGTTATAGCATATATGTGTAGAGATGGTAATCTGGACCAACTGATGATTGCTGGTGTAGCATGAAATACGGATATTGATTATTATTTATGTTTTCGACATATATGTATTCAAGTATACCAGTGCTATGAGATAGAGTGGAGAGTGGTGGGTCGTGTGAAAGACTGTGCTAATAATTATCAAGAAAAAGTCATTATAATCCGTTACAATAAAATAACCTTCAAGAATTTTATTAAATAGGCTGTCTTGGTTTATAGATAAGTGTGACTCAAGTGGTTTTAAACAGCCAAGAAGCACTCCAGAAAACAAATGTGCTCTATGTACTTTTTTATTCGGTTAAACACTTGATTCCAATAAGTAACAGTTAAATGTTTGTCAAGAAGTCTTTACTCATGTTATAAAGCTGTTCCATATGAGCATGAAAAAATTAATATTAAATCCTTAAAACGTTACGTAACCACCATTTATTTTCCTTGCACAAGCTATCAAAATAGTAGCAACTCAATCCATACAGTAGTGCCACCTAGTGCTCCTCACTGATGTTATCCATAAGCTAGAAACTAGTCTGGGTATATTAGATGAGTAGATACTAGATAGAGATTTAAATGCACAAACCTTCTGACATATTATTGCCTGGATGGAGAAGTTGTATAATTCTATATAAAAATTATTGATTGAAATGTGCACATTTAGAAGAGAAAAAAAAAATTGAATTTTTAAAAAGGTACTTATCTTTAATAAATGTGAATATATATGTTTATGTTTTTCTAAAGGTTTATGGTGATGGTGTTCTAGTTGTATTTTTATATTGAACTATTTTCAACATCTAATATGTGTATTGAATGCCTTTAGAAAAAAATAATTTTATTTAAATATTTCAAATACCTTCAACTGTTTATAGCACATCAAACTGGTTAGTATGTGCACAATGTTTTGAGAGATATTATTATTCCCTCTTCTTCAGGCATTGCTGGCCTGACCAGTGACAGTATTAGTATGGGATTCAAACCTGGACTCTTAGATTATTGAGTATTGAATTTTAAGGTAACACTCTAACCAACTAAGCCATCCTGCCAAAAGCAACAGTCTGTAGAAATTTCATATACTTATCTATGAGGTTCCGCCTGATTTCTCCATTCCTACAACAAAGTCGATTAGTGGTTTCCATACATTATATATAGTCACACTATGTTGGCTTAGGGGATTTTTTGCCATTGTCATATGAGCAGCTTCTTTAAATTTTCTTCTTTGTACCTTTTTTTCTCTATCCAATATCTTTGTATTTTACCAATTGAACATGTTACATTGGCACATACATGGTCTGCTATCTTACAAACATGTTTTCTCTCTTATAATTATCAGTTTGTGTTCTTGCAAACACTTTTCAATGGGACCAATGGTCTCATCAATAGATGTTCTTCCACATTTATATGGTATTTCATAGATGCAGTTTTTTCTTTTTAGCATTTCAAGTTTAGGCTTTGTAGATGTTAGAATTCTCATAGTGTGGTATGGCTCTGGTAAGCTGGTCTGATGTTATTCTGATTGCAGATTTTTCTTAATTTGTCTGCACAAGCTTTATTAAATTAGGTCATGTGACATCTGATTTGATTTTTTTGTAATAATGATCCTTTAACAATGGAGCAATCTGCTTAATCATTTCTTGCTTCTTCTCCAACCACTCACATGCTGTTTCAATATCTGCATTAATCTCCATATTTGGATGCTTCCAACCACCACTAAAAAATCTAGGACCACATTCCAATAAAGGTTTAAATTCCATTGACAAATTTACATTTGATAAATTCACAAAATTATCTTGTCTTCATTATAAATTATTACATTTTGTTTTGTCACAAAAAAAAAGTTCAGTTTGCTGTTGCAGGCGAAAAACGTTATTTGGGTAAAAGAAGGTAAAGGTAGTAGATTAGTATTAATGAATGAACATGTATATAATATGATAATTTCTCAGCAAAGTGTTAAGTTAAATTTTGAAAAAGTGGAGAATTTTAAGTTAAAAGTGTGTAAGGACAAGTATTTTTTGTAATGTTTTGCATCTGTATGTTGGTGAAATATTTAGGAGAAATGAATGTTTGAGGATTTATCTGTCAACTATGATTGTTCCACATTTATTTGAAAATGTTAAAGTTCATAAAGAAAAAGCTCCATTAAAATTAATGATGGATTGTGGGGATTGTTATTATCATAAAGCATCGCAATTGGTTGCAAAATGGTTACAAGAATAGGTTGGTTTTGGCAAATATGAAATTAAATCTACATTTGAATTTGTTTGGATTTTGGAGTCAGCTAAGGTGGTGGATGATTAATATATGGCCTTGATGGCTGTATGTGGAATATATAAATTGGTGGACTATAATAAATTGATAAGCGTAATTAAAAAACTTTTGTTAAATTATAACGTGGACTTTTGTAAAGCCAGGTTTATTATGGTGTTGGAATGGATTAATGGTGATATTACTGCAAGATATGGAAAATATTTTTATTAAATGAAGAATGGTTGGCCAATGGAGTTGGCAGTGAGTGGTATTGTATGTAGTTTGTATGTTTCAGAAAGGAAAAAATATATTGTTGAGCCATTTATAAGGAGTAATAATTTAGTGTATAGAAGATATGTAAATGATGTTTTTGTATATGGATCAAAAGATGTGATAATGAATATGTTTAATGTATTAAATGAGAATTTTGTTTTGACATGGGCTATTGAGTTTGAATGGGATGGTGTCTTAAAATATTTAGATGTAAATGTATATAAATGCTGTAATATGTTTGGGTATAAAATGCTTGTTAAACCGTTAGATGTAAGGGGTTTTATACATCCATCATTGAATGTTCCTTTGAATTATAAAATGGCTGGATTCAAGTGTTTTTTGTATCAAAATTTGCATCTTTGTAAATTTGAAGCAGATATAAAAAGAAATGTTGAGGATTATATTGTGACTTGATAGGTATGGGATACAAAAAAAAACTATATTACACAGACAATTAAGTTTGTTTTATAATAATGTGAAGTCTAAACATAAAGTTGATATAAATAATAAAATGGTCAAAAAGTGGTTTTTTTTAGCTTATGTGCGATCTATAAGAAATTGGAAAAATATAATTGGTAAACATTAATAAATAATTCAAAGGATGGTGTGAAATAAATAAATAGATACAAAGTGGTTTATTCCATCGCCTGCAAAGAAATTGGTTGTAATGCTATTTATTACAGGAAAATGAAGGCAAATGTTTTAATGCGATTACAATAGCATGTTTATCAGTATAAAAAGTCCAAAAGTGATTTACAGGTTGATTCTGTTTCTTCGAGTCACAAAAATAGTTGTGGATATGAGTTTTATTCTTAAAATATTACTACTGTGTGCAATAAATCAAATGATAGAAAAAGGCTTGATTTATTGTGAAGTCTAAAAACATTATCAATCAGGTAACACTAGTGTTCCACTGAGCATGCACTGGAATATTAACCATTCAGTTCCAATATGTCACCATGATTCTGGTATACTGTACCAAAAGAGCTTGGCAAATTGTTCCTTGTGATTAATGTTTATTGAATTTTGGCTGATCTGTTTATCACAATTTATACGTGAAAATAATTTTCATTATCTGACAGAGTTTTTTTGTATTATTTATTTATTATTTCAGTTTCTCTACTTCCGCTTTTGGCAGCCATCTTTGCAACTGGTCTTACAAAAAGCGTCCCTTAGCGATTCAATTTCAGGAAGATAGGGACGATTGTCCCCTTACCTTTACATTTCTTATTCAAGGTAAGTCGGTTTTAATCATTATATATTATGGAAAGTGATAATATAATCGATAACTCGCAAATTAAGGTTAGCCCCGATCTCAGCATTCAATCTAGCAATGTAGTCATCGGTCGTAAATTTTATAGTCTTAGATCTAATCTAAATTCATCCAAAATAACTTCTACAACAAATAAAAACCCACAAACCAATATTTCAAAAGAAAACAGCATCACAAATATCAACAAAAGTTTAGAAAATATTCAACTTACCCCTAATATAAGTAATAGCATTAATATCTCATCAAGCGAAACTATTGAAATTCTTAAAAATTCAAGTAAAAACCAATCATCACCTCTCCAAAGACTTTACGCACCCTCAGAAGACTCTAATGAGCAATTTACTTTGCCCAATAATACCCTGGAAACCATATCTGATAATAATAGATAAAATTACCGACAAGATGATTTCGGCGATTTTTTTAAAGTAAAAACTTTTCCACCAGAGGTCGACAAAACCAGTGCTGTCACATTACAGTTTGTCAACAGTAAATTTAAAAATCAAAAAGAAGAAATAAATTTTAAAACCGATAAATCACACTCCAGAACAAACAAAGATTATAGCGCAGAACAATCCATTGCTACTTCAGCCAACTTACAATCTAATCCAATTTCTTCAATACCAATATTGAAAAATTCCTCTATGTACGCAAATATCGTAAGGTCTAAAAATTCTGAGAGCATCTCCGAAAATATTAAGGCTGATAATTTCAATGAACTATATTTGAATATCTCAGAACTAGACATAGAACAAGAATCAAACACTTTGGAAAATGTCTCATTTAATATAGACAAACTTAATGATGACATGTTCCTAAAAATAAATAATGAGTTCAACAAAATGATTCCCAATAGCCTATATAAATCGTTTGCTAACTACTACAGCGATAAATCGTTAATCTTAGCTATAACAAATCAACAATGTGCTCTATATAAGTTCCCTCTAGAACAGCTATACAGTCTAATCAATCAAAAACAATTAGGCAGAGGCATTCATATGATTCTTAATCATCCCAATGACCGCTATGTTATCGTTGAGTTTAAAACGTGGGCGGACCGTATGAACTTTAAAAATAAATACAGATCTTTAGGAAATTTTATATTATGCTCCATAGATATGAACCGTCCTGTTACACTATCCGGCAGAATCCAAAACTGCCTTGCCCACTTGAAAGAACAAGAACTACAAGACATCCTTATTAATTATGGTTCAGTTAGCAAATTTAAACACCTATTAAACCCTCACTGCGAAGATCAAATCCTGTCCAATACAGTTATCTTCACACTTACATTGAAGAAAAACATTATACCCACTGACATACCCACTATTATTACTGCAAGAGGCTCTCCTATGGTTTTGACTTTCAGGGGAGTACATCCACAATGTTTCTTCTGCCTTCAAAGAACACACCTCATTAAAGATTGTGCAGCAAGAATATGTACACACTGTGGTATTAAAAAGAATAAAGTTCACAGATGTCCTGGTAGACCTACTAACACGGCTTTCACATCCTTAAATAGACAATCACCACATGGGCCTAATTCAATCAGCAACCTCACAAACCCAGACAACCTGAATCAAATAAATCCTCCAACAAACTCTTTCACATCCAAACCTATCTTTCAAAATAAAAATATTCAAGAAAGAACAAACGACAACCTCTACACTAATAGTAGTGAATCAGAGATCCAAGCAATTACATATACTGTGCCTAAACCAATCACTCAAACCGATAAGACTAAAGATCTTACATACGATACATATTATACTAATCCCAGAGAAACAATACTAGGCCAAACTCTTGACACAAAAGAAGGCAATATGACCAAACCACCTGACGAGAGCAAGGAAAATACAAGCGATGAAGAAAATACACTCAAAAAATTTCAAAACAATCCATCCATAACAACTCCCACCCAGTCTAAAACCACTGATACATCTTCATGTGGGTCAGTTAAGTCCAGTAAACCTAAACAAAGTGATCCACAAACTGTCCTCAATTCTTCAACTCCTGCAATAATTAACCATCCAGATGAAAAGACTTGTCAAACACACAACCCGAAAGTCAGCATAGTTAATGTTTCCCAACAGTTACAGCAAACTGAAAATGACTCAGGTCTAAAATTTAAAACAAATTCCTATAACAATAAAAAAACACTTTTATCAAAAGAACAGGAAAATGAAAAAAACACTATTAAACTTAAAAACCCTCAAAAAACCGACACAACAAATACCCAAAATACAAATAAAAAAATTAAAAGAAAATCAATTCATTCAGATAAATCAAGCTCTGATGATGATAGCGCCGATCTGATACATTACTCACCTCCACCCTCTAACAAACAAATTTCAGATATATCAAGCACAAAGCCTCACAAATCCATAGAAAAAAAGAGGAAAACCATGGATCCTACAACCATTGATACCATTGATCCTTCTGACGAATCTCAGACAGATTACACTACTTCATCAGACACCGAAGACTTCATGGATGCGTTTCCTCAACCAACAACTATATCACCAATCCATCCACAAATTCAATCACAAGACTCTGATTGCCAAACAACATCAGACCTCATTAACATGGAGATGTCCCACATTGACTTGGTACACTTTGCTGAGGACGGTTTGGATTAATCTATCATGTTCTGCAAAATTGCTGGCATTAACATTCGCGGCATCAACTCAATTGATAGAGTTCTAGCTATTAAAAACTGGCTCTCGCTCTGCTCCCCTCATATACTTCTTATGGGTGAAACTAAATATCACCATAAGACCGATCATAAAATACTATCTCTTCTCTCAACTCTCGGATTTACTAGATTTTCCATAGGCCATTCTGCTTCAGGTGGAGTCGGTATTCTGCTCAGCAAGTCAACACCACCAAACAGTTTTAGCATTCTATTCCTAGATTCCAATATTATTATCATAGAAATAGACTATTGGGGTTATCCGATCATCATAGCTTATATATATACAGCCAAAGACACCTCTCAATATCTAAAAATAATCCACATCCTAAATGCCATCAACGCTAACAGAGCCTCCCCTACTATTCTTCTGGGAGACTTTAACACCACATACAATGACTTCAACAAGAGATTTTTGCATCTAATAAATTGCAGATTAATGTGTGGAGAGGGCTTCTTCCCTCCCGAAGCCTACTCTTTCTATACTAAAACTAAAAAGTCACTGATTGATTTGGTTTACTACACCCCAGACCTCCATTTCAACCTTGATGCAGCCTTGGCCCCTGTTGCTTTCTCTGATCATATGGCTCTAATCTTACAACTTACACCTATTTCAATCCCTGCACCTATTGATGGACCTGGTAAAACCATGCGCATGATCACCCAATCAAATATGACTGAAGCGATAGTATCTGAGGCATACATCCTTTTCCAGAAAATAAACATCCTTTCCCTTCCTGCTGAGGAGGGCTGGTTTTCCTTCATCAGAATACTACAATCCATATTAAATCACCACGCCAGGAAAATCAAAGGACCTAATGGCCTTCTAAATGGTCTAACAGACATTAATATACAACTTCAAACTTTACAGCAAAATTTCACAAAGACAGAAAAAATCATCTTCCTTAAAAATCTCTACAAAATCAAGCAAAAGTCCCTTGCAGAATATATATCCATCAGAAGAGCCAAATGTTTCTTAGCACAACAACACTGCTGGATGAGAGACTACCTTAGATGGGCACTGGGGTACAATAGAAAACAAATCACTCCCTTATCCATTAATTCTAATGGAACCAATCTCGTTGGCTTTCCAATGATGCAGCACATCAGCAAACAATTCTGCCAATTAATGCAAAAAGATGGAGCTCCTCCTATAAACAGCTGGTTGGATGCTGGTGACCCCGGCGAACATGGCATCACAGAAATCCAAATCAAAAAGAAGATAACATCTCTTCCTGACAGTGTTCATCCTGGCCTTCATGGCATCCCAAATTTCCTTCTCAAACACCTGAGTCAATTCACTGTGCCAATTATTAAAAAAATGATTGATCACCTAGCCTCCGGCAACAGAAACATAACAGATCTTTACCCAGTGGCACTCGTGCCTTTTATTAAAAAAGCAAAACCACTAAACGACATTAACAATATCCAGCCAATTTCCATGATCCCATTGCTTATCAAGATAACTGAGTCAGTCATTAAAGATCAAATCCAAACTCAAATCCTTAGCCATATCTCGTCAAACCAATACGGAAAAAAGGGATCATCAACCTCACATGCTATGTCCAATGTAACTGCACTATTCAATTACATCAGAGGACATCGTAAATCAAAACCTATTGCTGTCCAGCTGGATGTTGCGGCAGCATTTGATTCAGTCCAGATAAATATCCTCCTGGATATTCTGTCGGAATGTGACATTCCAGCTGGGATTGTTCAGATGATCAGCAATCTGCTCAACAACAGAGAGATTTTTCTCTCTCTTGATAGCAAGATCACACCAGGCTTCAAGCCATACAAGTTGATCCCTCAAGGATCTCCACTCAGTGCCCTTTTCTTCACAGCATACATCAACCCTCTTCTGATGGATATAGAAAAAAAACCTCCCTGGAATTTTCCTTCCCTCTCTCAATAAAAACTTCAATGTATTTGCATATATAGATGACATCATGGTTGTTCTTCCCACCATTAAATACCTTCCCCATCTCATGAACATCTTAAACAGAAATACAGCAAAACTTGGCCTACAAATAAACTTTAACAAATCTTCCATCTGGAAGATTATGTCTGGTAAACAAATTAACTCTTCCTTTTCTGCAAAACCCCAAAGATACCTAGGTTTCCCAATCTTCAAAACACCAACTGCAATGGCAAGAGAGATTCAAGATGCAATCCTCCATTCAACTGAAGCCATCACCACGTCACTCTCTAGAGTTTACCTTTTATTATATGGAAAGGTTGGCCTCCTCAACATGATCATAATGCCAAAAATCTCATATTACCTTCCATTCGTAAAAATGTCTAAACAATTTCAAAATAAAATCAACCGATTATGTACCAAACTTCTTTGGAGAGGAAGGACAGTTGCTATTAGCTTGCAAGGCATCCAACGACCACGCAGGTTCAATGGACTGTCATTCCACTCAATACAAGCAATAATTTTACAGAAAACCCACAACACTCTACATAATCTGATCCTCTCCTGTGGATACTCCAACATTATTAAAAAAATTACACCGACAGATCGTCCTCCGCCCTCTGCCAGTTCATGGATAGCCTCCCTAATAGACCACCTACAACTTTATAACCCAATAATGCCTTTAACCTTAACAAAAAAATCACCTTATGGGAAGCATACAATATAATCAACTATAATCAACAACCCATAAAAACCAGCCTAAAAGTAACCAACCAAAGACTCATTTCACACTTTAAAAGATGGAGTCTGGAACCCAAATTCCTTGACTTCATCATTAAAATAAATCTCAATGCGCTTCCCACGAATTGGTTCCTGTATCACTGAAGAGGTTTTTCCAGCATTGACCCTATATGTGGTCTGTGTGCTCGTGAAGATGAAACCATAGACCATATTATACACCGGTGCCCAAGACTTAAAACACTGAAAGATATAATTATAATCAATTCCAACATAAGACCTGATATGATTTTCTCACTTGAAAATGCCATTCATAATGGGTTTTTTTCAATAATAAGGCTTTCTACCTTTGTCCTTTATTCCATATGGATAGTGAGATGCAAAACTCTCATGGAATTACCCCCACCACAAATCATACCATTGTTTTATCAAACGCTCAAAAAAATCAAGAAATGTGACCAGCTCCTGGCCTCCAGTAAAGTCTTTGATGACACCTGGTCTTTAACTGCTCTTTCCTTTTCCTGATTATCAACTCTCACCTACCCAGCATTATAGAATAGGAAATTCTAAAAGAAAATATTTATGTTTATATAAAAAATGCTTATTCCATTAATCAAGTTCTTAGAATCTCATCACTATACCTAACCACATAAGAGTATAACAATTGTACTCTCATAACAAAATCTAGCCAGATAACAAATAGAACATTATACAATCATATTATTGTACAATTTATTCATTTATCTATCCTTTATTAGTATGTAATCACTATTTATTGTTATTTCAGTTCTCTGAGAGTGAATTGGAGGTTTTAGTTGCAAACCTTTAGGAATTATCTCTTCAGAATCAATGTGCATTTAAATAAATTTATAAGAAAGTTAAATAATTTTCTACTTTAGACAGCTTTAGATATAATTTTTCGTAATGTCTAAAGGTTGACATAGTATCAGGTCCATACTGAATACTTGGTGTTTTCCTAAAGGTTTGTGATGATGGTGTTTTGGTTGTATTTTTATATTGAGCTATTTCCAACATCTAATATGTGTATTGAATGTCTTTAGAAAAATTTAACTTTATTTAAATATTACAAATACATTCAACTGTTAGTAATAGCCCATCAAATTGGTTAGTATATGCACAAAGTTTTGAGAGGTATTATTCTCCCCTCTTCTTCAGATGTTGCTGGCCTGACCAGTGACAGTACTAGCATGGAATTCAAACCTGGATCCTTAGATTTTTGAGTATTGAAATTTAAGATAATGCTCTAACCAACTGAGCCATTCTGCCAAACACAAAATTTTGTAGAAATTTCATATACTTATCTATGAGGTTCCTTCTGATTTCTCCACTTTTCCTAAGAGCAATGTTGATCAGTGGTTGCCATACATTATGTATAGTGACACTAGGTTGGCTTATGTGAGCAGCTTCTTTAAATTTTCTTTGTACCATTTCTTCTCTATCCAATATTTTTGTATTTTTCCAATTGAACATATGTTCATTGGCACATACATGGACCATGGTCTGCTACCTTAGACATATTTGTTTTCCCTCTTCTAATCATAAGTTTGTGTTTTTGCAAGCACTTTTCAATGGGATGACTGGTCTCACCAATATATGTTCTTCCACATTCACATGATATTTCATAGATGCAGTTTTTTCTTTTCAGCATTTCAAGTTTAGGCTTTGTAGATGTTAAAAACTTCTCATAGTGTGATATGGCTCTGGAAAGCTGTTCTGATGTTATACTGTTGCAGATTTTTTAAAAATTGTCTGCTATTTTTGGAATGTATGGGTACACTACAGTTGCAATAATTTGTCTTTTGATTTTTTTGTTGTCTATTTGCATTTTCTTAATAACAGCTGATGGATAACCATTTCTCATAAGATTTGTTCTATATAGATCTTTTTTCAAATCGCTGGCTTCTGAACAAACTTCTTTTGATCTGTTCCATAGGGCATATACTAACCAGTTTGATATGCTATTGCTAACAGTTGAATGTATTTGAATATTTAAATAAGGTTAAATTTTTATAAAGACATTCAATACATATATTAGATGATGGAAATAATCCAATATAAAAAATACAAATATACATTTGCTTTTTGAAAAAATAAGGATGAAAGTTGACTATTAAAAAATTAATAAATGAATAAATCTTATTCCATAAAATGCTCAATAAATACTTACTGATGAAAATTATTAATATCGCATTTTTGCTATAAAAAGTCTGGATTAGTATGATAAAAATATACGTATATGAAAAATAAATTGTTTAATATGAACTTGTACTACTGAATGTTTTATACCAAAATATTAGTTCTACTGATAAATATTAAAAAAAGTGGACTTAGTGATATATTTATTTAGTATAGGTGAACAATATTTTGCCTAGATTCTTCAAGATTTAACTTTATGATTCATGAGTTTTATTATTTTTGTGGTGCCGGAAGAGAGAGAAGTTTTCATTTGAAACTTTTTCTGGTATCTTAGCAATGGGGGATGAAGCAAAATGCTGGGAGAACAAAGGCAAAGAAAGACTTTAATAGTTTACAATATTTTTCCTATTATCTTAGTTTTAGTGTTAATATTTTTATTATCATTATCGTTAATAATGAATAATTAATCAGCATGTTCATTAGAGATATGTTTTTAGTTTAAATATTGACACAATTTGTTTCTTTTAATAAATAAAGAAAAAGATAGGTATCAGAAATTAATTTTGTGAAAGGTAAATAAAATACTTATAGGTTATTTGATGTTGAACGATCAAGAAGAGAAGTGGATCACCATATATTATTCTAATAATTGTTAGAATTATAGGTTAACATGTTATGTATGTTATATCATATCTTAATAATATTTTAATTGATATTTTATTTTATTATCATATTGCTTGAATATTAAATCTAGATGAATCATACTTATATGATTATCAATGTATTAATTATTTTATGAATGTAAGATGAATACAAGAGAATGTCTTGTATTTTTTTTTATAAATGCTTGAATATGCATATATTTTACAACATGATTATGAGTTATTATGGATGGTATCTGTTGAGACATAGTAATGTGAAAATGCTGATCTCTAAATTATATAGTATAATAAATGAATAAATGTATGATAATGATGTATAATAATGTTACTTGAAAAAATTAAAAGACTGGAATTGGGCTGGACATATTGCTAGAAGAGATGATAATAGATGGACAATTGAAATTTTAAACTGGATTCCAAGAGATTGTAAAAGACATAGAAAGAGACCACATGTGAGATGGATGGATGAAATAAGAAAGTGTGCAGGGGTGATGTGGGGAAGAGAAGCTGGATTGAACTTGGAGAGATCTTCATCCTGCAGTGGATTGATAATGGTTGATGATGAATGATGAATATATTATCAGAATCATTTGTGCATAAAATGCTTTGGACCATCTTGAAGTGAATATTAGATATTTGTTTTAGAAAAGTGATTTAGAGTTTATTTTTGTAGCATGGTTAGTATTTCTTCACAATGTTAGCAAAATTATTCAGCATGTGGAAGATAAAGGATAGTGATTGAGGAATGTAGTAAATCCTAGATACTAGGGATATTAAAGAAGGAGACTATATGTGAATCATTTTGTTATAAGTTGATAATTTAAATACAAGTAACAAAAAACTGTATAGTTAAGATACAGACAGTTGCATTTTTTCCACAGTTCAGTAATAGCTCAGGTAGAAGTCATGACCAGAGAATTTAAGTTACAATAAATATGTGATCTTAAGCACTGTAACTATGATGTTTCATACTCACTTGAGTTATTATTATATTCATATTCCTCACTATAATCACTATCAATCACCACTGGTTTTACATCATAAATGATAGTTTTAAACAAATGGTTAGAATAATAAGTAGACTGTTGAAAGTTGAAAATTTTGTGAATTCACAAGGAGAGGAAAATCTGTCACACGTGATGTTGAATTATTTACTATTTATAATAAAAGCAGAGAAGCAATGATTTGATATTCCTATAAATATTTGAATGTTAGAAATTATTAAACTCAAATATTAATGCATATTTTGGTTGACTTGTGAGAAAGAATGATGAAAGCCTGACATCAGAATGCTATGATGGATACAAATTATAAGAATGAATAAATAAAGAATGTCAAGCAATATAATTCTTTAATATAATTTAAATTTGCTATAAGAAGAGTGAACTCATAAAACAGAGAAAAGTTATAGGATTATATTTTTAAATGTTTTTAAAGTAATTAATTTTATAAAATGGTGCAATAACTATATTTTTCTGTATTTACATTGTGCATTGAAATGCTAGAAAATATCTGAAAGGTAAAGACAAATGTCTTACTGAAATTTAAAAGAAGGGTCTAATAGTTTCTTTTAATATTATATTACATATTAAGTTTTAGATAAGTGATAACTTTAATTAAATTTTATAGTATTAAGCATTACCTAATTATAGTTATTTTTAAATAATGTGAAGCATAGTATTAATTTAATAAATCATATTTATTTATTGTCATTGTTTTATTATCATAATGACAATAGAATGTTGTTTTATTAATGATAAAAATAATAGATTACTATAATAATGTACTGTATTTGTTTGAAGGTTTTTAATGATGGTATATTATTAGATGTGATATGTTGGACTATTTCCATCATCTATGAGTTAATGTTGAACGTATTGAAAATTTTAAACTTTATATAAACTTTCAAATACAAACAACTTGTTAGTAATAACACACAGATAGACAACAACAGGTTGGTAATTACATAATGTTTCAAGTAGTATTATTCTCCACTCTTCTTCAAGTGTTGCTGGCCTATATGCACAGTGACATTATTCACTTAGAAGTTGAACTCATACCTTTAGATTCTTGAATATCGAATTTAAGGCAAACACTCTACCAACTGAGCTATTCTGTCAAACATTGTGTAATTACTAACCTGTGTTGTCTATTTGTTTCTATTTGGAAAGTTTAAATAACTTTTAAAATTTTCAATACATTTAACATTAACTCATAGATGATGGAAATAGTCGAACGTATCACATCTAATAACTGTATGTTTTTATTTTTTCATAGTAAATAATCAGAATGAAGGTTATTTTAGGTTTGTTTATTTTATTATGCTTTCTTATGTAAATATTTCAATATAATTAATTTTTTTTTGTTATTTTATATTGCAAATATCTTAAGTTTATTAATTCATAGTGTTATGAACATAGTAGGATTAAATTACAATAAAATTTGTTAATGTTTAAAATTAATATCATTTGAAAGTTTGATTTACCTGAATGTTTTTTTTTCTTTGATCTTTGAATTTACATATATGATTTGCAAAGATTATTTGAAATATTATTATTGCTCATGATTAATAATAATAAAAAAGAAAATTATCCATTGCCAATTTTAAATATAATACTGCAGTTATATTGAGGATATAATATTTTCTGTGAATGCCACATAAAAAATAAAAGATTGTATGATGTTTTAGCAGAATTTATGATCTCATTTACGTTTATTGAAGAGTATTAATAGTGAAATAGATGTATGATTTAAAGAATTGTTAAAGTATTCTAGTTGTTGTTTTGTGGAGGTAGTTAAATATATGTAAAATCCCTCATTATTTTTAACTATAAGGTATTCATTTAATTATTATTATGGTTAGAAAATAAACCTGATATATTAAATAATGATAGAGTTGTATAAAATGATTATGGATAGAAATTTTAATTAATGTTAATTTTAATGTTATTTTATAAAAGAATAGTAATTGATTTCTTGTTTCATAACTAATTTCATACGTTATTCTATTAGGATTAGTCTATATGTGTTATAAGATATGAGAGTATTACAAGGTAGTTTTTATTATATCATTTAAGTAGAGGTAATATTCTTATGCCATTGAGAGTGTATTTTTCAGGATACATCCTCAATGTTAAACTACCTTGCTGGATGTCTCATGTGAAGAGTTTCATAATTTTATTAGTATTTTAACCAAACTATTTGTTAATTGTAATTAATGAGCTAGTGGTAATTTAAGTTATTAGTATAATATAAGATCTAAGTATTTTATTTGAACCCTGCTGCTGATGCTGATGACGATGATCTTGATGATGATGATTATTATTATTATTATTATATTTTAACTTGGTTAGTTTATTATTATAATTATATTTTAACTTGGTTAGTTTATTATATTTAGTTATTATGAAATATCAATTTTGTTCGGTATTATATGTTAGAAATGCATTTTGAGCTAAATATAATAATACTTACCTTTAATCGTTCTCGTTTACATAATTCAATTATAGATTATTATATTTAGCGATAGTTAGTCGAGAGCCTTTAGGTCAGATTTTTCTTAAGCAAGGATACAACCTATATATATATACAAACACAAGTGTATCAGGGATTATCAGAAATCGCAATGAATCAAAAGAAGTTTAAATCCAAGCACCAATTTTTGATTACATAATCTGAGTTAAGGACAAATTGTATATGTACTATCACTATAATTCTTTTACAATTTACTAGACAGATATTTTAAAGCTTACATATTAATTATATCACATGCCAGAAAAATTTTAACATACAAATATGCTTGACATTAAGCAATAACTTCCACTAAATGAATGCTGTGATATTCATTGAATAGAACAAGAAGTTTTTACATAACATGGACTAAAAGAAATGAATGCACATCTAATTAGTTTCTGGTAAATAACACAGCCAAAATATATAAACTGATGCAATACACTGTGCTTTTATTATTCTAAAGATTTTTATTATAATGAAAAGACTGATTATGTATTCCAACTATACAGTGATTAATTAATTAAGGTCCAAAATTGTGGACTTGTTATTCTTAGATGTACCATACTTTCTGTGATATCCCTTTTTTTGGTTAATTTTTGAAAACAGGCTAAGTGAAAGAAAACTGCTTTCAATCCATTCTTTAATATCTCTTATCCTTTTTCATTTTTTTTGTATGTTATAATCTTCAGTCACTTAAATTAATGTAGTTTTTCTTGTGTTTGATCATATGGCTGCATTAGTTGTGACAATGAAAGTGTACATTTGTGAAATTATATTTCAATATTTTATCTTGTTAATCTTCAGACTTATGTCTATAGTCACTATTGATCAATACTTTTGTAGGTGATATTCATGGTATAACACAATAAAATATTTTTAACAACTTAAATTTTATTAAAATGATAAGCAAATTTTTCAAAAGTATTGTTTTGCATTTTATGATGTCTAAATAAAATTTATAAACCTGTCTACATTTGAATGTTATTACTTTTAATATCTAAGTAACATATAGTTTCAGGGAAGTTTAAAAGTTATAATTGACTATTTATTAGTCTCCTTTCAGAACAAGTTATATTTGGCTCTTTAATGAGGTGTATTTAAATTTTTTTGTATCAATAATCTTATCCTCTTTAATCAAGGTGCTATGTTTAATGTCTAAATGAACATATTATGCCCAAGGTTCTCAACTCTGTGCCTATGGGCACAAATGCACCCATGAACTGATTTATATGTGCCCACCACTATTTGACGACAAAAGATTTTATTTAAATTGTATTTTATCCATTCATCAGAAACCAAAAAAGTGATAGCAATGCAAACAATGAAAAAAAAAGAGCATCATTGATATTATTAATGCAGATGTAATAGTTTTTAAGCTAATATCAATGCAATATGAATCAATTGTTGGTAATTAATAATATAATATGAAAAATAAAATCGACAATAATACGTGTAACAGATGCAGCGCCATCTCCAATGTCAATAAAAGTTTACACTGCAGCTATAAATTGTGATCATTATTATAACATTTTTTCTGTTAAATTTGTAATTTATCACTCCTGTAATTTAGAAACTAAAAAATAACTTTATCAGTATTAGACCATAGATAAAAGTGGGTACACACTTTCATTGTAAAAACGTTGCTTTGACAACTGATTGAGATTGTAGATTGTTATTGATATTGTTTAGGTGTTGACTTGGTTTTATGTGTTTACATTTATTTACAAACGTGCCTAGTCTTGTCCAATATTAGTTTTATTATCTAAGCAATACAGTAGTTTAGAGCAGTTTTGAAAGTTATAATTGCCTATTTGTTAGTGTGTTCTCAGAATACGTTACCTTTGTCTGTTTAATGAGGTTTTTTAAAACTACTTTGAATTAATAATCTCAATTTTCTAATCAAGTTGCAATCTTTAATGTCTATATAAACATATTACACCATAGATAAAGGTGGGTATACACATTTATTGTAAAAAGGAAGATGCATTGAATACAGATTAAGAATGTTATTTTTATTTAGATGCGGACTGCTTTCGTGCATTTACATTTAAATAAAATTAAATAAACATCATGAAATATATTGTGTGTTTCAGTTATAAAATGATTGTATTTTTTATAAATTTATTTACTTGTGAAATAAAATAAAACTAATCCTAATTACTATTATTAGTTTTAATTTTTAATATTGGCAAAAAAATTTCTACAAAAAACTCAAATTATTTGGGAGTAATATATATTTGTTTATATATTTTATTCAGTGCTGTAATTGTCTCAATTAAATTTTTTTTTTGAAAACAAAATGATGCTCTCCAAAAGATATATTCTGAATGGGCATCATTGTTGAAAAAGGTTGAAAATCTCTGTTTTAATTGCAATGACTGACTTCAGTATTTTCTCTTTATTCTATTATTGTTCTAATTTTTCTTCCGGAGCTAGATTGACTGACCACACTTATTTTTAAATGGGTATAATGTTGCTGATGATTTAATTAGGAAACAGATTGTTATCAGCAAAATTTATCACAGATATTACTAATATTGTGTTTGTCTGAATTGCAGGGTTCAGACTCAAACCAACAGTAATATTAAAAAATGTGAACACTCACAAAATACAGTTGTACATAAATAAACATAGTTAATATTAAGCTGGTCATGCCAAATGATCAGTCACTTCCATCTGTATATATGAGTTTGCCTTGTGAATTCCAGTCTTAACTCTTCCTAATGAATGGGACAGCTTACCTTGAGTTTGTTAAATGACTTCTGGCTGTAATAGACAGCTTGCCTTAAGTCTGCTGTAGACATAGCAGCTTCCAGTTCTATTGCAGACTTGCCTCAATGTGTAGACATATTGGTAGTGAAAATAGTCAAAACACCTTCACTGTTGGAGGTGGTTTCAATTGAGTGCACATTCAGGTAGACAAACATTCTCTCTTAAGAGTGTGTACTATTGTTTAGGTTAGACAAATGTTCTCTGGCTTGTCTCCAAAAAAGCTGACTATTTATTGCCAGATCCTCTCCCTTACTGGAAGCAATCAGATTCAGAGAGCCTAACCAATGGCAGGATTTTATACATGTTTATACATTGACCATACTTATATTTCACCATTTTTGAATTGGTTATCCACATGTTTACACATTGGTTAGCAGCAATGCATGCTCAATCCGATCTAATAAGAAAGGAATCTAGTCCACTTCTGAAGACAAGGTCAAATATGTTACCACCCCCATCTAAATTTAGCCCTGGAGAACATAATCATTGAGACAAGGTCAATAGCATGCTGTATACTATTGTTGGTTTTTCAGTTTTATTGCTGCTCTTGTCTTGTTCATCTTCCTTGTTTGATGGTATTGTCCCTGGGTGTTCACCTGGGTTGTTGTTGTCTTCAGTTTGGTGGTCATCATTATCACTTGTTGTACTTGTTTCTATATGATTCAGTCTTGGTTGGTTTAGGTGGCAATGATGTTGATACCCATCTCCTGCTTGAACTACTACAGGGTATAGCTTTTCAGTTGTGTAACCACTGCTGTATCTTGCTAGTTTCATTTTCTATGTATGTGAACTCAGATTTCAGGACTGACAGGTTAGTTCACAAAGGTTTGTTGAATAGCAGTTATACTGGAGTCTTTTCTGTTGCTGTACTTGGTATGGAGTGCTGTGCTAGCAGTGTTCTGGCAATCCTGGTGTTTTAGCTTCCCATATCCACTTCTGTTATCAGATTTTTGTTGAAGACTTCTGAGTAATCAGATTTTAATTTAATTAATATTGTGACCTGGTTCATTTTTGTTATTGCAAAACCTAAGTGGCTGAACCAGTTCTGGCCTAATAAGTTGCTATGATCATATGATGCCACCATCAGTGATAGGTGTATAGTCTTATTAGGCATTTGTAATTTTAACTGATGTTTGGCTCAACAGTTTTATTTTATTGCTCTGATAGTCTGTGATAGACTTGCTGCTAAAGTGCCACTTATATTCTTTAATTTTATTAATAATAGCCCAGGTCTTTTCCGAAACAATAAACACTGCAGACCCTGTGTCCAGTTTCATTGTAACTGGTGTATCATTAAGTATAATACTGTGTATAAGTCCAGACTGATTGTCTTTAATATGATTTATACAGGCAACTTGTTTCTTTTTGTTATAATTGCCTTTGCTATTTTTTGGAATGGGTTTTTTCATTCTTATATTGGCTATCTGTCTTTTTAATTTCAGACATGCAGCTTTTATATGTTCAACTCACTTGCAAAATGTACATGTTATATAGCAATGCAGGCATTCTGCATGTGTGTGCATTTGATCATCGCATCTATAGCAATTCATTAGACTATATAATGCTGAATTATCTGAGCTGACTGAGTGTCTGACCGACCAAGTGTTACGCTTGATTTTTTGCACATCAAACTTAGTAATTTTTTTAATGGGTTTTCTGATTAGCTATTGATTCTGCTAGTATTGCTTGGGCCTTAGCTGTTTCAAAATCTAAATCCGGCATCAGTAGTAGTTTGAGTCTTAAGTTGCGATCGTTTATGCAATAAATAAAATGATCACGAAGCACTACATTCAGGAAGTCTTTGAAGTCACACTTTAATGCCAATGTCCGGATTTGTATTGCAAACTCTTTAGCTCCCCCCCCCTGCTCTTGAATGCTGAGATTGAATTATTATCGCAGCATTATTGTCAAACATTTTGGGAAAAAATAATCAGTGTGAGTCACTAACGTTTTATCAAAATTTAGGTCAGCCAACGTTTCTGACATGGATTGTGATCACAGGATCTCATATAAGTCTGAGGTTCGATTATTGTCATTACTGTGTCTAGTTTTACCTCAGGGTTTTTGATCTGGTTAGCTTGTAGGTAAAATATTAATCATTATTTATAGCTTAACCAATCCTTGGGATGGGCTAGATTAATAGCTTCCATGGGGCCAATAGAATTTGCCATGATTTAATTTTCTCGTTTGTTCTTAAGCAAAACAAAGTATCGATTTTTATTTTTGCAAATTATCACTTATAATTTTAAATTTTGGCAGTTACTGATTGTAACTATCTCAACAAAGCTAACGATTCACTAGTTCCATCACTTTATTATGAGTTACACACTTGTGATTGGTTTAAGATATTTAATTGGCATGCCTATAATGTTTGCGGTCAATTTGTCTTACAAATCTGCTGAATTGGTTTTCCATTCTGGCAGATCTAAGTGATGTATTTTATCACTGGTTTGTGAATACGATGAGTTTGTTTTGCAATCACATATTTTTTTCAACCTGCTGAATTAGATTTTTATTCAGACAGAATAATGATTTTAATATGACAAATGTCTTAAACTGGTACTCGCATATTAAACTATTTTTTCTGTAGTAGGAAAATGTTTTTTTTTTTTGTTTGACTGCACCAATGGTGTATTTACACTATTTTTCCAGTTATAGAAAAAATTGTCATTTCATTTTGTCTGACTATGCCAGATCTCTTGTATTTGACTGAATTGCAGGATTCAAACCCAAATTAACAGTAATATCAAAAAATATGAACACTCACAAAATACAGTTGCATATAGATAAACATAGTTAATACAGAGCTGGTCATTCCAAATAACTGGACTTACTTTCAGCTGTTTATTAGCTTGCCTTGTGAGTTCTTGTCTTAACTCTTCTGGCTGTACTGGACAGCTTGCCTGGAATCTGTTAAATGACCCTTCTTGGCTGTACTAGACAGCTTGCCTTGAGTCTGTCATAATCATGGCAGCTTCCAGTCCTACCATGAACTTGCCTCACTTCATAGACATATTGCTAGCGATTTTACTCAAAACACCTTCACTTCTGGAAGTGGTTTCAATGAAGAGCATATTTATTTATTCAGGTAAACAAACATTCTCTATCTTAAGAGCAGGTGTACTGTCACTTAGGTTAGACAGACATTCTCTGGCTTGCCTCCAAAAAGGCTGATTATTTATTGTCAGATCCTCTCCATTACTGGAAGAAATTGAGAGCCTAACAAATGGTAGATTTTATACACATATTTATGCATTGGGAATATTTATGTTTTACTCTTTGGCCATGTTTATACATTGGTTAGTGACAATGTATGCTCAATCGATCAGATAAGGAATGAATCTAGACTAGCTAGTCCACTTGTAAAGGCAAGTGATAACTAAGATAACAGATTTTGCAAGAAAAAATATTATAGCAGTGTCTTTAACCATGTACCATTGCAAACATTCAGACTTGCAAAAGGCTCTTTATTCACTTGGTTTAAGCTTTTTAAGATGATGGTATTCTGAAAAGCATCAATTTAAAATTACTGTGAAATATCAGCTGTTTAATTATTGTGCAAAATCAGGAATGATATAACATGTACAAGCTTTAGAATACAAAAAAAATAAACACATCCACTCTTTCTTATTACTGTTACAATGCTTATTTTATTAAAATTAATCAATCTTACAGCTTCTATCAACAAGTAATCTTCTTCAGAACTATAAGATATATGTAAACCCTATGAATACACACCTCTGGTCAATTGAAACTGTAAGATTGATAAATTTTAATAAAATAATTATTGTAGCAGTAATAAAAAAGGTGGATTTGTTTAATTTTTTTATAATTTTAACAGTTCATAAAAAAGGATAAGTTGATAATATTTCGTAAAGAAGATTGAATATACTTTGGAATATAATTAAGGATTTTCAATCCACATATTTTATCCCTGCATCACAGATATACATTTTCTTATTTTGACTTTTCATAAGATTATTTAGATGTTCCTAAGAGGCATAAAACATTAAATTTTTTTTTATATACACCAGTAATGGAATAAGCACATAGAATTAGATAAAAGTTACTACTGTCAACTAAATTGATCTTAACCTGAAACTTGTTGAAAATGACTCACTATATTTATATTGAACACATGACATTGCCAAGAGAAGAATGACGTGAAATTATCAGAAAAGCTAAATGTTTTATGTAATTAGAGTAATGAAACACTATGGCCAATGACATTGCCAAACATATGATATGGGTAGAAATAAAATCTATAATTTGATAGGATTTATACTCCTCCTCCTCCTCCGTTTGATTTAGCACAATAGAATACTTCTTTATAGATCAATGCCGCTTAACCTGGCAAATTTGATGCTTGAACACCACATGACCTTCGAATAATTAATCAGGCTATTAGTTATTTAAGATTAATTATCAACTTAATAAATTAGTGAGACCACATTCCAATTGAGAATCATAAAATCTTTCCATTATAATTGGTTAATTTTTCATTATGAATCATAAAATCTTTCCATTATAATTGGCTAATTTTTCATTATTAGATTAAATATAAAAGAACAAATGCCAAAGTATTTTAAGAGAGAATTTTACTTAGCTTTATACAGCTTTTTAAAATGATTACTCGACTGGATAAATAATTTGTAATTATTCAATGCTAATGTAACTCCTCCAAGTAAAACAATTAAATATTCTTTATATAAAATTATCGATTTAATGATAAATAGATACTTTATTACATGAGTGGAGAAAAAAAATCAAATTGCGTACAAAATATTTATATTTTACTTTTTGAAAATGTTTGACCAATCAGCAAAAAGAAAAACATTTACTTATTAACTGTATTTCCTCTTATACGTGGCTAAGTTGATGTGGAACAAGTTATAAAAATTCCCAGTTCTATACGGTTTAGCAGAAATCCGAATGAAAATCTAATTGAAGTTACATGGAACAAATTCATTAAGTGTGATCTAAAAATAGAACTCTTTCACCCCTCCCCCTCCCATAACTAACTCTTTACTATCAGCTTATGATTTTAAAGTTTAAAATATGAAATCATTAAATGCAGAGTCGATCTGAAACGAAAATCTTTTTATTAAATAAGTTTTGACGATAAAACTTATCAGTTTAACACCATTAATTATATTTTAAACTTTTTAAAATTTCAAGCTATAATCTTTGTTTTTATTAATCAAGTTTATAGATGTCACTTTAAAACTACGTTTGTATTTGTAAAAATATTTTAAAGAGTTAGAAATTTAATTCCGTTATTATATGAGTATGTAAAAGAGAATACAGCCCTGTCTCATTCTGCTAAGATTGCATTTATCATTGATCAAGTTCACTTTAATTGGATACACTATTTCCGATTCTGCTTAAAATTTTCAATATTCTAAAACATTTGTAGGCAAGTTTGTTTTTTCTGGGTTGGATTGGGTTTCAGGGCATTGGTCTCATACTATCCAAAGCATCCCTAAGTTGTAGATAGAGAAATGGCTTTCAGCCATGTATGAATGTTAGCTGTGAATAAGCAAAGGAAAAGTAAATGAGTTGTCACTCATAATGAGACAACATTCACTGTCAGGAAGCAATGAAGGAGACATTGACATGTTTACTCCTATAAGTTGTCACAATTTCTATGATAGTGAATGTGTAAAGGTAGTGTTGACTACTTTTAATAAGACAACATTTCTCACCAAATGCTGGGTTACTAAAACGTTCTTTCATATCAGCAAAACATTACTTTAGGTAACAATGGTAAGCAATAAACAGGTGATTATTTTAATGAGATATGGCTACCACATTAAGCTGCAATGAAGATTATTGCTGGGTAAGTAAGGTAACAGGAAAACACTTTGCCATATAAGTCCATTGTTTTTCTTTATTATGAGTATGTCTCAAGATTCATTCAAATTGGTGTTGAAACTTTAGCTAAAGATGGATTTGGTGTCTTGACACTTTTCAGGAGTAGACAAGAGGCTACTCATGTTGTAAGCCTAAAAAATCATCATAAAGATAATACACTGAAAAAAGATACATTGAGGATTGGTAGTGGAATGTAAGATCATTGAGAAGAATTGGTAAATTGAAAAATTTAAAAAGGGAAATGAAAATAATAATATTGAGGTTATAATATTAAGCAAAGTGAAAAGGGGGAGGTATGGAGAAGTAAACAGTGGGGATGTTAAATTATATTGGTTTGGTGGTGATAGAGCAGTGAATGGAGATGACATTGTTGTTGGAAATAAAATTTGTAGCAGTGTGGGGAAGGTAGATTGTACTGACAATATATTTATGATGATAAGGATAATTTCAAGTCCTAAGGCTTTGGCATTCAGACAAGTTTACATGCCAACTACTCATGGTGATACTGAAATTGATGAGCAATATGAAAAGATAGAGGAAATTATATAACGAGGTTAAAAATACATACATATTGCTTTTGGATAATTGAAATGCTGTTGTGCAAAAAGATTAGAAAAGAAAAGTTGTTGATATTATGCTATAAAAAAAGAAATGAAAATGGTAGCTCTCTTCAGAAATTTTGTAAGGGGAATAGATTTGTGGTTGCAACACTTGGTTTAAAAATCATCCAAAAAGATTGTATACATGAAAAGCTACAGGGGAAAGAGAATGATATCAAATTGACTTTTATATTAATTCAGAATAGATTAAAAGATGCTATTAAAAATTGGCCTGCTTTGCCCAGTGCTGATATAAACTCTGGTTGTAATTTGATTATGTCTAAACTAAAGTTGAGTTTTAAAAAAATTTAAAGAAAAAGAAAAATATGTAAGATAAGTCTTAGAAAGCTGAAAAAAATTGAGAAAGGAAGATTTAGTTTAATATATAGAAATATAATTAAAAAAAAATGATAAAGATGAGGAATATATAAATAATACCGATAATCATTGGTGTACGATTAAAAAAAAAAGAAATATTTAATAGAGAAAAAAATGAAATAGGAACTTCATTTAAAAAAAAACTAAATGAACTTGAATAATTAAAGATATATTGAAAAAAATAGAAATACAGAGTTGGAAGAATGTCAATACTGGAAAGGGCAAATAAATTAAAGAAACAGATTTAATAAAAGGAAAATGGAATAAGAATGTAAAGAGATAAAAGTGCACCTATGGCAAAATATATGATCTGGTATTTGATAGAATTAAAAATAAATATTGGGGGGGGGGTTAAAAAGTGAGATAGGTGATAAGAATAGTAAGAGTTTAACTGTTAGCAATGTTATATTGAAAAGATGGAAAGAATATCTTCAATATCTATTTAGAATAGGAAGTAATTTAATTAATTATCTTGAAAATGAAGATGATATTGAAGTAGATGATAAAATATGGACACATTGACAGACGGAGTCGAATGAACAAATGAAAAATGGTAAAGCTGCCAGATTTGTTATAATATCCATAGAATTTTTGAAAGAAATGGGAGAAATTACTAGGAAGGTAGTAGCTTGGCTTTGCAATTTGATATATACTAGTAGAGTTTGACCTAAAAACTTTTTGAGGTCAATAATGATTTCAATTTTTTTTTAAAAAAAGCTGTTAATTATGTGAAGAGTACAGGATATTAAGTTTGTAATCGCATGCTTGAGGATTTCAACTCGAATTTATAGGAATATAGAATATTATATTAGAGAAGAACAGTTTTAGAGGAAAAAGGATAAGATATGCTATTGGTGGTGTTGAATAATTGCAGAGATTTGCTGAAAAAAATAAAGGAATTGGTCTATGTTTTGTGGATTTGGAAAAAGCATTTGATAGAGTAATTTGGAATAAATTTATGACTTTAAAAATAAAGGAGTATTTAGGAAAGAGAGAAGATTGATTTGAAATATGTACACTAGGCAAAGAATAAGAATCAGACTAAAGAATAATGTTACTGATGGAGTGAATATAGAAACATGAGTTAAGCATGGATCCATTATATAGCTGTGCTTTTTAATATCTATTTAGAAGACATGTTAAATAAATATTTAGACTGTGGAAAAGCAAATATTGGAAGTAAAATAATAAAATGTACAAGATTTGCAGATGATATGGATCTTATAGCTGAGGATAAAAAGTCTTTAGAATATATTGAATAAATTGGAAGAAGGATGTATGAAATATTGAATGAAAATTAATGTTGAGCAGACCAAGTATTTATGCTGGGTTTGGGAAAGGATAAGGGGATTTAGATATAAAGGCCATGGAGTTGACAAGGGTTATGTTGTGGAAATGGGATGGAACAGATTATGGGAAAACTTAGGGTGAGGAATAGAAAGGGAAGGTAAAGTGGCTAACAGGTTTCTCTGGGCATAGTTGCTGAGAGATTCCTGACTCCATATAAGGAGTTTACAGGCATCATATCACATCATCACCCAATAAAGAGTGATAAATTAAATAGCAAGATAATCTTGGGTAAGGGCTAAGGCAGCAGATTAGTCAGGATTAAGCAGATGGGTGTTGATGAGCTATCTGTAACAACTAAAAAAAAATGATTGTAATGCAATATGGTATTCACTATTGGTGGAAGAACTGTGATATTCTCACAGGCTCTGAGCTCATGGCTACTGATAGGTTTTTTATTATAATACCCCCCCCCCAATTATACAGTTAAATGCAGGAATAGATGCATGGACAGAAAATTTGGTATGCATGGAGAATATATATATCACTTATGTGTCAAAAAGTAAACTTCGTTATTGTATCAGATTAAGACACAAACCTTACGGATATATGTTTTTATCATTGTATTTTAATATTACTTTAAGATACGAAATCATAAGCATTAGAAAAACTTTATATATTTTTTGATTAGATAGAATTAGAATATAAAAGATGAAAAAGATCATTATCGCATTTATGAATGACCAACCTTGATGCGGTATATTTGTTTAAACTAGTGACTATTAAATCATTTTAACATATTGGTTTCTTTTTTTTCTTTCTTCGCTTTATTTGTTTACTTATACATTTTCCACTGATAAATAAGAATCAATCCAACTATGTAAATATAATCTCTTTCTATCAGTTACTCCCTCGGTTTATCAACAACGACTAAAATGGAATATAACTTAAAATAACCTTTTATATTTCACTTGATTTTGATACTAAGATTTTAGTTAAATAATATTTGAATTTAAAGCAACTTTGAGTACAAATTATATGTATGTAATTAATATATTACGCAATATGTATGCGTGTATACTAAAAATAACACTTTTTTTTTTGAATTTTTTTTTATGTAGACAACAATGTAAGTATTTGCTGGACAAGATTTTAGATTTAATATCTAACAAATAGGCATAAAGATTTAATATGTAATTATAATAGGTATAAAGATTTAATATGTAATTATAGATATTGAGAAATAGTCTTAATTTAGCTTAATTATAATCTTTAAACTATTAAACTAGTTAAAATTATTTAATAAGTATTTGGTTTATTTCAAAATTTTATCAAAATATTACTTATGTTTACATTTAGATTATCGCTGGATTTGGATTATTGTCACCAGTCGTGTTATTAATAAAGAAATCATTCTTTCTTGTTATTGTGATATGTATATAAATATTAAAAGCCTAAAATTAAACTAGTGATTAAAATAACTAAAATTACCACGAATTCAAAATTAAATAAGACTAAATAAAGCAAAAAAACAAAATAAACTAAAACCCAATCAATGGTTTTTACCACCAAAGCACACTTGTTAAATGCAAAGGGTTAAAAAACACATCAACAAACAACTATATTTCCCATAAATCCCAATTACTCCCCACATACTTTTAATATTAAAAAAACTTTTGTCAGGCTTGGTAGCTGAAAGGTCAGCACAGCTGCCTTACAAGCAAGCAGTTGCTTGCAGACTGTCACGGGTTTGCTTCCCAGCCAATGATTTGACATATGGGGAAAAAAACTCTTGAACAAAATAATTGCTTCAGAATCATACAATTTTAATAATAAAGATTCTTTCATTTTTTTTTTCTTTATCTCATTTCTTTCAAAGAAGACAATCTTAGACCCAGCAACTCTAACAATATGACCAGTATCTTTTTCATGGATATATAAAGCAGAATTAAGATATTTATTTTTAACCCTACTTTTATAAACCTTTATTCTTTCATTTAAGTTCAAACTATTCAGACCTATATAAAATTTTGGTACTTTGAGATTAGCGCTGCTATGACGTAATTGTCTGAACATAATTATTCTATTATTGTGAATTATTTTAATTCTTTAGGTTTGTTATTTTTTTAAAGATTAGCAAACTTTATATTTAAAAAATGAGTTTTTGAATTCAACTAAATTTTAAAAAATTAGGAATATGAACTTTATTTTATATTTAAAAAAAATTGATTTCAAGTTCATTTTAAAAAATTATTATAAATACGATATAAATAAAATATTTTTTGGAAAAAAAAATTAATAAACAAAAGCCATTTTCAACTTTCAGTTTATTTAATTTAAAACTTTTATTTATATCATGTTCATAATAATAATGTGAAAGGCTGAAACCTTTGACAGACGCACCTTAAAAATGCTTATATGACAGCCAATCAGACGTAATAATGACTGCATAAGGAACTCCAATTCAAAATGCAAGACAGAGAATTTACAAGAAAAAGATGGTTCCCACCTTCTTCTCTATTTAAATTTATATATAAATAAGCCAGACTCAAGCATTTTGAACTAAGAGCGTGAAGCTTTAAACACCTTCACATTTAATTCACTAAATATAATATATAAATAAACAATGAGAAATCTTTCGATTTACTACAAAGTAATTTTCAAATCTAACGAAATGATCGTAACAAATGTAAATATATTAATTTATTAAGTGCAAGAAAGGCTGAAACCTTTGACAGATGCACCTTAAAATGCTTATATGACAGCCAATCAGATGTAATAATGACTGCACAAGGAACTCTGGTACTCCAATTCAAAACATAAGGCAGAGATTTTATGAGAAAAAAGATGAATCCAAAAACTCATTTTTAAATATAATGTTTACTAAACCTTAAGTGATACTTCACAAGCAATGAAAATATATTTGCAAAGTTAGAATAATTATGACTGGATGATTAAGTCACAGCAGTACTAAGCCCAAAGTATTACAATTTTTTTTTATATAAAAACAAGGGATAATATACACTACACCAGGAATAAAATTTCTATTAACATCTTTGTATTACTTTATAAATTATTCAAAGTTACATCTCTTTTCCATTCAATTTTCATATTACCAAAGAAATTAATATTCTTACTTAAATTCTATAAGAAGAGACTTTAAAAGACAAAGAAATAAAATATATATATTTTTATCTTTCGCATTATTATAATCATAAAACAAAATTATAATTACTCTTATTATTGGAGGATTCTCTAAATTTTTCTTATAATAGTAAGTTTTATAAGAGTGGATAATAAGTTATATTATTTCTCCCTTAATTTGTTCTGTTTATATTAATTATTTGGAAAAGAAAGTTAATGATTACAATTGCATATATTTGAAGAGCTGTTAAATAAATTTAATTATTTTGCTCCTTCTGTAAAATATAGTTTGAAGGAGGAGGATTAGATTTTCTTACATTTAAATTCTTAGATTTATTATTTGAGTATTGGTTACTCTGATAAATTTATTACGTGTATTATATTTAATAGCAATTATAGTTCTGTTAATAATTATAATAATGTGAAGGATAAAGAAAAATGTACTTTTATTTTTTTATCTTTTTAAGTCTCTTATAGAATTTTAAATAAAAATATTAATTTGTTTGGTAATATGAAAATTGCATTATAAAGTGGTACTACTGTGAACAACTTATTAAATAATACAAATGGGATTTTTGATAGGAATTCTATTTCTGATATAGTGTATATTATCCTTGTTTTTTAATAATATAATTTACAAGTGCAATTTTCATTAGTAATTCTTAATCAAAAGATAATCAGCCTTTGGCATGTACGTTTTACTCATATTATCAACTCACCAATGTTATAGTAAGTATAGAGAACAATCTCAAACTCAAACACAAGATAGAAATTTTTAAAAGATAAGAACAGCCATCTTATCTTTATAACTAAATGCAATTATATAGGCCAACCTAAAGCATTTCAGAATAAGAGCATAAAGATTTAATCTTCATAAGTTTTATGTCCATTACATTATTAATTTATAATTAAACCCAACAAAATTTTCAAATATATGGCTGGTAAATATTAAATGATGTTAGAATCAATTTAATAACAACATAATTTACAAGTGCAGTTTTGCATCGATGAGTTAACAACATGAGAAAACAGCACATGTCAAAGGCTGATTATCTTCTGATTAAGAATATCCCTTTTTTAAAAAGTTGTGAATAAGTTAGAGTAGTTTGAGCATAAATGAAAGAATAAAGATTCATAAAAGTAGAGTTAAAAATAAATAACTTCTGATTTGTATATCCATGAAAGAGCTATTGGTCATATCATTAGATTATATAAGGCTAGATTGTCTTCTTTGAAAAGTAAAGAGAAAAATAAAGGAATTTTACTATTAAACATTGATTTTGAAGAAATTAACTTGTTTAAGAATTCTTTTAATATTAAGAGGATGGAATTAAAAATTGTGGGAAATATAGTTAGTATTATATATTTGTTCATGTGTTTTTAGTGTTTTGTACTTAAGAAGTCTGTTTTAGCAGTGAAACCATTGGTTGTGTTTTAGTATCTTTTTTTTGTTGGTTAGTCTTGTTTAGTTTTAAATTTGCATAATTTTATATATATCTGGAGATAAGTAATCATTATTTCTTTTTGCTATAGTCATTGATAAATAATAATCTATTCCTTCTTTTTATAAGTAAAGCTAATTGCAATACAAGTTTGATTTGATATTAGGATAAATATTGTGATCAATAAATAACACAGCTGTGCACATCCACATTCAAGCATGTTATATGTCAACTTATCTTTAATTAATGGACTAGTCCAAATTAAGATCTTAGATCAATAGATATATGAACAGATAATATATATCCAATAATAGTAACAAGCCAATGAGTGATTATGTTGTGAATTTGATTGTTTTTATCATGGAAATGGATCTAGCTGTAAATAATCAGTATAGGTGGAGATAAAGTCAGAAAACTATTTACGGTCAATGTGAATAGCAGTACACACATTGTCTTCCATATGGTCAAAGCGGAGAGGCAAGTTTACATTGGAATTGGAAACTTTTATAACCTAGATCAGATGTGAGACACGCTATTATGATATAAGTGGAAATGTCATCATAAATGCACATAAAACAAGCTGTCAGAGAATCACCATAAGTGTCACTATACCTACTACTCATGAGGCAAAGTATCACAATACAGCTGAGAGTGATAGGTATACTTAGAAGGCTACTTGAAATGCTTTACATTGATAATTATAATGCAACTAAATGCTATATCAAGCCAATAGTGTTATGCAAAGGTATAACAGTTATATATACTGTAAAAACTTATTTGTATATTTGTTTAAGCAATAAATATTTAAACATATTTTATGAGTTTGTATTTATGTAAAACCACACATTGAACACAACTAAGTAGTTAATTCAAATAAAAATGGCACATATAGTGGATGATGAAGTGAAAATTATTTTCAAATTATTAAAAACTATCTTCCTGAATCCAAACCCAATTGTTCATTTCCAATACTTAAATGGCACATGACCTACCAAGCAATTAATTATTTAATTAGTTTTTATTCATTATTAAAATGATAACCTCATATTAAAGAAATTGTTCCTTTTTAAATAAGTGTATAATTTAATGTATTCTCAAAAATATGCTTTTTGCAGACTCATTTTTTACGACAGTGTATTTAACCCATTACTATATAAAATTTTAGTCGAGTTCTGCAATTGTAAGCAAAATACAGCAAAATTACTTTTAAAATTTATATAAGAATTTTAGCATACAAATAAATTGCTATGTTATTATTATTATTTTGCTAAATTATTGAAAAATTATCATACGTCCACAAAGGCTAAACTCTCCATACAGATCACTCAGGGTAAGCCAGAATAATCAATGGATACATCCATTAATTACTCTGACTTGCATTGAGAACTACTGTATGGAGAGTGTATCCTCTGTGTAAACAGCTTATGTAAGTATAAAGAATGGTGATCATGTGATATTTAGTGGTTTAACCTGAAAGCATTCTGTCATATTTCGTTTTTCTTTGTTCTCATGCTCAACATAAAATTTAAGTTTAAACCATTATTACTTGTCAGAAAATAATAAACTTGACTTTATTTGATAGGTATTTTTGTTTACTACTGAAATAAAATTTAAATGTTCACATTATTTCCCCTATAACTGTTAAAAAAGTGAGATTGTAATCAAGACAAAAAGATTGCACATCATCGTTTCTAGAAAGATTATTTTCAGTTTACAAAATCAACAAAATCTTTATTATTTTTGATTTTTAAAAAAAATCTAAATGAATATTTACTTATTTCTTTTACAACTAACAAAATGTGCTTTAAAAGTTTAAATTTTTTTAATATTTATTGCAAAATTATGATATTTTATACTTGTTATTATATTTAGATTGCTTACATAAAAAGCTAAGCTTCTAAAATAGTTTTAGGGCATACTTGCATTGTCCACTAATATAACATTCTATTTTCAAAAATAAAATATTTCCATTCAAAATAAGTTATTAATAATTTATATTTTTGATATTTAATAAATATTGTGTAAATTATTGTATAAAAATATCTAAAATTGTAATAAATTCACAAATAAACATGTTTTTGGTTATTCAAACCATTTTTTTAACACAATAGTGTAAAAATCATGATGTAGATGACCCTTTTATAATACAATAGATTTATTTGTCAGGGTGGAGCTAAATTCTATTGTTAAGAAAAAAAATTTGATTTTCTTGCCATCTATCAAATTTTTTTGAACTAAAATTTTATATTATAACATATAAAACTAAGCAAAACTCTCTCCATACAGTAGTGCCACTCAAAGCAAGACCGAGTAATCAATGGATGCCATAAGACTTGTGCATAAAATCCCTATCTAGCACCTACTCATCCAATATCCCCAAACTAGTTTCTGGCATATGGTCTTTGTCAGTGAGGAGCCTTATCCAATATCCCAAAACTAGTTTCTGGCTTATGGCCTTTATCAGTGAGGAGGCTTGGACTGTTCAGATCCAAGGCTCTTCATTGATGAAGGCCATAAACCAGAAACTAGTTGGCTCCTCACTGACGAAGGCCATAAGCCAGAAACTAGTTTGGGGATATTGGATGAGTAGGTGCTAGATAGGGATTTTATGCACAAGTCTTATGGCATCCATTGATTACTTGGTCTTGCTTTGAGAGGCACTACTGTATGGAGAGAGTTTTCCCTAGTTTTAACAGCAGTTATGAGCAAACATGGGAAGTAGTGATTATGTGATGTTTAAAGGTTTAATTATAACATATATAGGAAAATATGCATATTACAGTATAATACTTGCTAAAATTCTCACTAGGGGCGAATTAGTAAAAAAAACAATTGAGTCAAAAAATACTGTTAGGTTAATATGTCCATAACTTGTATGCTGTTCTCACATTAGTAAAAAACAAAACAAAAAACAAACAAACCACAAAACAATAAAGTTAGACATAAATATAAGATTAAAAAGTCAGTAAACAAAAAAAATAAAAATTGGAGCCAAATTTTAATGATAATTAGTGCAAAAAATGACCACGAGTCAATAAAAACAGATTCTGCATTAACAGTGAGTAATGACAGGCAATGGATCAAGTTTAGAAAGTGATCATTTTCATTTAATTTTAATTAATCCTATTCTCCTACATCTATACATTACAATTGTAATGTCAAATTAATAATAATAATTGAATGGTTTTATTATTCGGTGCAGGAAATGACGGAATTGGAATCGGTAATCAAATGGCTTTAGTGTTCCGGAGTTCATAAGAAGTTTGACTACCAGAAGTGACAAACTGGAATTGATAATGGAATGGCTTTTTTGCTCTTGAGATCATAAGAAGTTTGAATGCTGGAAGTGAAAGGTCGGAATCGATAATCGAATGGCTTTATCACTTGGGAGTTCATAAAAAGTTTGAGCTCCGGAAATGACGTAACTGGAATTGGTAATCATATTTAACTTGGAGATTTGGATAAAAAAAGGTTTGAATATAAAAAATTTCTTTTTTTTAATGTTGTTTAATTATCGAGAAATTACATTATTGAATAAATAGAGATCAATTTTTATTTGGTCGCATTTTTTTCTTATTAGTGAACATTCTATTTAAAATCTCAGGAAGATATTTAAAATCGCTCCGTTTCATATAATATTCTTATCATGCAACATATTTTTTTTGGAGTTTCATACACATAGATTTTATTGTTATTTTTATTGATTTTAGCCTATTGTTATTTTTATTGATTTTAGTCTATTGCAAACCTCGATTGTTGGTTATGTTATATTTTTATTATTACTGCTATAAATGTTTATTATAAACCAATAAATTTAGAATCGATTTAAAATCCAGTGAATCTGTCTAATTGTTTCTTTTGAATGTGTAAGATAATTTTGGCACTTGAAGTTTAATCCAAGATCAAACCCATCTTGGTGAAGTGAAATAGAATTAGATATATAGATATTATAAATCATTATTAAATCTGATTAGGTATAAATTTTATTTGGTACTACATTTAAATATTTGCTTACTTATCTAAGTCAATATTACTAGTAAAAATAATTTCATTGTCCAGTTACAAAAACTTAAGTGATTCATTTAAGTTTTTTAAACTCTTACTGGGGGGGGGGGGCAGTGTGTGGAAATTTATAATGTTTAAGAAATAGCGTATTATCGGAGACTGACTTCCATTTGAATAATTTTAAAAATCTTAATAGATTTCCTTCTGTCATTAATCAGAATGATCTGTCTTAATTATTTCTTACATTTCTTTGAAGTGGAGATCATAAATTTTATTAACTAATAGAATTGAATATTACCTTTGGCTTGGATAACTGCCAATTACCATCATATATAGCTTAAAATCCATTTCTATAATCGATTGATTGGAGATTTAAGTAGATGAATAATATCAGTGATTATAAGTCAGTAAGTATCCAATAGAAATCTACAGTATATTTTATGTAATGTGATTAGGTACTGTAAAAATGGAAATTATCTAATAGATTTACTGATAGCAAATTCTTGTAGAGTGTAATAATTATATGTCATCAAATGTAGGGTATGAATGAAATGCTTATATTATATTTATTAAAATATATATAAAACTGAAAAAAGGTTTCTTTCATTTAAACATTATAAATATTGTATAGTTTAGAAAATGTTCTCAAAATGTAATTATAATTATTTAGAAACTAGTTGATTTAAATAGAATATCATTAAATATTAAAGTAAATTTGCATTACTATAAATAATATTAGATTAGTAAAGTATGTCGGAATTTAGTTGATTATTGATTCAAATTTAGTTTTATTCAATTATCAATCAAATAGATGTCTTAAGCATGCAACATTGTTTAAGGCAATGATATATAATTTCGCTGCTTATTATAGCTTACTTTGGAATTGTGAATAGATTTGTTGATGTCTGAGCCAATGATCTCGTTTATTTTATTTAGTTTTAAATATAATCTGAATAAATTAGATTTTAATAGAGATTGTTAGTATTTTATGATAGTGTAGTGGATAATTTAAATAATTATGTATGGAAAATATTATTATTGCCTAGTGTGATCAATAACTGAGCTAAATAATTTTACACAGGTTCTAACAGAGTTACTGTTTGTTTATGTATGTTTTTGCTCTGTGATAGAGAATATAACTCTTAAGGATATTTCTTTATGCCAAATGTTGACTAAACAAATGTAGAGAGGTAGTAAGATAGAAAATCCATTATTATTATGATAAAGTAGCTAACCAATGCTAGCCGATGATGATCATGTACATGTAGTAATTATTACAAAATGTCAAATCAATTTTAGGGCTTTTATAAAATAACATTTCACATTTAGGCTAGATCTATATTATTATGAATGACATCTCAAATCTGACACATAGTAAAGTTTTTTTTATTATCATCCCATATTATAATTAATAGTCCATTACAAAATGGCGACCAAATGATCGGGCTATGTTTTGTTCAGATTATATTGATCATTTTTCCAGCATCATCATCTCTTATCATGATATATATATATATATTATAACCTTAAAAATATAGAAATGCCAATCTAATCTAATATAAATAAACACTATAGGCTAAACTCAGAGAGGTTACCAAATGTTATATGCTATAATAAAAATAACCCACATGGGTAATAAAAGCAATTCACGACCATTGTAAATATAATACATAACATTTAGCAAAATTTTAAAAAAGAACCATCAATTTACTCTCACACATTACAGCGAGCTCTTAATATTGGAAGCATATATCATAGAATAGTTAGGTTATATCAAATCCTCCTCTTTCTAGTACCTCTTTCCACTACAACACTTTTAATAACAATCATCAGCATCTCATTGCCATGATTAGATCACATTTATCTCTTTTGATAAATAACAACATGTTTCTGATCATTTGTGGCACATTATCTCTAAAAATTAATTTCCTTTTGCAAAACAATTTTTTTAATAGTCATTTCTGTAAATGAAAATCTCAAGGTTCTGTAATTAAAATTTTATAATACTAAAAATTTACTTCTTTGTTTTTATTTAAGAATTATTAGACAATGAATAAAATCCAAGTAAGAAGATGGGAAGATATATTCATCCATAAGATAATGTCTGCTTAAATTACAGTAATAATAATAAATGCAGTTTTACTTTCCGTTATTATGTAAGCAAACACCCACTTATAAATAAAGTTTAAACGCATATAGGCTTAAGGTTTTTGAGAATCCATGCCTCATAATCATAGCCATAATAAAGTGCATATAGGAAATTTATGCAAAAATACGATGTGCTACGTAGCCGATTTCTTCGAAATCTCGAAGCACATATCTTTTCTATATTTTAAAGAAAATATTTTACTTGACATAAATACATGAAAAACTCTTACTTTGGAATAAAAGAATATATACCAGGAAAGCATTTAGATATACTAAATGGATAAGGGATTTTATTACCACTCAGGATACTACACCAAAATTCCTACTAAATCCTTCTTTGTGGATGTGAGATAAATAATTTTATTATTTACAATTATGATATATACAATTTTCTGAATAAAATAAAATTTCTCACAAAAGTAATTTTTTTTAAGGAATACAATTGGTTAAAGTTATCATTTGATAATTAAAAAAATAATTTATTTCTTAGATGATTTTTTAACATCTACATGTAAATTTTAAATTATTCAAACGGAAGTCAATCTTGATAATGTGCTATTTTTTAAATATTATAAATCACGTATTATCAGAGATTGACTTCATTTGAATAATTTGAAAGTTTTCAGTGCTTTATAATAATATGTAAATTTTATCAAAATGATTATTATATTGAATTTCATATGTTTATGTACTCTTAAAGTTCAATATAAAAGATAACTCCATAATAGATTTTATAATATTAAGATTTCTGGACGATATGTGTAGATGATAAAAGAAAGACTATGAGATCAAAATTAACAATGAAAAACATTTATTTAACAATAAAGATATAGTATAGATAACAACTTTGGAAATGTACAATATCGCAAAATGAATTAATAAAACATTCTACTGTACAATTCAATGCAGAAGAGAATTATGATTTTTTAAAGTTTGCAAATAAAATAAAATAAATTCACAGATTAAATAATAATAAAAAATTATTATCCTTGTCTAATTAATAAAAACCATTCTCAATATTAACATTATCCCATGGAGCTCTCTATTCTTACAATACAATTCATACAATTTTGTTGTTCCCAAGATGAGTATATTGAAATCTTAATTAGGACTTACCCAATCCAGTGATGGAATAAATATTGAAGGGAATATAAATCACTTGTTGAAGCCTAAAATTATAACTTTAATTTTTAAAATAAATGTTTATCAGTTTTATGTCCCATGACACTGGCAAAGCACAGCAAATAGACCTACACATCAAGAACAATTAACAATTTACATCCAGAATATGAAAGAGTGCACAGAAGAGAAAGTTAATGTTCCTCAGAACTAACTATAATATCAATTGCCAAAAAATACAGTCATGAGGTTCATCAAACATGGTTTTCTACAAAAAATGCATGGTACAATATATCTGCAATTTAAATATAAATAAGGCAATGCAAAATAAGTGATGGCATAAACTGAAAAGGTAGAACGTGTATTTGAGGGCAATAAATATGCTAGGACTTAGTCTATAAATATAAGAATGATGAGAATGAACCATCAAAAATATAATAACAATAAAGCATTTCATGCTTAATATGAGACATTAAAAGGTATAACTCGTGGAATATATTATAATATTAAGAGAGAGAGACACATCTCTTTACAAATGTATGATATCAAAATAAATAACCACAAGAGAGAGATAAGCTACAATCTCTTGGAAAAATACAAAAATAATAGCAAGATAAGAATGTACAATAAAAAAACAAATGAGAGTTCAACACTACCATCTTTTAAATAATATTACAATAATTAACTGACATGTAAAAGTAAAAATTATTTACCAAATCTAGCTTAATAAAAGCATGGGCTAAAGTAAGCAATAAGAATATATACCATCTTCAGTTTATTAAGCATTAGCATATACATTCAAATGAATAAATAAGTCATGATAAGGGATGAATGAGATTCTAAAATACAGTGTTATGAAAAGATAAATATTTTATGAACTTCCAGATAATTCATAAAATTATATCAGACAAAATGAATAAAATAAATAAAATATATGATAAATTCCAACAGCTAATATTAAAACTTAAAATTATACTCAGTTTACCAAAATAAATAAAAGTTCTTCATCCTGGATGTTCTACAATTCTACAGGATACATGCTCTGTAATTACCATACAGTAGCGCCACTCAGTGCAAGCCAGAGTAATCAATATTATTGTGTTTTCAATTTGATTCTCATAGTTTTGTAGTTAAGTAGAAAGTTAAAAGGTGGCTGCTGGAGGGTTACATTAGATCCTAATATCTAAGTGCAGTGCTCTCAGATCCAAGGCTCCTCACTGATGAAGGCCACAAGCCATAAATTAGTCTGAGGATATTGGATGAGTAGGCACTGGATAGGGATTTTATGCACAAGCTTTCTGGCATTTGTTGATTACTCTGGCTTGCACTGAGTGGCGCTACTGTATGGAGAGTTATTCCTGTTTTAATAACAGTTATGAGCAAGCATAAAAAATGGCGATCATGTGATGTTTGGTGATTTAATATGACTTGTTCCAGTTATTTAGTACAAGCAATAATTTTAGAGTAATAGTGACAATTTTGTATAAATATCCCATTAATATTTTAGAATATTATTTTTAAAAGTACATAGTCTTGTAATAAATTTTTGGAACATTAGCTTAAGTCAATAATCTTAATTTCACAGAATAAAGAAATATATTTCCTGAATCTACTCTGAACTAAATATAAGACAAAATATTGCAAGCAAGTAATTTCCATCCTGCTGCTATAATAATGATAAGCAAATAAAAATGTCATTTCAAAATTCAGGTAAGAAATTTATAAATTCTATTATCACTAACCAGGTTCTGTTATTTGAAATTTAAAAGCTATTCAGTTAAAACTGAACAACTCCAAAGAAAAACATTATTTAGAGATATGAACAATTTTAAAACAAAAGCATTTTTTAAATATACATTGCTGAAGAATATTTAAACACTTTAGAGTCTTTTAACAATCTATTTATTCTCAGCATATCATAATATTTTGAGCAAAAGCATTTTTACATAATTAAGAACTGCTTTAAAATACCAAAAATAGTATAATGTTTCAGCAGCTTTAATATTCCAACATATAAAATATTAAATGGATAATATTGTCTACTATTAATGAAAAATAAGATTCAATAAAAGTTCTTATGTAATAATAATGAATTATGGAGAATTTCTTCAAAGTATACAACTTGACAGTTATTGCTAAATATTTAGTTAAAATTTCCATTATATTTCTTGTTATGTAGATTTCAAACTTTTTAGTAATTTTAGTTTAGATTTTCTAGACCTGGAGAAAATTAGATAACAGTACACATTTAACTTTAAGCAAAAATAAATAAATTGTTATAACTCTTTAATCCCTGAAATCACCATCTTGTATTTTTAAAAAATTATAAATGTTATAATTGTTAGTGTGTATTATGTTGGAATGCAATTAGTATAACAAGATATACATTGTTAGAAAGAGCAGATATGAAAGAATGTAATAAAGCTGATAAAATAGTCATTACTTAAAAAAAAAATTAAGAAAAAAAAGATTTTTAATACTTTTAAAAAATGTTTATTTTTACATTGGTTCATAAATTCTAAATTTTGAAAGTTAAATATTAAAATGACATTTTCATAAACAGCTTTTTATCACACCTGTCATTAAATGCTGAAAAAAATATATAACATCACTTACCTGAGATAATTTTTCATAGCAGAAATATTGAAACTGGATGAATTTGTGTCTCTTATTTTCAGACTCTACTATTGGTTTTAGTGAAACAAAAAAAAAATAACAGCAAGAACAGCAGATGAGAATGAAATGAATAAAAACAAAACAAATCAATAAACATAAAAATAAATTTATATGAGCAATAAGTATATGTGTGGGAGATGATGATCTCAACAAAATGATGGGGCTGGTTCAGCATAAAATATGTGTTTTTGGGATCATTTTTCCTTTTTACATGTGTCTGTATATATGTGTATCAGTTATATGAGATAGAATGGATGGATTGAAAGAACTTGAAAATACTCTATATTACATTTATCTCTAAGTAGCCTGACTTATAAATTCTATCAGTGCCTAAAAATGTATTCTATAAAATTAAAATTTATTATCAAAAAAAAAAAAGAAAAAAAAAACAATACTCACAGTTGATACGAAAATGTAGACTGTAATTTGGGAATAAAATAAATGGTGAATAAATTCATTTCTGCTGAAGCAAGTTTGCTTCATAACTAAATCTAAGAAAATGAGAAAAATAAAGTGATTAAAAATTGCATTTTTTAAAAAAAAAAATCATAAAAAAAAAACAATACTCACAGTTGATTTGAAAATGTAGACTGTAATTTGGGACTAAAATAAGTGGTGAATAAATTCATTTCTGCTGAAGCAAGTTTGCTTCATAACTAAATCTAAGAAAATGAGAAAAATAAAGTGATTAAAAATTGCATTTTTAAAAAAAAAATCATAAAAAAGTGAAATTTTATCGTAGAAAAAAAATACCCACATTTTTTTCCCTTGCAAAATGGTAAACAGAAAGAAGTAATGCTCCTGGGTTTGAGATTAATTGATACTGCACAAACTCAGTATTTACAGTAAACTTACACTGATGGGTTGGAGGCTAAGGCTGGAACGAAGGAGATAAACAACAACAAATAAAAATTAATTTTCAAGTAAATTTTCCCAGTAAAATTACCTAAGTCAAGTAGAAAGTATTAAAGGAAACCAAAGTGTACAAGTATTCTTTTATTTACATTGTTGATCATGTGACTGATTTTGTTGGATAAAGTTGACACTTAGATCAACCCCTTCCTTGATCTTAATTCATTAAAGTTTAAAGATGAACTAGTATCTTGAGAAACATCTAAAAATACAGACATTTACATAATTGTCTAAATTTTAATTAAAATGTTACATTTAAAGTCAATTATTTATAAAACTAAAAATTATTACAATGAAAATAAAACAAAATATAATATAAGAAATTACATTATTTTAAATAAAACATTAATTTACATTATTCTTTTAAACAATTTTATACAATTTTTAATAAATTGAAGCTTCCCAGAATATTTTTTTAAAATAACACTTTTTAAAATAAAATATTTAATAATAACCTTTAATATTACATCAAGGAAATAAAAATAAAATGTATAATTAAGCACACTCACACATACTCATAACTGCTTTTCTTATTTAAAACTAATAGCTTTTCCTAATAAATTAATTCTTTATCTTATTTAATTAACTAGCTTATTATTTAACCAAACCAATTTTTATTACAATTGACTTTAAAGAAAGTAATATTTTTTATTAGCAAACAACTTAAATAAAATGCATTTTTATTAGCAAGTAATTTAATTATTAACAATAAACATTAAAGATTCAAATTTAGCTTTAAAGTTTAAATCCAACATTGATTTTTGCTTACTAATCTTTATATTTTAACTTTTAATATTTCCCCCCAATATTAAACTCATTAATATTTAAGTAAGGACATTCCTAAACTAAGCAATTTAAAAATGTCTACAATTACATATGGGCTTAAAGCATTAGAACAAGATAGTAAAATAACTTTTAAGGCAATTAAAACTTACAAAAGTTCTTGTAAAATGACTTATATGATGTATTAATATTTAAATATTAAGCCCTAACAAATTTGCTTACTATAGAAATTAACTTATTGAAAAAATTTAAAAAAAACAAAACTAAATAATTAGATAGCTGAAGATTTAGCCTTACAGATAAAGCTAATGGCTATATATATATATATGGGATTTGAACAGACTTTCAAGCTCCCTTCAGCTATCCATTCTATCTGATACGACCAACATACATGACCACACATGTGAAAAAGATAATTGTTCTTTAATATATGTATTTTGTGCTGAATCAGCATTCATCAGTTGGTCTAGATCATCATCTTCCACACATTTATATAATCACTGTTTGATTTATGATAAAATAGCAAATCTTTCATTTTAAAATACAGGCTTCAATCTACTCAACTCTTGAACTGCCATCCATACCATTAAAAATCTGATGATGGAACACGAAAATCCCTTGTTAATGCCAATATTGTCATACCCATGATAACTTTAAGTCAACCTGATTTCTCATGTATAGGGTACTGTCCATTTAAATACACGGAAGAGAAATGGGCAGGATACAGGTTGAATTTGTAATATTTTAAAACAAATATATTTTATATACCTGGAGTCTAGATGTAATATAGGAGATTTGAACACATACCTTTCAAAATCCCTTCACTATAAAATATACTTGTATTTAAAATATTACATATTCATCCGGTATCCTGCCCATCCCTCTTCTGTGTATTCAAATGGACAAGATCCTAAACATGAGGGGTCAGGGTGACAAAGTCAACATGGACATGACAATAATATTGGCATTAACAAAAGATTTGGGTATTCCATCATCATATTTTTAATAGTATAAACAAATGGCTGAAGAGTTGGAGGGTGGAGTAGATTAAAGCCTGTCTATTAAAGGGTGAATATTGGCTACCTTAATATAAACCAAACACTGATTATATATATATGTGTGGGAGATGATAATTTGCAGTAATTAATGAAGTGCTGGTTCAGCATGAAATATGTATGTTAAAGATTGTTTATCTTTTTCACATGTGTGTGGGCATGTATATTGGTTATTTGAGATAGAGTGAATGACTTAAGAGAGCTTGAAAGTTGTGTTCAAACTCCCTACATTAAATCTAGACTCCAGGTATATAAAATACACTTGTATTTAAAAATTATATATATATATACTGAAATAAATAACATTTATTTTACTGTTATCCAGATGGTCTTTCATGTGAAGTAAGCTGTTTTTCTGTTATTGTGAGGATAGCAATAAATAAATAAATATAGTATTCTAAAACTTAAAAAAAAAAAAAAGTAAAATAGAATAAATAGTTTAAATAAAGTATTAAATATAATAGTGATGGGTAATGTTCAAATTTTGGAATAAATTATTAAAACTTCATTTTTTTTTTTAAAAAATAATATAATAGGTTTGTTAAAAGTGTTTAAATTTTAAGAAAAATTAATAAAATTATATAAACTCTGTTAAAATTGTTGCTCTTATCAAAGATTAAATGAATGCATGGAATATATTGTAAAGTTATTCAATAAAGTATACTAGTATTAAAAATAATTTTTAATTAATTAGATTAAAAATAAATTAGTAAAAAAATTAAACCTATTTTGAGATATGAAATTTAAAAACAAGAGAATTCAAGCAATTTAATAAGAATGTTTTTTGAATGATCAGTCAATAAATAATGAGTGTTTTAAAAATTCTTATAATTAAAATAAAATGAGGTCATAAAGGTGTAAAAAATAAGGGATTATCAGAGGTGTTAAAAACAAGATCATCGGTGTTAAAATAAGATCAAAGATGTTAAAACAAGATCAAAGGGGTTAAAACAAGATCAAAGGTGTTAAAATAAGAAGTTAAAAATAGTCAATTTTTCTTGGAAATTAATCCATCTGGATTCTTACTCTATTCAAGCTGCTGCATTGAACCATCTTTAAGATGACTGAGCAAAAAAGAGGAAAAGCCATTAAGTGCTTGACAGCTAACCTGGATTCTGTGTGAATCTGACCAAAATATTTAAAAACTCTTCTACTCAAAGTGAAGAGAAAAAAATTGATAAAACCATTATAGGATGTAATGAAGGAAATGTGATTATAAATGGAATCAATTAATGCGTGACATTGTGGGAAAAATGTTAGTCTGCAAAAAAAATCCTCACAATGAAATGTAGAGCATTCTGGCTAGAAAACTTTTGCTGCATAAAAGCAAAAAAAGTATTTATTGGTTAGAATCTTATTCTAACATATTAACCATTTTAAGTTTTATTTTGTGAACTCTTAGCATATATTTACTTCTAACATACTATACATTGTTATGTATAAAGTGTTTACATAATATATTATTGAGCTGAATGATTAAAGGGACAACTGAACATTTTTTTTAAAAAGTAGGCTTCACTGTAAAACTTGAGCTGCATTTTAAATAATAATAATAAAAAAAATACAAAATTTGGTTACCTTAACTATATTTTTATCTCCTTTAAAAAAAAAGAAAAAATAATTTTCTTTAATGTGAAATTGTCAGAAAATATATAAAGTTATAAAATAATGTGATATTTATTTTAATCACAAACAAATGTGGATGCTTTTAAAATATACAGTAAAGTATCCAAGTGTTAAAATAATGAATGGTAGTACAAATATTAAAATTTTAAGTTAAAGGTTTATTTAAAATTAGATCAAGTTTATTTGTACATAAATTAGCTCTCATTTTGATTACTATAAAATAGATTTATGAATGTAGACTAAAATTATATTAATTAGATGAAATATAACACATAATAAACAGGCAAAACTCTCCATACAGTAGTGCCACTCAGTGCAAGCCAGAGTAATCAATGGATGCCAGAAGGCTTGTGCATAAAATCCCTATCTAGTACCTACTCATCCAATATCCTCAGACTAGTTTCTGGCTTTTGGCCTTTGTCAGTGAGGAGCTTGTGATCTGCAGCCCTCCAGCACCCACCTTTTATCTCTACTTAACTACAAAATTATGATAATCAAATTGAAACAATAATACTTTCAATCTAAGCTCATTAGCTTATATAGTTATATGGGTCTAAACTCAGTTCAGTATCCATACATTTTGGTGCCTTTGGCTCTCTAACAACCATAGCCACCATTATCCTATTAGCTGGATTGATGAACATCATATGATCACCATTTCTTATGCTTGCTCATAACTGTTATTAAACATGCAAAATTCTCCATACAGTAGGGCCACTCAGTGCAAGCCAGAGTAATCAATGGTTGCCAGAAGGCATGGGCATAATGTAAGGAGAGTTTTGCCTGTTTAATAACAGTTATCAGCAAGCATACACAAGCATAAAAAGTGGTGGTCATGTGGTGTTTATTGGCTTAAAACCAATCCTGCCTGATAGGATAATGGTGGCTATGGTTATTAAAGAAACAAAGACACCAAATGTATGGGTACTGAACTGAGTTCAGACCCATATGACTATATAGGCTAATGGGCTTGGATTGAAACATTAAGGTGTTTTCAATTTAAGACTCATAGTTTTGTAGTTAAGGGGAGATAAAAGGTGGCTGCTGGAGGGTTGCATTAGATCCCAAGATCTATGTGCAGTGCTCTCAGATCCAAGGCTCCTCACCGATGAAGGCCATAAGCCAGAAACTAGTCTGGGGATTTTGGATGAGTAGGCACTAGATGGGGGTTTTATGCAAAAGCCTTCTGGCATTCATTGATTACTCTAGCTTGCTATGTGTGGCAATACGTATAGTGAGTTTTGCCTGTTTTATTATAAAGGTCTTGAACTCAGATTTTCAATCTCCCTACAACTATCCCCAGTACATCTTATGTACCTGATTCACATGACCACATAAATGTAAAAAAGGTAAATGATACTCCAATATAAATATTTCATACTGAACCAGCATTCATCAGTTGGTCCACTCCACATTACCATTTTCCACACATATATACAATCAGTGCTCAGTTTATATTAAGATATCAAATCTTCAAACTTTAATGGCTAAGATTCAATCTTCTCCACTCTCCAACTCTTCAGCCATCCATATCATTGAAAATCCGAGAAAGGAATGCTCATAGTCCTTTTTGACACCAATATTCCTTATCATATCCATGTTGACTGTAAGTTAATCTGATTCCTCACATATAGGACCTTAATATATTCATTTAATTATATGGAAGAGAGATGGTCAGAATACAGGCTGAATATATATTTAAATACATGAATTTTGTCAATACTAAACATAATGTAATTATAATGGACTTGAATTCAGGTTTTCAAGCTCTCTACAACTATCCAATCCATCTATTACAACCGAAAATCTGAGTTCAAGACCTTTATAATTACATTAAGTTTACTATAGACAATCTACATGTAAATATTATATATATGTGTGTGTATGTTCATAAAAATAAATATTTTTTTTGCTGATCATAATAGTTCTAAAAAAAAAAATAAAGTAAGTTTGCATTAACCTTTTAACCGCTAATTATATTATTGGTTGTATGAGGTAAAAATCAAACTTTTTTTTGCACTCAAAAAAAAAAAAAAAACTTTTTTAAAAAAATTTCCCTATAATATTATTTAAACCATAACTTTTTTTAAAAAATATATCTCAATTTTTTAGTTTTTTAAAGAGAGAAAATTTTTTTAAAAAATAAATTTATTTTTTTTTAAAAATTTTTTATTAAAAAAAAATATATAAAAAAAAAAAGTTTTATTTAAAAAAAAAAAATTTTTTATTATTTTTTTAATAAATTTTTTTTTTAAAAAATTTTTTTTTTTTTTTTTTTTAAAAAAATTTAATTTTAATAATTTTTTTTTATTTAATAATTAAAAAATAAATTTTTTTTTTTTTTTTTTTTTTTGGGGGGGGGGGGTTAATGGCTGTTTTCTAGAGGAGATAATGCACGAGTTGTAAAGCAAATTCTCCCACTTCATATATCCAATCACTGGTTTGACTTAACATGATGAATAATGTTTCTTTTAAAAAAGCACACTAGTAACAATACTATAGACAATCGACTTTGAGAATATGAAAAATATAAAAACTCTACCTTTTATTATGTAGCAAAATTAGTATTGCTACTTTTAAAATAAATAATGTGCTGTGATTAGAAACACCACGTGATCTTTGTTATTTTATTTTTGCACTCTGTAAACCAAACCCACTGTGGAAATTATATCTTCAACCAGACGAATAAATATGTGATATTGGTGACCATGACGATCAATGATTTAAAGATCAACTAATTCTTTTTTAAAATGTAATATCTAGCATTATAAAATTATACATTTGTTATTTTCATATCACATAACATTCTCATTACTCAGAAATATTTGCCGGCACAGTCCCAATGAATCATTTTTTAATACACTTGCAAATACGATTTTGGTTTTCATTTATCAATCCCCATTCAGTCAGTCTGATAAAAGGAGCATATATATGGTTGGAGTTCAGATAAAAGAGGAATTCATTTTATTAGACTGCATGAATAGATATTGATAAATAAAAAATAAAATTGTATTTGCAAGTGTATTAAAAAGATTTATTGAAATGCCTGCAAATAATTCTGAGTAGCATATTAGAACAAGAATGGTCTGTGGTATGATTATAATCCCACACATTACATATTCAAGTAGTAGTAAAAGTTATTTACATGCTGTTGAAATTAGTAATAATTTGTTATTTTTTAGTGGAAAATGTTAAAACTGCAATTTAGCAATTAGAATAAAACAAGAACAATAACAAAAAACATGACATTCAAAGTTAGGCATATTAATTTATAAATATTTTCTATGCTGTATATATATAGAAATAATGTTCTGTTAATTAAAAACTATTGTGTGTATATATATATATGAGTTGGCATTATTCTATTGTGTGTATATATATATATGAGTTGGCATTATTCTTAGGATTTGTAGATTATGAAAAGGCATTTGATTCTATAAATATTTCTTCAGTGATTAAAGCATTGGATCATCAAGGTATAGATCCAGGATATTGTCATATTTTAAAGAATATTTATAAAAATGCAACAGCAACAATTATATTACATAATGATAGTAGGAAAGTCAACATTGAGAAGGATGTAAGACAGGGTGACTCCATATCTCCAAAACTTTTTACAGCAGTGCTGCAAGAAGTATTTTGTGAATTAAAATGGGAAGCTAAAGAAGTGAAAGTAAATGGAGATTATTTAAGTCATTTAGATTTTGCAGATGATGTAGTTGTTTTTGCAAATAATGCTTTAGAGTTACAGGAAATGTTGCAGGAGTTATCAGATGAAAGTAGGAAAGTAGGACTAAAGATAAATGTTGAAAAGACTAAAGTAATGTTTTAGATTTTCTCAAAATATGAAAATAAAGATTGATTATGATGAATTAGAAGAAGTTAACAGTTATAAATACCTTGGTCAGATTATTAATACAGATGGAAACATAATGGATGAAATTAATCATAGAATTAAACTTGGTTGGAGTGCTTTTGGTAGAAATAACTTGATACTAAAAGGAAATATGCCTATGTGTTTGAAAAGGAAGGTTTTTAATAAATGTGTTTTGCCAGTTCTTACTTATGGATCTGAGACTTGGACACTTAATAGAAGAGCAATACAGAGACTTCAAACCAGTCAAAGAAGTATGGAGAGATGCATGTTGGGAGTAACAAGAAGAGATCGAAAACACAATGTATGGGTAAGAGAACAAACAGGTGTTACTGATCTCCTTGAAAAAATTAAAAGACTGAAGTGGAGTTGGGCTGGACATATTGCTAGAAGAGATGATAATAGATGGACAATTGAAATTTTAAACTGGATTCCAAGAGATTGTAAAAGACCCAGAAAGAGACCACATGTGAGATGGATGGATGAAATAAAAAAGTTTGCAGGGGTGATGTGGAGAAGAGAAGCTAAAGATCGGAAAAGATGGGTTGAACTTGGAGAGACCTTCATCCTGCAGTGGATTGATAATGGTTGATGATATATATATATATATATATATATATATATATATATATATATATATATATATATATATATATATATATATATATATATATATATATATATATATATATCAAAGAATGAAGCATCCATGTATTGAATGGAATGAATGCTTCCATAGAAAAATTTGCTAAAACTTTCAAAAGCTTTAATTAAAATTTTAATTTAAAAAATTCACTTTCAATTTTTTACCAACAGTTGAATTGTTTTTATATACATAAAGAATGAATTTGACTAATGCATTCTCAGTTGATTATAAGAAGTTCAAACAATGCTAAGATCTAATTTACAGTTAAATCTTTTAAAAATGTTAAAAGGATTTTGAAGATAAAAATATATTGATAATATATTCTCTGATTTACAGAGAGTTTCTGATTTTTTTAGATGTGTGTAATATATGTATATATATTAGGTACTATTATATAAAAATTGTTGTGGCAAGTGAAATAAAAACATTATAAAAAAAAGTGTGTTTTCATTCTGAAAAAAGTCAGCTTTGTCACTGATATATATATATGCAATATTACTTTATTTATTGCACTTTGTTTATTATTATTTTTAATGATGTTTTTCGTTACTAAATAAATTTACTTGATAAAATCTTAAATCATGATGAATTAGTAAAATTTAGGTGGCACCATAAAAGATTAAATTATATTAATTTTTTTTGTATAACAGAATTTGACCAAAATTTTGGATTAATGTTGTTCTGCATGCATTAGTAAGCCAATTTTATTATTTTTAGATAATTTAAGTTTCAGACTTATAGTTTTAAATATTTAATGCATTGCTTCATTTTGAATATTTAGGAGCAAAATATTTTTCCTCTTAAGTACTCTATCATTATAGAATGGTATTAATTTTTTTTACGTAAACATTTTAATGAAAAAAAAAATACTCATAAATCTCATTTTACCATTTTTATTTTGCACTTTAAAATATTTATTCTAAAAATATAATAATTATAGAAGATGTATCCATTTGAATGCACAACATCTAATGGAAAAAGTTACAGTTCAATATCTTAGTATTCTAAGAAATCTATATTAAATAATAAAATTTCTATGCAAAATAATTATAATGATAGTAGTAACAATAGTTTAAATAAGAAATTCAAACTTTTATATTATCCCAAAATTTATAATACATTAATAAAATACAAAAAAAATATATTGATAAGCAAATAAATATTGGATGAGTGAATAAAAAAAGTCTATATAAATTAATAGGTAATTATAAATTAAGAGATGATATAAAATAAAATAAAAAGAATCATGTATAGAATTAACTGTAATCATAGTCATATGATTTACTATGGTTATACAGGGAAATAGTTGGAGGTAACAGCCAAAGAACATAACAATGCAATTAATAGATTAGCTGATAAAGCTTCTTTATACATTCATTACTTAACATATGAACATAAAATAAAGCTACAAAAATAAAAAACCTTTAAATTATATTAAAGATCCAAAAAGAATACAAATATATAAAACATTACATTAAACATAACAAATAATTGTATAAATATTTATATAACTTCATTTAACAATTTATCAATTAACAATGAATGGGAAATTATATACAATAGTATGTATAAAGTTGTATGAAGTTTACTCAATCTACTTAATGGCTTTAACATATTTAATCTCTGTTGTAGTATTTTCACATTATTATTGACAATGACAGGGAACCTCAATATGTATTATTTATTCTATATATTATGTTATAGAGTCAATTCTTTGAAGTTATATTGGATCTCTATGTGAAGGTTTTATTTTATTATTTTACCTCCATTCTAGAATACTAGATGGTCGAACATTAAAATAGATGCTTAACATTTGAAAAGGCCATAAAGCCATGTGTTAAAAAGAATTTTTATGAGTAATTATTATTAATGATATAGCTGTTGTGTACGATTTATTATTATTATTTATTGTAATATATTCCAGCATATCTTTAGTTCTGTAAGTTTATCTCTAGGGTAAAGTATTTTACCAGTTATCTTATTATGAAGTTTTTTTATTATGAGTAATAGTGAACAGTTAAGTAGCTGCTGAATACATAAATAAGTTCTCTATATTTTAATAGTATTGGCTCAAAGTATATGGAACTGTTCAATATTAGTTAATAAATATGTACCTAATTATTTTAAGAGGAAATTATGTAACTCAGTCTCATTTCAAATGTCCAAACTTTATCTTTTAGAAAAAATTGAGATGAAAAGATATAATATAATAGGACCAAAACAGAAATAGTACAAAGTTAAAGTAGCTAGACACCGACATTTTTTAATTCACCTATTATAAAATCATATAATAAATTCCAAAAGCTATATTATTAATACTAATGTTATGCAAAATGATATTTTAAAAACTTACCATGTATAAAAAAATAGTTTTTACTTCACCTTTGATTAGTAATTAATTGAGATTGCGCTTTATGCAAAAAAGTGAAGCTTGTCTAAAGCTTACAAAGTTATATGGCTTAGCGCTTTCAGAGACCTTGATTCTCCATAATCATAGCTATGATTATGGAGACTCAAGGTCTCCGAAAGCGCTAAGCCATATAACTTTGTAAGATTTAGACAAGCTTCACTTTTTTGCATAAAGCGCAATTTCAATTAATTACCATATATGTAAATCGTAAATATTAACATGTCACATGGTGCAGCAGTTGAGCATTCAAACCATATCCAAATTGAGTAAAACTTTTTTTATCGGTTTCACATTAAAATTTTTCTTTCAATTACTGGCTTATAACCAACTCAGTTAAGAATTTACTATTGGTCAGTAAATGAATTTCTAGATACTCTTAGTACAAGACTGCAGGATGAAAAAGTGCTCAAGTCCTTAATGGTCAATCTTATCAAATAATGTCTTTTTTCTAATTATTTTTTTTATGGAGGGGAGGTTTTTGCCCTAAAGTGGGCCATTTAAACACTGTTTTACATAAATATACATTTATTATCAACATCATACTAATCTCAAATCCTCACACTAATTTTGTGATACCACTCAGTAACATATCAGAATGTGTCCATAAAGGGAAAATATGTTTTATTATACAATATATGTGGATGTAAGTAATAATTAAGCACTATTTTAGAAACAATTATGTAACCAATCAAATTAATAATAACGTATGAACATGTTTACACATGTAAGCACAGAATAGCAGTTTTTTAGATCTATACCACAAAGTTCTGTATATGCTAGTTTTATTCCATAATAGCTATCTATACAAAGTCATTTGCAGGTATCCATTTTCAGTTTTAATGTAAATGTACTTTTCAATGCTGTGGGTGTTTATGAAAATGTAATTATCTTCACAATAAAGAAATTGAATGGTTTCATAGCTCAGAAGCTCAGAAGAAATAGAGACAAAACTCACTATGCACTAGTGCCACTCGGTGCAAGTGAGAATAATCAGTGAGTAGAAGAGGGTTTGGGCATAAAATCCTTATCTAGTGTCTATTCATCCAATACCCCCAGACTAGTTTCTAGCTTGTGGCCTTCATCAGTCAGGAGCCTTGGACCTGAGAACACTGCACTCTAGACTTTAGGATATAATGCAACTCTAACAGCAGCCACCTTATGGCTTTCATCAGTGAGAAGCCTTGGATCTGAGAACATTGCACCTATATCTTAGGATCTAATCAAATCTTCCTGAAGCCACTTTTGACCTCTTTAGTTACACATAAAGCTATGAAGCCAAAACAAAACACAAAAAAATCAGTCAAATTTCATTTGCTTGTATAGATACAGAATTAGATTCAGCTCTATATAACTATAAGATTGGATAAGCTTAGATTGAAAACGTTTTTGTGCTTTCATCTCGAGATCATAGCTTCATAGTTAATAAAAGAGGTAAACTCTGGCTGCTGGAGGGTTGCATTAGATCCTAAAGTTTAGGGTGCAGTGCTCTCAAGTCAAAGGCTCCTCACTGATGAAAGCCATAAACTAGAAACTAGTCTGGGGATTTTGGAAAAGTAGACACTACATAGGAATTTTATGCATACAAATGTCTTGCATCCATTGATTACTCTGGCTTGCAGTAGGTGGCACTACTGTATGGAGAGTTTTGCCTCTGTTTTAACAGCTTGTGGAAGCATAGGAAATAATAATAACATAATGTTCAGTGAGTTCATAAAAAGTGGAACATTGAAAGTGCTAGGGCTAGGTTGCTATCCATGGACCCAGAGCTCCAGTGTCTTCCACTGTACTATTGAACCAAAGAATTCTGGGAACTCAGAAAGAAGCAGTTGAATGGATTTTTAGTCAGTGGTTCATAAAATCGTCAAGCACTGAAAGTTTCAAAGCTGAGCTGTGATTCATGGATTTTTGAGTAGATTCTGCCACTCTATTACCAATTTGAATGGTTTTATTGCTCAGGAGTACGTAAGAAGTTTGCACATCAAAATTGGCAGACTAGGTTGTTCTGAGTTGTAAAATCTGTTACTCTACAATCGTTCAAATCTCACAAGGCCGTAGCAATTACCTCATTTTTTCTTGCGGTAAATAAACTCAATATTTTTAAATAAAGATGTTCTTTACTATGTACTCGTAATTACATTCACCTTTACAAACATTTCGGAAGTTATACTTTTATTTTATCACAACTAATATTATATTTTTATTTTCATCGAAAAGCTAACAAACAAAAATTTATACAGTTACAGATTACTTAAAACAATGTATACTTTTTTTTTTTAAAAGTAACAATTTGTAGAATTGTAAAGGTTAACAATTAACTGATCTAATTGCTCATATTAACATTTCAAAGCCCTTTTCTTACCTACTAATTACGAATGAATTATTACTCTCAGTTATAAGTTGTCCCTTAGTAGTAATCTATAAATTAAAGACAAGTAAGTATTTCTATAATTTGAGAAAAGAATGATTAGCTAGGCCTACAGCAAACTCTACCTATAAAGATTGGAAATGTAAAACAAATTTTGGCAAGAAGAGATTATGGAATTTAGAGTATTTACTGTTGGTTTCTCAACTCACCTCCATCGTAGCCGCTCCACCTTTGCTCCAAGCACTCTCACAGTTTTCTTTTTCAAGTTAGCACACTAACAAATCCAAATTGTCAGACTCCACCTAAAATATTTTATTTATTTTGGACTGACCATGGTTTTTTAAAAGTTAAAAAAGTATATAATTATGTAATAAATATTACTATTTTGGCTATAACTTCTTTGAGAAACAGATTTCTTCATTCATTAGAAATCGAGATTTTCAATTATAGGCTACAGTTTGCCCATTTTATCATATTAATTTAACTATAGCTTGTATTTTTTTAAAAGTATAAAATAACTATAAAAAATTATCTAGAGGGCTCAATTTACTAAGATGTTTTTTCCCTAATTACGAGAAAATAAATCTGATATAAAATAGCAAGTTTATTTTTTTCGCTCAACAATTTGCAATTTTTTAATTCATCAAAATTAAAACATGTTTTTCTAAAATTAAAAATGAGAAATTTAACTTTTTTTTTCTTTCAATTGTATCGTATTAGCAATCTTTTAAATTATAGTGTCAAAAATAAATAAAAAAAATTAAAATAAATGTCGGTAATTATATCGTTAATCAGTTTTACGATAATTGGTACGGGTTCGAATAATTGGTCTTTCTTTTCAGCTACCTGACAGCTTTTAAACAAAATATCAGCGGAGTTTTTTTGAAGGCAAAATGAATATGCGTATTAATGAGTTATTTTTTAAATATATATGTTTACAACCATGACAGACAAAACTAAATTATGGCGCTTACTCCTAGAAGACTGTAAAGTCACCAGACTAAACGGTGATTGGTAGCTGAAGAGAGAGGCACCTAGTGGCAGAACCAGACTGCCATTTGATAACGACCTTTTATTTAGATACTTATACCCGAAGATCACTTTTAAGTAAAGGAAGATTATAAGAATTGGAAGAACTGTCATAATATTAAATGGGACATTGTTAGACCTTGTGGAGTTTGGAAAAAAAAAAATGAAGAGACAATTGATTTAAAAGGTGGATGTGTATTGTATTACAAAGATATAAACGTTGAAAGTACAAATGGAGTAGGATTCATTATAAATAAAAAGTGGATGAACAACATTGTGGAGATTGATGGTGTATCAGGCAGAGTGGCATAATTAGTTATTCAACTTAATAGCAGATACCAAATGCAGATAATTCAGGTTTATGCTTCAAGAAGATCTCATTGTGATAAAGAAGTGAAGGCTTTTTGCACTGATATACAAAAGATATTTGACCAAATCGAACATTTTAAAAATTGTTATGACATATTTTAATACTAGAATTGGCAAACAATTGAAAAATGAAATTGTTGCGGGCAAATTTGATTATGGTAATAGAAATAAGAGAGGACACCAGCTTATAGAATTTCAGAAAAAGAACCATGGTGTATTATGGATTATTTCTTTGAGAAAAATATTAAATGGAAATATCCAAATAAAGACATAGCAAAAGTGAATTATATTTTGATCTGAAGGACATATTTATTTCAAGATTGAAAGGTTCTTAATAAATTCAACACAGGAAGTGATCATTGATTAGGGATACATATGATACATGTTAATGCAAAACTTGAGAGAAAAATATATATAAGAAAAACAGTATTCATGATTGATATTCCAAGGTTTCAGAAACATTCCAACGAATTTAAATTAGAACTTGGAAATTAGTTTTAAAATATCAACAAATTATGCAATGACTGAAAAAAAAGAAAGGAATATGAAAAAATATAAAAATAAACCATTCAATTCAATATCTAGATTTTGTAAAATGGTATGAAAAAGAGTTAATAACAATATAAGAAGATATAATTGTGAAATATCACAGAAAGCTATAGAAAATAATAAAAGTCTCAAAAGTGTATTATCTTGGTATTGACAGGAAACTTTTTTTTTGCAATAAAAAGAAAAGATGGAACTATTATTAAAAAGAAATGCAAGAAAATCAATTCATATATCAGACGACTTAATTTAATAAGCTCGTTCTACAAATATTATATAATGAGCATGATAATAGCTTTTAACAAGCTGGATTTGAAGACATGTAGATGTCTGAAAATATCAGTTTTTATCCTTAATAGTTAACTATTAGATAAATGCTGGGCTTGAGCTGGTGTTTTTAGATCTAATATCTGAATATCCTATTACCTCACTGATGACAGCCAGAGCTATAAACTGGTCTGAGGATAGGGATACTTGGAAAAACTTGTTAAGAGCTATAACACACTCATTATACAAGAATACAAAGTAATCATCTACAAGTAATACATTTTTTCAATTGCTCAGCATTTTAAATGTAGATATAAATCTTTGAAGAATGAAAAGACTCAAAAAATGAAGGAGTTAGAATCAATATCTTAAAAGAAGCATATGAAGAAATAGGTGCAGAATGCAGTACTAATATTGATATTTAAAAAGGTAATAAAGAAGATATTAGAAATTATAGATCTAGCAGTCTTTAACCAGTTCTATAAATTTTTTGTCAAGATAAGTTTTATCTACTGTGAATTTTGGATTTTTACCAATCAAAAGAACAAACTGAATTTGTAAATGGTTTTAGCACAGTGGATCACAACCAAGTATTAAGAGAAGATATAAAAAAGACCAGTGAATATGAGTTGTTATTATGCTTTATGTTGTAAATTACTAAAAAGCATTTGAATATATAATCATTTTTACAGTGATTAAAGCATTGGATCATCAAGATATTGATCTTGTATATTGCCACATTGAATAATATTTATAATAATGCAATAGCAATAGTTAGATAACATAATGGTACTAACAAGATTAACATCGAGAGAAGCATATGATAATGTATTTGATGTAATAATATGTTGGAGTATTTCCATAATCTATTTGTAAATGTTGAATGTATAGAAAATGTTAAACTTTATTTAAGCTTTTCAATTACAGACAACTTGTTAGTAATAACATACAAATAGACAACACAGGTTAGTAATTCCACAATGTTTTGAGTAATATTATTGTCCACTCTTCGTCAGCTGTTGCTGGCCTGACCAGTAACAATATTAGCATAGGAGTCAAACTTACACCTTTAGATTCTTGGATATCGAATTTTAAGGCAATGCTCTAACCAACTGAGCTATTCTGTCAAGGGCCTTTGACAGAATAACTCAGTCGTCTAGATTGCTTGCCTTAAAATTCAATATTCAAGATTCTAAAGATGTAAGCTTGGCCTCTATAATAATATTGTCACTGGTGGGGCCAGCAATACCTGAAAAAGAGTGGAAAATAATACCACTCAAAACATTGGATAATCTACTTAACCTGTGTTCTCTATTTGTGTTTATTACTAACAAGTTGTCTGTATTGGAAAACTTTAAATAAAGTTTAAAATTTTTTAATATATAGGGTATATGAGCACAGACTTTCACACTACCCACCACTCTCCACTCCATCTCATAACAATGATACACTTGAACACATATATGTTGAAAAGATAAATAATTACCAATATACATATTTCATGCTAAACTAGCAATCAGTTGGTCCAGATTATTATCTCTACACATATATGCAATAAGTGATCAGATATATATTGATAGCCAATTATGCATTTAACATTTACTTATAGATGATGGAATCATATCCAATATACCATCATCACAAATCTACAGATAAATAATATGATAATGTGACCTCAAATGTCCAATACGTTTTACAGCAATTTTACAAAAAATATCTTGAGGATTAAAATGGGAAGCTAAGGGTTAAAAGTAGATGAAAATTATTTCATTTATTTAGATTTTGCAGATAATGTTATTGTTTTTGAAAATAATACTCCAATACTTCACAAAATATTGTTAAGAGTTATCAGATGAAAGTAAGAAAATAGGATTAAAGAAAAATGATAAAAAGATGAAAGTAATGTTCAATGGATTTTCTTAGAAAAAAGATCTATAATTAGAAATTAGAGGAAGTTACTAATTACAAATACCTTGGTTGGATTGTTAATAGAGATGGACACATAATGGATAAAATTAATCATAGAATTAAACTTGGATGGAGTGCTTTTGATACAATTAAAAGCAAATATGCTTGCGTTTTGGGGGGAAAAGCTTTTAATAAATGTGTTTAACTAGTTCTTCTTTATGGATTTGAGATTTTAACACTTAACAAAAGATTACTAAAGAGACTTTAGACCACTCACTGAATGTAAGTTGTAATAAAAAGAAATCAAAAACAAATTTATGGGTGAGGGAACAAACAGGTATTACTGACGTCATTGAAAGAATTAAAGATACTAAAATGATTCTGGACTGGACATATTGTTAGAGGAGATGATGATAGATGGATAGCTGCAATCCTAAACTGAATCTGAAGAGATTGTAAATGACCTAGAAAAAGATCACATGTGAAATATATGAATGAAGTAAGAAAGTTTGCCTGGTGATATGAATAAATGAGGTTAGAGATCAGAGAAACTGGATTATATTTGGAGAGACCTTCATTCTGGTGAAATGATAATGTTTGAAGATGTTGATGGTGGCGATTATGTATCAAAAGTCAAGCTCAAGATTGACAGAATGAGAAAAAGTATCAATATAGCTAAAAATGAATTTCTATTTCATAACGTTTTTTTTTTTTTTAAATTTAAACATAATAAGAATTAGATATTAATAAAATAATATTTGTTTTATTCCAGAAATGGCTACAGCAGTTGATAGTATATTTTCAAAGGTTTTAATAAATTGGATCTAAAACCAAAGTATAAAAGGTAAAATTCTTCTCCAACAATAATCATATAAAAACTATTTTAATAATCTGGCAACGATTTGATTCATTTTATAGTTTAAAATTCATATAAATACATCAACCAATATTATTATTCTTATGTATTTGGGATGTAGTTTTTGAAATCTGGCCATAACAAGAGTTCTGCACAAAGGTTGGAACTATCTTTTGAAGAAGCTAGATTTAGGCTAGAAATTCCATTTTAAATGTCTGATTAAAAAAAAAAAACAACTCTAAAAGTTCTTAAATGCAGAGACACTATTGACTTGATAAAATTTTCTCTATTTAAAAAAAATGCAAATGTCTTACAAAATGAGTTTTTTTAGTACTCACCTATTTTAATTAATATCTTAATTAGTAACCTTTTAGCAAAGGCAAGAAAGAAATTCACATGTACTGACCACATTAAAAGACCTTGCAAAAGGGATTCTCCACAAAAGTAGAAAATTCTTTCCATAATAATATGGACAATTTGGAGTTCTTTTTCCAAAACCTAGATCTCATTCTTAATTTCACACTGACCATATATTCAATTCTTAATCCAAACAGTAGGTAATCATTTTCTAAACTGAATACCATTTTATAAATAAGGCAAAACTCTCCATACAGTAGTACCACCCTGTGCCAACCAGAGTAATCAATGGATGCCAGAAATCTTGTGCATAAAATCTCTAATGCCTAGGGATTTTATGCATAAGACTTCTAGCATCCATTGATTACTCTGTTTGGCACAGGGTGGCACTACTGTATGGAGAGTTTTGCCTTGTTTATAAACAATTATGTGCTAGTATAAGAGATGGTGATCATCTGATGAATACCATTTTCTGTAACAATTGTTTGAAATATCGACTCTAACCAATGCTATCAAGGTATAACTTTGGACTGCTGCCTAACACCTTTTTCATTTGATAAAAATTGTTTCTAAGATACTTTCTGCAAACAAAATTTTTGGAAAGCTAAACAGGATTACTTCAGATAGGAATTGGTTACTGCTGAATACTGTTCTTTTATTTGATGATAAAGAATTCACCCTTTTAGATGTGTGAAATTGCTGGTCCAATCAAGTCCTGCTTCTTGCAGGGATTTTTTGCTTGCATATTCTTCCAGCAGGTTTCAAAATAAGTTGCTTCACATAAAATATATGAAAAGCTATCAAGCAAATCAGATTTACTATTAATTCAAATCATAATGTCATTCCATTAAGCATTCCTTAAATAAAAATCTTTTTGATGTCCAATCAAAATCTTTTTCAAATAACCAAACATTATAATATAAGAAATGAGTTGTTTGCTAGGTTAGATCGAAACTTTTTCCACATTCAATAATTATCTGTCTACACATTACTGAAGTTTCATTATCCAATTCAGGTTTATTCATAGTCAATACATTTTTTTGCTTCTAAAAGGAATTAAATCTGAACTTTATGTATTTGTGAATATACAAAAACCATGAACCATGTAGTTAATGACTTCATTCTATGTACTCAATGGAAATATTAAAAGGCTTAATAATTTATACATATAATTATTAATAATAATACAATTAAGTACTCACAGTACTTATCAGAATACATTAAATATTTAGTCTAAATATCCTAGATATATTTATGACTTTTAATTTAACAGGCACACTTTGAACACGTGAATAAAAGCCTCTAAAAAAAATTTCAATTCATGTCTGATAAAGTAGTATTTTCAGTTGATCTGGGATATAACTTCTCACAAATCTTTATCACTGTTATTCATAAGTGTTTATGAGAGGTTATGATCAGGTACAACTGAAGAATATTGATTCAGTCAGAAATGTGTCTTAAATGCTTTTTTCCAAATTCATGTACTTTAGGTGTGTTGATGGAATTACGAATTATTTCGCATGAAAAAATTTAGGGATGAAGATGGATTACTGATATTATGTGATTGTGCTTAATAAGGATATATAATAATCAATAAAGCAAGTCATATGTCATGTGACTTTGCTTTTTGAGCTTGTATTACAGAAGTGTAATATAGGGAGCGTACCAATAGCCCTAACAAGCTTTTATTGATAAGTGCCAAAGAGAAATTCTATAAAATCTCTATCTAGAATTATTTCCTATGTCACATTTCTGTAATACAAGATTAAAAAGCAAAGTAATATGATATATGACTTGCTTTATTGATTATTATAATTTTGTCTTTGAGGCTTTGGCAATGATATATTGCTAAGATTATTAATATATGGTAGATCTGAATTTAGCTCAGTGCCATATAGTTATTTCAGTTAGATAGCTGGATTTTAAGACATTTATGTGTCTAAAAATTTCAGATTTTATACTTAATAGTTATGTATTAGATAAGTGGTGGCTTTTGAGTTGATATTTTAGATCTAGTGTCTGAACATTTTAGCTCCTTACTGACATGAACCAAAAGCTTTAAACTGGTTGGTCTGAAGATGGGAATAATTCCAGATAGAGATTTTTAAGTTTATATCTTGATTTCAAATGACACAATTTATTGCCTAGTAGTAATTATAAATGTATTTATATAAGAAAAGTATCAAATGGGAATGCAATATTTGGGTCTGTAGATTAAATTAATAATCTGATATACTGTCTACCAATACAAAATATAGATTCTTTGCAAACAAATACAAATTATACAATTTTCTTCTCTCTTTTCTTATGTATTGATTTCTATATTTATATCTACCATTTCCAACCTTCTTATATACTTAAGAATACTTAATAATATGCTGATGTGTTGCGGTGAAACTTTTTTTTTTATGTAATAATTTGTAGGCTTTTTTTTATATATTCTAATTTGCAGACTTAGCGCTTTCAGAGCCCTTATTGCTCCATATTCATAGTCTTTTCAGATTGTTAGTTATATGCAAATGTATGCAAATTTCCTCCTATACTATCCATTTTTTAGAAATGGCAAAACAAGTGTCTCTTCTATTTATTGATTTGGCATCGCTGGTGATGAAACAAGCTTCCTTAATTTTCCTTTTGATATCGTTTCTTTCTGTGCATAAAATGTCAGCCAAAATTTAAAAATTAAAATTAAAGTTTTTAAAAATTAAAATTATAATAAATAGATTTAGAATAATTTAATAATTTATTAATAATCATATAAATAAAAAATAGAATTAATTAAGAGTAGAATAATAAAATAGAAAATGATTATTTATAATGGTCAGGTTAAGATATATGATTTGATTATATATTGAAATATGTGTATAAAAGGTATTAATTATACAATTCAGCTCTGATTATGACTGCAGGAGAGTTGAAACTGTAAGAATAAAGTTTTGGCATAAAAATAGGTATTGTTAAGTGTATAAGAAGGTTGGGAATAGTATAATATGAAATACAAATTATGTAAGATAATTTGATTCCAAAATTAATTATCTATTTAAATTAATCATATTGTAATAATATCAAATGAAGTGAACATTTTACTTGTCTTCTTGTGTAATGCTATTATATAATTAAATTTTTAATAAATAAAAAGGGCAATAAATATTAGGGATGAATTACAGTAGTTGGTAATATGAGTTTTCACTCAATATCATTCTGGTGTAATTGGGTTTACAAGACAATACTAAAAAGGATTATAAAGAATAAACTTGTTTATAGTGTATCAAAATAAGATGAAATTATCTCAGATCCAACAAGAAATAAACCATTATATGCACACAAATGTGTATACTATACTCCATAGGAAAATCAAAGCATTAATGAAAAATATTCATGGCACTGCTTGAAAATTTAAGATGGTGATACTACTCTTTCTCTGAATAATATATATTTCTATAAAACCAAATAGTGGATCTCATTTGTGATCAATAGTATAATAATTAATATTCTCAATAATTGAGTAAAAGGCTCAATATGCAGATTCGAGATTGGATTGGTGATCACAGACAGAATTACTGTCATGTTGCTGCATTAATTAATAAAAATTCTAAAATAATTATCAGTAGTGAGTTGTAGATTATCTGGAATCTTTTCCCTTAATCAGAAGGCGTATGAATATGAGCATTATGTTGTATAAATTAAATATATATATAATCAATGGACAAGATCTTATACATGAGGTGTTAGAGTGATTTAAGTTCAACATGGGTATGACAATAATATTCACATTAACAAAGAATTTGAGTCTTCCTTCATCAGATTTTCAATGGTAGAGATTGCTGAAGAGTTGGAGGGTGGAGTGCATTGAAGCCTGTCCATTAAAGTATGAAGATTCAACTATTTTAATATAAACAGAGCATTGATTATATATATGTGTGTGGGAGATGATAATCTGGACCAACTGATGAGTGCTGTTTCAGCATGAAATATGGATATAGGAGTTAATTAATCTTTTTCACATGTGTGCTGTCATATATACCGGTTGTAAGAGATAGAGTGGATGGTTGCAGAGAGCTTGAAAGTCTGTGTTCAAATCTCTCTCTCTCTCTCTCTCTATATATATATATATATCATATTATTATTACTATTTGCGGGATATTCCGTGTAATGAAAAAGCTAAATGCTGACGTTTCAGTACAATATCAAGTACCTTCATCAGAGCGTACTTGATATTGTACTGAAACGTCAGCATTTAGCTTTTTCACTACACGGAATATCCCGCAAATAGTAATAATAATATGACATCTTTTATCCGTGAAAACATTAGAATTAATATATATATATATTGTTAACATGTTGACATTGTTGATTATTATTGATATTGGGATTATCTAAGTGTTCACTGATTTTAATGATTATATATATATGCCGTTACATTATTTTAAAATTAAAATAAAAAGATCATAAATAAAAATTGATTTACTAAAAGGAAAAAAAAACTTTACTTAAAAACTGAAAATTAAAAGTTGTTTAACATATATATATATATCGCACAGATGGGAAACTTTAAAAACTATTCTAAAAATAAAAGTATTTGAAAGTATTTTTTTTGTAAAAAAGTAAAGATGTAAAGATTTGATATTTTTGAAAATAGAAATAGTGTTGATTTCTATAATCTTAGAAAATGGAAATGATTGTTTTATTAATTAAATGATTGTTCTAAACCACACTAGCCCTTGGGGCACTCGAATAATTAAATGGTCAGATAAGAGAATAAAAAAGAAATTAAATGACCAATGCAAGCACGAAATGACAGCATGGACCATAAATGAAACATGAGAAGATTAGTGACATCTTGCTCATTGAATCCGAAGATTTGATGATAAGAGGCTAATAAAAGTATAAAACCCCAAATTTTTGAATTGAGAAGAGGATTATAATTGTTATCTTAGAACTGACTATTAATATACCATTATAATTAGCTATATTGCAGATTTCACAATGTAGAAGTCTGCAATAAATTTAATTTCCGAACAACCAGCTGAGACCTCCCTATGACAGTTATGAACCAAAGTAGCGGCTTCGTTTTCAAAGAAGAACAAACAATCTATGAAAGTGATCATGAAGATGGACCTCTAAATCCACTCAATCCGTAAAGTATGAACTCTTGTGTTTATCTCATAGGAGCTTTTCCTAAATTTGCAATTAATAGCTGAAAATAAGAACTATTATCTGGCCTAAAGAATTCAAAATCAATTATTAGTAATTTTTTTTATGCATCTGTTTAAGCAATCATTTCCATTTCTCTCTTTTTTTGTGTTATGTGTTAATTAAAATGTATCAAATTAAAGTTGGGTGTAGATAGCTGCATGGATAAAAATTAATAACTATGTTTAAATTCGTTTATGTTTATTTTAAAGGGTTAATTTCAGGCTATTTGTTTCGTAGTTAGGACGATGCTTGTGGAGGGATATATGGGTGTTTATATCAATGTAATGTGAAGCATGTTTAGCATACAGGGCAATGTGCCCAACTGAATGCATGACCCCAAAGAGGCAGTCATATCATTGCAATGGTCGCAGATGTATTTCCTGCACCATTGACCCCTTCTAGCTCTATGGACAGGGATTATAAGTCAGCAGATAGACCACTCTCCCCCATATGTAGCACTCTTCTTTAATTAATTTATATACATGATTCCTTCGCCAGACAGATGCACATTCCTGTACTGGATGAGGATCATGTCCTTCAAATAATATCACACTGTCAGATGCACATTCCTGTCAGTGTGGTTTTATGCTAGCATCTTCATATTGCATTGGTTGCGACTATATATCTGGAAGCAGGCATTGGTTTGGCTATGAACTTTTAGTCTGAGATTGAATGAGTGTTTTGATAAGTTTTTTTTTTAGTGAGAAATCTATGTAGCCTATCTATACTCAACATGCTAAAGTAAAATATTATTAAAATGTCCATCTGTGTGGTCTATTTAAAATAGTAATTTAAATTTAAAAATTAATGTTAAAATCTAAATTTAAATTTTATTCCTCAATTTTAAATGTGCGTTAATAAAATCTGTTGTGTTATTAGTACTAGCAGTGATCTAGTTTATTTTTTTTATTCTTTATTAAAAATATATTTTGATAATTGTTCTAAAACCTCTGCTACTTCACGAACTAGTGGTCATGGCTGATGGTCTTAATAAATAAAAGTTGGATCTTTAACAGCACGTATCTGCCTACTCTATAAATTTTCTAGGTTCAAATGGCCTAGTGGCGCCCTGTATGACAGATACGGTAAGACTAATAGCTTCAAATTCACCCCAACCATTATAATATACATATAATAGCTTTAAACTAGCTTATGGCATTGTATGCCCTCCTGAGTAGCATTTAACAGTGCATTGTCATAAATTAGTTATAGCTATTATTTATTTATTTCATATTGAATATTATAGTTTATTTCAGAGTATTTTGATTGTATTTATTTTATCTAATTTTATGTGTGTGTGTGCACGCTCATGTTTATTGTTGACCACATGATTTACACTGAGAACTAGACTGTGGAAAAGATAGTACACAAATCAATGACTTGATTTTTTAATATTAGTAAATGTTATTTGAAATAATAATAGATTGCATATAAGTGTTGACATGAATATATCTTAAACTATCCAATACACCACTTAGTAGGGTATTAATAGTGATACAATTTGCTAGATGAATCCTTCTACATATACTTCTTTCCCCACTTCAATATACAAATTAAATCAAAATGATTAAAAAATTAAACAATTAAATATAGAGATTACAAAATAATATCAAAAAATATTTATGCAATACCTGGTTAGAATGAATCCTAAATAACTCTATTGGTTACCTTATAATAGAAATCAAGAATAACTTCACTGGTTTTCATCAATAGATAATTTTTTTTATATACACGAGAACTTCTCACAAAAGAAAATAGATTTTATATTTATGTTTATTTTAATACTGTATATGTAATTTTCTAGTTTATGCTATAGAACAAATGAAATATTTTGAAATTCAATATAGTAAAGAATTATCAATTTGATAATTTGAAAATAACCATGATAATGATTGATTTCAATATATCCTTTCATTCTGATGACTTTTAACCATGCATTATAATGCATGGGCATGGTTGAGGAATGATAATAAATATATATCGCTATAGCGAGACTGAAGTGTTTCTAACTTTACTAGCAAAGTTAGTTATTTTAAAACATATAATTTGATATAGTTGGGCAACTAGAAGATGAGAATTCATTTGGAAGATGAAAAAACAATACAGTGAAAACAGAAATTATTAAAGATTGATAAATGATAACAGCTTTCAATTATCAAGCTGTCGATACATTTCCAGTTTTGCGAGAGACATTAAGAATATGTAAGCAGATGCGATTATGAAGTTTAGATTCAACTAAAGGAATTATAAAAAATGGCTATTATAAATAAAAAAAACTTTAATCTATATAATTTGTCGCAAAAATTCCAACAGAAAGCAGTAAAACATCTATTAATAGAATGAACACGTATACGTCTTCGTTTTATGCGATAGCGAAGAGAAAATTCTCCAACTGCACTTCATAGAGTAATAGATCAATGTTTTGCCTGGATAAAAGTTTAAATTATACAGAAAAGATAATTTATTCTTTTTTTTTCCATTCCCACCCCCACTCTTTTTTTACTGGAAAAGAATATTATTCCGATTGTAATTGATGTTTGGCCAAATCTCGTTAATTATCTTCAGAATTAAGTATTACAACAACAACAATAATAATAACACACGCGCGCACACACAAAAGAATTCTGAAGTTGGACCGTGCGAAAAATCAATTGTAATTGTAATAATTTTATGCCTTTAATATGAATGCTTCTTGCACGTGGCAAATTTTTTTAAAAATACTTCTTATTTATTAAACACTTTTTTTGGTATGAAGTCCATTACAGAATCTAATTTAAATTTTATTTGTGTATGCTCCAAGCCATACTCGTTTGATTCTCCTGTTCAATTAGTCAACAAACACATTATTTTTCCAATGTTTGCCTTTGAAGAGTGTTTTGTGCACCAAAAGTGAATTTAAGTAATAAGTGTTTTTGAAATTTTCACTCTGGGCAAGAATTATTTATATTATTGTAATAAAACAGTTACAGTCTAATTGTGAAGTTTAATTTACAGAAAATTATAATAAATAAATCAATAACTCTGTCTATAATGTAAATTATACGCACACGTATATCCACGTGTCATGCCGAGAAGAAAAATTCGATAGCAATATTAATAATATTTAGCTGAGCGCGCTTTCAGTGAAAAAAAAAAAGAAAGAAGTAATTTCTGTGATTGTTGTAATTTATGATTACAGTATTTATAAATGAAAAAACAGAATAGAGCGTTCTGCAGTTTTTTTAAAAGAAATGAATATGAATTCGTAATATATATATATATATATAATTGAATGATAAATCACTCGAACCATGTGACATTTATACATGGAAGCGATAGGCTGACTTCCAATCTCGGCATCTTAACTTTCAAATTTGTCATTCTAAATAACATTAAATTGCATATGATAAACTGAAAATTATTCTTTATCTTCAATTTCTAAAGCAAGTACTTTGTAACAATCAATGGATGCAGGAAGGTTTGTGCATAAAATCTCTATCTAATGCTTATTCATTCAATATCCCCAACTGATTTCTAGTTTTTGGCTTTCATTGGAGAGGAGCTTTGGATTTGAGAGCACTGCACCTGCAGCCACCTTTTACCCATTTGGGTAACTATAAAGTGAAGAGTCCAAGATAAAAACACAATGATGTTGTCAATCTAAGTTCATTAGCTTGTACAATCATATAGATCTTAACTCAGTTCAGCATCTATATATTTTGAGGTCTTTGGTTTTTCAAAAACTCCAGTCACCATTATCCTATAGGCAAGATAAATATAAAACCATCAAAAAATCACATGATCACCATTTCATATTCTTACATAGGCTGTTAATAATAGTAGCAAACTACCCACATAATAGTGCCACTAAGTGCAAGCCTTCATAATCAATGGATGCAGGAAGATTTGTGCAATGCTCTCAAATCCAAGACTCCTCACTGATGAAAGCCATAATCTAGAAACTAGTCTGGGATATTGGATGAGTGATCACTAGATAGGGATTTTATGTACAAAACTACCTGCATCCATTAATTATGAAGGCTTCCACTTGGTGGCACTACTAAATGGAGAATTTGCTACTGTTATTAATAGCTGGAGTGTTTTGTCTTATCATTATTTTCATATTTGCATATAAATGATCTAATTTCATTGATCATATTTTTAATGTAAGATGTCTTTAATCCATCTTCAATGTTCTTCCCAAAATTTTACCATCAAAAACATTTTGTAAAAAAACATCATGTTTCAAAGCATACCCCAATAATTTTATTTTCCTCAAATCTTATCACGTTCAGCAATTTTCCTTCCATACTTCTTTCTTTTCTTCATCCAAAGGTCTAGTCAATCTTCTTCAAAGCCACATTTTTATACTTCTTATTTTTTGGTTTTCTAAGAATCAAGTCTCATATCCATATATCAGTAAAAATCATTATGAATCCCATCTTTATGCTTACACAGGCTGTTTACACAGAGGCTAAACTCTCCACACAGTAGCACCACTCAGTGCAAGCCATGAGTAATCGTTGGATGCAGGAAGTTTGTACATAAAATTCCTATCTAGTGCCTATTCCCCCAGACTAGTATCTAGCTTGTAGTTTTCATTGGTTAGAAGTCTTGGAACTGAGAGCACTACACTTCAATCTTAGGATCCAATTCAACTCTCCAGCAGTCACCTTTTACCTTATTAGTTAACTATAAAGCCTTTGAGTCCAAAATGAAAATACAATAATGTTTTTAATTCAAGCATATTAGCTCATATAGTTGTATAGATCTCAACTCAGTTCAGCATCCATACTTTTTGGTATCGATGGTTCTTTAATAACCACAGATACCATAACCCTATTGGGCAAGATTGATATTAATCCACTAAACATCACATGATCACTATTTTTTATGCTTACATAAGCTTACACAGAGGCTGGATGAGTAGACTTTAGATAGGAATTCTTGCATCCAATGATTACTCTGGCTTGCTCTGAGTGGTGCTACTGTTTGGAGAGTTTAGCCTCAGTGTAAACAGCTTATATAGTCATAAAGAATGGCAATCATGTGATGTTTAGGGGTTTAATACCAATCTTGCCCAATAGGATTTTTTATGGTGTCTCTGGTTATTAAAGATCCAAACACACAAAAATGTATGAATGCTGAACTGACTTCAGATTTATATGACTATACAAGCTAATGAGCTTGAATTGGAAATCATTATTGTGTTTTCATTTTGCACACAAAGCTTTATAGTTAGCTAATAAAGTAAAATGTGGCTGTTAAAGATTGCATTGAATCCTAAGGTCTAGATGCAGTGCTCTCAGATCCAAGGCTCTTAACTGATGAATGCTACAAGCTAGAAACTAGTCTGGAAATATTGAATGAGTAGGCACTAAATAGGGATTTTATGCACAATCTTTCTGCATGTATTGATTACTTTAGCTTGCATTGAGTGGCACTACTGTATGGAGAGTTTAGCCTGTGTGTCCAAATATCAGTATGCATTAAATACAGCATTCTAATAAAATTTATTCCATTTTTTTATTATTTAGCAGTGTGGTCTTTTTATTTTGAAAAGCTTGTTTAATCAGCATTAAAATTCATTTAATCTCTCTATTATTATCACAAATCACCCAATCTAACTAGCAAAACTCTTTATTTTGCCCTAGACTTTTAGTATTAAAATATCCAAATTTTCATTTATTTAGTTGTCTATCCACTAACATAATCTTAATTGTACAAATATTTATATTCACTTTGAAATTCTATTTATTTCCTTTTACAATATCTGTAATTAAAGTGATATTATTTTCTTAGCAAATGCTATAAACATTCTTATCATTTATTGCTATTTCTTTTTCTTTTTATGATTTATAATATTTTCAACCAATAACTTCTCTGCAAAATTATTCTTAATGCTATTTTTAAGCCATATTAATCATCATCCAAATTTTTATCTTTCTTCTGTTGTATCTTGCTTTTAATTATTAGTAATAGAAGGCATTCAAATCAAGGAATCACTTGCATTTCCCATTTTGAGAACTTTTAATAACTCTAAAGTTCAAGGGAGTTATTCTGTGCTCCTAGTTGTCATTACATCAAATAATATCAAAAAAAAAATCCCTTCAGAAAGACAAGTTTACCTAGTAAGTAACCTGTTATTGTTTATTCTAACTAAATCATAGAGAAATTTCTTTTTGTAGTTCGTCCGCTCTCATACTCAAACATATTTTTATCTTCTATATAATCTCTAATATTGAAAACTTATTTACCTTAAATCAAATCTTCGTATACTCTTTCCATTAGTAACAGAAAAATATTTTCTCTTTTTATATTTGATGATATTACTAAATGTTTTTTTTGTAATGTAACATTTTAATTCTTTAATGATCCTGAATGATATGGTACAGTTGGTAGATGGTCTGCTTTAGGATCAGGAGGTCCCAGGATTGATTCTGGTGCTTGTAGATGTGATGCTCAAACTTCTTAAGAACTCCCAAGAACTAAAGCCATTAGTCTTTATTTGCCCTACATGGTTTGGTACAGAATGTAGAACATCAAATTTGGAATCAAGAGGTTCTAGGATCAATTCTGATGTTCACACTTCCGCCGCACAAACTTCTTATGACCTCCCAAACAATAAAGTCAGGTGTTTTTTATCCGTTCACACACTTTTTTCTCTCTCCTCCATTTATATATTCTCACTAATCATATTTAGTCATCTTTTTTTTCTGTACTAGATTTTGTTGTTAATACAATCACCAAGTCTTTATCTCTAATCTTAGTTTTTTCACAAAGGCTAAACTCTCCATATAGTAGTGCCACTAAGTGCAAGCCAGAGTAATCAATAAATGCAAGAAGATTTAATATCTTAGTTTTTTTAATTTCAGTCCAATAAATATTGAAGTCATCTACAGTTCCTTAAATATTAACTTTTTTCAACACATTATTAGTTACTGTCTTTATAATCTTTACTATAACATTCAATCTCATGTATTTAATATTCCACAGAAATTCATTCTCTATATTTCTTTATTATGTCTTAATACGGCAGCTTATTGAAACACCACAGTATTTAGAGTACATACCTTATTTTTTTTCTAATTTTTTTTTTGTAAGAAGGTATATATAGATTAGAGTAGTTTGAGTTTAAATGAAAGAATAAAGGTACATAAAAGTAGGGTTAGAAAGAAATATCTTTGTTCTGTTTTATATAGCCATGAAAAAGATACAGGCTACACTTAATTTTGATGAAGCTAATGTTATTTTCTTTGAGAAAATAAAAAGACAAATGAAAGAATTCTTATTATTAAAAATTTATGACTCTGGAGCAATTAACTTATTTAAAATTTCTTTTAATATTAAGTGTGTATGGAAAGTAAATGGAATTGTGGGTAATGTCTAGTTTAAATATGTTGTTATTTTGTAGTTCTTTACAATTGAGAAGTCTGCTTATAGCAGTGAAACTATTGGTAGGGTTTTCGAGTTTATTTTCTTAGTTACTCGGGCTGAGTTGTGAATTTGAGCTAATTTTACAAATTTAATATTATATTTTGACAAAACAAATAGATGATCACTATCAACATACATTAGGACAATATAAACTGGCAAATATTTTATAAAGTCATCAGGTATTTTATATAATTATCTTCTTTTTGATATATTATTAAGTGTAATAGTTATTACTATGCCACACTAAAAAACTCAACCAACCAATCTCTATCTTTTTGATTTATATTTTTTGAGCTAAAACTACGAACATATTTTGGAATTTTCATATATATTTCTTAATGCATTAAAATCATCCATCATAATAATAATATTTTGTCATTTATAAGATCTAATGCTTATACATATTTTCTTCACTACCAACAGTAAGAATATATATATATATATACCATATTAACTGGATTTGCCGCCATCCTTTTATTCACATAATATGTATTCAACACATTATATGCTCACTTACCTTTTCAAATAAAGACAACACACTTTCTTTTAATTTAATTAATTCCACAATAAATTCTTCTGAAATCTTCTGATCTAAAATCATTATTTCCTTACTATTAAGTTTCATATACTTTTAAAAAATCATCCCATATTTTTATTATTAAACTTTTTAATTCTTCCAATATATTGGATCTTAATAATATTCTTACCTTCCAATTGACCACAAATCTGTTACTTTCCTTGTGAGAGTTTTGCAGATGATAACCTCATCTTTCCTATTCCTGCTGGATCTTGGTTTTTGAACTCTATGCCCAATGAGGCTAAGATTCAACCATTTATTACAAAATCACAGAATATTCTAAGATCATCCATGTAGTGGTTTCCGATTTCATTCTCACACCACTAATCATAATGTTGGATCTACCTTTGGAGAAGATTCCTAAAAGAAAAAGGGCCCATTAATCCTTTATTATCTCCACTGCTCTTAGAAGATCAATGGCATAGTAAAGGTGAGTTCCTTATTCAAGGAGTCACCATAGCCTTTTTTGCAAAAACAAGGTATTCAACAGGCAAGGTAGAATGGCAGTAGAGTATGAGAGGATATATTTCTGTTCACAATTGAAAGAAAGACTAAAAACGATGAGTGAAGTAATGAGCTATGCCATTTAAACTAACCCTACCATTTGCAGTCAAATAATTAGCATGTGGAAATCTCATAAAAACCTTCCTTTAGAATGAGAACTGCTTGATGTATAGACAAAACAATATTTCAGATATAATAGACTTTTTAGATTTATCAAAAACAATAGGTGAGGTTTTAGTACAACTATTATTAATTATAAACAATAAATAATATCGAGATTATCATTCTTCAGTGTAATTATGTATATGTAAACATATTACTGTATGTAGCAAAAGATTACTGCACTTAGCAGCATTTATAATATATTTCTGAATAAAGTTAATTCTTTTGGTAATAATATTGCTTATATTCTACAGATGACTAAGTCATCATCCACATAGTGACAAGATACATTATTATTATTATTATTATTATTATTATTATTATTATTATTATTATTATTATTATTATTATTATTATTATTATTATTATTATTATTATTATTATTATTATTATTATTATTATTATTATTATTATTATTATTATTATTATTATTATTATTATTATTATTATTATGATGATGATGATGATGATGATGATGATGATGATGATGTTTCAAAGCAAAACTTTATTGAGTTTAAAAAGTTACAGAGTCACATATAGTACTATATTGGTGTGTTACAAATGTAAAACAAATTACAACAAAATTTCAGTATGTAAGTCTTTATCAATTCTGCATACTTTCTTTCTTGTTTTTAAATTTGGTCTTCTATTTAGTTCAGTTTATGCTTGCACTCTTTGAAGTTGGAAAAAAAGCTGATGTTGAAAATGTCATCATCTATCATATTAGACTTTATATTTTATAGACTGGATCTTTGTTTCAAGTGTGACCATGTGGCTGCAAACACATCTGGTTGAGCTAGGATGCTGTCTCTTTTCCTGAACAGTTCTAGTTTTATTGAATATGTTGCTGGGTGGTGTCGAGGGTTATTAGCAAGTGAGAAAGTGCATCTGGTACACCAGTAGGCATAAAGGCTATATGTTGCTGCATGAATAGCAGGGATGTTGCCTTTTTTAAATATATTTATTATTTCATCAATTGAAATGATAGCCTTTCTGTATGTGGTAAACATTGTGTGATGTATTGTTTCTAGTGCACTGCAGGAATGAAGAAAATGATCTTGTGTCTCTTCTTCTCTATGACATAGCCCACACATGGGGTCTATATTTGTGTAGAATCTACGAAATCTGAGGAAATGTGTTGTGGGTAGAGCATTAAGATTAAGCTTAAGTAGAAAATCAAATAATTTTGGTTCTAATGACTATTTTCTGAATTGTTGCAGTAGTTGCCTGTTGTCTATGCCAAGAACTGGTGGATGTAGATTAGGTGTCTGGTTTGGGTTTAGTATATTATAAATGTCCCAGTATGTATACTTGTTGTCATTATTGAGTGCTATTTTGTTGTATATTGGCTTGAGTTCTTCAATCAATGTGGATAGATATCCATATGAAGTGGGTGGTCTGTCTGTGGGTATTATACTAATTACACACTCCAGGTCTGGAAATCTTTTTATGGTTGCTGTTATTAGATTTACTGATTTCTGGGTGTAAAAAACATTGATTGTATGGAGTCCAAGTCCATTGCTATGTGGTGGTCTGCTCAGATTTTTTAAAGAGATTGCCACTGTCTTTCTCCTCCATATTAGTTTGTTACAGATTGATCTTTCAAAGGACTTTATGATATATAACTTTGATTATATTTATAGATTTGTCCTGATTGCTATTGAACAAAATGCAACATTAAATTATGGTGTGTGATTGACATTATAAAGAGCACTAATAAGAAAAACAAACAACAAAAACACTAGAATTTAAATTAGAACTTGCAAATCATTTCCAAAGACTAGAAGATTTTAAACATCATTCAGAATTGATGAAATTAATAGAAAAATAACTAATATACTTTTAAAAATTGCAACAAAGATAGCTAGTAGAAAAAAGCAGCAATTGACTAATAAAATTTCTATTGAGACTAGAGAATTTATGAAGAAAAAAAGAAATATGAAAATATATAAAAATGATGTATTAAGAAGGATTTAATATCTCAAATTTTGTAAAAAGGTGCAAAAAAGAATTGATAATTGTATAAGAAAGTAGAATTGTGAACTAGCAAAGAAAGCTATAGAAGAGAATAAAAGTCTCAAGAGTGTAAAACAATATTTTAATATTACTAAAAAACTTATATCTGCAATAAGAAAAAAAGATAGAACTATTACTAAAAAGAGAGATGACATATCATGAAATGGGTAGAAGAGTTGTATCAAGAATTATATAGTAATAAAAAACAAGTACCTCCTACATCTAAACATCACATGATCAACATTTCTTATGCTTGCTCAAGCTGTTAAAACAAGAAAAACTCTCCATACAGTTTGAGGATATTGGATGACTAGGCATTAGATAGGGATTTTATGCCTATGCTTTCTGGCATCCAATGATTACTCTGGCTTGCTTGAGTGGCACTATTGTATGAAGAGTTTTTCCTGTCTTTACCCCCTACATCTACTATATCTTCTGAATTGCACAGGATTTTAAATGAAGAAGTGATACATGTGGTTAAATTTATGAGAAAGGGAAAAGCTTCAGGTAATTATGGAATTATAATCAATATTCTAAAAGAAGCAAGTGAAGAAATAAAAAAATTTATTGGCAAAGTTATATACCAAATATCTAAATGATAAAGATGTACCAGATGATTAGAAGAATGCAGTATTAATATTTAAAAAAGGTGATAAAGAAGATATTAGAAATTACAGACCTATCACTCTTTTATCACTTCTATATAAAATTTTTACCAAGATAATTACAACTCATCTATAGAAAACTTTGGTATAGTTTGGATTTTAACCAACCAAAAGAACAAGCTGGATTGAAAAGTGGTTTTAGTACAATAGATCATATTCAAGTATTAAGAGAAGTTATAGAAAAGACCAATGAATATGAGTTGTCATTATACTTTGGATTTTTAGATTATGAAAAGGCATGTGATTCTATATCATCTCTTCAGTGATTAAAATATTGGATCATCAAGGTATAGACCCAGGATATTGTCATATTCTGAAGAATATTTATAAAAATGAAACAGAAACAATTAGATTACATAATGATACTAGGAAGGTTAACATTGAGAAGGGTGTAAATCGGGATGACTCCATATCTTCAAAACTTTTACAGCAGTGATGCAAGAAGTATTTTGTAAAATGGGAAGCTAAAGGAATAAAAGTAAATAGAGATTATTTAAGTCATTTAGATTTTGAAGATGATGTAGTTGCTTTTGAAAATAATATTTTAGAGCTTCAGGAAATGTTGCAGGAGGTATCAGATGAAAGTAAGAAAGTAGGGCTAAAGATAAATTTTAAAATGACTAAAGTAATGTTCAATGGATTTTCTCAAAAGTTGAAAATAAAGATTGATTATAATACAGTTAGAAGAAATTAGCTACTACAAATACCTTGGTCAGATTATTACTACAGATGGAAAGATAATGGATAAAATTAATCATAGAATTAAATTTAGTTGGAGTGCTTTTTTTAGAAATAACTTAATATTAAAAGGAAATATGCCTATGTGTCTGAAAAGGAAGGTTTTGAATAAATGTGTTTTACAAGTTCTTACTTATAGATTTAAGATATGGACATTTAATAGAAGAGCAATACAGTGACTTTAGAACAGTCAAAGAAGTAAAGAGAGATCCATGTTAGAAGTAACTAGAAGAGAATGAAAATGCAATATGTGAGTAAAAGAACAAACAGGTGTTACTGACATCATTGAAAGGATTAAAAGACTGAAGCAGAGTTGGGCTGAACATATTGCTAGAAGAAATGACAATAGATGGACAATTGAAATATTAAATCGAATTCCAAAAGATTTTAAAAGACCCAAAAAGTGATCGAATGTGAGTGGATAAATAAAATAAAAAATTATGAAGGGGTAATGTGGAGAAGAGAGGCTAGAGATTGGAGAAGATGGTTTGAACTTGGAGAGATCTTCATCCTGAAGCAAACTGATAATGGTTGACAATGACGATGATATGAAAACAAAGGGAATAAACCACCCTCACTCTTGCTATGATTTAACAACACTCTAAATGCTGAATAAACGATCAAGAATAGAATGAATTCAACTTGATGTTTAACTCATAATAAGTGCCATATTCCATCTGGTTGATAAATTAATTTCACTCTGAATTATCAACAAAGTTGATGAAGGTATGCTTATAAACATCAGAGCTACCAAAAACACGTGGATTCATTCTTTTCTTGATCCTTTGGTCAATATTTAGAGTGCTTTTAAGTCACAGCCTGGGGAGTGGGGAGGGGGGATTTACTCTCTTTGTTTAAACTATTTTAGCTAAACAGATTTTTAGTTGCAGAGCAAAAATCAACTATATTCAAGAAAAAAAATCAAAATATATATTCAAATAATTCTACAGAAACCAACTCAATCTTTTAAAAAAATGCTGTTTTAGCAAAACTCATCACAATCTGTTATGAAAATAAGATTTTTTATTTTCTATATATTTTAGTTAGGAGATCTTTGACAGTATGTGTATAACAGCTAAAACAACAACAGATTATAATAATAATTTTTGATTTAAAAAAATAAATTGGTAAATATTTATGAGGTTCTTTGAATATATAAAATAAGTTGAGGATCAAATTGGAAAGGAAAAAAAATAAGAAGGTACTCCTATATATTTTTAATAAATGTATTAAATAACCTCCACACCACCTATTCTTTTCAAATCTTATAAATAAAGATACAATAAAAGACAAATGACCCCATATGCCTTTCATGCAGCATAAAATGCATCTTGGGAATCATTTATTTTTTATTGTACTTGTATTCATAAGATTTGAAAAGAATAGGAGTTGGTAATACATTTATACATAATAAAACGCACGGGAAAGAAAAATGTGAATAACTCTATGTGTGTTTCTTAAAAATTCAGATGTATTAATTTTTAACTGAGGTTTAAAATGTTTATATCTATAATTTAATAAAAGACCAGTGATAATCATAATTGCATTTATCTAGAATGGATAGAACCAAAGTTAAGTTTAAAACGTATAAATCAAAATATAATACACTTATACATATATAATGGAGATATTATTATATAACATTAATTGTGATGCACAATGGGAGACGTGTGAAAAAAATAGAAAAAATAAGATCTGCACTAGAAAAGAGTAAGAAGAAATATAATTGAAGAAATGAAAAAAAAAAACAACGTTAAAATATCAAGATGAATGGGGTATGGAAAAATTTATATAGAATTTAAATGAAAAAACTGGTGTACGTTTTATTTAAAATAAAAACCAACAGTTATTTACTATTCAATGAAAATATAATAGATAACAATTAAATCTATAAATTAAATAAAATAGGAGGGGGATACAGAAACACGACTATAAAATTACATATTATACTTTACATTTGGGATTCTACTGAATTGAACAAAACTAAGATGGAACATATTACTTAATATTCATTAAATTACTGTTATAACTATTTATTATACAAAATATAGGAGAAAACATGAGGCAGTTTGATTACCAGAAAATTAGAATTAAAGAGTTATTTGATCTGATATTATATTCGGAGATATGAAAAAGTAATTCTGATAGCAAATTGAGATAATTTTTAAAAAAATCAACTCCAATTTATTTTCGTTGCACCAAAAAACGTTAAAATGATTTTATTAAAATATGAAATTTAAATTTTCTGGCAAAGATAGATTATATTTTATGGATATTTCACTTAATATGCAGCTTCTAGTAAACTAAACTGAATTTTAAAATTAGACGAAAAAGTATAATTAGTGGAAAACAGTAGCAAACTATTCATACAGTAGTGCCACTCAGTGTAAGCCCTAGTAATCAATGGGTGCTAGAAGGTTCATAAAATCCCTGTCTAGTGCCTACTCATCTAATATCATCAGACTAATTTCTAGACTGTGGCTTTTATCAGTGATTAGCCTTGAATCTGAGAACACCACCTAGATTTTAGATCTAATGCAACCCTCCAGGAGTGAATGAGTTGGGACTAGATAGGAGTTTTATGCATAAACCTAATATCCATTGATTACTATGGGTTGAATTAGGTGACACTACTGTATGGAGAATTGGCTATGGTTTTAACAATTTGTGTATACATAGAAAATGGTAATCATGTAATATAATTAGTGAACTGGAGAAATATTTTATCTCATCTGTGGATGGCTTTACTATCTTCAAAACTCTCTTTTAGAAAGATTAAATATAAATCAATTTTTTTATGCTAAACATGTGGCTGATTTTTTAATATTAGAAAAAAATAATAGAAGTAGTATAAGTTTTTCAGATACAGTAATGGAATAAATAAAAATATTAAATATAAAATAAAAAATTAAATGGAGAGACTAATTTTTTTTTTTTAATATTACGATTATAAAAAAAAATAAAGAGAAAAATTGTTCACAAATTGAGAGTTCTGATACAAATGGTAGAAGTAAAAATTAAATTGTAAATAATAGATTAGAGAGGACTTTAACAATAGATTCAAACAAAAAATTGATAAAATAGGAAATAATAGAATAAATGTTGATTTCATTAATAATGAGCATCTAAAAAGTTTGATTACTAAATTATTAATAATGGAAAAACATATATAAAAAACAAAAAACAAGATAAAAAATAATGTTAAATCAATGATTTATGTAAGTTTTAAAGTAAATAAAAAGACATAATTAATATAAAAAAATTAGGAGTATAAATAAGAACTGTAAACTAGCAATAAAGATAAAGTGTCTACAAAAAGATGTGATTAAGATAATTATTAAATAAAAGCAAAATCAATATACACAATGGAAAAGCAAGAATAAATATTTATCATACATTGAAAAAATGAACAATAAATTGAAAACCAGAATAAAACAGAACTTTTATTAAAAAACACGAGTGTATATGTTGGATACAAAAAAATATAGACATTATAAATATAACATTAAAATATTAAAAAGTATAAAAAATTATTAAGAAAGATTAATTAAAAATATCTATATATACAAAATGAAAACCTGTTTTAAATGAGAAAAGTATAATAAATGATAATTCATAAAAATAAATAAATAAATAGAGTGAATAGAGGGGTGGGCAATAGTAAATTTGAAGTTAAAAAAACTATTGTTTGCATAAAATTTAAGCAATAAAGAGGGGAGGGGTAATACATTTTAAAAGTAATGAAAAAAAACAACAGAATATTTGTTCATGATGTTTTTTTTTTTAATTTTAATTTTAATGTGTCATTTTTATAGATGTAGGAAGGGTATAGAATAAAAAAAATTAAACAAATTCCTCTTTCATATTACTGCTACAACTCTCAACTGCTCTCAACTCTCATATGCACTGTTCTAATGCTAACTGATACAAGCTTATAAATTAATGCGAACCTTACTACTTAACTGTTGTGATCAATTACGGATATGCAATAAATAATAAAATAATTGTAAAATACAGGAAACTGCATCTGTATTACAAGAGTTACATAAGAAAGGGATACATGAAGAGATTATAAGCCTATGGCAGGAATTAAACTTCTACAGCACAATACAGTGACATAAGAAAGAGATACATGAAGAGATTATAAGCCTATGGCAGGAATTAAACTTCTACAGCATATATAGCATACAGTGACTAGCAATCATATACATATACTACACAACATGTATGAAAGAAAAATGGATGGCATGTGGTAGAAATTGATTATCTACTACAAATCACTGTTTAAATGAGAAAATGATTGTAAGGGATTAGCAGTCACAAATGATGTTACCATCATATAACACTAACACTTTACATGAGAATCAGATGTAACTCATAACTTAAACTGACAGATACCAGCTGTACATTCTTATCAATAATAATTAGAAAACAAGACAAGTTATTTAAAATTTACATCAATTTATTAGAACCCAATATAGCTTGTCTATGCAGCATGATTGCATTCCACTTGTAACTTATAGATTTACTGAGTTAACATATTATTAAATAAACTGGAAACAATGATATGACTAATATATATCTTTTAATATCATGGCAGGAAATTGTAATTACAAACTAATAGTTTTTTTATAAACTAATTTATTACCATAGACACTGACTAAATTGTGGTGTGATATTTAAATAGAACAAATTACAATCTCTTGCCTTACCTGCTTGGAAACAGATTAATTACATAATTATTCATTAATATATTTCATTAAATTGGAGATAGTAATTAATTAAGTATTAGTTTAGTGTTATACTTATTTTTTCAGCTTAATAGTTCATATTCAATCTTTAGGTATTTATAGTTTCGACTTTTACTATAGCTATGGTGGATGAAGGTTTTAAATTACTATTTCCCATTTGTTTTGGATTCATAGATATTAATTAGATCTTGTTCTGGTGGCTGGTTTTTCTATAGCACTGGAATCAGATGTTTCCTTCTATAAGGCAGATACATAATGGGCACACATTCAGATGATTCTTTATATGCAGATGGTTTCTCTTTTGCAAATCGATGATGGGACTTTTGGATTGACTGCTGCCAGTTTGACAGAGCAAAGCAGATAAGGTTTCTCTACTCTTGCATGGTAGACTTGCTATAACTATCAGATAAGAATTAATTAAAGCAGAATAATAATAATGGCTGAACGATAATGACTGTTAGTATCAAGATAGAAAAATAGAAAGATAATTTTAATAATGAATGCAGGATTAATATAGAATACTAGGAAGCTAATCATGAATATAATTTCCAGCACTATTTATATGACTTGGAGTTATCTGTAAAATTTAAATCGATCTCTTATTATTTGGATCCTTTGATCTATTGTGTATAAATAATTTCATTTCTTTCACTGAGGTCTGAGTTTATTTGTCCAATGCTTATTTTGCAAGTTCATATTTTTGAATAAGAATAACAGCCTTTTTAATTAAATTATTTTAATCATTTATCTCCTAAATTTTAATCTAGTAATCTGTTTACAAGCATTTTAATAACATTTCCTAGAGGCTCATTTCTACCTCTTTTTTGTTAAAAAACACATTTCTTTTAATCTACTTTTAAGTTTAATTTACAATCAATTTATCCTTTTTAAATTTTAGAAAAATATTTTATATTTAACATAAAATAACTTTATAATTAATTACACTGTATATCACTATCGATGCATTTAAAATATACATTTAATTTTTAGTTATAAAACTTTTGAACTTAAAATTTGGTTCATAATTTTTTATATGTGAACATGAAATATACATATTCAATACATATATAATTATCAAAAAGTTCATAACCCAAACTATGTACTCACCAATTGTTTTAGAGATTTGACAGGCATCTAACAGTTACCAGAATGAATAGTAACTTGCAATTGTGAGATAGATAAAAAATTCAGCCACTTGACTATAAGTACACAATGCACCAAAAACATCAAGTGGGTCACCTCAATTTAGACACAATATGGTATTACAACCTTGATATAAAATAAAAATTGCAAAAATCTTTGCAAAGTCCTGCTACTTTGAATCTTAGGAGCTGGAAATTACAAAATTATATATTGCATTTTTTTAGAGACTTAGAGGCTAGGATGGCAGGATTATGTTAACTGCATCATGATAAATAATAAAAAATCAGAAAGTGTGTAGGAGAAATGCCTAAGATAGAACACTCCATAGAGTTGCATGAAAACATTATATCTTCAAGCCAATGACAAAACCCTCCATGAATCATCAAATCTGAAAATACAGGTAAGTCCAAGAGTCAAAAATTCAATCCAATCTTCAAAATCATAGATATTCTAAACAACTCTAAATATGAGCATCTTAATTATACATTAATTATTGTAAACTAGCAATTGCTAGATACTCTGTCTTTTGCTTTCAGTTATAACTTGATAGTCCTCATTCTGTCATGGCCTGTAAAGACTATTTTTTTCTAACCTTCTTATAGTAAGGATAGAATTAAAAAAACTCAGTAATTAAAGTAAGTTTTTTAATTTTGATTGAAAAAAGTTAATGACTATTTTCACTTCAACTTAATCCTTTCAAAAACAACTTTGTATAATTTTTATCAAAATATGTTATACAAAATTAATTAACAAAATTTGCTTTAATCAAAATAGATAGTGGAATCTTATAATTACCAGTATATCTATTGTAACATAAAAGCATACTTGTTTTAATTTCAAAATCAGAATTAATAAAATATTAATTAAACCTTTTAAAAATGTTTAATTTTAATAATTTTTTCTAATTCGAAATTATTTAATCCTTAACTGTTATTCCAGTGTAATATAAATAATATCTACAAAAAATTTAATTTGTGTTTATTTCTATTTTTCCTTTCAATTTATATATATATTGTAATGGAATATAATATGCCGTTACATTATTTTAAAATAAAAATAAAAAGATCGTAAATAAAAATTGATTTCTTAAAAAGAAAAAAACTTAAAAACTGAAAATTAAAAGTTGTTTAATATATATATTGTCGTGAAGATGGAAAACTTAAACTATTTTAAGAAAAAGTATTTGAAAGTATTTTTTTTTTGTAAAAAAGTAAAAATATAAAGATTGATATTTTAAAAATAGAAATAATGTTGATTTCTATAATCTTAAAAAATGGAAATGATTGTTTTATTAATTAAATGATTGTTCTAAAGCACACTAGCCCTTGGGGCACTCGAATAATTAAATGATCAGATAAGAGAATACAAAGAAATTAAATAACCAATGCAAGCACGAAAACCACAGCACGGACCGTAACTGAATCACGAGAGGATTAGTGACATCTTGCTCATTGAATCCGAAGATTTGCTGATAATAGGCTAATAAAAATATAAAAGCTGGAGGATTATAATTGTTATCTTAGATAGTGCTGACTATTAATATACCGTTATAACTAGCTGTATTGCAGATTTCACGATGTAGAAGTCTGCAATAAATTTAATTTTCCAGACAACCAGCTGAGACATCTGGATGGCAGTTCCTGACCAAATGCATGGCAAGTAGCAGTTTCATTTCAAAGAAGGACAAACAATCTACAAAAGTGATCATGAAGATGGACTTCTAAATCTGCTCAATCCGTAAAGTATGAACTCTTGTGTCTATCTAATAAGAACTTTTTTAAAATTGCAATTAATAGCTGAAAATAAGAACTATTATCTGACTTAAAGAATGCAAATTCAATTATTAATATTTTTTATGCAGATGTTTAAGCAATCATTTCCATTTCTTTTTTTTTGTGTGTGTTATATGTTAATTAAAATGTATTTTAATTTAAGTTGGGTGTGGATAGCTATATAGATTCATTAGGTTTATGTTAGTTTAAGGGATTTTACTTTCAGCCTATTTGTTTTGTGATTAGGTCGATTATTGGGGAGGGATATATGAATGTTTATATCAATGTAATGTGAAGCATGGTTAGCATACAGGGCAATGTGCCCACCTGAATGCATGACCCCAAAGAGGCAGTCATATCATTGCAATGGTTGCAGATGAATTTCCTGTGCCATTGACACCTTCTAACTCTGTGGAGGGATTATAAGTTGGCAGAAAGACCGCTCTCCCCCATACATAGCACTCTAATTAATTTATATACATGATTCCTTAGTCAGACAAATGCACATTCCTGTTCTGGACATGGATCATATTCTTCAAATAATATCACACTGTCAGATGCACATTCCTGTTGGTGTGGTTTTATGCTAGCATTTTCATATTACATGGGTTGCAACTATATATCTGGAAGCAGGCGTTGGGTTGGCTATGAACTTTTAGTCTGAGATTGAATGATTTGTTTTGAAAGTTATTAACTGTGGAATCTATGTAGCTTATCTATACTCAACATTATAAAACAAACTTATTAGAATCCATCTGTGCAAATTTATAAAAATTAAATTATAAAGATAAAATAATAACAAATTTAAAAATCATCTTTATTCCTCAATTGTTAAATATTTATATATGCGTCAATAAATCTTTTTGTGTGTGTTAATTCTGGCAGTAGCTTATTTATTTATTTTATTGAAAGTTTTTTTTCTCTTGAAATATATTTTAAGAAGTTATATTAAATATCTGTGTCTCTATGAGCTAGTGACATTGGGCTGATGGTCAGAATGAAATAGATATAAAAATTTTTTTCTTAACTTACATATCTGCCTACTCTACAAATTTTCTAGGTTCAAATGCATTAGTGGCACCCTGTGTGACAGATACAGCAAGACACTGTTCACCCCGACCATTATAATATATATATATATGCACACACCTTACTACATTGTTGTATGCCATGAGACACATAACCATATCATATTCCTTCTTCATGGAGGAAAGGAAAAGAGAAATGAAACACCAACCTAACAATATTTTATATAATATACATATAATTAGCACAAAGTTCATACCTCAAACTATGTACTCATCAATTTTTTAGAGATTTGATATGCATCAAGCATCCATCACACTGAATCCTGCAATTCTGATATAGATAAAGAATTCAGTGACTGGACTGTAAGTAAATGATACACCATGAACATTAAGAGAGCAACTTCAATTTATACACTATAAGCTACCACAATCTTTGATATGAAATAAAAAATGAAAAAACTTTTGCAAAACCCTGCTCCATTGAGTCTTAGTGCTCTTTTTTGGAAATTTAGAGGCAGGGATTATGGCAAGACTATGTTAACTGTGTCATGATAATAAAAAATCAGAAAGTGGATAGAAGCAATGCCTAAGATAAAACATTCCTTGGAGTTGCATGAAAACATTGTATTTCCAAGTCAATGACAAAATCCTCCATCCATCAAAACTGAAAATACAGTTAAAGTCCAAGAATCAAAAATTCAATCCAATCTCCAAAATCATAGATTTTCTATTCAACTCTATGTATGAGTCTCTTGACTATACATTAACCACTATTTTATAACTTATAATCAATCATCAATGCTTTTGTCACATTTTTCACAGTAATTTTTTAAAATTCTGCATAAAATTCATACTTTTTTCCTTTATCAGATATGCTTATATTTGAGATTAAATTGAGTGGCAATTTTGTAGTACTGGTCACCAGTACTTGATCATCATTGGCTCAATAATTGGGTTACCATTTGTAATTGTACAAACTCAGGAGTAAATTATGAAGAGATAGGAAACCATCATCATCTTCAAATAAACAAGATATAAAATTAAATACAAATGAATGACATGAATATGAGGAATGATTATTACTTTTGTGTAATTCTGGTGAATGTTATGCTCATTTCCTATAGTTATTATATATTTAAATTTGAGGGTTTGACTTGGGATTGATGATGATTTTCCATTACCCCAGGTTCATTTCAAAATTATAAATGGCACCCAATATGGGCCTAAAGATGATCAAGTACTGGTCTCCAGTACTGCAAAATTGTTATTCAACTTTATTTCTGATAAAGGAAAGAATTATGCATTTTATGCACAATTTAAAAAAAATCCTGTGAAAAATGTGACCAACAAATTGATGATTGATTGCAATTATAAAATAGTGGTTAATGTATAGTTAAGGGGCTCATACTTAGAGTTGGATAAAAAAATCTATGATTTTGGAGATTAGATTAGATTTTTGACTCTTGTACTTTGTTTAACTATATTTTCAGTTTTGATGATGGATGGAGAGTTTTGTCATTGGCTTGGGGATACAATGTTTTCATGAAGCTCCATGAAGTGTTTTATTTTAGGCAATGCTACTATCAACTTTCTATTTTCTATTGTTTACGATACAGTTAACATAATCCTGCCACAATCCCAGCCTGTAAGTCCCAGAGAAAAGGAGAAAGTCATATTTTTATATTTTCCAGTACCTAAGACTCAATGATGCAGGTTTTGTGGTAGCTTATAGTGCCTAAATTGAGGTAGCTCTCTTGATGTTCATGATATATTGTTTACTTATGTCCAATAACTGATTTCTTTATCTATCTCAGAATTGCAGGTCACTATTCAGTGTGTTGGCTACTATATGCCTGTCAAATCTCTAAAAAATTGATGAGTACATAGCTTGAAGTATGAACTTTGTGCTAATTATTATATATATTATGTAAAATATTAGATTGGTGTTTCATTTTTCTTTTTTTTTCTCCATGAAGAAGGGATGTGATATGGTTGTGTCTCATGGCATACAACAACTTAGTAGGGTGTGCATGCACACACACACATATACATATAATGTTGAAAAGAAAAGTAGAAATAAACACAAACAAAAACTGTTTGTAGATGTTCTCTATATTACACTGGAATACCAGTTAAGAATTAAATAGTTTTGAATTAGAAAAAATATTATAAATTAAAACAAGCATATTTTTATGTTACAATGGATATACTAGTAGTTATAAATTTTCCCTATCTATTTTGATTAAAGCAAATTTTGCTAATTAATTATTGTATAACATATTTTGATAAAAAATATACAATATTGTCTTTGAGAGGATTAAGTTGAATTGAAAATAGTCATTAACTTTTTTTAATCAAGGTAAAAAAAAACTTACTTTTAATTACTGTTTTAAAATTCCATTCTGATTATAAAAAGATTAGTTTTTAAAGTCTTTACAGATCGTGACAGCATGATGACTATGAAGTTATAATTGAATGCAAGAGACAGAGTATCCAGCAACTGCTAGTTCATAATGGTAGAGTTTTGAGTCAAATGGAGGCCAGAACCAGCTTTACTGTGATTTATTAGCCCATGTATATTGTTACTAGCTGATTTGTATGAAGTCAATCAAATTCTAGACTAAGCGGATATAACTGTATGTATGCCAACAGTTACCAGATTATAACTTTTCCAAAGATGACAAGAAGCCAGTTTATTGTTTAGAAAAAAACAGATTATCCAAAGAGTCCATCATCTTGCTGAAGAATTTATCTACATATACAGTTTTATCTATATGTAGAGAGGCATAGATAAAGGTACTGCATCATATATAGTGAATAGTGTTATATATTTTGAGAATGATAGTATTTTTAAAAATTCCTTGAAAATTACAGTTGTAATTTTTAAATTACAATTTTTTTTAAAAGTAAATAACACTAAAAGTAAGATGCATTTCTAGTTTTAATTATTAAAAAAGAATCTTAGGCACTTTCTTTAGTGACAATTGGTGATTGTTAAAATATTTAATTTAAAAGTAAAACAAGTAAATAATTTCTGTTTGAATTATAAGTCTAAAAATCCAAAGGATTGATTCGTAGGTGATTTTATTTTTTAAAAAAGACCACAGTAAATAAAAGTAAGTTTTTTTATCTTGATTGAAAAAAGTAATGATTCTTTTCAATTCCACTTAATTCTTTCAAAAATAACATTGTATAATTTTTAGCAAAATATATTATATTAGCATTAATTAAAAAAGTTTGCTTTAATCAAAATAGATAATGGAATTTTATCATTAACAGTATATCTATTGTAACATAAAACATCCTTGTTTTAATTGCAAAATCAGAACTAATAAAATATTAATTATACCTTTTAAAAATGTTTAATTTATAATAAATTTTTTTAATTCAAAATTATTTAACCCTTCACCACACATACTACTATGTTGTTGTATGCTATGAGACACATAACCAACTTAATATATTCAAAATTTTTATTCAAATAATAGTTATTTGGTTCATATGATGTTATACACATAAGTATTATTTTATATTTATGATGATATGAAGAGTTATTGTTTGATAAGCAGATATTTCAAAATAATATGAATAAATAGATGCTAACTCTTACCTAGGATGATGCAATGGCAAATTAAACTGATTCATATCTTTAAAAAATGATCAATCAATCTAATAAAATCACACAAGAAAATAAATATGACTCTCATACACTTTCTGTTTTTTATATTCTGTCCTTAAAATATATATGTAATCCACTTTAAAGTATAAAATATTTTGATGGTTTACAATTTAATGAAGCAATTTTGATGATTTTTCTTTTTATAATAAATTGTTGTTTCTCATAAAACTTTATTAATAATATTGCCTGGTCCATGGGCAGACAATGTTGATTATTACTCCTCCATTTTGTTTATTCAACTATATACTTTAAAGGAAATAAAAAGAAAATCATAAATAGAAACTTATATTTGCTCCCATTTAAATTAATGAGTTCAAACTATTCAGTTCTATTTATAAGATTTTCTTATTGACATCAGTAAAACCATAGTAATCATCTATATTCACTCTTTTAAGCAATTTCTGTAGCATTTTAAAAATAAAAATTGTATTATTCAATTAATAAAAATAAATATTTTAAAAATATTATGCACAACAAAAATTTACATTTTTAATCAATACTATTTTTCATTTCAACAAAAAATAAGCAATTTTTTTTCGTATGTCATAGCATCGACCGGGAGGCAAACCCACAACCGTCTGCAACCAACTACTTGCTTGCAAGGTGGCTGTGATGACCTCTTGGCTAACAACGCTTGACAAGCAATTTACACTACATTTTCTACATATTACACTGGAAACATATTTTTAACATATTTCATAGCATAATATTTATTATACAAATAAAAAAGACAAATATATTTTAAAAATATTAGACATTTATTTGTCATGTTTATAATTTACTATAATGAATGCAGTAACATATAACAAGAAAAATAATTTTATTCAAGCTATATACTTTATTATTCACATATTTTTTTAAAAAATGAATAAAGTCAATTTACAATTTTATAATACAATTAATAATAAACAATTCTACATTAGTAGTATTGTTGTCATAGCATATACTTATAGAATTAGAAAGTTCTAATATTAGTTCCCCAAATAATTCCAGATTTAAAATAGTTAATAAATTTCAAATATCTAAATGACATTAAAGTTAGTAATTATAAATTGTTTAATAGTAATTAATATGCAGCATATTCTTCTCTTAAGCAATTATCATCTTAACAATATCATAAATAAATTTATATCTTAATTATCTTTATCATTACTAAAGATATGAATTAGCATAAAATGTTTTCTATCATATGTGTATAAAAATTATTAAAAAGTAAATATCTTACATCTCTTTTTAGTTTTAAGTAGGAAAAATTGTTAGTAATATGCAGTTTTTCTTGTTGATGTACATTTTATTCAAGTGAATGAATAAACTAAAGATCAGCTTTTCAAGCTAATATACATGCGATTTTTATGAATATTAATACTAATAAATGAATACTTTCACTTCTAACACAAGATAAAGTCTTTGTGAAAGAATAGAATGAATCACCTATTCTTTCAATCCAAATGCTTAAATATGGACAAATCTTAAGCACTGGAAATGAAAGCGTGAAGATAAACCAATCACTCTAAATTACTTTTTACTATGTCTGAATGAATGACGTTTTGTAAATTTTAGAAAATTTCATGGGTGTCATTCATTCAGACATAGTAAAAAGTAATTTAAAGTGATTGGTTTATCTTCACGCTTTCATTTCCATTGCTTAAGATTTTCCCATATTTAAGCATTTGGGTTGAAAGAATAGGTGATTCATTCTATTCTTTTGCAAAGACTTTATCTTGTGTTGGAAGTGAAAGTATTAATTTATTAGTATTAATATTCATAAAAAGCACATGTACATTAGCTTGAAAAGCTGATCTTTAGTTTATTATAATTTAAAAACATAGTTCTATATAAAATAAATGCCTCATTTACCAAGTGAATGAAGTTTTGTTCCAACCATTATAATAAGTTTGTAGTCAGCATTTGCAGAGCCCCTCAAGGATAGTTTCCTTCTTATTCCATGATGCAATTAACAGCTTCTTAAAAGTAATTCCATGTTTTTAGAATTATTATTATTAACTTCTACTACTAAATTAATAATATTTTCATAAATTTATACTCAAAATTTTTAGGTAAGAAAAATACAGTTTCTTCCTCTAAAGATTTTTTGATTATCTCTTCAAATCATCTACTTATCTTCTATTTATATGAAAAAATTTGCAATATCTGAGTGGTTAATTACCTTTAGATGTCGAGTTAAAATGAATGTTAATTACTGTCTACAATTTAAAAAATGAATTAAAACTAATAGTATTAAATCAATATTATTAATTTTAATAATCCAAAATTTAAAATATTTTTTAATAAAAAATAATCTTTATTTGAAATCAAATTTTAACACCTAAGTTTATAATTTACATGGTTATTCTAATTATTAATTTTATAATAAAATTTATAAGATTAAAAGTAACATTTATTATTTAGATAATTAACAAACTTGATTATAGTACCAGGAAGTAAATTTCTTTATTATTAATGAATGTGTTCACATATCTATTAGCACACATCTCACTTCCCATTGATGTTATCATTAATTAAAAAAATTTAAAATAATCAATAAATAACAATTTTCAAATTTATTATTAATAATTATAAGAAATATTAATTTTAATCATTAAAATTACTTATTAAAAATACTTTACATTATTTTAATTATTATTTATCTTCTTATTTTACAATAAATAGTACAATTTATAGTTCAAATTAATAACTTATATAAATTATAACTCTAAAGAAAGTTAAGTCAACTTAAACACTAAAGAAACAATATATTAAATTCTTCTACAAACTAAATAATAGATTTTTTATTAGTCATTACATAAAATTTTTATTTATTTATTAAAATTGATCATTCACAACAACCATACAATGATTTAACAAATAGAAAGGCTACAATATATATATACAATTGCTAAACCCATTTATAATTTCTCTAATACTAAAGTGCCTTTGACTTATAAAATTTAAGTTGAATATTAAAAACTGCAATATTTTTGCATTATACACATGGGCGCCCTTACATATATATGCTGCATTTAAGACCATGTATCATTTACATGCATGTACATAATTCAGACATATAACTTTGTTTTCAATATATTGAAATATTTACTCTCTGTATGATGTGCCATATAAGTGAGAATTAGTTATAATAATTTATTTGTATTATTGAAAAATATTTGTCAAACCTTTAATTTTACTTTATTACTAATAATTAATTATTAAAATTATTAATCATTACTTTAAATTATTACAATAAAATTATTTAATAATAAATTAAGTATTTTGTGTCTTTATTCTTGCATATATATGTTCAGGAGAATGCCTTTTGCTATCCAAAAAGCTAATTGTCATCATAATGAAACTCAATATGGTATAATTCTTTTTAAAATTATATGAATAATGCAAAACTTATACTGTTCAATATATAAATCCATTCTACAGTACAGGCATTTTCATACCTGCACTCCAATATGTAATATATAGTCATTTGAACTCAGACCTTTAAACAACTCTCAACTATCCATGCTCTTTCATACTGCTGACAGCCTTGATCACACACATGTGAGTATTTATCATTTTGATGTGTGTGTGATTAAGTGTGCCAGCAGTGTGAGATAGTGTGTATAGTTGAGGGTTATACTGTTCAAGTAAATATGAAAAGGCAAATATAATGTAATAAGACTCAAGAACACTGATCTAGCTTTCAGCAAGTTGGTGCCAGAATCATAGTGTTAACCTAACTGCATCATTAAATATATATATATTATAACGATATATAAATATGCCATTACATTAATTTAAAATAAAAACTAAGTTTGCAAATAAAAATAAATTTATTAAAAATCTAAAAGCTAAAAAAAATTTAAAGAGTTGTTAAACGTATATATTCGCACAGATGCAAAACTTTAAAAATATTTTTTTTTAATAAATAAAAGTATTCGAACATACTTTGTTATAAAAAAGTACAAGATTTAAAGATAAAATATTTTTGTAAATGGAAATGATTGTTTTATAAATTAATTGAAAAGCAAGCTAGCCCTTGGGCTCTTGTATAATTAAAAGGTCTGATGAAAGGTAGATAAGAAAATAAAGAAATTAGCTTGACCAATGGAAGCACCAAGCCTCAGCTTGGACCCTAATGAAAATAATTGGAACAGTGGTGTTTTGTTTTTTGAAACCTGAGGATTACTATAAAAAGAAAAATATTGAGTTCCAGACAGTTCCAGCTTTTTTGTGTTTGAGAGGTGTGATAGGATACACATATCACACTCTCTATTTTAAAAAAATGAAATGACTGTAATATCAGAATGGAACCAGCCAATGCCACCTCCAGAACATCAGATCAGTCTTCCAATGGAGACGTCATGGGAATTAAAACCAGGAACCTGGACTCTTTTACCGTGAGCTATGAACTTTACAAATTAACAAAAAAAAAGTAATTAAGAACTTTCATCAATTTTTTTTTAAAGATTCAGCTAATCTAAATTTTAAAATGAACTCTTATTTGATTTTCAAATTGATAATTAATGTTTAAATTATATATATTTGAGTTTGCTAAAAAAAAAAATCATTTCCATTTTTTTTATTTCTATTAATATTTATTTGTATAAATTATTTAAATGCATGAAATTTAAGTTGGGTATGGACATTGCATGGATTCATTAGCGATTAATTATGTTGTGGTTTTCATATTTGATTAGAATATATGTCATTGATGTCAATGTGGCATCTTATGATGAATGCCATTGGGTTTCTTGTATTCCCTCTGCAATTGATGTTATCAATGACTTTGTATTTTGATCAGTTATGTTTATTTTGAAATGTTTTTAACCGTGGAATCTATGCAGCCGATCTATACTCAACATTATAAAACAAATTTTATAAAATTCATCTGTGCGAATGTATATAAATGTTAAATTTAAGTCGGGCATGAATGGCTATATAGATTTGTAAAGTTATATATGGTTTAAGGGAGGGTAATCTTAGGTTATTTGTTTCGTAGTTAAATTGGGTCAGTGGATTAGATGTATTGATGTAATTAGTAAATGTAGCATGAGATCCGCTACAGGCAGGATTGCATATATATGCCAAACACACTCTTTTTGCCTATGGAAGGGATGGTAAGATGGAAACTGCTGTCCCTTTCTATGGAGTTTTTTTTTATTGCTCTTCTCATCAGATAGATGTAGTATTTCTATCTGGACGAGAGACACTTTCTTCTCTTTAACCATGCTGTTCAGATGTACATTCCTGACAGAATGGTTAGTGTTGTTGTATTTCATGTTGCATTGAATACATCGATATATCAGATAGATTGGCGTTGGTTTGACTGTGAACTTTTGGCCTAGGGTTAAATAAGGGATAAACATTTTCTTTTCAAATACAATCTATGCAGTTTATTCATACTCGACAATCTTAAAATTTTAAAATAATAATTTAAATTAAATATTAATATTAAAATCTAAAATAATAAATGTTATTCCTCAAATTCTAAAAGATTATATATGTGCATCAATAAATATTGTTTGTGTGTTAATTACTGGCAGTGGCTTTTATTTTTTTATATTTAAGATATAAATTAAGAATTTATAAATATAAATCTCTGCTACTCTGCTGAGCTAGTGACAATGGGCTAACGATCGGAATCAACCAGTTTAAAATAATTTTTTTTTATTTACGTATCTGCCTACTATATAAATTTTCTAGGTTCAAATGCCTAGTGGCGCCCTGTAGTGCAGATTATGTTAAGTCTCCTATATCCCTGATTGTTATAATATATATATATAATGACAAAGATCAATATGTAAATAAAGCACAGTATGTAAATTAGGTGCTCCATTTTTTTGACAATGGTACACAGGGATCTTTTCTATTAAAGGAATGAGGATCCCTAGCAATAACCCACACTTCTGTGTATTTTCTTTTCCTACCATTCCTCTCTGCCCATATTGTTCTAACCTTAGAGGGGGAAAAGGTAGGTCCCATAACCTGCTCATGAGTAAAAAAGATCGATATATATTCATGATTTGACTTCACTTTATTATATAAATATGTGTGCTGTGTGACTCTCGATCTATTAGCATGAGATTTTTCATAATATATTGAGCTACAAGCCAGGGCAGGGAATTGAAATTTTATTCACAAGAGTATTTTCAAACGAATTCTTAAACAGCACATATTTTGTGAAAAGTGTATAATTTTCAAGATTTACATAATTGTATGAATAGTGAAAGGTCCATACACTTTATGTGACATATGACTATTATGTTTATGGCCAGTGCACTTACAATACCAAATAGCCCTGAGATGATAGTAAAGTTTTATGATCAAATTCATAAATTTGAACATTTAATATAACACAGTACTTAGTTTTATAGTTATTCAGCATTTAAAGATATGAGTGTAGAAAGTATGGATTATTGCTCTCATAATATTTTGCTTCCTGATTGATATATAATGATGAAAATGAATTTCAAATTTTATATTGCATTTACATCCAATCACAAATGAAGACTGTTGATTATATTTGTCATTAATATTTGGTGTTTTTGATTCATTCTGAATGATTTATTATTAATTCTTAAAATGGTTATCTGCTAATAGTTTGGCCAAAATTTATTCTGTTACAATTAGTATTCATTTGGGATCTTTACTAGCATTTATGTATATACCATTATTTATCTATACTATATTTGATTATGTTTTTTATCTGTTACCAATGATACTATTGTGAGGGATGTTATTGATGATCAGTGAGATGGAAGATACTTGTTAATGAAAAACTAGAGAAGATACTTATTAATGCAAAACTAGAGAAATAAAAATTAAGAAAAACAATGTTAACAGTTGATATTACTAACTTTCAAAACATTCCCATGAATTTAAAATAGAATTTACAAATCATTTAAAAATACTAACAGAGTTTGAAGATGATTTATAATTGAATGAAACCAATAAGAAGATAATGGATACATTATTAAGAACCACAGGAAATACAAGGATACAAAAAAGTGCAATTCTATTTACACCAGACAATATACAAAGAAAAGAAAGAATAGATATATGAAAATGATCAATTAAGAAAAGTGGAATATTTAGAGTTTTATAAAATGGTACAAAAAGAATCAATAACAATATAAGAAAATAAACAAGGCAAAACTCTCCATACAGTAGTGCCACCCTGTGCCAACCAGAGTAATCAATGGATGCCAGATGGTTTGTGCATAAAATTCCATCTACTACTCATTCAATATCCCCAGACAAGTTTCTGGCTTATGGGCTTCATCAGTGAGAAACCTTGGATATTGGATGAGTAGGCCCTAGATAGGGATTTTATGCACAAGACTTCTGGCATCCATTGATTACTCTGATTGATACTACTGTATGGAGAATTTTGTGATGTTTAGTGGTTTAATATAATAAAATATAGTTATGAATTATCAAAGAAAGCAGAGGAAAATAAAAGTCTTGAGAATATAAATCAATCTCTTAGTATTGTAAAAAACATATTTCAACTGTAAGAAGACAAAATTAAATATTATTCCATAATAGAGTAAAAAAATTTTTTTTGTATTAAATGCTTTTATTAACTGTGCACTAAAAAGAAAAATAACTGTTTTTTAAACCACAATTGGAACTTTTAGATTTAACTTGAAATAATAGTATGAGAAATCCAGAAATTAATTAAGTCAATCCCTTGTTATAAAAAATAAAAATAAAACTAGTTAACATATTGAAAAATAAGAGCTTCAAATGGATTAGGGTGACACAACTTAGTTATATATCAATCTTCAAGCAATTCTATGAAATTTAAATATATTAAATCTCCATTTTAAAATTTCATTTTAACTTGAAAAATAATAATCAAAAGTTAACAAACAAATAAATAGATTTTCCAAAATCAATAAAAACATTTAAAATGAAAGATGACATCATGAAACAAGTGAGAGAGTATTATAAAGAATTATATAGTAATAAAGAACAAGAAAACAAAGCATTCTATACAATTACTACATCTTCTGAATTGCCTAGTATTTTAAATGAAGAAGTGAGACATACATTTATAATTGATATCTTAAAAGAAAAACATGAAGAACTAGAAATAGTGTTGGTAAAATTATATATTAAATATCTAAATAATAAAGATGTGCTAAATGATTGGAAACATTCAGTAACAATATTGATATTTTAAAAAGGTGATAAAAAGATAAAAAAATTATAGACCTATCAGTTTTCTGAGTTCTATATTCCTGAAGGTTTGTGATGATTATTACTTTAAAATTCAAAATCAAGAATCTAAGGACCCAAGTTTGAATCCCATGCTACTACTGTCACTGGTCAGGCCAGCACCACCTGGAGAAGGAGAGACTAGTACTTCTTGAAATGTTGTGCATATACTAACCTGTTAGATGTGCTAATACTAACAGTTGAATGTATTTGGAATATTTAAATAAAGTTAAATTTTTCTAAAGAAGGTGATGGAAATAGTTCAATATAAAAATACGAATGACTACAGTGAACTTAGGATTTTAATCAATAAAAATTTATGCTTTGAATTTCTGGATTATAAAAAGGCATTTGGTTCTATAAGCATTTTTACAGTGATCAAAGTATTGAATGATCAAGATATAAATACAAGATATTGTCATATGCTAAAGAATATATATCAACATGTAATGGCAATGATTAGATTGCAATGTGGTGCTAAGATTAACATTGAGAAGATGGTGCAACAGGGTAATTCAATACCTCTAAAAAATTAAAAAAATTAAAATACTTGGAGGTTATTTAAGTCATGAAGATTTTGTAACTGATGTGGTTGTTTCTGCATGAACTAAAGGTAAATGCTAAAAAGACTAAAGTGATGTTCAATGAATTTCTGAAAAGAAGAAAGTTTCATCTTTCTCATTTTCAGGGCAGTGGAGATGACGTGACGCATTGTGGTTTTAGTCTCTTTGTTCTCTATGTGATTCATAGGTTGGTTATTAGACTATGTGATAATCTGTAGATGGCATATGATGTAAGCATGTGAGATTGACATTTTTGATTAGTGGTGCAGAATTGCTTGTCTTGGCTGTGACGATGAGAGGGTGACTCAGGCCAGAGAGTTCTATTATGGTTTAAACTTCAAATCGGGGTTGCTGTGTCACTCATCTCTGCCATCTGGATGGCAGGGTCTGGTGCTTGGAAGTCTCACAAGTCTGGGTTTTAGAGGGGATCTGGGTGTTGTGGGGATTAGTATGGGCATTGGATGAGAGAGTCTGAGCTTTGGAAATACCCCAAGACCTGGTTCCTAGTCCATAGGAGGGGGAACATGGGTGCTGCAGGGATTAGTATGGGTTTTTACTTTCTCATCTTCTGGATGGTGGTGATGATGTAATTCTTGGTAGCTGTGATCTATCTAGTTGCTATTAAGGTCAGGGGTTACTTAGTAAACTATGAGAGAAGCTATGAATGGCAAGATATATGCATATACAATTCAAGGTTTTTCTGTTCACTCAGTAAATCAAGTTCTGCATTGTAAATCATAGTTTGAATCTTGTATATCATTACATATAACATGTAAATTCAAAGATTAATATTAGATTAATAAATCATATTTTGAGAAAGAAAAAAGTTGATAATGAATTAGAACAAGTTAAGAACTATAAATATTTGGGTCAAATTGTTAATATGTATGGAAACATAATAAATAAAATGAATCATAGAATTAAACATATGGAGTGCTTTTCATAAATATAACTTAATATTTAAAGGAAATATGTCTATGTATTTGATAAGAAAAAAATTTAATAATTGTGTTTTACCAATTCTTACTTATGGATATGAGATTTGGTTATTTAACAAAAGAGCAATAAAAATACTTCAGATAGATCCATGAACTTTGAAAAGATATAGTTAGGAGTAACAAGAAGAAACTGAATATAAAATACATAGTATAAATTGATTGTTAATTTATTGATGTATATATAAGTTTTGGATGTATTGTTATAATGTTTAAATTTTTGTAGATCTGAAGAAGTCTGTGAGGAACAGTCAAAACTATAATTAAAATAATAAATATTTTTTGCTTAAAAGGTATAAGAAGATTGTGATTATTTAAAAGATATATTGTTGTATATGAAATACATAGATGAGAAAATGAATAGATGATATTGATAGCATTAAAATAAAGTCTGAAGTGGATCTAGGCTGGATATATTGCTAAAAGAGATGATAAAAACTGTACAGTTGAAATTTTAAATTGGGTTCCAAGATTTAATAAAAATCATTAAAAAGTCCCATACATGAGATGGATGAATAAATAAAGAGATTTGATAGTGTTATGTTGAGAAGAGAGACTAGGGTTTGAAAAAACTGGATTAAAATTGGAGAGACCATCATTCTGCAGTGGGGCTAGAATAGTTGAAAAAGATGATAATTAATGATAATCTATTTATTGACATTATTATGTCTGATACTTTTTGTTCAGAAACTATATTTATATACACATACATATACAATGGATTGTGTTTAAACCGGATATGTACATGTGTTCATTCAAATTACTCACAAAATATAATACAATTTTAATATTTATTCTCCTTGTATTAAAAATTGATTATGTTGAAATGCAAAAATCATAATGTATAAATACATAAAATGTGCTAAAATGCATGAACACAGAAAGCTGAAGACAAAGAAATCTTAATACTGTAGATTGATATAAACTAAATATATGTATCTAAGTATGTGGATAAGTGTTAAGTGCTTTTGAGGGCCGAGGTCCTCATATTCATAGCCATCTTGTAAATAAATAGGTTGGTTAAAAGTGATGCAAATTTATGTAAATGAGGTAGTTAAGTATTCCATTTCCTGGAGATCTTATAAAGAGTCTTTTCTGTTTATAGAATTGTTATCTTTAGCGATAAAGTAAGCTTCCTTTATCTTTCTCTTAAGATTGTGTCGCTCTCTGCAAACAACCACTGGATCCTTAGATTGGCAGTCATAACCAGCTTTGTGTGTTCATGTGTTTTAGCCGCATTTTATATATTTATACATTGAAATAATTAGCAACAAAGTCTAAACTTTTTGCTCATTTCAAAATCATAATGTGTAAGTGGTATTAACTTAATAAACTTCAAGCATTTTTCCTGTAATGTATAAATAGTATCAGCAATTTTTTATGCCATTTTACAATCACAGTGGTAGAGATGCTAAAATAAAGTAATAAAATTTAAAAATTATTTATTGGATTAATAAATTTTGCGATGGTAACTTACTACAGGAAAGTTTATTTCATAGTATTTATTTTTCATTTTTCAAGATTTACAATTATTTAAAGAATAATGTGCATTAAACCATTAAAATATCTTATGATTATCATTTCTTATGGTTTACACAAACTGTTAAAATAGTATCAATTCGCTGTATATAGCAGTGCCACCTAGTGCAAGCCATAGCAATCAATAAATGTTAGAAGATTTTTAGTTAATTAAAAAGATAATGGGTAGATGTGGATGGTTGCATTAGATCCAAAGATCTAGATGCAGTGCTCTCAGATCCAAGGCTCCTCATTAATAAAGGTCAAAAGGTAGAAACTAGTCTGTGAATATTGGATGAGTAGGCACTACATAGGATTTTGATGTACATAGCATCCATTGATTACTGTGGATTGCACTGCTTGACACTACTATATGGAGAGAGTTGCTGCTGCTTTAATAATTTGTATTATAATTCATAGTTAAAGTTGTTTTTGTTATTAGAAGACTTTTGAAAGTTCCAAAATGGATGTATATTCTTTAATGTTTGACATGGGAAATGACTGCAGTCTACTTGATTTATGGCTATCACACTTTTGTTTGGAATTTTAGATTTCATAATCAAGGCATCACTTTGTCTGACAAAATGTTAAATCTTTACTGACATAATGAAATTTTATGCGGCCCACCAGGAAAATCAGAAAAATCCGCCTTGAACTGAGATTTCCTTCCCATGCATGACCGAAGATTTGTCTCTTATTTTCCACTAGGATTGTCACATCAATACACATGTGCAGTGTAGATACAATGTGCAGTGCTTTTCCAGTTGATCTGGTTAATTTCAATTTTTCTTTGCATTAGCAAATATATACATTTCCAACTTTAGTGAAACCATGAACCCTCCAAAAAAATGTAAAATCAGTGATGAATGTCATGTATTTAATAAAGAATGGACAAACAAATATTTCTTTGGTAATACAGACAATAAAGCAGTGTTTATTGTCTCATGAAAAAAAGGTGTGGCCCTCCGCTAACATTCGCTTGAACAAAGTGGCCCCCAATGCGGCCTTCTGCCAACCTCTGTGGTCCCTGATCCAAAACAATTGCCCACTCTTGTTCTATACCATTTGAGATTTTTGTGATTCTTACTTCTAACACTTAAAACTGTGTTTAACCTAAAATTCTGGCTGAGGAGCATTTAGTGTATGATTATGGACCAAAAAAACTTCAATAATTTTTCACTTTGTTCTGAATAAATCTTTGATTTAATGTACAACTCAGAGGGTTCAGATGTGATTTTTTTCGATACATTTAGTAATCGCTGTTTTCTAAAACTTTTTGTTCTTACATCTGAAATTTCAGGCTCGGACTCAGTTAAAACTGAAATTTTAATTGATATAAATTATACTGCCATCTACTTACAATAAATCATTTTATTTACTCTCAAACACTAGTTATAATGACTATCTTTTTATAAGCTAGAGATCATATATCATGTACATTTTTTTTCTTGTACATATGTTAATACTTGTACATAATTTGCAATGAATGAAGTTTATTTTATATATAAAAAAGAGTGGTCAAGCGTTGGTGGCCTAGTTCACTTCCCTGTCAATGCTTAGACATATAAAAAAAAAAGAGAGAGAAAAAAAGTGATAATGTACTTATAGCGAACTTTCAAAATGTTTTAAACAATTTTGGTTTTATTGTATTTGTTTAGTTGTAAAAATACAATGGTTCACATTTTAAAAAAAGGATTTTATTTACTTGATGATTAACAAATGATATTCCTTTTATTCTTCCTACTAACATTTGTTTAGTAAAACATTAATGGTGTAGGTCATTCTTTTGGATGGTTGTAAAGCATTTTGTATTGGAACAATTCCAGTAATTTTTCACAATATCATTGAATGATAGATATATTATAAGTGATGTTTCTACTTTTTAGCCTCATCTATTTATTAGAACACTTTTATATATAAATTAAAAGTAACATTGGACTTAGCTTTTAGCCTTACCATACTCTGCTGAAATTTGAAATTCAAGTTATTAATATTATTGCAAATCCCAACTATATTTCTTTATATTTTTTAAAATACGAATTCTAACTTCAATTAAGTAGTTTTTTACTTTTACTATAAGGTTTTAATTTTTTACCACCATGCATTAAGAATGTTGCTCAAAAGCAGACTAATTATTATCAGCAGAATATTTGTTAATGACAATTGGGCCCCCCGAAGGCAATAATCTCACCTCCCCCCCATTTCAAAATGTCAAATCGTTGTTCTCATTTATTTATATTACAATTTTTAATTATTTACCATATAAAAAAATTTAATAAATTCAATCATTTTAAAAACCATTAAATGGTTTTCAGTCACTTAAAAAACATTCTTTCTTTACTGCTATAGCAAAACCACCAATTCTTCTCTAATGTGTTAAGTATGAACTGAATATAAACTACACAATCATATTCTTAGTTAAACAGGCAAAACTCTCTGCACAGGGTGGTACTATTGTATGGAGAGTTTTGCCTGTTTAATAACAGTTATGTGCTAGCATAAGAGATGGTGATCATGTGATACATTTTTAGTTGTGAGCAGTACAGTCATGAATATAATATGTTGGAACGGGATTATTTGAAAAATGAATTCCTGCTCTGCAAAAATTATATTAGGCAATCGTACTTAAAAATCCTCATTTCCAGCACAGACGTGGAAAAATGGCCTGCATGGCACAATTTAATTCAGTTGTCTGCCCAGTGGATTGCTCATTAGAAAAAAATAGAAAATTACAAATTTTTTAAATAATGACTTTCATTAAAAATATTATATATGTTTCCTGATTGTAATTCAAGTGTATAAATTGGGATTTAGATATTCTTTGATTTAAACATTTTTGTTTTCAAAAGTTATTATTTTACATGCTCTGTGTAGATAAAACAATCTCAGATAATCTTTTTGCATAGCAGAAATCTTTGGCTAATCCTTCAAAGACAAATAGTGATACTAATGAGCGTTTATTTATTTAAACCTTTTATGTTTTACTTTTCTGCTTTGCTTTCTAATTAAAAATAACTAGATACTTATATATGTACCCAAAATAGTAATAATTGTTTTAGTTGTGGTCTGGCTACATAAAATAAACCTAACAGATAATCCTTAGCTACTTGATTCAAACTTCACATCATGAATGCAGTAATTTATATAATGATCACTACATGAGGTCTTTTTATCATATATATACACTGTGGATATTCATATATATATAACAATAAAAATAATAAATATAACAGTTATTAACTATTATATACACTCTTTCAATCCACAGAAGCACTTTCAGGTAATTCCTTAACCCTCCTAAAAAATTTATTCCAGAAGCCTCAATATAAGCCAAAGATCATCCTAATCATATAAACGCTTCAATTTCATGGCAAGCCTGTAGCTGATTAATCCCATAGATGAGATAGTAAGGCACCTGTCACAGGTATCTAATTGAAATAGTCATTGAAATGAGATATTATAGTGTATACATATATATTTAATAAATATATTTATTTTTATTTAATATATACTTTTTCCTATTACATTCTTGGCTTTAATTCATTAATCTGTTTTAAATAATCATTTCCAATAATTTTAAAATGCACATTTTTAAAGGTTTGCCTCAGGTACCAAAATATTTCGGTCAGGCCTCGGCCTGTAGGCTATTACTCAGAAGAAATTCAAAAAAGCTTAAAACATTTCATGTAAAATAATCTAATTATTTTACAGACCATCTCCTATAACTAATTAACCTTTAATCCATGTATTCAGCATTTTAAGTTTTTTTCTGCACTTTGGCCAAACGCTGGGCACCAACCTTGAAACTGCCTTGCAAAAAGGTAAATGAGTTTATTTGCTTGGGTTGTCTTGTGACTTACATTCTGGCTTACTGGATTACATTTTATGTTATTGTATTTTGTTTATTTATTTTATAAATGTAATAGTATGAATCACATCTTTAAGTAAGCTTTTCGGTCTATTTACAATATATCTCTTTTCAGTTTATTATCACCACACATTTAATTATCATTAACTTTAGCATATGATACTTCAAATAAATAAATATATTACACTTATTTTGAAATTGAGCTAAATAAAGCAATGCATGATGTAGTAGTAAATGCAAGCATTCCTGTTATATATTTGTATCTATCTATGTGTGTTTGTGGAAAGCGTTGGTGGTCGAATGGTTAGCACAGCTGCCTTACAAGCAGTTGTCCCGGGGTTCGCTTCCCTGCCGACGCTTTGACACATAAAAAAAAACGTATCTACCAAAATTGTAAGCATATCTATGTATTATGTATACACGCACACATACGCAAACTTATATTATACACATTCATAAAAAAATATACAAATTTAATTATGCAAAGTTGAACAGGAAATTCCTGTTTAAAAGCTTCCTGTCATATTGGTAAATATTGTTATGATATAATTTTGTGGTTTTATGAAAAATTCAGCAAGTGTATGAGAAATGGATACATTAAAATACAGGATGTGTCCTGGAAATAAATTAACCTGAGGATATATACATAAATAGGTCATGGATAAAACAATTCAAAACTGATATTTTAATTAATTTTTTTTTGTTTATTCTTAAGGGTCCATCTTCCTAATAAATAAACAATAGATAACTTCTATTACAAAAATATTAAACTTTTTTCTAAAAATAATCACTTGTCATTATTTTAATCTCACTAATATTATTGCAAAAAAATCTATTATCCTACATTTTAATTCAATTTATTTTTACTTAAAATTTCTACACTTTAATGCCTTTTATCTATCAACTTTAGAGCTATTATTTAATACGTTACTGACTCTCAACACATTATCTTAATTAAGAAAGAATTTGATGATTTTCCATAATTAACATAACTTCCTCTCATGTGATTAAGTAAAGAAAATATAAATTTAAGCGAAAAACTATCATCAAAAAGTATTTTATTGTAAAATTTTAAGAATGTTTCAATATTATCCAATTCATTTAACATATTAACAATTTTATCAAAGGAATTTTTTTACACAAACACCAAAAATCATTTTTCGCATTCATTTTGTGTCAGTAATAGATTAAATGTCTTTTAAAGTTCTTTCAACCTTAGGCAATTTCGTTTATTTATGCAAGGGAGTTTATTATCACAAGAAATACAATAGATAACCGTCAATCGACATAAACAAATTTCTTTATTAATTTGTTGCTATTAAAAAAAAAAAACAACCCATAACATTTTAAAATAACTTTATTACGTTTACTATATACATTGAAGGTTATTTACAAGTCTTATTGAAACAAAAGAGATTTCAAGTAAAAAGCCAATAAAATAGATGTTCATATAATTGAATAATAATCAATATATATCTAGTAAATATATTAATTAATATATTCAATAGCCAAGTCACTGGGTTGCTGTTAACGAGATCAGATTCCGTGTAGCAGCAAAAATATCAGTTGGTGCATGGGTTTGATCTCTGGTCTTATTATTATTATTTTGTTAAAAAAAAAAGTGATTTAGTATTGTGAGATGTGGGATTAAAGTTTAGATTGCATCTTAAGAACCAGAGTGTGAAACGAATAAATGTAGTAATTCTTATATTGGGAAAAGGACCACTTTGTATATTTTTATGAGATTGTTGATTGTTAATGAGTTTGAATGAGTCATGTTAATGATAGGAGTAAAATCAAGGAAGAAGTGAAGAACAATCCATAAGCAAGTGTTCCATTGTTTCTATGACAGAAAGCACATAAATGAATCTACATTTGTGAAGTGTCTCTTGTAGAAGAGAAAATAATTAGTAGAAAGAGCTTTGACATTTATTTGAATTAAGAAATCCAGATATTTGGATTCCAGATGCCCATATCTGAACTTTTTTATAATGTATTTGTTACTACACAACATGAAAGATTGATTATTATTTGATATACTATTATTAGTTTCAATTTCATATATTTTCCAATAATTACTTTTCTTTAGAAATAGATTATGTGAGAGAGTAATTGGTTTACTTATGAGAATTATTAAGGTTTCGATGAAATTATTGTTAATGGGTGGTGGAGTGTCAGTAGGATTAGCAGGAATTACAATATTACACTTGGAAAGAAACTAATTATTTTAATCATTTCATTAATAGTTATCTAAAGATAAAATGTAGAAATGCCATGTTCATGCACACATGCACATATGTATATACACACGAGGCTTTTTCTCCCATGCAAAATAGTTTTTAACCTTTTTTCAAGTACATACATTTCTTAGAAGCACTTTTTTTTATGTATTATTGTAATTGTAAAGCTAAACCATGAGGTCAGTATCAGTTAATGATGAAGGAAGAATCACATTATAACCACATATTGACTCATGATCAGTTCATAGATCCTCACCTGAGTCAATCAACATATTTGGGAGATTTATTTTATAGCTACAAATAGTTAGCTACCCATCCACTTCCCAGTAATGAGCTCTGAAGCTTAAGGTGTTGGTAAAATGGCAAACAGAATCAGGGCTAAAAGTTTTGGAATGGATTCTCCTCTAATTAACATAATGAACAGCAAAAAAAAAAAAAATCATTCAGTTTAGATGAATGGAAGTCTTAAACCTCACACAATTTTCCCAAGAAATTTATCATGCAACTACTCACCAGTATTAAGAAATAATTCATTGCTTGAAAAATTATCAACCTCTACATTGACTTAAATGCAAAGCCAGCAAAAGCTTTTTGGTCCCTATACCATCTTGCCTCCTATAAAATTATCCAATACTTCCTATTCATTATAATGAGAAATAAGCAATTGGAGAATTTACCATGAAGTACATTAGAGGCATGGACAGTAATGCATATGCCACCAGGATGATCCTTGATGGAGATGCCAATCTGGCAATTTCACTAGATATCTTGAATCTTAACTGGGCATTTTGAGGTATCAAACCCTGCAGTAAGAAAAAAGTCTATGCGACTCCCCTACAAACATGTTCAAAAAGAAATTGAAATATTACAAGTGTAAGAGACAGACAATACCAACATGGAATAGCCTGGAAATATAGATAACATAACTATTTTGGGGATATCTGCTATTCACCATATCATGGATAAGCTTTCCATTCCTACTAGAGTTACAAGTGCCAAGTTGGAACCCGCTCCTAGGCCATGGAAATATTTGAATTCAGTGACCATATAAGAACCATCTGTTGTTACATGCCAGTGCTATTTAGTAACATTTTTTATTTAATTACTCCTTTCATTTTCCCAAAACTTACAAAATTTAATTTTTAACTTTTTCCTGAATAAATTTTATTTTGCATTTGAATTTGCTTTATCAATTATACAATTATTATAGATGCTTAGTGCCTTATCCAACTAGTTTGAAAAGTGTGTCATAATGATACATAGTCTAAAAAGAACATTATAGCATAGCTGTGTTGTTTTTCTTCCATAGCCATCTGGGCTAGATAGGTCTTAAAATGATTTCAGATCACAAATAAGCTTTTCTTATATTTTAGATAACTAGATAAATTCATCTAGCTGAAAAATAGATATTTTAGTATTATTAACTAGATCTAAAGATTAAACAGGTAAAACTCTCCATACAGTAGTGCCAAAAAGAGTAATCAATGGATGTCAGAAGTCTTGTGCATAAAATCCCCATTTAGTGCCTATTCATTCAATATCCCCACACTAGTTTCTGGCTTGTGGCCTTCATCAATAAGGAGAGTTTTGCCATTTTAATAAGTTATGTGCAAGCATAAGAAATGGTGATCATGTGATGTTTAGATCTAAAGATCCCACATCAATTTGCTTTGATTAAATGATTGTCAAGGTATATACCGAAAAAAAAAAAGAATATAATTGTAATATGATGGGTTGTTCATTAATTTTTATTTTTAGCAGTTATAAATAAGCAGTCAGTCCTAAAGAACCATCTCTGAGATCAATATCTGTGTGGGAATACTGTTTGTGTTTGTTTCATTCATTTATCTCGTTCTAACTTTAAATTTGCTTTTATGCTAAAAGTTTAATTACTCTACTTCTTACAAATGTAATATTTTTCAAATCAATGATATATTATATTTAATGGGAAAGAGGGATACAACATACTTGTATTATTAACATGTATGAATTGGAAGTAGTTATATATATTTACATTCACATACAATTAATGATACACTCTTAATTTGAAACATATGACTGTAAATATGCCTATACTCAATTTAATGACACACTATTGTTTAGTATTTATTGATTTACATCATTGGCACATAATCTTTTACACTTGCAACCCCCATACCCAGACGGAAATTTCATGTGACCCTTCATAAGGTGTCACCATACTATTATAAGCATATAAGGATAGTAATAATAAAGTCTTTTAAAATATATATTTTTATATTGTATTTCAGTTTACAATTTGATATAAGATCTTTAAAAAAAGTGCATATTAACAAAAACTGTATAATAATACTTGGTTCTTAGTAGATCTTATGATTTGTAACAATTATGCTTTTAGCCTGTTTTAGAAAATGTGTATATTCAAGAATGTAGTACCATATATCAATGTTAGGGGGCTATTAGCATGAAGAACAAAACACTGAGAATGAAAAAGGAAAATAAGAGCAATATCTGTGAAACACTGTTATGATGTGCTGTTTATACACAGTGGATTGGAATGTAAAGAAGAAAGTGTTTAAGTACAAAAGTGACCAGACCCACAATAATGAGGTGAGCAGTTTCAGTATTTTTTAAATAGTACTTAGGTTTTTGTTTTTTCAATTAAAAATTTATTGTCCAATATTAGAATTTCTCTATAACTCTAAACAATTTTTCTGTGAACCCTTGAAGGGTTTTGTGACCCACAGGTTATGCACTGCTGGTGTACATTACATAAATTTATTTCACTTCTGCTATATTTTTTTTTATCAAAGATATATTCATAATAATTATTTTCCAACAAATACATTAGTAATAATTAATAATTCTTTATTAAGTTAAAAAAACTATTTTAATAACTGAAATATAGGCTTATTATATACCTGTATCAATATATGTAATATATAAGGTATATGAGCACAGACTTTCAAACAACCCACCACTCACCACTCTATCTCATATCACTGATACACCCAAACACATATATGTTGAAAAGATAAATAATCACCAATATACATATTTCATTATAAACCAGCAATCATCAGTTGGTCCAGATTATGATCTCTACACATATATGCAATAAGTGCTCCGATATATATTAAGATAGCCAATCTTCATACTTAAATGGACAGGCTTCAATCCACTCCACACTCCAACTCTTCAACCATCCATCCAATTAAATATCTGATGATGGAACACTCAAAGGCCATCCTGAGGCCAATATTCTATTTAGTTCTTTTAATCTTCATATAGACATTAATTTTAATAAAATTCAAATGTATCTATAACTTTCTTTGTTGAGACAGAATAATCTTTGGGTTTTTTTCTATTCATATATGGCTTATTCTTACATTTTTGACGATGTCTTTAGACCCTGCAATAAAATAATATTGTTATTTAGTTGTATCTGTGTCATTTTCTCAGTAGTCTCACCTCTAGTGCATAAAAAATCAATTCTCCACTGACCACAAGTGCTTATGTTCAGAGTTGAGAAAAGAGGGATTGTTATGATGAGAACAGCAATGGTAATGGCAGAAAGTGAAATATAAATCTGGTGTTTTTCTTAGAAATGATCCTCTGAATGTCAATTAATGTGATTCAAACCTAGTACAGTCAAATAAACCCATATGAATTTAGGTTAAATGAGATTCTCAGAGACAGGATTAAATGTATGATGGCCATGAAATATATTCAGGGTACATGTTGCAGATATTTATACAAGGGACAGAGTTTTAATCATCATCATCAAGATCCATTCTTAATTAAATGCCAACTCAAATTCAAATATCAATTAATCTTTGGGTAGATTAGATACATACTGTTTTAGAATTATTCATATAAATACCAGAAGCATTATCTTTGTGTTGATATATGTATTGAGATATGAGTCATCAGTATAAATACCATCTGCATTATCAGTAAAAGAGGTTCCCAGTATATCATATTGAACCGGGTGAGGTAGTAGATCAAATAAAAAACACAATATATAGCATAAAATTTTACTCTTTAGTGGAAATAGAATTGTGAAAAACAAAATGGTAAGACTTACTTATATATAGAAAAATATGATACAATTATTATTATATTATTTATTATAAATTCAAACTACTCCAATGCAATTTATGTATTACTCCACACTGGTTCCTTAGGCAGAGAAGGCAAATACCCAGAGGGTATCTATGACCAGGCCAAAGCTATATAAGATATATAACTGCAACCACATTTGAAGGACATAGATCTTCCTGACTGCTGGATTCAACACCTGTCATTCAAAGCACTTTTTTGTTTTGAAGTAAACTTCAGACACCAGTTAACTACAAGTAGTTAACATGCTCTGAATAACAGTAAACTAATTCAGCACTTAAGAAATCCCAACTTGCTCAATCAAAAGAATAATATAATAAATTGCTGATCTAACTTCTCTGCTAAATTGTTTTTTAGTAGTATAATTAAAAGAAATTGACTGACAAATACTAATTTGTAGAATAATTTATTTTAAATAAAATGTTTAATATTTTAAATTAACTGAGAACTAATTTATGACTTCAACATTTCTTTTCTGAATAAAATAATTATACATAATAGCATATATCTTTACACATATTATGATAAACATACAATAGTAATATAATATAAACCTAAATAAGTACAAGCTTTCAAACACACACATAAATAGTTCACTTTATACAGCTATAGAATTCATTTATTAAACCGACTCTGGGAGGCTTCAAAGATTGCAATAATTACATTAATTAATATCAAGAATTCGAATAAGAAAATGTTATTACCTATAGGATTTTTGAATGTGGTGGCTTCAAATTATTTACTGCTGCATGTGTGTTTTACCAACTGGTTGGATTTTAGGCTTCTGATGTGGTCCTGATGATTGTGGTTTCAGTTTACTTCCTACTCAAGGCAGTTAGACACTTTTTGGTGGCTTTAAATTATTAAACAGGTATTGCTTCTATCAGACAGACTGCTGATGTTTTTGCAGATGAAGGTTGGAGCCCATTGTATGCTCCAAAAGCTGCTTAACACTGCATTGTATTCATTGACTTTAGATACATGAATGACTCTAGCTATGTGAAAAAATTAGATATGTGAATGACCACTTGACAAAATTTTTTGACCTTATTTATATGATGAAACTTGTTGGTATCCTTTTTTTAATTAGTTTTTAAATTCGTCCACTGTTTTGATTAAATTCTTTTGATAAGATGCCTTTTAACTAATCCTGTTTATGGGTTTTAATTAGTAGCAATTGCTAATCCTGTTTTTATATAGCTTATGAGTATTTGCAATCTTTAAGGGAAATTTTTACTTATAAACTTACATTTATTTTTAATATTTAACTTTCATATTTTATTTTTTTAACATGCACACATTTTACTATTTCTTTGTGTTTACAATCAACTCATTATTTATGCACACGTATATTTTATTTTAACTAAATAAATGAAAAGAGAGATTTTTCATTTCTTTTAATAAACTAATTTTCTAAGTACATTTTCTTAATTTATTTTATAGTTTAGTTTTTGTCAATTAAATTTTCTCCTCCCTTTATTAATTAAGTTGTAAACATTACTACTGACTTTTAGCAAACTGATTTAAACTAATAATAAACTCTTTAAACTTTTATAGATTTCTTTTTTTTTTTCAAATGAGATTTTTTTTGATTTCAAAATCTTTCCTTTATTTAAATATATAATTTTATTTTAATAGTTGCAAACAAAAATTTTATATGGAGCATTATTCCTTAGTGGTACAATATATATATATCCTAAAGATAAATTAATCAATAAAAAATAAAAATTACCACAAATTCAAAATTAAACAAGATTAGACCCTCCTCTCTTAAAAAATTCCATAGCATAAGCAATAGTTTCCTTGTCAAAACATATTTCTCAAGTCTTTGCACCTGAGAAGTCTGCTTTGACAGGGAAACTATTAGTGGTGTTACGGGCATTTTTTTTCAATAGTCTTGTTTAATTTTGAATTTGGGTAATATTATTTATACACACATATATATATATATATATATTTAAATATGTGAAAATATCTGTTATATTTTTGTATTAGAAAAATAACCATCAGATTTTAACAGGCTGTAATCAATGAAACTAGCAAACTGTAAATCTTCTCAGCATTCATATTTCTAATATAAAAATATAACATATATTTCCATATATTTGCATCTGTTAAAAATTATTAATTTATAATATAAATATGTGCATTTTTATAAACAACATCTATTTTATCATAATTATATCAACAAAATGTGAGCTATTATAAATGATCTACAATGCATGCAAGGGTGTCTTGGAATAAAATTTAGTAAATATTATGACTTCATTTGATATAAAACAAACAAATTCTAATCACAATGTTGCAGTGCATTTCAGGATACTTTTTCATCAGCTGCCTACATCAGCACATAAACTACAATTACAAAAAAATCAAGTCAGATGTCACATGACCTAATTTAATAAGCTTGTATTTACAAATGTTATATATATAGAGCTCATAAAATAAGCTCTTAACAAGCTTTGAGAATATCCCCAATTCCAGACTGGTTTCTGCTACTGGCATCATCAGTGAGGTGCTAGAATATTCCAGCATTAGATTAAAAATACCAGGACAAGCCCAGAACTTTATCTAATGGATAACTATTAAGTAGAAAATCTGAAATTTTCAGACAGCCATATGACTTCCAATCCAACTATCTAACTTAAATAGCCATATGGGACTGCACTAAGTTCAGATACACAATATATGGTGTATTTGAACTTAGTTCAGTCCCATATGGCTATTTAAGTTAGATAGTTGGATTGGAAGGTATATGGATGTCTGAAAATTTCAGATTTTCTACTTAATAGTTATACAGTAGATAAAGTGCTGGGCTTATCCTGGTATTTTTAATATAATGCTTGAATATCCTAGCACCTCACTGACAATGCCAGTAGCAGAAACTGGTCTGGGGTTGGGGAATATTCTCAAATCTTGTTAAGAGCTTATTTTGCGAGCTCTATATATAACTTCTTAAACTAATGGAATGACAAACTCATTGTTAATGACTCAATTATCAGTGTAACATGTGGTCTTCTACTAATCATTGTGTATCAGTGCAGATAAACATTGATTAACAAATCAAATATGTAAATATATAGATCAATAGATTCACACATTTAGAAATATACGTAAATAAATTTGTATGATTGTGAGCTCTAATCACAGTGTTTAAAACATTCATTCTTCAATTGCTATATTTTATTAGAAATAAAACCTAGTAATTTATATTATGTAATCATTTCAGAATCCTCTTCCGATCAGCTATCTAAAGGACCATTAATCTTTTTTATAACTGAACAACTAATCTTTATAATTTAATAAGGTTAGAATAATTAACTTTATATAAATCATCTTTTGTAAGAAGAATTCTTTAGTCATTTTGGGTTGATATGAAACTCAGACAATTAGGAATCTCTTGTGTCATTGGGATATCTTTCTCCTAAATATGACAATAGAATTAGGTATATGTATAACAACATTTTTTACCTTTTAATAACAGAATGGCTTTATTGCCTTAGAGTTCATAAAATGGTTAAGCACCACAAAGGCCAACACTGAATGAAACTGATCTAAGAACCTCACACTCCAGAACTTGATGTGCTACAAGTACATTAACCATGTCACACTCCAGAGTCTGATGCTCTACAAGTGCATTAAACACATCACACTCCAGAGTTTGATGCTCTATGAGTGCCTGATGCTCTATGAGGGCATTAAACCATGTCCACTCCAGAGTATGATGCTTTACAAGTGGATTAAACCATATCACACTCCAGAGTCTGATGCTCTATGAGTGCCTGATGCTCTATGAGGGCATTAAACCATGTCACACTCCAGAGTCTGATGCTCTACAAGTGCATTAAACCATATCACACGCCAGAGTCTGATGCTCAATGAGAGCATTAAACCATGTCACACTCCAGAGTCTGATGCTCTATGAGTGCTTGATGCTCTATGAGTGCATTAAATCATGTCACACTCAAGAGTCTGATGCTCTATGAGTGCATCAAACCCTGTAACACTCTTAGAGCCTGATGCTTTATGATTGCATAAAACAATACAGGGCATACAATTATTCCAACCCTAAAAGTCGTCTTTTTTTTACATGCAAAAATGTATGAGTATTTAAAATACACAAAGACTAACATGTCGAGAAAACACAGATAGAAGCAGATACAACAGATTAGGAGTCCTTGGTAATTTTTTTTAAAAGATGTATAATTAATAATGAATCTCTGGAAACAGGTTTGGGGAAAAAAATTACTAGCAAATATATGCAACTTTTTAAGAATTCCTCAAAAATTGGGGGAAAAAAAACTACAAAAATGGTCTAAAATATTAATTTATCTGCCAAAAGTATTTTTAAGACCAATCACAATGGTAGTAACAAAGCAGATTATTGGTAATATATATATATATATATATATATATATATATATATATATATATATATATATATATATAAGTGATATATATATATATCATCATCATCAACCATTATCAATCCACTGCAGGATGAAGGTCTCTCCAAGTTTAATCCATCTTCTCTGATCTTTAGCTTCTCTTCTCCACAACACCCCTGCACATTTTCTTATTTCATCCATCCATCTCACATGTGGTCTCTTTCTGGGTCTTTTACAATCTCTTGGAATCCAGTTTAAAATTTCAATTGTCCATCTATTATCATCTCTTCTAGCAATATGTCCAGCCCAACTCCATTTCAATCTTTTTAATTTTTTCAATAAGGTCAGTAACACCTGTTTGTTGTCTTACCCATACATTGCATTTTCGATCTCTTCTTGTTACTCCCAACATACACCTCTCCATACTTCTTTGAGTGGTCTGAAGTCTCTGTATTGCTCTTCTATTAAGTGTCCAAGTCTCAGATCCATAAGTAAGAACTGGTAAAACACATTTGTTAAAAACCATCCTTTTCAAACACATAGGCATATTTCCTTTTAGTATCAAGTTATTTCTACCAAAAGCACTCCAACCAAGTTTAATTCTATGATTAATTTCCTCCATTATGTTTCCATCTGTATTAATAATCTGACCAAGGTATTTGTAACTGTTAACTTCTTCTAATTCTTCATAATCAATCTTTATTTTCATATTTTGAGCAAATCGATTAAACATTACTTTAGTCTTTTTAACATTTATCTTTAGTCCTACTTTTCTACTTTCATCTGTTAACTCCTGCAACATTTCCTGCAGCTCTGAAGCATTATTTGCAAAAACAACTACATCATCTGCGAAATCTAAATGACTTAAATACTCTCCATTTACTTTCACTCCTTTAGTTTCCCATTTTAATCCACAAAATACTTCTTGCAGCACTGCTGTAAAGAGTTTTGGAGATATGGAGTCACCTTGTCTTACACCTTTCTCAATGTTGATTTTTCCAGTATCATTATGTAATCTAATTGTTGCTGTTGCATTTTTATAAATATTCTTTAAAATATGACAATATCCTGGATCTATACCTTGATGATCCAATGCTTTAATCACTGAAGAAATGTGTATAGAATCAAATGCCTTTTCATAATCTATAAATCCAAAACATAAAGACAACTCATATTCGTTTGTCCTTTCTATGACTTCTCTCAATACCTGGATATGATCTATTGTACTAAAACCACTTTTAAATCCAGCTTGTTCTCTTGGTTGGTGGAAATCCAAAGTTCTCTGTAGACGAGTTGTAATTATCTTGGTAAAAATTTTATATAAAACTGATAAAAGGCTGATAGGTCTGTAATTTCTAATATCTTCTTTATCACCTTTTTTAAATATTAATATTATTACTGCATTCTTCCAATCTTCCGGTACATCTTTATCATTTAGACATTTGGTATATAACTTTGCTAAAATTGTTTCTATTTCTTCACCTGCTTCTTTTAATATATCAATTATAATTCCATCATTTCCTGGAGCCTTTCCTTTCTTCATACACTTAATTGCATGTCTCACTTCTTCATTTAAGATTCTGGGCAATTCGGAAGATGTAATAGATATAGGAGGTACTTGTTCTTTATTACTATATAATTCTTGATAAAAATCTTCTACCAATTTCATGATGTCATCTCTCTTTTTAGTAATAATTCCATCTTTTTTTCTTATTGCAGATATAAATTTCCTACCAATACCAAAATGTTGTTTAACATTTTTGAGACTTTTATTTTCTTCTACAGCTTTCCTTGCTATTTCACAGTTATACTTTCTTATATCATTTTCAACTCTTTTCCGTACCATTTTACAAAATTCGAGATATTCAATTCTTTTTAATACATCATTTTTGTATATCTTCATATTCCTTCTTTTCTTCATAAATTCTCTAGTCTCAGTAGAAATTTTATTAGTCAATTGCTGCTTTTTTCTACCAGCTATGTTTGTTGCAGTTTTTAAAAGTGTATCAGTTATTTTCATATTAATTTCATTCAAATCTGTATCATGTTCAAAATCTCCTAACACTTGAAACCTATTTGTAAGTTCTAATTTAAATTCATTAGAATGTTTCTGAAGATTAGGAATATCAACTGTAAATATTGTTTTTCTTAATAATTTTTGTCTCTCTAGTTTTACATTAACACGTAACTTACATCTTACTAATCGATGATCACTTCCTGTGTTAAATTTATTAAGAACATTACAATCTTGAAATATGTATTTTCTGTTAGTCAAAATATAATCCAATTCTGCTGTACCTTCATTTGGATGCTTCCATGTCCATTTCCTTTTAACATTTTTCTCAAAAAATGAATTCATAATATAAAGTTTTTCTTTTTCTGCAAACTCCACAAGTCTATGTCCTCTCTCATTTCTATTACCATAACCAAAATTACCTACAGCAATTTCATCTTTCATTTGTCTACCAATTCTAGCATTAAAGTCTCCCATAACAATTTTAAAATGTTGTTTACTCTGATCAAAAGCCTTTTGTACATCCATATAAAAATCTTCTACTACTTCATCACTATGAGAACTTGTTGGGGCATAAACCTGAATTATCTGCATTTGGTATCTGCTATTAAGTTGTATAACTAATCTTGCCACTCTGTCCGATACACCATCAATCTCCACAATATTGTTCTTCCACTTTTTATTTATAATGAATCCTACTCCACTTGTATTTCCAATATGTGTGCCTTTATAATAGAGTATATGTCCACTTTTTAAATCAATTGTTTCTTCTCCTTTTCTTCTAACTTCACAAAGTCCAATAATGTCCCATTTAATATAAGACAGTTCTTCTTCTAATTCTTGCAATCTTCCTTCACTTGAAAGTGATCTGCAGTTGTAAGTACCTAAATAAAAAGTCATCATCAAATGGCAGCCTGGGTCCACAATCAGGGGATTCTTAGCACCCTCCGCCTTCAGCCACCAACCGCTGCCTTGGTTGGTGACTTTACAGCCTCCTGGGAATAAGGGCCATGCTTTATTTTTGTCTGTCATAATTGTATATATGTATTGGAAAAATATTTATCATTTACACAAACATTCATTCTGCCTTATCAGGCACTGAGAAGAAAGACCATGGTGTTTCTTGATCTTAAACTCAGAGGTAAAAAGCCAATAAACTCACCACGCTGGCTAATGCATGTTGGTGAGCAGCCCATCCATGTTCGTATACTATATGAATAATCACATAGTAATAACAGCTGCAACGACAAGAACGTATGGAGTGGACATTAGGAATTTGCCCTGCTCGGTTCCTTTAAGGCCTCCAAGAGGAATCAAAGGGTCTCCTTTCAGTATATATATATATTATATCCCTCCAATACCAATTACACACCATGTGACAATCCGAATCCAAGACCCACGATATTAGCATTATTTATTAATCACTAGATTAATAATAAAGCACTAAAATTGACAAACCATTAATTGCAGCACACATTTTAAACCCCAAGTTAATTATACTGTAAATACATATCTCAATTAAATTATAAGAAATACATGATAACTAACCTTTCATAATTATTGCCTTGTTAAATGTGTTATAACTCCAACACAAAATAACAATGTATGGTAAATAAGATCGGATAAAATGAACGCAACCAAGAAATGAAAATTAATATTAAAGTAAAGAAATATCAAATAAAATTTTATTGTTATTAACATATTACATATAATATTTATCAGTAATGATGTCAACAAAGGACATAAATGATAATTAGGAACTTGCTATTTTTTTAACAGTGAGCTTCTTTACCAAAGAGAAATAAAAAATTTCTCATTTGCTGAATAACCTACAAAAATTTAAGAAGAGAACTTGAATTTACAATTCGAATAGTAACACCAACTACTTTTGAGTTAAAATATTAAAAATCAATATCTAAATATCTGAGAAAGCAAGAACAGGCATATAGAATTAAAGTTAGCCAACTGAGACAATTCGAAATTGAAATCTTCAAAAGTAAATTTAGATCATTCAAATTTCCAAAGTGTCTGTAATTCTAAGTTAGAGCTCAAATATCTAGATTTGAGGATATACAATAATACAATAAATATTTACATTACTTCACTCAAAATAATCCATTAAAAAAATATATAAATGGTGATACAGCCAAATATACATTACTAAGTGTAAAAGTGACCCTGGGGAAACAAAGTTGTCACACATGGAGCTATAATTTGTCAGAACTGGGATGGAATTGACCTAGCATTTTACACTTGCACTATGAAACATCCAATTCGATTTTTAATGAATGGATCTAATAACTCTCCAAAATAAAGGATAAGTGACATAGGGGATGTTCTAGAATATTTACAATTTATCATCTATACCTGAAATGGATTAACACGAATTATTAGAAAGACATTTTTCTTATAAATTTCAAAACTAAATTTAGGTTGACATTGTTAAGTTTATTTATTTGTATATTTGATATGTTTTTTTCTTTACTTTTTACGGAGGCAAAAAAATAGAATATAAGTGTTAGTACATAAATAATGAAGAAATATTGTTATCTTTAGTGTACGCAAAATAAATAATAGTTTACGAGTCTTGCATTGGTGGTCGAGAGGTCAGTGTGACTGCCTCGTAGGCAGTTGCCCGGGTTGCAGGTTCGTGTCCCGGCCAATGCTATGACACTTAAAAAAATAGTTTACGATGAGTACTTGATTGTGTACTAATCCGATCATCATCATAGGGAAAAGGTAAGATTTTATCTAATACATATTTAGTTGAAACATTTGTACACTTGCACCATTGTTTGTTTATACTAATAATTGTGTTAAATGTTTTTGGTACATTTGACTATTTCTGTCATAAATGGTTTTCCTTGTCCATATCATGATTGCTGTACATAACAGGAGAATCCCATATCACCAAGATGACAGATAGGAATCTAATATACAAAGTCAATTTAAATAAAACAAGTTGTTCCAAATAAAAATATAGAAAGTAAAGATGATTGTGATAATCATAAATATAACATAAATTTCATTTATGTTAATAGTAACATCCAATAGTAGTAATTCTTTGTGGGGATAAGGGTTTGGAATAATCGTTAGAATCAATTATAAGTAAATGTTTTATAATTTTGTTATAAATTTTATTTGTTAAAAATATCAATCACTGTAAATAGAGTTATTAAATATATTCAAATCTTAAATTAAAACTCTTAGTATGTTTTTCTATATTCAATGTTCAATTGGTCTTATCTTCTCACATATTTATAAATATTTTTGCCCATTTACAAATAAATTTATATTCATACCTACCATTAAACATCTACACTTGTTTACATCTATCTGTATTTTAAGTGATACTAATATAGATTGAATTAGATGATCATGCAGAGACTCCATGAGTTTGAAACTCAGGATAACTGAGATGAAATATGGCATTGATGAGATGAGTTAAGAATATACTTAATATTTAGATGGTTCTTAACCTCTCCTTTCTTATGAATGAAATCAATGCCTATGTGGTACATATAGGTACAAAGATTCAAGATATATTCTGTTATTCATTGTGATGACCTAACTAATCTATATTCATATCAGGTAAAAACAGTTTCATTACAAGTGGTGCAAACAATTGTTGGATATAAAACATATATCAATATTATGATTCTAGACTTGTTCCATTACAATATATTTTTATATATTTTATTAGAAGGGCTTGAATTTATACTTTCAAGCTCCTCACAGCTATTCATTCCATCTTATACAACTGATATACACGACCACATACATGTGAAAAAGATAAATGATCTCCAATATATGTATTTCATGCTGAAACAGCACTTATCAGTTGGTCCAGATCACCATCTCCCATTTGTATATACAATCAATGTTCAGTTTACATTATGATAGAAAATCTTCAAACTCTAATGGACAAGCTTCAATCTTCTCCACTCTCCAATTCTTCAGCTATTCATATCATTAAAAATCCAAGGATGGAATTCTCAAAGCCATTGTTGATGCCAATATTATTATCATACCAATGTTGACTTTGAGTTCTTCTAATTACATTGTTTACTATAGCTAATATACATGTATTTAAATATTATATTGATAAATACAAAGAATATGTGAACTTGATTAATGTAGTCTTCAAATTATGAGTATAGAATAGTATTTATAAATAAGAAACTGTTTAGGTTTAAGGTTTTTATAGTAGATTTTAGTGAAATTTAGAGTCTATAACACCACCAATGGTTTTCCTACCAAAGCAGACTTCTCAAGTGTAAAGAGGTGAGGAATATTCTTTGGCAAGGAAACTATTGTTTGTGTTATGATAGCTTTTTTTTTTTTTATGGATAATCTTGTTTAATTTTGAACTGGGGTCATTTTTGTTTTTATTGTCTAATTTAGCTTTAGAATTTTAATATATATATATACACTTAATCAATCAAATTATACATAACTCAGAATAATATAGAACTAGTTTGTATACAATTTAATTTAACATCATCAAATCAATTTTTTTTCACAAATGAACCTTCTCAAGAGGCCATTTTTAAAATTAATCATGTAACAATAAATATTCTACAGCTTTATACACTCTCTAGTGGCCACCACTAGAAATAAACCCATGAAAAAAAAAAATAAGTATTATTTTTTATAAATTTACATATAGTCTACATTCATTATACATTTTCTTACTTATTTTTTCTTTATTATACCTACTATGTATCACAAAACAAACAACTCCTTTCTTATACTATCAACACATATACATTCATATATATTACAGCCTCTTATTTTCGAACTGACAAGTTCCCTCCCAATTTTTTCAAACCCTTGTCCATATTAGTATATATATATATCCATTGCTATTATTCATCTTTTTTCTACATTATAACTACTATCTATCAACCAAAAACGTTTACTGCCACATGATTAATTTTAAAAATGAGATCTTGAGAAGGTTTATTTATGAATGAAAATCCATTTGATGATAGTAAATTAAATTGTATACAAACCAATTGTTTCTTATTTTAAGTTATGTACAATTATGGTCATATAAGTTACTGGAAAATGACTATAGTAAATGATATATATATATGATGTTATTAAAACATGCGAGCATGTGATATATATGATGTACTGAGAACTCCTTTTGCAGCTGATGCTGTGGTATTTATACTGATAACTCGAATCTCAATACATATATCAACACACAGATATTGCTTCTGGTGTGTATATGAATAATTCTAAAACAATATGTAGCTAATCTACCCAAAGATTAATTGATATTTGAATTTCAATCGATATTTAATTAAAAAAGGATCTTGATGATTATTTTATATTACAGAAAAAAAAGTTTGATTGGACAGGTAGGCAACTATTAACTTATTGGAAAGATGAATCTTTGAATGAAGGATTGTATTTTGATGTTGGATTCATTTGATGTTTTTTACATATAGTAATTTCTATATTTTGCAATAAAAAACTTGTGATATTAAAACAAGCTTGTATTATGGTACCTATATCAATTTTATCAAAGTTTGAATTTAAAAGTTTTTATTTCTTGCCAAATTTTATTTTAGCCTTAACACCAACAAATAATATTTTTTCCTTTGAAGTCTTTGATGTATATGTTAACAGGATCAGTAAAAATATGATTTTAAAGTTTTGGAAATAATAGCATTAGCTTTTGAACTTGAATGACACACTGTTACTGAAATTTTAAAGAATGCATAAATTGACTATCACAAACATATTAGTTTAGGTGGAAAAGATACTGTACAGAAACTAGTCCCTCAGATATTGCTAATTGCAGTAATATTAGTATTGATGCCTCACTATGAATTTAAAATCCAATCCTCCTGATAGTTGGCCAAACAGAAGTCGAAAAGAAAGAGGATTATATGACAGTCAGATGATAAACTCTTTGAAGTAGTTTTTTTAAAAAATTATGGCTCTTGAGATATGTTGGAAGGTTTTATAAGATGTGGCTTCACATCTATATTTACAATATGAAAATGACATAATAGTTAGTTGAATATGTTTGTTTCAACAACACCCAATTGTGAAAGCTAAATTCATAAAGAGCTAATTGTATATAAAAAGCCAGATAAGTTGGGGGAAATGACTGCCTAGTGTTACCTCTTTATTTTTATATTCTAATGTAACCATAACTGCTAGATAGCAACTAATTTCTTCCAGTAATTTATTTTAAACTCTCAATATATAAAAACTAAAAAGTAATATCTTAAGATAATAGGGAATCATATTTCAAAGGTATTTTTTAACATCTTTATTTCAACAAAAAAACACATATAGCAGGTAATTAATTACTTTATTTTTCTTCTCTTAGCTTCGGAATGCAACCATATTTATAATAACAAAATGATTTATTGCATAGGATTTCAAAAGAGATTTGAGTACCAGAAAAGATAAAGGTGGAGCCGCAGTCTACAAATCTTGGATGCTAGAGTCACTACTGTTCCACTACATCACATCACATATATAGAGTAAAATATCTGCATGGCTAATTACTCAGGAATTGATTTGAAACACTGAAAGTGATAAGGTGAGCCCCCTCCCCAAGAATCTTAGATTGTTGGCTTTATCATTTTATTATGGCCTTAAATCACACGAAACAAAATAATAAAATAATATGTTGATCAGAGATTTGTATAAAATACAAACACAAGAAGTGATGGAACTAAACTGTGATCCACTCCAGAATCTGCAATTCTGCTACGGTGATAAACTGTAAATGACTAATTTTTTTTATCAGCAGTTACAAAGCACCCTATAAAAAATTAAGGGGGTCAAAAAAGTGTCAACTCAGTGAATGGCAAAATAATGACTACAAAGCTATTTTTCAAGCCTTAATTTAAACATAATTCATTACCGTTGCAATTCTATATTGTTACTTCAAGGACAAGTTATACACATTTATTTTTTTTATAAAATGTAGCAATATTTTAGTAATTGAATTGAAGAACAGGTTTATGCATACATATATGTGTGGTGTACAAATTGTGCATATGCCCAATCTTTGTACTAATTCTGCAATTTTATGAAATTTTTATTTCACATTGTTACCAAATTTTATATTAACATATTATGTTTAATGTGAATTTATATTGCACTGTATTTGCTGTTGTTATTATATAATATTTTAAATTTTAAAAAAAAGTGTAACTTTATTAAAAACACTAATCATCATATAAGCCCATTTCCTATGCTTACACAAGCTGTTAAAACAGTAGCAAATTCTCCATCCAGTAGTGCCACCTAGTGCAAGCCATAAAAATCAATGAATGCAAAGCTTTCAGATCCAAGGCTTCTCATTGATGAAAGACACAAGTTAAAAACTAGTCTGGAGATATTGGATGAGATAGGGATTTTATACACAAACCTCCTTACTTCCATTGATTAATATGGCTTGTACTGGGTGGCACCACTGTAAGGAGAGTTTGCTACTACATTGAAAGAAGCCATGTAGGGGAGAGAGAAATAGTATTACTAGATGATGAGGGAATAGAATATAGCTCTAGAGAAGAATTAGAGACATATTTAAATAAGTATGTAATGGATATAGAAAAGATGTTAGATGTGAAGGACAGAATGATAACAAACATGAAAGCTTATAGTAATGAAAAAATATTAGGTTTACAGAAATCAACTGAAGATGAAGGGAAAAAATTGAAAAATGGAAAGACAAGAGGTTTAGATGGATGTGCAGCAGAGATGGTAATAAATTTAGGACATGTGGCAAAATTAAACCTATCATCATGTTTTAATAAGATGGCACAGAAGAGAGATTTTCCAGATAGTTGGAGTAATACAAGAGTAAGGCTATTATTCAAACGAAAGGTAAGGATCATAAAAAAGCTAAGGAATTATAGACTGTTAGTCACAATGTCAGTGTTATATAAAGGGTTTGCATATATGTTGGCTGGAAGGGTCACAAAATGGATGGGAAAAAATAATATATTGGGAAAAATGCAAGCAAGTTTTCGATCAGATAGGCATATAGGAGATAGTTTATTTGTAGTTTCACAACTTATAGATATGAGTAGAAATACAGGTAGACAGTTATATATGGTTTTTATAGATATAGAGAAGGCATATGATAAAGTAAATAGAAATAGATTATGGATAAGTTTAGTAAATTTAGGAATGGATGGAACTTTAATGGATATTATTAAGAGATTATATGAAAATAATTTCTAAATGGATCAATTAGGGAATATAGAATCAGTTAAAATTAAAAATGGGGTAAGACTAAGGCAAGGATGCCCTATATTACCTATTTTGTTTTTGTTGTATTTGAAAAAAATGGAGAGAGCAATAGAAAAATTAGAAGGAGGGTAGAGATACCAATAATAGGTGACAAGGTAGTATATACATTATCAAGTTTTTTATTTGGAGATTATGTCATCTTGTGCACAGACAGAAGGGAAGATATGGAAGTTATGCTGAAGACATGTGCAAGAGTGGGTAAAGAGGTGGGGATTAAATTTAGTGAGGAAAAATCAAAAATAATGATGATTAATACTGGGAAAAGTAAAGATAAAGAATTTTTATTAGGGGATATAAAGGTAGAACCATTTGAGAATAATCTTAAGTAATTAGAGAAATTACTTGGAAAAATGGGAGAAAAAATTGATTAATGAAGCAAAGAAAAGAAAGGGATTTATAAAAGAAATTAACAGTGTTTTCATATAATAAATTTGATGAAGCTAGAATTGTAAGGAAGGGAGTGGCAGTAGCAGGATTAACATATGGTAATGATGCATTATGTGTTAGTAAATGGATGTTATATTGATTAGAAAAAGTACTAAGAGAAGTAGGAAGACATGCATAAGATGCAGATGTGTGGATGGCAAAGGAGGCAATTCAAGAAGAAACGGGATAGTCAAGTTTTTATTTGAGAGATGCAAAAAGCAAGATTCCTATTTATAGATAATAAGGTAGCCAAAATAGTATTTAATTGTGTTATGAGTAAAGGGTAGGTAACAAGATGGCTGACAAAGGTACTACAGTATGCAGAAGATTTGAATAAAGAATTTATATCAGTATATTTATACAAAAGGTGGGATGATTGTGTTGGGAGAATTTTTGAGTGTTATAGTGGCAAGGAATGGGATAGAAGAATAGATGCATTAGAGAGATGAAGAACTAGTATGGAGAGTAAAAAAAATTTAAATATCTATAGAAGTAAATAGAATATTGGGTGTGAGTTAATTTATGATAATAGCAAGGAAAGAAGGTTACTGTTTAAGGCTCAGATAGGAACCTTAGCAAAAAGGGAATGTACATGTAAATGGCAAAATGTGAGTGATTTAGTCTGCAAGTTGTGTGAGGAAAGCATAAAAAATATTAAAATAATGCCATGCCTGAAAGCAGAAAGAGTATCAATAATGTTGTGGAAGAATAAGTATAAACAAAGTTATTATACCGGAAGTGGGTTCTTGGTTTTTATGCTGGGTTTGGGAAAGATATGGGGGATTTAGCTATAAAGGCACAGGTGCAAGATAGAGAAGAATATGGGATAACTTGGTGTCGGGAATGGAAAGGGAAGGTAAGGTGGCTAACAGGTTTCTCTGGGCATAATGGCTGAGAGATTGCCAACTTCCACTAATGAAAAACTACAGTGCGACGCATCACATCGTATCACTATTTTAAAAGTTTAATGAATGCCAAAAAAAAAGAAAAAAAAAGAATGATTGGCAGGTAAAACAATAAAAAGAGTCGTATTTTATTTACCTTTTTTGATTTACTAAAAACAGTAAGTACATTGGAAAAACATGGCATCATAATTCTTTTAAAATAAAATAAATGGCCTTCCATTTTGAACCAATTAACAGAATAAACTGATCATAATGAATATTAATACAACAACTCTTGACTACTAACACAAGAACTCTTATTATGATGTTTACCTCTAGGGGATATAAAATATACCTTTCATGGTATTCTGTTAGATAGTCAGTTTGACTCTAGTAGTAATGATTGGTTAAGAGTTTATAACTTGTCAAAGAAGGTATGAATGATGATATTGTAAAATCTTTAAAAGGGTTATACTTTTTAGTGATCAAATGGAAATAAGCTTTCTCATTGTTGGTAAAGTTGTAATGAAACTCAAACATAATGAATCAGATACAAATCATAACATATACAACATGTTCCACATTTAATATACAGCAAATCATGAAAGTTATTTTGTTATTGGTGGTTTAGGAAATTTTGGGATGAAACTTGCTGGCTGATTGTTGAATGAGGAGCTAGAAAGTGCATCTTAATAGAAGTGGAGTTACTAGTGAATATCAGAAACACCAAATAAATACTGGGGAAATAAAGGGGTTAAAATAATGATTTGTTATTTGATATTTCTACTGCAGAAGAAATTAAAAAATATTCACAATATGGGTCTTGGTCTTATTGGAGAAAATTTTAACCATACTATGCTTAAAACAAGATGCAGAAAATTTTGAAATTGTCTGTGGCCCCAACAAAATAGGTACAAAATGCTTAAGCAAAGCAGAAAAAATTGCCCAGAATTCAATTACTTTGTTGCTGCTTTTTCATCACTTTCTTGCCAGCCAGATTAATTTTAGTTTTGCCACTTCAACTATGGAATGCATTTATGTGCAACATGTAATATTTGGCTTTCCTGGACTGGATATCCAGTGGGTGCTATAGGTAATGCTGGAGTTGTAATTGATAAAGTTAAAATACATATTTGTAATTTTAAAAATGGAAGACTGAACATTGTAGTGGAATATCTGAAGCTTTCAAAGAGGTTGCAATGTATTACTTATAAAACTATTGGAATGTTCTAGGAATATATGAAGCAAACTCCATCACAAATTATGACCAGGGATAATAGATGCTATGATCAAAGGCAAGCACACAAGAAGTTCAAGTATTTGTCATACCAGAATTGGAACCAATTTAAGGATTTATTACTCCAAAGTCTGACACCCTATTACTGTACTAAATCGATCAAAAAAATTATAAAAGGAAAAACAGATTAACAATAAAGTTTATATTAAAAAAACTGTTCATGTAAAATGAAGTCATTCATGAATTGTAGTTAAAAATAATAAAAAAAATTATCATAGCATTTGATCTAACTAAAAAGCTAATAAGTAGGAAGATCAAGACATAGTCATAGAACAAAGAATGCAAAATAGTGAAAAGACAATAAAAATTAAAATTATAATATTTATAATTTGAGGAGATAAATGCTCCAAGTAGTATAGAGAAAAAATATTAGCAAATATCATTGCCCTGATCTCTCTTTGAAAGAGAAAGGTGGAGTTGATATTTCTGTAGTGTAATTTTTCCTACACCATTCTCATGCAATTTAGGGACTGGTTTCTATCCACTGTTAACACCTTGGGAAGGGGGTTATGTATGTTCCTCAAAGTTCATATTTCATGGTAAACCAGCACTCATCATTTGGCTCAGATCACAACCTCATACACATATCTTTATCATTGTTCAATATATAAATAGATAATTACTACAGTTTAATTGCAAAATTACAAAAAAAAAAAAAAATCAAGTCAAATGTCACATGACCTAATTTAATTGATAAGTGTCAAACTTTCTGTCCTCACAACTTTGACATAAACCATTTAATGGAAGTATATTAACAATTTTTATTAGTCATTCATTAGACTAGAGATTATCCATTTAATGAATAAAATATATGTAGTATAATTTTTAATACATCACTCTCACACAAGGTGGGAATTGGTTTCTACCTGCTTTTAACACCTTGAGGGGGGGGGGTAATCATAAACATATAACCAAAGACATGTGAAAAAGATATACGATTCCCAAGACGACATTTTACTCTGAACCATATTGGCTATGTGCAATAGAGATTTGATTATAATTAATAAGGAAAGAATTGTGTTTTAATATAAATGTTTCAGAAAAAGTGATGTGCACTAAAAAGACATTTAAGAATTTGATTAATAAATATTTGAAATTTTTCTTTCATGCAAGAACCATTTTAATGCCTATAACAATTTAACAAAAATAAAAAAAACGTGGTAGATAAGAGCTTTTTCTATTATCCATAATTACTTTAATAAACTTTTGATGATCTCAGAAAATAATTTTAATGGGATGATTCCTGTCAGGGGTCATTTAACCAAGTCTTACTAATATCATAAAATTTTAAGATTTTTAGAAAATAAAATTTTAAAGTTATATTAAATTATTTTGAATGCCATGTGATGTTTCAGAGAGTTTATTCCTTGGAGTATTGAAACAAAAGATCAGAGAATGACTTTTGCCTACAGGATGGAGTGAGATTTACTCGAAGTAAAATCCAAATGTTTTATTGGGAAAACATAAGACCCTATAAGTAGTGATACATGCAACTACGGATCAAAAATAAATATAACCCTCAACTTCTAGAGTGCATTTGCAAAAAAAAAAAAGTAGTAATTGGTATATTTTTAAGATACTTCATTAATTCAATTAAAAAGAAAACTTTGTTGCTAATCTAGGTGAGATTAAAAAAGTACAGAATAAGGATACTACTATATTAATAATTTTTATAATGATATATTAGTAATTTTTATTAGTCATTCATTAGACTAGAGGTGACCCATTTAATGAATAATATTTCTGTAGGGTAATTTAAAGCGCATGTGCAACAGTTTAATGCTGTTTAAATATTACACCACTCTTATAAAAGATAAAGAATAGTTTTTACCCACTTTAACACCTTGTAAAAAGGTGTAATAATAAACATATAATCAAAAACATGAAAGGTAAGTATGCTTCCCAAGATGTATATTCTGAACCAGAACCAATCAATTGGTCCAAATCACATTATCTTACACATATCTTTATCATTGTTTTATATCGGAATATATATATATATATATATATATATATATATAATTTGCTATATATATATATATATATATATATATATATATGGATAGCAAATTACTAGTTTAATTGATGTGTTAAACCTACTACCCTCACATTAACTATTTAATGGAAGTATATTAATAAGTTTTATTAGTCATTCATTAGATTAGAGATTATCCACTTAATGAATAATATTTCTGTAATGTAATTTTCACTATACTACTCACACTCAAGGTAGAATTATATATCTTTTCACATGTTTTTGGTCATTTATGATAACACTCATCCACAAGGTGTTAAATGTGTATAGAAAATAATCTCCTTCTTGTGTAAGAGTGATGTAGTGAAAGAAATATTATTCACTAAGGATACTTATGGTTTAAAATAGAAAAGAACAAATGAAACTGGAGGCAAACATTTGATTTATGAAAATAAATACATTTTGGAGGAATAAAAAGAGCTATTCTGCCTTTGAAAATTTTTTAAAGCTTTAATTATAATATACTCTTCCAAAGAAAAGAACATTTTAATTAAAAATATGTGCCACACTTCAAATAACTTCCAAACGTTTTTGTTACTCAACAGCAAACACTTCAAAAAGAAGTTTAATTAATGATACCTGTAACTCAAATACCTAAACTTATTAATTAAAATCAATACTAAATTCCTTTCCACCAATAATTTTCTTTCCTACAAATGGAACTTTATGGCCTATGTTGAGACCTAGAACACTTTTTATTGAGATGCACTACACCCTTATTAATGACATTAACCACCTACACAAATAGTAACCAACCTTATTAATTGCATATACAGACCCTTCTTTAAGATTCATTACCTTCTTTTTTTTACATTCTGTCCCATAAGATGCTACCTAATCATTAACTCATGTCTTGCAATTATAAAATAATCTTTTTTTAAAAAAAGAAGGTAATATTAAAATAAAAAAACTAAACTCATGCACTAGCAGATACTTTTGTAGTAACCTGGAATTTGGTCTCATTTATGTTAATGTAGTGGTTTAACTATTTTTTCTTAATCGTTAATATATACTGTAAATATGTATTATTCTTAAAATTATAATCAATGTTTGGAATTCTATATCATTGCACTTATATCACAAAATCCCTTCTTTAATTTTTGTTCAATTTTTCACAATATCTATAAATAATTTTACATTGTTATTATCATATAATATATAAACATTAAATAAAATACAGGTCGATGTATATGTCAACAAAGAGTAAATCATCCTCCAACCAGGCTATGAATTGAAAACCCTCTTAATGTTGAATAAAGGATAAAAATAAAATGAATCCACCTATTCTTGGAATTCTGATGTTTATAAGCATACCTTCATCAACAGAGTTGATGGTTCAGAGTGAAATTAATTTATCCGTCAGATGGAGTATAATATTTAGGAGTTATTAAACTTATAATCAATTATACAAGGCTGGAGACAGAATCTCTCTTTTAATATCTTGATTCACCCTATTCTTAATCCTTTGTTCAACATTTAGAGTAGTTTTAATTAATAACCTAAGTGAGAATAGTTTACAATCTTTGTTTATTATATAGTATATTATAGATGAATAATGTTTCTGTAGTATAATTTTCACAGTACCATTCTCACACAAGGTAGGGGCTGGTTTCTATTTGATTTTAACCCCTTGTAGAGAGGTGCAATAATAAAAAGTAGATATAAATCACTTCTATCTTCTGTAAGATTGATGTAGTAAAAATTACACTACAGAAATATTATTTATTAAGTGGATAATCTCTAGTCTAATGAATAACTACTAAAAATTATTACCTTATTCTAGAACTCTTAATATATAAAATATGCTTTATCAAATAAAAATTACTTTAAAACTTGAAACTATAAATCACAAAGAGATCGAATACACACAATACTATATCACTGATTATATCTAGTAACTACAAGAGATGACAATTTTCCATAACTATTTGAATACATGAGTAATGTTTTAATACATACAATAGGAAATTACTATTATTTGATTTGCAAGTGCTATTTACATACTCAACACACTTTACTTTAGATAAGATGATAATAATTATTAATTATAAGTTATAATTATAAGTTATTATTTTTAGGTGGCATATAAACTTCAAACATCATTAAAATGGGTTGATTCTTTGTAGCTTGTCATTTGTGCATTGCAGCTGATTGGTTGAAACTTTGTTTTCTTTTTTAAATTGTGTGAAAACTACAAGCATGATGTCAACACAAATCCCAGAATTCATTGTTGCTTAAATCCATCTTTAAAATGATGTATCACAATGTAAAATCAGATAAAAATTGAATTTTTTTGTTTTTATTAATAGATGCATTTATTTTTTTACTTTTTGGTCAATTTACTAGTTTATATGGGAATATAAAGGCAGAAAATCTTGATTAAAATACACTGACAATTTGGATATCAATGCTTAAACATGATATAAATGTAATTGCGTAATCACAGAATGTTGGTCATAAGTTATTAATTTTAATTTTTTGAATTAATATTTTTAACTTTTTTAATTATTTGATAAATGGTATGTGTAGTATATAAATTATATAATATTAAATTATTTATGCTCTTTATTATACAGTATATAAATTTGTATTCCAATATAATGAAAGTGGTTTTTGTACAGTGTAATTTTAGGTCTCTGATCCAAGTTTGAGGCAATCTTATTTTATAGACATAATGATTCTAAAAAGGTTTAATAATTTATAAGTATGTTTATATTTGTATTAGTGTGTGTTTGCTCTTGCATCGTGTTTGTATAACAAGTAATGAATTACATATATAGAGCAGTGCAATGTAAATTTTAAAAATTGATAATCAAATGTATAGAAAGGTTGCAGATTGCAGTTGATAAAGCAATCACAAAATTTACTGGGCATAGTACCATATGAAAATATAAACACTTAAAACCAATAGAGATTTCAAATGGTGTGTGTATAGTAGTAACCACAATGGTTATGCATATACCACATGGAATTGTATGCAGGCAAAGAATCAAATTCTGATTCTTGTCTATGCTTTGATACCCATGCTGTGGAGTCAGTAGTTTTGCCATATTTTGCATCACATTATTTTCAAGTCTATAGCTAGCAAATGAACTATATATAAATAAATTATATCTATGTGGGCCAATAAATATAACAAGATAGCATCACTGGTGTGTATAAAGAATATAAACATCACTGATGTACACAAAAAAATATAAAATGAAAAGATGAAACTCATTTTATCAGTGATACAAACAGTAGCCTACAATTTCTACTTTTAGATAGAGAAGAAGCCAATTGCTATGATGACAAATGTATATCCACCTTCTGGAAATGATTTGTTTTGTATATTTTATTAGGATGAATCTTTTTCTTATAGATGCCTTTGAAATTTGGTAACTTTTGGGGTACAAGATAAAAATAAAGAATTCATATGTGGCTTATTTTGGAGATTCTGAAGCTATGGATTACCTCAGATAAAAAGTATTATACATGGTTTGGAAAATAATTTTGTGAGGAATACAAAGAAGTTATCAATAAAGATATAATTTAAACTTAGTTAATGATAAATTAGAAATTTTGAACAAACAATAAATAATAATTATCCCGGATATTGAAATTTCTTTTTTTCTTAAATAAGGTTATCACTATTTGTCTTAGACTTATTGTTTTCCTTAGTTTTTCTAGTTTCTATCAATGTAAAGGTTTTTGTTCTGACATTATTAAAACTGAAATTATTGTGAAAATTGTGTCTCAGGTCAGTTTTTAAAAATCCAATATGGCGCCTGTACACCATAGCATTAAAGATTAATGTGTCTTATTTTGCTAAACATAGCCACCTACTTTTCTACATTCAATTCCCTTCATAATTTTTTTATTGAGGTTTCTAAGTGTATATATATATACACACACACACACAAAGAAATTAGGCTTCAATATATTATGTGGTCATATATTTAAGTTGTGTTGCCAACATATAAGCATTGATAATAAAAATATCAATTAATATACATTGCTTATATAGCAATAGTGATGTTTGAGCAACAAAAGAGACACATTAAATTTCAAACCATAAATTTTTAACTCTCAGGTCTGGTACCTTATAACTACATGGGATAGTAATAAAAGTAACATATAGTAAATGGACAAAAACTCTCCATATAGTAGTGCCACCTTGTGCTAACCAGAATAATCAATAGATGCCAGAAGGCTTGTGCATAAAATCCCTATCTAGTGCCTACTCATCCAATATCCCAAGCCTTCTGGCATCTATTGATTATTCTGGTTAGCACAAGGTGGCACTACTATATGGAGAGTTTTTGCCTGTTTACTAACAGTTATATGCTAGCATGAGATGGTGATCATGTGATGTTTAGTGATTTAAAAGTAATGTATGTTATTGCAAACCATTTCTTTAATTCTGATGCATTTAAAAATTTATTATAAAGTTTGATTTCATTTATAATAAAAAAATGAATTAAAAATAGATAATGCAGAGACATATTAGTAAGTTCCTTAGTATCACCCATTCTTTTTTATTGCTATAATAAATAGGATATGAAAAACATTTGTAAAGAGAAGATCCAAAACTATAAAGCCCCTGGCATCTGCCAAAAAATAGTTAACAATACACTACACGTGAATAAGCCTTTAAATAGCCCATTTCATGGCTTCCAACAGTTCCTCATAGAGAAACAGTGGATACAAAGGCATAACTTATCCGGCTTGTCAATTAATGGATAATGAGGGTTTGAACAATTACTCCAATTTGTTTTATCCTTCAGCTAAAAACTGCTACTTATTCATTTCCAAATAACATTGGATGGTGGGGGTTTGGAAAATTATTCCAAATTATTTTACTCTTCAGCTAATAATCATTAGATATGCATTCACAAACTAATATTGGATGATGGAATACGTGTTAGTCAAGAAGTAAACTCCTATACCTGATTGAAACCTGATTCCCCCCCCCCCCAGTTTTACACCGTCCATTGATATTCAGGTCATAAGAACATAGCAGATAACTGTGCTATTTTGCATCACAAGATTCTTTTTACACGCAAAGTTACTTTATTACTTTTTTTTTAAAAAAAAATTAACTACATAACTTGAATTACATATTATTCTATTTGATAGAATTCAACTCACTGAATACCAACTTAAAATTAAATTATATAATTGTACTAGATGGTGGTGAATAATTGTTAAATTAATAAAAAAAAGATTTAACAAATGTTTTTTAACCACAATGACGAAAATAAATCCAGTTTAATTCTCTTCTCAATCCTGTTTTCATTTCTGCTCTTCTATTTAAGCAGCTCATTAACATTCATGAAAATCTTTAGAATACATAATTAAATCTACAAACGAGGAAAAAACCCAGCAAAATAATGATTTTTTTTTACAAAATTTATTATTTTTCTTTATTTTAAACGAATATATTTCAAAAGTATATACTTTTTCTAAAATAGATTTTTTTACTATTTTTTCTTTTTAATATTAGCATGTTGAAATTTTTCAGTTTTATATAATCAGGTAACGTGAATGTTTACGATGCTATTTTAAAATTGGGTATGTTAAAACGAATCGTATTAAGAGGGCGACAAAACATAATAAATTTCAAGCAAGGGCGATCAAATATTATCCCATGGCCATAATACTTTGTTGCCTAGTTGTCTCAGGGCAAAGATATATTGGGATGAACCAATTTACCTTCAAATAATGGACTCAACCAGATTGCAATATTATCTTGATCGGATTCAGCATTCATTTCTACAGGTGTAGTTAAAATATAACCAGTGAGAGAAACAGATCAATAGATGATAATGCTCAGTAAACCTGATTACTCCCATTAAGGTAAGAGATCTGTTAATAAATTGGTAGTTTATTTGGAGGTGGAGTTAGGCAACAATGGATATTAATATTATTTGACTGCAAAAGCAGTGAGGTAGGTTCACAGTCAAAGTGTTAAGTTAATGTACCCTAAACGTGACATGAGGCAAGCTACTACAAAACAGCGGAAAAGGTTACTGTTCCTGGACACAAGACAAGCTACTGCAGAACATCTGGAAGTGTTAAGCACGTTTAAAAAAACACCTGATGTCCTTTGCTTCAATTATTGTGTGGTAACTAGACATTATACCTAGCTAATGGTACTAAGCAAATAATATAGCAGATGTATATATTGTATGTAAGTTCTTAATAAAATCTTTAACTGTATCATATGAATTTGTGTTATATTACAAGCACATATAAACACAACTGATTTGTCACAGTTGACAACATAATGAAAAAATACTGAGTTGTTTGCATGGGTGTTGAGATTCAGGTGTTTTTCACCTCTGGCTTACTTGATGAGTGACAATTGTTTTCAAAATGCATGCACAGTGAGTCTAAGTTACTGCACTGGTAGATGTTGATTATGATTATGTTAAGGTAGAAAATGCATGAATAAAACCAAAAAAAAAACATGTAAAAGTACATAACATTCAATTAGAAAAAAATATGTAGTATAACACACATATTTTAAGTTTTTAAACTTACAATATTATACATGTGTGCATGTGCTATTGGTTGGACGGAATTTCGTTATTCAAAAAAGTTAATTGTCATTGATAAATATATAATATTCATGCATGTTAAGTTAATGGCTTTGTTCCAATGGGTCAAATATCCATCTACTGTGATTAGATATTGTATTCAAATTTGGATCACATACAAATTGGGATTTTTTTCAGGTTCTAATCGGACTTGGGATTTTGCTTTCAGGTCAATTCCCAATCTGCCTCTTCAATGATGGTTAGTAAATGGTTAAGTGATCATTTTTTAAGTAGAAGTTAAAACAAGTATGGATATTATTCAAACTCTCATCACCTGGAAACGGTAATAACTAATGCTTTCCTCTTCCTTTTTTTTATTTGTATGGAACTCAGGTGTTTGATCAGCAATAGGCTAATAATCTTTTACTTCATTTTGATTAATAGCAGAGAAAAGCTCTTTAAAATTGATCATCATCATCATCATTATCAACCATTATCAATCCACTGCAGGATGAAGGTCTCTTCAAGTTCAATCCATCTTTTCCTATCTTTAGCTTCTCTTCTCCACATCACCCCTGCACACTTTCTTATGATAGGGATGAGTGTTATCACTTAATGTATCTTATGAATATTGAAAAATCAGATAGAAAATGAATTATGGGAAAATTTTTGTAGTAGGGCATCTAAGTGCAGTAAGTGTTTAAATGAAGCATTGCAAAAAATAAGGATGAGTTTTTTTTATTATGGAAATGCTTTTTTATGATTCAGGAAGTGATGAGCCTCTTATAGGTCAATTTGAAATTTTATTAGGATAAAAAAAAAAAAATAGATCAAAAATTATGTTGGATACATTTTTAAATTACCAGAAAAAACATTCATATGTTATATAAAAATATGGCAAAATAAATCATTTAAATAGCTTACAAAGGTATTCAAAAACTGAACAAAATCATATAACAATTTGGAAAGCATTAATTTAAAGAAATAAGGTAGGCCAAAGATGAAATGGAATAATAGAAAAACATTACAAAAGTCAACAGATAGATCTTTCTTGCTAGAAAATAATGAACAAGTGTTATGACACAAAACTGTAACCATTTCAGTTTTGAAATTTTAGACCAAAGCAATAAAATCTTGGGTAATAGATATGGTCGAGTATTTGATTTGTAACAATTTATCCAAGCCGGATTTTTTTTTTTAGAAGATCAAAATAAACTTGCTCTGAAAAAGACTGCAGGTCAGGCGAAATGTAGGTGTATGTATATGTACAAATAAAAAGTTTTGCTAAAAAGTGTTTGAAGCGGTTTGGATAAATTGTATTTATAGGATATTACAGCAAAAATAAAGAAAAGTGTGATTTTGGTGTTTGATTTGTTAATTGAAAATATTTGTGGCAATGTTTAAAGTTAACTAATTGTTCAAATTATATAACTTTTACATAATAGTATGACAAAATCTATTGTTACTGATAGTGGAAATTTGGAGATATGTAGAATAAAAGTTAGTGCTAAACTAATTACCAAATCTAACTTTATTTTCTATAATTGTGACAGTGGGCATTAGAAAGTTTGTAGACACTTTTATAATACGGACATTAAAATACAATACAAATGTGACATTCGTGTTTTAAATTTGAATCACGAAAAAAAAAAAAACATAAGAAATTTACGTGTTTTTCTGAAGGTTTGTGATGATGGTGTTCTAGTTGTATTTTTACATCGCACTATTTCCATCATCTAATATGTGTATTGAATGTCTTTAAATAAATTAACTTTATTTAAATATTTGAAATACATTCAATTGTTAGTAATAGCACTTTAAACAGGTTAACCTGTCTGCTGTTGCTAACAGTTGAATTGAATTGGAAAGTATAAATATAAGTTGTCAAGAATTGGTGGTCGAGAGGTCAGCACAACTGCTTTACAAGCAGTTGTCCCGGGTTAGCAGGTTCGCATCCCGGACGAATCTATGACACATAAAAAAAAGTATAAATAGAAGTTTAAATTTTTTCTAAAGATTTTCAATATTTAATGTTAGATGATGAAAATAGTCAAATGTATAATTGCGTATAGATTTTAATATAGTAAGTAATGTTCAAAAAACCTCAGGTGCTGTCTCAACCAGGTTCAAAAAATTTTCAACTTTTAGTTTGAATATGGTTATCAGTTAAAAAAAGATATATGGTTTTATTATTCAGGAGTTGATAAGAAGTATGAGCACCAGACCCGTGAGTGCCCTAATTGATCCAGGAAACTCTCAATTCCATTAGATGTTCTACTAATTGCACCAAAATGTGCCGGGCATGGTTACCAGTTTGAGAATATTAATCCATTTAAATAGCTTTAGTATTTTTATTAATTTAGAAAGGTGAACTTGGATTTTGAAAAGTAACACATTCTAATGTGACATGTCTATATTTTACACATTAGAAGGCAATGTATTTTACCATGCTGATAATTTTGGGCAATACATTTATATGAAAGCATATTAAAATAAAATCATTGTTTTTACTTCACCTTCGAGCATTAAGTTATAATTTGTGCATTAGGCAAACAAGTGAAGCTCAAAATTAAGAGAATTATCAGGTTGAGTGCTTTTGGGAACCTTTAGTTACCATATGGAAAATTGATACATAAAGTGATTAGACAAGTAAACCAATGATTTGCTCATATACCCTATGTATTACATATATTGATAGAGGTATATAATAAACTTGTATTTCAGTTTTTACCTTTTTTGATAAAAATTTTAAAGGAAATCATATTCAAAATATAATTGATTCAAAATTCTTTTATTATAAATAGAATACTATTGGTTGTTTATTTAGAAGTGCCAAAAAACAAAATCTATTTAGTGGGAGAATGATCTCTTAGAAATGAATACATCAATCAACATTCCATGGTGATTGAAGATTTTTAGATCTAAAGATGATAAGTAAAAATAGATAGATGGTATATCAAATAATGAACAATCAAAAGTGAGGGAAAATATATTCGTTAAAAAAAAAAAAAGAAAAAAATAAATATTGTAGAAATCTAAAATAAAATGGGTTGAAGTATATATGTAACGAAATATTTTTTTTCTGAAAATATAATGAAAAATATTCATTTGTGCACTTTATATAATGCAACACTTTATTGTTTACACTTGCAAATAGTTTACAGTTTCAGCTGTCCAACAGCCTTTCTCAGAACTGCAATATATACATTATGTTCATAAAAATAATTTTATAAGTTGAAATCTTGTAAATATACATATTTTATATATAGAGCTCGCAAAATAAGCTCTTAACAAGCTTTGCAGAATATCCCCAACCCCAGACCGGTTTTTGCTACTGGCATCATCAGTGAGGTGCCAGGATATTCAAGCATTAGATTAAAAATACCAGCACAAGCGCAACACTTTATCTAATTTATAACTATTAAGTAGAAAAATCTAAAATTTTAGCAGAAACCAGTCTGGGGTTGGGGATATTCTGCAAAGCTTGTTAAGAGCTAGCTTATTTTGCAAACTCTATATATAACATTTGTAAATACAAACTTATTAAATTAGGTCATGTGACATCTAAGTTGATTTTTTTTTAAAATCATACATATGGTATATTAAAACTATTGTGGAAAATTCTATTATTCAAATGCTCATAGCTATTAGAAAACAAGTTGAAGAAATTGAAATAAAGTCCTATGAAAGTATAAAAATTAAAACAAAAGTTAATAATAACACTATATAAAATAAGTCAATAAATTAAAAATTGTAGATTAACAAAATTAAGCAAAAGTGAATAATTAATAGGATTTTTGTAGACAAATTTGCACAATTATAATAATGAGTAGTCGCAGAATAATGATATACATGCACGAACCTTTCTGTAAGGAACACAATTTAATAAGATATTTGCAATAGTCTTGCAAATAGTACTTATAGCGCAAATACAGATCATAGAGGGCTTATGTAGATTTCGATTGCCATTTAAATTTTAAAAGAATGAAAAAACAAAAGTAAATTGGCAAGAGATATTAGAAAAAAAATATCAAATCGGTTAACTAAAAACAATTCTAAAAGATAAAATAATTTATATAAAAGATAAAAAATTATGCAAGAAATTTAAAGGTGTCCAATTCAGCCAGTATGTTTTAAAAAGAATAAACTGAAAAGAAAAAAACACACTAATGTTTTAAGAATAGTTTAAAGAAAAAAATGGAAAAAATATACTTATGTATATATATAAACAATTGTTTCATTTAAATGTATATCAGAATAATCCTTACATAAAGACAACAGTCAGAAATTGTATGAAGATTTATATGCTTTACGTTCAGGTAATCGTTGATTATTTAAACTTACTATAGATGACATTTAGAGTAAAGATCTGTCTTCTTTTATTATATATTGTATAGGGTAAATAATAAAATAATTTATTGTTAACGAGATAGCAGAAAGATTGAAATGCAATAAAAATCGATGATGATGTAATATACACTAATAATAACAATGACACCATCGCTACCAGCAACATTGACGATGTCAACAACAACAACATCAACACTGCTGCTGCTGCTACTCCTATTGCTACTGCTAATGCTACTACTGCTACTACAACTATTACTACTACTACTACTACTACTACTACTACTACTAATAATAATAATAATAATAATATTATTATTATTATTAATTTTCAACAATAATAAACTTTATTAATCCTTTTAGTTACATAGTATTACAATGCTGCTTAATTGTCACAAGATACATGTTTAATCTTATTATTGTCAGTTCAATTTCGAGTCCTACAATATTCATTTTTTTAAAAGTACATATCTATATAGGCAATTTGTACATGATTCTATCTACTTTAGAAATATCAATTAAGCACATTATTGTCCAATAGGAACATAATCTGGATCATACTTTGTTTATGATTCTATCTACTTTAGAAATAGTCAACTTAAGCATCATTATTGTTCAATATGAACATAATCTGCATCATCTACTCTTCTTCTAATTCTTCTGAATCTTCTTCTTCTTCTTCATTGCTTCTTCTTCTTCTTCTTCTTCTTCTTCTTCTTCTTCTTCTTCTTCTTCTTCTTCTTCTTCTTCTTCTTCTTCTTCTTCTTCTTCTTCTTCTTCTTCTTCTTCTTCTTCTTCTTCTTCTTCTTCTTCTTCTTCTTCTTCTTCTTCTTCTTCTTCTTCTTCTTCTTCTTCTTCTTCTTCTTCTTCTTCTTCTTCTTCTTCTTCTTCTTCTTCTTCTTCTTCTTCTTCTTCTTCTTCTTCTTCTTCTTCTTCTTCTTCTTCTTCTTCTTCTTCTTCTTCTTCTTCTTCTTCTTCTTCTTCTTCTTCTTCTTCTTCTTCTTCTTCTTCTTCTTCTTCTTCTTCTTCTTCTTCTTCTTCTTCTTCTTCTTCTTCTTCTTCTTCTTCTTCTTCTTCTTCTTCTTCTTCTTCTTCTTCTTCTTCTTCTTCTTCTTCTTCTTCTTCTTCTTCTTCTTCTTCTTCTTCTTCTTCTTCTTCTTCTTCTTCTTCTTCTTCTTCTTCTTCTTCTTCTTCTTCTTCTTCTTCTTCTTCTTCTTCTTCTTCTTCTTCTTCTTCTTCTTCTTCTTCTTCTTCTTCTTCTTCTTCTTCTTCTTCTTCTTCTTCTTCTTCTTCTTCTTCTTCTTCTTCTTCTTCTTCTTCTTCTTCTTCTTCTTCTTCTTCTTCTTCTTAATAATAATAATAATAATAATAATAATAATAATAATAATAATAATAAATAATAATAATAATAATAATTAAATTATGCTTGTGCCATTCATGAAAAAGAAACAATTAATCTCAAACACCACTAACCTACATCCAATTTCAATGTGCTCCCTTGGCATAAAGATAATAGAATCAGTGATAAAAGATAAAATAGAGCCATTCATTTTGCCAAACCTATCAAAAATGCAATTTTCCAAAAAAGAATCCTCAACAGAGCAGGCAGCCTTTCTATTCAAGTCAACTATAGAAACTGTTAGAGATAATAAAAAATACAGTCCAATTGTTATTCAACTAGATATTGAAGCTGCTTTTGACATGATTTCCATCAGTAGTCTTCTTAAAACTCTGCAAAAATACTCAGCCCCCAATGCCTATCTAAACTTGCTTGCTAACTTACTTTTAAACCACAAGATTTATGTTTCCCTAAATGGGAAAACTTCATGACCAATAGTGCCACATCAGTCCATTCCTCAGGGATCACCTCTCAGTGCCTTATTGTTTACTGCCTATAACAACCCTCATAAAAATAATAGAAAATGAATTTTCAGGAGTCTATGTGCCTACCGTCAATGAGAACATCTCATGCATTGCATATATGGATGATATAGCATACTTAACAATTTTACAAAAGAATATCAGCTAACATTTAATATGGAGAAATCGTGAGAATGGCAGATCTTCACTGGTAATTGCATTACTAAAGATTTCAAAGGTAGACCAAGCACATTTTTTGGGTTCAACTTTTATTTATGTCATTCACCTATGAGATCGCTCATACAGAAAAATTTAATAAAAAAAGTGGAAAAGACTGTCAATTCACTCTCCAAAGCCTACCTCTCTTTATATACAAAAATGGCTTTGCTTAACATGCTAGTGATTACAAAAATCTCTTATTTTACTCCAATAATCATTTATACCAAGGCATTTACAAATAAGATAGACTCCCTATGCAGAAAATTATTCTGGGGAAAAAAGATCATCTCTATATCAGTAAAACAACTAAGAAAACCCCTTTCATAAAATGGCCTTGGCCTTCACTCAGTACATGTCTTCAGGATACAAAAAACATTGAACATAATATCCACATGTGTGCAAAAATTTCCATATTTAGAAATTTCTGCCAAGATTATCTCTACAGATAGACCACCTCCTCTCCAGGGATATCTGAACACACTACTTACACCATTATTAGCAATCCACACTCTTAACTTTAAACCACCACAAGCCAAATATAAATATTGGGAAGTTTATCAACTTCTACATCCAAGTCAAGATGATGTACAAACTCCACTTCATATTAATAATAAACAATTATGTCGCAAATTTAAACTATGGTCACGTGAACCAAAATATTTTGACCTTCTCCTAAAGATAAATCTGGACTCGCTACCTATGGAACACTTTTTGAAACATCAAAGAAACTATAAAGATATTGATGATATATGTAATCTTTGTCATAGGGACTCGGAGACACAAAATCACCTTTTTTTCTCATGCTCAAGTCTAGAAAAGATTCGTGAAATTATTAGCACTTCACTCAAGGATAAAAAAATCAATATGAAAACCCTTTTTGACTCTTTTAAAAGGGGTATCTTTGCTGAAATAAGAATCTGCACCTTTTTACTCTATGCCTTATGGTGTACAAGGTGTAATTTCATATACAATTATAACCCCAGAAGAAATCCAAACACGTTCAGAAATAAGCTGCAAACCATACGTGAAAGAGACATGAAGATTACTGATCAATCTAAGTACCTTGACACCTGGAATATACAAGAACTTATATAAAAGCACTAACAAAAAAACTATATCTAACATGGATCCTTGTGCCAGTTCTGAAGTCAACTGACACACATTAGATGCATTCCTGCTTTAATTTAATTGAAGTATATCTAATTGTATATAATCGTATGATTGAGTGATCATCATTGACTTTGTTGAACTGTTTTTTTTCTTAAATACTTCTAGTTTGATAACGCATACAATCACTGATCAAATCATTGTACATATGTAGTTTTGTGAAACCAATTTATATATAAGAACTATGTTGTCAAATGTAACTTGTATAACCTTTTAGAATACTAATAAAGTTTATCCTTTGAAACATAATAATAATAATAATAATAATAATAATAATAATAATAATAATAATAATAATAATAATAATAATAATAATAATAATAATAATAATAATAATAATAATAATAATAATAATAATAATAATAATAATAATAATAATAATAATAATAATAATAATAATAATAATAATAATAATAATAATAATAATAATAATAATAATAATAATAATAATAATAATAATAATAATAATAATAATAATAATAATAATAATAATAATAATAATAATAATAATAATAATAATAATAATAATAATAATAATAATAATAATAATAATAATAATAATAATAATAATAATAATAATAATAATAATAATAATAATAATAATAATAATAATAATAATAATAATAATAATAATAATAATGGTGGTGGTGGTTTATAAAATTAGGACTTTATAAAAAGTTCAAGTGATAGAATAGTCTGTGATTGTATATCTGCACTAAATTACACATAAACAAAACAAGATTGTATGAAGTAAAGAATTCAGAAAAGTAAACAGTAATTCAAGTATAAATTATTATTTATTTTAAAAAACAAAGGATATAATGTATAGATAAGAAGAATACCTAATGATTTATGCTAATAAGTTTTTATTTTTTTAATTGAACAAACAAAATCAGATATATACAATAATGTACACACTGTTAATGAAGGAGTAGTGAAACTCAAAAAGATTAGATTTTTGATCAAGTAAGTGGAGGAAAGTGATTTGAAAGCATTAATTGACGTATACAATGTGATTTGCAGCTCTTGAAATCTTTTTCCAGACAGATCATGAAAAAACTAATGCAATAAAATCTGAAAAATTTAGAAAAAGTTTAAGGACAGTAATAAAAGTCTTCAATATATTTTTAATGTGCTGTAATATGTTTTAAAATAAAAAAAAAACTTTTGACTTTTAAAAAGATAGATGAACAGAAGTTTAGAATGATAAAAACTAATATAGAGAGATATGAAAAAAAGAGATAAAAGTTGATATTTATTTTATTAAACTTGAAAAGGCATTTGATAAAATGAATTAAGTAATTGTGTTAAAAGTTTTGAAATGAAAAGGCATAGAAGATGATTTTTTTAAATTATGTATCCAATTAAATTATCTTTTACAGATCAAATGCAAATAGATTTAAATTGTTTTATTTAAATATTTGGTGAGATGTTAATTAAAGATTGGAAATGGAATAGCTTATGACTGGAAGGTTTGAGAATGAAATTAGCTTATGGACTGAAGAAGAGAATAGGATTAGCTTAAAGATGAGAATATTAAAGATGAAATTATCTTGTTGATGGGAGGATTGATGATGTAATCAGCTTATAAACTGGAGAATAGAAAATAGAATAGAAAATAGAATTAACTTGTTGATAGGAAGATTGAAGATGGGATTAGTTTGCGAATGGAAAGATTGAGAATAAAATTAGCTTGCAAGTAGGAGAAGTAAGGTGGACTTAAATTGATGATGAAGAATTATGAATAGAATTACTTTGTGAATAAAAAGGTTGACAATATAATCAATTTGTGAGTGTAAGAATTTAGAATGGAATTAGTTTGTAAATGGAAAATTTAAAATGGAATTAAGTTGTAGATAGGATAAGACAGTGAGAATGAATTAATTTGAGGGTAGTTGATTAGGAATGAATTAGCTTGTGGGTGTGAATGCACATATTTTCTGATGAAGTGATATGCCTTGTTACATTTTCATTTACCATTGTCAAACTCCCTCCACTCACAACTTTGACGCCATCCACCTCAGATAAATACAATAATGATTATTACTAATCATTTTCTAAAGGAGAGATTATCTCTAGCACAGATATAAACTTTAAACCTCAGTTAAAAATTAATATATCTAATTTTTTAAATTTACACACACGGAGTTATTCACCTTTCTCTGTCCCGTATGCCTTGTGTTATTTAAAACAGTGATTGAATAATAGACTGACCATTTCTGGATCAAAACTCAAATGGTTACTTCTAGTTCCTAAACATTACATGACCTCCTAAGCGTATGGAAGGGTAAAAAAATTGTGAAGATAAGTTTATAAAAGTTTTATCTAAGATTGATAGAATTTGTAAGATGCTTAGCTAAAGAACAAACGGTCTTAAACTTAAATCGTGTCATAAATGAGATTTGCTATTTATATTTTAATATATTAAAGTGCGATGGGACGCAGCGATAGAGAAGCCGAGTAAAGTAATACTACGATGGCTTATCGCCTTCGAGGGCTTATTGTATTCTCATATTCATGGCAGAATCAGATTGGAAAAAGCGGAATGTTTATATAGGCAGATAGTATTTAAATTTATATAATTTAGAGTTCATAGTCCATTTTTGGGAGGGGGGAAAGCACGATTCTTTACGGTTTAAGTCTACACATTTGTCATTACATTTCCATTTTATATACTTAAATATTTTTGAGATTTAGGTCTCCTGTCAGTCTCAAAATCAAATGCTTTAATTAATATTGATAAGCTATTTTTCATCTACTTTTTTATTTAATCTGTTAGAATGTTATTTTAATCTTATCTCTTATTTCATATTGAAATTGATAATAATTCACATTTGATTAACAAAATAAAGATTTTAAAAAATAAGAGATTGTTTTTATTTATTTAAATTGTCATTTTAATTCATCTAAATATCTGGCAAATGTCCACAAACTATCATTAAGAAAATAATAGATTGTTTACCAAAAGTTGTAGGTTATGAATGAAGGACACATAAATATATACAAATCAAGTTGTCTTTACTTTAATAAAATGTGTTGAGCAAATATATAAGAAAAAAGCTGTATAATCAAAGATAGCTATAGTGTTACGTAAAAAATTGAAACTGACACTTTTCCATGGGCTTTTAATATTATAATGCCACACGTATATTAAAGCAATGAGTTTTCTGATGAAGTTGTGTAATTCAAAATCAAAATTAAATTCTTACAAGATATAAACAAAGCATAAGGTTCCTGTGCGTACGCATGGTGAACAGTGCCACTTAGTGGCTGGAACTTGCATCGCTGCTTTTGGCCACATGGGTGTAAGTTATAACTACCAAATTTTATAATTAATTGGCAATAAATAAAATATATTATTATTAACAAATAAAGCATTTCCAAATTAAAAGTCATTATAAATTAATCATAAGGTTTTTTAACTAAAACAAAATCATTTTTATCACATAATCATCATTTCCTACATGTACACAAGCTGTTGAAACAGTAGCAAGCTCTCCATCAGTAGTGCCATCTAATGCATGCCATATTAATCGATGGATGCTAAAAGATTTGTGCATAAATTCCTAACTAGTGCCTACTCATCCAATATCTACAGATTAGTTTCTGGCTTGAGAGTTTCATCAGTAAGGAGCCTTGCCTTCTGGAAAGTTGCATTGGATCCAAAGATCTAGATGCAGTGCTCTCAGATCCAAGACTCCTCACTGATAAAGCCTACAAGCTAGAAACTAGACTGGGGATATGTATGGAGACTTTGTGGCTGTATTAATTGAAACATGGTTTACATCTGGCATAAATTTAAGTATGGCATTTGAAATATGTCACTTGTCAAAAAGCATTTGCATGTATAAAATATTGTTTTACTCTTGCAGACATTCTGACAAAAAGAGATAATACTTTGATATTGACATCACCCAGAAAGAAAGTTATTCCTACTCTCTTACATTTAATTGTAAGCACTGTATTTATTAATAATAATTACACTGTTGATATATACACTTATTTAAAAACTCTGATGTAGGCTAATCTCAAATTTAATTAGTTATTTCACCATGATAAAATACTCAAAGTTAGAAAACATCTAAGCTCATGTTTCTGTTTAAAAACCTAACAATGTAAAACCTGTTCATATTTTCATATTGATAACTATTCTAGTTGAAAGTAGATGAAGATTTTTCGTCCATTTTGATTTTTTTAAAATACTAAAGTGAAATTTGTATACGTTACATTCAAAACATTAATAACATTCTGTAGATCCATCTTTCAAACTGACAAAAATAACAGTCATTAGCAAACTATGTTCAGAATCTGACAAAATGAAGTTCTTGTTTTTTGCTTTTTATTCAAATTAAAATTCCACTTTAAACTAATTTTGACTCTAATCGGCCTAAACCCTTCTAAAGACCATTATTATAAAAATTGTAAACACTGTTCGCACAAGTACATACTGTTTAACCATAGTTTTTATTTTAAATGTCTCAGATTGTTTTCTGTAACTGCTGCATTCCCTGATGATATATGACAATACCAACCAGGTTGCATCGGTAATAAAATAAAGAAACATTAACACATATAAAACATAGCAAGAGTTTTTTCACTTGTAACAAAATTATATATATATATATAAATTATAACTTTTTGGGATATACTGTGTCTTATTTTCCATTGAGCACCGATATTTCGACGGAATAGCAACCGCCATTTTCAAGGTTAACTTTTGAAAGAAAAACCGTTAGATCTTAACAAATAACGTGACTGTGTGCGAGATGAGAAATGAGATTCCAGTTCAGCATTTACAATATGAGGCTTATCAAAATGTTTATTTTCCTCAGTATTTTTACCTGTTAATTTTAAGTTAATATTGGATAAACAGAGAGGTTTCCACATAGCTGGAATACATTGTGCTTCATCAGTTCTATTTAAACCAGTAGGTCTCTTTAATATTTCAATTGACTCTCTCATGGTTCTTAAATCATATCTTTCCAAATTAGCAAGTATTTTTGTATTGTCAAAATTAGGTTTGTGACCAGTTTCTAAATAATGGGAAAACTGATGTGCTAATTTTTTGTTGACAAGCATTTTTATGTTCCTTAATTCTGACATTAATTCGTCTATTAGACTGACCCACGTAGCCTCTTGAGCACTGGAAACATGGAATTTCATAAACTCCTTGGTGTTCCAAAAGTGTTCTGTCTTTAGGTTTATACAAAAAATCACCAATATTTTGCCAGTAGAAAAAGTGGTCTTTATATTAAAACAAGATAGTCTTCTACTGATTTTATCAGTAACCCCCCTAATGTAAGGCAGAATTACTCTATTAAAAGAGAAATTATCAATTCTATTCTCTTTTTTCTTTTTAGTATTAATGTTATATAAAGCCTTACATATGATTGTTTTATTATAATTATTAGAAAGCAGAATACTTTTTGTAAGTTTTATTTCTTGAGAAAGATGTTCTCTATCAGATAAATTATAAGCTCTAGTGAAAATATTTTTAGCTACAGAAAAAATTTGTGCAGGATGATGATGAGAATTAAAATTAAGATATCTGTTTGTATGAGTGGATTTTCTGTAAACTGATATTGACAATGTTTCATCACATTTTCTTGCAATTAAAACATCCAGAAAAGAAAGTGGTCTGTTATTTTCCACTTCCATAGTAAATTTAATATTTGGATGCCAATTACTTATAAAAGCAAGAAAAGAATTTAAAGAATCAATTCCATGAGGCCATATGACAAAAGTATCATCCACATATCTAAGCCAAATAGAAGGTTTTTTAGTAGCTGCACATAATACTTGACTTTCAAAATTGTCCATGAAAAGATCAGCAATGACAGGTGACAGTGGGGATCCCATAGAAAGTCCTTTAATTTGTTTAAACAGTTGAGAATTATAAACAAAAAATGTATTTTCAAGGCAATGTTTTGCTAAAGGAATAATAAAATCAGGTAAATCAAAAAAATTGGTGATTTTTTGTATAAACCTAAAGACAGAATACTTTTGGAACACCAAAGAGTTTATGAAATTCCGTGTTTCCAGTGCTCAAGAGGCTATGTGGGTCAGTCTAATAGATGAATTAATGTCAGAATTAAGGAACATAAAAATGCTTTTCAACAAAAAATTAGCACATCAGTTTTTACTTTCCATTATTTAGAAACTGGTCACAAACCTAATTTTGACAATACAAAAATACTTGCTAATTTGGAAAGATATGATTTAAGAACCATGAGAGAGTCAATTGAAATATTAAAGAGACCTACTGGTTTAAATAGAACTGATGAAGCACAACGTATTCCAGCTATGTGGAAACCTCTCTTTTTATCCAATATTAACTTAAAATTAACAGGTAAAAATACTGAGGAAAATAAACATTTTGATAAGCCTCATATTGTGAATGCTGAACTGGAATCTCATTTCTCATCTTGCACACAGTCATGTTATTTGTTAAGATCTAACGGTTTTTCTTTCAAAAGTTAACCTTGAAAATGGCGGTTGCTATTCCGTCAAAATATTGGTGCTCAATGGAAAATAAGACACTGTATATCCCAAAAAGTTATAATTTATCTACATTATATAACTGTGAAAACATTAAGTTATTATATATATATATATATATATATATATATATATATATATATATATATATATATATATATATATATATATATATATATATATATATATATATATAATCAGATGAAACTAAAGTATTAATCTTTTCAGAGAAGAAAATATATATTTATAGACTTACTTTACATTGGCATATGTGTAAAGTTTTGTATATGGACACAGTCCATTTCTGTGTTGTCTTAACAGAACAACATGTAGACTAATGCACTTAACTAAATTATCTGCAGTTTTTTCATCAGTCTGGTTTCTGCATAAATCTAAATAATTAATATACAATTAATCAAGTTCAACACAGGGTTACAATATGCAAATTTTCTGGAATGGACTTAGTGAGGAATAATTTATGTGTTGCATGGTGAAAGAGGAAGAGAAAATATTGAAGATAATTCTAATAAATAGAATATTTTTATTTACAGTCAACTATATACACGTGCATACATATATTCATGCTTACTGCGTTATATTATCATAAACAGTTCAACTTCTTCTCTCATTATAGAAAATTATCCTTTAGTTGCAAACATAATCCTGCAACCTTTGGGGTTGACAATGAGTTATAATATATCTTAGCAGAGTTATGGGTCTTTCTTCTTTATTGGTTGCTTTTCTATCAGGTTGTTGAGATTGTATTTGTAGCAAGGGGTCCCAATTTTCTGACTTGCTAGACTGGTTATTTATTTCAGCTAAATCAGTTTTATTTAATTGCTTCTTACTTGATAACTCTAAGCCTAACAGCTCTCATGCTATGTCAGCACTCCCTTCATCTTTTATTAAAGTACTCTCTTTATTAAGCAAAAAATGTGTAATGATGTCGATTGCTTCTAATGACTCAGTGTGACAAACTCTTAAATGGTTAATATATCTTCTCATTTGCCTTCCATTACACACCTGAATTACTTTTAATTGTCTCAATATAACTTTTCTAATCCAGGATTTTTTTTCTTTAGAATATCACATATCCATATGGTATTACCAACATTGAAACTTTCTTCATCAGAAAAAATTTGTTTTGATATGTTCTTGGCAGGCCCTAACACTGACATATGTGTTCATAACATCCTTTTAATAGATGCACAGAAGCAGGGTGCCAAATTGCTAACAAAGCATCTTGACAGTTAAAACTCCACTAAATGTCTTTGTAGGAAGTCTTATTAAATGTGTTCTTTAAATGCTGCACTACCTTTTTGGCTATGAGAATTTAACTCAGAGTAGAACATCAGTGTTAATATACAGCATATCTTTTAATAGTCAGAAAGTCTTTAAATAACATAGATACACAAATGTTCTATTATATGACTATAGTTTCAGGGTATCCATGGTATGAGAATATTTTATTCAGTTCAAACATTTATTCTTAATCTTTCATGTAAAGACTGTTGAATATAATCACTTTTGGTGAATAATTAATACAAATAGTGTCATAGATCTCAATCAACTGAATCAAATGCCTTGATCAAATCAATAACAACAATATATAAATCACTGTTTGTTTCTGGTAATTTCCTTATATTTTTCTGGGAATAGAAAATGTACCTTTAGTGCTTCTTGATTCTTTAAAACTGCATCGAGTCTCTGGTAACTATTCATTTATGATTAGAAGCAACTGACTCAATAAAATTCCTGAAAGTATCTTTCCTATAGTGGATGATAATAATATTCCATAGTAATTATGGCAATATTATCTATTCTCTTTATTTTTAAAAAGTGAAACAGTAGAAGCATTCTGAAAGTCTGATATTCCAAAACATCTCAAGTATCTTAGCAGGACTTACAGTTTTTCTATTTTTAAGATTATTAAAAGCTGTTTTAGCATCATTAAGTTGGATATCTTTGTCCAAATCAAGATGTGTTGATAAAATGGATATATGATTAAAAGTCATCATCTCACTTTTTATATTATTACTCAGAAGATGATGAAAGTTCTACCTATTCAAAGTACCATTTTCATCATATAAGAGGATATTATTTCTGGATTTAATAGGATTGTGATATTATATTTCAGGTTTATATACTACCCTTAATACAACAATAAAGTTGGGATTTTGATCGATGAATGTCCATATTTTCTTTACAGGTCTAATCCACCATTTGGTGGAGAATCTTCTTAAAACCACTTATTAGTAAACCACTAAACATGACATAATTACCATTTCCTATGCTTACACAATCTTAAGTTTGCACTAGGTGGCACTACTATACTGAAAGTTTTGCTTCTGTTTTAAATGTTTTCATTAGTCATACAACTACCACCTTTAAATCTGTTTTTTTATTATTAAATTTGCATTCAACTTACTTCTATAAGTGTGCTGTCACAGACAAAGGAGATTTTATTTTAATTGAGTACTAAGCTAAGCCCTTTTGGGAGATATGTACTCCCATATTCATAGCTAGGCATGTAGTGAGAAAATATCTATACTGAATGTACTGAATGTAATATGTATCCATATTACATTCAGTACAGATATTTTCTCACTACACGCCTAGATATGAATATGGGAGTACATATCTCCTGAAAGTGCTTAGCTTAGTACTCAATTAAATTAAAAGCTTCTTTGTCCATGTGCAATGAACTTATAGATTTATGTATGTCATTGAAATAAAACTTTATTTAATTTAACTTATTACTGTGCTGACCAGAAACCATCAAATATTCCTCTTTAATAAAATTTTTAGTAATAAATGTTTACATTTGTACACCATCAAAGAAATCTAAGTATTTTTTGGTATTTAAAGTTTTGTTAAATTGGTATTTTTATTACATTTCCAGAGATAAGTTCATTAAAAAAAGATATAGTATTTTAACTTAGACAGAGTTTATACATAAATAATTCAGTATGTTGAAAAAAATGAAACAGACATTACTGCAATTTAGTAATATTATCTCAAAATTCATTAGAAGAATTCTGATCACTGATAATTTAGGAAAAGAACAATTTGTCAAAATAAAAAAATTAGAACATAAATAAATCAAGACCATTATTTATGAAAAAGGTGACAATTTGGATAAACTATTGTCCAGTAATTATATCAGTTGAAGAGTATACAATTATTACCTTTCAGTTTATTTGAATCTCATGCTTACTGATTAACTTTTTATATTCTACTATTTGTAATTTTAAAGGAAACTTTAATGCTGCCATATTGAATATAGTGGTTACATTGGTAATTGTTTATTAGTTTACACATTAAAAAAAAAAGAAATATTTACATTTGTTATACTCTTGAGAAATATAATTATTATTGCAAAATAATTAAAATATATATATTGACTAAATAGGTTTTATGAAAATAATTACTCACATGTGCGTAAAAACAACTAAAAAAAAATCTGCTATCAACAAAATGATTTTCCAAATCTCCTAACTACTATATTCTGGTAATAAGACCAGGCCACAGGAGCTGAATATATATTGCAAGTGTTAGTGAAATTTGCATTTGTTTTTTGCAGCACTGAATTCGTATTAATACACAAGTTTCAGAGATAATGGATTAAAAACATTTACCTTTAGATTCTTGAATATTGAATTTTAAGATAACACTCTAACCAACTGAGCTATCCTGCCAAAGGCAAGAGTCAGTAGAAATTGCATATACTTATCTATGAGATTCCTCCTGATTTCTTCATTTTCCCTAAGAATGAAGTTAATTAGTGGTTTCCATTATGTATAGCTACACTAGGTTGACTTATGGGTTATTCACCATTGTCATGTAGCAGCTTCTTTGAATTTTTTTCTTTGTACCTTTTCCTCTCTAGTCAATATTTTTGTATTTCCCCAATTGAACATATATTCATCAGTATATACATGGTCTGTTACCTTAGATGCATCTATTTTCTCTTTTCTAATCATCAGTTTGTGCACTGACAATCGCTTTTCAATGGAATGACTAATTTCACCAATATAAATTCATCCACATTCACATGGTAGTTTATAGATAGAGTTTTTGCTTTTCAGCATTTCAAGTTTAGGCTTTGTAGATGCTAGAATTCCTCATAGTGTGGTATGGCTCTGGAAAGCTGTTCTGATGTTATACTGTTTGCATATTTTTCTTAATTTGTCTGCTATTTTTGGTATAGAATGCACTACTGTATCAATAATTGTTTTTTTTATAGTTTTTGTTGTTGTTGTTGTTTATTTAAGGTTTTCTTAATAACAGCTGATGGATAATAAACAAAATTAAAATATTCTAAAGATATTCAATACTTAATATTAGATGATGGAAATAGTCCAACATGTAAACACAACTAAAATATCATCATCATAAATCTTCAGGAAAGCACTAAAGTGTGGCCTTTTTTAACAAAGGGTGCTATTAATGGGTTGAGCTCTTAGATTAATTTTGATTAAGAAATCCAAATATCTTGGCATCCATTACCAATGTTTAAATTTCCTTATAATATAATTATAAATAGAAGTGGGTGTGCTTTAATGATATTATCAGCCTCAGAATAGTTATTTGATTAATATGCCTTCCAATATCTGAGGATGGGGTTGGGGGGGGGGAGGTAATAGAATAGAAATTGCATTTTTAGAGGTAGGCTAAATAGAACTTTTACAATTTCTTTTTAATTGGGAGCAAAGATTGACAATACAGGAATGATGTTTGCACTTCAGAATAGAAAACCCTAACATTGGCAAATTGATTGTTCTCTGTAAGTAGAAGATGAAGATACAGAGCAATGGAGATCATTAATTCTTGCTTTTATCATTTCATGCTGATTGTTACTGTTTTCTGCCACATATAAATTTATTATTTCTCAGGCTGTTAATTTTTTACAATAAAAGAAATTATTCAAACAGAAGCACGCATGGTAAGAATTTAAAAAACTTAAGTGAATCACTTAAGTTTAGAACTTACGTTCTATATACACCAATTCTTACAGACCATGCTTAAATCAGGGCTTGATTCACTTAAGTTTTTTAAATTCCTACTGGCGGGAGAGTAGGCGGAGATTTATAATATTTAAGAAATAGCCATTATTGGAGAATGACTTCTCTTTGAATAATTTCCAAGTTTTCAGCATTTTATAACAATAGGTTTACATTAATAAAGGAAAGTAGATAATAAGTCATTTCGAAAAATAACAGAACATTTAAGAATGAAATGTTCGATCATTTCTATTATTTAAAGTGACAGACACAATGATGAAAAAAACAGATTCAAATGTAAACAATGCTTTAACTTTCTTTTGGTAATAAAATTCAGTCTTTACTCTTAAAATAAACTTTATTCATATATAAAAAAGGTAAACAAGATAGGTTACACAAGAAAAAAAATGAAAGAAATCTCAAAGCAAAGAAAGTTAAGCTTAAAGCAGGTATATTAACACTGTTACATAATATAGAAAATATTACAGTAATATAGACACAAATCATACAACATTTGAAGTACCCCACTCCCCCCCCCCCCCAAATTCACTACAAATAATACAGGCCAAAAAAAAAACATAAACCCATGATTTACAGACAGAAGTATTAGTAATATGATGTGTGAAAATACCTGCAGATACGTAGATTTAACTCTGATGTTAATTTTTTTCAATTGATTAATATGGTCTTTAGTATTATAACAAGAGCATAAGATATATATTTTTAATTATTATACTAGTAACCTCTTAATTTCATTTGTAATTGTATTATGTCAAGCATTGATGGTCGAGAGGTCAGCGACAGCTGCTTTACAAGCAGTTGTCCTGGGATAGCCAGTTCGCTTCCCGGCTGATGCTATGACACATGAGAAGAAAAAAATCATATAGTATTATGATGAATATAACAGATGTTCTTTATGTTGTCATTTTTGAGTTTTTTGAAATGTTAAAGGAGGAATATGTATTATATAACTAAATACTTAGGATAAAAAATAATAGATTGTGAATCAATGGTCCAAAAGAATGGTGAGTTTAATTAAACAAAGTCTAGCAATAAATTAATTTTTTGTAATTCTAATATTTTAAACTTATGATATGAATAGATTTTTGATTAAAGTTGTACATAAATTTTTTTCAGCATTATTTGCTTAAAATCTTTATCTTCGTTTAATTTATTACATTTGTAAGATATAATACCAAGATTTGTTATTATTAAATAAATTTTTACAGAAACATATTCTTAGCAAAACTGCACAATCACAATTTGTGGAGGGAATCACAGGTGTATATGTCTGTTTATCCTAAATGGGATCTTAGCTAACATCCTGAAAAACATCTGTCTAATAACTACTTTCTGAACGCATATATCTCTAATGGGTATTGACAATAAAAGTTACATTTATCTCGAATTCTCTGCTCCTGCATCTTTTATCTATAGAAGTTCCAACTGCTTAAAAAATATTTATAAAACATATGCATATTATCACGGTTAATTTCTTTCGAACAAAACTAATTGGAAAATTATAACTATATAAATAAAGTTCATTAGAAGCATTTAGTAATAGCTATTTTAAAAGATTTCTATCAGATAATTATATAAATGAACTAGCTTGAGCACTGTAAAAGAAAATGTACAAAAGCACACCCACATCATGAGATTGATTTTTAATATTAAGACTCATCTTTATCTTGTTCAATCTTCCATTTAATACAACTCATGAATTCAGTTCCCATAGGAGTAATCACTTTCACAACTAAAGGTGAAAGTCATATCATTCTTTTATGATTTTAAAATTATCCAGGGCCTTTAATCTGCGACTAATAATAGCTGGAGACCCATTTACTGACCAATACATTTTAATATAAAGCAATGAAATAAAATATATTTTTTATCTCCCTACATCTATCTTTTAAATTACAGGAATGCAAAGATTAAACTATCTTTCAATTCAGTAGCAGAGTGCACTGTCAACATTAGAAATTTCTTGTTGTTAATTGAACTCAAATAGCACTCAAAGTAAGAAGCATTCTTCAGTTATTATTCTATGTCAAAAAAAAAAAAAAGCAAACGCCATCAAGGTTCCATTTGGAACATTACAAAAAGAGCAATGTTTTGCACACTACTATAGAGTCATCTATTGTGAGCCTGAGTAATTATTGAATACCATATTGTATAGTATTTGTATGTATTGACCATTATTTACTCTTTTAAATTTGAAATTAATAACCTGCTATTTAAAAAAAAAAATCTAAGAGTTTAAATTCAAGCAAATTCACTTATACAGATATCATCTTGTATCCACTGATTACATATGTTTACAATAGAAGGCTCTGAAGAAGCATGGAATTCTGGGAAAGATACGAATAAGCTAAGAAAGTCATGTGATATGATGTTGTTAGTATGACAATAAAAATACTTATTCTTTCAAAAACAATTTTGTAAATGACAGGCTACAAATAGTTTCTTTTATAGATAAAAAAAGTGCATATGGCTTTATTGTTTGGAAGTTTATAAGAATTTACCAGACCTGAGAGTGCCCAAATTGATTCTGAAATCTGCTGATTGCAGGTTGGACACCCTACCAATTACACCAAAACCACGTAGGTCAAAAACTATTGCTCTATTGAATGGGAATTCATGAGAAGTTCAAGCACTAGACCCATGAGCATCAGAACCAGTTCTGGGTTCTCCTGATCCCATTGGATGCTCTACCAACTATTCCAGATCATTCAGGACAAAAGCATGTGGTTCTATTACTTGGAAGTTTATAAGAAATTTGGCACCAGACCTGAAAATGCCAGAATCAAACCTGGGACTTCCTGATTTCAAATTGGACATTTGACCAACTGCACCAAATTATGCAGTTGGCAAAATATCTGACTTGAGGTTCTGTGATCAATTCTGGTGCTTGCAGTTCTGGCATTTGAACTTCCTATAAATTCCCAAGTAATAAAGCCATATGGATTTTTTTTCTTTTATAGATAATAATAGTCTATATAAGATATCTCAATTCAAAAAAAAAATATTAACATGGTTAAAAGTCTCTAATCCTGAAGAAATATAGAAAGAGCTTATTGTAAAATATATCTAAATCTCTATAGGTGATTTATAATCTGGAAGGATTTAAAGATAGCACATACAAGAATGTATTCCATATCTGGGCTTTAGTGAGTTGGTTTATTTGATCTATTACTATATTATGGAAATACATCCAAGGGTTAGAGTAAATTAATATATCTGCAATAATAGACCTACTTTGGCAATCTGGTAAAATAGCGATAAGTAATGGATAAAACTGGGTTTTAAATATGCCAATAAAATGGAGCTGTTGGAAAACATTATTTTTCCCACATCTAGTTGGAAGATAATATTTATGAACAAATACATAAATAATTCTTCATAAACTCTTTTTTTTTTACAAACTTATTTTAGTGCACCTCCACATCTATATATATATTGATTAATTATACAGCTTCATCTTATATTTCAACCATATTTTATGATCATTTTCAAAATCTATTCTTTTCTTCAGTTACTTTCAATTCAATTTTAAAATAAGAAAAGGGTTTTATTTATTAAATTACATTAGTATTGGAGTGAGCTTTTTGTATTTACTTCATAAATATAAATGCCATTTGTTATTTACTTGTAAATAGAAAGATTTGAACTTAATCTGACTCTATTCATCCTCCATTCTATCTCAAGCAACCGATGTACATGACCACTTACATGTGAAATAGATAAATGATCCCCAATATAATATTTTGCACAGAACTAGCACTCATCAGTAGGGCCAGATCATAATGTCCAAACTTGACTCAGGGGTAATTCAAATCCAGAACACGGTTACTGCAGATGAATATTTTAACATTGCATAATATATATATGTATATGTTTCTTGATTACCAAAATTAAAGCAGGTATCATGTATTGATAATTTGTCTGGCAATATAACTTCACGTCTTGGAAAGTGAACAAAACCCAGATTCACATGTTTCCTGAAGATTTGTGATGATTGTGTTTTAGTTGTATTTCTATATTGGACTATTTCCATCACCTAATATGAGTATTGAATGTCTTTAAAAAAATTTACTTTATTTACATATTTCAATTACATTCAGCTGTTAGTAATAGCACACAGATTAGTATATACACAATATTTCATTATTTCTCCCCTCTTCTTCAGGTATTGCTGGCTGGAACAGTGACAGTACTAGCAGGGGAATTGAAACTGGACCTTTAGATTTTTGAGTATTGAAGTTAAAGGTAATGCTCTAACCAACTGGGACATCCTGACAAGGGCAACAGTTATTAGAAATTTCATATACTTATTTATGAGGTTCCTTCTGATTTCTCCACTTTTTCCTAAGAGCAAAGTTGATTAGTAGATTCATTACATTATGTATAGTCACCCTAGAATGTATATTGGTGAGACCAGTTAACCCATTGAAAAGTGCTTAAAAGCTTACACAAACTGATGATTAGAAGAGAGAAAACAGGTATCTAAAGTAGCAGACCATGTATGTGCCAATGAACATATGTTCAATTGAGAAAATACAAAAACTATTAGAGAAAAAAAGGTGCAAATAAGAATTTAAAGAAGCTGATTACATGACAATGGCAAAAAATCCCATAAGTCAACCTAGCATGACTATGCATAATGTATGGAATCCACTAATCAACTTTGCTCTTAGGAAAAAGTGGAACAATCAGGAGTAATCTCATAGGTATATGGAATTTATAATGACTATTACCTTTGTCAGGATGGCACAATTGGTTAGACCATTACATTAAAATTCAATACTCAAGAATCTAAGAATTCAGGGTTGATTCCCATTCTAGTACTGTCACTGGTCAGACCAGCAAAATCCTGAAGAAGAGGGGAGAATTATATCTCTTGAAACATTGTGCATATACTTACCTGTGTGCTATTATTAACAGTTGAATGTATTTGGAATACTTAAATAAAGCTAATTTTTTTAAAGACATTCAGTACTCATACTAGATGATGGAAGTAGTCCAATATAGAAACACAACCAGAATCACATGGTTTCTTCAGATTATATTTCAAGATTGTTTTTCACTTTAGATACAATGTAAGCATCAAATTAATGCCATTTCTTTGGTATTATTTTTTTTCTTTTTTTTTTTACAATAATCTTCTCGAGATCAGAATATTAGTAAATATCTTTATATATTGGAACATTTACATATTTCCTCTCAATATTTGCAGCCATGCATTTGATGTACAAATGGCTAAAATATTGATCTATTTAGCAGCAGATTTGCTATAATTCAGATTGGAACATTTACATATTTTCTCTCAATATCTGCAGCCATGCATTTGATGTACAAATGGCTAAAATATTGATCTATTTAGCAGCAGATATTGGATGGCTCTTTCACCCAGAGTTTAAACCACATCTATCAATACCCCAGGGGTCACATCTTATCACCTTGTATTTCATAACCTATGTAAACCCCCTATTAACAGCTATTGAGAAACATCTTCCTGGAGTGTTTGTCCTGGTGCTGGGTAAGGAAGTTCATCACATATCATATGTCAATGACATTACAGTCTTCCTCCCCTTTCATAAATACTTGCTCAAACTATATAAACTTCTGGATGAATACACCAGGAGATATGGGCTAAGAATAAACTCTGAGAAATCTGCTACCAGGGAAATCCATCAGGTGATAACAATTCCTTCAAGATTCTTGGGGGAAAACCTCAAAATGTAGGATTCCCCATGGTGCCGTCCAAGTCACATATGAGAAGGGCACTGCAAAACAGCATTCTAGAAAAAAACAAAAAGGTTGCAAGTGCCCTTCAGGGATCTACTTATCACTCCCGAGTAAGGTGGTATTGATCAACATGTTGGTGCTTCCATGAATTAATTACTTCATGCCACTTCTTAAACCAACCAGGTTCTTTCAGAATGCAATAAACTTAGTCTATACTGGCAACTTGTGGAAGAGGGAAACAGTAACCATCAGTTTAGCCAAGATGCAGAGACCAAAAGACCTGTATGGGCTTGGGTTGCATGATCTTAACTCCTTTTTTATTCAGAAGTCCCTATCAATGCTTAAGGTGATGAATGCAAGATTTCCAGTGGATTCATTATAGGATGATATTGAACCTACTGACACACCACTGCCCATACAAAGTAAGTGGGCCATGGAACTGCTGGCATATGCCAACAAATTCTTCAAAGTTACAGCATCAATTATTAACAATACTAACACTTACTGGCAAGTTTACAAATACATGCATGCAAACATTACTGAATTAACTACTGAGTTTAATTTATCTACCAGATTATTAATCAGAAAATTAAAATCTTGCTACTTAGAAGCTAAACATATTGATTTTATCATAAAATTTAATTTGAAAGCCTTGCCAACAAATCATTTTTTGGTAAATTATAGAAATTTATCTAAAATAGAACCACTATGTAGCTTATGTAAAATGGCAGATGAAACTATAGGACATATTTTTACTGCTTGCCCATTTTTGAGTCCTGCTAGATAAAATATAACCAGAATACTGCGTCTAACACGAAAATTCTTAAAAATCAAAGGATGCTATAATGAGTGGTGTTTTTGCTGCGATAAGAATGGGACTGTTCTTGCTTTTTGCCATGCGGTTAACTAGAAATTATTTTGTTTTTAAGTAAGGAACCATGGGAGATATGTAAAAAATTTATTCGAAGGACTATGTTCAGAGATCGCTTGTTAATGCCGGAAAAATTCTTCGGGGACTCTTGGGGACAACTTAGGTCATTGGATGATTCAAGGCTAAAAAATAAATGGTCCAGCCAGATGGAGAATTGAACAAAGGATTGCTGCCAATTAAAACATGGACTGCATAATGATCACCTGCTAAGTCACTAAATGAAAAGCCAGTTGTTCTGATATAAAACTAGTTACTTAATAATTACAGACTAAGTTTGAATGATGAGCTTCTCACTCTGATCATGAAATTAATTTGTCATAATAATTATAACTAATATACCAAATGGGCACATTTTCTAATTTGTAAAATTATTTACTGATGATTGTTGTAATAAGTGTAACAAATCTAAACAAATGTATATCAAAAAGACGTATACTTTAATTGTATGCGTATTTTCCTTAATAATAATAAAATGACTAAAATAATAATTTATATATATAAAAAAGTAGATATTCAAATGTTAAAATAATTGTTTGGGAAGTTAAGTGACATTTGAACACCAGACGTATTATGCTCAGCTTTGATCCAAGATCATATATTATTTAAGTTCGTTATCCTATCACACCCAAAAACCTAATGAGAAAATACATGATTGAATGTAGGATGAATGTAAGTTCACATTTTCATGGCTTCATTTTTGTGTGATTAATATTTAATTAATTATTATTACTCTTTCTTTTATTTTCTTTCTATTTTTTTATTACTACATTTAGATATTTAAGTTAGTACAAAAACCAGTTATCATAGGACTTTCAATAGTCACCTCTCTGCTCAACTTGAGACAATGGGAATGGTTTTTTTGCCCACCACTATTGCAATTTTTAAATACACTCATATTAATTCTAACTATAATCTTTTTTATTCTGTTTTTTTTTTATTATTATTATTATTATTATTATTATTATTATTATTATTATTATTATTATTATTATTATTATTATTATTATTATTATTATTATTATTATTATTATTATTATTATTATTATTATTATTATTATTATTATTATTATTATTATTATTATTATTATTATTATTATTATTATTATTATTATTATTATTATTATATTTTTCTTTTTCGAGAGTTAGAATGACTATATTTGTTTATGGGTGTCTTCTAATATTGATGGTGATAATAACTAAATAATTTACTTAGACTAACATAAATAAAACTATTTAATTAATTTTCAAAAATAAAAGTAAATATTATTGATATATAGATACTTAAAATAAAACTACTTAAAATAAAATTATCTTTATTAGAAAGAAAATTTAGAGTTTAGTTTAAAAAATTTTTTTCCTGGTATTTCTTTTATATGTATTTAACTTTATAACTTTTGCAAATGGATTGCTAATTCAGGGAGAAAGACTAGAAGCTAATAAAAGCTACCTGTGGATTCGGCCTTTAATTTTTAAGAAAAGACTTTTTTCCTGTGAGATTTTTTTTCCATCCAAAACTCTCAATCTTTTAATAATCTGGAATATGATTTACTTGATAAATTTCATAACAATTATACAAGAATATACATTTTAATTTGTACTTTCATTTAAACATTTGCCCCTCACTTTAAATCATAATTTATTATCAAAAACAAATACATTATTATACAACTTCTACTTTTTTTTTTCATATGTCATAGCATCGGCCGGGATGCGAACCCACAACCGTCTGCAACAAACTACTTGCTTGCAAGGCGGTTGCGATGACCTCTCGGCTAACAACGCTTGACAACTTCTACTTTAAATAATGATAATTCAAATTTTTTATAAACGGTGTCATGAATTAAATATATATAAATAATTATCACTTTGTGTTGTTATAATAAAAATTGTTATACATGCAACTGTATTTATTATTATCTCCATTTTTAATCATTATCTTCCATCTGCAAAAATATTCTCGAAGTTTAATCCAATTTCTTTGATGCATAGCTTCTTTTCGTCGTATTATTTCAGCAAACTTCCTTTCTCGTCTATCCATCTTGCATAATGTTTTCTCCTGGGTCTTTTTGCAATCTTTTGGAATCCAGTTTTAAAGACTTCAATTCTACTTCTATTTTCATTTTTTTAACATGTCCATCCCAATTCCATTTCAAACTCTTAAATTATTTTAATGATATCAGTTTAACTGTTTTTTCAATCATCCATGTATTTTGCTTTTGATCTCTTCATGTTTCTCAGATCTAAAAAAAAATTACAAAAACATAAACGCCTATGAATTTATGGCTTAATATACTCAACTCAAGAGCAAAATGCCTGGTTCACATTTGGAGAACGAATTAAATGGGATAATACATCAAAGTTTTTTATAAATGTTTGACAGTTATTTACAAAATTGCAAAATTATTTTAGAAGCATAAATATTACGAATTAAAAAATCAATGAAATATACGCAGAATGAAACTAATTATACCGATGAGAAATCAGTCATAAGGAAAGAAAACAAAATATTGAAGTCTGCTGTGATATTTAATAAGAAAAAAAATTAAGAAGATGCATTCAAAGAATTTGTGTAAATAAACAACAACAATAATTAGTAAACCATATTAATCATCATCAGCAGCAGAACCCACAAGGGAAATGAATATCATTTCAATTTTAAGGTGAAGAAAAAAAGGAATAGTATTATAACTGTACAAATCAATCCAAGAAACACATATAGAATAAACTGATTCATTCCATCTATCTGATGTTTAACTGATGCTTTGTTTTAAATTCTGCAGCAAACTTTTCTTTTTGAGAGACTTCAACATCTTTATTAATTATATTCTGACTTTAACCCCCTCTTCTTAATATAGACCTTCGTTTCCTCCTCATCCTTTTCCTTTTTTCTCTCCTTTTTTTCTCCTATTTCTTCTCCTTTTTCCTCTTTCTTTTTATGATTTGCTTCCCCTATGAAAATCATGCTTAAATTTACTCTATTCTTTAAGAGAATCTTATATTATTCATTCATTTTTTTATGTCCAACTCAATGAAGACATGATTTTATGATAGTGGATTCTATTTACATTCAGCAAGTTGAAAAATATTTTGACTTTGTCATAAATATTTTTAGAATTTTAAATGAAATTTTTTTAAGATCCTTATTTTATTTTGATAGGAGGTCCAAGTCTCACTTCCTTACAATAAATTATGTAAAATAATTCATCCATAAACAACTAATTTAGTTGCATTGGCTATAATAAAATATTCTCTTATTGTAAAGTTAAAAGTTTTACAAAATTTTAGAACATACTAAAAGTTGATGCTGATTTTACAACATCAAAATAATCAGAGATGGTTGATTTCTTAATAACGAGACCACTATTATGTTTCTACAAGAGAAAAAAGTTATTAAAAAAAAAGAATATTGTTTAAAGCATAGTTAATATCTAAGAAATTCAGACATTTTCCTATTTTTTTAATTTTAAAATAAAAGTATAATGTTAGTTTTTATTTCTTATTTCTATTTCTTCAGTGAATGCATGAAACACACACTCAGTAAAATATATGTAAATGTGTACCCTCACTTTATTATTAATAATTATATTATTATTTTTATTAATTTTTTTTATAATATAATCTTAATTTATATGCATACTATTTTTATGTATATAATTCTTATTTTGCCTGGTGTCTGAATATATGTTTGTCTGTAATGCTTTACTGGAGCACCCTCTGAATTTTTTTATTCAGAGGGCACTCCAGTAAATAATCTTATTATATAAAATCCATATTTTGTCTATTGTCCACAACATTGTCAAATTCACTACAAAGTATGGATTTTATTTATAGAGAAAATTATCCCTAATTATATATAACTTACTTATCAAATATAACAGGTATATTTAAGAATTTTAATTTTAATTTAGTTTTATTAATAAAGCTAAATTTATTAATACTTTAATTTATTGTGTACACTTCAGAAATGTGTCTTGCTGGGTACATTTCTGAAGTGTACCAAACATATTTGATCATTCCAAACATTTTTTTTGACAGACTAGGTCATTCCAAACATTTCCTTTTTTAATTTTTCAGTTGTGAATTTCTCACAGGTCGGGTACATTTCTTGTGTTTATTTATATAATATTAAAATCTTTTGTTTAATTTAAATCAAATCTTAAAAATAATTTGTTAAATCAACTTATTAAGAAAAAGATGGCGTTTCCATAGGCTGCAAGTCGTATGTCACATGACCTAATTTAACAAGCTTATATTATAAATTTTATATAATAAGCTTGCAAATAGTTTTTAACAAGCTTTCCAGAATATCTCCAACCTCAGCCCAGTTTCTGCTACTAGCTCCCTCAGTGAGGCTTTGGTGATTCTCTATTGCTAAAGCTATTAATATATGGTGTACCTGAAGTAGGTTCAGTCCCATATGCTATTTAAGTTAGATAGCTGGAGTGGAAGACATATGGATGTCTGAAAATTTCAGATTTTCTACTTAATAGTTATCCATTAGATAAAGTGCTGGGCTTAGTATTTAAAATCTAATGCTTAAATATCCTAGCACCTCACTGAGGATGCCAGTAGCAGAAACTGGTCTGAGGTTGGGGATATTCTGAAAAGCTTGTTAAGAACTATTTACAAGCTCATTGTATAAACATATATATATATGTGTGTTTCATGTTTTATATATAAATGCGTTTGTTGGAAAGTACTGCTTACTTGCAGTTCAATAAACAACACATATTTTAGTCTCGTCAATGTTTATTAACAAAATATTAGCTATTATATACTATATATGCAGAACATGATGAGGGGCATGGAACAAAATATAATGTACCTCATGACTCTACTGTATTATCAAATATCTTTAGAGAGTGTATGATGGTTATAGTAATTTCTTGCAGGATAATTTTTATTTAAGATATTCATTGACATTTGTTTTTGTATGACTTTTGATCAACATGAATCACTTATAAGAAACATATTGCAATAAGAAACAATTTTCTGTATGATTAACAAAGTATTTTTTATATTTAATATTTTCACATCATAATAAAATATTAAACCATCAAACATTGCATGATGATCATTATTTATATGTAAATTATTTATATATAAATATGCATGTTAGAAAGTACCATGGTGATCCTACCCAATAGGATTATGATAACATGGTGATCCTACCCAATAGGATTATGATAACTGTGGTTATTAAAAATTCAGACACCAAAAACTATGGATGCTGAACAGAGTTCAGATCTATATAACTATACAAGCTAGGGTGCTTGGCTTAAAAAATCATTGTACTTTCATTTTAGACTCAAAGCTCTATAGTTATCTAAAAAAGTAAAAGGTAGCCACTGGAGAGTTGCATTACACCCTAAGATCTAGGTGCAGTGCTCTCAGATCCAGGCTCCTCACTGATGAAAATCACATGCTAGAAACTAGTCTGAAGATATTGGATGAGTAGGCACTAGATAGGGATTTTATGCACAAACCTTCCGGCATCCATTGATTATTCTGGCTTGCATTGAGTGATGCCACTTTACAGAAAGTTTTGCCTCTGTGGAAACAGCTTGTGTAAACATAAAAAATGGTGATCATGTGATGTTTTATGGTTCAATAGCAATTGTACCCAATAGGATTATGGTGACTGTGGTTATTAAAAAAATCAAAGACACCAAAAGATATGAATGCTGAAATAAATTCAGATCTATACAACTATACAAGCTAGTGAGCTTAGCTTTATTACATTATTTTGGACTCAAAGCTTTATAATTGGATAAAACACTAAAAGGTGTTTTCTGGAAGGTTGCATTAGAGCCAAAGATCTAGGTGCACTGCTCTCAGATCCAAGATTCCTCACTGATAAAAGCCAGAAGCTAGAAACTAGTCTGGGAATATTGGATGAGTAGGCACTAGGTAGGGATTTTATGCACAAACCTTCCTGCATCCATTGATTATTGCACTGAATGGTGTTACTGTATGGAGAGTTTTGCCTCTGTGGTAATAAAATATTCTATTCTTTTTTTATTTTTAACAATGTATTTTATCCTTACTATCACTTTATATAATTTTGACAATATAGCAGCCTTCTTCAAAGTTGCAATTGACAAGTGTAACACATTACTTATACTATATACTCATATATATATATTAAACTGCTCTTACTCTAATCTTTAAATATTTTAATTAAATAGTTGGTTAATTCAATTATAATCAATCATAGTAACTAATATCAGTTGCAAATAAATAAATAAATAGATGACTATCTCATCCTTATGTTCTATTCTGAACTGGAATCTAATTCAGATTTTGTGGGAGATATAACATTAGACTCACTCAGTAGTAAAGTGCTATCTAATATTTAAAATTAAACATTATTCATTCAAGAGCAAAAAAAACTAAACTCTTAAAGCTATAAATATAATTATAAAAAATAGTCCTGGAATTTATCTCTTAAAGTTAATATCTCAAAATATAAATCATTTTCTTAAAGCAAATAAAATTAATCATTCAATAAAAGATATTTAAAAAATGTGCGTGGAATGTTTAACCGATGTTAGAACTCAGGCACTTAAGTGAGATTCTAGTCCAGAACTATAATACATTTAGTAGCAAGATTGTCTCTTTTTGTTGTTGCATTATTATGAGTATCTAATTTTTGATTTGCAGTTAAATTAATCAATTATTTTGCTACAATCTTTAAAAATTAAATGAAAAATAGTTTAATTAATTGGTTTAATTTTAGTGTTCAAATGTATTTATAACAGTATTCTAACTCATATTTATACAAGCAAACATAATTAAATAAATTTATTACGTATACACAAAAAAAATCACATAACCTTTTTTTTTAATTATCAATAAAGCAAGTCATATATAATGTGATATTGTTTTTGTAAGCTTGTATTTACAAAAATGTAATACAGAGAGCGCACCAATAGCTCAAACAAGCTCTTAATTGATAAGTATGGTAAGCTATTTAAGTTAGATAACTGGAGTAAAAGACATTTTCATGTCCAAAAACTTCAGAGTTTCTACTTAAATATTACATATGAAATAAGTGCTGGGTTTTGAGTTGATATTTTAGATCTAGTGTCTGAATATTCTAGCTCCTCACTGAGGCAAGCCATAAACTCAAAACCAATTGGTCTGGGGATAAGATTTTCGGATAGAGATTTAAAATATTTTCTCTTACCGCACTTATCAATTAAGAGCTTGTTTGAGCTATTGGTACACTCTCTGTATTACATTTTTATAAATTTAAACTTATAAAAGCAATGTCACATTATATATGACTTGCTTTATTGATAATTATAATTTTACCTTTATGGCTTTGGCTATGCTGAGGCTATTAATATATGGTAGATCTGAATTTGGTTCAATCCCATATAGCTATTTAAGTTAGATAGCTGGAGTAAAAGACATTTTCATGTCTGAAAACTTCAGAGTTTCTGCTTAAATATTATGTATGAAATAAGTGCTGGGTTTTGAGTTGATATTTTAGATCTAGTGTCTGTAAATTCTAGCTCCTCACTGAGGTGAGCCATAAGCTCGAAAACAATTGGTCTGGGGATAAGAGTTTTTTGAATAGAGATTTTAAATATTTTCTCTTACCGCACTTATCAATTAAGAGCTTGTTTAAGTTATTGATAACCTTTTTTTGTATATCAAAGCTATATTCATATACAGCATTAGAAATAATCAATTTAAAACAAAAGTGAAATAGACAACTCACTATAAATAAAAAAATTATTTAATTCACCTTTCATTCCTTAATGGAACCTTTTTAAGATGTTCCTTTTTACACAATCACATGTGATGGGATGTGATATACTGTGGCTTCTCTTTAAACAGAGTCAGGAATCTCTCAGCAATTATATCTAGAGAAACCTGTTAACCACTTTATTTTCCATTCCCCACTCTAAATTTTCCCATATTCTGCTCCATTCCATTTCCACAACATAATCTTTGTCAACTCTATGGCCTTTATATCTAAATTACTCTACAGCAACTCTCCCAATGGACATTATTTACATTACATTACAATAAATAATCAAAATACATACATTAAATATAATTAGTAAAATACATATATGTACATAAAAATGATTAAACTTATTACAGTTCGTCCCTCTCATTATATATATATATATAATAAAACCCAATAATAATAATAGTCCCTTCTATTTTTAAAATTATAACACTAAAGTTTCCAATAATCTAACAATCCCCATTTCCTCCCTTATTAATTATTTTTAATTTTATATAGAAGGCAACATTATGGACAAATTTTAACATTGTATTTTTAAATATTCATGCTTATGTAAGCAGTCATGCTTATAGATATTTCTTACTTTCATATAATAAAAAAATAAACTGTATCTATAAATTTATGGAAATATTATATGAAAATTGAATAATACAATTTTCTTCTTCTTCCTTTTCTTATGTATTGATTTTCTATATTTACATATCATACCATTTCCACCTTCTTCTTAACAATACTATTTTTTACGCCAAAACTTTACTCTTATAGTTTTGATGATGACTGCAGGACAGTCGAAACTGTCAGAGTAAAGTTTTGGTGTAAGTATAGCATTGTTAAGTGTATAAGAAGGTGGCAGTGGTATGTTATGTAAAATTGAGCAATAATAATAAATAATTGACATTATAATATTATACTAAAAAAAAAAAAACTCTGTGAAGAAACCTTCCAGATAATTAAAACTGCATTGAGCATCAATAGTAATAAAAGGCATTATAAAAATGTAAAAAGTGTTCAAAATTAGTATATTTTTTTACTTTTTAATTCTATTCATTTTCAATTGATTTTTTTCAAATTATGAATAAATGTCGTAAATTATAAATATTATGCTATCTTTCATATTATGGTTTTCCTCATACATTTTAAGATAATCATTTTTTGTGCTTATTTTCTTACTCATGCTCTGTGTAACCATGAAGCTTGCTGACTATCCTCCTTTCTATCCCAGAACCATGCACTGTATAAATATGAAGCATTCCACAAGACAAACATAGACTTATACATTAAAGATAATCAGTTGGATTTAAACATAGTATTTTTTAATAGGAAAAATAATGCAATTCTACAGAAAACTAAATTCCAACCCCCCTGCTGATGATAGACCATGGTTTTTTCTGCCATACATACCCACCATAACAAAAACCTTTAATAAAACATTCTCAGCAACTTATCACCTTGCTTTCTGCACTCCCCCCTTCTATCAATAGATTACTGATAACTCCAAAGATAGTCTTGCACCAAAACCCATCCCTAACACTGTTTAAAAAATCAGCTGCTCCTAAACTGAACATTAATCAATCTATTATGGTGAATCCCAAGCATCCTTATCTAACACACCTTTCTCAGTACCAATACGTATACAAAAAAGCATGAGACTAACCATAATATAGTTTTTTATTCTCTTAGCAGCAAAAGACAACAGGACATCAATTTGACTCCTCCTGCACAACCATTCAATACATAAAACAGAATAATTCAAAGAGAAAAATAAAGGAAGCATGCTGTACAGCCAATATTACAAATGCTATCAATGAGAGAATCACATCTTTCCCTCTCTCCAAAAAATGGATGCTCTAATTTAAATATTAACCTTGAATTTCAGTAAATTTAAATCTCTCCAAATACAAACAAGTACACTAATATCTCCATTATGATTATTGTTTATTTTATTGAGTGTGAGAACTCCATAAGTTCTCAAAAGTGCTATGTAATTGATTAATAGAAATAACAAGCTTCTCTATAGTCACATTTAAGTGTTCTTATCATAGTTATCATTCACACTGAATACATTATGCACAATAAAATTTCAAGTATTCAATACTGTAATGATGTTTCATACTTGCAGCAAATCTAATAGCAAATCTAATTCCAGATGGTATATGAAAGTTATTAGATTACATTAATCTTATTGTTTTTTTTTGAAGGTTTGTGATGATGGTGTTTTGCTTGTATTTATATATTGGACTGTTTTCATTACCTAACATGAGTATGGAAATTCTTTAGAAAAATTTAACTTTATTTAAATATTCCAAATACATTCAACTGTTAATAATAGCACTCATATTAGTATATGCACAATGTTTCAAGAGTTACTATTCTCCTCTCTTTTTCAGGTGTTGTTGGCTTGACGAGTGACAGTATTAGCATGGGTTTTGAACTTGGACCCTTAGATACTTGAGTATTGAATTTTAAGGTAACACTCTAACAAACTGAGCCATCCTGCCAAAGGCAATAGTCAGTAGAAAATTCATATACTTATCTACGAGGTTACTGATTTTTCCACTTTTTTTCTATATGAAATTTCTACTGACTGTTGCCTTTGGAAGGATGGCTCAGATGGTTAGAGTGTTACTTAAAATTCAACACTCAAGAACCTAAGGATCCATGTTTGATTCCCATGCTAATACTGTCACTGGTTACATCAGCAACAATTGAAGAAAATGGGAGAATAATACATCTCAAAACGTTGTGCAACAGCTGACCTGTGTGCTATTACTAACAGTTGAATGTATTTGAAAGATTTAAATAAAGTTAAATTTTTATAAAGATATTTGATATTCATATTAGGTGATGGAAGTAGTCCATTATATAAATACAACATTAATCTTATGTTTTACGTGTATGTTTTAATGAATGAATAATAAAAGTGTCACTTTTTAGTGATACAGCTTTAAGGGAATTACTTGAGATCAATCATCTTTGACCAGGTGAATCAAAAAACATCATCGCTCTTAAAAGAAGTCCTATGGTATTTTGTTACAGCACAAAGCAGTTATTTTCCCAAAAAGGAACAACTAATTAGACTTCAAATGTTTTAATTTTTCAAGCTAGGATTATTTCTTCTCCTCTGCCTCTACTATTTCCACAATACCCATTATCACCATCAAAATCAGTCACTCACAAATGAGTGCGACCATTCCATTTCCAAGAGGGGAAAAAAGATACAAAAGAAAAACCAAAAAAATAAAAACAGTATTACAATAAATCTAAGAATCACTGATATATCCAGGTATTGAATACATTGGCTACTATTCTGTTTATTTAGTATTTTACAATGCTATTTATCAACTTCTTCAGTGACAAATTTTTCTTTATGAAAGCCTTCATTATCATGCCTCATTGTGCATCTCTAATGCATTCTGTTCTCTGCCACATTTTCCCAATCAATGCTGCACTTCTTTAGAATGTCTGAGAGATGTTTTTATAATGCAAGCATCCACACCTTGATATTTAAAACTTTGTAATTAATAGTTTTGTTGACCTAAAACCTCTATTTGTTTTTCCAATAGTTTTACTGCAGTAAGAACTCTATATAATTTCTCTAAACTATTTATCTCCATCAATGGTAGTCTTCATTGTTGAGTCTATTCACATCAATATTATTTGAGATGTATTTGAAGTCTCTAATTAAACAATTGTAGACAACTATATAAAGCTTTTCATATTACACATTAATATTATATCTTGGTGACTTTTTTGATCCATAGATTTTATCAACACCTTATTTGATTTCAGCATTTTGGAAAAGTATTAAAGTTGACTCTTTTATAAGACTAAATAAATCCTCAATATGACAGGTTTTATATGGCTACTCCTTCAATATTTTCAGTCATTTCATTTAATTTTTCAAAAGTTTAATTAAGTCATCAGTTAAATAAACTTGTAGTTGATTAATTTCTTCACATTATCAAGCCTTTCTGCTAACACTGCTATATGCCATTATGAAGGATCTCATAATTCATAAATGGAGACTTATTCACTTGATAAGTTCTTGGATTTGCATTTTTAACCTAATAAAGACAAATTAAGCTCAGTGATCAGATAATACATGTGAGGCATCTTTATCTTCATCAGTGATAATTAATCTGGTTATAAAGAGTTTTCCCATCATTAATAAAAACACAATTGTATTACGATATTAACAACTCTAATTTTTGTAGTTGTCCAGTTCTAATTAACTATCTATATTTAATACAGACAGTTATAATTTGGAAGACTTGTCCATGTCCGTACTGTACTTTTAAAAATTAAGAAAAATGCCCATATTTATAAAAATGTAATATCATGTTCATATTTATTAAAATGCCATATTATCAGTCAATTATAAATCAGAAGAAACTCATATAGTAATATTGCTTATCTTTCTGTGCTAATTTGAATAGTAACTGTAACATGTACAATGTCATTTGCACTTAACGGTTAGTTTAATTAGTTAATATTTTTAAGACAGGTTATTAAAGATACCACATGTGAAATAGGTGGATGAAATAAGAAAGTGTGTAGGGGTGATATAGAGAAGAGAAGCTAAAGATCGGAGAAGATGGATTGAACTTGGAGAGACCTTCATCCTGCAATGGATTGATAATGGTTGATGATGATGATGATAACCTGTATCAAATGCACCTTGAAATTTATAATAGTTAAGCAATATTTTTATTTTATTAATAGAGGGATCTTTCAAACCACGACACAAGATAGTGACTTTTATAAAGATAAGAGCGGCCATCTTATCTTTAACCTAACTTTACACTTATATAGGCCAATCTGAAGCATCTTAATTTGGGAGATGGCCATTCTTATCTTTATAAAAGTTGCTATCTTGTGTCATGGTTTGAGATGTCCCTCTATCAGCAAAATGAAAATATTGCTTAACTATTATAAATTTCAAGGCATATTTGATACAGGTTATAGCCTGTCTTAAAAGTATTTACATATACTTCATGCATGCTTAATAAATAATTATAACTTTAATTAGTTAAGTTATTTAAGTAATACTTTATAACTTTATTTTATTTATATCTGTATCTAATGATTCAAAGCCATGCCAAAAGTGCCATTTAAAAGAAAGTGTCATATTCAATGTAGAATTATAAAATGAATATAAATTTCCAAAGCCAGAACATGGAAATAAAAATGGCGACATCTTGCTTTGTTCTGTATAATAGGTTAACTCTGACATTTGGATGAAGAAGAGACATCATTAAACATATAAACTCTTTAAAATATCAAAAAACTGCAAAATCAAGTAATGCAAGAACTTTTGAAATATGTTTTCAAAACAAGGAAATGAAATCTCCTAATTATACTTATGTAACTAGAGAAACTCCATTTGTATTCCATATTGTTAGGCATCAAACAAGTTTTAAATCAACTAAATTCCAGTCTAAACTCATTTCAAAATTTTACCATTTAAAATATTACAGTGTGAGAACAAAACCAAAAGCTATAATTAATAATGCAATTTCAACTTTTATAATGAATAAAGCACAAAAAAGTTAAAACATGCCAATTTTGTTGATAAATCTGCAGATGGGTTCAATAAATTAAGTTTAGAGCTTGTACCTGTGCTAATTAGAATATTTATTCCACAAATTGGAATTAAAGTCTGGTTTGGGGGGGGGGGGTCATTTAATAAGAGAAATGCTAACCATTTTAACTGAATAAATAATTAAAACACTTTAAAAAATTTGATTTAGAATATATATATAGATCATATTATGCTGATAACATAATCCACAAATTTTGGAGAGGTACAATGAAAAGGTAAAATAATGTTCACACAAAATTACAACAAAAAAATGGACAGAAAATGTCTAGGTAGTGGGTGTTATGGCCATATTGTACATTATTGTTACAGAATGGATGCTGATAAACTATTTATATAGAAATAATGACAAGGAGGAATTACAAGAATTCTGTGAATTTGTGGACATTAGGTACAAGAAATTGTCATCATATAATAACAATTTTATACCAACTCTTCATAGAATTATTTTAATTTGGGAAGTACTCAAATCTTTTTTTCTTTCTGAATCTGAGAATTCTTGACTGAAATTTAAAAAAAGAATTTTTTGAAAACCCATTCAATGAGTTCGAACTTTATTTATTAATGGAAACATTCAAATTTTCCAAGAAATTATTATTATTGAAAGATAAAATTTGGGCTGTAGGGATTGTTTTAAAATACAATGAATTAAAAATAAAATTAAAGCCGAAAAAGATAATAAATTCATTCCTCAACAAAACAAAAGAGTTCTCTCTATGTAAATGAAGAAACTGTAAATAAAGAAGGCTATGAAAGTCATATTTTAAGTTTTTACAAAAGCTCCATTTATTATTTGGAATTGTAGGAAAATAGCCTCAATGGCACCGAAAAATTTTCATCGATAAAAATAAACAAGGATTTTTAGTTTCACTGGTCAACTGTTGAAGAATCAACAGAATTTATTAATTCAATTCTCCCCAAAGAATCAACTCTTGATGTAGATAAAAGTTTTGATCAAATTTCAATTATCAAAATAGTAATGTAAGATTTAAAACAAGAATTAAGGAAAGAAAGCAGAAATGAAGCTTTTAAGAATATTTCTTCTAATGATATTGGTTTGAGGTATTCAAAATGCTTAAAGCATATGAAAGTGAATGTCCTAACTTCGCAAAATTATTCGAATTTATTTTTGTCTACCAGGATCCTCAGTGCCAGTTGAATGAGTTTTTTTGTATCACAAGAAAACATATGATCTGATGTTCGTAACAGATTGTTAGTAAAAAAACATTTAAGCATATGTTACAAATAAAAAAATAAAGGTAGACATTAATTGTAAAGACTTCTGCAAAGTAATTAAAAGTGATAAAGTTTTGTTTAAAAAAATTCCATCTGAATTAAAAATAATTGTTAGTTAAAAAATAAATAAATAATTTTATTCGGTTTGAAAATTAATATTTCTGTCCAATGCGTTGATTCATTCACTAAATATTATTATTTGGTTGCAGAATGTTATTATAAAATATTCAACATGATATTTTTATTTTGTTTCAGTATATTTATTAAATCTGATAGCTTCAGCATTCAGGAATGGCAAGTGTGATTAAAAAGGTTTTTTATTTTCCAGATATCCATATTTTATGTATAGGAAATCTGGTAATCCTAAATCAAACCATTCAGTACATTTCCTTAATCCAAAATACTTCTTTTTTTATAGTCCATGTCCTCAAGCAAAGTTCCATTATTGTTGGTATCTCATTTAGAAATTAAATAAGATTTTCTAATTCCAGCACCATCTTTATGGATTATTATCAATTCTAAAACAGACTGTGATACCTTGATATGCTTTCATCTTGACTATAATTTTTATTCATATTTTATCAAGATACAGTACCCAGGAAAATAGATATTCAAATTTACATTTAATCTCTTATTTTATATGCAGTGATTGTCTACATAAAATATGTTACTTTTATTCCAAATTAGTGTTTGAAGAAATACATTTTTTAGACAGGATTCCACTCATAAAAGACACTAACCATTTAATGTTATTGGTTTTTCATGTGATGATGATGTGATGTGATGTATTGTGGCTTCTCCTTAAATGAAGTCAAGAATATCTCAGCAATTATGCCCAGATAAATCTGTTAGCCACTTTATTTTCCATTCCGCAATCTAAATTTTTCCATAATCTGCTCTATCCCATTTCCACAACATAATCTTCATGCCACCCGGTGTCAAGTTTAATTATGAATTGATGAAAAAATGAGTCCCCTTCTCACCTAAGGACTAAGTATTTAAACAAACATATAAATAAGTGTGAATTTTAAATCAGCCAATCAAATTGGCTTAAATTTAAATTAATGCCAATTTGAGTAAAGAGTCAAGAATATCTCAACTACTTAAAATGTTATAATTATTGCTACCATTGTTTATTCTACGTTATTTAACTACTTGGATGTCAAGTAAAAAGTGAATTATTTTTAAGAATTGTTTCATAATAAAATATTACCAAATGGTATGGATTGAAAAACTATTAACCTTAATTAATGAATGTTTATTTTATATATGCTTATTTTTGCATCTTGAAGAATACCCACTTTCCATGCAGAGTTTAATCATGTAATGCTTCAGTTATTAATTACAGCTTCAAGATTACAGATAGCATGCTATGTTTTTTACAGTGCTGTGATTCTGGTAGCGTTCTGCCAAAAACATGCTTAATGCAATATAAATAAATTATTTTACCTTTTCTGAACACTCTTTTATATCAAATTTAAACCATCAAACATCACATGATCACCATTCATTATGCTTACACAAGCTGTTTTTCAGAGGCAAAACTCTCTGTCCAGTAGTGCTGTTAGATCAAGGTGCAGTACTCTCAGATCAAATGCTCTTCACTGATGAAAGCCACAAGCTAGAAACTAGTCTGGGGATATTGGATAAGTAGGCACTAAATAGGAATTTTATGCACAAATCTTCCTGCATCCAATGATTACTCTGGCTTGCACTGAGTGGTGCTGCTGTATGGAGAGTTTTGCCTCTGTGTTATATCAAGTTTATAAATATTATAATAAAAATACTATTATCTTGAAAGGGAGTTAAAACAGATATAACACATGTATGTTTGTGTCTTAATATCTACTATTTCCTTGATGAAATAGACCTGGCAGCTTCGCAAAAACAAAGCCAATGGTAGTAAAATATGATTGGTCAGTTCTTCAGGTGGTCATCTAATGCTCAAGTACATAAATAGCAGTTCTATCCAATTGACCAAACTGAGACTTTTTTCTTTTTAGTTTTCTCATTTGGCCATTGTTTTCCACTACACAGGATATTGCTCTTCATAATATTCTACTCTTTCAATGAGCAATCTGTCTCAGGAACTAATAGCTCATTCTTGCTCTAACAATCTCTTTCTTTGTTTCTAAATCATCTTGGTACAACATACACTTTCCTTTCCTGTGTTTTTTTCTCATTTGGAACTGCATTGTTCAAATTACTTAAATGAAAGTGACTTTTTATACATGCATCAAAATATATTACTTGCAATTTTCTGCGAAAGTAAAGTGTCTGTGATTTTTCAATGTAAATAGTTTTTATTTAATTATTACATGTTAATTTACAAGTGTCAAACTTAATCCATCCATAACTTTGACATGATCCATTCTAGATAAATACAATAAAGATTATCAACAATTATTTAATAAACTAGAGATTACATATATATATATAAACTTTGGTTGTAGTTTTATGGACAAAGATGCCGTTCAATGGCGCCATTATCACACCAAAACTATAAAATATGAACATTCCCAGGCCATTGATTTTAATCATTTTGCTGTGTTTTTTGTTATGCGACAAAGCGGCCTGCAATCTGTAAAACAACAAAAAAGTTGTATTATAGTAAATGCGGGTTCGAACATGTCGGCCGCGGAAACGACATTTTTATGTGCTTTAGCACATAAACGGCGCCATCCAGTGGCGTCTTTGTCCATAAAACTACAACCTAAACTTTAAATCATAATTAAAACTAATTCATTTATTTTGTTATTTTTAATTAAACACACACACATGGAGTAATTCAACTTCATTTCTCTTTTTCCACGTGTAATATCTATTTCATATATTGTAGAATATGTAGTGATATGGAGGTTTTGGATTTATTTCCCTTTAACTGCCCATTAACCATTAAACCTGCACCTGAATATAAAAATGTTTTTAAAAATGAAAAAATAATATTATATGTTACAAGTGATATTCACACATCTTAATTAAACTGAAAAATGTGTTGACGTACATGTCAATTTTTCTTTTGATTTTTTTTTAAAACTTTTTATATGGCAGGAAGTCTTTATATAAGAGACTGTCTGTTTTAATGAGGAGTTTTGTATTGAAGTGATTGCTAAATTATTATTTTTTTAACTTATACAATAATCAATAAATTTGTTTGGATTATATATGAGAAAAGTTATTTATCATAGGAATTTTTTGTTTTCTTTTATTGTACATTCTCGATATTTTTTTAAAAATAAAAACAACAATGACAAAAAGATTATACATAATATTCATTATGAATCTGTAAATTTTGCCAAAATGCATACATCTATCTCCGCTACATTAATGCGTTCATGGAGATTGTAAATGGCTATAACATGCCTTCGGGTAAATTTGGGCCTTTTTCAAAAAATTGTACTATTAATCCAATAAAGACTTGAGACTTTCAAAAAAGGCTTGACTACATCTTTATCACATATAATACAAAGCTATAGCAAGCTTCTTTGGCACCCTAGGCGCCTTTCTCCCCCTTTATTATCAAGCAGGCAGTAACTGGTTTCTAATGGGTGAATATTGCAAACCACGTTAAAATAAATTTCAAATTAATTCAAACTGGTTGAAATAAATTTACATCAATATAATGCAGCAGAATTATATTCCCCACACCCATCCCAATCAATCAGCCCTCCAGGCGTTTGCCTGCCTGTTTACCCTATCAATATAACTTTGCATGTGTATGTATAAACGTTCCCACATACACATATCCAGACACGTGTATATAAGCACTTTCACATGTACATATATATATATACTCGCACATGTTTGGATAATAAATAAAAGTCCAGTAATTCTTATGTTATACAGCATAAGTGACCTTTAATAAAAGTTTGCATTTCTCTATATCCTTAAAAAAAGGTTTGTACAAAAATTAATTTAAGCTGTTTTCTTAAAAAGAACGGCTACTAGATCAAAGTATTTGATGTTGAGAAGCAAATAGTTGGTAAAAAGTAATTGAAAACGGAACTTGCTGTGAACATTTTTGTTCATTTAGCATACCTTTCTCGCCTCACAAGTAGTAATCACGTCAAACAGGTAACACAGCGTGCTGCAGATCAAAGTCCAGACAGACAGTTTATTGGTTATATAAATTTACTTTAAAATAGCAAATTACAACTTACATTAAAAACTAAAAAAAATAAAGACTTACTTATTACCTGATTTTTGTTATTAATTTTTACCCCTATCCTTCTATTTTTTTTTCCAAAAAATAAATCACCGGCAAAAAGGATTTATTAAAAAAAAAGTTTCTTAAAAAGAAAGTTTAAAATAATAATAATAACAAATTTTAAATTATCAATTAGATTTTCATACATAGTATATTAAAAAAATTTTTATTACCACAAATAAAATTATTTAATTTTATTTATTATTGTTAACAAATAAGTTTATTAGAAGTAAATATATAATTTGCTCATAATGTGAGGGGTTAGACTGACGTAATATCTACATAGGCATGACTGCAATATCAAATCCAATAAGGGCTTTGAGTATTCCATTATCGGTTTTTAATGAAAACAATCGTTGAATAGTTGAAAGAGTGAAAAGTTTGAATCCTGTCCATTAAAGTTTAAGGAATTGCTATCTAAATATAAACTGAGCATTGATTGTATAGCTGACTCCTACCCAGTTCAATTAATTATTCACTATTAGTCAGAAGATATCTAGTTAATCTTGGATGTAAAACAAGGATAAAAATGTTCAAGCTGTCACCATCTGGCAATTAGTAAAAAATATAGATGAACTCTTTCACCATTAGAATTCGTCTATGGGAAATTGTTAGAAAAGTCTTTGTGTGGTAGTGAACTAATTAAATGCTGGTTTACTACCTTTTATCTATATATACTATCTTTGATACTATTGTATGTCCATTTATTTACCTGGATATTCAAAGACTAAGCAGAGACAATAATTCTTACATTAAATTTTCTGAGGAAAAAATTTTAATTTAAAAAATTGTAATTCGATATGTTAGTTAGTTCTATGTCAAAGCACTAATTTTATAGAAATGAAAAAAGAGATTGAATGAATTTACACAAATGGAAATCCATCATCATCATTATTCTAAACTATTATCAGTCTATTGCAGTAACAAAGACTCTCCAAGTTTAATCCAGTTATATCAACCCATTGTTTTTTTCTTCTCCATAACATATTAGCAAACTTTCTTATTCCATCCACCTATCTCACATATGGTCTCTTTCTAGGTCTTTTATCAACTATTAGGACTCACTTGAAAATGTCAGCTGTTCATCTAATATCATTTCTTTTAGCAATAAGTTTTGTCAAGATCCATTTCAGTTTCTTAATTGTTTCAATATCAGTGCTACCTGTTGTTCTCTCACTCACATATTCACTTCTGATCTTTTCTTCTTGCTCCTAATAAAAATTTCTCCATACTACATTGGGTGGTCTGAAGTTTCTGTATTGCTCTTCTGTTAAATGTTTAAGTCTTAAATCTGTAAGTAAGAACTGATAAAATACCTTTATAAAAAACCTTTCGTTTTAAACACAAAGTCAAATTTTCTTGTAAGTTACTTCTATCAAAAGCACTTCATTCAAGTTTAACATGGATTAATTTCATGCATTATGATTCCATCTGTGTTAATAATCTGAGGTCTTTATAGGTGTAACTTTTTCTAATTCATAATAATCAATCTTTATTTTCTTCTTCTGAAAAAAATCCATTGAACATTACTTTGTCTTTTTAGTATTTATGTTTAGTTCTACTTTCTTATTTTCATATGACAATCCTTTGCATCATTTCCTGAAACTCTGACACATCACTTGCAAAATCTAAAAGTCTTAAATAATCTCTATTTATTTTTACTCCCTTAGTTTCCCATTTTAATCTACAAAATACATTCGTAACACTGATGTAAAACGTTTTGGGTGTGTGCAATTCTCATAATCTTAACCATTGCTAAGGCACTTTGATAAATATTCTTCAGAATATAATAATATCCTAGATCTATATCTTTGTGATGCAATACTTTAATCATCAGAGAAATGCTTATAAAATCAAATACCTTTTCATAATCTATTAATCCAAGGCATAATGGCAACTGATATTTATTATTATTTTAATAACTTCTCTGAATATATGAACATGTTTTACTTGATGGAGACAAGTTGTAATTATCTATATAACCATTTTGTATAGATTGATGGAAGACTGATAGTTCCAGATTTTCTAATATCTTCTTTAATATTTAAAGTCAACACGAGTATGATACCAATATGGTCATCAACAAGAGCTTTGAACATTCCATAATCAGATTTTTCAATAATAAATATGGATGGCTGAAGAGTTGGAGGATGGAGAAGATTGAAGCCTGTCCATTAAAGTTTGAAGATTTGCCATCTTAATATAAACTGAGCATTAATTATATACATATGGGAGATGATCTGGACCAACTGATGAGTGCTGGTTCAGTACAAAATATGTATATTGGAAATCATTTATCTTTTTCACATATATGTGGTCATGTGTATTGGTTATATAAGATGGAGTGGATAGCTGAATGGAGCTTACTACTGCATTCTTTCAATCATTTGCTACATATTTATCCATTAGGTATTTGATATATAACTTTGCCAACACTTTTTATACTTCTTAAGCTGCTTCCACAATAATTCCATCATTTCTTGGAAGATTTCCCTTCTTCATAGATTTAATTGCATGTTTTATTTCTTCATTTAAATTACTGGGCAATTCAAAAGGTCTAATTACTGTAAGAAATACTTTGCTCTCTTTTGTTTTTTTATTACTATACAATTAAGAACTTTTTCACATATTTCAAGATGTCTTTTTTCTTTTTAGTAATAGTTTCATCTTTTTTTTATTATTGAATATCCTTCCAAATACCAAGACATTATTCTATAATTTCAAGACAATTTTCTCTTCTGTAGCTTAGCTTGCCAATTTACAATCATATTAATTTACTCTTCTTGGTACTATTTTGCAAAACACTTTTGTAATTCAATTTTCTTCTTAATGGATCATTTGTATATATTTTCATTTTTCTTTTCATATATTGTCTTCTCTCAGTAGAAAATTTACAAGTAAATAGCTGTGTTTTTGTAACTCTTATTCTTGTGGTTCTTAATAGTATATTAGTTACTTTCTTATTGATTGTAATCAAATCTGAATTATCTTCAAAGTCTGTTAATATATTTAAATGATGTTCAAATTCTAATTAACTCATGAGATTATTTGTGAAGATTAGGAATATCAATTGCTAATACTAACTTTCTTAATAGTTTTCATCTCTCTAGTTTTGCATTAGCATTGTATCCATCTCTCTCACCAATGATCACTTTCTGCATTGAATCTATTAGGGGTATTAAATCTTAAAATACATATTTTCTATTAGTGAAAATACAATCTGATCTGCTGTATTTTTGTTTGGATGCTTCCATGTCCATATCTGTTTAACATTTTTCTCAAAAAAAAAAAATCATAATATGGAACTTTTTTTCCTTGCAAACTTATAAGACCGTGTTCTCTTTCATTTCAATTACCATAATCAAATTTATCCATAGCACTTTCATTATTCAATCACTTACCAATTTTGGCAATAAGGTCTCCCAAGAAAATTTAAAATATTGTTTGGACTTAACAAAAACATTTTGTACATAAATTTTCTACTTCTTCATCATAATGGAAACTAGTTGGAGCATAAACCTAAAACATCCCCTCCATATCATTTTGTGATATATCACCAATCTCCACAATATTGTTTTTCCAATTTTATTCCCAATAAAGTCCACTTTATGTATTGTTCCAGTGTTTGCGCTTTGTAATAAAAAATATATCCACTTTTTAAATTGTCTTTTCATCTTTAATTCTAACTTCAGAAAGTCCAACAACACTTCACTTGAAAATGATTTGCAATTACAGGTTCTTAAATAAAAGGTTATTATTTAATGGAAAAATTAAGTCTGCATCCAGAGAATTTGTAGCACTCTCCATGTTCAACCATGATGTACTACTTTGGCTTCAACTTTATTGTCTCCTGAGATTAAGAGCCATAACTTAGTTTTGTCTGCCATGATTGCCAATATCTTATGAATAAAGAATAGACCAGTAAACATTAATGGAAAGAAAACCCATGGTGTTTTTTTGTCTTAAATTCTGAAATAAGAAGCTAATAAATTTACCATGCTGATTGATGCATGACTTTACATTTGCTATATAAATAATTATATAGCAATAACAGTTACAATGATAAGAATATACAGATTAGATACTAGTAATTTACTCAGCTTGTTTTTTTTAAAAACTTCAAAAAGGAATGGAAGGTCTCCTTTTAGTTAAGAGTAAATGCTGTGACAAAAACAAAGTAGAAAAATTGCTTTTAATTTATTAAAATTTTACTTAAAAGCAAAATACAATTTTAATGTATATACTTAATGTAGATGTGATTAAAGAGAATTTGAATCCTGACTTTCAAGCTCTCTACCGTTATCCATTTTATTCAATATAACCGATATACATACATCTAAAAAAGATAAATTAGCTCCAATATACTGTTTCATGCTAACCAGCACTTATCAGTTGATATGTATCATTGTCTCCCACATATATGTAATCAGTGCTCAATTTATATTAAAATAGAAAATCTTCAAACTTTAATGGAGAGGCTTCAATCCTCTCCACTCTTCAGTCATCCATATCATTGAAAATCTGATAATAGTGTGTTCAAAGCCCTTGTTTGCCAATTTTTGTGTCATACCCATGTTGACCATATGAAGGGTCAAAGTGACTTTAAGACAATGTGGGTATGACAGTAAAATTGGCATCAACAATGGCTTTGAGCATTTAATACTCAGATTTTTAATGATATGGATGGCTGAAGAGTTGGAAGGTAGAGAAGATTTTTTCCAGTAAAGTTTGAAGATTTGTTAACTTAATATAAATCGAGCACTGATTATATATATATATGTGTGTGTGTGTGTGTGACAATGATCCAGACCAATTGATGAATGCTAGTTCAGCATGAAATATGTATACTGGAGAACATTTATCTTCTTCACATGTATGTGGTCATGTATATAGTTTATATTGGATAGAGTGGATGACTGTTGGGAACTTGAAAATCTGGGTTCAAATTCTCTTTAATATAGTTATTTTAATGGGGGTTTGATTGCTCAAAATTTGACCAATAAATATGTAACTGTTTCAGCTTCGTCTTTCATATTTGTTTCTTCTTCTAGCTAAGAATAACTAGGTATTTGTTTATTGAAAAATATAAAATAGTTGTTGAATTGATTACATGGAGGGAGGGGAACTAAAGCTGATTCAAACCTAAAATAGATTCGCAACTTTTACAAACGTAGAAAATTGCAAAATAAATAAATAATTTGATTAGTGAGCCGAGTGACTCCAATATAGAAGCCCTAGAAAAAATTTAAATGTTTTAAAAAATGATTTTTTGTTAAAAGTTATGAAAAAAAAATTATTGAAAAGTGAAATAAGTTCATAAAAAAAAGGATAAAATAAGACTTAAATAGCCTACTGCAGATAAAGAGCTGTCCAACAGCCATCTCTAATAGAAAAACAATGAAAAAGAAAATATTATTCAGCAGGTTTTCCAATTGTTGGGAGAGGAAAAGTACTTTTCCATCCTTGTTTCATCTTATATCTAACATGCCTAAATATTTGTAAATGGTTATTTAGATTGGCTGATTAGAATCTGAAATAATTTACAAATTTCATAACCCAGATTCAAATTCAGGCATGGTAGGTGAAGGTATTACAATTATACTTCAAGATCTAGTATGAAAATAGAATATGCTGGAGTAAGCAAATGATTATATTACTTGCAGTTTGATCCAAAGAACTATTTTTTTTAAAAAAGGAAACGTTTAAAAAATTAACATAAATCAAGGATGGCACAATATATTTTTATAATATTAGCCTTAATTCAACTAAAAACACATCACCTAATTTGTATGTTTAATTGTGTTTTTATCTATAGTAATAATTTGTCCAAGATATTGTAATTAACAGTTTTTTCTAATTTATTATTACCAATCCTTTTTATTACTATTATTACTTCTTTGCTTTCATTTAATAGTTCTGTGTTTTACCTATTGTTCCGAAACACCACCTGTAAAACAATCACATCAAAGTTGAGATTCAGCTGATTGATATAATCATTATTTATATTTATTTACTCGATTTAATTTTTTCAATTTAATTCACAAAATGATTCCCATAAAACTTATTAAAATTGTTTTGTTTTTTTTAAATGACATATTATAGTTTAATCCAGTGTTTGGCAACCAATGACCAGATGATTCTTTAATGATACCCGATTGCATTGGGATGACCAACTAATTGCTTTTCAGAAAAGTAGTTTTTTAAAATTAAATTGGTAATCTTAATAAAAATAAATAACTATTTCAGTGGATTCTTCTTACCAATAATGTATTCCTACAAAAGTGCCAGATTGAGAGACTTTGGGTAACAGAAACAGCCCCCCAAAAATCATTGATATAATTGTTATAGTTTACACTTAAATTTTAATTTTTATTCAGTAAGTTTCTATTGATTTTTATTTAATATATTTGATAAAAGAATAAAATGTTTTTTATAGTGTTCTCATTATTTTTGCAAGTAAATTAGTATTTTTTTTTAAAAAAACCAAACAATATAGTTTTTATCTTCTTGTGCGTATTAAAGCAATTTAGTATTTAAACCTTGTGCGGTTTGACGCAATTGGTAGAGTGGCCGACTTGGAACGATCAGTTCTGGCGTTTATTTCTGGATCAATAAAGGCCTTCCCCCCCTCCCTTTTTTTATTATTGAATATAAATTTTGTTAATAATTATCACTTTACATCTTTATTTATTTGACCTGTGTATAAGATGTAAAGCACACAATATAGAAAGTGATCTGTGGAAAAAAAAAAGATTGTTGACCATTATTCTCATCCATAGTTTAGCATTTTGAAAATTTTTCAGAATTTGAAACTATTCTGATTTTTACAACACAAGCCTTTTATATATATATAGTTAAACACCTCTCCATAATCTGTATATTCCATGCAAAATGCTAACTCATATTCATCATTCTTTTAACTTTTCTTTCTAATTTTCTATAATTTTTCTTTCTACAGATCTTGTAAATGATCTAAGGTATAATCACTTCTAAATCCAGCTTATTATTGTTGTTGGCTTGAAGTTAAATTTTTGTGAAGATGATTTGTAATGATCAATTTTTTATTTTTATATTTAAATACCAAATATATATTTTTAAACATCTGATATATTTATATCCACAGCACACTCCAATTTAAAAAGAAATCCATGCCACAATAATAAGATGAACTAGAAAATTGAAATTGGAAAGTTTAATACTTAATATATATTATCTATAGCAATTGCTTCTAAAAAACATTCTTTACATTTTGCTATCAATGTGCTTGAAATAAAAGTGACTTTTTAAATATAAACAACAATAATAAAGAGCCTCTCACAAATGAATATAGCCATTCCATTTCCTTCCTCCAAGGAGAGTGAGAATGAGAAAGAGAAAAAAACTACTCTAAAAATGTGTATTGTGATGTCTATTCAAACCAATATGTGAACTATAAAAAAGTTCTTTTCTTTTTTACATATCTTCAATATACTTCTTCCAATAATCACACCCTTTCTTATTTTCAAAATATCTTTCTTTCCTAATTTTAAACAAAATTACTAAATGTTCTCCCATTATAATTCAACATTTTGATTTTTTCATGTATCTGTTTAACCTTTCCCCATTATACTGTTGTCAATTTCTTCATTTGTCAAATTCACCCATTTTGCTTTTTTAACTCTGCAATTTGTTACTATTTCTTTCACTATTTTATATTGGTTGTAGTCTTTATATTTAATTTTCATTTCTTTTTTTAAATTAAATCCAATACTTATTGAGTCATCCATGGTTTCTTAGGTACTAATATCATTTCTTCCAATGCTTTAGTTGCAGTTGTCTTTATATGTGCTTTCATTTTCTTCCATATCATAATATCAATATCTATCATAGCAATTTTGTTATTAAATTTCTTAGTTGCATCATGGTCTTGTAATTTACTTAAGTACTATTTATTTTGAGTAGGTATACTTTTCCTCTTAAATTCAATATTAACATTTTACCAAAATAAGTACATGATCCCCATCCACATCAGCACCAGGTTATCCGTGATTAGATTGTACCTAGTTTCTATATCTTTAATTATAATATAATCAATCAACTCCATGAGCTTTTCATGAATAATGATTTCTTTTAGATACATTATAAAATGTACTGGATATTATCATCTCATGTTGCATACAAAATTCAATCGTTAACTTTATGAATTCATATCACCTAAACTAAATCTGCCAATACATCTCGAATTATGTACACTCATTAAAATTACTCAATGAAAATAATATTATCCCTATCATTGACCAGCTCTAATAATTCTTACTAATCTTTCTTAAATACTTTCACTTTTTCATGATCACTATTAGTAGTAGGAAAATACACCTGCATTAATACTATACCCAATAAGTCTTCTTTCATTTTAGTTATTAACCTTCTATCATTCACATGATAAGTGTTTGATACACTATCCATCAATTTACCTCTTAGTCTAAGGCTAATGTCACTTCTTCTAATCTTATCATCTTCACTATAAATTATTTCTGAATTTTTCTGATTTAAAATCATCATTAATCATCCATCTGGCCTTGCATCTATCTAATAAATTTATCTTATATTTTATTATTGATTTCTTAACTTCTTTTAATATATTACACCATTGTAATGTCCTAACATTTTAAATACTTATAAATGCATTGTCTTTATGAGGATTTTGCAGACTGATGACATGAGTGGCCTCACTTTTTTCTCTCCTGATCGATTTCATGAAGGAGTAAAATAACTATACATTTTTACAGGTGCTTACCATGAAATATCCAAAGATATTTAATGTAGTGGTTTCCTGTTGCCTTTTACATCCTCATGTTATTATCCATCTTAAAGTTCATCCACCTTTAGGGAAGATTTCTTTCCCAAGGACAAAATGGTACACTAATCATCTATAACATCATCTGTCCTCTTATAAGACTGTTGGCATGATAGAGGGGGACTGCTTATACTATAAATCATTCAGTCATCAATGCCTCTCTATTAAAATAGGGTGCATCAAATGCAGGTAAGAATGCCTGTAGAATAGGAAAGGCTATAAATCACAAAATTTTAGAAAAAATACTGAGAGGCAGACCAATAATATCCTATCTTAAAAATGCACTCCATGAAATTGAATGTTTTCATATGCAAATATAAAAGAATTGCTGAAGATAGAATGATGTGGCTGCAATGACAAGGAAATGCCTTTATAAGCTGATGATGATCAATAAAGGTAACAATGTGGTATCAATAATCTAACTCCATTTTTTTCTACAGATAAATAATATCTTGTATACATTAAAATGTTTATTTTATTTATAGAAAGTATGTATTACAAATTACATACAAAATAAATGATTGTAGAGGTTTTTTAAGATAAAAAAAAATTAAATTTAAAATACAATAAGCAATATAAATGAAGAAAGGATGGTTATTTTCATAATACCATTAAACAGTTTATTAATCTAGAAAAGATAATTTTAAAAAAGTTCAAAACCCTCAAGTTTATCCCAAATTTTTGTATGCCTAAAAGTAATTTTTTAAGTTTTGCAGTCAAAGCTTTTTTAAAAAAAATATTTCACCTCTGTTTAGATTTCATAGAATTTGCCCCAACTCTTTTGTTTTCTTCTTTCTCCTTTCCTTATGTATTGATTTATATATTATATATCATACCATTTCCAACTTTCTTTTACACTTAACAATATTATTTTTTTTACACCAAAACTTTATTCTTACAGTTTCAACTGCCCTGCAGTAGATCTTTGAAAATAGGATTATAAAGATCTTTTTTGTTTAAAAGTATCATGTTGATTTTTCCTTTGCAGTAATTGTAATGTTTAGATTCATGATTTATTTGATAATCAGTGTCTGGTATTCATCTTTGGATATAATTTCAGACATAATTATTTTACAGTCTATATTCTTCTGTACAAAAACTCATTCCTTCACAATTTTTTATTATAAGCTTATTTAAATTTTCAAACATTTGTTTATCTGTGTATCGAAGTGGTTTCTTTCTTTTCTATAACCTAATGCTAAGTGCACTTTTGATTAAATTCATCATAATTACAGAGCTGTGATTATAGTAAACTTCATTGAAAATTCACTTAACATTTGGTTATAAAGAAGAAAGAAACTACTATGATATATGGTGAACTTCACCAAAAGTGCACTTAGCATTAGGTTATAAAGAAGAAAGAAATCACTTTGATATATGGTGAACTTCATTGAAAGTGCACTTAGCATTAGATTATAAAGAAGAAAGAAGCTATTTCGATATGCTTATGAACAAATGTTTATGGTGAACTTCACCAAAAGTGCACTTAGCAATAAGTAGTAAAGAAGAAAAAACTACTTTGATATGCTGATAAATAAATAATTATGGTGAAGTTCACCAAAAGTGCACTTAGCATTAGGTTATAAAAAAGAAAGAAACCACTTCGATATGCTGATGAACAAATGATCATTGAACTTTACTGAAAGTGCCCTTAACGTTAGGTTATAAAGAAAAAAGAAACCATTTCTATATGCAGACAAACAAATTTTTGCAAATGATTATGGTGAATTTCATTAAAAGTATATTTATAATTAGGTTATAAAGAAAAAAAACCAGAAGTATAAATATATTAATTTTTTACGTAATTGGGTAATCCAATTTGTACTTGTGTGTTTTCCTAACTATCAAGCTTGGCAGCTATTATTTGTTTGTATATACACTTTCAGGGACCTACAAATTCCATTCAGAAAATTTATTTCAATTTTTTTAATATTATAATGTTATGTTTCTATTTTTTTTTATATTAATACAAAAAATAATAACAAATAGAGTGAAAATATTACAATTAATTATAATTAACAATATTAAATAAAAGGTAAATATAATATGTAAATACTTATGTCTCTACATATTAAAACAGTAATCAAATATCCATATTCTAACAGTTCTTTACAAATAATACATATAAAGACGTTTCATGTATTTTGTGAAAAAAATAGATGAAACATTTTTATATGCATTATTTATATTAAAAAAAAGGGTCAGGATATTTGATTACTGTTTTAATGTAAAAAGATGTTGATGTTTATATGTTACATATAAAAATACATGAAACATATTTATATGCATTATTTATAAAGAACGGTAAGTAAGGATACTTGATTACTGTTTATATATATATATAGACATAGGCATTTGCATATTGTAATATTTATCTTTTATTTATTTATTATAGCTAATTACAATATTTCCACTTTATTTTTTATTTTTGTATTAATATAAAAAAATAGAAAGGTAACGTTGTAATATAAAAAAATAAAAAAATTGAAATAAACCTTCTGAATGGAATTTGTAGGCCTATGAAAAGTATATTTAAACAAAAAATGGCTGCCAAACTTGATAGATAGGATAACACACCAGTACCATTCAATTATTTTCATTTATATTTTATAATACATTGTCTCATTTTTTATTGGAAAGAATTATATCCATATTTATACCCATCATATATTAATTTTAACTTCATGATATATGTAATTATTTTATGTATGCATGTGTGAATGTTTTTTTTAGTTTATTTAGCTGTCTGATTTCAGCCACAAGCAACATAATCATAGCTCTCTAATTTCATAACATTGCACCTTTACTTATAATCCACCTTGATTATTTATATTATGTAAATCAGTTTGTTTAATTATTCCATCTGTGTGATAATTGAATGCTGTTTTCTCTTTTATTTGTGATGTTTTTGTGGTTGGTTATGAATCAGGCTTCTTTTACTTTCTGTTTTTGGTGCTATGTTTTATGTATATTACGTTGACAGACTTTGAATCAAAGCTATGACCACATTCTCTTTCATGGTCACAGAACATGGTCTAATCTACCTTTGGTCATTTATATAAATATTTATGCTGGGTTATTCTTGTTGGAATATTTGTCCTTGATTCATTGCAAGGATAAATATCACAACTAGAATATTGCAGCATAAATATTTATATAAGCATGGTGTGATGATGGCACATGGTTTTTAAAGTATACTTCACTAGATTTAAATTACAAAATAGTACAAATTAATCAAATTCTGCTGAATATTTGTCTGTAGTGTGTAAGATTTATAAATATACACCCATAAACAAACAGGTGTTACTGACCTCATTGAAAAAATTAAAAGATTGAAGTGGAGTTGGGCTGAACATATTGCTAGAAGAGATGATGATAGATGGACAATTGAAATCTTAAACTGGATTCCAAGAGATTGTAAAAGACCCAGAAAGAAACCACATGTGAGATGGATGGATGAAATAAGAAAGTGTGCAGGGGTGTTGTGGAAAAGAGAAGCTAAAGATCGGAGAAGATGGATTAAACTTAGAGAGATCTTCATCCTGCAGTGGATTGATAATGGTTGATGATGATGATGATGATATGTAATAATGTGTGCATATTTATATATTTTTAAGCACAAATAATTATTGATAAGTTTGTATTGGAAATATTGATTTACTTTCTGAATTAGTTGCACGATCACAGACACATAATCATATGATGTTAATTATCTCGATTTGATAAATGATATGTACACTTTTGATGTATTTAATAATAATTTAATATCGTACTAATAAATAAATATATACACATAAGTTATACTACAAAGATAATTATTTTCCAATTAAATAATCACTCAGATTAATACAAATATTATCAAAGATTTACGTGAGTGTCCCTTGCGCCCAATTATTATCTAAATGGTTAAATCCTCTGTGTCTTGAACATTATAGCTTTCTGAATCCTGTAGTTTATCTTTTAATTAGTTCATTGCATTTGTACAAGATTATCTTAATCTCTTGTTTTTATTAACAGTTCTTTTATACTAATCTCTTGTTTTTATTAACAGTTCTTTTTATACTAATCTCTTGTTTTTATTGACAGCTCTTTTATATTAATCTCTTGTATTTATTAACAGTTTTTAATTTTTTATATAAGATTAGTACATTTAATATTACGTAATTTTATCATTACAAATTATTTTCATTAAACTTTATATGCATCCCAAAGTATGTGTGACAATATATATATGCATACAATTGCATTAGTAAATTAATGACTTTAATTATAGATTGTTTTGAAGATTCAGAAAATGTGGGGGAACAAATGACTTTGAAAAATCGTCAGAAGACTTTTTTTAATTGTGTCATCTATTTGATACTTTGTATAATGAATAAATTAAAGCAATTTATCATAATGATAATTAAATCACAGACTAGAAGTTATAACACCATATTGAGGTCACTTCCTGTATTAGTTGGACCTCTAGATGAAAATATTAAAACAATAGTTTACTGGCTCCATTAATATTCTTCTGAATTAACTTTTTTCATAAAAAAAAACAAAGAAAAAAAAACCAACGCACGCGCGCACGCACACACACACACACACACACACACACACGCAGTTTTTTTCCCCACAAGGCTGTTTTAAATTAATTTCCTAACCTCATGCTTAAAAATATACACCATCAGTTAATTAATACTGTAAAATTAAGAAAAATAATTGAATTTATACCCACAATCTAGCACAAATAAACAATCCCTAATTTTCACTCTCTTTTTTGTAAAAAAAAGAACAAAGTGTCAAATAGCGTGTAACTCGGGAAGTCATGTGACGTTCGAGTACCGGAAATGACATCACAGAACAATTTACCGTTCAGCCATTACCTTAAATCAGGAAGGGAATTTTTTTTAAATTGTGGTTAAAAGATCTTAAAATAAATGAAGCAAAAACTAAATTAAATATAGTTGTAAAAAGAAATATTCAAATAATAAAATTTTAATTAAGATCAAACAATAAAAGAGATTAATAATACTTTAATATATAATATTTAGTTTAATTTCGACTATAATTATCTTAAATTAATTTTTTTATCTAGCTCAGTGTAAAATTTAAAATTTGTTTTCACTAATTAAAATTTTAATTTTCATACAATTATAATTTCAGATATAAAAATAAAAGTCTAATTGAAAGTTGGTTAGTGAAATCAATATAAAATTGAATAAGTTTACAAAGCAATTTGTCAATTTCTCAAACAATAAAGACAATTAATCAAGGTTTTAATATTAAAGCTTTACAAATATAGGTGGTAGCAATCAACCCTTAAGCTATTAACAATCTCAACCTGCATCATCTGTATTGTTAAAGAAGGTTGTCTTGACTACAGGTTGAAATTATTGATAGCTTTAGGCTTGTTGTTATCAATTTCTCAGTATGTAAATAACGATGCATATTTCAATGTAAGAATCCATAAAAATGTCAAATAGAAAATAAATGTAATATAGGTACAAAATTTATTATATCAATCCTGTTAAGATTGTTTATCCAAAGCTATAATGTCAAAAAATATTTTTAAAATAGTTACATGGGATATTACACAAGCAAAAAAAGAGGATAAATTTATTACAACAAACAAACTGGATATTAGAACTCTATGAGACAAGGTGTGTCATTATAAAGAAAATAATCAAGATGTGAGGAAATTGTATTCTGAAAGTGGAAGTAAACATAAATGATATAGTGTTTTATATCCAAGAATAATGTTATAATAAATGAATACAAAAAGTAGTTAAATTGAAAACACACTCAGTAGTTAGGAATGCACTCAACTAATAATCATAATAATGTGAAAATAGAAAATATGAATGAAAAAAATTGAAAAATATATTGTTTTAATGATAATGGAAGCTTGTATTATTGGGAGACTGGGGTGGGGGAAGGGGAGATTAGAAAAAGACTGTTAAAATTGTGGGCAATCACATGCTGAGATAAAAGATGAGAAAGATAAAATGTGAACATGTTTGTATAAAAAACAGTATGGTAATTTAAAAATCATAAGGTGTGAATGGGCATCTGAATATTTTCATTTATTAAAGTCAGATTTTAGTTGAATTATGACTTGATTCTAAATGGATTTAGAAGCTACAGTGGTAAGAAGAAAATATAGTTCAATAAAAGATGTTTTGGAGAATTGCTGAATGGAAACAAGAAGAAAGGATGGAAAAAAATTGACATTGTTGAATAATATAAGAGATGGGAAGAGTTATGTGGAATTGAAGAGCTGGGCAATGAAGACAATGGATTGGAAGAATAAATGAATTGATGATGTGATTATTCTCTGGACATGTCCACAAAATAGAATACTATTGATTGAGTGATCCTAGAACTAATACAGATTTGAATCACAATTTAGTAACAATGAAATTAGGATTGTCTTTTAAAAGAATAAAAATAACCAAGACAAGAAAAAGGTAATTGATAAATGAAAGAAGAATATTAGAGAGAGGAAAACAAGACTTTTTGGATAAGAAAATTACCATAAACATAGTTGCTAAATTGATGGAGGATGCTGAAATAAAGATCAAAGTTATTTTTAAAAAATTTAAAAGATGCTCTAAAAATATTAAATTATGAAAGCAAGAAAACAAAAAGTGCTGGATTAGTAATAAAGAATAAAATTTAAAAAAATAGATAGGAAAATATAACTTCTGAAAATGATAAAAATCCACGTGCCAAAGGGGAGGCCCACTGGTGGGGGTTGGTGGTTTTGGGGGTTTGGGGGGGTTAGGGGTTGGGGGGGGAAACATTGAATTGGTATAAAATAGGTAAAGCCAAAAGAAAGCATCTATAAAATATATATAAAAGAGATATAAAGAAAAATAAATGTGTTATGCTCTAATTAACAGAAATAATAGAATTGGAATTCCAATCCTCGACCATTAAGATTTATGATACACTGCACTAAACCACACAGGATTCACCAGTTTGGATAAAAAAACAGAGTCATGTGTATGCTTTTTAGATAATGTAATAAATTATTAATACAAATATATTTTCAAAAGATATGAAGAATATAGGAGGCTGATTTGTATAATAGAAATAAAACGTTTTTATATAGATTTTTTTTAAAATTAATTTTACAAAGATAAAATATATTGTGTAAAAATATAAAAAAAAGATGTAAAAGCCCTATCTGAAATAAAACCTTCCAAGTTCAAGGAGTCAATAAGGTTTTTAATCAAATAAATTAAAGACTATAATAAAAAAAAAAGTTTGAGAAAATAAGGAAATGTTTGTAATATAATTTATGACTCAGGGGAATGGCTAATCGTTTCCATTTTGATAATTATAATTTCATTAGAGAAATGGATTAATTCACAGAAATGAAAAAGAAAACATTACAATTGGTTTAATATAATATGTTATTTACAACCTTGAAGAAATGTTTTTTTTTAATAAAAGTGGATATACTTATAAAATAATCTTTTTTTTTTTTTCAATTAGTTTTTTTGCATTGCCTATATTGTATTAAATATAAATAGCAAATAATATTATATCACTTCATATATGTACTTAAAACCAATCAAATTTTTATTGGTCTTTATATTTAAGTGAACAGTTTGACTATTCAACCGTCTTGGTCAGAGCTATAAATATGTAACATGTAAATGCACCATACTATTATGTTTTGCATATCATCAAACATTATCAATCCACTGCAGGATGAAGGTCTCTCCAAGTTCAATCCATCTCCGATCTTTAGCTTCTCTTCTCCATATCACCCCTGCACACTTTCTTATTTCATGCATCCATCTCACATGTGGTCCTTTTCTGGTCTTTTACAATCTCTTGGAATCCAGTTTAAGATTTCAATTGTCCATCTACTATCATCTCTTTTAGCAATATGTCCAGCCCAACTTCACTTCAGTCTTTTAATTTTTTCAATGAGATCAGTAACACCTGTTTGTTTTCCTACTCATATGTTGCATCTTCAATCTCTTCTTGTTACTCCTAACATGCATCTCTCCATACTTCTTTGAGTGGTCTGAAGTCCCTGTATTGCTCTTCTATTAAGTGTCCAAGTCTCAGATCCATAAGAACTGGTAAAATACATTTATTAAAAAACTTCCTTTTCAAACACATAGGCATATTTCCTTTTAGTATCAAGTTATTTCTATCAAAAGCATGCCAACCAAGTTTAATTCTGTGATTAATTTAATCCATTATGTTTCCATCTGTATTAATAATCTGACCAAGATAATTTTAATTGTTAACTTCTTCTAACTCATCATAATCAATGTTTATTTTTATATTTTAAGAAAATCCATTAAACATTACTTTAGTCTTTTTAACATTTGTCTTTAGTCCTACTCTCCTATTTTCATCTGATAACTCCTGCAACATTTCCTGCAGCTCTAAAGCATTATTTGCAAAAACAATTACATCTTCAAAATCTAAATGACTTAAATAATCTCCATTTATTTTTACCCCATTAGTTTCCCATTTTAATCCACAAAATACTTTGCAGCAGCACTGCTGTAAAAAGTTTTGGAGCTATGAAGTCACCCTGTCTTACACCCTTCTCAATGTTGACTTTCCCAATATCATTATGTAATCTAATTGTTGCTGTTGAATTTTTATAAATATTCTTTAAAATATGACAATATCCTGGATCTATATCTTGATAATCCAATGCTTTAATCACTGAAGAAATGTTTATAGAATCAAATGCCTTTTCATAATCTAAAAATCCAAACATAATGACAACTCATATTTATTTGTCCTTTCTATAACTCCTCTCAATACCGGATATGATCTACTGTACTAAACACATTTAAATCTAGCTTGTTCTTTTGGTTGGTGGAAATCCAATGTCTTTGTAGATGAGTTGTAATTATCTTGGTAAATTACAACTATATAAATGTATATCTTAATATACAATACATAAATTATATATATCTAAAAATATATATAAAAAAACTAATCAAAGGAAATATATATAAAAAAACAAAAAAAAAATATTTATATATCCAAGAAATAGTTGAATATTTCAACCAGAGGACTGGTTTTCATCAGAAAGAAAGAAATATATACAGTAAAATGGTGATATTCAAAAATTACAGATTTTATAAAAGATTGCAAATTCAACAAAAAAAACTCTGATTGGTCACAAAAACTTACACAGGATATTAAACCAACCAATAACAAATTAATTATAATGTATATTTAAAGCAAGCAAACAAACAAATTATATTTTGTACTAATCAGTACAAAATGTAGTTTTTTTGTTTATTTGTTAAATTTGATTAGTACAAAATGTAGTTTTTTGTTTGTCATTGGTTGGTTTAATATCCTGCGTACGTTTTTGTAATCAATTGGTTTTGTTTTTTTGTTGAATTTGTAATTTTTTATCAAATCTATAATTTTTGAATATCCAATTTTACTGTATATATTTATTTATTTCTGATGAAAACCAGTCCTCTGGTTGAAATATTAAACTATTTCGTGGATATATAAATAATTTTTTTTTTTAGAAATTATATACACCTGGATTTCATTTTACACAATAGATAGGTTCCTCAGAAAACACGTGCAAATGAGATCATGCAAAAATAGACATAACTTATCTTGAAAAAGGGGGGATACGGACTGTGATTTTTCAAAAATCGCGTAAAAGCAAAGCACCAACGTAAAATTACTTCAAAATTCGCGCAAAAAAAAAAAATAAGGAAATAAAATATGACTAATAAAAAATTTCAAATTTAAAAAAAATTGATACAAGACAAACATTTTTTAACTATAATATTTAATTTTATTCAAAACAATATATTTTTATGCATAATTTACAATAATTTACATTTTTATACACGTTTTAATTATTATCATTATTTGCCGATAAATAGGTTTGTTTGCAAACTGGTAAAAAATCAGATTCTTCACAAGATGAAATACAACTAGTGCCAACGTCACTCTCACATTGTGTTAATGGTTTTATGGTGACAATGTAATTAGTAATTAATCTAACAACTAAAAATTAAATTCTTATTCTTGTCTTTAATTTTTTAATTTTCAATTTTAATTGTGCCCACTGCTATTACTCACCTTTTAAAAATAAACTTGTGGACACTAAATGATTAATAATTGATTACATTCTTTTTTAAAAAGCAAAAACAGAATGTGATTTAAAATGCAAAATTAACATGCACAATGTTTGAACGAATTTACATTATAATCTTGTGAAATTTAATGTGTGTATACATAAAATGTGGAAATCATGATTTTAATTTCATTATTGCATAAAATCTTACTATTATAAAGCACTGAAAATATTGAAATTACTAAGATGAAAGTCGAATTCCAATAATGTGCTATTACTTTCAATATACGCGAAATTTATTATTTAAAGTAATAGCGCATTATCGGAGTTCGACTTCCGGAGAAACGTGAATCGCGTAATTTCAAAATCGCGTTAAATAAATCCGCGTAAAGAGAGACCCAGGTGTATAGTAATATTTATTATACATAAAGGTGCATACACAATGGAGGTGAAAAGTATGTATCTAACTATGCAATTTCAGTTATATGTTATCCGAAAAAATGCAATCACACAAAAATATAAATAAACAATCAAACCATTAATATTTACAATATTCAAGGAGCCATTTTTCCTTCTTTATACCACATACATTAACATGATTTTAAAAGTGTAAAATTTGTAAATATATTTTCCAATAAACCAATGGCATTTTTTGATACTGATTTAGAGTGCGATCTCCACCATTTTGAATTTCTAAGGACAACCCAAAACCACCACTGACATATCCAAGTAACCCTGTCTTGATTATTCAATGTCATGTATCACTTGGATGTGTCAGAGTTGGTTTTGGGAGGTCCTTAGAATTCAAAATGGTGGAGAACACATTCTAAATCAGTACCATTTTTTCTTACTCAGACTGCCATACATAATTATATATATTATTTAAATTTCTTCCACTTATATTGAAAGCAAATACATTTAATTTTTTTTGATTATTCCTTCTTAATTTAATGTGAAGTATTTTGATTAATAAAATATTTTTTGAACATAATGTTAAAAGTTTTACAAAATTTTAGGACATATTAAAAGTTGATACTGAATTACCCAAACATTAAGAGATCCTAATTTCTTTATAACAAAACCATTATAGAAAAAATTATTGAAAAAAAAAAAAAGAATATCATACAGAATGTATGTAATAGCAACAAAAGTCTGCAGTTTGCTATTTATTTTATTTTTAAAATAAAAATAGAATAGTTAGTTCTTTTCTTATTCTTATTGCTTTAGTGAATGCATGAGTGAACACACTCATTAAAATATATGTAAATATGTTTCCTCAATTTATTATTAATATCTATATTATTAATAGAGACTGTGTTATTATATGTGCTTGTTGAAAAATTCAGTGCTCTTGCAGTTCAATAAACAATATGTATTCTATCTTAATCAATGTTTATTAAAACATGATATATATATATATGTGTGTGTGTGTGTGTGTGTGATGAGAGGAACATGGCTCCGCTACAGTTTTAATAATAATTTTGGCAATCTTCATAAAATCTCAAACAAATGAAATCACAGTTTCAGATAACAATTAAAATGCAAATTAAGCAATTTTGATAAACCAATATAAAAACAATATCTATTAAATATGTAGTATCTGAGAATATATAATAATATTTAAGAAGCAATAAACTTCCAATGCACATATTGTAAGAATAATATACAAATCAGGCTTTTAAAAATTACTTTAACAAATTTCAAATAATTCCTTTTTGTTATATCAATGCTAATCTACCAAACAGTCAAAAATAAAGTACTTTTATTTAGTTCCCATGTTATTATATGAATAGTTCATTAATCAGTGTTAACTCAAAGTGATAAAATGGTATATTACTAGTGATCTGCATAAAGCCTCTATCAAACCAGTCACAGTTTTAGATAATTAAGAATTTGAATAACATCATAAATATAAATGACAGCAATTACATATGAAGAAAATCTGATTGATAAATTATACTTATGTTATATGTGCATTGAAAGTTTATTATTTTATAAATATTACTACCCTCAGTGTAAATAGACATCAATTAATTACAATTGAAAGAATTAAGAGACTGAAGTCAAGTTGGGCTGGATATATTTCTAGAAGAGATGATAGTTGAAATTTTAAACTGGATTCCAAGATATTGTAAAAGACCTAGAAAGAGACCATATGTGAGATGGATGGATGAAGTAAGAAAATGTGTTGGGCGATGTGAAAAAGAGAGATTCTAAATCAAAAATATGGATTGAACTTGGAAAAACTTTCACACTGCAGTGGATTGATAATGCCTGGAAATGATGATGATGAATTAATTACAGGGTTATTAAAATTATTAGCATTTACATCATAATTATTAATAAAAACTGTAACCTGGCTTGATCAAGTATTTTCAAAGATTGCTGCAAATATATATTTGACCCTTCTGAGTATCAGTAATTGATTTACTATCTACATATTAATCTAGACATTAAATAAAAATCAATTCATTTTTATCTGATTAGAATTGCTGTGAGAGAGGGTATTTATTTGCAAATGTGTCAGAATGATGCTAGAAACTTTGGAATGTAAACTATTCATATAGTATTTGCATTGGAAGTTTTTTATTACTTATAATATTATTATCAAAACTAATATAAGTATATTCTAAATAGGATTATGCATAATAAGTTATTTATTTATCTAGTGCTGTGTTTTTAATTTATTAACAATTATTAGGGAATCACCACTCTGCACATGCACTGTGCAGATTTAAACACTTAAGGAATACCTTTCTAAATACAAGATAATGTCTTTTGAAAAGATAAGACAAATCCATCTTAATGTTTTAATCTAAGCATTTATGTATAGGCAAATCTTAAGCATTCAGAAATGAAAGCTTGAAGATCTCAATCACTTTTAACTCTATTCACTGTGTCTTAATAATTAACATTTGTGAAATTTTTACCATTTACTACACATTAGTATTAGGTGTAATATTAAACATATATAATGAGTTATTTATTATTGTGTTTTTAATTTATAACAATCATTGTTAAAATTACATCTAATATTGAGATTCAGTACATTGTAAAAATTTCGCAAACATCAATTATTGAGGCACAATGAATGGAATTAGAAGTGGTTAATTGAGATCTTTTCACTCTCTAAATGCTTAAGATTTGCCTATATATATATTGTAACAATATTTATAAATTAATATAAAATGTATTTGTAATTATTAAATTAATATAAAAGATATGTATTTGTAACTATAATTTGTAACTATTTTAATATGTCACATTTGTAACCATAATAAATATTTAGATAGGGGAAATTATTAATTATTAGATATATGCCTATCCAATCTGTACCATTTGTAACTATATTAATTCATCATAGCATAGATAAAGAAATTATAGAATCACTGTGCCACTTGAAAATATCAGCATTAAAGATTCTTGGTATTTATTTATATATTGGGGCAGTCATTTGAACAATAAAACATACTGGCCATTGTCATCTAATAAAAATAATATTAAATATAGCAACTGAATAAAAGTACCCACTGTGAGATTCCTGGAGTGCCTTATGCTTATCTCCAATACTAGGTTCTTCTAACAAAGAATCCTTCCTATTCTTCTTTCCAAATATATAAGACCATTCATGGTCATATGCACACACGGGTGCTATTCATGACAACTTATAAAAAAATATATTTTATAAAACTAATATTATGAAGTTGGAAAGGGATGATATCACTCTTTATTCAGTTTAGCTAAGTACATGTGTTTTCCCATGAGCGCCACTAGATTGTTTTCAATCTAGATAAGTATCTGTTTATAGTGTACTTGAGTTCAAACTCATTCAGTACAAATTTATTACACATGACTTGGATGACTATTGAACAAAAATGACATTCTTACATTTTATCTATATTGATAAAATTACAAGATCCCAATATTACCAAAGTTTATACTATAGATCAAAGATTCTTATAGACATTGCTAGCTCATTAGCGTATATTGATGAACAGACATGTATAATCCTATTAATGGCTTCCAAACAAGCATGTGAAGACCATTATTGATATTGATGGCCATTTAACTAGATTATTTATCACAATAAAGGTAATAATGATGATGATGATAATAATATCATAATAATGATAATAATAGTGATATCATAATAATGATTATAATAGTGATGATGATACCAGCCATGGCTTATCAATAAACTCACAACAATAAATTCATCTTTATAAACTTATAGGCATCTATTAAAATTATCCTATTTCATACTGGGATTTAATAATACTAATGGTGATGATTGATCATCATGAATCTCTTTGCATAATATTCAATTTTCTATAAACCCCTATTTACTAAAATATATTCATTACGCTAAACATTAAATTTAATGATTATAATTTATTAATGATGATTGATGGCGATCATAACTTTTATATAGTATTATTTGAAACATTTTTAACTAATAACATGATATCCATCTTTGATGAGGATGATCTAAATTCATGGACACAACACAATTTTAGCTTTCTATGTTGAACTATAATTATCAAAATTTGGTTATTCTCAAGCATAATCCTTAAATACTTAAATATCAACATTCTAGTTTACCTATTATTTTGCGGACGCTTAATATTTGCAAGTGATTGCTCAATATATACGAATGGTAATACTTAATAACTGCGAGCAATGATGATGAATTAAAATGATAGAATTAAGACAAAAAAAAACCACAATATTCTTAATAATAACTCGGAAACCAATTAAGATATATAATTATATTTTATTAACACTACTACTCTTTCTTTCCTTCTTTAAAGTCAAATCGACAATTAAATAAATGGCTTATTAATATAAAAATTTATATAAGTATAAGCAAATAAACTTAATATATAGGTTTGTCATTTTTCTTGATATCTCAAAATAAGCTGACTTAAATCAATATTAGAAAAAAAAATACATATTCTATAAATGCTTATTTAAGACTTTTCTTACTCATCATATCATAAAATAAATTTCAGGTGAAACTTGTATATGTTATTTCATTTCCATTCAAATGTAATGCCCTACTTTTCAATTTACCATTTTAAACTAATCATATATAACCTATTCTTTGATGTGTTTGGATAAGCAGTTACACATTCACGCATTCGGTAATGTTAACATATATGTTTAAAATGTATACCCATAAATTACATATATAAAAATATCTTTTTCTTTTGCAACCTTATAGCGAAAGAAAATAAAATACATATATTAATTTTTAATATGCAACAAGATAAAATAAAAATAAAAAACATTATAAATGCATATATCTATAGGTTGCTCATTATCATTAACAACTGAAGAACAATTAAAAAAAAACATTTCAACATTACAATATATAATAAAAAAAAACAAAAAAAAAATAATGAAAAATTTAAGTTTAAAGATTTAAACTATGTTTGTGCTATGTTGTGAGATATTGCAAATAACTATAGATAAACAAGTCTTTAATGTTTCTGTATCAAAAAAGAAAATTGCTTTGACCAGTAAATTAAGGTTTACTTTTAATAAGTAAAAGAATAAAATCGGTTAAAGAAAGTTCATATTTACCCGTCTACTTTTTACTTCTTATTAATGTCCTGAGTTTGAATTTTCAGACTGCTTTTCTTTGCTCACCAACAACAACAACAACAAAAAAGAAAGTTATTGCAGATACTTTTAAGATAATGCTGAATCAATTGACTTGCTTGTTTCTTCAATTCCATTATTATTCACTGTTGATTGGCTTCCTTCTACCATTTAAAAAAAAGTTATTATAAGTACTTTGAATAAGTAGGTACCGGTGGATTTGCTTGTCTCTCTCCTTTAAAAAAAATAATTGCTGTTGACACTTTAGATGATTGAGGTAAATCAACAAAAATTTGATTTATGGCTTCAAACTTGGTTCTACATGGCTGTTATAAATTTTCTTTTCCTCCTATTTCCTCTTCTCCATTCATTCGAAGGTAATGAGCTTTTAATAAGCCAGGAACTAGAAACAAAGCATTCCATATAGCTTGTGTGGTTGGCTTCAAAATCTATCATTTTGTTGGTTATTACTGGATACATGACTTCATAGACAGATCAGCGATTTTGACTCATTCTGTATTAACCAGGAAGCAGAAAAAAATGGTTTAGCAATGCAGAGGCATAGTATTATGCATAACCAAATATGTTAATATCATTTTTATATAATTATTACTAACTTCTAATAAATTCAATCTTGTTCCATTTCTCTCCTCTTCTTTAATATTGCTGGAAATTGCTTTATATAAACGCACATTTCATTTGCTCTTTTTTTCAACTTTCAAAGAGTGAGAAAAAAAAATTAAAGCGTTCACTCTCTTTTAAAAAAAAAAATCAGAGCTTACATTTCTGCTTAAGAATAATAACAAGGAAGGACCGACTGAGTTGAGTCTCAAAATAATAATAATAATCTGAGTGACTCTCTCTCTAAAAAAATTAATGACTAACTCATCATCTCTCTAAAGAAATTTAAGACTAACTGATTAAAAAAATTGTTTCAATCATTTATATCGCGAATTTCAACCAAAGAAAAAAAAAACATCTGGAAATCTTTATCTTAAAAAAAAAATCAAAGCTTCACAAGTTTGACGTCGGTCACAATCAATAAAGACTTAAAATTGATCGCTATCGTTATCTACATCAAAGCACCTCTTTTGTAAAAATAATCTTAAGACACAGATAACAACAAACCTGGAATCTATAGCCATCAGGAATACGTGTAAAAGCATCTTTGTGTTTGTACAGATGTATTCATTCTTTCACACGTGTACATTTTTTATCTCCTAATCTAACAATCTTAATTGCCTTATTTTACACTTTTCTGATTTACTCTATTTTAACAAAATGAAAGTTAAATAAATTTAACACATATTATTTAATAAAAAAAAATTATATAATAAATCACAAAACTGCTTATTCATAATAATAAATCTATACATATAAATCTCTGTATGTATAAAAGAAAAAAAATTTTTTTTTTAAATAATTGAATACTATATATATATATACACACTTAGGTAAAAAAGTTAAGTGGATTCATCTTACCTTTTCAAGACTTTGTCTTGTGTTTAGAAAGGAGAGTACTCCTCATGTGTTTAAATCTATAGAGAAAGGGATGGTTTCTTAATAATTGTTATAAATAGAATTATATTAAAATACTGATATGTTACATTTAGAATTAAATATAAATTAATTTAGTTTTAAAACCAAAATTTAAAACTTCAAAAATCCAGCAGCCATTTTTTATTTTTTTAATAAATGAAACCTAGTATTTTTAATAAAATACTTCTTAATCCAATTCTTTTCAAAGTTATTTTATTTTAATGAATTCATATAAATATTGGAAATTTATAAACATTTTAAATCAATTTTATGTGACCATTGTGTTAGTATTTGTATTAGAAAGGATATTTGTACAATTGTGATGGCTACATAAAAATGGTTGAAGCAGGGGTAAATTATACAACATTTATAAGAATTTAGGGAAATAAAACAATGCTGAGAAGAAAAGATGGATTAAAAAATATTATAAATTAGTTTTTGGCCTATTAAAAAAATAATATAAAAATTTAAAATTTAAAAAATATTTATATTAAATGTAATAGATATAAACTAAGGTAATTGACATAATGGATGAAATTAATCATAGAATTAAACTTGGTCAGAGTGCTTTTGGTAAAAATAATTTGATACTAAAAGGAAATTTTCCTATGTGTTTGAAAAGAAAGGTTTTTAATAAATGCGTTTAATCAGCTCTTACATATGGATCTGAGACTTGGACACTTAATAGAAGAGCAATACAGAGACTTCAAACCACTCAAGAAAGTATGGAGAGATTTATGTTAGGAGTAACAGGAAGAGATCGAAAATGCAATATATGGGTAACAGAACAAACAGGTGTTACTGACCTTATTGAAAAAATTAAAAGACTGGTGGAGTTGGGCTGGACATATTGCTAGAAGAGATGATAATAGATGAACAATTGAAATCTTAAATTGGATTCCAAGAAATTGTAAAAGACCCAGAAAAAGACCACATATGAGATGGATGGATGAAATAAGAAAGTGTGCAGGGGTGGTGTGGAGAAGAGAAGCTAAAGATCGAAAAAGATGGAATGAACTTGAATAGACCTTCATCTTGCAGTGGATTGATAATGATTGACGATGGTGATGAATTGACATAATATATATTAAGATGTATATTTTTATGAATATAGTATATTTGTAATTTTAAGTTTTTACAACTTTCATGAAGACTTCACTTATTAAAATTGTCAGCTTAAACAAAGAATTGAATCAATAATTTGCTTAATATTAAATGCATGTGTGAAGTGATTTAATAATGTTATTTAAAATTGGATATATTTCTATCTGAAGTATATCTTGGATTTAAAAAGCTTAGAAGAAAAGATGTGCAATTGATAAAACAAATTGGATTACATTAAAACAGAAAGACATAGACTGTAAGGGAAAGTATTTAACAAAAAATTATGGAAAGATTAGATTTAATAAAAGATATTGCCATGGTGATCGTAACACTGATTGTTCATTTATTTATTTTCCTTCTGATCACAAAAAAAATGTCCGTGTGTTCTCTAAATTGTAACTGATGTATTACTTGAGATTATGGGGGCATGTATGAGAGACATTCTAAATTGTGATTCGTTAGTCAAATGGACGAATTTAGTGAAAAGTTTTGCATTTCAATATAATACTTCTCTTCAACGAAGGGCTTTGCTCATGTTTGGCTGCATTAGCAAGCCTGTTATGGATAGAAATATCAAGCTGTTCTTAAAGAAGTATTTTGTGGATTAAAATGGGAATCTAAAGGAGTGAAAATAAATGGAGATTATTTAAGACATTTAGATTTTGCAGATGATGTAGTTGTTTTTGTAAATAATGCTTTAGAGCTGCAGGAAATGTTGCAGGAGTTATCAGATGAAAGTAGGAAAGTAGGACTAAAGATAAATGTTAAAAAGACTAAAATAATGTTCAATGGATTTTCTCAAAATATGAAAATAAAAATTGATTATGATGAATTAGAAGAAGTTAACAGCTACAAATATCTTGGTCAGATTATTAATACAGTTGGAACATAATGAATGAAATTAATCATAGAATTAAACTTGGTTGGAGTGCTTTTGGTAGAAATAACTTGATACTAAAAGAAAATATGCCTATGTGTTTGAAAAATAAGGTTTTAAATAAATGTGTTTTACCAGTTGTTACTAATGGATCTGATACTTGGACACTAATAGAAGAGCAATACAGAGACTTCAGACCACTCAAAGAAGTATGGAGAGATGCATGTTAGGACAAGAAGAGATCGAAAATGCATTATATGGATAAGAGAACAAACAGGGGTTACTGACCTCATTGAAAAATTTAAAAAACTGAAGTGGAGTTGGGCTGAACATATTTTTAGAAGAGATGATAACAGATGGACAATTGAAATCTTATACTGGATTCCAAGATATTGTAAAAAAACCCAGAAAGAGACACATGTGAGATGGATGGATGAAATAAGAAAGTGTGCAGTGGTGATGTGAAGAAGAGATGCTAAAGATTGGAGAAGATGGATTAAACTTGGAGAGGCCTTCATTCTGCAGTGGATTGGTAATTGTTGATGTTGATGACCAGATGTCATAGTGCTATAAAATTTCAATTTCTAGACTGTTTTCTGACTTTTACCTTTAATTTTCAAGTTAATATACTGAAATTTCAAAAAGTACTAAGATTTTGAATTCAGATTAACTTAATTGCATAATTATATAAATATACTACCATTGATTAATTAAGCTTATAATAGGTGGCTCTATAATGGGGTGAAGAAAACTGTTCTTGGAAACATATGAGTGAGCATCTAAGAAAGCCATATGATTATTAACTATTTACAATGAAATAAAATAATGTGCATTAAGAAATGACATCATGGGAAAATATTAATAATTAAATCAATGAACAATTATTATTTTAAAATGACAAAAAATGAATACGACTTGCATGATAGAAATAGAAAGTGTTCATAGAAAGACTAATATTACAAGCTATATAAGGGATTTATTAAGCGTCGGTTTCAGCTACTAATTAATTATTAAGAAAATTGATCAATTTTATAAAAAATCAATAACTAATAACACTATTAAAGATAAATCTCAGATCACCCTGCCATATATCCCCAAAGTATCTAAACAGCTTATAAAAACTTTAGCTAATGAATTTAAGGTTGGCTTCCACATTCCCCCTAATATTAACAGACTTATTAACGATGCAAAGGACAGAATTGATCCATCCAAACACCCCAGGGCGTTTATAGCATTTCATGCCCTCAGGCTGGATGCAGTGCAAAATACTATTGGGGAGACCAAGGCCACTGTCTATAATAGAGCTGCTCAGCACATGTATACATACAGAAGAGCAAAAAAGAATAACGATAACATCTCAATATTTTTTGAACATGAGAAGCAGGATGGTCATGTGTTCAAGCCCTCCAACCCTAAAGTGGTATGCACTGAGGCTAAAGATCGTAAAAGGAAAATCAGAGGCATATTTTATCATCAATGATAACAACGTGATCAATCGATGCGACACGTGTTTTGCTATTTCAAGAAAATGGACAAGCTAATTTGCATATGCATTTACATACATTATCATTTATAAATATCACAGCAATGATTTGAAAATCTATTTTGGCCATGAATATGAGGAACAAAACCTCGAAAGTACTAGGCCTGATTAATTTACTTTAATTTTTTTTTGTTACCATTAATACCTTCTTACCCAGCATATTAAAGCACTCGTATATACTATATACTATGATGAGGTATAGACAAAACATCAAAAATATTATAAAATTTCAATTGCATCACTGAAGATTATAAATGAAGATTTGAAGGGATAAATTAATATTTGCTCAAGATTCCACTAGGGGGCATGGATTCTCTTGAAATGCATTTGTAAGCTGGGGTCGAGATTTTTGATATTTTATTTACTATTTACAGGATAATTTATAATTCATACAAGTAGTCAAAAACTTTTTTTAAGCAGTAATGTTTCATTTTTTTTTTTACTAACTTGGTTTTTTACTAACTTCATTTTATATTTTATAGGCATATGATTGCCCGATTGTCTTCTTTATTAGAATTTTGTAACAGCTTCATTACTGATTACTTTTTCCAATTGGAAAACAAGATCTGGAATGAATTATGTTTTATTAATAATAATATTGAATAATATGAAATATTTTGCATATTTATATTAGATTATATGAACAGGTATGCTTCTCTGGAAGACATATCTTGAAAGAAGTAGAATATAAACATTTTTTTATATAAATATCTGCCCTAGAACCTTTTTAGTAATCATTGACTGCCTCTTGAAATGAGAAATTTTTTCATATTCTAAATTTGTAAATTGTTTTCTGTATTGGCAATGATTATTCAATATGATGATGATGTTATAAACAAGGTTGGTTTATCCAAAGTCTAAAATCAAAATAGTGCATCTTTTATCAGGTTTTTGAGTTTTCCCATAACCATTTGAAGAACTTTTATGATTCATACATATACACCACTTTTATAATATATGTATACTTGTACCATGATGATGATGATGACATTTTATTTTTTTATTGTATTATAATGGTAAGTAATAATATTTCTACTTCCTTCATTATTTTTACATTCTGATAGAATTTTAATTTTTTTTTATCTTTTATTAGGGAGAACATTTTTTCTTCCAGGCGCCTTGGCAATTTGCAACATTTGGGGTAGAAGATAAAAATGAAGAACTTTTATATGAACATTTTTGGACATTGTAAAGCTATGGATTATCTCAGGTAAGATTTATTATATATGTTTAGAAAGATTTTTTTGTGAGGAATACAAATAAATTATCACTGAAGATGTAATTTTCATTTTAGTTAATGTTAATTTCCAAATTATGAACAAAGAATAAAATAATAATTATTTCGGATGTGAAAATTTTTTTTTTTCTTATTTTTTATTGCTTTCCTTAGTTTTTCTAGTTTTTAGCAAAAAACATACATACATATGCGAGGGATGGGCAGACCTTTTACACACTATTTATATAAATTAATACATTGTACAGCCAATATTTATACTTTAATGGACAGGTTCAAACTATTCCAATTCACAACTCTTTAGCCTTCCATTTCATTGAAAATCTGATGATGGAATGTTCAAAACCCTTGATAGTGTATAAATGGATTATTCTCCTGTACATGAGGGGTCAGAATGACTAATATGTCAACATGGGTAGGATGACAACCTTGGCACTATCAAGGGCTTTGAACATTCCATCATCAGATTTTCAATGAAATGGAAGGCTAAAGAGTTGTGAGTTGGAATAGTTTGAAACCTGTCCATTAAAGTATAAATATTGGCTATCTTAATATAAAGCTGAGTACTGATTATATAGATGTGTGAGGATAGTAATCTAGACCAACTGATGATTGCTGGTTTAGCATGAAATACGTATATTGGTGATTATTTATCTTTTCAACATGTGTGTTATCAAGTGGGTCAGCAATATGAGATGGCACTGAGAGTGGTGGGTCATGTAAAAGTCTGAGTTTGAACCTCGCATATATTATATATATAAATGCAGGTTTAAGCCTGTACAATGTATTAATATAATCTATGAGGAAAATTAATGAACATTAAGAAACAGTTAAGCCAGACTTTTATGACTAATACCTGGCTAATTACATTTTTATCTTATTATTCAAAGTGAGATCTTCAATTCAATCCAACTAACCAAAGTGATTGACTTTAACTGTATAGATTGTTCCAAAATGGAGAAAAGAGCACCCGTAGGGCCTCATACTATAAAATCAACTGATTATGGGATGTCATAATAGAGTTTGAATTAGATGAGATATGCCATCATTACTTTTAAAATAATTTAAAAGATATGAATACTTATTATTTTTACCATTCTCTTGCTAAAATGCCAAGTTTATCTGGAAGTCATTAAAATATATTTTGTTTACCTAGTACAATACAAATATCTTTCTTATTGCATTGCCAAATCTATATAATATTAAAATCATCTATATTATTTCTTACTTTTTACAATGCTTTTTTTACAATTCACTACTGACAGTTCCGATTGCCCCAGCAATCTTCTTCAGAACTTCTTGTATTTGCAAATCTTAACTGTCAATAGTCAGTTGTAATAAAAGCATTGTAAAAAGTAATAAAGAATATAGATGATTTAATATTATATAGTACAAATAAAATATACAAATTAGTTGAACTGAGATAGAAACTTTAGAGTATTTAAAATTTTAAGGCATAAATGGCAAAGAATAAAAATAAAAAGTAGCATTTGAGTGATGACTATTCCTTATGCAGTACCACTTATTAGTATCCAAATAAAGACAATTGTACAGATATTGGTAATAGATGTTTTGATGTATTATCATTAGTATTGTTGATTTTACTCTTTATTTAGTTATAACTACTGGAGTTGAAAACAAAATGATTTTTTGGATACAAATTATGGATTTCTGTCTTTGAACTTACAATATATAAGCTAAAAGTTAGAGGTATAATTTGATTTTGATTTATCTTCAGTATACAATTGTCCTGAATTACCTTAAGCATTTTACAAATGCTGGATATAGAACTTTGGCTATTTTTTCCTTTCAAGTTAATATACTATCCTCTGTCTATTTGTTCAAAGATTTCCTACTCATTAAAATAAATTCTAATCTGAAGATTCTTTTTTTTTTTTTTACTATGAGCAGTGGACCAGGGCAATTTTACCTATTAATTTTAAAGCACTCTTTGAATTTAATATTCTTTTTAATTAAATTACATACTGGCTTCCTGGTTTCAATGTTTGAAGATAAAGTTTTATAATACTGTATTAGTTTGGATATAAGCCAAATTTCTCCCCAAAATTTTGGATCCCTAAAAGAGCGGTGCAGTTTAAGTTCAAAGTAAAAATTTTTAACATGTTAATTTTGTGGATCTCTTTGTTTTACACTATATATGCATATAGTATTATGATCATTTCATGTGTAGAATAGCAAGTTAAATCTTTTTTCATCAATATTTTTGGGGATTAATTTTGTAAAAGGCTTTAACTCTCTCTCTCTCTCAAACTGCTACTTTTAATATTACTGTTGATTTTATATTTTATCAAAAAAAAGTTTAACGAATAACCTTTAGAATATTTTTACAACTATAAAATCAATATAACAATGAGATAAGATCTGCCTTCCTGGGCACTGATTGGTTGTTTAATGTTCTCTACACAAAACAGTGTCTGTCAAAATTTTGACAGTTCCGATAGCTTCCTTTTGATTTTAAAGTGAAAATAAATATTTTAGAATCTTTTAACATTATTTTGCCAATGTTGACAATTCTGATATTTTCCTTTGATTTTTAAAGTGAAAACATATGTTTTAGAATTATTTAACTTTATTTTGTTGATTCTACCATTATTTAATCAAGAAAACTTGACCGAATAACCTTTAGAATAGTTTTACAATTAACAAATTAATATAGCAGTGAGATAAGAGCCTTCCATCCAAGGATCGGTTATTTGTTGTTCTCTACAATTTTGACACTTTCAGTAACTTTCTTTTGATTTTTAAAGTGAAAACGAATGTTTTAGAATTTTTTGATGATAATTTGCCAATGTTGACAATTCCGATGTTTTCATTTTGAACTTCAAAATGAAAATGACCATTTAAGAATCTTTTTTTTACACATTTTAAATTTTTTTCAGAAAATATTTGTAACAATATAAACTATTTTAGAAGAATGATTCAGATTTTAATAGAAAAATGTACTTTTACACAAAAGCAAATTGACAAAGAAATTATAATGTTTGGCTGCAATTTAAATGGCCCGAACCTTATGGAATAGTGAGGATGTAGAAAGTAAAGATTCATAATATATTAGGTGAGTTTCTTGTATTTATATTAGTTTCCTATTTAGTACATATATGTGGCTTAAATTTGGAGGTTAATTTTTTTTCCAATTTTTTGGGCTTAAAATCATACTGTGGCTTAAATTTGGGGTTGCCTTATATTCAAAGTAATACAGTAATTATGCACTCACAAAATGATTAATTTGTCACAGGGTCTTAGAAATACTATATATACATATATAATTTTTAAATCTGGAAATGGTATAGATTGTCCCAAAAAATACACTTCTTTACTTAAAATCTTAGCTTCACTAAATAAATAATGGTAATGATTATTTGCTGAGAATACCATGTGGTGTTCAAATACATGAATGACACATTAATCTCAATCACTTGATACAAATGAGATTTTTTTGTTTTAATCAGCTAGTAATCAATCCAGAACTTTAGCTTATTTTTCTACTTCTCATCCAAACAGATACTTCCATTCTTTTTGCAAAGTATCTAGATGATACTATTTCTTTTTCTTTTATCAAGCTCAATGTTTTTAAACCATTCTGAAAATAAAAGATATTGGATTTTTTAATTTTTTTCAGTAACCTAATCAGTTGTCTAGGTTATTGTTTTTGATAGGGACTACATGGCCCTCTAAGGAGTAATGACCACAAAAAATGAAAATCTAAAAATTTATGGTTTCTTCAGCTTTTTAAATATTGTACACTATATATGTGTGATTAAAAAATGGCCTTAAATTCTACATTTGTGATAGGAGCCACAAAAATTCTTAGAGCACCAAAGGGGGCCATAGGCAAAAAAATCATTGAGAACCACTGACCTAAGTGACTGAACAATGAATAAACAGAACTAAATTGTTGAATGGAATCAAGTAGTATTCTGAATTAATGACAATGTTATTTAATAAGATTTCTCTGTTTATTTTATATGTAGCTCTTTTAATCTTAGTTTCAAACATTTTCTTATTTTTTTTCATAAATACTTGACAAAATTGGTCCAGAAACATTTTTTATCTGTATTCATTTTTGTTTAGTATGTTTTCATATAAAGACCACACCTCATAAATCATTTCTGTGTCTCTATTTAATGCATCTTTTTGTGTAGTTTTTTTGCCTATGAGATCCTTGACTTCTGCCTCTTTGTACTAAATTATTTTTTTGGAATGTGTTTTTTCTTGCCAATATCTCTCTTGAGTACATCATTATCATATCCAGATGTAGTCTTAGAAATCACTTTGATGAATTCAAAAATATAGCTTCAATGTCTTAGTCCTTATGCAAGCAGCAAATTAATTTTATTCAAAAACATGGTGATGGTAGTGAATGACAGAGAATAGCTATCCTTCTAGGATTGCATAGATATTCAAACCACTTTTTGAGCAGGACATGATTTTAGTATGATGATGTATTTAGAGGGTAGCTATCACTAACAAACCCCTCTCACTTAATTTAAAACTCTATTGATAACTTTTATTATTCTCTAAACTTTTAACTTCAACTGACTTGATTAAATTTGTTCTGATGTTAAATAACTTCTTTTGATAAATATTTGTTTTTTATAAATATTTCCCCTTGTTTTATTATTGTTGAAACTCTTTAATGAGTTAATTTGTTTGTCTTATCTTTACAAAGCTATTTACCTTTCTCATCAGATTTTCAATGAAATGGATGGCTGAAGAGTTGTGGGTTGGAGTAGTTTGAAGCCTGTCCATTAAAGTATGAAGATTGGCCATCTTAATATAAAGCTGAGCACTGATTGTATATATGTGTGGAGATAGTAATCTGGACCAACTGATGATTGCTGGTTTAGCATGAAATATGTATATTAGTGATTATTTATCTTTTCAACATGTGTGTGATCAGGTGGGTCAGCAATATAAGATGGCATGGAGAGTCAAGGGTCATGTGAAAGTCTGAGTTTGACTCCCTTGTTTCACTTACAGAAATATAAAATCTCACATCTATATCTAAGAAAAATGTATTTTTTATTTCACAATCTTTTGATGAGTGTTCATTCTAGTCAAACTTTGACAAAGATATGTTGTATCGAAAGCCTGTCTCAGCCAAGTAACAAATATTGTTTTGTACCAAAAATTTATTACTGTAATAGTTGATAATTGTCTACATATTGTAGACAATAAATTTATAATTGCAACTTTAAATTATTGTAATAGATTTCTAACTATAAGATCTTTCCATTGACTTGTTGTAAATCGAAAGATTTCGCGAGTACTAATGGGTAATAGGAATTGTGGACTTAATCAGTGAAGTATTGAATAGCTTCACGCTCTCAGTTCTAACCGCTTCAGCATCACCTATTTATATAGAAAGTAGGTTGAAGTAAAGAGTTCCACTCTTTTCTTCCAAAGAGTAAGCTTGTAGTTAAGACCTGTAGAGGTCCCTACCTTGGTATTTTCAAGCGCACATGCTTAAAGGTTTAATGTCTTAATAAATATTTCTACATATTGTTGTAAAATATATTTTATTACGCATTATCTACAGTATATATATATATTATAGTTTATATGTATATGACAATAAAAAATATTAAATATAAAGGCAATTAATTATTATATACAGGCTTTCAATTCGCAGAAACATAACGGTAATCAACTATAATGGTAATTAACTATAATGGTAATTAATTATTATATTCAGTTTTTCAATCAGCAGAAGAAGTACTTTCGATTAATTTTGGAGATATAATAGTTAATTACCGTTATATTTATAATTTTTATTGTTATTACAACAGTTTTTAATTAAAAGGACATTTTATTTGTATTATATATATATAAATTGTATTTTCCACTAAGACATATGTAAGCAGAACATATGAAGATTTGATTTATTAACAAAATTTTTAATACTCTATCATCATCATTACCATCAACCATTATCAATCCACTGCAAGATGAAGATCTCTCCAAGTTCAATCCATCTCCTCCGATCTTTAGCTTCTCTTCTCCACATCACTCCTGCACACTTTCTTATTTCATCCATTCATCTCACATGTGGTCTCTTTCTGGGTCCTTTACAATCTCTTGAAATCCAAACAGAAGCAAATCAAACCTCTAAATTATTATGTATGTTTTACTAAGCCAAATCACAATGCTATATGCATTTTATTGTGAAAAATGTGTATATTAATAAAAAATGGATAAGTAATTGAATCAATGAGAGCAATAGATTAGTTTCTATGTTAACAAAATTTTTCTGTTTTAATATCTAACTGATAAAAGAAATCTGTCATAAAAAAAATTAATCCCATAGAGATTAAACCAATGTGCATCCATGATGAGAAATCTGCTAATCTGCTAACACCATCTAAGCATTAATAACAAAAATTAAACTAGATAAGTTTCAGACTTATAATTAATAACTTAAAAAATTAAAATCATAAATTAACACTACTATTCATAAACAATAAATATCATAGATAATATTAAGAATTTGAACCGAAGAAACATGGATTCAAAAAGTTAATGGTCATTCTTTTGAGTGATGCAAAATAGGAAGAAAATCGTGTTTTAAAAGTGCTCAGAAATACATTTCTCAGAACAATATATCAGTGGTTACTTATTTTCTTTTCTTATCTCTATATATTAATTTTATTTCCTCCTTATTTGTTCTAATATACATCTTATCATACTTTGTTTATAATATGCAGTCTTTCTATTAATATTTTATTACATGTCCAAGTCCCACATCCGTAAAATTATAAAAAATTTTGGATTGTTGAACTAAGATTACTTATAAGGTATAGGAATTTATATTTTAGTTATATACTATATTTATTTTGGCCTAAAGATTCCTGATGATTATATCACGTTTCATTGTCATAGTGTTTATAATTGTTCTTGTTGTAAATAAACAAATTTCAAATATGTGTGTGCGTGTTTATGATAACCTTAAATACATTTAATTTAATAAATAATTCCACAAAATGGAATAAAAACTAATCAATTTGATAAAAAGAATAGATTTTTATAAAATACCAGTTGAGAAACGAAATCAAAATATAATTTTAATCTTGTATTTTACGTTGAAATAAAATTTGTCTTCATCAAATAACTACTTGGGCAAAATTAATACTAAAATTTAATTTTATTCTAATTATATGGTCGTTGATATATTTACAGATGGTTTAAGAACAAAATAGTAAAAATTAAAAGCTAACTATCTTTTTTATAACCACTTCCTGTTAACTGGGCCATGAATATAGAATTTCACACTCTCTGCTTCACATGCACCCCTCCCCCGCCTTCCATCTGCTGATTTGTTCTATAGAAAAGATAATATTTGGAATCATACCGGTCTCTATAAACTTCATCTAAAATAGGTTAATGCAATTACATCTTTTTTTCCAATTTCAGTAATATATAAAGAAAGTGAATAAAATGACATTATTAAAAAATATCAAATATCATCATCATCATTGTTGACTATTATTACTTCAGATTTTCTGATCTGCTTCTTTTTTTTTGCCTTACTCCAGCAAACTTTTTATCACGCTTGTGCTTGGTTTCATTCTTGATCTTTTAAATCTATTGGGATGCAGTTTGAGATTTCAAAAGCATCTTGTACACATAATGCATACAATATAAAGATGCTTGTATTGATGTCAGCAAAAAACTCCCTTTATTTGAATTGTTACATAGCCTAGGAATTTATTCACGAATAGCTATCAAAACAAATACTTTCAAAAAACAAGTGTTTGGTTTTCCTTATCTCTATGCATAGCCAGCATTTATTTTCAACATTCTTGCAATCTCTTTTTGAATCTGAAGAAATTCATTGTAGGTAAAGAATCCACATTTAATTAGATTAGGAACTCAAATAATTTTGGTTCAAGTAACCAAAATCTAAATTTCCTAATAAATTGCTTGATATTTAACTTTAGGGTTCCAGTATTTTAATTGATTTATAGATGAACAAAAGGAGGATCGTATATAATGGAAACATTAGTTTTTAAGATATCCAGTAACTGGAAGTGGGAGGAGTTACATGCGACTGCAGATATAATTTTGGCTACAATCTCTAAATTGATAGTATACTTTTATACAAGAGGAAATTAAATTTAGTTTTTTGTATTTTAAATATATTAATATCATGAAGTGGTAAGTTATTTTGCATTAATGATTGTTGAAGATGCCTTAGAGAGATGGATGTATACCAGGGTGACTTATGTTTGGTATCGAGACTAAGTTTTTGTATGAATTCATTAGATGCAAATTTATAGTCATTTTTAGGCTATCCAGAAAATTTTTGGAAGGGTTAAATAATTCTCTTCTTTGAAACTTGGTTTTTAAAATAAATATATATGGGTAGTAGAATGTTATCACTAGTGATGTTGTTATCTTGAAATTTAAGTGAATTAGGTACTTTAATTGAAGGCAGTCAACCGAAGGCCCACTGAATGTAATATCTAGAGCAGGTATGTGGTCTAGCAATTAAGTATCTCTTCTTTTTATTACTAAATATTTTTTTAAGATATCAGATGTAGTTTTATATTTATTTCTCAATGCCTTTATTCTAGTTCAATCATCACTTGATGAAGTTGTGTTAATAATCCTTTAGTGCAAATTATCTGCCAGGGTGAATAGTCTTGAGGATGGTGGATTAGACCGAGTAATATGATCGATGCTTTGTGATCCAGGCTTGTACTGAACCTGATTTAAGGTTCCTAATTTTGAAGATTGCAATATATATTTTTAAAAACAGAATGTGTCATTATCTTTATACAATCTTTATGATATGGCAAATTATGAATATATAAACCAATTAAAAAATTTGAAAAGCAGAAAAATAACTATAAAGAAAAACAAGGTGGAAAAAAAGGTACTTTTAAAACATAAACTTATAAAAAAGACTACAAGAAACAAATTTAATCTATTGGAAAGAAAACCAGCTTTGAATTGAAGTTGAATTTGAACTGAAACTTTTAAAATTGCAAAATTAATAGCATGTCTTCCAGTTGCTATTAGAGAATAGGAAGGCAGTTCATATATTTTTAAGCTATAGCATACCCATGATTAGCTAAATGATCAGAGAATATTTTGGATGAGTTGTCCAGAATTTTTTGAAAATATGAATATTGCCATTATCATGTTTTTGTTAATGATTAACTGAATTATGTAAAAATTGATTCTTTGAAACATATTTAAAGCCGTTTATTTGTCTGGAAAGTTATCAAAGTAATGCATAACTCAGAAAATATAAAAAATGAACGCTAAGTACAAAACAATCTATAATATTGGATAGACCTTGTTAGTAGAACTGCTGAAATTAGGAAAGTAAATTCATCTGAGTAATAATTTAACTTTAAAGTTATACTTGTCAGTTAGACTATTTAGAACAAATATTTAACTTTTCTTAATTATAAAATAATGTTAATGTTTTCTTGTGAAAATCTGTAAATATCTTAAATCTATTTGTAATATTGGCATACATATATATTAAAATATTCCAGTGCATATTGCTAGCTAAAAATTAAATAGAAAATATTCAAATAACTCTCCCAAACATTATATCTCCGTAACGCCCTCTGTGAATAAATAAAATCATTTTGTGATATAATAAAAATAAAACAACTTCAATCTGGTTCTTTACATTTCAAATAAAAGTTTGAATAAAATATAAACAAACATGCACTTGACCTTTTTTTGTTTGTTTTCATGAAATTCTTAAAAGTCATCATCATCATCACAAATTGAAAGCCTTCATTTTTCTATTCTTTTTCAGTGTACAATCTTCTCATTCACTGAGAATCACAAGAAATACGATAGCTTGAGTAATTCTGGTTTTCATTTGTGAAGGAGTTATCTCTACATCTGCAATTGTTTTTAAAATTATTCATGTCAATTCTTTTCAGTGTTGGTTTGAGAAAATCTCGTGACTATTAAAGAAATTTAAAAACTGTCAATTGCGTTAAATGCTATTGGTTAGCATGCTCATTCTATTACGTACTACCTTTTCCTGATTCATTTTTTTTATTATTAGCTTTTTTTTTTTTCATGTGTTATAGCATCGGCCGGGAAGCGAACCCACTAACCCAGGATAACTGCTTGTAAGGCAGCTGTGCTGACCTCTCGACCACGTTATTTCAATAACTTTTTATATATATGAACTTTATTTTTTAATTAAAAAATATATCAAATCATGCACTAATTAAATTGGTACTAACTTTTCTTTTTAATATACTTCATCCAATATTAAACAAATAACCTTTTTTTCACATTTAATAAAGCCATGTTTAATTTCATTAATCAATGTCACTGATTCAGTTGTTCAACAATTATCTTCAACCAAATAAAACTTTCTCAAATTTTGCATCAGAAATATACAAGTAAATACCAAAATATTTAAGGAAAACTAATTCTAATCACCAGAGAGCACTAGTTGTTACTATCACAGAAAAGAATATGGGAAAAACTTAGGATGGGGAATGGAAAGGGAAGGTAAAAATGATTGACGGGTTCTCTGGGCATAATGGCTGAGAGATTCTCGACTCCAAATAATGAGGAGTTATAGTGCATCACATTACATCATCACATCATCAATATATTGACACTAATATAAATTACAGTAATTAACAATATCTAGGAAACATTAAATAATAATATTCAAACTGTCAATATTCTGTACTCAACTAGTTCACCATTTACATTGTCACTTCAAGTTCTTAAACATCATAATGAGTGATGGATTATTGACGACTATCCACAAATTTGCTCATGATAGCATTCATTTTAGATTGATTTTTCTGAGATAGATATATTTACAATCATTGATCTTACTAAATTATAATACTCTAACTGCAGAAAATTACAATATACCAATAATAGTATCTAATACTAAGTATGTTTCAGAATTTCTTTAATTACTATAATAAAAGATAATAAAAAATGAGTTAATCACAATACAGCTAAATCATAGTTTTATAATGTTTTCTATTTATTATTTCTTGGGACTTATATCTAAGCTTTTCATCAGTATTGATGCCCATCTATTCTTAAGACATAATTTCTAAAAAAGTACACAATTATGCTATTGTGTTATTAAATGATCATTGCATAAATACCATCTTACCAATGCTATTTATTATGGAATCTTTAACCTATACTATAGAATAATCATATACCCCTTTCCTAACAAATAGTAAATAGTTGTTTAAATTGATTATTTATGAGTCAAGTGTTGGTGGCCTAGCTGTTAGCATAGCTGCTTTCTAAGCAGCCGGCCCGGGTTCATTTCCCGGTCAACACTTTGACATATGAAAAAAAAATTGTTTATTCAGTAGCTATGTCAAAAAAAATTCTAGCTTTTTGCAAATGTTTGCCCAGATTGTATTCATGTGATTCTAGGACAGTAAGCATTATGCCAAAGTTCTTTATATATCTTAAAGCAGAACTATTAGTATAATTATTTTGATATTAATTTGACTTATCTAGATCTTATTGATAAAGAAAATGAAATCTTTTATTATAATTTTTTGATTTAGATATTCTGGGAAAAAAATAAAGTCTCATATGCTTATACATCACATATAAGATTTAGAAATTAAATTCAAAAACATATAAAACTTAATAATTTTAGATGAAAGACATTATTATTTATATATTTTTTTATGTTCTCACTAAACAAAATGTTTATAAAACAATCTCTAGGAAAATGAAAATAAAAAAACTTCTCCTTTGATATCTTGAAACGGTCTAATTGAATTGTCTTCATTAAAATCTATAATTTGATAAATCCAAAAGATCAATAGCGATTTATTTGATGAATTCCATCTTATATTGCTTAAATTTGATTAAAGCTTGACACTACTTGAATTTTATTAAAGTTTGTCTACTATATATATATAAATTCATCTCACTTTAAAGTGTTTCTAAACAAATGTAATAAATAAAATTACCTATTTTGATTTTTTTTTTTTTAAATTTTTATCGATAATTTTAAAACTTTATTTATTGTTGGTTTTAATATATATATGATTTATTTTAATCTGGGCAAATAAAAGAATGTTTGAGTATTACTTTGAGTAGTTACGTCTTATTTATACTCATCCCCCCCCCCCCATCTTACGTTTTATAATAAATTTGTTTTATACGTGCGCGCGTATATACACACGTACATTATGTACAATTTCAAAACCTTATAATTTTATGATGTTGATTATTTTAGCATTAATTTTAATAGTGTCTATTATTGTAAACAAGGCTTTATTATTATTGTATGGGAGATGGTAATCTGGACCAACTGATGAGTGCTGGTTCAGCACGAAATACGTTTATTGGTGATTATTTATTTTTCTGCATGTGTGTGGACATGTGTATCAATAGTATGAGATAGTGTAGATAGTGAAGTGACTTGAAAGTCTGAGTTCAAATCACCTACACTTACAATTGGGCTCCAAGTTTAAGAGTGCTTGGTATTTCAAATCTTACACATACAATATGGACATTTTCAGAAATTTATAATTTTATGACGTTGATTATTTTAGCATTACTTTTAATAGTATCTATTACTGTAAATAAGGCCTTATTATTATATTTTCTATTTTACATATATATTTAGTACTAAATATATTATAATGGATGTTATTTATAGAAGAAATTGTCTTATGAACAGGATGAAATCTATCTAAATAAACCTCTATTCTTCAATATTTTAATCCGTTGGATTGATTTCATACAATTTGTTAACATTCGATAACATTTAATTTTGTCTATAATAGACGAATGTACTTTTTTGATAAGTGATATATCCTTTGTAAAAACAGACACAATATTCTATCAGTAAAGTAATACATTCAGAAAGAAATAATATTCGTTAGTTTAATATTAATGATTTTTAACTTTATAAATAAAATAAAAAACCTTACCGAACTTTAAACAAATTTTGTCAGTTATTTTGCTTAAATTATAAATTAGATCATAAGTTACTAAAGTAATAACAATTGTATTATAAAATTTATTTATGATAAATATATAGAGGGTTGAACTCAGATTTTCACACGACCTTCAACTATCCCTGGATAGTTGAGGATCGTGTGAAAGTCTGAGTTCAAACCCCCTATAAATTAAATATTGAAGTGCAGGTATGAAAAAGCCTGTACTGTATAAAAAATCATATATTAAAAGATAGATAATAAATTGGAAGGAATTTATATAATTTAATTTTGCTGCCAAATATAATTATACATTATTATTAGAATCTGTATAGTTCATATATATATATATATTGCCCTTTTTTTAATATAGCAACAAAATGGATGACTCAATGGGAAGGATTCTAGAATTGATTTTCAGCTGAGTAACATTAAAAAAAAAACCTCAGTTCGTTCTAACTGGATAAAATTGCTCAATATATAATCTAACAGAGCGTTTAATCACTATGTTTTCTAATATTATTTTTTCTGATGTTCAACAATTTTCCTTTTAAACAGGCAAAACTCTCCATAGAGTAGTGCCACCCTGTGCCAGCCAGAGTAATCAATGGACGCCAGAAAGCTTGTGCATAAAATCTCCATCTAGTGCCTACTCATCCAATATTCCCAGACTAGTTTCTGGCTTGTGGCCTTCGTCAGTGAGGAGCCTTGGATCTGAGAGCACTGCACAAGCCTTCTGGCATCCATTGATTACTCGGGTTGGCACAAGGTGGTAGTATTACTGTATGGAGAGTTTTGCCTGTTTAATAACAGTTATGTGCTAGCATAAGAGATGGTGATCATGTGATGTTTAGTAATTTTCCTTTTCTTATTTAACTAATTTTTTTTATCAAACTGTTTATTATTTGGCAAGTACAAATAAATATCAAACATATTTTTTGAGATTCCTTTCAGCCTAACTATTGGCAATCCTTGAATTGTTTGAGAGCTACTACTAAAACTTTCTGTAAAAGATTTTTAAAAAGAAATAAGATGAAAAAAAAAACATATCTGTTTTTTGATCATGAATTTTATAATTAAAATTACTTAACGATAATGGTATAGAAAAAAATCCTGAAATTTAGTTTGTGTTAGAGAAATGTTATCCTAAACAAAAATTCCAAACATAGTAGTAAAGACAATAAATTTTCAAAGTATAAGTAAAATCCTACAAAAAGTGGGGGAGAAAAGAGTTAAAGTCACATGACAACAATTACAATATTATATAAGATTTAATTGTTACATTTTTATTTACCATTGTCAAACTCACTCCACTCACAACTTTGACACCATCGATCTCAGATAAATACAATAATGATTATTACTAATCAATTTCTAAACTAGAGATTATCTCTAGCACAGATATAAACTTTAAACCTCAGTTAAAGATTAATATATCAGATTTTTTAATTGTGAACATACACACACATGGAGTTATTCACCTTTCTCTTTCCCAATGCGTAATATCTTTATATCCTCCCCTTCTTTTAAATTCATATAATTAAACATATAATAAAAGATAAATGATTCCCAAGATGCATTTCATGCTGAACCAGCACTCATCAGTTGGATTTAATGTCAATGATTTATTAATTGTATAATATATAATGACACTAAGAGTGATTCTCAATGTATAGCAGAAATCCTACAAAAATGCTAATTTGGACCAACTGACGAGTGCTGGTTTAGCATGACATATGTATATTGGTGATTATTTATCTTTTTACCACGTGTGTGATCAAGGGTATCAGCAGTATGAGATAGCATGGATAGTTAAGGGTCATCTGAAAGTCTGAGTTCAAACCCCTATATATTACATATATAAGTGCAGGTATGAAAAAAGTCTGTTCTGTAGAAAAGAAAAAAAAACATATTTCAAAATGGAAAAGAAAAAAGAATAAACAAGAAAAGATCTAAAGTTATGTTAAACAACTGTTTATTTATTGAAGACAACTTTAAGTATTAACAAAATATCATAAACGACTCTGTAGGGATTACATTCAGGAGATAGATTTCACTGTAGTCAAAGATGAGTCAATCTTTAATTATATGGTGCATAGTTTTGTTGCTCCATATCTACATAGATCAGTGACTGTTGAATTCCATTTATGCAGCAAATGAAAACAATAATGATGAGTTATCCTGAATCACATAATGAGACTAAAGTTGTTCGTGAAGATGGATCTGGAAAAATAAATTTGTTTGGAGCCTCATAAGAATTCCATTTTTATTCCAAAATGTTTAATTATTTGAGACAAAATGTCAGTTAAACATGATCCTGAGAAATAAGAATAAAGTGTTTATAGGTGAATAATAATGTTTTGGTGATCCTAAGATCTATGTGCAGTGCTTTCAGATCCAAGGCTCCTCACTGACGAAGGCCACAAGCCAGAAACTAGTCTGGGGATATTGGATGAGTAGGCACTAGATAGGGATTTTATGCACAAGCCTTCTGGCATCAATTGATTACTCTGGTTAGCACAAGGTGGCACAACTATATGGAGAGTTTTTGCCTGTTTACTAACAGTTATGTGTTAGCATAAGATGGTGATCATGTGATGTTTAGTATGAACTGATAGTGATTTGACTATAAATAACTTCATTTTAAATGTAACTTTATCAATAGATTTTTTTACCTTTGTTTATTATCTTTATTACTTAAAGATACTAAAAATGAAAACAATTTTGTTGGGTTGTGTTTGCAGAAGCTTTATCAGTCAGCTTATATCCTATTTAAATGGACTTTTAAGGATCTAATTGGTAAAAACTATATTCCTGTAACTAATTAGTTGCCAATTTAGGTAATTATATAAGTTGTGTTAATATGTTGACTACCAATAGTATATAAATTTTATATATCATTTAATTATGTCATTTTATGAATCATGAAGACATCTTATTTTAGTGAGCTAACATTTTAAACAAACAATTTTACAATATCTTCTAAAACTAATAATTACAATTTATGAATTATGTATATACAATATGTTTAAATATGAGTATTGTGTGGATCTTTGAGGAGAGAATTAAGAAAAAGATTAATTGAATGCTATATGTGGAGCATGCTATTATATGGTTGTAAAACATGGACAATAAGAAATAGAATTAGAATCAGATTAGAACTCCTTGAGATGTGGACATAAAGAACAATGGAAAAAAGCAGTTGAATGAATAAAATAACAAATGAAAAAGTTTTGGAAAAAGAAAATAAAAAGAAAAGATTGGGGAAATTAAAAAAATGAAAGAAAAATGGGATTGGACATATATTAAGAAAAAAGTATAGTTCAATGAAAAATGATTTGGAAAAAATGGTAAGTGAAAGCAAGAAGAAAGAACTGAAAGATTAATATTATTGAATGATATAAGAGATGGTAAGAGTTATATGGAATTGAAGAGCTGGGAAGTGAAAAGACTGGAGTGGATAAAATTGATGATTTGATGGTGTGACTACTCTCTGGATTTGTCCATGGGACAAAATACTATTGATTAAATTGCAAAAAGTGCTCAGAAGACATATGTCATTTATTCCAGACATGTACAGACTTTACATATCTTAATCTTCCATAAACTGACTATTGATATTGAAATGTTGGCATTCAGTTACATTTAAAATTTAGTCAAGTAAGTGTGGTGTATGTTTTGTGTTTTTAATTTAATTGATTTTAATGTATTTTATTTATTTTTAAATTTTATGGGGTTTATATGCTTTATATTGTTTTTGATTATTTTTGTTTTTATTATGTGAAGTTTGTTTATAATGTAATGTTTTTTCTAGATCCTTGAAATTGACTATAGAGTAAAGATAGTCGAAACGTTGGAAATAAGTGGATATATATATATACATCAAATAAAGTTTTTGAAAAGAAAAGAAGTGATTTTAATTATAGAATTATATGGCTATATGTACTGTATATTTTTGAAAAGAAAAAAGGATTGAGTCGTGATTAGAAACAGAAGTAAATGGATTTGTTAAAATTTAATCTGTACAATGCTTCTGCTATTCTTTATATTTTCAGAATGATGGCTAAACGTTCAGTATTTTATTGCTTGGTGATAGAAAATATTACATAATCAAGGCTTTCTTAAATATTTGTCTTAAAAAAATCATAATTAAAACATAGTATGTCAACATCTTTTTAAGTTGTGACTCTGTGAGGTTTAGTGTGGTGACAAAATGATGAACCCAAGAATAAAATTTCAGCACAATTCAGCCCATCACACTTTGGTGCTTAAACATCACTTGACCTCCAGAAAAAATGGTTATTCAATTACTATAAGCTGTATAATTTTTTTAAAACTCCACATAATTTAAATGTGATAATATGTTGCACTATATTTTTCATCCATCATTAGATGTTGAATGTCTAGAAAATTTTAAACTTTATTCAAACTTTTCAAACACAAAGAATTTATTAGTAATAACACACAAATGGTTAGCACACATTAGTAATTACATAACATTTTGATTAGTATTATTCTCTACTTTTCTTCAGATGTTGTTGGCCTGACCAGTGATAATATTAGCTTAGGAATCAGACTTACACCTTTAAATTCTTGAATATCGAATCTTAAAGGCAATGTTCTGACCAACTGAGCTATTCTGTCAATATCAAATTTTAAGGCAATGCTCAAACAAACTGAATTATTCTGTCAAAGGCCTTTGACAGAATAGTTCAGCTGGTTAGAGTGTTGCCTTAAAATTCAATATCCAAGAATCTAAAGATGTAAGTTCAACTCTTATGCTAATATTGTCACTGCCTTAAGCAGCAACACTTGAAGAAAAGTGAAAAAATAATACTACACACAACTGTTGTGTAAGTAGTAATCTGTGTTATCTATTTGTGGATTATTACTAACAAGTTGCTTGTATTTGAAAAGTTTAAATAAAGTTTAAAATTTTCTAGACATTCAACATTTAATGATAGATGATAAAAATAATCCAGCATATTACCACATCTAATATACTATTCTCACAAGCCTTCAGGCAAACTCACATATCTTGGTCTTCTTTCTATTTCGTATTTTTTGATTACTTGAGCTTGTATATTATTAGTTAAGTCTCTATTGTGCTTTTGGCCAGGTTAAGGTTAGTTGTTCCGTGAATCAATTTTCCATTATAAATTTGTGTAAAAATATTTTTTTTAAAAATATATATTTTAGATTTTATATGTTTCGTATTTAATAATATTACTGCTTTTTAATTTTGTACGTAAATATGAATACTTTTGACAAAATTTTGAAAAATCTGTATCTTAGAATATAATAATTTATGATCTACACTATATTTTCATCAAGGAAAAAACTTCATAAATATTTAGTTATCAAATGATTGAATTGATATAAAATACAGTATGTAAATCTAGTGTTCCAAATGGTTTTGACAGTAACTGGGCATCATTTATAATTTACTGAGACTTTTTTCAATTCATTTTATGCAATGACGTGTAATATTTTAAATAACTATCCATTATTTTTCCAGGTTGCAACTTAAAATGTTATTGAAAAAAAAATCAATAAAAATATAATTAAGAATTTTAAAATTTTAAAGTTGTAACGATATTCATATTACCCATGGTCTCTTGCATCAATAATATAACTTTAGTTATGATTATTTATATAATCATGACAAACAAAAAAATTCTATTCTTTTCTTCATTTCTGCACAAATGCGCTACGATTCTTATTGATATAAATAATTCTTTAAATTTTGAAATAAACATTTTAAAATAATCATATTTTAAAATTTGTATTAAAGGTAAATAGAAGACGGCTGATTGTGAGAGTTAAGGATAATTTTCTGATAAATGCGACAATAATATAATATTAATTTAACGTGACAAGAAGGTATTGCGAAGTCATTTGGATGGTTAAGTTGTTTCACACTTTACTAAGCCAGAATCGATGTTTACAAACGCAAAGAATTTGTCAAAGGGAATATGAAATTAAATAATTAAAGGTAACAAACAAGAGCGAATAGTTTGTATTATGAACGAGTAATTTATATTCAAATGTCAGTATTTTTTTTTTTTAATATCTTTTTTTAAATAATTATGTACAATGTATGTATGAGTTTCTTTATATACATTAAGTTATAATTATTTTCATATTGATGTATAAATTATTTGTAGAGTATATTCTCTAACAAATATTCATACTGTGATTTCTATATAATAAATACAGTATATGGTTATGTTTGTAGTATGTTCAATCATTAATTGTTTTAAACTATCGTAAATGTAAAGAGTTTTATGTATTACATTTTAAATTTTAATATATATATCGAAGTAAACGCAAGAAATGAATGTATACAAACACACATTTTCTTCTTTTCATTATTATTTTTAGTCCAAATGATAATAGATTTTATTACCAATCTCTGTTTATCAAATCTTCGAGCAATAATATAAAGAAGTAGAAAATAGGAGGAAAATTCATATCAGGCAGTCAAGCGTTGGTGGCCGAGTGGTCAGCACAGCTGCCTTACAAGCAGTTGTCTCGGGTTCGCTTCCCGACCGATGCTTTGACACATGAAAAAAAAAATTCATATCAGGCAATGAATATTTCTATACAACTTTAAAAGTATTGATTATTTAAGACTTTGAAAATGAGGAATAAGGATTTTATATTAGGAGATATAAAAAAATCATTTTTATTCTATGTATTATCAGAATGTGTAGAATTCATATATATTAAGTATCAATGTCTTAAACTTTAATTTTTCGTTCTTTCAAATCTGTTTATACATATTTACAATACTTGTAATTTAATAAGAGATTCGAACTCAAACTTTCACACGATCCTCAACTCTTCAAGCCATCTCATATTGCTGACCCATCAGATCACACACATTTTGAAAAGATAAATAATCACCAATCTCCGTATTTCATGCTAAACCAGCAATCGTCAGTTGGAGCAGATTACTATCTCCACACATATATACAATCAGTCCTCAGCGTCATATTAAGATAGCCAATCTTCATACTTTAATGGACAGGCTTCAAACTACTCCAACCCACAACTCTTTAGCCATCCATTTCATTGAAAATCTGATGATGGAATGTTCAAAGCCCATGTTAGTGCCAAGGTTCCATCATGAAATACATATATTGGTGATTATTTATTTTTTCAACATGTGTGCGATCAGGTGGGTCAGCATTATGAAATGGCTTGGAGAGTTGAGGGTTGTGTGAAAGTCTGAGTTTGAATCTCTTATATATTATATTATATATGTGCAGGTGTGTGTAAGCCTGTACAGGGTATTAAATTAAATAATTGTAATTGTGTTATGTAATAAAAAAATTAAAGTAATGAGATTTGCTGTTTAAAAAATCATTTCAAATATCTATATCATATATTTCAGTGCTTCTCAAAGAATTGTGAATCATTGAAGATTTATATAACCCTGTAAATTTTTGGGAGACCTGTACAGTAATAAAAAGAATATTTATTGTATTAAGCAGAATTTTTTTAAAAAAGTGCCTTTTCTCCTCCAAAGTCCATGGATTGTGTTTCTGTTGTGTCATTTTCAATGCTAAATATCACAAGATCACTTTTCTTATGCATGCACAAGCTGTCAAAACAGAGGTGATGTGATGTGACTTCTCCTTATACGGAGTCAGGAATCTCTCAGCTACTATGTCCAGAGAAACCTGTTAGCCATTTTATCTTCCTTTTCCATTCCCCATCTTAACCTTTCCCATATTGTTCTCTATCTTGCTTCATCCCATTTTCATAACATAATCTTTGTCACCCCCATGGCGTTTATATCTAAATCCCCATTAACTTTCCCAAACCCAGCATAAAAAAACAATAACCCACTTATTGTATAATCACTTTATATTTATTCTTCCACAACTTCTTTATTTGTATTCTTTCTGCTTTCAGGCATTATGTTCCATTAATAAATGCCTCATATTTTCTATACCTTCCTTACACAACTTGCAGACTAAATCACACACACTTTTGCATTTATGTCTAAATTCCCTTGTTGCTAAAGATCCTGGTCGAACCTTAAGCTGTAAAATACTTTCCTTGCTATTATCATAAATTACTCTCCATAATAGTTCTCCATCTCCCTATTTTTTCATTATGCATCTATTCTTTTATCCCATTCCTTGCCACTATAACACTCAACAATTCTCCTAACACAATCACTCCACTTTTGTACAAGTATACTGACATAAAGTCTTGATCCAAATCTTCTGCATACTATATTACCTTTCTCACCCTCTTGTTACCTGTTCTTTATTTATAACCCAATTAAGTACTATTTTGATGATTCTTTTATTATCCATAAATTGCAATCTACTGAACATTTTCATTTTGCTTTTTGCATCTCTCATATAAAAATTTGACCATCCCATTTCTCCTTTAATTGCCTCCTTTGCCATCCACACCTCTGCATCTAATGCATATCTTCCTACTTATCTTTGTACTTTTTCTAAGTAATCTACTAACTCATAACACATCATTTTCATATGTTAACCCTGCTATTGCCACTCCCTTCCCATAAAATTCTAGCTACATCATATTTATTATATAAAAACACTGTTAATTTCTTTATTAGTCCTTTTTTTTCTTTGCTTCATTTATCAATTTTTTCTCTTATTCATCCAAGAAATTTCTCTGATTACTTAAGATGATTCCCAAATAGTTATACCTATTCATCATCCTTAACTTTATATTCCCTAATAAAAATTCTTTGTTTTCTCTTTGCCCAGTATTAATCATCATTACTTTTGATTTTTCCTCACTAAATTTAATTCCCATCTCTTTACCTTCCTTGTGCATGTTCTCAGCATAACTTCCATATCTTCCCTTGTTTCTGTACACATACACAAATAAAAGGCCCGATAATGTCTATAATCCTTGCCATCTATTTAATAGTATCTCTAACCCTCTTCCCAGTCTTGCAATTGCTCTCTCCATTTCTCTCAATACAACAAAAACAAAATAGGTGACATGGGATATCCTTGCCATAGTTCCACCCTATTTTTAACTTTAACTGATTCTATATTCCCTAATTGATATGTATAATAATTATTTTTATATAATCTTTTAATAATATCCACTAAAGCTCCATTCATTCCCAAATTTACTAAACTTATCCATAATCTATTTCTATTTACTCTATCATATGCCTTGTCTATATTTATAAAAACCCTATATACCTGTCTATGTGTATTTCTATTCATATCTATAAGTTGTATAATTATCTCCTATATACCTATACAATCAAAAACCTCCTTGCATTTCTCCCACTATATTATTTTCTTCCATCTATTTTGCAACCCTTCCAATCACCATATATGCAAAAACTTTATATGACACTGACATTACTACTATTTGTCTATAATTGCTTAATTTTCTATAATCCTTACCTTTTCCTTTAAATAGTAACTTTATTCTTATATTATTCCAAGTATCTCAAAAATATCTCTTCTGCACCATCTTATTAAAACATGATAATAGTTTTAATTTTGCCCTATATCCTAAATTCACTACCATCTCTGCTTCCCACACAAACCTCTTGCCTTTCCACTTTTCAGTTTCTTCCCTGTCTCATTCAGTTCATTTTCTGTAAACCTTATATTTCCATTATGTTATGCTTTTATGTTTGTTATCACTCTGTCATTCACATCTAACATCTTTTCTTTATCCATTATATACTTATTTAAGATTGTCTCTAATTTTTCTCTAGAGCTACACTCTATTCTCACATCATCTAGTAACACTACTTCTCTCTCTCCTTCATTTTTTCTTTTAATGTATTTCCAAAATTTTTTACTCTCATCTCTTCCACTTTTATTAATATCCTTCAACAATTTACTATTCAATTGCAGTCTCTCTTTATAATTATCTATTTTAGCTAACTTCTTTTTAAAAAAATACTTTTTCCATTTAACATTAATATCTTTTTCACCTTCTTTGATTTTAAAAGCACACGTTTATTCTCTTCATGCTTTCCCCCTCTCTTTTATACTTTTATTAACTCCCACTTTACTATTACTTTTTTTCTGAATATTCTCATCTAAAACCCTATTTGCCACTTTTTCTACTTCTCCACAAAAATCCTTTTATTTATCCCCAACCAACTCTTCCATGTTTTTTTTAAACTTTTATTTTATATTCTTCTAACTTATTCTTATCATTCATTCTCCATCCACATCTCTCATTATCCTTTTTACTTTTATTACTATTTTTCATCATATTACTAATCATTTCTATTGTAAAGAAATTATGATCACTATTACATACTCTCTTTTCACTATTAAACACTTTAATTTTCTGTACTTTATTCATTTCCTCTTTCTTTGCTAATATATAATCTATTGTGCAAAATATATTATTTCTAGACCATGTCTACTGTCCCTCATAAATATTTGACAAATTTCCTATGCTTAAATTCACTATCCAATAAAAAAATTTCAAAAACTGCCCATTCTTGTTATTCTTCACTATGCTCATTCATATTTCCTATAACCATTATTCTCTTTCCCTTTTTTTTGAAACTCTGTATATCTTTAACTAAACATTCTTATATGCTACTGTTCCACTCCATTATAGTTTGACTATTCCAGTAGCATATACAATATAGCGACCATTTATCTCAAACCACAAATGATCTTAACATTTAACAGTGTTTTAATATTTTTTTGATATAACTCCTACACCACCACTCCTTTCTTCTTTTTCTTTTCTATGTATACCTGCCATGTCAAATCTTCCAGTACAGGTTCTTCTTCTCTTAGATGTGTTTCCACTACTTCTAATACATCAAACTCTTCATTTTAACTGTGTTGTTTAATTCCAGCCACTTTTCTGGTCTCCTACCACCTTGCATATTCAAATATCCAATTTTAACAATTTCATCTTTCCTAACTATCCTTTTATAAATACTTTTGATTTTTTTGTTTTCCATTAACTTTATAAATAACTTGCTTACCATTAATTTTACAGACCCATTCTCTCTCCACTTCTACATTTATATCTAAATCAGCTATCCTTTGATTATTTTTTACATCCTGTCCATTCCTCTTTTTCTAATGACACTACCACTTAATATCCCAACTCCCCTTTATATACTTTCTGAACTATATTCTTTATAAATAAAACACCCTAATAATTCACTTCCTTGTTTTTCTAAGTGCAATTCAACTTTAGTATATAACTCCCTCTTATTAAAAAAAATATACCACACATCCACAAACATAACATCATTTCTTTCACACAATTTTTTCAATCTCTCATTTATAGAACATGTCCTATCTAACATATATCTCTAAAGCCACAAACTAAAAACTAGTCAGGGGATATTGGATGAGTAGGCACCAGATAGGGATTTTATGCAAAAATCTTCATCTACCCCTTGATTACTTTGTCATGCACTGAGGGGTGTTACTGTATGGAGAGTTTAACCTCTGTGTAAACAGCTTGTGTAACCATAAAGAATAGTGATCATGTGATGTTTAGTGGTTTAATACCAATCCTGCATAATTCATGTACTTGGATATTTTCATGTTTCTATTTGCAAAAATATTTTGTATATCAATGTTATTATTATTATAAAAATATTAATATTTTTCATTATTATTTTTTAAAATTTTTTTTTTCAAGATTGTAATAAATGGTGCAGTGTTACAACACTTAAATAAAAGTACATAGTGTAGTGTTAATTTTTTAAAATACAATACCTTCTCTTTTTTTTTGAAAAAAAAAATGAGTTGGCCCACTGATAAAATTGTTCTAGATCACCTCTGTATACATATATTTAAACATATTTCAAACTTCTATTCCATCACCCATTACTGAAACACATGATCAAAGATATGTGAAAAAGATAAATGATCCTCAACATGCCATATCTTCATCATTTGTTCAGTATATATATAGATAGCAAATTATTATAATTTAATTAATGGTTTCAATTTTTCTGAACTCACAACTTTGATTCAAACCACTTTATGGAAATATGTTAATAACTTTTAATAATCATTTATTAGACTATACATTATCCCTAACCCAAATATATACTTTTAAGTCTCACTGAATGAATAATGTATCTGCAGTGTTATAGAAATGTATGTGTATTGCATGCATGCTCATAAGAATCATTAATGCCCAAGATAATGCATTGCATGCTGATTTATTATGAATGCAGTACAACCTGTTAATTTCCAACTACATTAATATAATGTGATATTAAGTTACACTGCTATACAAGATCAAACTCCTGTAACATGATGCATAATTATGTATTTTTTACAAGAATTTAAAAGGTCATAACTTATTTTGTTTAGAATATTTAATGATTAATTAGAATGGGAATTGGGTAACACAGTAATTTTCAATTATTTTTGCTTCACTTAGGATATAGACATTAGCTTAATAAGTTTGAGTAAATGAATAAAGGAATATACTTTATTGTTGTCATATAAATTAATAACAGAATGTACTTTATTGCTGTAGTAATTATATGTTGGATGAATCAATAATCTAATGTTGAATGTTAAATGTATTTAGAAAATTCATACTTTATATAAACCTTTTCAAGCCCATTCGTCACAGATTACATTGAAACAATTGAATGTATTTGAAAAATATTAAAGTTTAAATTTTTTTTAACACATTTAACACTCAATATCGGATGATGGATATAGTCCAACATATAATTAGATTATGGATAGAGTCCAACATATAACTATTATTAAAATGCCATTACCACATACCTTCAGACAAATATTTTATTGTTGCTTTTACAATCCCTAACATTCAATGTAGCTACTTCAAATTGATATATGGTTACTGTGGTGTTTACAATTTCTGGGAATACCTTTTTGTAATCGTTTTTAATAAGGCTGGATAAAGTTCATTTGAAAATAACAAAGTTGTATAGTGACATTTTCATTAATTTCCATTTTTGATGACTTTCTGAATTAAATGAAGTTTTTTTTTTATATCTGTGAAAAGTGCAAAAATATCATGATTGGATTAGGTAATTTGAGATTAAAGAAAGATTTTATTTGAAGGGATTATTTTTACAGATAATTAATCCATCAATTGGTAATTTTTTAAACCACTAAACATTACATGATCACTATTCCTTATGCTAGCACATAACTGTTATTAAAACAGGCAAAACTCTCCATACAGTAGTGCCACTCAGTGCCAACCAGAGTAATCAATAAATGCCAGAGGGATTGTGCATATAATCCCCATCTAGTGCCTACTCATCCAATATCCCCAGACTAGTTTCTGGCTTGTGGCCTTCGTCAGTGAGAAGCTTTGTATCTGAGAGCATTGCACTTAGATCTTAGGACCTAATGCAACTCTCCAGAAGCCACCTTTTATCTCTACTTAACTACAAAACTATTAGAATAAAATTGAAAACCCAATAATATTTGCAATCTGGCATCCATTGATTACCCTGGTTGGCACTGAGTGGCACTACTGTATGGAGAGTTTTGCCTGTTTTAATAACAGTTATGTGCTAGCATAAGGAATAGTGATCATGTGATGTTTAGTGGATTAACACCAATCCTGCCTAATAGGATAATGGTGACTATGGTTGTTAAAGAGCCAAAGACACCAAAATGTATGAGCTTAGTTTAAAAATATTATTGTGTTTTCAATTTTATTCTCATAGTTTTGTAGTTAAATAGAGATAAAAGTTGGCTGATGGATGGTTGTATTAGGTCCTAAGATCTAGGTGCAGTGCTCTCAGATCCAAAGCTCCTCACCGACAAAAGCCACAAGCCAGAAACTAGTCTGGGGATATTGGATGAATAGGCACTAGATGGGGATTTTATGCACAAGCCTTCTGGCATCCATTGATTACTCTGGTTGGCACTTAGTGGCACTACTGTATGGAGAGTTTTGCCAGTTTTAATATGGTAATTTTTTAACTAACAATTCCCAGTGCATTGGGGAATTGTCCTGAAGCTTCTAAACTTGTTACATACTGGAAAATTATATATATGTATATATAATAATCAGGAAATAAGAATAGATTCTTTACTACAGCTATATAATCAATAATAATTTTATACATAAAAGCTTTTTTCAACACCAACTTTGGTGCCCTTTTCAAATGTTACTAATCTATATAATGTTAACAAATTATTTCTGACATAAAACCATCCAGTGTCCAATAATGGAATTAAAATAAACATTAATAATAAAAATAATTAAAACAAATCAAAAACCCTCATATATAAATTCAATAATTACAAAATAATTGATTATATCATAACAATATATTAAATAAATATTACATGCATTTTTTATACAATTATGTATAACATCTTATATAATTTTTTTCATTCATTTTTACTCAATCAATTATTAACCAAATTTATAGAAGTCTTGTAAATATTCATACAATTATCTAAATTATTTTTTATGTAGTATGTTTCATATAGTTATTTTCTTTTTGGATCTTTGATGAAATTTAAATATTTAATTCTTTTTGTAGCATCTATTCTATGGCCATATTTCAAGTAATGAATTTATAATACAGATTTATCATTTCTTCTTTTAATGGCATTGTTATGTTCTTTGGCTCTTACCTCTAATTGTTTTCCAGTATGCCAAAAGTAAATCATTTTACAAATTTTGCATGTAATTTTATATACAGTTCTTTTTTTTTTGTATTGTAAATCATCCCTTAACCTATAATTACCTATTAACTGATCAATATTTTTACTATTTGACCAGCTAATATTTCTATTCTCATCAATATAGTTTTTGTTATTGTAATATCCGCACTTACGACTATGCCAAGGTTATAACTGCAAGTCATACTGTGTGGTCAGCAAATAACATTATACAATTCCCATGCTGTTCTTTTCCTATGAAGCTCTCCAATGAATTGGTCTGCCATGAAGCTCTCCAAATGAATTGGTCTGCAACGAAGCTCTCCAATGAATTGGTCTGCAATGAAGCTCAGCCACGGATGCTCTCCCACGAATGGTCTGCACCGACTGCTCTCCAATGAATGGTCTGCAAGCGGATGCTCTCCAAACGCATGGTCTGCAACTTGCTACTGCATGACTGCTCTCTACTACTCTCTGTATTACACTGCTTAGTTATTACTTAGTGTTCCTATCACTCTCTGACAACTGCAACAATCAATCAATGCACTGACCAATAGAGTAATGCCTCTTATCTAGAAATATTTGTAATCAGCAAATATTTCTAGGAATTGTCGATCGCCATCACGTCAATGCACTAATTAAATTTCTCAGCTATCAGAGCGCGATCTAAAAACAGCCTTACAAATAAATTCTAGTTTTTCTGGAGTGCACAAAAATGTCTACCATTTTTATAAACACTACAGTTATATCTTAAAGTATTATAAATCCTATGATAATATGAAAGTTTAATCCATTTCTTAATTGATTCATTATTACCATTATCAATACCATCATTATTCTCAAAAAATTTATCATCAACTATAGATTTTTTAGAATTAAAAAATATATTGCTAATCATTTTAGGATTACATCCATAATCTTTATATAGTTTAACAAACTGAATATTTTGCAATTGAGCTACACTTTTATCTATATTGTATTTATCATTTCTATATTTAGTAATGGTAAGAATGAATCAAGTAATCAACGGATTAAACTTTCATATTATCCTAGGATTTATAATACTTTAAGGTAAAACAAAAACTATATTGATGAGAATATAAATATTGGCTGGTCAAATAGCAAAAATATTGATCAATTAATAAGTAATTATAGGTTAAGGGATGATTTACAGTACAAAAAAGGAATTGTATATAAAATTACATGAGAAATTTGTAAAATGATTTACTTTGGGTATACTGGAAAACAATTAGAGATAAGAGTCAAAGATCATAACACTGCCATTAAAAGAAGAGATGATAAATCTGCATTATATATTCATTACTTGAAATATGGCCATAGAATAGATGCTGTAAAAAGTATTAAATATTTAAATTTCATCAAAGATCCAAAAAAAGAAGTCAAATATATGAAACATACTACATTAAAAATAATTTAGATAATTGTATGTATATACAAGACTTCTATAAATTTGGTTAATAATTGATTGATTAAAAATGAATGGAAAATTATATAAGATAATATATATAATTGCATAAAAAATGCTTGTAATATTTATTTAACATATTGTTATGATATATTATATTATTTTGTAATTATTGAATTCATATATGAGGGTTTTGATTTGTTTTAATTATTTTTATTATTAATGTTTATTTTAATTCCATTATTGGACACTGGATGGTTTTATGTCAGAAATAATTCGTTAATGTTAAATAGATTAATAACATTTGAAAAGGGCACCAAAGCGAGCGCTGAAAAAAGCTTTTTATGTATAAAATTATTGCTGATTATATAGCTATAGTAAAGAATCTATTATTATTTTCTGATTATTATTTTGTGGAAGAGCAGCATAAAGATTTTTATTCTTTTCCAATTTTGATATGTGTATATATATTTAATAGTAAGAAAATGAAATCATACATCACATGACTAAAATTAATATGCTTGTATAATATAATGAGCTTTTTTGATAAATTCCAGAAGAAAAAGCATTTAAAATCTTTATCTAGAATTATCCCTATCTTTAAGTTAGATATCTGGATTTGAAGATGTATAGATGACTGAAATTTTCAGATTTTCTACTTAAGAGTTAAGTATTAGATAAATGCTGTTCTTGAGTTGCTATTTTAGATATAGTGTCTGATATCCTAGCATCTCACTGAAGAGGGCCATCAGCTCAAAACCGGTTTGGGGATAGGGATAATTCTAGATAGAAATTTTAAATGCTTTCTCTGCCAGAATTTATTGGAAAAGCTTGTTTGGAACTATTAGCATGCTCATTATATTATATATATTTAAATACATACACACTTCTGTTATTTCTATTTTAGAAAAGTCACAGTCAGATATTAGTAGATAATGACCAATGAAAATTGTATACTGTAAATGTTTTTGCATTCACAAGCTTTGTCTCTATATAAGAACTAGAGTTGCATTTGTAATAGGAATTCTCTTTTGAATGCAAAAAGGATTTACAGCATACAATTTGCATTGGTCATTATCTATTAACATCTGACTATTATTTTTCTAAAATAATAAAAATTTGTACATATTTTAAAATATTTCAACAATAACATCTGCTGTGAAATTACTAAATTATCTATACATGAGAGCTTTTGTGACATTTTCTGAAACTCTGAAGCATTATTTGTGAAAACAATGACAAACACCTGGAAAAGGTAGATAATGTAAGTAATCTCTCTTTAGTTTTATTCATTAGCTTTCCATTTGAGTTTATAATTTTTTCCCCATAAAATTGCTATAAATTCTTTTGGAAATATAGAATTATCCTTCCATATGTCCTTGTTAATAATATTCTTAATGTCATTATGTAATCAATCACAAGATTTGATAATAGTTGTTCAGAACTTAAGCAGTATTCTGGGTCTATGCTTTGATATTCCAAAACTTTAGGAATTGCCAAAAAAACTGGTATAAAATTCAAATCATTATGGCAACTCACTTGTTGAACTTTTTTATTACGTCCCTTAATACTTGTTTGTATTCTATTGTACTATCACTTTTAAATTCAGCTTATTCTTTTGATAAGTTTGAGTTAAATATTCCCTATACACGAGTTGTAATAATCTTAATAAGGAATTGGTATACAACTGATGGAAAACTGATAGATCTGAAAGTTTTAATATTTTCCTTTTCTTAAATATCAATATTCATCCAATTATTTGATATATCTGTATTATTTAGATGTTTGGTATACTGCTTTTATAATATTTATTTTTTATTTCATCTTCTTTTAAAAAAATACACTACTTCCTAAAACTTTTATATTTCTTAGAAATTACAGATTGTTTCTTAGGCCAGTTGAAAGATACCAATTTGGCATAAAATGCATTTTGGACATCATATGCCTATTTGGATGCTTTTATTTATATTTCAAGAATGGGTGGGGGAATGAAAGTTTTAAGTCTATTTAAAATACATATTACATATGAAAAAGAAAGATAAGATGGATTAGCAGTTGTTCAATTATCTGACATTATTTAGATGTTTGATATATAGTTTTTCCAATTTTTATTTTATCATCTGCTTCTTTTAAAATATTTATAAATAATGCCACCAATTCCTAAAACTTTTACATTCTTCATAAATTTAATTGCATGTTTCGTCTCTTTCTTTAAAATACTTGCACTTCAAAATATGTAAATGTAGGAGCTGCATGTTTCCTTTCTCATTACTATGTAGTTGTTTGTGAAACTCTTCTACACATTTCTTGATGGCATTTCTCTTTTTAACAATCCAGTACTGATGGTGTCTTATATTTTTGTTCATTTTTATAGCATTTCTTTCCATTTACAATAACGTTTTCTTATGTCATCAGTTTTTCGGTGCTATTTTACATATTTCTGAATATTCAATTCTTCTAAATGAGTTACTTTTAAATATTCTTCATTCCTCATTTTTTTCTGTTCACTGCCTATCTTATTTGTCAACTGTGCCTGCGAAATTCCACTTTTTTGATTAGCTATCTAAGTAGCAGTTCTAAATATAACTTTTTATTGATTATATTCAAATCGGAGTTATTTTCAGAGGTTTTTATTTGCAAGATTAATTTATATTTGTTAGTGCTTTTATAGCATATAAAAGCGATTTACCCGCTGACGAAGAAGCTGCAAAAACCAAAAACAATTAAATGGGCCGAGCGCTTTCGAGGTTTTCCCTCATATTCATGGCCAACATAAGTTATAAATCATTTATGTAGTATGAAAATTAAGATATAATTGCTAGTACCAGCTTTTCAAATAACTTTTGTTTCTTTGATGATCATGTATTGCATTGAATCTATTACACACTTTACAAGTTTGGCGTACTTATTTTTTGTACTTTATTCAATTGCTTCTACACCCATTTCTACTTAGGATTTTTTTCCCCACAGAAATACAGTTTTTTCCTCCATAAATTTGATGTGTCTATATCCACTTTTATTTCTGTCTCCACAACTAAATTTTCCCACAACACTTTCATCTTTTGTTTTCTAATTTTGCCATTCGAAATTTTTCATGATAATGTTGTTTAGTCTAATGAAAAATCATTCTTTACATCTGTCTGTGTTTGGTTATATTTTATTGTGTTGAATAACTAATCTTGTAAGTATATCTGATATACCCTCAATCTCTTTGATGTTGTTTCTCCATTTTTTATTTATGAAGAATCTTGCTCTACTGAGCTTCCACCATTTATACTTTTAAGTAAATTTATATGCCCATTATTCAAATTAATTTGTCCTTCAGCTTTTTTTATAACTTCATAAAGCTTAAAAATGTCCCATATATTGGATAAATCTTCAAGAAGTATAATAACTAATCTTTCTTATTGCATTACCAAATGTATATCACATAATACTAAATCATCCATGCACTTTACTACTGTTACACAATGTTTTATTTACCACTCTCTTTTACAGTTTACAGTTTTGATTGCCCCAGCAATCTTCTTCAAAACTTTTATATCTCCTAATTTTAACTACACTTGAAGTTAGGAGATATAAAAGTTCTGAAGAAGATTGCCGGAGCAATCAAAAGTGTAAACTGTGAAAGATAGGAGGTATAAACGTTCTGAAGAAGATTACTGGCCAATTGACACTGTAAAAGAGGGTGGTAAATAAAGCATTGTGTAACAGTACTACAGTGCATGGATGATTTAGTATTATATTATATTAGTGGATAAATCTTCCAATCCATGCAATACTTCTTCATGTGAAATTAATCTACACTTAAAAATTATTAAATAAAAGATCTATAAGTGAAATCCTCTGCTCTTATGTTCCAATTTCTTCTATTTGGCTAACAATTTAATAGCATCCAGGAAAAATGCCATAATTTATATTTGTTTCTGTAGATGTAGCTACATGGAAATATATCACCATGATCTTATTCAATGTTATATAATTATATGCATCACCTTTCTTTAGATACATATTTTAATCCCTAAAATTATGTCTTCTTGAGAATAATGTGTTGGATAGCTCACCAATCAAATGGTTTGTTGCTTGAGAGTTCGTATGAAAATTCGCATGAAGTACAAGCAGCAGAAGTAAGGGAACTAAGTTGTGATTCACGAACCTTGATTTCAAGTCCAGGCTCTAAATCATTCAAGGCATTATGATTATAATGAATATTTCATGTTAATGACAAAATCATTATACACTATATTTCTGAAAATATCTTTCTTTCACTGTTTGTCTAAAAAATTGCTTATATTTAACTTATATGCAGTAGACAGCAAGTTGTTCCTTTGAAGTCATCATTTTCTACTATTGTCAATTCACTGCAGGATGAAGATTTTTCCAAATTTAATCCACTTTTTTCATCTCTAGACTCTCTTCTCCACATTACCTCAGCAAACTTCCTTATTTCATCCATCCATCTCACATGTGGTCTCTATCAAGGTCTTTTATAATCTTTTGGGTTCTGGTTTAAGATTTCAATTGTTCACCTATTTTTAGCCCAGTTCCATTTCATTCTTCTAATTCTTTTGAGGAAGTCAGTGATACTTGTTTATTTTCTCATACATGTATTTTGTTTTCCATCCTTTATTGTTACTCCTAACACATATTTTTCCATACTTCATTGAATGGTCTGAAGACTCTTTATTGATCTTGCATTAAATGTCGAGATCTCAGGTTTAAAAGTAAGAAATGGTAAAATGCACCTATTAAACACTTCCTTTTCAAACACATAGACATACTCCCTTTTAATATTATTTCTACTAAAAACACTTCACCCAAGTTTATTTCTATGATCAATTTTATCCATCATGTTTCCATCATTATTATAATTTATAATTGTTAATTTCTACTAATTCATGGATATCAAACTTTATGTTCTTCGTCTGAAAAAATCCACTGAAAATTATTTTAGTCTTTTTAGCATTGTCTTTAGGCTTAATGTGTTACTTTCATTTGATAACTCTTGCAAGATTTCTTAAAGCTCTCTCCATAATCTACAAATCCAAAGCATAATGACAACTCATATTTTTTAGTTCTTTATATAATTCCTCTTAAAAACCTGGATGTGACTCACTACACTAAAGCCATTTTAAAATCTAGTTTTTTCTTTAGATTGGTTAAAATTTAAAGTTTGCTGTATACAAGCTATAATTATTTTGGTAAAGATTTCATATATGACAGAAGATTGATAGGCCTATATTTTCTAATATATTTGAATGCCATTATTACTGCTTTCTTCTGATCATCTGCTACCTCTTTATCATTTAGTCATTTGGAAATATAATTTTGCCAAAATTTTTTCTTTACCTACCTCTTTTAAGATAACAATGATAATTTTATCATTTTTTGGAACATTTCCCCTTTTCATAGACTTAATTGATGTCTTGTTTCCTCATTTAAAATTCTGGGCAGTTCAGAAGATGCAATAATTGTTGTATAGAATATTTTATTTTCTTGTTCATTATTACTATATAATTCTTTGTAGGGTGCTTCCATATATTTTATGGTGATATTGCTCTTTTCAATAATAGTTTTATCCTATCTTTTTATTGCAGAAATCAGTGCTTTTATCAATACTAAGATGCTTTACATTTTTGAGACTTTTTAATCTATTTTATATATTTCCTATTTAATTCACAATTATATTTTCTTATATTTTTCATGTCATTTTACAATCTCTAGATATTTAATTCATCTGAATGGATCATTTTTATATATTTTCATATTATATCTTTTCTTTATACATTGTCTTATTTCAGTAAAATTTACTAGCCAATTGCTGCTTCTTTGTATGAGATAACTTTGTTGCAATTCTTAATAGTATATCAGTTATCTTTCTATTAATTTCATTCAAATCTGAACCATCTTTAAAATCTGTTATTTTAAAACAATTTAAAACTTCTAATCTAATTTCATTAGCATGTTTTTGAAAGTTGGGAATATCAATTGGGAATATTATTTTTCTTAATTTTTGGCTCTAGTTTTGCATTATCATGTATTTTGCATCCCACTAATAGATGAGGACTTCCTCTGTTGAATCCATTAAGAACATTGCAGTCTTAAAATATATATTTTCTATTAGTCAGAATATAATTCAATTCCATTATACACATTCATTTGTATGCTTCCACATTAGTTTAGTTAAGCATTTTTTCCAAAGAAAGAATTCATAATATATAGTTTTATTTTTCTTCAAATTTTATGTCCATGCCTTCTCTCTCTTCTATCACCTTAACCAAATTTGTCCACATCATTTTCAGCCTTCAACTGTTTACCAGGTCTAGCATTAAAGTCTCACATGCTAATTTTAAAATTCTTTGGTCTGATCAAAAATATTTTGTGCATCCATATAAAAAAATCCTCTACTTCTTCATAATATTGCAAACATGTTAGAGTCATACATGTGAATTATCTATATTTGGAATCTTCCATTAATATAAATAACTAATCTTGCCACTATCAATCCCCCACAATGTTGTTCTGCTACTTTTTATAATGAATCCTACTCCATTTATACTTCCAATATTTGTGCATTTGTAATAAAGGATATATCCATTTTTAAAATCAATTGTTATTTTCACAAAGTCCAACAGCATCATATTTGATATTAGATAATTCTTCTATTTTGTGCAATCTTCCTTTACTTGAAAGTGATCTATAGTTGTAAATACCAAAATAAAAGATCACCATAGATATAGCAGTCTGGTTCCACAATCATGACATTTTTAGCACCTTCTGCATTTAGTTCCCAACTGAAATACTAATTCCTTTATTTTATATTCTTTCTAAAGTTATAAACAAAATAATTCGTTTTTAATTTCTTGCTCTAATAAATGATATATTTTAAAATATATACAGTAAGGCTTTTTAATATTAATTTTTCAGATTTTTTTAATTATCTATATGAAGTAATTATTAGATCAGAAATCGAACTCCGATAATGAGCTATTACTTTAAATATTATAAATCTCCGTGCGTACTCACATATCAGTAAGAGTTTAAAAAACTTAAGTGAATCACTTAAATTTAGAGTGTATTTCTATAAATACACCAACTTTCACTGACCATGCTAAATCAGGGCCTGATGTTATAATCAAATTTTGAATTGTGCAAATCTGGATATTTCTTAATGGTGTTATTTTAAATAAATTTTCTTTTTTCATCTTTTTTCCATATATCATAGCATCGGCCGGGAAGCGAAACCGCAACAACCGTCTGCAACCAAATGCTTGCTTGCAAGGCCGCTGCGCTGACCTCTTTACGTCTAATTTTTTAATCCTCTTTGCATATATATTTTAATTATGCAATTGTTCTCTAATGAGACATCTTGAAAATTTTTCTGAATCTTAATAATATTTGCATCTATTCACCTTTCTTTTTTTTTTATGACTAACATTGCAACAATATAATTAACTTCTAGCATAATTTTTAATGATTCAAATAATGCTAATTATGCTTCTAGAATACTTCTTCAATAGTAAAGAACTCATTTGAACAGTTGATTATTTGGATCTTCCATACTTCAGTTGAGGATGCATGTCATTAAACCACAAACTCAAAGTTATTTCCAAATATATTATCATAAAGTATCTTGGGAAGTTATCTGAGTTCTGCAATCGTGATCAATCTTTCTTAAAGTACAGAGTGTACCTTTGGACTGTATTCTATTTTCAAATGTTTTTCCTAGTTATGTAAATGAAGTTTCCTACAGTTTATATTCTGAATGCTTTTTCCATCATGTCTTCATAATGTATTATCTAATAATCTTTTTTTTTTCACCTTTTTAAAAAGAATAATTTTTTAAAAATATTGCAAATAATTTTATCTCCTAAAAAGGTTTAAACGTTATTTTAAAGGGTGTGTGTGTGTAATGGGGAGGAGGAGGGTGGGGTGTGTGATGAGGGCAATTATTGCATTTTAAAAATTAAATGTATTCGTCGAAAATTGTTCGAAAAGGAAGCACCAAGATAATATAGAGGCCTGAATTTGTGGCTCAGTCGTGCGTGTATCCGACTCACACGCAAATCTCAAAGAAGATCTTGAATAGAATGATGCCTCAGAGTTCTTTACAATTATTCTACATTTGTTTACGTAATTATAGAAATATTTTCGGAGCCTAAATATTAGTATTCGGAGATAGTGAAAGTCCACATGAAGCTAATTACAATGACCGGAAGTTACTTACGAAGAACGAAAATCAAGGACAACTGAAGTCCATTATAAAAATAAAAGCCTCATTTATAGAATTTGTATTAACAATAATTGTGTATATGTAAATAGTATTAATGAAACAAAATAAGCAAAAAGAATTTGTTTTTAAAAAAAAAATTTAAGGTCAATGGTGATGATAACTGAAAAGACTTTATTATCAAGATTTTAATACAGCAGCTCGGTTTTTAAACTTTTTAATTACATATGTAATGAACAGATAAAATATATAGTTCTACACGCAGTTATATATATATTGGTATAACTGTTGACCGGTTTTAATGATATATTTGTACGTATGTTTTTGTTTCGGTTACTATATCATTCTTACTTTTAATATTTAAAATACATAGTAAAGATAAAATGATATTATAAAATGATGGCCCCCTAAATTATGCTAAAAGCTGTCTTGTCTTGAACTTCATAAGAAATTCTCAGACTGTTCTGTCATGTGACCCCATTGTGTAGAATTGATTACATTCTGTAAGATCAGTTTTATATTTTCATGGTCAGCTAATTACAATAACATGCTCTTCTGCATAAATACTTTATAGTGAATTTGTCAATAGTTATCCTCCTCAAATATTTTAAATATTTTACTTCAAAGAAATTGCATTCAAATAAGAAACTTTAAATTAAATTCTAAGACACATATTCATATACAGTTAACTTTAATAGATATATTTATTTATGGATTTAAAATCACAATGTTTCAACCTAAATGAAAAAAAAATAACAGACACACATACTCGTAAATGTGACAGTTACAAAAAATGTGACATAAAAGAAGTGCACATTTATAATGAAGAAATTTGAACTGTGCCTTATGAATTGTCACTTATCGGCTAAGTTTAATTTATATAAAATATATAAATGGGGGGAAGGGTTAATGGTCTTCTGTAAGGCAAAGACCCCTTCAATATTCCCTTTTAGAACAACAATAAAAAAAGACATTATTCATTAGATGGGTTTTGAGGATTTGAGCAATTTCCCATCCTTGTGTCACCTTATAATTAAGAGTAGCTAGATATCTATTTACTGATCAATATTAGATTGTTAACTACTTTGGTTATGAACCATCTATTGAAAGGCATATCCTACATCTATTTAAAGCCTAAAAATATTACCAATGATTCTATTATTGTATCATGATGGAGTCTTTTTAGCTATATATTTTTACTATTTAAACGCCAAAATTCATTATTTTAGTAGATATTAATCTAAAAATCTTTAATTCAAAAAGAACCTAATACCATTTTAGAGATTATATTTTTCAATCATTCCCGAACAAAATATATTTGGAACAACTTGCCCATTCACTTAAGATTGATAAATCACTGAAGAATATAAAATCTTTGAATTTTCAGACTTTTCATTTCTGATTTATTTTCGTGATGACTGAATTTTTATTTTGTCTGAAATTTTATACCATTATTTTTCTAAACTTCATATAGGACAAAAATAAGAGATCTTTAATCCAGGCAATTCATCTTTAAGTAAAAGCCTTAGCCTATAATGACATTTAAAACATTGGCTTTGTATGTGTGTGTGTATGTTGTTATTGTTTTATTGCTGTTTAACATATGAAAAAATAATCACTAAATTTTAAAGGATTAAATATTTCTCTTATCTTCTAGCATTAATTTTCACATCCATAAATCCAAATACTCTACTAGAATATCTAAAAAAATATTGATAGGATTTTTTTTAATTTTGTCAATTCTGTAATATTTTGATAATGATGAATTATCTAATCACCTACCTGTCCATTTATATACGTCTATATTTTTCTATTCCTACACTTAACTATCTGTTTATACATTTAAAGAAGCTGTAAATATATCATCAGTTTTTTGATATAAATGCCATCAACACTGAGTTGTTGTTTTTTGTGATTAGCTTTTTGTTTTTAAATCTCACTTCTATTATATTTTGAATCTATAAGTCAATATAATAATACATAGTGGGTTTTTTTTCTGAAATCATTTGCTGGTTGGCTGTTTTTGAATGTAAGATATATTTGTATATGTCAAAGGTGTTGACCAGGAAGCGAACCCAGGCCAGCTGCTTTGAAGGCAGCTATGCTAACCACTAGGCCACCAACGCATTGCAACATTTAGTTTATATATTGAAATACAGAAAATCTTTTTCATCTGCCAATTAGTAATTATTTCTCAAATTTTATTGACACAATTAGACTTTTTTTTCAGGTATAAAAATATTCTACAACATATATTCAATGAAATCAAAAAATGTAAATATTTTTTGAAATCAAGGGTAAATTTTTTTTTACAGAAAAGTCCAGGATATCTTTAATCTATCTCAGTCAGCTATTACAGAAATCAGTAAAATAGCAAAAATATTTTATTCTTGGAAATACATTCATATCATAGAAATAATTACAAACTAAAACAAATAGGTATTACTAGGATGCATATGTTCTAGAAGGATCTGCAAAAAATAAATAAATGAAGGTACACCTTTGGATAGAGTATGTAAAAAATGAATGCTAATATTCATTTTTATACTATTAAAAAAATGTCATTAAGACAATTATTGTTTACTTTATGTATAATTCATGTGCTTTACTCACATATAAGTCAGGAAATATCCCATCATGCATTTGTACTGAAAACATGACATATGATTCATATGCTTGAAAACTCAAAAGATGAAAAAAAAAGATGAAACAAAAAACGTAGACAGTTTAATTAATTATTGTCTAAAAAAAGAGAGAAATTAAGCCATAAATCATTAATATATCTTTGTTAATAATATAAAAAATATCTGATTGTTTTGTGTTAAGATAATAACTACATAGGGATAGAATATTCTCACTAGATGATAATTTTGATCTATTAATTCTGTATTGCTTATATTGGAGAAAAGTAAAAACCATGATTCCAAGAATATGAATATAAAAAATATGAATATAAAGTTTTGCTTCAGTATATATCATACAATTCTAGTAAATGATTACTTGATGTAGTGAATTTATTAACTTTATTGCAGTCTTAGGCAAAGTATAATATTATATCTTTATTAGAATTCTCACATGTCCTATTGTGTTTTGGGTATTTCTTAAAAAAAAATATAAAAATTCATATTTTTCCTATCCAAATTTATTTATAGAACTTTTATTTTTCAATTGTAGTATTAAAATCTCCCATGATAACTTTATAATGTTATATATATCATCGTCAATGTCATTTCCAAACATTAATGATTCCAGAAGAATGGAAGTTTCTTCAAGGATAATACAGTTTTTCTGATCTCTAGCTTCATTTTTCCATAACATATCAACTAACTTTCTTATTCCATCCAGCTATTCATATTCAGTTTCATTCTAAGTCTTTAATAATCACTTGGGATTAAATTTAATACCTCAATTGTTCATCTGTTATCATCCCTTTTAACAGTATGCCATTCTAGTTTCATTTCAATCACTTCTTTCAATAACTTCAGTGATACTTGTTTATTCACTCATTCATGTACTTTATTACCAGTTTCTTTTTATAACTCCTAACATACAATTTTCCATATTTTGTTGATTGGTCTGAAGTCTTTGTATTGTTCTTCTGCTAAATATCCAAAATTCAGATTTCTAGGTGAGGACTGGTAAAATACATTTTTAAAAAAATCTTTCTTTTTGAACTATTTCTTTTAATATGAAGTTAATTCTACCAAAAGTACTTCTTCCAAGTTTAAGTTAATGATTAATTTTATCCATTGTATTTCCATCTATATTATTAATCTGGTCAAGATATTTGTAGATATTAATTTCTTTTACTTCATAATTATCAATCTTTATTGTCTTTTGAATAAATCTATTGAACATTATTTTAGTCTTTTTAGCATATTTTTTTATTAACATCTGAAACTCTTGTAACATTCCTTGTTCTGAAGCATTATTTGCAAATACAATCACATTATCTGCAAAATCAAAATAACACAAATGATCTCCACATACCTTTATTATTTTAAAATTATTGTAAAAAGTTTGGAGATGTGGAATGACCCTCTCATACACACTTCTCAATGTTAATCATCTTACCATTATGTAATTCTATTCACTGGTGTTACATTTTGCTAAATATTCTTCAGAATGATAATATCCTGCATCTATATCTTAATGTTCCAATGCTTTTATCACTGTAGAAATGCTTATAGAATTAAACATCATGTTCATTAGTCTTTTTTATAACTTGTCTTAGTGCTTGAATGTGATCCACTATGCTAAAAGCATTTTTACATCCAGCTTGTTATATTTGGTTGATTAGAGTTCAAAATTCACTTTAGACAGCTTGTAATTATCTTGCTAAAAATTTTGCACAGAACTCATAGAAGACTGATGTTTCTGTAATTTTAATATCTTCTCTATCACTATCATCTGGTACATCTGTATCATTTAGACATTTGATATATAAATTGGACAACAATATTTTTTTATGTACTTCTTAAAGATATCAGTAATAATTCCATCATTTCCTGGTGATTTTCTCTTCTTCATAGACTGACTTACACATTTCACTTCTTCATTTAATTGGTGGACAATTCAGATGTAATATTTTCAGGGCTTCATGTTCTTAATTATTATATATATTTTTATAGAACTCTTCATTATTTGAGTGAATACAAGTATAATTTATATAATTGGAGTTTTAGATTTAAATTATAAGGAATTTGAACACAGACTTTCAAGATCCTTTCAACTATATGCTCTCTCATACAACCGATACACATAACTACACACATATGAAAAAGATAAATAATCTCCAATATACACATTTCATGCGGAATCTGCATTCATCAGTTGGTCTAGATCATTATCTCTTGCACACATATATAATCAATGCTTAGTTTATATTAAGATAGCAAATCTTCAAACTTTAATGAACAGGCTTCAGTCTATTCCACCCTCCAACTTTTTAGTCACCTATATCATGAAAATCTGATGATCATAGTCCAAATCTCTTGTTGATACCAATATTATTGTAATACCCATATTGACTTTGTCATTCTGACCACTCACATATAGGACCTTATCCATTTATTATATTTCATGATATTGTTTCTCTTTTTAATAAAAAAATCCATCTTTTTATTGCAGAAACATTCAAATGTGAAGATATTATACATATTTGGGACTTTTATTCTCTTCTACAGCCGATTCACATTTTTATATTTTTTATATCATTATTATATATTTTTGTATCATTTTACAAAATTCTAGACATTCACTTCTTAGTAAATAATTAAAAAAATAATATTTCTTCTTTTTTTATATATTGTTATCTCAGTAAGAAATGAATTGGTAAATTGTTGCTTTCGTTTATAATAGATAGCTCTCTTGCAGTTTTTAATAATATAATTTTTTTTATTAATTTCAATAATCAGAACCTCCTTCAAAATCTGGAAATATTTAAAAATGATTTTCAACTTTTAATTTAAATTTATTAGAGTGCTTCTCAAGTTTGGAATTATTAACAGTCAATAATGTCCTTTTAATATTTTTCATCTCCCTATTTTTTACATTAATATGTATCATATTAATATGTATCATATGACCCATTAATCAACAATCATTTTCTATGTTGATTCTATTAAGGATATTGCAGCTATGAAATACATAGTTTTTTTTTTAGTCAAAATATAATCCAATTCTGTTATATCTTCATTTGGATGCTTCCATGATCATTTCCATTTTTTCAAAAAAAAAAAAAAAGAATTCATAATATGCAGTTGTTTTCTTCTGTAAACTCTTAGAAGTCTGTAACTTCACCCATTTTACTGTAAGAAAATTTACTTACAGCATTTTAAATTACTAATTCTGGAATTAAAGTTTCCAATGCACCAAGAGGAAATTTCAACAATCAAACAGCATTGGTTAGGACCATTACAAGATTTAATTACTCAAATAAATAAAAATTTTAGCCATTCTCTTCGACAGTTAAACTGTGCTGGAGAAATTGACCTCAATGTTGGGGACAATCAAGAGGATTTTGAAAAGTATGGAGTTCGTATAAAAGTTAAATATAGAGATAATGAGCAGCTTTGAGAATTAACAGCATTCCATCAAAGTGGGGGAGAATGTAGTGTTGCTACAGTTTTGTATATAATGGCATTACAGGAATTAACTCGATGTCCCTTCCGGTGTGTTGATGAAATAAATCAGAGAATGGATCCAATAAATGAAAGGAAAGTTTTTGAGCTTGGAGTGCAAACGAAACAATAAAATGTTTAACAGACATATTTTATATACATGGATTTCCACAAGTAATTGTCTCTGACAACGGAACTGGATTTGCAAGTGAAGAACTAAAAATACAATTTGGGAAATGGGACATCAAACATGTATTTACATTCCCTTATCACCCTGAATCAAATGGTTTGGCGGAAAACACGGTAGGGCAAGTGAAGAAATATTTAAGAAAAAACAAAAATACGGATATGAAAAACATCTTACAGGAATTCATGATTTATCAACATATAACTCCATCAACAACGACTGGAAAATCGCCAGCTGAAATGCTATTCGGTCAGAAAATATGAACTAATTTAGATTTTTTGCGACCTGATACACACACACATATATATAAATATAATCAAGACCCAGTGAAAAACTTTAACATTGGAGACGCGGTAATATTCAGAGATATACTACGTAAACAATGGGTTAATGGAAAAATTGAACGGGCGCGATCAAGCAAATTTATGATATTAAAGACGAAAATGGAATTGTATATAAGCGTCACAAAAATCATATTCGTAAAAGTGAAGATGACATACAACTAGATATGTTCCAACAGTTTCAACATGCAAATGAAAAGAATTTACATAAACAGATGCTACTGACCGACATCCAAGAAGATGCGGTAGAAGAGGATAAAATATAGATTGAAAAGAGAAAATCACCCAGACCAATACGATGTAAAAGAAGACCTTTGTACTTAAAAGAATATGTATAAGACGGATAAACCGTAACTTCTGGAGTGGGGGAGGAATTGTTATGTTGTAGTATGATTAATATTAAGAAAAATACGTATGAAACTGTGTGTACTCCAGAAGTTAAAAGTGTTAAATAATTACATGTGAAAGTAAACGAGTTGATTTAATAAAAACGAAAATTAGAAATTACAAATGGTTTTTCATATATATATTTTATAAAAAGCAAGGTGTAAAACAAGATGGAAGATCCGAATAAATAATTAATTAAATGAAGGATTAAAAATGTAAAGAACAATTTAATTAATTAGTTCAGAAATAATCTCAGAATACTTTTGCGAATAAAATTGATAAGGAATAAACAATAGAACTAAAAGTAGATACAATCTAGCGGAAAAAAGACAAGTCTGAGTCAGTCCTGTTTTTCTGAGAGACTTATGTGTAGCATGAATTTCGGAACAGGACCAACGATGAGAGGAGAACCAGATATTCGGGTCTGAAAGTACCAAAGACCGACCTAGGGTAATTATACAAACTATACCTGTCTTAATATTATTTTTGTAAGCCTTACAGGCGCTAGTAGAATTAATGATAATTCTGTTTATAAATCATTGTTGTTTTTCATACTAATAAAATCTTGTATCTGTTAAGTGGGATATCTTAATTTTATGCAAGCGAGTAATAGTTACTTGAATTAGGTGTATTTGGTTGTTTCTCGTGAGTAACATTAAATCAAGTGCATCACACCAATTCTGTTATATCTTCATTTGGATGCTTCCATGATCATTTCCATTTTTTCAAAAAAAAAAAAAAAGAATTCATAATATACAGTTGTTTTCTTCTGTGAACTCTCAGAAGACTGCAACTTCACCCATTTTACTGTAAGCAAATTTACTTAAGCATTTTAAATTACTAATTCTGGAATTAAAGTTTCCAATGCCATTTTGAAAATTTTGTTTGAACTGATCAAACGCATTTTGTACATTTGTATAAAAAAATCGTTAAATCAATCAACACTTAGACAATCCAATATCGAATCAATCACCAATCTTGACCTGTTGTCAAGGCAACCTCCTTCATTGTAATGTAAACTTGTTGGGACATAAGCCTGAATTATTTACATATGGTATCATCTATTAATTTGAATAACAAATCTTGTCACTACGTTTAATGTACTATCAACTTCTACAACGTTGTTTTTTCACTTTTTATTTATAATGAATCCCACTTTATTTGTGCTTCCAATATTTATGCTTTTGTAATGTCCAATTTTTTAAATCATCTTTTCATATTTTCTTCAAACTCTTAAAAGTCTAATAATATCCTATTTAATATTAAACAGCAATTTTTCTTTACTTGAAAGTATTGTATATACATGGTCGATTTAAAAAGATTATCAGCAAGTATTCATCTGAACAAAAAAAAAAAAAAATAATTTTGTTTTAGATAAGAACAAGAATGAAGTTATAATTAAAAGGTAAGCCATTTGCATCATTTAACATTAAATATTGAATGTTTTTAGAAAAATCTTAAACTTTAATTAAATTTTTCAATAACACTCAATTACTAGTAATAGTATTATTCTACTCTCTTCTTGATATGTCACTAGCCTGAGAACGAAACAGGCAAAACTCACTATAAGTATTGCCACACACAGCAAGCTAGAGTAATCAATGGATGCCAAAAGGCTTGTGCATAAAATCCCCATCTAGTGCCTACACATCCAATATCTCCAGAATAATTTCTGGCTTGTGATCTTCATCAGTGAGGAGCCTTGCACCTAGATCTTAGGATATAATGCAACCCTCCAGCAGCCACCTTTTATCTCCACTTAACTACAAAACTATGAGTCTTAAATTGAAAACACCTTAATGTTTTCAATCCAAGCCCATTAGGTTATATAGTCATATGGGTCTGAACTCAGTTCAGTACCCATACATTTTGGTGCCTTTGGTTCTTTAATAGCCATACTCACCACTATCCTATTAGGCAGGATTGGTTTTAAGCCAATAAACATCACATGACCTCCACTTCTTATGCTTGTGTATAACTGTTTTAAAACAGGCAAAACTCACTATACGTATTGTCATACACAGCAAGCTAGAGTAATCAATGGATGCCAGAAGGCTTATGCATAAAATCCTCATTTAGTGCCGACTCATCCAATATCCCCAGACTAGTTTCTGGCTTGTGGCCTTCATCAGCGAGGAGCCTTGGATCTGAGAGCAGTGCACCTAGATGGGGATTTTATGCATAAGCCTTCTGGCATCCAATGATTACTCTAGCTTGCTGTGTGTGGCAATACGTATAGTGAGTTTTGCCTCTTTTAAAACAGTTATACACAAGCATAAAAAATGGTAGTCATGTGATGTTTATTAGCCTGAGAATGGAAGCACTAGCAAGGGAATCGAACCAGGACTCTTAGATGTTTTGAATACTGAATTTTAAAGTAATTCTCTAACTAACTGAGCTATTCCTCCAAAGACAACAGTCAATAGAAATTTCATATACTTATTTACAAGAGTCCTCATGATTTATCCACTTTTTCTTATAAGCAAAGTTAATTAGTGGCTTCCAGACATTATGTATTGCAGTGCTAGGTTGACAATGGCATTAATTTCCAATAATTTATTTTTTTCTTCATTATTAAGAAATTTTGATTGAGGATATACAAATACAAATACTTATTACATTTTTGCTAAACATGTCTATCCCTATTTTAAATATATAATTTATCTTTGTTTGGTAAACTTTAAACATAATAGTTTCAGATGTACCAAGAGCAATCATGTGACACATTATATTGTAATAAAAATCTATTTAAGTAGGGAATATGGCTATTTCAACATATATTATGGTAATTTACCTCTATGATTAATATCAGGTTTTCAGAATCTTGCTGATATGCTCTTAACTATTTAAAAATAAATATAACTTTTTTTTCTTATTGCATTGCTAAATTCATATAATATTAATATCATTTATTTTGGAAATATAAGTAGAAGTTCTGAAGAAGATTGCTGGGACAAATGAAACCGTCAATAGTGGGTTGTAAAAAAGCATTGTCAAAAATAATAAAGAACATAAATGATATTAATATTATAAAAATAAATAGTCATTAACAGTTTATTCAATTTTTCAAATTAGGAAGATAGATTATAAAAATATGTTTTATCAATAGATCTTATTCTCTCTTTTTTTGAAGAGTTTTTGGTGCTGCTTCTGTGCTAGACCATTCCTAAGTTTAAATCTTTCAGTATCTACCAGATGTGGATAATTATGCTTCAAATTTACAGCTTAGTAAAATTCTAATTATTAACCTTTTTAGATAATAAAATCTAAGCATAACAGGTAGTGACTGACAAAACATTTAACTAGTATGCAATGTTATGCACTATGGCTTCTTCCCCTTTCTCAGAGTCAAGAATCTCTCAGTCACTATGCCCATAGAAACTGATATCCACCTTACTTTCCTTTTTGGAAACCCCATTTACATGCAATATATAAGACTAATTCATTCAGAATAACTGTTTAGAAGTGAGAAAATAAGAAAAGCTTAAACAGGAATGTTTATGTGCTTAGTGTAGTATGCTGAGCATAATTTCAATATCTAAAATGAGATCAGAGTCATTATGCTCAGCATAATATACTAAGCATATAAACATTCCAGTTTAAGCTTTTCTTATTTTTTCACTTCCAAAGCGATTATTCTGAATTATAATTCTATAAGAAAAGGCAAAAAGTATAAGTGAATTACAAAAACTAATTTATGGTGATATCATGATTCTGGAAACTTTTTTTTTTATGATTCAATTAATTCTATATTTACACTGATTATTCATGTACACTCATGTTTGGATTATTTTGGTAAAAGTCTATCCTCTATCTATTATCCACAACCTCTGTAGGCATCTGTATCAAAACAAGATCTGATTTTTTTTCTGACTGAAAAGCATAAATTATTCTGGCTTTAAAAATTATTCTTACTATGGAAGCCTATAGAGATAGACTTGATTGTATATTTTTGGTGCTGATTTACTAACCTATTTGCTATGAGATAAGGGAATTATTAATTAGATTGGATAGTTAATATTATTAATTTTCTCAAAGGCCAAAAGATGTATGATTTGAATCCAGGTCATGGTTATAATAAGTAGATATACAAACATTACCTACAAACTCTTCATATCTATATGAATATATAACCAATCAAATAACCATCAACCAGCTCAATTTCCTTAGCAAAATCACACTTTTCTTTATTTTGCTGTAATATCCTATAAATACAATTTATCCAAACCACTCCCAACACTTTTTAGGAAAACTATCTTTGTTCATATATACATACATCTATGTTTCGACTGTCCTGCAGTCTTCTTCAGAGCTGAGAAATATTCTATTTGCTTTTTATTAAGATTATCTAATCTTTCTCAGCTCTGAAGAAGACTGCAGGACAGTCGAAATGTAGTTTGTATGTATATATGTATAAATAAAGAGTTTTGCTAAAAAGTGTTTGAAGGGGTTTGGATAAACTCAATTTCTTTTTTTATACATGTACCCCAGATAATAATCTTTTCTCATAAGATCGACTAGATGTTTAAACATCTGTTTTTCAAACTAGAATGATAACTTTATATTTATTTGGAATACATATATAATGATTAGAGTGATTTAACATTTTTATGCCAGATTTATCATTTACAACAATTTAATACATGCATATTATAAAACCATAAATTTGATTAATACTTAAAGAGGAATTTATAGTAAACAAATATAGTCATATGCAATAAATTAGTATTAGATATTTTTACACCAAATACTTGGCCAAGTCACAAATTTAATTTAGAATCAGGATTATCAATAAAGATTCCTAAATATAACAAATCATTTAATTCTTTAGCTTACCCAAAATAAAACAACAGCTGCTCTTTGCCATTTACGATAATTAGTGATAACTAGATCTACCTAAATCTCAATCTCTAAAGTGTTTTCTGATGTTTATCTTATCTATAGAGCAAAAGAGTAGAGAACTGCTCTTATTTTATCACATGCTAAATAATTAAAGAGTTTTTATATTTCGGGCAAGGGGGGAAAGGTCTCTGCAGTTATAAAAAGAACTGTATATATATAGTTATTGATCCAGAGATCAGATCTGTATAATTATTAAGCAGATTGACTTGGAGTCAAAACCTTAGAGTGTTTTGAAATTCACCCTTTTACTTTGAATAATGAAATGAAATTAAAGGTTTTCATTAGACTACAACTTCATTACTTTCAGATTTAAATCGATAACCTCAATAAAGACAAAATTCAGAAACTAATCTGACAATGAAAATTTAAAAGCATTTTATAATTTCTAATTATTCAAGTTTGCTATATAGGACAAAAAAAAATAGGGACTTTCTCGTTTTATTAATATAAAAAAAACTTGATTCATAGAAACAGAATGTTTATATCCATAAAAAAATAAAAGCAATATATTAATTATATAATAACACATTAGATAACCTAATCAAATACCTGTGGCTGTGAATCATAATGATAAAATGTCAATTTGTTTAGGTACCAATTCAAACAGAGGGGATATATATATTCTAACCTGTCTATCGTGCATCCTCACTTCCAGATAATATATGATATAAAATAAAATGGGTTCTATCTCAGTTAATAATTAATAACTAAAATATTCAGCATTAAAATTAAAATATTTCACTAGCTCAAATTTAAAATACGAATAAGGTTCAGTTTATAAAAATAAATTAAATAAATATTTAATATTTTCATGAGACTTGAAGTGAAAATACAGGTGACAAGATAGATTACATTGAGCCAATATCCCACAGGATACTACCTCAATGGCATAAGAACAATATCCCCCCTTATTACTATTTCAAATAACAAACTCATAGTATTCTTACGACTTTAATAACTTCTACTCACTAAGATTAAATCAATAATTAAATCTTAATCTTCTATTTATAATAATCTAGCTCAAATAAAATAATCTCAGGTTCATAAAATTTATTCTAAGTTAATTTTAAAATATGGTAGTAAAATATGAGAAGGGATTTTATGTCATAATCTACTACACTGAAACTAATAATAATAAATAACAGTAATAATATTCTTCATTGTTTAATTCATTCTGTATATATTTTCTTTTACTATAATTTTATTACCATAATAAAATAATGAAATAATATAATATGATCTTATATCTTCATGTAATGATATAATAAATACATGGTAGCATTTTAATAATCTGACAAACAAAATATGTGTGGCAACTGATAGCATATAATTTAATATAATATTGTGATAACTGATTTATGACCAATAAATAATGTAAGATTATGATTATTTAATTATAATGAATACCAATAAAATATTTAAAATTCTTAAAATAATTCTCTATTGATCTTTTTGTGCAAAATTATATATTTGTTTCAATTATTATGCATATATCGTGATTTCATGCAGCGATGTGGAGAAATAAATAACTCGGACACAAAACTTTTGAAATAACAAAATTTAACAAAGTTTATTACTAACAACAAATAAATAAACAATTTATTTACACTATTTACAGTGGATATCCTTAACTTTTTTACTTTACAGTTTGATCTACCGGGTTATAAAAAATAATAATTTATATTTCAATTACATCTTTATTTAGATTTAGGACAAAATTTAAAAAAAATGTTACTATTGGGTTTCTCATTATGGTTAACTTATTACAAATATATTTATCTACTTTATTAGCAACAGCATTTTATCCTTAATATTATTAAACTATCTTATTTTAAAAATTCATACTTAGAAAACATTCTATAGAAAACAAAATTTTATAATGAGTATGGATTTCTCAAAATACTAAAAAAATTTCATCTTGCAAAGTCAAAGATGTTACACAAAGTATTATCAAAAAAATTCAGTACTAGATTTTAGTATTTATCACACAATGTTTACTAATCATAATATATTCTTCTTTAAGCCTTACTTTAGTATGATATAAGTGTAATCATCAATATATTTCTATTAATCAATAAACAAAAAATATACTATGCATATTGTTTACATAATTTACTTTGTACTATTGTATTTTAAAAACATGCAATACTTATTTTTCTCTTAAAAAAATAATACTAAAGCATTTTAAAATTATTATCACTTTAAAGAAAATATCTTCATTTTAAAAATTTATATTTCATTTTCCGAAGTAAAATTCAAAAATATATTCTATGATTCTTTCTTTTCCTTAGAATACTTCGGATCTTCAATTTTAAGTTATAATATTCTGCTCCTTATAAGCAAATAAACTAATCTTATCCAAAAACGATAGCATAACCTTAGTTCTAAATTATTTATTATTTCTTTTAAAATATCTTACTAAACGATGCAGTTACATGAAATAAAGATAGCGAAAACAGATGCATAGGATTAAGGAAGAAAGCTAGAGTATTACTCTTAACATATCTCAAAATCATGGTACAGTGTGAAGAGGTATGGCATTTACCTGCCTAATATCCTCTAATACAGGGACGATGTTAAAGCTATTTCTTCAGCTTTATTAGAACATCAAATATTTAAAGAAATATAAACACTGTCCAATAAAATGTGTATCAGTCATAGGGCTATGTTAACTATGCTGGTAACCACATAAAAACTAACTATTATTTCCATTCCTTATAACATCCTATTTCTTAAAACATCATCTTGGTTTCCTGTTCACTAAGTACTTCCAAGCCACTATCTCAACATTATTTCTCAAGATTTTCCACATCTTACATCGATAAATAACTATCTGCATTTACAAAACAATAAATAAAATTCATTAATAGTTAAACAATCTTACTATCCCATAAGAAAAGTTCCTTACTTCATTGCTCTGTATGTTTAATCATATACAATCTACTTAGACAATATTTGAATATCAAATAACATGAAAATTTTAAAAGAATCACATAATTATTTGTTATGTTGGATTATATTACTAATAAAAAAAAAAAATTGTCGTATGCATATTTTCAAATCAATCCTATCTCATAATGTTTTTTTAAAATGTTGTATAAAAATGCGTTTACATATAAGTAAAAAAAACTTTTACACTTCATTCTTCCAATTTATGGATGATCTAAAGAAAACAAAAAAAAATACATTATAAATTATCAATAGTTGTTATTATTACCAATAACCTTGATCTAGTCATCGTGTTCAGTAGGCTTTTCTTTATCCACTTGAGCATTGCAGATATAAAAAAAATTCACACCCATACACTTTATATTAAAATATTTTTAGCTAAATTATTAGATTGTTATATTATAAAATTTTAATATTAATAAATTAATGTTTTTATGTTTTTCCTAATCTTATATAAAAATTTAGATTTAAACTAGGTTAACAAAATAAAAAGAATCAAAACTATAGTTACATATTTTCTTGACGATAGTTCCTGATAAGTCCAAAATGTTTATCATTTTCTCTAGAGTTTTTTAAAAATGTTCTCCTTTAAGCGTGTTAAAGTTTAAAATAAAAATAATTATTAATCCATTTAGTAAAATTTATAGAAAATAATCCTTGGTTTTAGTATTTAGGATGATAATTATTAAATCATAATATTAATTAATCCCGTGAAGCTTCTTAATCTTCTCTACCAATATTCTCTGCATATCCGATGCATCAATCCATCTAATTTAACTTTAAAAATATTCGATGAACTTTTAAGTACTATTTGTATTTCCATGGATCCATCTCTTATTCAACTATATGTTCACTTTTTTATATAAGTTTCCTTCTTGATACATTTAAACTTTCGTTTGGTATTTTGTATATCATTTTAAAATAAAAAAATGTTACCTTCAGAAAGGATATTAACATTTTACTCCTTTGAATATCATATTATATAAAATAATTCATGAAATATAATTGTCTTATTACTATTTAAAAAATAAATCTTGGATCAGCTTATAAATAATACGTTTCAATACATTTTTTAGACTCCGTATAATGTCTGAACTGTGGTTTTTATGTACCAGAACAGTTCTTCGGTGAAATATTAATAAAGCTGTATCAATAAATATTCCAAACATTTTTACAGTATTACAATTTATATCCATTTTATTTCACAGTATATCCATTTTTTATTGCGAAGTTTAGGTTAAACTTTTAGATAAAATACGACTGATAAAGGAACTTTAAAAAACTTAACAAAGCATGTTAAACAAAATTATTAAAATATTTTTTAGTTTACACTCTCTTTTTTGCAAGCTATTTTTAAAATATTAATTAGTTTTTGCAAATAAATTATGAGAGAGCGCTAAAATTGACTAAAATAATAATTTTAAATACTATCTCTTTGATAGCTATAATTTACCTTTCTCTTGTTTCAATACATTATTAATCTCCCCCTATACCCCATGCAATTCATATTTATAGTCTGTAAGAATACCTATTCCTATTGGTTAATTCTTACTTTAGCTTGACAACAAATTTACATATTTTTAGTTTATAGTAGAATTAAATTTCAAAATTAGAAATTATGACGTAATGAACTTAAAATATTATTTAAAATATTACTTTTAAATAAATTATTATTTTATTAAAACTATTTAAACATTTAAAACAACTTTTAAAATAACATTTAATAACTTATTCCATTTCTTAATATTCAATTTATCTATTTTTATTTAAACAAAATATTTAATTTTTATATATCTGTATTCGTCTTTATTACATTACTTAAAACATTACATACGATAGTTAACTTAATGTTTAATACTATTTACTTTTATGATAGGCAATAATTCTATCCAATTCTATAATATAACTTTTAAAATATTTTAAACTTTGTTATTATTTCAAACAAGCATGTGTGTGAGAGTATACATTAAAAGTCACATGATTAATAACTTTGACAGACGATTTTTAATCTATTTCTCTGCCCAGATTTATAAAATTGATACACTTATTATATTATATAAAATAATTATAAAAAATTTGGAAGAATAATTTTAAAAATATAGAATTAGATATAATTTTCACCATCATAAAGTTTATTTTTAAAATATACTATATTAATTTTGACTATTAAATATGACTATAAATTTAAACATAGCATTTACTAAATTATCAGTTTTAAACTACTAAAATCGAGTTTATTAAATATACTTTTAATATTTATAGCTGTGTTATTTAATATGGCCAGCTTTTACAACCATATGAAACAATATTTTAAACTTTACTTAACTACTTTTAAATAATTCACTATAATTTTATATACTACGTATTTTCTTTAGCTTCAAATTGTACTTTAAAGACATAATTGAATTAATACAATTACCATATAAAAAAAACATATTCTAAATTTAAAATTTTTAGTAATTGACTGTTATAAACTATTATATATATTATTATATATATTGAAACCAAAAGATACAAAGTTCACAAAAGATTTTCCAAGCTTCTCTATGAAGTTTTTCTCTTAATAAAAACTTCTTTATGGATCTGCTTCGGTCTAAAACGCCACACTGAATTTTTTAAAATACTGGTCTGAGACACAATTTTCACAATAACTTCAGTTTTAATTCTGTTAGAGCAAAAACAATTACATTTCTAAAAATTAGAAAAACTAAGGAAAACAATAAGCATCAAATAAATAGGGATAACTATATAAAAAATAAGGGAAAAAAAGAAATTTTCACATCCGAAATAATTATTATTTTATTGTTTGTTCATAATTTGGAAATTAACATTAACTAAAATTCAAATTACATCTTCAGTGACAATTTCTTTGTATTCCTCACAAAATTATCTTTCTAAACATATATAATAAGTCTTATCTGAGATAATCCATAGCTTCACAATTTCCAAAACTGTTCGTATCAGAATTCTTCATTTTTATCTTGTACCCAAATGTTGCAATATGTCAAGGCGGCTGGAAGAAAAAACGTTCTCCCTAAAAAAAGATAAAAAAATAAATAAATTAAAATTCTATCAGAATGTAAAAATAATGAAGGAAATGGAAATATTATTACTTACCATTATAAATACAATAAAAAAAATAAAATGTCATATAATTTGACATTCTAAATAAGATCACCATGGTACAGGTATATGTATATTATAAAAGTGGTGTATATGTATGCATCATGAAAGTTCTGCTAATGGTTATGGGAAAACTCAAAAACCTGATAAAAGATGCACTATTTTGATTTTAGACTTTGGATAAACCAACCTTGTTTATAACATCATCATCATATTGAATAATCATTGCCAATACAGAAAACAATTTACAAATTTAGAATATGAAAAAAATTCTCATTTCAAGAGGCAGTCAATGATTCCTAAAAAGGTTCTATGGCAGATATTTATATAAAAAATGTTTATATTCTACCTCTTTCAAGATCTGACTTCCAGAGAAGCATACCTGTTCATATAATCTAATATAAATATGCAAAATATTCCATATTATTCAATATTATTATTAATAAAACATAATTCATTCCAGACCTTGTTTATCAATTGGCAAAAGTTATCAGTAATGAAGCTGTCACAAAATTCTAATAACGAAGGCAATCAGGCAATCATATGCCTATAAAATATAAAATGAAGTTAGTAAAAAACCAAGTTAGTAAAACAACAACTGAAAACTAAATTAGTAAAACAAAAATTAGTAAAAACAGAATAATAAAAATTATTGCATTATATACAACCAAATTGCTAGAGAGGAATAAATTGTAAATAGTTTGGATCAGAGTGTCAACCATTCGTCCATTGTCTTGTCAGCTAAAACAAACCAACAACAACAAAAAAAACAATAATAAAAACATTACCTTTCATATGTGCTACCTATCAAAGAGTAAAAAATCAGTTGGTCATGTTGGAATTCACCTAAAATATAAAATCAAAAGAATATAAATTAATATTCCTGCAAAACAATAAATAAAAAAGTAAAATGCAAATGTAACTTAACCATTAGAACTTTTCAAAAGTCATATCCCTTGTCTGAGCATAAGATGGTCTAATTTTATAAATATGGTCAAAATCTTTACTGTTTACCTTCAGCATTTTTTTATTATCATTGAAATGTAACATGATAAAATATTATTACATTACATGGCATTATATTTGCAAAATATAGGACCCTCAGACTAGGATCAGAACTCCAAATGTCCTTCAAGACAGGGGCCTTGCATAAAATTCCTAATGCTATCCCAAAAAAGGCAGACAATTCACGATCTGTTACATTCATCCAATCATGGATACACTTATCTTTAGTGGCATATTTATTTGTTTCCTCAATAATTGTTGATAAAAGTTTTTTATTGAATAACATAAGAAAAAAATCTAAAATTGAATAATCACCTATAATGGAAAACTTCAAACCTGGACTTTTAGTGAAATTCTCCACATTTACCGGTTCGCATATTATGTTTGGAGGCATATCATGGTTACTAGTTGATGGCCTGGTCTATTGATATTGTCTGGAAAAATACTTGTAGTTTTTCTTTTTTTTTTTTTGGCAGGTAAAAGGGTTTCTTCTTCTTCTGGTGATGAGATCGCTGAAAGTAACGCTATCCTCATCCTCAGAATCAAAGACTTTAAAAAGAGCAAATCCATTGTTGCTAGAATAATTGGTTTCTGAGGCCATATTTCCCATTTGTTTCTTTTCCATGCTTTTGTTTCCATATAATCTAACAAAGTGTGAAAAAAAATTAAAAAACAATTGACCTTATCTGCAAAAAATTAATAAAAACTTTTATTTTTTATCGGAGAGAAAAAAAAGACGAAGAGAATTATGGTATAAGTGCATGCATAGTCCTTACAGTTTTTCTGTAATTTCAAAAAGAAAACTGAACTTCAACAAATGAACAATAATGAGTGGATAACCCGCTCAAAGAGCCAAAGCAGTTATGTATATCATAGTAAAAAATTTACATTACATTACAGTACTTCAAAAATATTTCTGTATTACAATATGTTTACAATGTTGCTATTATTATGACCCTATATTTCTAGATACAGCAAAAATCTTAGGAAATGTTCATTTCTGTTCACCTATAGAATTTCTAAACTATTAGTATAATAGTGTTATGAAGTCACTTTCTAGTGTCTGTGTGCATTGGTTCATGTTTAAAATTCTTCTATTGTCAATTGATTCCAAAACTAGTTTATGAATGAATAAACCATGGCATAAACAATCTAAATCCATGTTCACACTCTTTAATACCATCAGAGTTAAAATCAGGACATTTAATGATTATGCTTTAAAGACATTTTAATTTCTATTTCTTTTAAGGCATCAAAATGATAGTATATTCTGTCAACAGAGTAATTGTAGCACATTATTTCCTACTGTCTTTTTAGCATTTTAGAATTTCTGTTTCATTTAATGCTTTAAGTTTAGTTCATCTTAGCTTTATGCTCAATAATTGTTTTCATGTTTTTTCATCCTGACTACATACTTTTTAAAATTTTGGCACACTAGGCAAGGTGTATTTTCAATATGAGTAAAATCTCATACTTAATATAATATGATAAACTTTACATAGATCTTCAGCTCGATATGTTCAATCTTTCAGGCATAATATTTGTTTATCTGGCTAAAAGTTCTTACATTCCTGTTCCTGTTTGATAATGCTCCTTTTATTATGTGGATTTGATGTCTAACTTTCACATGATGGAATGAAAACTTATTTATAGATAGAATCAATTGTCATGTGCAGTTTAGTGGTATGGTAAAGCAACCATTTCAAAAACTGAAGATTTATGGATTATAAATCAAGTAGCCATTGGTGTTTGATCTTTACATACCGTCCTGAACAACTATTTGTCGTGGAGGTTTATACTCTGACAAAATAATGAACTCAAGAACCAAGCTTTATAAATCAAAGCTCAACATGTATCTTTTGTGCTTTGTCATATGATTTCATCAGTGGCTAATCACTCAATTGTGTTTATTATATTAATATCAATTATGGTTAAAATCTACATTTACATAATTTGTTGGCAGTATATTCTTTTAAATATAGTAGATTATTTAATCTGTATGACATATTGTTAATAGTATCAACCAGTCATAAATGAGTATGACCATTTCAACTGTAATGTAAAAAAAATACAAATAATAATTATAATACAACAGAGGTGAGACTTGCAATGAATATTTATATAAAGTTCACAAAACACAAATACATTTATATGTAGCAGAAACTGGTGTTAGAACCACCAAAAACACCAGACGATCATTTCTGAAGCTTAAGCAAGCTGTTAAAATAGTAAACTCTCTCCTTACAGTAGTACCATTCAGTGCACACCATACTAGTCAATGAATGTTAAAAGATATGTGCATCATAGTACCTATTCATCCAATACCCCAAAGTTAGTTTCTGGTTTGTGGCCTTCATCAGTTTGTAGCATTGGATATGACAGCATTGGTTAAAGTATGATGGTGACTATGGTTATTAAAAAACCAGACACCAAAATATAGAGATATTGAACTAGGTTCAGATTTGTATGTCTATACAAATGATATAAGTTTGAATTGAAAATGTTATTGTGTTTTCATGACTTTATAATTTAACTAAAAGGGTAAAATATGGCTGCTGAAGGGTTGCATTCAATGTGTAGTGCTCTCAGATCCACAGTTCCTCATTAATGAAGGCCACAAGTTAGAATTTAGTCTGGTGATATTGGATGAGTAGGCACTAGATAGGGATTTTGATACCCAAGCCTTTTAGCATCCATTAATTACTAAGACACACACTATGTGGCACTACAATATGGAGAGAGTTGCTACTGTTTGAAAGACTCTGGTATATTATTTTATTTATTTCCCTTTTCCTTTTAAAAAATGATAATACCTTATTTAATTGTAGATCTTTATTGCATTCTACCTTTATACATATCTTTCCAAAATAAAACAATAACGAAAATGAAGGTTGCCTTTTCCATAGTAACACTGTTCAAGTTTTCTATAAATAATTAGACTTTTATTGATTATTTGTTTCACATGCAAACCCCAATGAAGAAGTAACTTTATAATAGTAGCCTGTGTGGTATTATATCTAGTAAACTGAAAATCATATTGACTCATTTTGTGATCTTGCTATTGTTTCAAATTTTATGAAGTACTCTCACATGAAGTTTTTCTAATACTTTTAGGTGTCATTGAAAGGAAGTCTCGTTTTTGTACGATTAAGTAAAATAATTAGTTTTAGTTAATTACACTAGTTATACCATTGCAATAAAATACCAAATCTTTTTATTTGTTAAAAGCATAAACAAGTACATTTGAGTTGCTACTTTACCTCAACATGTGGCAGTATCAGGGTATGGTAACAATGCACTATGTGTAAGTAAAGGGGCATTACATTACTTAGAAAAAGTACAAAGAGAAGTAGGAAGACATGTATTAGATGCAAATATGTGGATGACAAAGGAGGCAATTCAGGCAGAAATGGGATGGTCAAGTTTTTAATGAGAGCTGCAAAAAGCAAAATGAAAATGTTCAATAGATTGCAGTTTATAGGTAATAAGAGAATAACCAAAATAGTATTTAATTGAATTATGAGTAAAGAGTAGGCAACAAGATGGTGAGAAAGGTAATATGGTATGCAGAAGATTTGGATAAAGAATTTATATCATTATACTTATACAAAAGATGGAATGATTGTGTTAGGAGGATTGTTGAGTGTAATAGTTGCAAGGAATGGGATAGAAGAATAGATCCATTAATAAAGAAAAGGGAGTTGAAGAGATGGAGAACTAGTATGGAGAATAAAAAGATAAATAAACAGAATATTGGGTGTGAGTTAATTTATGATAATAGCAAAGAAAGTATGGGTGTGAGTTAATTTATGATAATAGCAAAGAAAGTAGCTTACTATTTAAGACTCCAACAGGATCTTTAGAAACAAGGAAATATACACATAAATAGAAAAATGTGAGTGATTTAGTCTGCAAGGTATGTAAGGAAGGCACAGAAATATTAGGCATCAGGTTAATTGAATGTAAATGCTTGCAAGTAGAAAGGGCACAAATAGTGAAGATATGGAAAAATAAACATAAACAAAGTGATTATACAGAAAGTGGGTTATTGGTTTTTATGCTGGGTTTGGGAAAAAATAAGGGGAGTTTAGATATAAAGGCCATGGAGTTGACAAAGATTATGTTGTGGAAATGGAATGGAGCAGGATAGGGGAAAATATGACGAAAACTTAGGATGGGAATGGAAAGATAAAGTGGCTAACAGGTTTCCTTTGGCATAGTAACTGAGAGATTCCTGACTTTAAAAAAGGGGAAGCCACAGTGCATCTCACCTTATCATCATCATCTCAAACACACTTTTCTACATAAAGAATTATGGACGTATTTAAATTATATCAAGTTTTTAAATTGATAGCTCAGTTGGTTAGAAAGGACAGGTTTAATTTCCATGCTAGTATTGCCATCTGGTCAGGCCAGCAACAATTGGAGAAGAGAGGAGAATAATACTATTTGAAACATTGTGTTACATACTAATCTGTGTGCTATTACTAACAGTTGAATGTACTTAGAAAGTTTAAATGAAGTTTAAATTTTTTTAAAAAACATTCAGTTCATAATATTAGGTAATGAGAATAAACTGACAAATAATTAATGCAAAAATGCCATCATAAAATACTTCAGACTAACATCCAGTCTAAATTGTTAAAGATTTTTTTTCAATCACTGGTTGATAAAAAGCTTGTATTTTTTTTTTTTAACATTAATCATTAAAGTCTTTATATGTCATTTTCTATAGATTACCTTTTGACTTGGCAAATACAACATATTTATAAAAATAGTTTAAATTCAGAATTCAAGAAGGTGAAGATCTTACTTTTTTCTCAGTTTACATGAAAAATACCAAAGTCATACCTCTATCTCATCATAAAGCTGTCAACAAATAGTTGTAAAGATCATGTGATAAAAATCAATAATAAAGTTCAAGTAAATCCATATCCTTGTGTAATACCAATTTTCATTTCAAATGTCACACATTTTTCAAATTTATCCATAACTGCAATTTTACTTTCAAAAAATATATTTTATTCAATTATAGAGTAAGGTACATAATTGTGTATACAGGTAATAGTTAGAGCTGCTGTTAACAAGCATTGTTTGCAATGGGTTTACAGAAATACAGTTCAAATAGGATGGTTAGGAGGTAGGTCATACCATCCCTGTCATCACAGCAATAGGGGGAGAATCTGTCCTGACAAGGTCAGAGGCATCGTCCATAGAATGAAACAGAATGTCTTGAAACTTAAATTTTTAGTTGATCCCAGGTCTGAATCACCAACTGTTCTGGGCAAGTCCTCTTGTCAATCTCCCTAGCCTTCCATATGAAATTTATAAGGAGGTCCTCAGGACTATGGTCAATCCCACTTTCAAACAATAGTTTGCAATGTATAGTCCAAATCCCGAAGTTGACAAATGAAGCCAGCCGAATTCTGGCAAAAAGCCCCTTTTCAAAGGCCAGAGGAATCATTACATAAGTCAGGTCAGGTGCAGACATTTTCCTCAGAATCATGCCTCGGAGACAAGACCACGAATCACAATGGAACAGAATGTGGTCCATGGTCTCTTCCTGCTTCCTGCACATTGGACATAAGGTATCGATGTTATACCCTCTATGATGGAATAAAAAGGACCTTGTGGGAAGGGCCTTAAGGTTCACCTTGAGCAGGAAGTCTACATACTTGGGCTCAAGTCTGAGGAATTGTATCCATTTGGCAAATCTGGAGATAGAAATTGAGAGCAAGATGGGGGTACATGTTTTCTCCTCGAACCTTAGTCGGTATGTGTCCCAGTAAGTAAGTGTTGACTGGAATAGGGAGCTGGAGGTCTTGATCCATGATAGGACATCCGTCACCTGCTGTTGGATCCAGAGTCTCCTCAATCTGGGTTGGGGTCTATCAGTAGGTTCGATCCTTTCTATGGGAACTGGGCACTTAATGTCAGAATGAGAATTCAATAGCCTAACCAGAATATTGTATGTCCTTTGAATGTGGAAGACTTTAATGGCATGTAGGCCAGTCCATTCAGGGGTTTAGGCTTCTGTAAAATGTTTAAGCTGATGACCGGGGCCCCCTTCCCCCAGCATAGTTTCCTACAAAGTGTCTCGATCCTTTTAATGAAGTTGTTGGTGGGTGAAAAGCCAGCCAGGTAGTATGTGATTTTGGGAAGTACTACCGAATTCAGCAAGGCGACCTTGCCCAAAAGAGAAAAGTAAATTTTTGATAGTGAGTTAACTGTTTTCTCAATTTTGGTGAATAGGGGGGGGGAAGCGAGTTGGAATCCTAGGAAGCTCTGGGAGGCTGCTTTGAATCTGCCTTGGATTTGCTTTCCTGTCAGGATGGACCACATTGCTGATTTGCGTTCATTGACCTCAAGACCAAATATGCAAGCAAACTGGTCTAGGAGCTCTCCAAGTCTTGCAAGCTCCCTGCCAGAGGAGAGAAACACCACCACATCGTCCATATAGGTAATGTGGTGTATGCACTCTCCAAGCACAGGAATGGATATCCCTGGGAGAGCAGCATCGATGCTTAGAAGCAGGGGTTCACATAGGCTGTGAAGAGAAGGACGATCAGTGGTGAGCACTGTGGGATGGAAACACAGGGCCTAAATCCTGGAGATAATCTGCCATCCAATGAGAGAAAAACCTCCCTATTTTGTAGGAGGTTCTCTATAATCTGAAGGTATGCCTTGGGCACTTTGAGCCTCTCCAGTATACCAAGCAATATGTCAATTCTGACGCAGTCAAAAGCTCCAGCAAAGTCAAGCTGAACCATGACTGGCTGGGATTTTCTTCTCCTGCGAACATGGTCAACGATGAGGAGAAATCGGCTGACAGTGTCAGCAGTCAAGCAACCTTTTTTTGCAAATTGATAAGGAGAGAGGTATAATTATGGTATCTTGGATGTCTTCTTTTATAAGGCCCTCAATAACCTTTATCATAAGTGGCACCATGGAAATAGGTCGAAGGTTCTCAAGAACTAGTGGACCCTCAGGGTTCTTGACGAAGGAACCATAGTGATTGGACATATGTCCAAGGCTTCCCGACTGTCATTAGCAAGGAAATTTGTGATGTTTAGCATAATTGGTACCGTAAATGTGTGTGCCCAAAAGAGAAAGGTAAATTTTTGATAGTGAGTTAACTGTTTTCTCGATTTTGGTGAATAGGGGGGGGAAGCTAGTTGAAATCCTAGGAAGCTCTGGGAGGCTGCTTTGAATCTGCCTTTGATTTGCTTCCCCGTCAGGATGGACGACATTGCTGATTTGCGTTCATTGACCTCAAGACCAAATATGCGAGCAAACTGGTCTAGGTGCTCTCCAAGTCTGCAAGCTCCCTGCCAGAGGAGAGAAACACCACCACATCGTCCATATAGGTAATGTGGTATATGCACTCTCCAAGCACAGGAATGGATATCCCTGGGAGAGCAGCCTCGATGCTTAGAAGCAGGGGGTTCACATAGGCTGTGAAGAGAAGGATGATCAGTGGTGAGCACTGTGGGATGGAAACACAGGGCCTAAATCCTGGAGATAATCTGCCATCCAATGAGAGAAAAACCTCCCTATTTTGTAGGAGGTTCTCTATAATCTGAAGGTATGCCTTGGGCACTTTGAGCCTCTCCAGTATACCAAGCAATATGTCAATTCTGACGCAGTCAAAAGCTCCAGCAAAGTCAAGCTGAACCACGACTGGCTGGGATTTTCTTCTCCTGTGAACATGGTCAATGATGAGGTGAAATTGGCTGACAGCGTCAGCAGTCGAGCAACCTTTTTTTGCAAATTGATAAGGAGAGAGGTATTCTATTATGTTATCTTGGATGTCTTCTTTTATAAGGCCCTCAATAACCTTTATCATAAGTGGCACCATGGAAATAGGTCGAAGGTTCTCGAGAACCAGTGGACCCTCAGGGTTCTTGATGAGGGGAACCATAGTGATTGGACATATGTCCAAGGCTTCCCGACTGTCATTAGCAAAAAAATTTGTGATGTTTAGCATAATTGGTACCGTAAATGTGCGCAGATGGAATAAAAGAAATTTTGGAATTCCATGCAGGCCAGGATGGACCTTGTCCAGGAGGGACCTTAGTCTCTGTAGAATTCACCCTTCCGTAATCTTATGTGGAGCAGCGTCGACCGAAGCAAATTTTTTCTGGGCACTAGTTATCCCCAATGGCTGAAATTTTAGGGAATAAAACTTCCTGATTCTGGCCAACATGGAAGAGCCAGAGTAGCGGTTGCCTTGTACCTCAATTGATGTGGGGGCTCGGGATCTTTTGCTTGATCCAAGGGCCCAGTGAAGGTACCCTCTGTTCCAGCAATGCTGATGTTGTAGGTATTGACGAGCCCTCCTAATTGCAAGGTACTCGGCAAAAGAAGACTGTGCTGATTTATATTTTGCTTTCAAGTGAATTATGTGTGGAATATTCTGCTCCCCAAGAGACAGGTTATGCAGAACTCTGGCAATTCCATCCAGCTCAGCCAATAGTCGGATTGAACCCTTGGTTCTAAGGGTGCATTGATTTATTAGATAGCCTAGCATTTTAACAAAGGCCATACATGCCTCCACAGGAGGAATAGACATGATCTCTAGATGGCAGAATGCAATATAGGCCTCAGAGACCAGTTGGGTTGTAATATTCGATCTAGTCAGCACCCTCATAGTGTGGGGATAATTGATTGTTGTAATTATGCTATTTTGATACCTGAGTCAGATTTCCATTGCCAAATGGTTGGAGAAGACATTGGGCCAGAGATGGGCTTCAATGGATCCTATCATCACAGGAGAAAAAAAAACCAGGTCTATTAGGGAACGAGTATGCCTTGTATAAAATGAGAATGCCCCTTCCGGAAAAAGGCTTTCTCCACTTATCATGGACAGAATAAGGAATTTTATGTACTTGTTACTGAAGGAAAGGTAGGATTGATTGAACTCACCTGTAATTAATGTGGGAAGTGGGCTTGTTCTGAGAGTTGCATTGATGGAGTGGATAACTTTGATTATGATGTCTGGGTTTTTGGGTAGGTATAGATTTATTAGATTGAAGGACCATCCATGAAATTGGAAGATCACTATCAGGCTGTGAGAGTCTATGTATAACATTTTGAATAGGGCTATTGGTGACTTTTTATTAATTATGAGAGCCACGCCTCCTGATGCGGCAGAAGAAAATGAGAAGTGGAAGAAACTGAATTCTTCGATTATTGAATCACACGATGGTCTGTCCAGAGGTGTAACTTTGTTTCTGATAAGCACAGAATATCTGGGGCCTGTCTATGGAATCTGATAAGCACAGAATATCTGGGGCCTGTCTATGGAACCAATGTGACAAGGCATATGCCCTATCCCATGAGTTCAGGCCCCTTACATTGACAGAGAGTCTCTTGAGCATGGTTATTTGGTTGGTCGATCAAGTGGTTCCAGTGGATCAGCCAGACTTGGGGGCACAGGGGAAACCATTGGATTCTGTAAAGGAATGTCAGGCACTGGTATAGTTTCTAACTGTATTGAGTCATAGTCTGGACCAGGGCTGTCATCACAATCACTGTTAGTAGATGAGGAGGGGAAAAAACCCTCAACCCGGAGGGCGAACTCATTATTTCTGGGGTGAGAGAAATAGGTACCTCAGTCTCATTAATTGTTTTAGGGGGGTCCCCCAGTGGAGGCCCAGCCATAAGTGGGGAGGAGTGCCGCACCTTTTTTTCTCGAGGGAAAGTTGAGTTGCTACCTGGATTACAGGGATCAAAAAGGCCCAGAAGGTCATCTACCATTAGGGATTCCGAATCCAATGTTGACCGGTCAGGAGAGTCTAATGGTGTTTTTGGTTTTCTTCTCTTCCTTTTCTTTAAGACTGCTGTAATGAATCTTTCCTCCTCTCGTGAGTTGGTCATCAGTAGTCGGAAATCTACCATTGATACATTTACAGGCAGGTTAGCAGATTGGCTCTCCATTGATTCTACAACCAAATTGCATGAAGAGCCCTCCCCAAAACCTCCTGCAGAATATATGGGGTCAGGAGAATGGAGAGTCCTGTCAGATTGACAATCAGGAAGCCCTGTGGGCTGATCCCCAGAAAGCCCCTGAGAGGTGGGCCCAAGGTAGGCCAGACTGGTGATGTACTATATTTAGAGTGACATTGATGTGGTCCCTGGCTAATAAGTCCACATTGTATGCAGCTTCGATCTCTGCAGTCTTTCATGAGGTGTCCCCTAACCCTGCAATGGAAGCACTGGGGGGGAACACCCTGGAGGATGATGGAAAGTGGAACATCAATGAACTCAATAAGCCCAGGTAAATTGAGTGGAGAAATCCCTTTATTCAATGCAATGCAAAAGTCTGCTATATTGGAGAGTGACTCAGCCCCACCATACCGGATTGTCCGATATTTAAATGCTATGATGTTCCCAAAGGGGGCTAAGGCTCTCTGGAGATCGGCCTTGCTGAAGTTTACACCACAATTCCTGATATAGCCATCAATGGAGCTCGGCCTATCCTGGTCTATGGTTATCAGATATTGGCCAAATAGACTCTTATGGCCATTACGGAATGACTCCTTGGCCATAATGTTGTTGAACTGAATCGCCACATACCTGTCATTAGGGTGAAACAATACCTTGTATACCGAGCCCCAGATGCCATGTGTAGTGAATAAATTCGAAAAGTGATTAAACAGGGAATTTAAATAGGTGGATGTTGTCATCTGTGACAGCCAGAATCAGAGTCTTATCATCCTTATAAATGTTAAAAGATTTCTTAAGGAGAGGTGGAATTGATTGATTAAACTTGTCATTGATCAGTGTGTGTTTAGATACATCACACTTGTAGTTACTGGGGTTATCATAAGGAGGTATGTCTTTCCTTACTTCTTTGGGGGTTGTATGAGTTTTGCCCATTATTTGTAGAGCTCTGCCAAAGATTCCAGAAGATTCGCCAACTTGGGTGTTATCAACAGCAGGGAAACCAGCAGATATAGATCGAGGTCCTGAGATACTTCGGGCAGCAATGTTGGCTTAGGATGCTGGGGTGGGCCTTGGAAAGCTTTCCTCTGGGTACTGACTGGGTCCTCCAAGGTTGTGTATTTTCTGTGGGGAAAGAGTTGGAAATTGATCAACACCATTATACAATTGCTTGTCCTTATTTGATACACTAGATGTAAGTGTGTGGGTTGGACTCCTCAAGGAAGATCCAACTGATGTAGGGGTGTTAGATAATATGGGGAGGTTAGGTGGTACAACATTATTTGAAAAAAGATTAGGAAAATTTTTGCATTCGGTATTTATATTAGGGCCAGGGTGATATATGGCTGGAGGTGGGGCCACCCATCGAATGAGCCTTTTTTTGAAGCTGTGGTATATGTATTGGCGTTTTTATTGACTTCGTTGTGATTTTTGAGTTGATTCCTGAGAATTTTTTTTTTTATGGCGCCACCTCTGCATCGGTTTTTCCCTCATAACTTTCGTTTCCGATCCCGGAAAAATCTGGTTCTTTTTTTGTTATGTAGGGTATGTCAGAATACATATTGTTCCCAAGAAAAACTGAATTCGAAATTATAGGAAATTGTATTTTTTTCAACTGCAAAGTTTTGCCGCATTTCTCAACTTCCGGAATTGAGTGCTCGCTTTGAAAAAGCAGATTTTCGGCGGATTTATTTATGTAACTTACCTTGGAAGTTAGCAATTTTGGTGAGCCTGGTATTGTTTTGCAGGGGAGGATGAGATCTTACAAACAAGGGCGGTTTGGACCTCCAGGCCCATGTGGAAGTTTATTATTCATTGGATCTACTTCCATGTTACTTTTAGCCAGTTTTACTGAGGGTTCCGGCAAAGATGTACATATAAATCTTTCTCTTTCAGGCACTACTGGTGTGTTTCGCATATTGGGATTTTTAAATTGAGCTGTTTTCTTTGGTTGACGGGATTTAGATAAGCCATGACATGTTTTTGATTCAAATTTTGAATCTTTTTGTTGGGTTTTAGTGTTAACTGGATTTTTTCTCCCACTACTCTTACTAATAGGGTCTTTTACGATAGTCGCCATTCAAGATTGATAATGATAAAAAAAACAAATGAAATTATATTCAAACATAGAGGTAAAAATTAATTGTTCTTTATTAAGAGTCATTTTAAATGATTAAAAAAAGGAGGATACTTACCTAAGATTTAAACGTAGAGGTAAAAATTAATTGTTCTTTATTAAGAGTCATTTTAAATGATTAAAAAAAGGAGGATACTTACCTAAGATTTACAATTATTGTAACATCACACTATAAAATAAATCTGAATCATCCGGAGCTTAGAACGAGTAAACCATCCAGAAAGGCAACTGGAAGCAGAATTCCTAATTTTAAACATATTAAAATTTACAATGTTTTTGTTTGTGGACATGTCTTGTGTATGAATTAAACAAATTAAATGGTTTGAAATGGACTGAAAAAGAACAGAATAGATCTATTAAATATCATGATTTGTATGTTACAAAAGATGATGGTTTATTGGATGTGATATGTTGGACTAAAAGTGAAGGAAGATTACAAGAATTAGAAGAACTGTCTTATATTAAATGGGATATTATTGGACTTTGTGAAGTTAGAAGAAAAGATGAAGAAACAATTGATTTAAAAAATGGACATGTACTCTATTATAAAGACACAGATATTGAAAATACAAGTGGAGTAGGATTCATTATAAATAAAAAGTGGAAGAACAACATTGTGGAAATTGATGGTGTATCGGACAGAGTAGCAAGATTAGTTATACAACTTAATAGCAGATACCAAATGCAGATAATTTGGGTTTATGCCCCAACAAGTTCTCATAGTGATGAAGTAGAAGAAGATTTTTATATGGATGTACAAAAGGCTTTTTATCAGAGTAAACAACATTTTAAAATTGCTATGGGAGAGAATTGGTAAACAAATGAAAGATGAAAGTGCTGTAGGTAATTTTGATTATGGTAATAGAAATGAGAGAGGACATAGACTTGTGGAGTTTGCAGAAAAAGTAAAACTCTATATTATGAATTCTTTTTTTGAAAAAAAAAATGTTAAAAGGAAATGGACATGGAAGCATCCAAATGAAGGTACAGCAGAATTGGATTATATTTTGACTAACAGAAAATATATATATTTCAAAATGGTAATGTTCTTAATAAATTTAGCACAGTGAGTGATCATCGATTAGTAAGATGTAAGATATGTGTTAATGCAAAACTAGAGAGACAAAAATTATTAAAAAAAACAATATTTACAGTTGATATTCCTAATCTTCAGAAACATTCTAATGAATTTAAATTAGAACTTACAAATCGGTTTCAAGTATTATTAGATTTTGAACATGATTCAGATTTGAATGAAATTAATATGAAAATAACTGATACACTTTTAAAAACTGCAACAAAGATAGCTGGTAGAAAAAAGTAGCAATTGACCAATAAAATTTCTAGTGAGACAAGAGAATTTATGAAGAAAAGAAGGAATATAAAGATATACAAAAATGATGCATTAAAAAGGATTGAATATCTCGAATTTTGTAAAATGGCATGGAAAAGAGTTGAAAATGATGTAAGAAAGTATAACTGTGAATTAGCAAGGAAAGCTGTAGAAGAAAATAAAAGTCTCGAGAATGTAAAACAATATTTTGATATTGGTAGGAAATTTTTATCTGCAATAAGAAAAAAAGATGGCATTATTACTAAAAAGAGAGATGACATTATGAAATGGGTAGAAGACTTTTATCAAGAATTATATAGTAATAAAGAACAAGTACCTCCTATATCTATTACATCTTCCGAATTGCCCAGAATTTTAAATGAAGAAGTGAGACATGCAATTAAATGTATGAAGAAAGGAAAGGCTCCAGGTAATAATGAAATTATAATTGATATATTAAAAGAAGCAAAGAAATAGAAAAATTTTTAGCAAAGTTATATACCAAATGTCTAAATGATAAAGATGTTCCAGATGATTGGAAGAATGCAGTAATAATATTAATATTTAAAAAAAGGTAATAAAGAAAATATTAGAAATTACAGACCTATCTGCCTTTTATCAGCTTTATACAAATTTTTTACCAAGATAATTACAACTCGTCTACAGAGAACATTGGATTTCTACCAACCAAGAGAACAAGCTGGATTTAAAAAGTGGTTTTAGTATAGTAGATCATATTCAGGTATTGAGAGAAGTTATAGAAAGGACACATGATTATGAGTTGCCATTATGTTTTGGATTTGTAGATTATGAAAAGGCATTTGATTCTATAAACATTTCTTCAGTGATTAAAGCATTGGATCATCAAGGTATAGATCGAGGATATTGTCATATTTTAAAGAATATGTATAAAAATGCAACAGCAACAATTAGATTACATAATGATACTGGGCAAGTCAACATTGAGAAGTAAGGCAAGGTGACTCCATATCTCCAAAACTTTTTACAGCAGTGCTGCAAGAAGTATTTTGTGGATTAAAATGGGAAACTAAAGAAGTGAAAGTAAATGTAATTTAAGTCATTGAGATTTTGCTGATGATGTAGTTGTTTTTGAAAATAATGTTTCAGAGCTGCAGGAAATGTTGCAGGAGTTATCAGATGAAAGTAGGAAAATAGGACTAAAGATAAATGTTAAAAAGACTAAAGTAATGTTTAATGAATTTTCTCAGAGTATGAAAATTAAGATTGATTATGATGAGTTAGAAGAAGTTAACAGTTACAAATACCTTGGTCATATTATTAATACAGATGGAAACATAATAGATGAAATTAATCATAGAATTAAACTTAGTTGGAGTGCTTTTGGTAGAAATAACTTGATACTAAAAGAAAATAAGCCTATGTGTTTGGAAAAAAAAGTTTTTAATAAATGTGTTTTACCAGTTCTTACTTATGGATCTGAGACTTGGACACTTAATAGGAGAGCAATACAGAAACTACAGACCACTCAAAGAAGTATGGAGAGATGCATGTTGGGAGTAATGAGAAGAGATCAAAAATGCAATATATGGGTAAGAGAACAAGCAGGTGTTACTGACCTCATTGAAAACATTAAAAGACTGGAGTTGGGCTGGACATATTGCTAAAAGAAATGATAATAGATGGATAATGGAAATCTTAAACTGGATTTCAAGAGATTGTAAAAGACCCAGAAAGAGACAACATGTGAGATGGATGGATGAAATAAGAAAGTGTTCAGGGGTGGTGTGGAGAAGAGAAGCTAAAGATTGGAGAAGATGGATTAAACTTGGAGAGACCTTCATCCTGCAGTGGACTGATAATGGTTGATGATGATGATTCCAACATATCACATCTAATAATATATCATCATCACAAACCTTCAGACAAATGATGGTTTATTAAGTTATAAATTTATAATCAAACCATAGCAGGAAAGAGATTATGAACAACAAAAGTATCAATTATGTATAAGATGGCAAGTCTTAGATCTTTATTATTTCACAATAGGAAGTTATGTCATTATGAAAATGAAAAATGACAAAATACTGAAATATTTACAAAAGTGTGGATTAAAATATTAGTAACATTAAAAAAATTTATTGAACTTTACACCAATTTAAAAAGAAATATACTGAAGTTTTACAAGAGTAGAAAAGTTAATGATATAAAATGGATATCTATTCCATATGTTTTAAATGATTAAGCTCATTTTATTAAAAAAATACAGATTATATAATGTTTCATTTTACGTTTCATCTAATATAGATTGTTAAATAATTTAAATAATATTATACCTTTTAAATAAAAAATGAATATGTGTACTAAATTTTATGTTTGTACAAGGCTTCACACCTAGGTAAATTAAGGTGTAGTCTTGAGAAAAGAATAAAAGAGGATCAATTGTTATATAAACATATAAACAATACGAATATTAATGATTTAATAAAAGCATTTGTTTTCTTTGATCATGAAAAACATGTGGATTTTCTTTCAATTTCTATCTGGAAAATATTAAAATTCTTTATGAGGAGAGAAACCATAATAAATAAATAAATCGAGGCAATTTTGGTGAATAAAAACAAAATTTCTTTAATTAACATATAATGTTCTAATGTTAAAATTCATGGATCTTGAGATATGACATGATGATATTAACTTCCACTAAATTTGAATTTAAATGTTATTTAGTTGAAGAAGGTTAAGAAATTAACCGAAAGCATTTCTATGGTTTATTATAGATATTTATAAAATATATTATCACAATTATAATTAACATATAATGTTCTAATGTTAAAATTCATGCATCTTGGGATATGACATGATGATATTAACTTCCACTAAATTTGAATTTAAATGTTATTTAGTTGAAGAAGGTTAAGAAATTAACCGAAAGCATTTCTATGGTTTATTATAGATATTTATAAAATCTATTATCACAATTATAATTATTTTGATTACAATCTTATTATGTTAATACTTCTCCCAAACCTTCATGTAAAATACATTATATGAATAAGTTTTGATGAACAACAACTAATTTCAAACACAACCATAGGCCTGTTTGGTTAATAGTGTTGTCTTCTGAAAATCAATAAAAGAAATATAGAAATCACTTTTTTCTTCCAAATAATTTTTTATCATTTTCCAGACAACAAAACCATGTGTAGATGATTTTTATTTTTTTTTAAGGCACATTGAGTCTATGGCCTTTTATTCAAGAAAAATTTTAAAAGTATTTTTGCATAGTGCACCTTTGGTAAACCTATAGTAAATGCACCAGAAGCTACACCTAAGAAAATTTTGCTGGCACACATAAATTATATTATTATTAATCTATATTTTATTAAAGTTATTTGTTAATAATTATTATGAAATTTTTATTTGTGTGAGAGAAAGTAACAAAAATCAATTTTTTCCCCACAATATACTCTATTTTGTAGTAAATACATATTTCTACCTCTAATTATGCATGCATTTTTATGTACATTTATGTGATGAGCATACTTCATGCTGTGCACCAGGAGTATGCAAAATAACCTCACATGCATTATTTGTGTGCAAATGTGCTATAGTACTGAAACAGACACTACAGTATGGAAGCTTTTTAAAGTAATTCAAAGAGTCTTTAAAACATCACATGATCACCATTTCTTATGCTTACACAAATTAAGTAGTAGCAATCTCTCAAACAATAGTGCCACCTAGTGCAAGCTTTAGTCATCAATGGGTGCAAGAAGGTTTCTGCTTAAAATCCATCTCTAGTGCTTTAAGCTAGAAGTTAGTTTAGGGATATTGGGTGAATAGGCACCAGATAGGAATTTTCTGTGCATAATCTTCTTGCATCCATTGATTACTAAGGTGTGCACTAGGTAACACTACTGTATACAGTTTTCTATAAAAAGATCTCATTACTTTGACATAACTGGATCAGTTTCTTTAGATATTTGTTTCATTATTATATTGGCAACAATTATCAAGGAAGAATTCATTAATTTATCATCATTAGCAGCAACAATGAAAGGAATAAATATTTGCAATATCAGTAACATGGTGCTCACAGTATGATCAGACAGGGAAATGGTCTTGTTACTTCATTCACCAAACATACAGGACATATAGTTTTGGGGTTTTAACTGCATTATACATCAGGAGGTTTTGAGTGCTCAGGTTAGTTTAAACATACTGGAAGATATTAAGAGTCGTGTAAGAAAATTAGATAATTTTACATCTTCATGCTCTTTGAATAAATGAAAATTCTCATAATTGTTAAATGACATAAGTTCATCAAACAATGATTTACTTATGTGCAATAATGTCTTATGGTTAAACCATGGAAAAATTCTTCAAAGATTTGTTGAGTGTTTAGAAGAATTTAACTATTTTTACATAATGAGAATATCAATGAACAATACAGTTAATTAATGGGTGTTAAATGGCTTTCGAAATTAATGTTTTTATTGATATGTACTTCTACTGAAATGAATTAAATATTAAACTGCAAGGTATTAATAAAATAATCGTTATCATGTTTGATTTAATCAAAGCATTCAAAACTAAATTAGAAATTTTTAATTTTGACATTGTTTCAAAATCGCTATGTATATATTTTCCAATTACAAAAAAAAAAATGGTTGTGAATATAAAATCTCATGACAAACTAAATCAAGATATTTTTTTTTTTTTCATATGTCATAGCATCGGCCGGGAGGTGAATCCACAACCGTCTGCAAACAACTATTTGCTTGCAAGATGGCTGCAATGAGCTCTTGGCTAATACAAATCAAGATAAATTTGCAAGAGAGTTTTCTACTGTAATCCAGTTACTGATACAATGAATTTCCATCGAGACTTACACAGTTCAGGAAATTTGAAGAAACATCAAAATTTATTTTATATCCAGATACAGGATAAACTCAATTTGAAAATTCTTGAGTAGTTGAATTTGGATAATCCAGAATATATATATATATATATATCCAGAATATATATATATATATATATATAAAGATTGCTAATTCAAGAAATGATTGACAAAGAATGATGCTGAAGAGCAAATATTAAGAACTTGGAATACCATTCTTTGAATATTCAGTTGTTTAAAAGCATAAGTCACAGCTATATTAACAATAATTTACATCTACTTACACATGTGAATATGGATAAAATAATCATTCATTTTTAAAGATGAATAACATATACTGAAATAACCTTAATATTAATTCTATTAGATATTTACCAATAAGAAAATAAATATCCAAATATAATATTCTTCAATATCATAAACTAGTGAACATTGCCTGCATGATTTAGGGTGGTGATAAATTCACGAACTCTAGAGCTGAGATTCATGGATCACAGATCAACTGTTATTTTGGTGCTCTAACATTGTATGACCTCCCAAGTGTCAAATCTTTGAATTCTTTGCTCTGCATGGTCACAGATCAACTCTGTTATTTTTGGTGTTCTAATATCATATGATCTCCCAAGTATCAAATCATTGGAATCTTTGCTCTGCATGATTTAGTGCAGTGTAGAATGATGGACCTGAGAGCTAAATATTTATGGATCATAGTCCAACTATCAGTTATGGTGATCTAACATCATATGGCATCCCAAGTATCAAGTCTCTGAATTTCTTTACTTGATGTGATTTAGTGCAATGGTAGAGTAATGGACTTTAGAGCTAAATATCCATAGAATACAGCTCAAGACTGTCAATTCTGAAACTCTAACATCATGTGACCTCTCAAGGATCAAACTATTGATTTCTTTGCTCTGTGTAGGTTTAATGAAGTGGGAGGATGGATGACTTGCTCTCAACATCCATGAATCACTGTGCAATTTTGTCACTTCCAGTACACTAATGTCACATCATCACCCAGGCATCAATTCATTGAACTATTTTATGCAGTGGTAAAATGGTAGACTTAAATGCTTAGATCTATGGATCACAATCCAATTAGTTTGTGTGGTTTAGTGCAGTGGCAGAATGATGGACCTGAGAGCTAAAGAGATTATTACTCAACTCTATCATCTTTGATGCTTCACCATCATATGACCTCCAAGCATCAAACCATCATATTAATTTATATTTTCCTGAAGGTTTTTGATGATGATATTTTAGTTGTAGTTGTATTTTGGATTATTTCCAGCATCTAATATAAGTATTGAATGTCTACTTTATTTAAATATTCCAAATACATTCAACTGTTACTAATAGCACACAGGTTAGTATATGCATAACGTTTTGAGAGTTATTATTCTTCCCTCTTTTTTCAAAAGACCAGTGACCATACTAGAATAGGAATCGAACCTGGACCTTTAGACATGTTAGTATTGAATTTTAAGGTAACACTCTAACCAACTGAGTCATCCTGCCAAAAGGAAACACTCAACAGAAATTTCAAATACTTATCTATGAGGTTCCCATGATTTCCCCACTTTTTCCTAAGAGCAAAGGTTTCCATATATTATGTATAATCACACTAGGTTGACTTATGGGGTTGATGGTTATTGTCATGTGAGCAGCTTCTTTAAACTTCCTTTTTTGTCCCTTTTCTTCTCTAATATTTTGTATTTTCCCAATTGCACATATGTTCATTGATACTGTATGATCTGCAACACTAGATGCACCAGTTTTCTCTCTTCTAATCATCAGTTTGTGTTCTTGCAATCATTTTTCATTGGGATGACTGATTTGATCAATATACATTCTTCCACATTTATATGGCATTTCATGGATGTAGCTTTTGCTTTCCAGCATTTCAAGTTTAGGCTTTGTAGATGTTAGAATTCCTCATAGTGTAATATGGCTTTGGAAAGCTGTTCTGATTTTATACTGATTGCAGATTTTTCTTAATTTGTCTATTATTTTTTGTATGTTATGGGTACTACAGAACCAATAACTGTTTTTTCTTTTGATGGTTCTTTTAGTTGTCTATTTAAGATTTTCTTAATAGCAGCTGATGGATAACCATTTTTCATAATAGTTTGTTCTATATAAATATTTTCTTTTTTTCAAATTGATGGTTTTTGAATAAACTTCTTTTGCTGTGTTCCATAACAATAATAAAACTCTATGTTTTGTATTTCTGATGTGATTGGATGTATATGCTAAATATTTTCCTGTATGTGTGAGTCTTCTGTAAACTGTAGTTTTGATTTTTCCATGAAGGAGACTTCTCACAAGAATAACTAAGAATTCCAAATTTTGTTCTTGCTTTGATTCCATTATGAATTTAATTGAAGAGGATATGTTGTTGATGTGTTTCCAGAAAGTTTATATTAATGCTCCACCATGTGACCATGCTACAAATATATCATGAACATAGCAAAGCCAAACTGTAGGAGATGTGGAATAGTTTTTATAGCTGTGGTTTCAAATTCTTTCATGTAAATATTGCTAATCAGAGGTGACACTGGTGAGCCCATAGTCATTTCTTGATTTTGTTGGAATAATTCCGTGTTGTATTGAAAGTAGATTGTTGTTCTGAAGAATGTTAATAATTCCATTATATTATCAATAAGAAGAATTGTTTTGGTTTGTAAGCTATTATCATCATTTAATCTTTTTCTTACAATAGATAATGCTTCTTCACATAATACATTTGTGAATAAACTTTCCATATCAAAGCTTACTCGTATGTCAGTTCTTCCAATTTTCATATACTTGATTAATTATACAAAGTGTCTAGAATCTCTGACAAAGGACTGGGTCTTATATGCCAAAGACCTAAGACCTTTGAGAAGAAATCTTGATAAATTTTGGTAAGATGAATTTTTAGAACTAACAATAATTCTTAATAGAACATGATCCTTTATTTTAGGTGAACTATAAAGATAAAGAATTTTGCTGAGATATGGTGTTAGTTTGCTTTTTTCTGAATCACTGAAGTATCTGTGATGTTTTCTGGGTAATAATTGTACCTTTGTTTCTGGTATTTGGTATAAGATATTTGCATTTTTCCTGTATTGGCATGCTGTGGGGAGTTCTAATATTTTGTTGTCATAATCAGTTGTATCCATTACAACTGTTGCATATCCTTTGTCAGCAGGGAGAATAATTATAGATTTATCTACTTTGAGAGATTTAATTGCTTTCCTTTCACCATAGGATAAGTTTGACATTAATTTTTATTGCTTGTCAAATATTCTTATACTCCCTTAAAATTCTGTTGTTTTTTCTAAAGGCAATTTTTGAATGACTTCCTTAGTGGCTGCCATTATATCTAATAAAGAGATATTAGATGGTGTTATGGCAAACTTTAATCTTTTTTCAAGAACAGAAAATTTCAGCATTTATTAGATGTTTAGAACTTAGATTTTTAACAGATGAAGTTGGTGCACTTCTTGGTACATTATGATTTTTGATATGCCCATGTAGATTTGCAAACTTTTCTTTTGTCATTCTTTTATTGTTCCATGTAATTTAAAATATTGAGTTTCTTATTGCTTGAGAATCTCTTGCGAAGTCTTCATCAGTAGCTTCATTTTTTAGAAAACATTCTACCTTATTAATGGAATGCAAGGTTTGATGCCTGGAAAACCTTTGCCCATTTATTCTCTCTCTTAACAGAGCTTCACTTGCTCTCTGAGGAATTTTCTCTGCTCTCTGGGAATGAATTAGAAATTTTAGTTGCAAACCTTTAGGAATTACGGCCTTCAGGTTTACATATACATAAGAAAGTTAAATGATTTTTTACTTTATCCAGATTTAGACATTTTCATGTCTAAAGTTTGATATTGTATCAGGTCATTACCAAGTACTTAATGTTTTCCTGTAGGTTTGTGATGATAATATTTTAGATGTATTTATATATTTTACTATTTTCATCATCTAATATAAGTATTGAATGTCTTAAGAAAAATGTAACTTTATTTAAATTTTCCAAATACCTTCATATGCACCATGTTTTGAGAGGTGTTATTCACCCCTCTTCTTTTGGAATTGTTTAACAGACCTGGTCAGTGACTATACTAGCATGGGAATCGAACCTAGACCCTTATATTCTTGGAATATTAGATTTTAGAAGTAATTCTCTAACCAACTGGACTTTTCTGTCAAAGGCAACAGTCAGCAGAAATTTCATATACAGTACTTATCTATGAGTTTCCTTCTGATTTCTCCACTTTTTCTTAAGAGCAAAGTTGATTAGTGTTTTCCATACTTTATATATAGTTATACTAGGTTAATTTATGAAGTTGATCATCATTATCATGTGAGTAGCTTTTTTAAACTTTCTTCTCTGTACCTTTTCTTCTGTATGAAATATTTTATATTTTCCCAATAGAACATATGTTCATTGGTATTATCCTTAGACACTTGTTTTCTCTCTTCTAATCATCAATTTCTGTTCTTGCAATCCTAGTCAATGGGACAACTGTTTTTACCAATATATGTTCTTCCCCATGTTTAAAGCTGGTTAAAGGAGAAAATCATTTAATTTTATTAGGTAAATGTTAATCTAAAGGGATAGTTCCTAAGAATTTGTAACTAAAACTTTCAATTCATTCCCAGAGAGATGGGAAAATATTCAAAGAGCAAGTGAAACTCCGTTAAGAGAAAGAATAAATTCTCAAAGGTTTTTCAAGTATCAGACATTGAATTCCATTAATAATGTAAAATGTTTTTTTAAAAAATAAACTTACTGATGAAGCGATATGTTGGACTATTACCATCATTTGTGAGTGAATATTGAATGTATAAAAAATTTTAAACTTTATTTAAACTTCTCAATACAAACAACTTGTTAGTAACAACACACAAATAAACAACACAGATTAGAAATTACATAATGTTTCAAGAAGTATGGATGCTGAATTGAGTTCAGGTCTATACAACTATACAAACTAATGAGCTTAAATTGAAAACAATAATATTTTTATTTTGGACTCAAAGCTTTATAATTAGCTAATAAGGTAAAAGGTGTTTGCAGGAGGGTTGCATTAGATCCTAAGATCTAGAGGCAGTGCTTTCAGATTCAAGGCTACTCACTGATAAAAGTCACAAGCTGGAAACTAGTCTGGGGATATTGGATGATAGGGATTTTATGTACAAACCTTCTTGCATCCATTGATTACTTTGCTTATACTGAGTAGCACTACTGTACGGAGAGTTTTGCCTCTTTGTAAACAGCTTCTGTAAAGCATAAAAATGGTGATCATGTGTTGTTTAGTGGTTTAAAAATGAAAGTTATGATTGGTATATAATAAAATCTTTATTATCAATAGGGTGTGGGTGTGCCATGGTTACGCTTAATTTTTAATTGTAAATACTGTGCTAAAGTCCTATTCTTATAATAAAAACTTTATCCAAAAAAGCAAAATTAGATATTTAATTCAGTTCAATAAAGAACAAAGCAAAGCAAAACTCCATATAGTACTGCCACCTGTGCTAAACAATTATGTGCTAGTATTGGAGATGTGACCATGTGATGCTTGCTGGTTCAATAAAGAACGTAATGACATGGATATTTACATTTACTAATGAAGCTAAGTGGCATATGCTTGTAAATATTGACAACATTTTAATAAAAATATTGTACAAGATAATAAATACTAAATATTTGGCAGACTACCACCAATGATAATCATGTGGTCTTGCTTGATCCCAGTACTATCTTTACTAGTTTTTGAACAGAGAATGACTTTTCTCCAAACAAGAAAATAAAGATTGATAATGATGAGTTAGAAGAAGTTAATAATTACAAATATCTTGAACAGATTATTAATACAGATGGAAACGTAATGGATAAAATTAAATCATAGAATTAAACTTAGATGGAGTACTATTGATAGAAATAACTTAAAAGGAAACATGCCTATGTATTTGAAAAGGAAGGTTATTTTATAAATGTGTACAGTTCTAGGACTTGGATGCGTAAAAGAAGAGCAGTACAGAGACTTTAAATCACTCAATAAACTATAGAGAGATATATACATTAGAAGTAACAAGAAGGGGATTGAAAATAAAATGCATGGGTGAAATAGGTGTTATTGATTTCATTGAAAGAACCAAAAGAATGAAGTTGAACTGGGTTGCACAAATTGCTAGAAGACATGATAGTAGATAATAGTTGAGATCTTAAATTGATTCCAAGTGATTATAAAAGACCTAGAAAAAGATCACATATGAGATAGATGGATGAAATAAGGAAGTATATTGAGGGAAATGCGGGGAAGAAAGGCTACTAAATATGGAAAGATCTTCACCCTGCAGTGGATTGATAATGGTACAAAATGAGGATGATGATGACTATTGAGTGGATTGATAATGGTACAAAATGAGGATGAGGATGACTATTGACATAAGTATTTTTTCAAAGAAAAGAAATTAAATGAAATGTTTTTGTATTTAATTTTTGTGCGCGAGTGAGCAAAATATTTTACATATGTTCAATGATGATGCGTTTCTTATTAATCAAATTTAATGTAAAGAAAATGTACGTACGATTAATTGTTAGCTTAATATACCTTTGATTATAAATGATCAGATTAAAGATTACAATTTAATTACTAACAATAATTTACATAATTGTTTAGATCAAAATCATTTCTTAATCATTTTTGAAAAATAAATAAATCACAATCTGTTATTGGTAGTTATCACATAATTCTTTTGACCTTACATGTGTCTTTTTTAAAACCAATCATATAGACTGTTGCATTTTGTATAAACACGTGACTTTTTCTTTTAGCAATGACGTTTCATTTAAGTTATAGCCTACAATTACATAGTACAGCGTTAGGCGAAAGAATGTTTAGAAAGCTTTTCTTGTGAAGTATTATCTGAACAAATTACGAGCTTGACTACTTGTTTATATGGGTGGATTTACATTTTCTAGGAATGATTGTTCTCCTCTTTATTAACTTGAAAAGTTACTGTCTAAACCTAAACATAGGCTGGGCAACAAGTGTAGGCTTTTCCCAGCCAGGGGAGCAGTTTATATTGTTCTAATGGGTGGCTGCTAATACTGTAATAGAGCAATAATTGCTCCCTAAGTGACTTCTCACCTCTTTTGGCATAAACTTTGTTCTTTACTTCCTGGCAAAAGTAAAAATTCTTCTTCATTCAACATACAAATCACCGAGGGACCATTTCTTAATCACAAATGAGTTATGAAAAATATTTTAAATAACAGAAATTATTTTGCTTCAAACTCTAATTCTTAAAAAAAAAAAATATTAAGATATTATTTTCTCATTCCAGGAACTTAAATAATTTCAGATTTAATGTTTTGTAAAACATTAATCATTTTAAACTATATTCTTTTACTTAAATATTTATTCAAATCATTATATATGTAAGTTACGTTCTCTTTCCGAAAGCAGATTGAGAAATTAGTCTTTCCGAAAGCAGATTGAGAAATTAGGCAATAAAGTACTTTGGCCAAAGGCTAATATGTAAGCATCATTACTTATCGATTTCTTAAATAATTAAAGTGGCCAGCTACCGACCATAGAAAAAAATTCTGAGTGAAATAAAAATTTTGATTTGGCCAAAAAATGAGAACTGTTGCCTTTCTAAATGTCATTTGCCTTTCTCTTAATAAAATTTATTTTAGCTTTTCAATTTTAAAGTTTAATGGTTCTTTACATCATTACGAAATCGAATTATAGTGATAGACAAAGATGAAAAGGACTTGAAATAAGCCACTGTATAGTGAAACAATTCAAAGCATTCCCCCCTCCTCAAAAAAGAAATTGCGAAGAACAATGTATTGCCAATTTTGCAAAATGTGATGTCTGATGATTTTAGTAATTTTCCACCATTGTTTTATTATCTACCGAAGAATAGCTATATTGTTGGTGAATAATTGGAAGTCAAGTTAGTTTGCCTATGGATCAGCGATCTAAAAGAAAAAAAAATCCTAAACTTGTTTGGTGCTGAAAAATTTTTCCAAAATTATCTAGCACAAATTCCAGTCCTAGGTTATGATAAGAAAGATATATTTACTAACCACTTACCTCAATGTTTTTTTAAGCAGCTAATCCAGTATATGATGTCTCATTTTAAATAGTTTCACCCCTTCATATTTGATATCTATTTGCCACACTTTTCACTCCACCAATTTTAAAATCATGCAAAAAAATGTATTATTCTTTTTTTAAAGTTTTTATAGTAATGTAATGTGGAAAAGAAAATTAATAAATTTACTTACAAATCTATTAAATAAAAAGTTAATAAATATGATAATGAGGATGATAAGTTATAAAGCTTTTACACTAAATATGCAAAAATAAAATTGCGTGGGAACAGAACTCCATCGATTTGATATTTACTGCAAATATATCTATATAAAATTAAGTAAACATGATTTTTTTTTATAAATTAAATATTTGTTTTATAATTTACTTTTATAAAATTGAACAAATATTAATGTAAAATACAAATATTAAAAAACTATAAAATGCATGAGATTGATGTATATAGGTTGAAAAACAATAATAATGATGTAACTAAAATAATATCACAAAATAAAACAATACTAAATGATTAAACGGGGGGTATCAGTTCTAAGAATGAATATTAAATTTATATGTCATTGTTTATGCCAATATCATGATATACAAATAAATATATACTCAAAAGTTTTTCCTATCCTTATAAATTTATCTTCTTAGAGTACAAACAACAGTCTGGTTAAATTTTCAACCTGCCAAATGTTAAGATCGTGTGCACTGAATATGATAATAGAAAGCAAAAGGTAAATCCCATGCAATCAATAAAAAAGAAAACAGTGTTCAATTATCTAAAAAAAAAGAAGAATATGTAAATTATTAATTTACATAAATTAGTATTTTATTTAAATTATACAATGCATCTACAGCTCATGCATGAGTGCTATAAATCTGGAAACATGCAATTTAGATTTTTTTATTATACACATTGAAATGTGCATATAGAATTGAAAAGCGACATCCTAGTAAACCTATCTATAGAACCATCTTATATGATAATAATCATACATGTAAACCCCCATATAACACAGTGTTCCTTCAACATGGTGTGAGAGTTGGGGAAACTCCCTGTATAACATAGAATAACATAGCAGTTGTACAACAAATTTTGACATTTAAGGAAATTTCCTATACCAAGAGATGTGATGATAGGTTTTAAGACCAAACACCATCTTTGTCGATATTTGTCATTTGAGCATGTATGAAAATGCTCGCTTGATGGTGATTAATAGTAATGATGAAGAAAACATTATGCAATATTAATAAGTAATACTTTTTATCAATTATTGTTTTAATAAACATATTTCTCTTAATTATAAAATATAAATAATATAGTTTTTCTTTTAACTTTTGGAACCTTATCCTGTTTTTTATACTAGTTCTTTGTTTCATATATCACCAATTCACATAATACTGCATTTAAATGGGGATTACCTATTTTAAACAGGTAGAAGTAGTATTTTAATCACTTTAAATAATAATACAAAAATAGAGATGAAAATTTTTAATGATATATCTATTCTATTTAATCATTGAGATTTGAACAAAATTATTTAGATTACTGGGACTGCCTACCACCCTTTCTGACACCTCAGGTGGTCTATAATATTGCCTGCCCTGAAAATTTTTGTAGATCATCATATTATGGTGAGACTAGGGCCTCTCTGCCTACTAGGCTATCTCAACACACTTATTCTTATAATAAAGCCTTGGTGGACACTGCTCATAGTTCAGTTTTTGCGCAGCTCCACATTTCAGCTGGGCACGATTGCCAACCAGGAAATCCAGTGGTGGTATGCAGAGAGCGGCACGATTTAAAAAGAAAGATAAAAGAAGTTTTCTTTATATCTAGAGATGGTGACGCCATCAATAGAAAAGACTCTTGCTACAAAATATCCAAGAAATGGAATGTGTAATCATTTCATTTGCATAAATTTGCATCACTCCGAGTCAATTTATTATAGTTTGTAATACGGCTATGATTATGAGGGCTTTGAACCTTGAAAGCGCTTAGCCATTGAATAGATATTAAAATAATAATATATATTTTCTTCATTTGTTTTTAGCTTTGTGTACTTGTGCGTGTTAGCACATTTCATATATTTTGAAGTTAAGCATGAAAGTGGAAAGATCTTGAGATAACCGGAGTTTTAAAATTTAGGGATGATAAGTCAGCTTCCAATCTAATGGATTTTTTTTTTTACCTATGTATAGACTTATTTGCTGCACATTCATTCTAATTTTTAAAAATGAAAGGACTAATTAGATAAGATTGCAGTAACTTTCATAAAATATCATTGTTATACACTATAGCAGTAATAGCTAACCTTTTAAGTGTGCATGCCAGAAATTTACAAAATATTTATCAAGTTATTGGCATCCCAAACAGTTTTTTAATAGGGAACAAATTAGTAGAAAATTAATTAATATTGAAATGATTTTTAAAAAGATTGTCATAAACATAAAAATTTTGAATGAGATTTTGGCAGTTGTACCTTAGATGCGTTTGTCACTTTAAATAGTATGTATGTGGTACTAGATTCATCAATTATTCTATTTCCAAATTCTGTTTTCGATAAAGCTAATTTCTGAAAATAACAATTCACATGTGTAAGTAAAGGGAAAATATTGTTAATATAGCTGTCACTTATGTTTTAAACACCTTAATGTTCCGAGAATGGAATTCCAAGTTCTTAATATTTGCTGTTCAGCGTTGGTTTTTATTATATCCAATAATCATTGATTTTCGATTATTTCCAAGTCATTTCTTAAATGAACAATCTTTTTTTTTCCACATGATTTTTTAATGGGATGAATCAAGATTATAACATTTTTTTTTCCTCATGTGTCATAGCATCAGCCGGGAAGCGAACCCGCCAACCCGAGACAACTGCTTGTAAAGCAGCTGTCGCTGACCTCTCGACTACCAATGCCTGACAAGATTATAACATTTGACAGCGAAAATCTCAGTTTTATCAAAAATATAAAGCCTCATCTAATTAATGTAAAAAAAAACATCTCGCAAAGAGATGATTTAGATTTTCGTTTTTATTTTATTTTTACCACAAAGCTGACAGATAATGTTAAGATATTTTTGCAGATAATGAAGCCGATTAAACAAGAATTTGAAGGAAGTCAGCAGTATGGGATTTACTTTTATAAACAGAGTAATGCACTTTTCATAGCTGGCACTTAGCCCAATTAGAATATTTTTTTGATTTACCTTTTTAACAAAAATCCTAAATTTAGGCCTACAACTAATTTTAATGCAGCAAATTAAAGAACTATAAATTGCTTACCTAGAGTTCAGAAGTTAACACAATAAATTACTGGAGAAGATGGAGGTTTTAGGTGCGACTTATTCAAAATGGTAATGTTTGGTTTTGCCTTAATATCTTTGGACAAGTTAAATACAGTCCTTCATAAAAGTATTTTAAGACAGAAAATATAAAAAGTGACCCACTTATAATTTTCAACCATTTGATGTATTTAAAACATAACATAAATTTTATATATATGCAACTAGGAACCATAAAAATTGTATTCCAGTTATTAAGACACTGAAAATTTATAGTTGAAATAATTTTATTACTATAAGCAGCTATTAAAAATTAAGTTTGATTCTTCTAACCCCAGAAAGAAAGATAAAAAGAATAAAAGTTTGGAGATTTCTATGCAAATCAACACACACATATATATTCACATATACATATCACTGGATATTTTATATTTTGTTTTGGGACCTCCCCCCCATTATTTTTTATGCAATACTTCTCTTAATTGTAGTGATCCACTACAATCTATCTTCAGTTGAATCTTTCTAACGTAAACAATTGGCATTGCACATTTTAAGAATATTTTTTTTAGAATCTTTATCGTACTTAAGTTTAAAAATATAGTATATGACTTTAGCATGCAACAATGAATCCATAGATTGGTGGTATAAACTATCTTAGTGTTTGGAATAGTCCCCCCCCCCTCCAATGCTTAAATATTTGATTTTTTTTTTTCAAATTTTCAAAACATCTAATGAAAATAGTGATTTGCCTGACCAGAAAAGCATTGTAATTAACAGGAATTTGGGATATCTCAGATATCAAAGTTTTTAGGTGACACACTATATTTTTGATCATATTTTAAGGATTGCAACATGAAACGAAAATCAAACAATTTTCACATGATGACCATACCTCAGAACTGCTCTTGCCAAGTGGTTTTGAAAAGATTAACAGTCATTAAGCTTTATAAATATAATTATTTGATGTTACTTGGCATGTTTTTCCTTAGTAAAGTCTGTTTATGAACCACTCACATATATATGGAAGATTTACTTAACAGTCATTCTTTGACAAGAAACTTCACACAAATAAATATTCAAATATTTAAGTCAATAATTATTCAGTGTTATAAATATGAATAGCATAAATACAGTGCTAAAGATATGACATAATGGTAGTCAGGCGTTGTTAGCCGAGAGGTCATCACAGCCGCCTTGCAAGCAAGTAGTTGGTTGCAGACGGTTGTGGGTTCGCCTCCCAGACGATGCTATGACATAAGAAAAAAAAAAGTAAAATGGTAAAGGTATGTGTATGTTAAAATAGATTTTTACTGGCTACAGATATAAATGACGTATTCTTCAAATTTGTCTATGTATTATTTATTTTATTAAAAATATATATAACAATGTTTCAACTAAATCGTGCCATCAACTGGGTTATGGAAATTATTAAAAAGTTGTAACTGTACATATGGAAAGTTCTACCAAGAGAAAACAAGTAGAGATAAATAAAAAGCAGAAATTATTTAGATTAATGCTTTGTTTTTATAAAAAAAAAATATTTCAAATGGAAGGTAGGTAATTTACATGTATTGTCACATTTATTTGTACAATCTGGTCTTTTAAAAATCTCAATGATTTCTCTGATTTGATATTGTTGGAGACTGTGACACCTGGATAGAATTCTGATGTTAGAAAAAAGGTAGTATGACTTGTATTTATAGCAGGGAGTGAGAGTGCTACTGATAATGAATGTTGTTTAAAGGCATTAATATGTTAATCTCTCCTAGTACTGATATGATAATTACTCATAATGACTTAAGAAGCTACAGATGGTACATAAAATTTCATAAATAATCAAAATTAAAAAAAAACAACTATTAGACTTTGTATTCCTTATATGATAAATGTTGGATGTATTTTAAACATTATAATATAAAAATAGCATATACTATTTACAAAAGTATTAGTAACATTGTATCCATGCCTAATGACTCAATCCCTCTTGAAATGCATGGAGTTTATGAAATTTCATGTGGCATCTGTAAAGCTTCTTATTTAGGTATGATCAATCATTGCATCAATACTAGAAGAGATGAACATGCCAATTTCATTAACCAGTACTCATCATCATCAGCCCTTTCACTTCATATTATAGATATATGTCATATTATTGATTTATCTAATATCAGAATCCTATCCACGTGTGACATTCTCTATCAATGTCAAATCAGAGAAGCCATTGAAATCCTTAAAAGATCAGACTTTGTCAACAAACATGATATATGTAAATTACCTTCTATTTGGAAAAACTTTTTTCCTTTTTAAAAAAAAAATCTAAGTAAGTTTTGATTTTTATTATCTCTACATATCTTCTAATCATTAGAACTTTCATTATTGTTGTACTTCAATGTTTGTTTTTTCAACACCAAAGACTTTTCATAATTGGCACACATATATATAAAAGAATGGAGTCAAAATTATTACGCATGTAGTTAAACAATGGAAATGTGGTTGGATCAATTGTAAGTGTATCGGCAATCATTTAATGCAGAAAATTCAGATGTTTTCAAAGATACTGCAATTTTCTTACTCTTTAAAACAGTACAAAAAGCTCATCATAAGATTCAGTCATATAATGTAAAAGTTTTCAGCTGTGTTTTTCAGTCGTACAGCTAAGCTATTTTAGTATTCACAACTAATTCATTTTTATAGCAAAAATGCATTTATTAACTAATACTGGATAACAGCCGAGTTTACTATAGGCTGATTACCTGAAGAAAAAAGGCAAGCCATTTCTACTGAGCCCTAGATTATGATTATAAAAGACATCTAATAACTACAATCCAAATCTTTTTGTACATATTCACATGTTCTTATAAATTTGCAGGGTTTGTTTGAAGTAGTGTTCAACTGGCAAAAGCCATGTATAAAAATCAATGTGGATAAAAGTATTCATAATACTAATTATACAGTAAGTTGATATTTAAATCTAGTGCTTTGTAAATGCTTTTACTTACTGATATTGGCTCTACATGGTTTGGCACAGCGGTAAAGCATCCAACTGAGGATCCGGAGATCCTAGAATCATTTCTAGAACTCAAACTTCTTAGGAACTCTTGAGCAACAAACCCATTAGCTTTTTTTGCCCTGTGTGGTTTGTTGCAATAGGTAGAGCATTTGAATTGGAATCGAGAGGTTTTGGGATCAATTCTAGCACTCGCAGTCTGTTGCTCTAACTTCTTAGCAATAAAGTCATATACTTTTGTTATTACTGATATTTGATCACTAATATTTTTGTTTGTTAGAAAAATAATAAGCATATCTTTCTACTTTTTTAGTTAATATACATCACATGACCACCACTTCTTATGCTTGTGTACAACTGTTGTTAAAACAGGCAAAACTCACTATACATATTGCCACACAAAGCAAGCTAGAGTAATCAGTGGATGCAAGAAGGCTTCTCACTGATGAAGGCCACAAGCCAGAAACTAGTCTGGGGATATTGGATGTGTAGGCACTAGTTGGGGATTTTATGCACAAGCTTTCTGGCATCCATTGATTATTCTAGCTTGCTGTGTGTGGCAATATGTATAGTGAGTTTTGTCTTTTTTTTAATTAGTTATTTTATTTATCTTAACAGAGATACGAAACTACAGAGGGAGAAGAAAATGTTTTGATACAGGTAGCGTGAAGTAAAAAATTAAAAGTACTAACTAGAAAAATCCCAAATAATTATTCATCCAAAACATTTGTCTTCCATTTATATATTTCTTTTTTTAAATTCATGCAGTATTGCAAATACATTTGATAATTAAAATTATTGTTACAAATGCTGTTTTCTAAACCTACTTTACCCTCAATTACATCATTACATCGCTAAAAAAATAGACAGTTTTACCATCTCCATTGAAAAGTAATATATACTTTAGATTTAGATGAAATAGTGAAGCATGTTGCGGAAGTGAAACAATAACAAATTAAATTAGATTCAAAATTAAATAGATATGAACATTTGGTTGTATGAAATTATCCAATTTTCTGTACTGTGTGAAAAGAATATTTAATTTGGTAACATTTCAGCAGTAAAAATAAATAGAGCCCTGTATACACTCAGAAAGTAACAAAACACATTGATATAAGTATGTTTCATATCTAAATATTGAACAATAATAAAAACTTAAAGCAATGCACCTGGTATTAAATAGGTGTTTACTCAATCTTATAATAAGTGGCAGGAATAGTTAAGAAGAGACCTGATCCATGGAAAGTATTGTGTAAGATTTCATCATGTGGTGCTTATTTCTTTTTATAAGTTTTGTCTATGAACATTATGAAAAGCAATCATAAATGTTACCATAATTTCTTGATCTTGTTAATAATGTTATAATTCTCATTTGTATATTAATTTTATGGAGTTCACCAGATATACATTTACTTTTAATGAATAAACATCACATGATCACCATTTCTTATGCTTGCTTAGAGATTTGCCTGTTTTACTTTTAATGAAAAAAGCATGGTGTACTTAAAAAAGCACCAAGAACTGATGCAAATTTATACAAACTGTTCCAAATAAGTTGCCATTAAAAATTTTATCATTAGGTGGAATTGTAACACAACTATTGCTAGATGCTATTGATATGTTTAACACAGAGGCAAAACTATCCATACAGTAGTGCCAATCAATGCAAGCCAGTAATCAATTGATGCAGGGAGATTTATGTTTTCAATTTAGACTCAAAGCTTTATAATTAGCTAATAAGGTAAAAGGTGGCTGCTGGAAGTTCAGTGCCCTCAAATCCAAGACTCCTCAATGATGAAAACCACAAGCTAGAAACTAGTCTGAGGATATTGGGTGAGTAGGTACTAGATAAGTATTCATGCAAAAAAACTTCCTGCATCCATTGTGCACTGAGTGCTGCTACTGTGTGGAGAGTTTTTCCTCTGTGTAAGCAGCTTGTGTAAGCATAAAGAATGGTGATCATGTGATTACATTAACAGTTATTAATAGATTTAGAGTTCTTAAAAAATAAATTCCATAATCAAGTCTTATAAATTATATATAAAAACAGCTATCTTAATATCTTTAATTTACAAATTCTTGAAACTTTCTGGCATTCACAAACTAAGATTACTACATAGAAGTATTGAATACTATATAGTTAAAAAAAGTAAAGGTAAATCACAGACTCTATCATATGACCCTATTTTATAAGTAGCAAATGCTGTATTGTATTATGACTGTAAGTCAACATGTTCCAAAATCCTATAGATAATAAATAACATTTCTTATTCCATTTCTGATATTAATGTAGCCATTGCAATAATTTAAAGCCTCCAGAGTCAGTAAAACCAATGAACTCTATAGCATGCCTAAAATAAACTATTGATGTAGATGTTTTAAATGTTTTGTGTTTATTTAATGCTCTTTGTTGTATTATATTCTACTGCGTGATTTATTAAAAGTGCATGTAGTTATATAAAAAATTATTGTTTAAGTTAATCAAGAGTTTATAATAGTAGTTTCCAAATTATAATAGTAAACATTTCATTAAAATAAATTATCTTTAAAACTTAATATTTAGTCGGTTAATTCTTTTACCACTAATTAAAGCAATAATGTATTTATTATTCTTTTGATTGAACTAGTTGGGAATTCTTGGGCGCTGAATTAGTTTACCATTATTCAGAGCATGTTAACTGCTGTAGTTAACTGGCACCTGGAGTTTCTCCGAAACAAAAAAATGCTTTGAATGATAGATGTTGAATTTTGCAACCAAGAAGATCTGTATCCTTCAAATGTGGTCATGGTTATATATTTTATAGATAGCATTGGCTTGGATATAGGTATCCTCTGATATTACGCTTCTCTGCCTAGGGGGACCAGTGTGGAGCAATATTTAAATTGCATTGTTATACATCGAATTAATAAATAATTGTATCATTTTTTTGAATAAAAGTAAGACTTACAATATTGTTTCACAAGTTTATATTTCATAATTAGATTTTATAAAAGAGTAAAAGTTTATGCTAGAGTGAATCCCCAAGTGATCTATAACACAACCCAGTTCAATATATATATATATTGTACTGGTTTGAAATCCCATATGCCTTATCCATTTAAAAAAATGATACTTTATCTCTGTGTACATCACGAGCATAAAATGATGTGTACATTTTACAATGGGAGATCGATAATAATTTTTGATAATACCCGGGGTTAAATACAAATGAGTATTACTGTACTAATTATTAGAGGGAAGAAATTTGATTTCAAATAAAATCAATTTCTTCTCTTGTTAAACTATTTATACTTCCACCCCAATATCTATTTGCCCAGTAGACATTTTCTCTTGCTCTTCACATACCTTTAAAAGATTGTATTAATTTAACAATCCTTAGCGCCACCCCCAACGTAATAAAAGAAAGCAAAAAGCTAAATAATTTACCCTTCCCCATCTGTCGAGAGAGTGTGCAAAGAGGAATTTCTTTTCTGTTCTTAGACATACATTTTATTTGGATGAAGGAAAACTGGGTGAAAAGTATATTATAATTCAACTCCCCGATATAATATCCAGATGACTAGCTCAAATATAATTCCCCATCTCAGGTACTTTGGGTAAGTATTTCTATAGCTTTTTATAGCCGTGGTAAGCAGATATCACAAATAGGTGATTGCATTTTATTATTATTTTTCCTTATTCTACAATAAATTATACGATAAACAAATAAAGTATGAGATAATATAGTTTATTTAACTAACCCCCCCCACACACACACCACATATAGATTTAAACATTATAATATTCAGTCATAAATTAATTATACTGCTTTCTATTTCTATTTTTACAATTCTACATATAATTATACAAGAATATTTAAATCCTTATATTTGAGATCAACATTTAGATTAAAACGAAGAAAGAAAGAAAAAAAAATCCATTTTCTAACTTATACGTAAGTTAACTTATTTGCCATAAAATACAAATGGTCAAAGATGGATGCCAATAGGTATGGTCTATACTCCCTCTCCCTGCACAAAACAATGAATGTTTCATTTTATAAATCCCCCAAAATAATGAAATAAGTTATACGCAGATCTAACCCCTTGAACTTTCCCCATTTGCTCATATCAACTCTTAAGATTATATACACCTTTACATTTGGGTACGTAAAGTAATAATTTACGTATATATTTTTTATATATATATAAAAAATAATAAAGAAAATGTATAGGCAGGCTATATAGGTCACTCCACATGGGGTGAGGTCACCATGATTAAAATTAAATAAGATGTAAAGGTAAAAATGAGGCAAAATAACAAGAAAAGAATAATCCTATATGTAATGGATTTGAGTGAGATCTATGTATAAGCAATATTATTTTACAAAATTCTATATAACAAACAAAATGATTATATCTTATAATGTGTTAGTAAATATAATACGATTATACTTGTTATAACCACTTGAATAATACAAACAGTAAGCCCAAAAAGAAATTAACATTTTCTCCTTTTTTTGTTGTACTCATCTCTATCTGCTTGCTCTCCAGGTTCAAACTTCTGGGCGGACCAACTAAACTTACTAGAAAGGATGGTGATGTTCACTTTAACTCCTTGCCATCCTTGTACAGTTTTTCAATCAGGATACGCTGGGTCTCTAAAAGATAGATCTTGGCAATTACATAACTGAATGGGCAGGCACACTGCTACAGTTCTTCTACTCCATGGTTCTGTGGGTGATTAGATGAAATCTAATTGTCATTTGTAAGGATGTTTCTTTACTGGATCTTTTAAGATAGATTACCAATATGGGTCACTTTTACTGTAAGCTTATTCTTCCTAAAACGGATTAAAACCTTTCTTCTTTTTTTGATTGACCACTGAACTGCATATGATTAATTGCTTTCCCATGGATTATGGGTATTGATTGCTTTGGTTAATATCTGTGGAAACCACCAGGAAAGACATTCAACAGAAGTTTATGTTCATTCATAACCGGCTGGTTCCTAAACAAAAAAACTTCTATGCATCAAACTCCTTGAATTAAAAATATACTTCGCAGTTCGGCAGCATATTGAGCCGAAAGAATAAATGCCTAATAATCTTCCCACACCTCACAAGTAGGTTCTTGTAGGTCTCTCATTCCAATAACAAAAAAAATAATTTTACACCACATATAGATTCATGTAGCCCTCTCAGTCCAATAATAATCAATACAAAACTCCTACACCTCACAGGTAGATTATATATATTTCCCCATCTACCCACAAGTTGCAATTTCTTACATCTCCAATCGAGCTATTGTGTCAGATAAATTTTATTTTTAGTACATTTTTTTTTATAAATTACGTTTCAAAAATCTCTTTCTAGGAATTTCAAGATTCCATATTGGAGTAAGACCACCCACATTCTTTAGATAACATATTTATAATTTACAAATTAATTAAAAAATACTCTGCCTGATTACATACAAAATAAAAAGACAAATATTAATTAAATCCACCTTTTAAATGGAATATTCTTTTTACACATAGAAAAAAATTTTTTTTATATAATTTTAAAGAGAAAAACATTTTAAAAATTATCAAAAAAGTATATATACATCCCAAAATCTTTATACATATACATATTACATATACATTTACAATAAATATGATACATTTATAGAGTGTGTTATTATTTTAAAATAACTAATATGTGTGTTAGTTATGTATGCAAGGAGATGGGAATCTAGTATAGACCAACTCTCATATTTTTATTTACCGAATTCAATAAAGTTAGCTGTACCAAATTGTTGGCTACAGCCATCTTGTGCATGGACATTTTACAGTCTGGCACAATACCTCCCTCCCTGATGAGATCATCAAAGGAGAATAATTATTCTTTTTTTTCATATCTTACTTATGTTATTTACCTGCTATTATCTTTTAATGCTTTTATACTAATTTAAATTAATTGCTATATTTCCATTATGTTTCTCTCTCTTTTTTATATATATATGATTGGATACCATAGCATCTGATGGGCAGAAATGCAAACCTGGGCTCCCAAACACTGACATGTCCCACCAAACATATATCATGATCGCGTCTCTGGAACAAAAACAACAATAACCCAGCAAATCGGCCCAAAGGCCCATACTTCATCTGAAATCCTATGACAAACAATATATGTCAAGTACCAAAATGTCCAATAAATGCAGCCCTGCTCACATCTTTGGAGGCTTATGGGATCTTTTTGCATTATAGAACACAAATAACGAACTCTTCATTTTTGAAGAGCCTTTTTAAATGTATAACCTTAGTAAATGCACCCATGCTTCTTTATTTTAAGGCTTACAGGGTCTTTTCACATCACAAGGCATGAAGATCTCCGAGAAAAGATTATCTCCCTTTTCTCAGCTAAACAGTACCTCCCCCACATGAATGATGGAGTACATACCCTATTACAAAGTCATAGAAATTCCGAACTACATATAGATCTCTGGCCACCCCACTGAACCCTTGCTGCCTTCTGAGAGGACAGAAACCCAGATACAATCCAGCTCTTACATATCATGTCTGAGAAACCAAACATCTACACTCGCTCAAACGGAATGATCAATCATTAACTTCAGGTCTTCATTTTCATTTTTGGGTTCATCTTGTTTGTCCCCCAACTCTTCTTTTTCTGGCTGTTCTTTCATTTTTTCTTTTTTGCTCTAGTCAACATCTATTCATATTAGAAATCTTATGTCTTCATGAATCTTTAATTTGTAATTTCAGGAATATGTCTATTACATTATCTTTCTTTTTATTACACTTGTATTAAACTATTTTGGCTTTCATAATTATCTTAAATCCCGAATATGTAATTTTAACTCATATTAAAAACTTAAAATCATGTACTTCTCTCTATTTAAAACTATAAATATATAAAAATTTACTATCGTATTGCCCTATGCAGTACACCACATCTTTCATTCAGTCCCACTCGCCATATGTTTAAGTCATCTTCCTTCCAGGACATTTTCCTGATTCTAATCTAACTCACTTGATCCGCGCTAACAATATAACGAACAAAAAAAAAACTCTATCTACTCTTTTTTTTTGAACCTACTATTTAAAACATATATTGCTCAACCTACATCTTCTCACTTAAACTACATTTTGTAAGCAAAAAAAAATATCTATCTTCGTTAATTTTTATTTCTGCTAATATTATTAATTTTCTTTTTCTTTCATCACTCTATTTGCAATTTTATTCGAGGCCTTAAACATTGGGGCCATTTTCTGTACCGGTTCAAAATCCATATGCCTTACACGTTGGTGCCATTTTCTGTACCGGTTCGAAATTCCAAACCTTAAACCATTTAAAATATGATACTTTATCTCTGTGTATGTCATGAGCAGGAAATGACGTGTACATTTTAAAATGGGAAATCGATAATAATCTTCGATAATATCTGGGGTTAAATACAAATGAGTATTACTGTACTAATTATTAGAGGGAAGAAATTTGATTTCAAATAAAATCAAAATCTTCTCTTGTTAAACGATTTATACTTCCACCCTAATATTTATTTGCCTGGTAGACATTTTCCCTCGCTCTTCACATGCCTTTAAAAGATTGTATTAATTTAACAATCTTAGTACCACCCCAACATAATAAAAGAAAGCAAAAATCTAAATAATTTACCCTTCCTCATCTGTCGAGAGAATATGCAAAGAGGAATTTCTTTTCTGTTCTTAGATATACATTTTATTTGGATGAAGAAAAACTGAGTGAAAAGTATATTATAATTCAACTTCCCGATATAATATCCAGATGACTAGCTCAAATATAATTCCCTATCTCAGGTACTTTGGGTAAGTATTTCTATAGCTTTTTATAGCCATGGTAAGCAGATATCACAAATAGGTGATTGCATTTTATTATTATTTTTCCTTATTCTACAATAAATTATACGATAAACAAATAAAGTATGAGATAATATAGTTTATTTAACTAACCCCCCCCCCACACACACACCACATATAGATTTAAACATTATAATATTCAGTCCTAAATTAATTATACTGCTTTCTATTTCTATTTTTACAATTCTACATATAATCATACAAGAATATTTAAATCCTTATATTCGAGATCTACATTTAGATTAAAACGAACAAAGAAATAAAAAATTCCATTTTCTAACTTATACATAAGTTAATTTATTTGCCATAAAATACAAATGGTCAAAGATGGATGCCAAAAGGTGTGGTCTATACTCTCTCTCCCTGCACAAAACAATGAATGTTTCATTTTATATTCCCCCAAAATAATGAAATAAGTTATACACAGATCTAACCCCTTGAACTTTCCCCATTTGCTCATATAAACTCTTAAGATTATATACACCTTTACATTTGGGTACGTAAAGTAATAATTTACATATATATTATTTTTTTTTATATAAAAAATAATAAGAAAAATGTACAGGCTTGCTATATACATCACTCCACATGGGGTGATGCTGCCATGATTAAAATTAAATAGGATGTAAAGGTAAAAATGAGGGGAAATAACAAGAAAATAATAATCCTATATTTAATGGATTTGAGTGAGATCTATGTATAAGCAATATTATTTTACAATATTCTATATAACAAACACAATGATTATATCTTATAATGTGTTAGTAAATATAATACAATTATACTTGTTATAACTACTCTAATAATACAAACAGTAAGCCAAAAAAAATTATTAACATTTTCTCCTTTTTTTGTTGTACTCATCTCTATCTGCTTGCTCTCTGGGTTCAAACTTCTGGGTGGACCAGCTAAACTACCAGAAAGGATGGTGATGTTCACTTTAACTCCTTGCCACCCTTGCAAAGTCCTTCAATCAGGATACACTGAGTCTCTAAAACATACATCTTGGCAATTACATATCTGAACGGGCAGGCACACTGCTACAGTTCTTCTACTCCATGGTTCTGCGGGTGATTAGATGAAATCTAATTGTCATTTGTAAGGATGTTTCTTTACTGGATCTTTTAAGATAGATTACCAATATGGGTCACTTTCACTGTAAGCTTATTTTTCCTAAAATGGATTAAAACCTTCCTTCTTTTTTTGATTGACCACTGAACTACATATGATTAACTGATTTCCCATGTCATATGGGTATTGATGGCTTTGGTTAATATATGGAAAAACCACCAGGAAAGACATTCAACAGAAATTTATGTTCATTCATAACTGGCTGGTTTCTAAACAAAAAAACTTCTATGCATCTAACTCCTTGAATTAAAAATATACTTCGCAGTTCGGCAGCATATTGAGCCGAAAGAATAAAGGTCTAATAATCTTCCCACACCTCATAGGTAGGTTCTTGTAGCTCTCTCATTCCAATAACAAAAAAAACTTATTTTACACCACATATAGATTCATGTAGCCCTCTCAGTCCAATAATAATCAATACTAAACTCCTACACCTCACACGTAGGTTATATATATATATATCCTAAACAAAAAAACTTCTATGCATCAATCTCCTTCAATTAAAAATATACTTCGCAGTTCGGCAGCATATTGAGCCAAAAGAATAAATGTCTAATAATTTTCCCACACCTCATAGGTAGGTTCTTGTAGCTCTCTCATTCCAATAACAAAAAAAAATAATTTTACACCACATATAAATTCATGTAGCCCTCTCAGTCCAATAATAATCAATACTAAACTCCTACACTTCACACGTAGGTTATATATATATCCCCGACTGCCCACAAGTTGCAATTTCTTACATCTCCATTCTAGCTATTGTGTCAGATAAATTTTATTTTTAGTACATTTTTTTTTATAAATTACGTTTCAAAAATCTCTTTCTAGGAATTTCAAGATTCCATATTGGAGTAAGACCACCCACATTCTTTAGATAACATATTTATAATTTACAAATTAATTAAAAAATACTCTGCCTGATTACATACAAAATAAAAAGACAAATATTAATTAAATCCACCTTTTAAATGGAATATTCTTTTTATACATAGAAAAAAATTTTTTTTATATAATTTTAAAGAGAAAAACATTTTAAAAATTATCAAAAAAGTAAATATACATCCCAAAATTTTTATACATATACATATTACATATACATTTACAATAAATATGATACATTTATAGAGTGTGTTATTATTTTAAAATAACTAATATGTGTGTTAGTTATGTATGCAAGGAGATGGACCAACTCTCATATTTTTATTTACCGAATTCAATAAAGTTAGCTGTACCAAATTGTTGGCTACAGCCATCTTGTGCATGGACATTTTACAGTCTGGCACAATACCTCCCTCCCTGATGAGATCATTAAAGGAGAATAATTATTCTTTTTTTTCATATCTTACTTATGTTATTTACCTGCTATTATCTTTTAATGCTTTTATACTAATTTAAATTAATCAGTATATTTCCATTATGTTTCTCTCTCTTTTTTTTATATATATGATTGGACACCATAGCATCTGATGGGCAGAAATGCATGTCTCACCAAACATATATCATGATCCCGCCTCTGGAACAAAAACAACAATAACCCAGCACATCAGCCCAAAGGCCCATACTTCATCTTAAACCCTATGACAAACAATATATGTCAAGTACCAAAATGTCCAATAAATGCATCCCTGCTCACATCTTTGCAGGCTTACAGGATTTTTTTGCATTATAGAACACAAATAACGAACTCTTCATTTTTGAAGAGCCTTTTTAAATGTACAACCTTAGTAAATGCACCCATGCTTCTTTATTTTAAGGCTTAGATGGTCTTTTCACATCACAAGGTATGAAGGTCTCTGAGAAAAGATTATCTCCCTTTTCTCAGCTAAACAGTACTCCCCACACGAATGGTGGAGTACATACACTATTACAAAGTCATAGAAATTCCGAACTACATATAGATCTCCGGCCACCCCACTGATCCCTTGCTGCCTTTCTAGATGGCAGAAACCCAGATACAAACCAGCTCTTACACATCATGCCCGAGAAACCAAAGATATACACTCGCTCAAACAGTATGATCAATCATTAACTTCAGGTCTTCATTTTCATTTTTGGGTTCATCTTGTTTGTCCCCCAAGTCTTCTTTTTCTGGCTGTTCTCCCATTTTTTCTTCTTTGCTCTAGTCAACATCTGTTCATATTGGAAATCCTATGTCTTCATGAATCTTTAATTTGTAATTTTGGGAATATGTCTATTACATTATCTTTCTTTTTATTACACTTGTATTAAACTATTTTGGCTTTCGTAATTATCTTAAATCCCGAATATGTAATTTTAACTCGTATTAAAAACTTAAAATCGTGTACTTCTCTTTATTTAAAACTACAAATATATAAAAATTTACTATTGTATTGCCCTATGCAGTACACCACATCTTTCATTCAGTCCCACTCGCCATATGTTTAAGTCATCTTCCTTCCAGGACATTTTCCTGATTCTAATCTAACTCACTTGATCCGCACTAACAATATAACGAACAAAAAAAAAACCTCTATCTACTCTTCTTTTTTGAACCGACTATTCAAAACATATATTGCGCAACCTACATCTTCTCACTTAAACTACATTTTGTAAGCAAAAAAAAAAAAAAATCTATCTTGGTTAATTTTTATTTCCGCTAATATTACTAATTTTCTTTTTCTTTCATCACTCTATTTGCAATTTTTATTTGAGGCCTTACACGTTGGGACCATTTTCTATACCGGTTCGAAATCCCATACCTTAAACCATTTAAAATATGATACTTTATCTCAGTGTATGTCATGAGCAGGAAATGATGTGTACATTTTAAAATGGAAAATCGATAATAATCTTCGATAATACCTGGGGTTAAATACAAATGAGTATTTCTGTACTAATTATTAGAGGAAAGAAATTTGATTTCAAATAAAATCTAAATCTTCTCTTGTTAAACGATTTATACTTCCATCCTAATATTTATTTGTCTGGTAGACATTTTCCTTCACTCTTCACATACCTTTAAAAGATTGTATTAATTTAACAATCTTAGCACCACCCACAACATAATAAAAGAAAGCAAAAATCTAAATAACATACCCTTCCTCAACTGTCGAGAGAATATGCAAAGAGGAATTTTTTTTCTGTTCTTAGACATACATTTTATTTGGATGAAGGAAAACTGGGTGAAAAGTATATTATAATTCAACTTCCCGATATAATATCCAGATGACTAGCTCAAATATAATTCCCTATCTCAGCTATTTTGGGTAATTATTTCTATAGCCTTTTTATAGCTGTGGTAAGCAGATATCACAAACAGGTGATTGCATTTTATTATTATTATTTTCCTTATTCTACAATAAATTATATGATAAACAAATAAAGTATGAGATAATATAGTTTATTTAACTAAACCCCCCCCACCACATATAGATTTAAACATTATAATATTCAGTCCTAAATTAATTATACTGCTTTCTATTTCTATTTTTACAATTCTACATATAATCATACAAGAATATTTAAATCCTTATATTCGAGATTTACATTTAGATTAAAATGAACAAAGAAATAAAAAAATTCCATTTTCTATCTTATACGTAAGTTAACTTATTTGCCATAAAATACAAATGGTCAAAGATGGATGCCAATAGGTGTGGTCTATACTCCCTCTCCCTGCACTAAACAATGAATGTTTCATTTTTTACCCTTGCACTAAGCCATAGTGAGCTATAAAGACAATGTCTTATACTAAATTAAATAATGGATAACAAGTTGACTTTTCCAAGCATAATGTTGTGTGGGGTCCATCTTACAAAATCCATAACCTTCTATAATTTCTGTAGAACTAAAATTTTTATTGAGGTTCATTTGGAGCCTTAAAATATGATGGATGCCACTTTTTGGCATCCTATTTTGGAAAAAAATTAACAGAAATATTTTAGACTATTGATACAATGGACACCATCATCATCATCATCATCATCAGGCAATCTCATTGTAGACCCAGTGCAATATTTACTGACATGTATAAGTTTCTCTTCTAACATTTAACATATGGGATGGCTTTTGCTTAATATTATTCTAATCAATAGGTGAAAGATGATTCCAGTAAATATAAACCATGATCACAAAAATATTTAGCTACTGGCTTAGTATTAAATTTATATAGCTATACAAGTGACATGATTTGGATTTAGAAGTTTTAATGTGTGGGTGCTTCTAAATTTAGATTGTTAGCTTGATAATATAAAAAAAGTAAAGACCGCTTCTGAATGTTAAAGTTCATTAGGTCTAATACTTCTTACTGAAAAAAGGTCATAGTCTAGCAATGTGCACATAATATTATAGACTAGTGTCTAAAGATATAGTAAAATGAAAAAAATACAAATATATACAGAGTAAAAATGAACAAATTTTCTTTAAAAAAATGTCAGAGGTAAAAAATAGATATAAATAATGAAGATGACATTAATTTTGTAAGTTCTATTGAAAATGTCTTTGAATATATTCTAATGTGAAATGGATGTTTGTAATATTGAAAGACATTAAAGATAAGTATAAAAAGAACTTTAATACATTAGAAGATTGGGAAGTAGAAATTAAAGAATGTAATATTCAAAACAATATTTATAATATAGTTTTGTAAATTTAGAAGTATAAGAAAAAAATGGATGAATTAATTGCAACTATATATTTTTACATTAGACTAATTGATTTTATTTTATGTTAACTGAAACAAATATAAAAAATAAAGAAGTTAATCTTTATAGTAGAAATCGTGGAAAAAGTAGAAGTATATTGATTTTTATTAAATAAAAATTTTTGTTAAAAAACTGAAAGCCAATTTTAATAGCCTTGAAACAATTCATATAACTTTTGAATTAAATAGCAAAAACGTTGTGTTACTAGAAATATATAGACTATCAGAAAATAATAATAAAAAATGATTATAGATAAATTAAAATAATGGTTAAAATGTTTTAGACAATATAGCAATGAAATAATGTGTGATATGAATATTGATTTATATAAAAATTCTAAAACTGTTGAAGATTATTTTGATGGATTAGCTACTTATGGTGTGCTTTGTCATGTTAAAATATACACAATAGAAGAAATTATAATGAATAATATAATTTCTTCATGTACTGGTCACATTAATACAAATTTAAAGAAAAATAATATTTTCACTGCTATTATTAAAGTAGAAATTTCTGTTAATTATTTTACATTTATATCTACTCTTAAACAATGTACAACTTAATAAAATATTAGAAATAGTTGAAAATAAATTGGTATTGTATAATAATAAACTAGTTAAATTTTTTTTTACAAAAAACTGACTGAAATTAAGTCGAAAAAATTAATGACATTACTATATATAAATAATTTATATAAATATTCAAAGATATATACAAAAAGAGTAGACATAAAAAGATTATATCTCTGTAAACAGAGATAAGTTTAGCTTTTGATGTTGGCAGGAAACTCCTTATATCTATCTATTCTTTATTATAATAACAATCCATAAAAATCTTTAATTCAATATATACTAAAAGTCACAAGAAATCATTGTAATTAGAAATAATAAAAAATGGAATATAAATTGGATAAATGAAAAATATTGAAATTAATACAAGAAAAAAAAATATGGAAGAAATGTAAAATTAAATAAATAAACAAAATCATTATTTATTTCTTAAATATAAGGCATTAAGAAGTACAGTTAATTCTATAATAGAAGCAGAGAAATGATTGTTTTATAATAAAATTTTAAATAAAAGCAGAGATGACATAAAAGAAAGTTGGAGAAAAATAAATGAAATATTATTAAAGAAATCAAGTTCTATAAATGATGAAGATTAAAAAAAGTCAGGGCAAATGATTTTTTTCTTCTAATAAATACCTTTAATACCACATTTGTAGAAAGAACAAGCTAAAAACAATTATTCATGATATTAATATTTCAAAAAATATATTAGTCAACTTCATTCAATATTTATGCCAAATTTAAAGAAATAAAAAAAAAAGTAGAATTAATATAAGCCCAAATATACATAAAATCAGAGTGGGAGACATAAAAAATAATATGATACTATAATTTACATGATTAATAAAATAATAGAAAGTAGTGAATTTCTTACATTACTAAAACATCTATAATAAGGCCAGTTTATAAATGTGGTGATAAAAATAATTTTGATAATTTTAGAACTATATTCACTGGTTCGGCATGAAATATGTATATTGGTGATTATTTATCTTTTCTACATGTGTGTAGTCATGTGTATCAGTAATATGAGATAGTGTGGTTAGTTTAAGGTTGCTTAAAAGTCTGAGTTCAAATCCCCTATATTTTCAATTGCTAAAATAATAGAAATTTATATTTAGAAAATAATTAAAAAATTTTTTTTAATAAAAATACCTTTTTTAATAAAAATCAGAATTTTTCAGACAAAATAAATAATGCATTAAATGATAAAAAATAACTAATTTGTTTAGATTTATATAAGGCATTTGATATCATTGAGCATAAACAACTGATTTGTAGTTTAGAAAATTGTGGATTTAGAAGAAAAGTATTTAAATGGTAGATTTGTTGCAGCAAAAATATCTAGTGTATTGAATAACGAACAAAAAAAATTATATGGAGTTTCCCAAGATTCTAATTTTCATAAATAGTCTAGAAAATATTTATGCAGATGAGTGTTATTATGAGAATAAATAACAATATTAATATTGCAATTAAAAAATATCAAGAAGGTCTGAATAAAATCCTTTGGTGCTTAGAGAGAGGAATATATATAAATGAAGAAAAAAGAAAATGTATATTAATATGCTATTGATATACATAATTACATATATGATATAATACAATATGTAATGATAATAAATGTATAAAAAAGAAAAGGTCTTGAAAACATCATATTAGCATACTAATTAATAAATTTAGAGATTTTATTTAATGTTTTATAAAATCAAAGACATTATTTTTCTAAATATTATTATTGTAATATATAAATCTTTATGTGAATCATTATCGAGATATGAAAAAAACACTTTATGGATTTGAAGTTTTTCTAATATTAATAGATTAACATTACTGCATAAAAGATTAATTTATCTAATAAAAAAATGCCAAGCATTGGTGGTCGGAAGGTCAGCACAGCTGCCTTACAAACAGTTGTCCCAGGTTAGCGGGTTCCCTTTCCGGCCGATGCTATGACACAAGAAATATATATATAAAAGTGAATATAAAAATAATATTTTACTATTCAATCAACTTCTTGAATATATAATTATATAAAAGAAAAGTTTTAATGGTACTTTCAAAAATCTGATATAAAACAGTTTGAAATGTGTGTAAGACAAATGGATACATACTTAGTTTTAATATATTGTAAGCAATATGGAACTAGAATAAGAAATCGTTATGTTCCTAAATTATTCAATAATTTAGTTATTGAATTCAAAGCACTAATAATGTTAGAGAGAAATAAAAAAGTATATTAAAAGGCATATTAAAGAGGTGTGGGGGGGATTAACTTAGTATATACAAAATATATATAATCAATATTTTATTATGTATAATTGATATATTATTAAAATGTAGTCTTGCATCCCTTTGTCAAAAAAAAAATGAACATCTGACTTTTATAATTTACATTTCTCGTTGTAATAATTTGCATATTTTATAAACTACATATTCAGCCAGCTCCCGGCGTTGTTAATTAATTAATTTTGCACTATGATACTGGCAACAAATCGCCAAAAGTCAACTCAATGCTATTATGCTAGAATATATATGTATGATTTAAAAATACTTTTTCGTAATGACTTGACTCAGCTCAAGTTTTTGGAAGATGTTATTATCATTATAATATTTTTTATTATGTTTAAAACCAAAAGAAATATATAAACTGTTATGAAAATTTTCTTTTACATAAAAGCACAACAATGAATTTAGTAGGAGAAGAATGACATATGCATTTATGTTTGTAGATATAATAAACACCTCCATACTTCCCCATTCTTTTTAAATTCATATAAATAAAGATTGTTACATTTTCATTTACCATTGTCAAACTCCCTCCACTCACAACTTCGACGCCATCCATTTCAGATAAATAAACTAATGATTATTACTAATCATTTTCGAAACTAGAGATTATTTCTAGCACAGATATAAACTTTAAACCTCAATTAAAGATTAATACATCTGATTTTTTTAATTTACACACACGGAGTTATTCACTTTTCTCTGCCCCGTATGTAATATCTTTATAGATATAATAAACACCTCCACACTTCCCCCAATTCTTTTCAAATTCATATAAATAAAGATACAATAAAAGACAAATGACCCCCAAGATGCATTTCGTGCTGAACCAGCACTCATTAGTTGGCCCAGGTCACTATCTCTCATATATATCTTTATTATATGAAAAGTATTTATCTAGAGTAAATTGTTACATTTTCATTTACCATTGTCAAACTTCTCTCCTCCACTCACAACTTTGTCTTTTATTGTATTTTTATTTATATGAATTTAAAAAGAATGGGGGAGTATGGAGGTGTTTATTATATCTATAAAGATATTGCACATGGGAAAGAGAAAGGTGAATAACTCCGTGTGTGTAAAATTAAAAAAATCAGATATATTAATCTTTGACTGAGGTTTAAAGTTTATATCTGTGCTAGAGATAATCTCTAGTTTCGATAATGATTAGTAATAATCATTATTGTATTTATCTGAAATGGATGGCGTCAAAGTTGTGAACGGAGGAAGTTTGACAGTGGTAAATGAAAATGTAACAATTTACTCTAGATAAATACTTTGCATATAATAAAGATATATATGAGAGATAGTGACCTGGGCCAACTGATGAGTGCTGGTTCAGCACGAAATGCATCTTGGGGGGTCATTTGTCTTTTATTGTATTTTATATGAATTTAAAAAGAATGGGGAAGTATGGAGGTGTTTATTATTTCTATAAAGATATTACACACGGGATAGAGAAATGTGAATAATTCCGTGTGTGTAAATTTAAAAAATCAGATATATTAATCTTTAACTGAGGTTTAAAGTTTATATCTGTGCTAGAGGTAATCTCTAGTTTCGAAAATGATTAGTAATAATCATTAGTGTATTTATCTGAAATGGATGGCGTCAAAGTTGTGAGTGGAGGTAAGTTTGACAATGGTAAATGAAAATGTAACAATGCATTTATGTTTTGACCAATATTTAACTGGTATAAATAAATAAATGAATGAATAAAAAATAATGTATATATATATAATTAATGAATGTTGTAAAAGCTTATGTATGATTCTTGTGATATAACAGCTAATGCAATTATCTGTCATGCCTATGATAAATGTTTAAACTCAAGTCTGATAAATTTAAAATTTTTTTTAGGTCATAAATAAATATAGACTACTTTTCTAGTGACCGACATAAGATAAAAACTTAGTTAATATTCTAATTATTGATTAATAAATTGTTAATTATCTATTATCGTTACAAAGAATAAAGATCGCAGACTAATATGGATTAGCCATAAGAATGTCTTGAGTATATATATAAAAAAGATATGATTGTAATATTAAAACAGGCAAAACTCTCTATACATATTGCCACTCAGTGCAAACCAGAGAAATCAATCGATGCCAGAAGGCTTATGCATAAAATCCCCATCTAGTGCCTACTTATCCAATATCCCCAGACTAGTTTCTGGCATGTGGTCTTCATCAGTGAGGAACCTTGGATCTGAGGGCATGGGACTTAGATCTTAGAATCTAATGCAACTCTCCAGCAGCCACCTTTTATCTCTACTTAACTACAAAACTATGAGACTTAAATTGAAAACACTATAATATTTTCAATCCAAGCTCATCATCTTATATAGCTATCCTAACCGTATTAAGACTGAATTTGAATTTACTTTTTTGGTAAGTCTATATAAAGTGAAAACCAGTTTATCTTTATTAATCTTATGTTCAACAGACTTCAACTTAACCCTTGCCAAAAAATTATTTCGGCATTTAGTGTTTAAATTTCAAAGATATTATTTTTAATAACACTCTATAAAAAGCCGATTATTAGATCTTTTAATTATATGATGTGCTAATTTACAGGGGAAAGTTATATCTAAACGCAATGATAATAAATCTATGTAAAATACCACCATGAAATAAAATAATCAAATGAAAGTTTGTTATCAAAAGCGATTCATTTTAATTAAAATTAAATTTACCATTCGACTTTTATCAAACATTATTAATTGTGTATTAAATAATTTTTTTTGTCAGACAGTATTTAAAGGGAACCAATTACCGCTAATTTTTATACCAATAAGTAGAGTCAAAAGTAAACATTAAATAACTAATTATAAATTTATTAAACGCACATTGATTACGTAAGTAATATTTACTGAGGCTGTAGAGGTCCCTACTATCGCATTTTTACACGCATATTATCGAGGTTATAACCTCAGTAAATATTAATTAAATAACTAACTAAAAATTTATTAATAAAAAAAACACTAAATAATAACACATATGTGATAAAATATTTCAATTTTAGATAATTGTAAAATTTTAATTAGCATTAATTTAAAACATTAATTTGATTAAGTTACAGGTTAAAATGTGTTATTTAATAACATTAATATTAGATATATTTATTGGAAATAATTTATTTTGTTTTGGAAATAGTTATGGGCTTATAAATAACATATACTTCACTTTTTATTACAATTCTATTTGATTTTTAACACGTGTTACAATAAAATATAGATATTATTTGTTTCATAATATTAATTTTTTTAAATATAAAATTTGTCTCTCTCGGTATAAATGAACTTTATCCATACTTATAAGACCATTCCAGCAACTTATAGAAAAGAACAGGTAAGGGGGAAATCAGCATACCAACTGCTAGATAATGAGAGTTGGGGAAATTTAAAAAAAAAACAACTAGCTAGATATCTAGTTACTGACTAATATTAGATGGTTATATCCAAATTGATTATGAACTGGTTACCTGAAAAAAAAATCCTGATTGAATTTCAAACTCGAGTTATAAGCAAAGTAAGCAAATTGCTACCTTTGTGCTATGATGCCCAATTAAATCCAGACCAAATGAATTTTACCATTTCAGCAGCATAGAACCCTTCTTTGAAGTAACTGGTCCATGGGGAACTCAGATAACTGCTACCCATTGTTGGACAGTAATTGGGTAGTTAGATAGTTATATGTATATAAATGAGGCATTTATTTTATATAGTGCTGTGTTTATAAATTGTAATAAACTAAAGATTAGCCTTGCAAGCTAATGTATATGCGCTTTTTATGAATATTAATACTAATAAATGAATACTTTCATTTCCAACACAAGATAACTTTATCTTGTGTTGGAAATGTAAGTATCCATTTATTAGTATTAATATTCATAAAAAGCGCATGCACGTTAGCTTGAAAAGCTGATCTTTAGTTTATTATAGTTATATGTAGTGGAGATTAAAATAAGATTGAAAAACGGCAATTAGGAAGCCTGGTGAATACTCCTTTCTATTTTTTATTATTATTAAAGACTCAGAGAAGTCTTTGTTCTGTAATGCAATGGGCTATATTTTAAAAAGGCCTTTATCTTTTATCTACATATACTAAAAATCTTTTTTTGGATTTTATCACTGAATTCTTCATTCCAATCCCACCGTAATATACTCTCATCCAATAGTTCAAGAAGTTACATTACCTTCTCTCACTAGGCATGCATTTTGTGAACAGTATTTGCTCTTTCAGATAAGTCATTGGATGGATTCATTGCTCAGAAGTTCATAAGAAGCTTGAATGCCAGAAGTGAAAGCACTGGGCCATGATGCACGAACCTTGAAGTCTAGAATCTGCTACTCTGCCACTGTACCAAACCACATGGGTGAGAAAGAGGTCAGAAATACCTCAATATCAATATTAGCAGTTTGATAACTTTCACCATATAATTTTCACAAAAGGTTGGTTTCTGTCCACCTTTAACACTTTATGGAAGAACAACCTTGAATTAAAAATAAGTACTTTTTTGATTTTTTATCAATGCACTTCTCATCTCAGCTCCACCATATCACAAGCATCCACCAACTCAGAGAGTGAGAAAGGTCTCTCTTACTATGCATGCATTTTGTGATCAATCTTCATTTTTCTAGTGAGCAATAGTATTAAGTATTAAAATCTCTATATCTGTGATGATAACTCCACACATTTTGTTTGAGTACTGGAAGTAACTGGGGCATGATTGTTTGGCCTTGAATTCCAAATTCTTAAGACTGCCTCAAAACATTCAGGCAAAGTGGAAGTAGTATTTCAACACCCATGTTGTCAGCTTAGTACCATTCATCATATTAATTTTACCTAAGGCAGGGTCTGTTTTCTGGCCACTTTGTAAAAAGGTAAACAATCATTCATTGTAAATATGTACCAAATATGGGGAGATTTCAATCAATGCATCTCTTTTCCAGCATCTCTAACTATGTATGCATTTTTCAAACAAGCTTTACTTTTCAGATAAGCTAAAAGTATCAAACTCTTTAATCTCTGTGTTGATAAATCAATATATTTTATGTTTTTTATCAGTCTGTGCCTTATCTTCACAATATTGTAAACATTAATATGCAATATTTATTAATGCTATATTAATAATTATAATCAAAGTAGAATAGAAATATAGCAATAAAAATACTAGTAAAATTACAAAATTTGTGTAATAGGTGAAATTAATTGTTAAAAAAAAAATTGTTTTTAAACTTTATAATTTTACTAATACTTTTATAACTATATGTTATTCTCTTTTGATATATATTATTATCATCATTTTCAAGCATTATAAATCCACTGCAGGATGAAAGTCTCAGTTCAATCCATCTTCTTTGATCTCTAGTCTCTTTTCTTCACATTATACCAGGACATTTCCTTATTTATCCATCCATCTTGCATGTGGTCTCTTTCTAGGCCTTTTATAATCCTTTAGAATTCAATTTAATATTTCAGTGGTTTACCTATTATCATCACTTCTAGCAATATGTTCATCCCAATTCCAGTTGTCTCTTAATTCTTGTAATGATGTGAATAGCACCTATTTGTTCTCTCACCCATATATTTAGTTTTTGATCCCTTCTTGTTACTCCTAACATATATCTCTTCATATTTTGTTGAATGGTCTAAAGTCTTTGTACAAGTAAGAACTGGTAACATGTTTATTAAGAATTTTTCTTTTCAAACATACACACACATATATAAAATACTATGATAGGCAGCTATGGTTCACACATGCACTATTAATAAATGTTTCAAAAATGTAGGTGGTTCATCCATGTTTAGAACCTATGCTTTAAGTATCCAACATTTATTGATCATGCTTAAATTAGGGCTTGATCTTATTGTAAGCCTGATTTTTAAATCTTGTACAAATCCTGCAATCTTGAACCTTATTAATTGGTAATCAGAAGAAACTAACATTTGGAGGCTATAAATAAACAATATTCATACATCAATGTATGCAAAGAACAAAGTAGACCCTCTGCTCCTGAAGCTCCAACAACATCAATGAATAAATGCTTAAACCAATCATAAGATTAAAAAATAGGATTCAATCTGTTCTTTGTATTTACTTGATGTATGATTGTTGATTATTAATAATTTATGATATGCAGTGTTATATATAAATACATGATTATGATTCATGTTTTTTAGAATGAAGTCTAATTTCTGATAAAAGTCTTTGATAATTTTATGTAATATACGGGAATACTTGTTATACATACAAATGTATATTAATCTCTCGGTTCATGAAAAGTAGAATAATGAAGTATTAAATTGTTGAGGTCCACTTTATTTTTTACTTCTCTTTTAAACACAAATTTATTCTAGCATCAGTTATATAGTTACATCCTAAACAAGAGCTTATTGTATTATATATATATATATATATATATATATATATATATATATATAACATTTATGTTCGTTATTTTTTTTTTTTACAATGCTTTCTACAACCCACTATTGATGGTTTTGATTGCCCCAGCAATCTATATATAAAAGTTCTGAAGAAGATTGCTGGATCAAATCGAAACCGTCAATAATGGGTTGTAAAAAGTATTGTTAAAAAGTAATATAAACATAAATGATATTAATAATATATGGATTTGGCAATGCAATAAGAAAAATAAAGATATATATAATCAAGCACAGATTTTAATTATTATAAATCAGTAATAAAAATTAAAATTGAAATAGAGGACAAATTCTTTACTAAATTAATATTGTAATATCTTACACTGAGCTGTTATCAGCTTTCATGTAAGTAGGTTTTTCTAAAGGCAGAAGAAGTACTATTTGGATTGTTTTAAATAGGTAATTATATTTATTAAATGGGGTTGAGGTCTGATGCTTCCTGTAAAATTGAAAAAAAAATCATATCCTATTAGACAAATATCTAATTATGCTGATAAATCCAGTCAGGTTATCCAAATTTCAGAGAGAGTGTTTTATTATGAGGGCAAATCTTACAAAAAGGATAAACAATGATTACAGGGCTAAAGAACATGAATAAACACATTTTTAACAAAATTTAAAAAAAAACACTAAACATCACATGATCACCATTCTTTATGTGTACATAAGCTATTTATACAGAGACAAAACTCTCCATACAGTAGCGCTACTCAGTGCAAGCCAATATCCCCACACTAGTTTCTAGATTGTGGCTTTCATTAGTGAGGAGCCTTGGATCTAAGCACACTGCATCTAGATCTTAGGATACAATGCAATTCTTCAGCAGCCATCTTTTACCTTATTAGCTAACTATAAAGTTTTGAGTCCAAAATGAAAACACAATAATGTTTTTAATTCAAGCTCATTAGCCTGTATAGTTGTATAGTACTCTCAGATGCAAGGCTCCTCACTGATAAAAGCCACAGGCTAGAGACTAGTCTGAGGATATTGGCTGAGTAGGCACTAGAGATAGGGGTTTTATGCACAAATCTTCCTGCATCCATTTATTACTCTGACTTGCACTGAGTGGCACTACTGTATGAAGAGTTTTGTCTTTGTGTAAAATTAAAAAAATTGTGAACAAAATATCATATAACTTTCTTTATATTCAATTATTATTCAGTGTCCATAAACACTAAATATCACTATCATTGGCTTCAAAGTAGAATAAGCAGAATGAATATGCTTTAAAAATTATCAAACTCAGGAATAATAATATTTGTAACTTTTGATCCTATTTTACAAAGCAAAAATTCAAGGATTTGCTGACAAGGAAATCCTAATTACACTTTCCCTGAATTACTGAATTGGTTGATAGTAATACACACTCACAAAACTTTGTTAATGTTCCAGAAAAAACTGAATTGGTTGATATTAATGTTCCAGAAAAACTGAATTGGTTGATAATAATTCACACTCACAAAACTTTGTTAATGTTCCAGAAAAAGAAATATAAATAAAATCCCTGGCAATATTTGTTAATATTATACTTAAAGGTATAATAATATCAAAAAGTAAACTTTCCAGAAAGATTATTATGAAAACAGCTTTATTCCAAAAAATCTGATAAATTAATTAAAAATAAAACAACTCACATTGTTAAAAAAATTTCATACAGTTGTGCCACCTAGTGTAGGCTCTAATAATCAATAGATACTAGAATGTTGTGCATTTTAATCTCTATCCAGTGTAACAATCAGGTTTGTTTGTTCTGTTAACAAGATATAGAGTCCAAACAGAATACAGGAAGCTCAGTATATCTGGGTTGGGGAAGCCATCCCAAGAGTACTAAGTCTTAACCTATTTGCCTGTGCCCTTCCATCTTCACTACATGAACAATGCCACTAATGCTACTACTAGTATAACTTCCTTCCAGTCCTGGAGCTCAGAAAGAGACAAGAGACCCTTAATAATAAAAAGCCTTGCCTTAGGTTCGCTAACAAAGTATTAATACAGATTGATATGTGGTCCATGACCAAATAATATTAAGATATTTAATAACTTTCAGAAATGCATGAATGAAAGTGAAATGATGTAGTATTGATTGTACAGAAAAGACAACAACAACAACAGATATAATTTAATACAAAAATTAATAATGGCCACATTGAATATATATATACATTAATAGGTTGGCTTTGCTCATTATAGAATTACTCAAATAACAATATAGTGCCTAATGTTGGAGAATATATATACAAAAGGTAATACAATACTATTTCATTAATGATTAAATATATTAATTTGAGGTTCTATACTTTCATGGGTAAATATAGGGTAAACTCATAATTCAATATGCCTTATTTAACCACAGACATAATATATGTAACTATAAGTAACTTACATTAGTAATGAGATTTATTAAGATAATCAGGTAATATATGTGGGATTAGAATCATGATAGTCTTAGGGAGACTCATCATTCATAACTATATGAGTTTGATATACATAAGAATAGAAAGGAATTAAGTAATATGATAGCTGAAATGCTATAGATAAATATAGAAATATAGAGCTTAATGAGTGATCAGTGGTGCTGATGGAGAATACATATGCAGACACATATAGGAAGGCAGTGCATTGAAACTATGAGGTTTTGTCTATGTTCAATTTGGATCAGCAGAATGTCATCTGTCCATGGATGGTTCATCACAAATAAGCATGGTCATTAGACTGGGCCCTCACCACAGTAAAATCTGTGAATAAGTGATCGAACAGCTATGTCCATAGGTTTGACTTCCATGTCCACTCTGATGTGGAACCTTAATGATTTGGGGATAGACTTAGCCATATGTATCTGTGGAGAAGATTGATAAAGTGTAATAAAATCATAGATTTATACATCTGTACCAGCAGCACACACATATAAATTATAATATCAATAATAATTAACGATACGTTGCTCACAAACTTTAGCACATTACGATGCGATTATACTTAAACCCTTCTTTAGTCTGAAAAGATTTCAAATAAATCTACATATTTATTGGCTTAAAGATTAAGGTGGATCACGTAATTCCAAGACAATAACCACATTCAACATTGCTGTAATAATAACTAAATAGGTTTTGTATGCATGATGAAGCAGTTCTTAGAAACTGACTGTCTAGTCACGCATGTTTAAAATATATTTATAGTTATAAATTTTGCACACACCCACATTTTATATGTCAACTTAAAATGAATAAATAAATACATGGGATAGCACAAGTAGATTATTATGGGTGAATTAATTATTATATGAATCACAATAGGATTCACCGAATCAATAGTAGCATTTACTAAAAAAAAATTTATCCAAACCAGCGAGTAAGAAAGGGATTCGACATGAAATTTTGCCATTTATATGACTAACCTGGGAAATGTAGCAGTCTGTTTATTACAAAAAAAATAAGATCCACTCACTCAGTTGGAGATTATTTAGGCATATTATCATAGCAACATATAATAAAAAAAGATAATTTCATAAATTTCAAGAGCATTTACCCTAGCATAAAAATATAACCTAAATAATAAATTAGCCAAAAGTTACATAGACTAAAATTATATAATTTAGATACAGTTGTAGGAGTACATTACAATGTAAATTATATGGATAGAGTTTATTATAGATTTAGCTATAGCTTCAGGAAATTAAATAGTAATGTTTTAGAGCTCTTAGAATGGAAGGTTATCTTAACTTTCTCAATTGTAGTGTTTAATGCAATTTAATGGTTGTGATCCCAGTCATGAAAGGTTCATGGGAGTCCTTATCATGGGGTAGCCAGTTTTATTTTATAATTGCTTTGTTATGTTGACTCCAGCAGTGGCAGGCCTCTCTATGGCAACAGCATTTCTGGTCTAACTGGTGGCAGTGGCAGATCAAGGGCATCTTTTTCTTACAGTTGGAGGTATGCAGGTAGTATCAAGCTACAGGATGACCATTCTCCAGATAGGAAAATAGCCCCTGCCTACCTCTACTCTTCCATTTGAGTTTCAGACTCATAGAGTCTTGTTTACAAGATCTAACTTATTATCTCTCTCCCAAATTTCTGCTCTGTATATATTCACCAAGTACAAAATTATTCTCCCATATTGACTTACCTTGCAGTGAAATAATCCATTAACATATTTTCTATCACCCCACCTGATGTATTTTTTATCTACTTTACTGTCTAAAAGCTGCAGCAGGGTGCTGCAAGTACATTTACCTTTTGTATTTTTATATTGGACTATTTCTATCAGCTAAGATGTGTATTAAATGTCTTTAGAAAAAATTAACTTTACAGTATTTAAATATTCCAAATACATTCAACTGTTAGTAATATCACATCAAACAGGTTAATTTCAAGAGGTATTATTCTCCCCTCTTCTTCAGGTGTTTCTGGCCTGACCAGTGACAGTACTAGCATGGGACCCAGTTTAAATCCCATGCTAGTGCTGTCACTAGTCAGGCCAGCAACACCTGAAGAAGAAAGAAAAATAATACAATATTTAAGAATCTAAAGGTCTAGGTTCGAATCCCATGCTAGTACTGTCACTGGTCAGGCCAGCAACACCTGAAGAAGAGGGGATAATACCTCTCAAAACATTGTGCATATACTAACCTGTTTGATGTGCTATTACTAACAGTTGAATGTATTTGGAATATTTAAATAAAGTTAAATTTTTTTAAGACATTCAATACACATATCAGATGATGGAAATAGTCCAATATAAAAATACAACTAGAACATCATCATCACAAACCTTCAGGAAAACAATACCTTTACTTTTGTTACATTATTTTCAGATATCTTGACTACATTAATTCTTTTGTTACAGTTTTACAAAATAAGACTTTAAAAAATATTATAAAGAAAATGCTTAAAAACAGTCTATTTCTTTCTTGATAACATCTACAACTTGCCAAAGTATTGTTATTGTTTTTATTAGCTAATTACTTAAGCCACTAATGTATCCCTATAGGATTGCATTAGTGAACTATTATTGTTTAGCTCTTCAACACTCATTTAACTTTCTAATAAACAGAGTTCATGGTGTGATCTTTTAGATATTTAAAATAAGAGAGCAACATTTTAACTAAATTGTTAAATGACTCAGAGCCAACATCTGACATTTTCCTTTGCAATAATAATTAATGGACATTTGGTATTAAGATGATGAAATAGAAGGAGTAACATATCATTTCCACCTTTATACTATTTTTTATATATCAAACTTTAATTTTACAGTTTCGACTGTCCTGCAGTCATCATCAGAGCTATAATATCCAAATATATAATTGTACAATTAATACATTTTATGTACATATTTATATACATCATTAAGCATACATCTTTAGGACAGTCAAAACTTCAAGAATAAAGTTTGATATATAAAAAGTAACTTTGTTGAAGTGTAACAGAAAGGTGGAAATGGTCTGATAGTTAAATATAGAAAACAATACATAAAAAAAGGAAAAATTTGTATTATATAAAAAATAAATAAGTAAGACCATGTTATTACTATAATAAAGGTAAGACAATCAAAATGCTTCCATTAGAATTATGAACTTATGATGCTGTTACAGGTGTGTTCAAAAATAATTAGCCACTACCCATGAAAGAATTAGGAAATAGTGATGGATGCTTAAATAAATTAAATTGTTGTCTTGTTGGATAAAGAATTGCATATTGATCCAATGAGCAATATTCTAAATGAATCATCAACTTCAACAATTATTGGTCAACTTATAATTGATATAGTGGCTAGGAAGCCAAGATATAGTTTACATTATTTAGCACAAATGTCTATAGGTTACAAACTCTATTTTGTATGCTTAATCATTACACTTTTATTTATTTTTTATTGTTGTAATTACATTTGTTTTAATCCATTAAAACATCACATGACCACAATTTCTTATGCTTATACAATCTGTTAAAACTAGCAACTCTCACCATACAGTAATGCCATACAGTGCAAGATGTAATAATCATTGGATGCTAAAATGTTTGTGGATCAAAATCCCTATCTAGTGCTTACTCATCCAATATCCCCAGACTAGTTTCTAGCTTATGGCTTTTATCAATGAGGAGCCTTGGATCTGAGACACTGCATCTAGATTTTTGGATCTAATGTAATCCTCCAGTAATTACCTTTTACATTTTTAATTAACTATAAACCTATGAGCCCAAAATAAAAACACAATAATGTTTTAATCAAAGATAATTTGCCTGTATAGTCATACAGATTTGAACCCAGTCCAGTATCAGTAAATTTTGGTATCTTTGGTTTTAATAACTATAGTCATTAATATTATTTGACTAGAATTGATATTAAATCACTAAAACATCACATGATTTGTTAAAACCATGACTCTCTATACAATAATGCCACCTATTGCAAGCCATAGCAATTAATGGTTGCTATATGGCTAATGCATCAAAATTACCATCTAGTGCTCTCCAGACAACTTATGGCTTTCATTAGTGAGGAGCCTTGAATTTGAGAGCACTGCCTCTAGATCTTTGGATTTAGTGCAACCCTCCAGTAACATCTTTATCTTTTTAATTAACTATAAAGGTATGAACCCCAAATGAAAACACAATAATGGTTCCAAACCAAGCTAATTTGCTTGTATAGTTATACAGATTTGAATGCAGTTCTGTATTTATACATTTTGAGGAGATTGGATGAGTATGCATTAGATAGGGATTTTATGCACAAAACTTCTAGCATTCATTGATTGCTATGGCTTGCACTAGATCGCACTACTATACAGAGAGAGTTGTTTACATTTGGTTTACTTTTATATGTGATTTATTGATCTTTATTCTCATGCTCGTGCGGAATTTGTTCAAATCTTGATCTTTGTATAATGGAATAAAAAGTCCAAAATCCATTATTGATTTCATGACTAATTTATATATTGAAGAAAATAATCTAATTGAAATTAATCCAATCAATCATTGACACCAGAAACTTAAAACAAAAGATGGTAATTAATTGGCAATGATAATCTCTTACCTGAAAAGTTATGTTTTTACGAACAAACTATAATATTCTTGTTATAAATCCAGACATAATTTATGCTTTTTCAATGGGCTAATCATTGCATTGAATATCTTATTATTGGTGTAGTCATTATTTGTTTGTGTGGGTGCGTTTTTGTGATTACTGCAATTACATTTGTTCTCTTTTTATTTATAGAATAGTTAATCCACTATGCTTTTTTTGGATAATATGAATATACTATAAATCTTTGTGATAAAAATAACTACTGTTAAACAGAAATTTGTTCACGTTTGTCATTTCTTTGTATATGCTGAAAATATACTTGGATTTTATTCAAAATAATAATAATAAATTGAATGGTGTTATTGATCTAGCATTAAAAGAAAGCTAGGCTGAGATTCATCACGTAGAGATTTTGCTCAAATCATCATTAGTTATATCTTACATTTTAACTTGTATCACAAACTTTTACTGGTTTATAAAAAATAAAACAATTAAACAAAAAGAGGTAGAAGGTTGCTATAATTTGAAGATAAAGCAAGGATCTTATGAAATTGATTTTAATCATTTTATTTTAAAATATCTTGAACTGATATAATACATGTACAGATGAATAAAAAAACTACATGGATAAATGAGAAAAAAGATATAGCCTAGCACTGTTAATTTTCACACCACAAATTTTGCAAACATATGACTAAAAACCCAATAAAAGACAAATGACCCCCAAGACGCATTTCATGCTGATATAACTAATGATTATTTGAGTCAAAATTATGAGGATAGTAAGCTTGAAATTTATCAATTAAACTATAGTAATTTGCTATCTATCTATCTATCTATCTATCTATCTATCTATCTATCTATCTATCTATCTATCTATCTATCTATCTATCTATCTATCTATCTATCTGTCTGTCTGTCTGTCTGTCTGTCTGCAGTCTGTCTGTCTGTCTGTCTGTCTGTCTATCTATCTATCTATCTATCTATCTATCTATCTATCTATCTATCTATTTATCTATCTATCTATCTATCTATCTATCTATCTATCTATCCATCTATCCATCTATCCATCTATCCATCTATCCATCCATCCATCCATCCATCCATCCATCCATCCATCCATCCATCCATCCATCCATCTATCTATCTATCTATCTATCTATCTATCTATCTATCTATCTATCTATCTATCTATCTATCTATCTATCTATCTATCTATCTATCTATCTATCTATCTATCTATCTATCTATCTATCTATCTATCTATCTATCTATATACTGAACAATGATAGAGATATACATAAGGGATTGTGACCTGAGTCAACTGGGGAGTGCTGGTTCAGCATGAAATGTGCATTTTGAGGATCATATTTTTTTATATGTCTTTGATCATATGTTTATAATTACATCACTTTTGCAAGGTGTTAAAAACAGCTAGAAACCAATTGCTACCTTGTGTAAGAGTGATGTAGTGAAAAGTACACTATAGAAATACTATTCATTTACACAGTTAGGACACTGAGACAAAAATATATAAATAGCTTCAAAGATGCAACTTGACCAGAAAAACATTCTCATAATTAATTTATATAATTCACTTCAAAAACATAATATTGGTATATACCTATAATGAGATCTAATACAATGAATTAATTGATTCCAAAAGTTTATTCATTATATCATTCATTTATTGTAGCTTATAGAAATACATATATTTAGAGGTAATTCATTTCAGATCCATGGTCTAAGTTGCACCCAAAATAAGCATTTAATGAAAAAAAAAAAAAAAACCAGATGAAACTTAAAATTTAACTTTTAAAAGTATAAAATAAAAATTTAAACAAATTTACATATTTTAATAAAAATTCGCAGATTGCCTGATTTTTGGATCTTCACTTTTTTGTGATGTAATTTTCAGCTTTGGTTATATCTGCTTTAGCAATCTCACTATGCTTTGTAATGCTACACAATCTGTTTTTTTTAATATGGTGGATCATGACTTTTCTGAAAATGAATTCCTTTACTGAAACAGCAGTTATATTAGAAGTCCAATTAAAGTGGCAAAAGAAGTTCCAATTGTTCCTCAATGTTACAATGTAAATGGTTCAATCTGAAACTCTCTATTATTAGTTGGGAATTTTTTAGCCCACCCCTAATTTTTAAAATAATGCAGGTCATTGATTTAGTCATGCTACATTCAGTATTTAAAGTTCCGATTTTTAAGTTAGAAGTAATGGTTTTTTTTCACTTCATTACTGATCAATCTTTGATTCCCCTTTTCTGACATGATTACAATTATCAAGTAAATCATGAAAAAAGACACTGAGATAAGCTCATAAACACAATAAAGATGTCTGATACATAATTTGAAGCTGGAAATTTTATACAGGTGGCTGCTATACTATCAAATAGCACTCTTTGTTACAATTTCTAATTCAGGTAATTCATTCATTGATTTAGAAATTTCACATTTAGCATTTAAATTTTCAACATTTTTACTCAAAATTTCATTTCCAATTTTCTTTCTTTTTTTTTTTTTTTTGGCGTCCACATTTTAAGTGTGTGAGTGTATTAATAAAATACTTTTTAAAAAAGTAAAATATTTTTACTGCTAGAGATAAAAACAATAACAATTAAGTAAACTATGCAGCTGCATTTGTGGTGTAAATATTAATGTAGAGAAGAAAGTATCTGTTGTATTGTTTGCTTGCTTTATATACTTTTGCTGCAGTAGGTCAATCTAAATGACAAGATCTAGCGGTTAGCATAGCTGCCTTCCAAGCAGCTGGCCTGTGTACGCTTCCCAGTCAATGCATTGACATATGAAAAAAAAAACCAACAAGATCTGATTTCATTAAAATGCATATTTGATATAATTTATATATTTTTCAATGTCTACAATTTATGCGTTTAAGGTTATAAGGGGTCCATATATTTTGAAAAAGTAAGATACAACTATTATTTTAAAATTATTTCACCACTCAAAATCAAACTGTAACCTTTGAGTCAAATATCCAATACAATTTATTTGTCCATAGTAATATCTTGAGAAGGTCTCAATCCAATGAAGATGAAAGCTAGTTTGATAAATATTATAATATAGTTATTAATAGTTGTTTATTTCAATCTTATTTTGATTGATTATTTATTTATGATTTAAATATTTTCTCTATGTATTTGGAATAGCATTATTGTATAAAAATAGTGTTATCGTATGATTTAGCAATATGTTATTTTTGAATATCCAAAATTAAGTAAATTAAAATGGCCATAATTAGCAAATGAATATATCTTTTTTACACATTTAAGTGACCAATTATTTTTACATCTTCTTGTTAGTCATCAATTATCTTTTTTTTTATGTGTCAACATGTCAGCCAGGAAGCAAACCCTGGGACAACGCTTGTAAGGCAGCTGTGCTAACCACTCGGCCACCAACACTTGACTTTAAAACACTTTATAACTTAAGAAACTCCAACATGATTTTATGACTGCCAAGCAAAGAGTGCTACCACATGTTGTCTTAAAGCTAGTAACTGACATAATAACCATTACCAGAGAAAACTAGGATTTTTTAATGGTGCCAAGAGCAGACCCTTGTATCCATCCTTTGCATTCACAATGTAGGAGGAGACTTTGATGATTCAGTAAGAAATAACTTGAAAGATCAAATTGGAGAAGTAGTGTTTAACAACTATTTAAACTTTTTTTTAAAATAAATAAATCTAGTTTTTTGTCCTTTATTTTATTAATACTATTTATATACACATATTTTTTTTACTATACAAATTATTTCTTCAATGAGGTTTTTTTTAAAAAAAATTTACGACAAAATTCTGTACTTGTTTCTTTTCACCTTAGCCAACTTTCAGTTATTGTAACCAGTTTCTAAAGTAAATTTTCCTGTCTTTTATTATTAATATTTCTATTTTAGAAATTACTTGTGTAATTTTGTAAATACTTAAAGTTATGTGCAAAGAGAGAAATGATCACAAATGTAAAAATAAAAGAGGCATGGCTCATTACACAAAGTGAATATGTAAAGAATCAAAAAACAAATAACATTAAAACTAGCAACAATAGACTGACAATGGATGGGATGATGTGAAAACTTTGACAGTATATTCAGTACAATAAATATTATTAAATTTTATATTTAAATTGTGTATGAGTATTTTTTCATACTATTATTTAGTATTTTTTTCATATTATTATTTAGAATGGCAGATTATGGAAATGTAATTATCAAACAAACTGTAAAGAATTCTGAAGTATCATCTTATTCAGTTCCCTTTTTAGTTTTAAACTTAGGATTTTCTGTACTTGAGTCAGGAATAATACCCTATTTGGAAACATAATTATCAAACTGTAAAGAATTTTGAGGTATCATTTTATTCAGTTCCTTTATTAGCCTTAAACTTAGGATTTTCTGAACTTGAATCAGGAATAATACTCTACTTGGAAATGGAATTATCAACCAAACTGTAAAGAACTCTGAAGTATCATCTTATTTAGTTCATTTTTTAGTCTTAAACTTAGGATTTTCTGTATTCAAGTCAGGGATAATACTCTGCTTAATCACTCATGGACATCTATTAAAACTTATCCAAAAACAATTGCTTTATAGTATGATTAAACTTATTCGACATTAATGCTACTATATCACAACAACTTAAATGAGTTTAAAAGCAGTTGAAAGCGTTTAGAATCAAAATCTGGTAAAAATAATTTTTATTTTTAATGATCAGTGATAGTAAGACCAAAGTTGGACATGGAAAAACAAAATGCTATTGGACTATATTAATTTGAGCCATAGAAATGAAGCAGAAGAATATCTAATGTTTTTGTGAATATAATGATCTCATTATTGCCAATATATATTTTGTCCTAACAGTCAAAACATTGACTATACATAGAAATCATTGATTAGGATTTATTGGAATCAAACTGATTAGAGCTCTTGAGTATAGAAGATTGGTTTTAAAAGCAAAAGAATGCTTTTGATTTGTGATGCTGGAAAAGCCTTTTTTTAAAAAAAAAAAATGAAAAGGAAATCGAGCTGAATGAACATATGAATACTTGACCAGATGAGACTTGAATTCTAGTTTGAATCACAAATGATCAATGTGTATCATAAACAGAAAAGATGGATACACCCAATCATGACACTAAATAATGTATTCTCTATCATGACACTAATTAATGTGTCTTTGAACTGCTTGAGAACTAAATACATTTGTGAAGCATTCTGAAGAAATACTATTTATATCATCTCCAGTAGTTGAGGCCAACAACTCCTACATTATTATATATATATTCATTATTCCTATTTCATGACTATAATTGTCAGTTGAAATGTTAAACTGGATGCCAAGCGATTGTAGAAGACCTAGAAAGAGACCATATGTGAGACTGATGAATGAATTAAGAAAGTGTGATGGAGTCATGTGAAGAAGAGAAGCTAGAGATCAGAGAAGATGAATTAAACTTATAGAGGTCTTCATCCTGTAGTGGACCGATAACGGTTGGAAGTGATGATGATGAATCGTATTCATGACATTTAATTATTTATATATACAAACAAATTGAAATCAGAACATTGGATAATAGTTATTTAAATGTAAAGTATTCTCTACTGTCCTCTATGAAGTTTGCATACGTTATTATACGTAATATTATCATTTAATATTCATGTTGTAACTTTAAGGTAAAAAAAAATCGTTGACAAAATAATCAAATTATTTTCATATAAAAGTGTGTTATATGTAGTTAACGTCATTATTTTACATTATATGTATATACAATATATTTATATATAATCGTACGTATAAATTATAAACAAAATAAATATTATTGTTTTACTGAATAAAATGTAAACGTCACCAAACAGGAAGTGACTTTTTATAACTTGACAACCATTAGTAAATAAAAGTGCAGCCAACTGTAGTAAAAATTAACTGTGACCAAAAAATAGATGTGATTGTTGTATTAGTGCGATTTCGATATTGGTATGATTCCAATAGTGCAAATTACTATAAACATGCAAATGTAAATTAATTTACTTAAGTAAATAATATTACATTGTTACGGGTATAATTTTAGTTGATTTTAAAGATGAATATGTGCGTTATCTTATTGGGGGAGTGAGACTTTACATTAAACAGTTATTGCGTTCAAGTTTAAGATGGCATAAACGTCTTAAGTTACAATTGTAATTTATTTATAAATTATGCCTATAAAAATAAACGCTTTTACTCATAATATTAGCTGTAATTAACAATAAATACATATATCAATAACATCATGCGATTTCTCACTTTACTACATGCTTTCAAAAGCACATCTTTTCATCTTACTCGACCTATTCCATTGGGTGCCAATTGGTTATTTAGAATTAGAGTAAATGGGTCTAGAATAGCTTGAAGAGAACTGCTCTTGGAATAGATACATATAATAGTATATACAAAGAATTCTAGGCTTAAGAGAACTGCTCTTAGAATAGATACATATTATAGTATATACAAAGAATTATGGTTTAAGAGAACTGCTCTTGGATTGGATTAATATAATAGTATATACAAAGAATTCTTGGAGAAAAAGAATAGCTTCAATTGAAAAGTGTTTTATGTCTAATTTTAAAAGCAATTGATAGTATTATTGTTTTAACATGTATGGATGATCCTTATTTAGTATAATTAGATAATGAAGAATTGAAGATAGAAAGGAGGGCAAAAAATCTTGAAGCACATCTGATATAAGATTTTTATAATTATTGTTGCAATGTCTGACTAAAATGTATATTTATATTTGGAAAGTATTGTAAATAATATCTTTATGTTTGTGCATATAGTAATTAGAGAAGATGTAAATAAACCTCTAAATAAAGTTACCCTCTAGAAAATTAGTAATGCTCATATACTGATTATGCAAAAGTATGCTAATAAGTAAATTATGCGTATTGGGGTATACTAAACAGGCGAATTATGTAAATTAAAATTAATTATGCAAAGCAATAAAAACTACAGAATTATCTATATGTGCATATAGAAGTAGTGACCCACTGAGACCATGCCATACAGAAAAATATAGTAGATTAGAGACTGAAAGAAGAGTTCTAAATTGCAATGGCTTTTTTATGCATCTGAGCTTTAACAATCACCAAACAAGCTAGTTGTATACTGAAAACATATATTTTAGTTTTTTTTTTTTTGGTGTTATGTGTTTATTTCTAACAACATTTTAGATGGCTAGCTAGACCATATTAATATCGCCCTTGTACATTCCAGAATGGTACAGTTTGACCATTCGTAAAACATGTATATGTATAGCAGATTAGTAGTGATAATACTGAGAAACTAATGAAGAAAAGCACTCTGCACAATAGCTCCATAACTGAATTTGATGTTAACAACTCAGTGGGAATGGAAGTTATACATTGCACATGCAAAGAAATACATGATTTATAAACAATATTGTAGATAGTAAAGTGAGAATTGTGACACTGTTGTGGATATTTGGTGAAGATACAGATTGTAAACTGATTATGCAACCTGAAAAGTTCTGAGGATACAAACTTTAAACCTACAAAAACTAGATATATAGCATGTTTATGCAAAAAAAATAGAATAGTCACTACCCAAGAACATAAAAAATTATGATATAGGATTGTATATTCTTACAAAGGAGTGTGACTTTAGATATGAGATGGAAGATGTGCTCTAGATCAATTGTTATCAGTTCTAAGTAACAGTAATCTCTAGCAAATACTTCTGATTGAAAGTGCATTAACACAATACCAAAGCTATAGGAAAAGAAATTTATGAAGCCATCCTAGAAAACACAACAGAATTTCAAAACACTGTGGATGTAAAAATAACACACAAATATAATCACAAATAGAAAGCAGACACATAATACAAACTATAGAAGTGCAGTAAATTTCTGGACATTGTTATTGTGACAATAAAGGCCATATTAAAAAGATGTGTAAATATAAAAATGGCAAATGCTATAACTATGGAGTTAAATGACACTTATCATGAGTTTGTTCCAATAAGAAAGAAAAAATTAAACTGTTCATGTCAAATTCAACAGAATTGAATACACAACTGGTTGATGTAGAGTTAATGGATAATACAACACTCAGCCTATTATTTGCAGACTGCAGAAAGTTCTTTTCACTTTGAAAAGTAAAGTGGAAAAAATACTCAAAGATTTAGTTAAGGGGTGTTCAATTGCATTGGAGAAGACCTATCATGACAATTTTAAAAAGTGATTCTACAATTCATGCAGAAACTGTCATGTAACTGTAAATAAATACATAAATAAATGTGCTTACTCTGTACCAAGTGTTTGAAAGATTTCAACATCATTATAAAAGACTAAATACTTCACTAAAATTGTCCTTCAATAAGTGTTCCATCAGATTCCAGTTGCAGCAAAAACAGTTGAACTTTTAATTATTAACCACAGAAAATGAGGTCCATGCTCATGTATAAAAGTTGGAAAAATTTGGAGTCCTTCCTAACTGCATATGCCCTACTAAAAAAATTAAGTTATTAGAACATATTATTATTGATAAAAGAAAATATCTAAATACAAAGAAAATAAAAGCATAAAAAATGGATTTAAACCAAAAAAATCAGGGTTGTGAGCATTCTTAGGATTACTGAATTTTTTGAAAGATTTCTGAAGGAAAAATCTCATGTCGTGACTCTGCTTTATTAATTGTTGAAGAAAAACAATGATATAGGTGGAAGTCAAGACTTAGTGTTTAATGAAGCAAAAGAGTTTCTAATTTCAAACCAATTTCTATTGTAGTATCAAAATGATTAATAAGTAATTATAACTACATATTCTTTGGATTATGAAGTAGATGCCTTTTCATAGAGTTTATGGAGATGAACATCCCATCACATATGTGTCCAGAACCTTAGGAATGACCCAAAAACTGTGGCTTAATAAAGAATATGGCCTTTGCTATGAAGAAATTCCACCAATATGTGTATGGATATATATTCAATATCTACATGAACCACATACCTCTATTAGAAATACTGGGAAAGCTTAAAAGGACTCTAGATCATTATCAAAAGATGATCAAATGCATAAATATATTAGCTTCATATGACTTTGAATTAATATATAAACCTGGAAAAAAATTGATCATGTAGATTCTTTATCAAGAATTTCTGGATAAAAATGAATATGGGTCATGGATCACTTAAATAAATTGTACTGACTTATTGACTTCAGAAGTATTGAACAATTCATTTGTGATCAAATGGGCAAAAGATGATTCTGGATGCCAATTAGTTGAGATGGATCAAAGATGGATGATCTCAATGTCAACCAAAATTTGTGGTTGAGATTATGTGAAATGCCTAAGAAAGTTTTCATATAGGCTGCAATATAATAGCAGACCACATGTTGATTCTGGCAGAAGGAGTAAACATGTATTAAATTTATTACACAAAGGACATCCTGAAATCACTAAAATGAAGGAATTGACTATATCATGTGTATAGTGGCCTTGTATATTCTGGATGCCAATTAGACAAGAGATGGATTATAACGTCAATGTTGATGAACTATGTAGTTGAACTATATGGACCATCTATGAAAGTCTATTAATGGGTAATGGCTGAACTTTAATGGCAGATTGCTTGTTGATTCTGACAAAGGAGAGAAAATTTTATTAGATTTATTATACAAAGAATACCCTAGAATTGCAAGAATGAAGAACTTAGCTAATTCGTGTCTATGGTGGCTAGTATAAATGATGATATAGAACAAGCAGTCAAAAGATGTATATCGGTCCTCAACAAGGTTACCTTCTAAAGAATTGGAGCTATGGCCACATGCTTCTAAACCATGGCAAAGGATCCATATATATCATGCCAGATTTTTCAGTGGACATGTTTTATTGGTTGTCATTGATCCTTATTTAAATTAGTCTGACTATAGAGTGAGGAAAAATGAGTGTGGAGAACCCCATGTAAGTATAAATGGATTGTTCGCTTGTTATATATATCCAGAAATAATTGTTTCTGATAATGGCCCTGGATTTGCATGATTAACATTAAAATAATTTTTAGTTAGCAAAGGAATATGACATATTTTTACACCCTATAAAATCCTGAGTCAAATGGACTAGCTGAAAAGGCTATGTGACACTTGAAACTGACATTAAGTAAAATGAAAAAATAAAGTCAGTTTTGATGGCATGTTTCATCAGCATTTTACAATCAGTTCAGCTACCAGAAAAATAACCCATAAAAATATTGATGGAAATTTAGAATGCAGTCTCAATATTGATCCCTAATAAGAGTGAGAGAGAGAGAGACAAATTTAGAAAACATAAAGTATGATATTGGAATAACTGTTTGGGTTCATGATGTATTAAGGAAAAAGTGATAAACAAGAATTGTACCTAATGTGTTGTCAAAACCAATATGCATGATATGGTTGAAAAATGGTAGAGTAATCATAAGACAAATGATGAGTAGTATGCTATTTAAGCAAGTCACTTAATCAAATGAACAAAGGTGTAAGTTCTCATGAAACTGATATGATATATCCAGTAAAAGAAAATGATTATGATGGAAAATTACCAGTTGTTTAAGTAGAAAAAATTCCCAGTACTGAATTGATTGAAAAAGCAGATTCTTTGTGAATGAATTCTTTTGAAGCATGTATGGATTTACTTTTACCCAGCCAAGGGAGGACTGGTATCTGTGCCACCTAAGTGAACTAGAGAATGAAGAAGGCCAGAGAAATTTAAAGTCTATATATGCAAATAAACTTTGAACTATTTTTTAGAGTGAGGGGAGGTTCCATAATATCTTAGTAAAAAGAATGTATATTTGGAAAGTAATATAAATATCATTTCTATATTTGTGTATATGGTAGTTAAACAGGAAGTAAATAAAGAAAATCCCTTGTAATACACATATGCTGTTAAGAAGATTGGGCATATTATGCAAATTAAAATTAATTATGCAGAGCAATAAAACTGCAGAATTAGCCATGTGACTGCAGAGTAATAGGGAGACTGTTTTTGTGCAAACTGAATACAAGACATACAGAAAGATAGGGAGATTAGAGAATGCAAGATTTTCTAATTTGTAATTGCTTTGCATTTGAACTTGTAAAAACCAGTAAACAACCTAATTGTTATACTGAAAATATATAATTTAGTTATACATATAGAATTATATAATTATGTGAAAAGAGTATATACTATTAAAAAATATATGGACTTGATAAAATTCTAGTTGCTATGTTGTTTTTTTTTTTTTTGGTATTATATGTTTATTTCTAATAACATTCTTGGTAGATATAAATTGTCTTTTTTTTCTTCACGAATAAAAATTGTAATTATAAATGTGCGATTTTTTCGCATGCGTTAGTGAAGCTATAATTGTAATTTAAGATTTAATATACTAGCTTAGTGCTTTCAGGATTTAGTATTCAAATCCCATACCCATGGCTTTAAGAATGAAGATTCTGTTGTGAATTGTTGTACATGTATGCAAATGAGCTTGAATTTTTAATTAGTTAGTCCATTGTTTGGAGAGAGCAAAGCATGCATCTCTTCTATTAATGCCACTGAGGTCATTTGCTCTGTAATAAGCCTCTTTGGATTTTCTTTTGGCATCGCTCTTCTCTGTGCAAATTATTTGAACAGAACTGGGTTCAAATAAATGGCCTGTAGCTGCTTATAAGAGTAAAAAATAAAAATGAAGGAACATCAATATTCTGGGACCACCAAGCAGCTACAGGTCACATATTTGAACCCAGTTGTGCCCAAATAATTTGCACAGAGAAGAGTGATGTCAAAAGAAAAGTTAAAGTAGCTTATTACAGAGCAAATGATCTCAGTGCCATTAATAGAAGAAAGGCATACTTTGCTCTCTCCAAACAATGGACTAATTAATTAAAAATTCAAGCTCATTTGCATATATGTACAACAATTCACAGCAGAATTTTCATTCTTAAAGCTATGAGTATGTGTTTTTAATACTAAATCCCAAAAGCACTAAGCTACTATATTAAACCTTAAATTATAATTATAGCTTCATTAACATATGTGAAAAAATCACACATTTATAATTTAGATAGATATCCAACTGCTAAATGTCATTATTGCCCCTGTATATTCCAATTGTTTAACTATTTTGGATTCATTTTAGGGATTAGTGTTTTAAAGTTTGGAGCTGTGAGTCAATATTATGGGCTAGAGTGTATCTTCTGCATCTATCTAGAACAATGGTTTCCAAACTAAATACATCCATGGACCCCTTCTTATAGCAAAAACCTGACCATGAATCTCCAAGTGAAAAGTCAACATAACTGCATAATATAAAAATTACAAAATTTACTTTGAATTCAGTCTTGAATGGTAGATGGTGATGTAAAGATAAAATATAAATAAAACATTTTGATATTTAAAGTAGTTTTATTAAAATTATAACTTATTTTAAATTACATACTTTACACATGTCAAGAACTGAGTATCCATAGGAAAACAATAAATGCTTATATAAAAACAAATAAACACATCATTATATCCCTCAAGGACTACATTAAAAAAGGGAATATACCCACTTATAAGAATCTCAACATTCCTGGCCTTCTCCATTTGGAAAATTAGATGTAAAATATTTTTTGGACAATCACAAAATAACTCTAAACATCTACTAATAAATTTTATTAAGGAAATCAAAAAGATGGACAAATCAAAGTACCTAACGAAAATATTTAAGGCCACCTGGGACACCTGGGAATTAATGGATTTACCAGATGCCAGTAACCTTTTTTGGAGTCTCATCTTGGATTGGATGAAGGTATATATATATATATATCAGATCTTACATTGTAAACATTGATAACCACTGAGTAAAATGTAAAACCTTAGAATAATAAAAGTAATATTTTAATTAAAAAAATGGATATTATCTACTTTTCAATGATGAGATCTAAAAGTTAATAAAAGAAAAATATACACAAAGGTTATATTCATCTACTGATACAATTTTATAAGCTTGATATATTATTTAAATATGGAATCAAAATTGGTTCAATTTTCATAGTATCACAATGGATGAAACTAGCATCTGTTCACTTGTAATTTTTATGAATTGATTACTTGCTAAATGAACGATATCTACATTGAATCATGTATATAAATTAGTGTTTGCACACTTGTAACCTTATATAGATCAAATATATGCTGAATGAAAAGATGATTTGGATATTTGGAAAATAATGGAATTAACAAAATGTACTTCAAATCTTATGGCTTTTGGTAATATTTCTACTTTCTCTGGAATAAAATATTGGATCATGATTTAAAATAATAAACACTAGAACTATGGTACTATTTTTAAAATGCCATATTTAAAGACTATTACTCAGATTGTTTGCTTATATTTATCATTATTATTGCTATATATTTTTTCTTTTCATTTAAAATGTATAGTATTTTTTGATATAAATAGTAGTATAATTTTAGGTTAGGTGATGATCTATTTATTTACCTAAATATAAGAGAGTTAAATCTTCCTAAGTTTGAATTTATATTTGGCAGTATAGTAATTATTATTTTAATTTAAAATATTCATTTTTTTATTTATTGATTATAAATTAACTTCAGGTATGTCACTTATATTAAGAGTTCAAAAGATTATATTGTAATAAGTATTTATTTTATTTTGTTCTCTTAATTAAATTTATATTAACAAATAAGTATATATAGAGATATTAACTGAATATTTATATGAAGTATAGAAAGAAGATATATCTTGAACTTCTATATTTCAGAAAGTATAAATATTCTACATTTTTTTTGGAGTTACATAAACACATGTTTGTATTTAATATCTAATCAGTGGTGATTGAAGTGCAATCATCTATTTAAATATGATGTTAATATCAATTGAAAACCTATTGCTTAAAATATAATCAGATTATATGCATATATTTTAAATGTTTATATATATATATGTGTGTGTGTGATTTAATTTATATCAATTTGTTAATAAATTTTGAATTAATTTAATTTTACAATGCAAATTTATTGGTTAATTATATTTGGGTGAGACAATATTCACTAATTGACTACAGCACATAAATTCATTAGAAGCAGTTATAAAATAATTTGAAAATCAAAAACAGGATGGATAAGAAAGTGTAATTACATATCATTTTCTTTGTATTGAATTTACTGCTTATTATCTGACTAGATATATATGTTATATAGTAATTAATTAAACTGATTTGACATTCTTAAATATTTAATAAGTAATTGGAAGCTTATTGTAATTATTTTGTTGGTAACAAGTAATGGACATGCAATTTGATGATTGTTAAAAGGTGCAAAAATGATAATTATTGAAGATTAGTAAAGGTAGTTGCAATGAAATGTTCACATAGTTTATTTTAGGTCAATATTGATTAAAATAAAGATTCTATTAAATTAGCATAAAGCCATAAATATTGTAATCTTAGTCAGTTTTAAAGATGGTAATAGTAATGTATTTTATTCTGTTACAAATTAGAGTGATTTGCTTTAATTATATTTAAAGTTCATTAGTGTGGATCATAAATTTAGTTTAAATATTAAATTTTAATATTAATTTTTGTTTATAATAAATCTAACAATCTTTCATATGCTTTGACAGTTATAGTTTAAAGCTTTAATAACTTAGATTTAATAAACTGAAAAGTAATTGGATGTGATTTATCAATTGTAGGAATAAGCATCAAATAAAAATCTATCATTTATTTTAATATCGTTATGATTGGATATTGAACATCTTAAGATTATTTAATAGAATTTTATTTTATAATATATTAAGCTGATGAAAATGAAAATATACCTTGGGTTAATTGATTTTGTATTATTACTAAGTATTTAATTGTATTGTAATTGACTTAGTTAATAAGAGTATAGTGATATTAGTTGAATAGTAAAGTTGAGTTAGCAGTACTTTTATTTTATTTAGTTGTAATAAGAAATTAATTATTGAGTTATATATTTTGTTAGATATCATTGACATTGTAAACTTGTAAGGCATATTAAGATTATTATTTCATTCATCCATGAATTATTTTATTTAAATAGAAATAAAAATAAAGTTTGATTTTTGGTACAAGTTTGTATTATTACCATATAATACTAAATCAGCCATGCACTTTATTACAGTTACACAATGCTTTATTTACCACCCTCTTTTACAGTATACAGTTTCGATTGCCCCAGCAATCTTCTTCAGAACTTTTATATCTTCTAACTTCAACTGCTATTATAAACAGTGTGTTTATTCATGAAAAATATTAACGTGTATTTATAATTCTATGTCATTATTTTCATTCGATTATAAGGGATTTATATAATAGACACATACTGTTATTTATAAGACAGTGATATTTAGTTTTATTGCTTTATCTTTAATTAATTGCAAATAATGCTTATATTTTAGGATAGTTTAAAGTAATGTTTTGTTTTCTATCTGTTCTAAATGCTATTGTAATCTATGAGGTTACAATAAAGATTATTATTATTGTTTTATTGATTTAAGTCTTAGATTCTTATTTATTGATTGATATTCACTTTAGCTAAGTTTATTATTTTCATTCTGTTATAAATGACATTACAATTTTTTTTTCCCATATATCATAGCATCGACCGGGACGTGAACCCAAAACCGTCTGCAACCAACTACTTGCTTGCAAGGCAGATGCGATGACCTCTTGGCTAACAATGCTTGACAAACACACATTACAATTTAAGGGCATTAATAAAATATGATTGTTCTTTGGTTCATATTTTTATCCTGTTACAAATGGTGATCAATAATTAGGCTATGACTCAGAATACAGTATGACCTGTAATTTTATTCTTTTATAAATGGTGTTCAACTTCAGAGTATATTTTTATTTAGTTGCAAATAAAGACCAATGTCTATATTATCAGAAGAAAATAGGGAATCTTCTATTTATTAGCAATCATTGGTTTTGGTAGAATGATGAAGATGGTTAATTTTAATATAAATTTTTCCTTTCAGTAAAACATTTTATTTATTAAGAGAATATTAAAGAAATACCTAGTGCATTTTCATAACATCAATCTATCACTAATATTATTATTCAAATCATTTTTGGGTATCTGAAATAGGATATACTGCAAAAGTATATATCACTAAAGTTGATTCTTTTTTCTCTCAAAGTAACCTTTATTAATAAAAGACTACAAAAATTTTGGGTACACTTACCCATTGAGGATTACACAGTGATTCAATGTAACAAGGTAAAATGTACATATGTTCAAAAATAATTACATCCATAAACATTGCTGTAATGTGATTAATGTGTATCTGTATGTGGATCCACATGGCCCGGCCATCGAGAAGTTAACCATCACCCAATGGTCTCACCCCTGGGGCCCCGAAGCGAAGACTCAAATGCTTCAGCTGAATGGGTGAAGTCCAGCATTGTGCCAACCACCACAACAGGCAGCGAGGTCCAAGGCCCAAGTTCACCAAGCAATAGACTCTCAAACCATAGCCGAGCCATGTCAAGACAATTCTGAATACCTCTGCCTCCCAATTAGCAGTCCAAATGAGCAGGGACCACAATCGGTCTACCTGCCCAGAATTGGAAAGCCAACTTGGGTAAAAACTAAGAAGTAATAAGTAAAGAACCAGATCGACACTGCCCAAAACCAGCCTATCAGGGACACAGCAGCCAACCAGAGCAGGAATAGCACCAACTTTGACTGTGTAGCCCCCCAGCAGGTGTTCTGGGCAGTGGCAAAATTGTTAACAGCCCACACCATAAACCAGATACCTAATGTCTACAACCAGCCACCCCTGAAGAAAAGGGGGGAGTGCAGACCCATGCCCACAAAACAGAACTCCATCCATGTTACAAAAAAAAAATGGTGGTGGCTCAAAATAGACCAACCGCTTTACAAATGCACTAAATTTAAAGCTAACAAATGAAACCTAATGATAGTGAGTGCAAATGAACACTGACCTATCAAATAATCCATCAAGGGGTGCAGTAGCCCTTCATGGCAAAGTCCATGTGAAGGTAGTGACTTTCACCCTCCCAGCAGGTTTTCCCAGGCTAGACAATGATCGTCGACCATCCCTCCAAATGAACCAAGCCCCTTATGACCACTATCACCACACTTGAGGAAAAGGAGTGCAAACTCACACCCACCAATACAACATTTAATTCATGTAGTCTTGAAATCAAGCTGGATTTACATGCACACCATGGGAATAAATAATATGTCCATATCATCTTGCACACTGAGGTCAATGGAGCTGAACATCTGCCCTTGATCATCATCAGACTCCTGTGTCTGCAAATGTTCACAGCAGCTGCTAAACCCACCAACCAAAGTCCTTCAGGGTTCACAATGATTTTTCTTTGTTGATACTAGTTGGATTCTGCTTTTTTTGATTGAATTTTAGGTTTTGGTTAGTAATGAATGATACAAGTATAATCTGAAAGTTTGTTGTTAAACTTTGGAAAATTCTCAATAATTATTGCTTGAAAAGTATGATTAATTTGTAGCTTCAAAGTTTCTGTTTAGGTCTAAAACATCATTTGTACTCATTTTTGTCTTTAGATCATTATTTTTTAGCTCAGGAATCACTTCATTGTAGTTCTGTGTTGATTTGAAAAATTTTTATTTATTGATTTTTTTAGGGGGGGGGGGCAATCCACCGGAAGGGGAGTGATAACTTCTGTCCTGATCATCGGAGAAATCTGATTTTTGAGCAGGGCGATAGCTTAGGTTATTTTCTATAATGTTCACTTCCAAAATTGAGATCGAATTAATAATTGAAACTTGTTTAACACTGCTAAAATCTGATGCAAAGATAAAATTCTTAAAACCATCATTGCTAACATATTATATTCCGTGTTTTCTATGAGATTTGATGTGCAAATGAATTTCCTGTTTATTCTATTAATAAAATTAGGATTTCTAGTGTCTATTCTTTTTAGAAATATTTGGTTTCATTTAAAATTATTTTTAAAAGGTTTATAATATTTTAATGATTCCAAGAATTATTTAAGCTAGCTTTTGTCTCTTTCTAATGGCATCCATTTGCATAAAACGGAACGATGGATAATTTCAATTATCATTGAATGAAAACTATTTCAAAATTTCTTCTAAAGATGAAAAAACAATAAAACAGACATTCACTTACATTTTGGTAACCTTTTTGTTTATGAATCCAACAATGGACTCTGACTTTGGTGAATAGAACAGGGAGCCTGAAACAGCAAAAACTGCAATCCCAGGCTCCCTCTAGTGGAGCTGATTTTTTTATATAGATTTCCTTTTGAAAGTTTGTAAATAAAAAAGTCAAATAATATTAGCATCAGACATGTCAAAGTTGAGTGTCATTTCAGAGACCTTTAGCTCTTGATTTTATTACTCTAACACTTGGCTAATGTGAGTCTCTACTAACTTGTAACTAGTTTTAGATTTGCATGTTATAATATGTCAAATAGTCATATGTAACATGTGGTGAGAATGTTGTTTTAATTGAAAAATGTCAGCAAAACTCACTTATATATAATTCAAATATCAGAAGCCAACACCTTTGCATACACTAAGATTAAGTGTCAGATAATTATTCACAATGAAAAAGGAATCCAGAGTGTTAAGAAGTGTAAATGATTATTCCAAACTGCATCCAAGTACACCAAAGCTATATGAGTATTACCGGTTCAGCAGAAGACATAGTAGACAACTGACCAGAAAGGACATCTAAAGCCCGTAATTCTTATAACACTGAAGGCAATGATATCCATCTGAAAGCAAAAGATAACTAGAAAGTCAGAAACAGAAAAAAATGAAGATGATTTAAGCACTTCTGGGTTTTAAATCTCCATAAATTCCAGTAAGAAGGAATATTATAGATTGCTTGTCTAACCCTTTTATACATGCTTGCATATAACTCTTTCTACATAATGAACTTGTAAACCAATATCAACAAGTTACATATCAACTTTTATGGATATATACTGATATGCTAATTTTTCAATCAACACCAGTGAAAAATACTTATCCTATCAAATACAAGCTACAACTAATGACAAATCAAGATTGCATAACAAGTGACTTTGTGGTCTCAGTTTTCCTGATGAATCTACCTTTCTTTGAACTGAAACACATGATTTGCATAGGCTAGTACTGAGAGATCAAGTTTTAGATGGTAATAACTGCTGAAACTTAAATGCAAATATCTTAATATAAATCTTTACATTTAATGATCTACTATAAGTCAATTCTTGATGTTTTCTTCTTTAGAGATATAGTTTAATCTGTTTTATATATAAACCATATGTTTCCAGCCTTGGAAAGGACATCTTTTTTTTAATTGGTTTTTTAACAAATTTTTTTAAGATTTAATATATAGGGTATATGAGCACAGACTTTCACACAACCCACCACTCTCCACTCTATCTCATAACACTGATACACTTGAACACATATATGTCAAAAAGATAAATAATCACCAATATAAGTATTTCATGCTAAACCAGCAATCATCAGTTGATCCAGATTATCATCTCTACACATATATGCAATAAGTGCTCCAAGATATATTAAGATAGCCAATCTTCATACTTTAATGGACAGGCTTCAATCCATTCCATATTCCAACTCTTCAACCATCCATCCAATTGAAAATCTGATGATGGAACACTCAAAGTCCATCTTGAGGCAGAGATTCTCATCACATCCATGTTGACCTAAAGTTAATCTGATCCTTCATGTATAGAACATAATCCATTTAATACATATGCAAGATGTGGGCAGAGATCTCTATTGTGTAATAACTGAAATACAGGCTTATTAGACAACTGGTTCATACAAAAATTACAGTTATTAATGGCTGAATGACAGCATTACAAACAAATGTAATGTTTTTTAAAAAATAAAGTCATTGTTTTTGTAACCATTTTTTTTGCATTGGTTGCTTTAACAATTTTTTTTTAAGATTTAATATAAACTAAAAGATTTCAATATTATATAAATAACTATGAGAAATTTACAATTGAAGAAAAAATGTTGGGAACAAACCGGCCTGTTTGGTACAGTTCAGAAATGTACCAGTGAGATATTAATAAAGCTAAAATTAAAATTTAAAGTATTAAATATATACCTGTTATATTTGTTATGTGACAATAATAGACAACTCTTACAGTTTATTAATGGTGGAATGTTTGTGAATTTGATACATGACAGCTTATAAATTTTGACACATGATAGCCTTATGGAGAAACGTCCATACATTCACCAATCATATAACAGAAAAAATAGGGATTTTATATATATAAAGAACTAACTAAAATTGTGAACACTTAATGTATTATTGGTGCCAATCTTAACTTTTCTAAGATATAGCAATCCTTTATATAGGTAGATTTGTTATGTTTAATGGTGCCACAAGAAAGACAAAACAGTAAATCACATACTAAGCCAATATTCTGCCTTGCAGGCTATTGAGACAGAATACATGGTAATCTTTCACTGAATTCTGACATATCTCACTATTACTTGTTAACTTTCCTGAGAATTTCTTCTCTTATTTGCCTTACCAATTTCATATTATTTGTTTTTTGATACATTAATGTATATTTATATATGATCTATAACCACAAAGGTATTCAAACATAAACATTAATATGTTTAAGCAGTAAAGAATTATAACCCAAAATTAGTTTCCATCTGATTATACAAGAATTTTTGACACGGTAAGGCTATATGTAAACTGGTCTCTCCTCCTCAAACAATAGAATAATACTTGGGTTTTCTTTTCCCTCTCCCAAACAATATTTTGTTTTGTCAATGTATCCTTATTATATTCACTTTAATATATAGCACTTTTCTTTTCTGCTACCTACTGCGGTGCAAATCTTTTATAAAGTCCAATAAAGTTCTTGTTTAATAAAAATAAATTATCTAACATTCAATCTGTCTTTTTATTTGCGTTAGATATTCCACATACTTATTTAAATAATTTAATTAATAGTGAAATATTATTTGACAAACTTCAGAAAGCAATGAAAATATTCATTAAATTAAACAAATATATGTTTTATTATATATATCTTCATAGAAACATTCTATAATCTATACAAAAATGTTAAAGAATGAATAAGGTACTGCATTTATTTCTTTTCACCAACCAATTTTTTAATCGTATAAACAAATGTTCAAAATAACAAAAAAAGGATGTAGCGATATGTAATTAATTTATTTAAAGCAAATAAAAAAAAAATATAATCAAAGGAGAAAAAGTTGCAAGATTTGTATTTTTTGCTTCCCTGGATTATTGGGAGTGGAAACCTCTTAACGCAGTTATTTTCTCCTTGTAGGGCGCCTGAAGTAGTTTTACCTGATTATTAAGCATACATCTTTATTAACCAAAATACCAAGTAAAAGCCTTAAATCATATTACAGAAGAGGTCAAATTTAACAATAACTGCGCAGTCTAACAATAAAGAATTTTGCCTATAAAACAAGCAAAACTGAGATTTCTTTTTAAAAAATATAAATGTACTTAATTGCTATTTTTTAATTCATAGATTTTTTTTGCTAACAAATAAAAGTTCTGAGGTGACTTAGATGGAAAGTTGTGAAAGATTGTTCAAAACATTGTTATATATTAATGAATGCAAACCTTTATAGAAAACTATTGAACATTATTTTTAACGGTAGACTTTTTTTTATTTTATAGTGATTAAAATATAATTGGTTTAACATTTATACAATGTACGTAAAGAAAAAGAATTTAATAGTAGTATTTCTAAATCAGTTAGCATTGGTTGACCGAGTGGTTAGCACAGTTGCCTTACAAGCAGTTGTCCCTGCCGACGCGTTGACACATAAAAAAAAAAAAGTTTTACATATCACTAGTCAATATTTTGATGTAATAAACATACTTTTAAATGAAGAATAAAATGATAAAATGCGAGTTTACAGTACAGAAAATATTTATTTTTCTGTTTTTCTTTGTTTGTTCTCGATACTATAAAAGTCCTGTGTGGTTTAATGCAGTATTGTGATGTGATGCACTGTGGCTTCTCCGTTTTTCGGAGTCGGAAATCTCTCAGTCACTATGCCCAGCGAAACTATTCAAGGTCCATGGATCGCGGCTCCATTATGAATTCCGAGCATATCCGAGCAATAAACCAACGGTTTTTTTTTTTTTTTAGTAGTATAAAGCAATTACAATAATCATATGTACCGTTTAATTTTATCAATAAATTTTGTTTAAAAATAAATTGGAATGCTAAACATATAATAATAAATGCATTTTTTTTAAAAAAAATCCAACAACTGCATTATGTTTGAAAAGAAATTTTGAAAAATCTGTAAAAAGCAAGATGAAAAAAAAAGCCAATATATCAAGCGTTGGTGGCCTAGCGGTAAGCATAGCTGCCTTCCAAGCAGCTGACCCGGGTTCGCTTCCCGATCATCGCATTTGACACAGGAAAGAAAAAAAAAGTCAATATATTTATAAGATTATATACTTTAATGTATAAGTTAGTTTATTTATATCTTGAATTAACAATCGCAAGGTTTTTTGACATAGAATTAATGCAGCTTTTTTGCTATAATCTAGGGTTGGAATCCAATATTAATGATATTAATTTTTTCGGGTTACAAACCATCCAACAGTAGTCAGCAAATGGGTATTCTTAGTTAGAAACAATGTTATACTTAATCATCAAGAAACCAACACAATATATATAGATCCCTATGCCTTATAATGAAAAAAGTTATGATGTATGTTACAAATATTTAAAAGGGCATAATGAGTGGTGTTAATTTCTCTAACAAGCTTTATTGATAAATGCTGCAAAAGAAAGCATTTAAAAATCTCTATCTAGAAATTATTCCCAATCCTCAGACTGGTTTCATGCTTTGGTAATCCTCAGTGAGTGCTAGGATAATTTCAGACACTAAATCTAAAAATACCAACTCAAAGCCAGCATTTATCTAAAAAGTAACTATTAAGTTTTCAGACACATATATGTCTTCAAACCCAGCTACCTAACTCAAATAGCTATATGGGGCTGAGAAATCTTCAGTCAAACCATATATTAATAGCCTTAGCAATATAACATAATTCCAGATCTTCTGCTTAATAGTAGAAGGAATGGCTTAAGTAGAGGTACATAATTTTTTAAAATATTAATATTAATTTAATTTTGGATTCTTCAGTTACTGTAAAAGTTGAGCCAGTTTTTATATGACTAAAAGTTTATAGAAGAATGTTTTAAAAACAGTTCTGGTATTTATATTTCCTATGGTATACACCTGAAAAGTATTTTATCTCTATATAAATGTTATTGTCTATTGTTGTTTTTTTATGATGTTATAATGTTTACTACATAATTTTTAAATCTATAATACTGTATTCAAACATACTTAAAGTTTATATATATGTCATCAAAAATGGAAATTAATTAAATCCATTATACTCTTCTTTTATATAAATAATAATAATAATAATAATAATAATAATAATAATAATAATAATAATAATAATAATAATAATAAAAATCACAGGCAACAGCTATATAAACATATTAAAAATAATTGTACATATAAAGCCTTTTTCAACACATGGTTTAGTGTCCATTTGAAGTGTTAATAACCTATTCTAATGTTAATGAATTATTGGAGATAGAACACCATCTAGTGTTCCATAATGGAAGTAAAATAATAACAGTAACAAAATAAAACATCAGTAAAATCGAATAAAAACTTTCTTATAGAGATCCAATATAACTTCAAAGAATTGATTAAATAACATAACGATATACAAAATAAATAATATATAACTTTTTGTAGTGTTCTTTTCATTGAATCCAAACACCTTATATACTTTTCTTTTTAAAAAAACTTTATTTCTTCTTATCAACCATATATACATATTTACAGCTTTATTACCCGACATTTTGACCACTTTTTAAAGTAATTATTTTTTGGATACTCATTTCTTTACATAAAGAAATGAGTATGCAAAAGGAAAAAAGTTGGAGAGAAAGAAGAAATCCTTGAAAATAATTACAGAAAAAAAGTGGTCAAAACATTGGGTGTTGAAGATGTTAATATGTAAACATAGTAAAGTAATAGCACATTATTGGAATTAGACTTTCATCTTAGTAATTTCAATATTTTCAGTGCTTTATAATAGTAAGATTTTATGCAATAATGAAATTAAAATCATGATTTCCACATTTTATGTATACACACATTAAATTTTACAAGATTATAATGTAAATTTGTTCAAACATTGTGCGTGTTAATTTTGCATTTTAAATCACATTCTGTTTTTGCTTTTTAAAAAATAACGTAATCAATTATTAATCATTTAGTGTCAGCAAGTTTATTTTTAGCAGTGGGCACAATTAAAATTGAAAATTAAAAAATTAAAGACAAAAATAAGAATTTAATTTTTAGTTGTTAGATTAATTACTAATTACATTGTCACCAGAAAACCATTAACACAACATGAGAGTGACGTTGGTGATAGTTGTATTTTCTCTTGTGAAGAATCTGATTTTTTACCAGTTTGCAAACGAACCTGTTTATTGGCAAATAATGATAATAATTAAAACGTGTATAAAAAACTGTAAATTACTGTAAATTATGCATAAAAATATATAGTTTTGAATAAAATTAAATATTATAGTTAAAAAAAGTTTGTCTTGTATCAATTTTTTTCAAATTTGAAAGTTTTTATTAGTCATATTTTATTTCCTTATTTTTTTTTTTTTTGTGCGAATTTTAAAGTAATTTTACGTTGGTGCTTTGTTTTTACGTGATTTTTGAAAAATCACAGTCCATATCCCCCCTTTTTCAAGGTAAGTTACATCTATTTTTGCATGATTTTGTTTGCGCGTGTTTTCTGAGGAACCTATCTATCGCATAAAATGAAATCCAGGTGTATATATATATAACTGTTGTATATTATTTTTTTATTGTAATTTATACATCATCAAAAATAAAAAATAAATTTAATACATTATGCTATTTTTCATATATTTAAATAAATCTCACAATATAATCTATTCTTATCTATAAAATGATTTGTGAAATTGAAGTAATACCAAGTGATGTGGTTCACTAAAAATCCTGGATGTAATTTTGTTAGTAGAAAACTAAAATGATCACTCTTATAAAAAAGAACAAACTCTTGTCAAAAATCTGGGAGAAAGAAAGGAGCATCTGTAGTAAAAATTTACAACAATCTGAAATAGTATTAATACTTAATTATTTAACAATAAAAATAATCTGGTGCAATTAGATGTACGTTAAAGAAAAAAGTTGCATTTTATGAAGCAGTTGTGTCTTATTTAACATGAGGAAAAATAAATTTAGTTTCTCCTCAAAGACAAATAATACTTTATTATGAACGTTTTTGGCAACTCTTTTGTAAGATTCTAATATATATGATTTTGTAGTTAAGTGTGGGTTAAAAAACAAAAAAGAATAAAATCATAATCAGCATTTTATTTTTTGTCTTTGGAATAAAAATATGGCAGAATTTAATCAGTGCCAAAAGCATAGAGGCCAGAGACCCTAGTATATAATAAATATTATATAATAGCAATAATTGTAGATATATGTATTTTTTTTTAAAATAATAAGGAAAATCTTTTTTCAGCAAACAGTTATTTGACCTTATCAATGTAATGTAAACTATTTTAAAGCTTCAATTTACATTGTATATGTGGCAACATCTATCTTTTTTATATATAAATTAACTTGAACCATAGTAGCAGTAGTAGTAGTAGCAGCAGCAGTAATAGTACTAATAGTGATGATGATGATGATGATGATGATGATGATAATAATAATAATAATAATAATAATAATAATAATAATAATAATAATAATAATAATAATAATAATAATAATAATAATAATAATAATAATAATAATTTTCTCTCTTTTTCCCATTTATTCCTTCCTTTACCCCATCCTTTTCCAATTAATCATGTAAAATGTACAGAGAAAAATAATTTTCCACTCATTTTTAAATAGCCAATTATTAGTTAAATTAATTGATGTTTTATATATATTTTTTACAGTTATGTTTGTTGTAGTTAATATAATCATTTTCATATACTTTTCTTCCAGATTTTATATTTTACACCATCAATTTTATGTCCATATTCTAGAGAATAAATATATAATGCAAAATCTTTCATTAAATGCATTGTTTTGTCCTTTTGCTCAGTCATCTAATTGTTTTTCTATACACCCATATTAAATCACATTGTGATTTTCAGAATTAATTGTATATACAATTCGTTTTTTATAATTAGAATCATTTTTTATTTTATAATTACTTATTAATATGTCTAGATTTCTACTATATTTATGTTTTTATATAATTTTTATTTATGTATTATATTAAAATTTATAACACATTAATAAAAAACTATATAGATAAAAGCATTGGATAGTCAAATAATAAAAATGTAGACAAATTAATATATAATTATAAAACAAAAGATAATATAAGATATAAAAAAGGAACTGCATATAAAATTAACTGTAGAAATTGCAATATGATTTACTACATATAGAAAAGCAATTAGATGAAAGAGCAAAAGAATATAACAATGCAGTTAATAGAAGACCTTGCATTATGTATTTATTCTTTAGAATATGGGCATAAAATAAATTGTGTAAAAAATAACTTTCACATTATAAATAACTTCACAAACTTCTAACTTCTTTTCAAAATCTTTATTTCCTTATATTAACTATATGAACATATATATATAAAATTATACATTTCCAACATTTCAACTGTTTTTGTCCCCATTACAGTCATTTTCAAGGACTTATAATACATTAAAGATCAGCCTTTTCAAGCTATTGTGCATGCACTTTTTACGAGTGTTAATAATAAATGAATACTTTCATTCCCAACACAAGATATAGTATTTATGAAAGAATAAAATGAATCCACTTATTCTTTTCAACCCAAATGCTTATATATGGGCAAATCTTAAGTACTGGAAATGAAAGGACTTATAATAAAAAATACATATCTCTACATAATATTCTAAATACAAATATCTTTCATATATTAAACATTAACATATCAAATTCACATATTAACTATACATTATTATATTTTACTTGCATCTTCCTCCCTCTTCTCCCTTTATTATAAAACTTCCTTTTTCCATATTAAGTATAAATTTTCAAAAAAATATTAGAAACCATCTAAAACATCAATAAATAAAATAATATTTAAATCCATTTATTCTCTATAATTTATTGAATGCAAAATCAATATGTTATATATTGTACAAAAGAAACAAGTATAAAATATAAGCTAATACAGGTGTAAAAAAATGATAATCAAGCAAGATGAATATGTTATATACATTAATGAATTCATAAGGACATATAGATTAATACATATAGAATAAGGGATAAAATAAATGTGTGATAATAACTGTGGTATCTGGTACCATTGTCTAATGTTTAAACTAAGCAGTCCATCAAAAACGGTGTGTATTTACCTAATCTGCCTGACAAATGGCTCAGTTCAGCAGACTGTGGCATTCATTGAATGTTCTTAATGAGATTCCATATTTCATAAAATCTTGTGTTGGAAGTTAGGAGTTTGTTATGATTCTTCATTTTTTGTAGTTTCCTAATGGTAAAAGCCTCTTCATTGAAAGCATTGGTGTTGAATATTTTTCTGCACCTTACAGTCCAAATTGCATAGTTTATGAATAATGACAATCTGATTGTGGCAATTGATCTTGTTCTTATGCTGTCATTGAGCGATATGACTAAGTAATAGTCATCATTGAGGTTCTTGGCAATTGTACTTCTTGTGATCCAGAGACCAGGGCATGAGTGCATCAGATGTTCAAATGTTTCTTCATGCCTATGACAAAGAGGACAAATTGGATCAATTTTAACAATGCCTCTCTTATATGCAAGAAACCAGTTGGTACTCACTGAATTGATGTTGATTTTGAGTACAAAATCCAGTTATTTAGGCTCCATGCTCCAGAAGCTGAAGAGAGTCATGAGTTTTTTATTGGGAGTCCCCAATTTGGGACATATGTCGATGTTGACTGGATGTATTAGTCTGTAGGCTTCCCATATCTTGATTCGATTGTCAAATGTATCATGGGTGATGATGTATTTTTAATCAGCTCAATTGATGAGTCTATGAAGTTCTTAACTCTAGGCAGTGGTCTATCAGTAGGAATTACTGGCTCCAGAATCTGCTCATATCCAAAGGTTTGATTATTATTGAGATAAAGTTGAAAGTTTTCTGTACTGCAATAGCCTGTAGAGAATGCAGGGACAAACCATTCTATTTCTTATGTTGTTGCATGAGCTTAATGCTAAATGCAGCAACTTTGCCTTTCCAGAATAATCTCGCTGCAAGAGTGTTTACTTTTCTGATAAATGTTTTGGTAAGTTTGATGATTGGCACATAATGATTTATTTTGGCCATAATTTTCATATTCAATATGGATACTTTCACAGTTAGGGATAGATAGACTTTGGATAATTTTTGGGTTAAGTTTTGCATTGATAATAGGATTTCATTATGTATGTCTTTTGACATTTGGGTATATGTTTTGGCAAGTGCAAATCCTAGAAATTTTTGAGGCTCTGCTTTGAACTTAGATGCAGTTTTTTTCCATTACAGATCTTCAATGTTGCAGATTTCAATGGATTTATTAAGAGACCGAATTTACTGGAATACCATTCCAAGATGGAGTTAAGCTGAGAGAGAAAATTTGATGATGGGAGTAATTAAATCCATTTAACCCACCCCTAATTACAAATTTGTACCTCCTTTAACTATTTTATCTAACTTCCATATCAATTAGCTACAATTCTTATCTATACTTTTAAATCTATTTAAAAACTAATGCAAATTATTTCTCTATTCTCTAACAATTTACTTAAATACTGTTTAAACATTCCATATTAATTACATTTTATTTTATATTCCTATCTAACAACATAAATCCTATTTAAAACAGGTTTATATATTTTTATGTAAAAATAGTCTTTTACCATCCTTTCTCTATAGTTTTTAACCTTTCCAAACATTCTACTATTAAAATGTTTATGTCCAAATTCTTTATAATGTATATACACATTGAAATTTCTATCACTTAAATGTTGTTTAAATCTAGTTTTTAATCTGTTTTTTTTCCCCCTCTTACAATTCAGACATTCCATAATATAAATTCCATTCATTTTTTCCATTTCTTGAAATTCTGTTTTATTAATTAAATTCCCTAAATTAAATTTATTTTTATATACAGGTTTAAGAACTAATCTACTTTCCCCCTTATATTTATTATTTATGTGCTTCATAATCTTTTTAATCTCAAAAAATGTACTTCTTGAAACATTATAACTACTATATATTGTATTCTGTATATATTTCTTATTATTCCTCTTCCTTATTATTTGTATAATATTTTTTATCACATAATTTATCAATAACTTTAACAGGTTAATAATTTTTTACACCTTCCTCCTTTATATTATTAATTTTTTTTTTTTAATAATTTTTCTTCAGAACATAAATTTATTGCTCTATTTATCCTATCATTAATAATATTTATTTTATGTTCATACTCAATATCTGAAACCCAATTACATCACAACCCATAAAATGTATCTTTTCTAAACACACTTGTTTCAATATCAACCTTGCAATTCTTCATTACCTTTTTTATTTTAACATCCATATAATTTATTACATTATTTTTCCCCTTTCCATAGTAAATTTAATATTATAATCAAATGAATTAATATACTTAACAAAATTTTCTGATTTTCTATAATTTCTATTGAATACTAAAAAATAATCGTCCACATATCTAACACAAAATACAGATTTATATTTTGTTTTGGAAATTATAGAAAATCAGAAAATTTTGTTAAGTATATTAATTCAATTGATAATAATACTAAATTTACGATGGAAAGGGAAAAAAATAATGTAATAAATTATATGGATGTTGTAATAAAAAAGGTTATAAAGAATTGCAAAGTTGATATTGAAACAAGTGTGTTTAGAAAATATACTTTTTATGGGTTGTTATGTAATTGGGGTTCAGATATTGAGTATAAACATAAAATAAATATTATTAATGATAGGATAAATAGAGCAATAAATTTATGTTCTGAAGAAAAATTATTTAAAAAAGAAATTAATAATATAAAAAAGGAAGGTATAAAAAATTATTAACCTGTTAAAGTTATTGATAAATTATGTGATAAAAAATATTGTACAAATAATAAGGAAGAGGAATAATAAGAAAGATATACAGAATACAATATATAGTAGTTATAATGTTTCAAGAAGTACATTTTTTGAGATTAAAAAGATTATGAAGAACATAAATAATAAATATAAGAGGGAAAGTAGATTAGTTCTTAAACCTGTATATATAAAAAAAATTAATTTAGGGAATTTAATTAATAAAACAGAATTTCAAGAAATGGAAAAAATGAATGGAATTTATATTATAGAATGTTTGAATTGTAAGAGGGAGGGGAAAATATATCATATATTGGTACAAAAAAAGTAGATTAAAACTAGATTTAAACAATATTTAAGTGATAGAAATTCCAATGTATATATAAATTATAAAGAATGTGGTCATAAAAATATTGATATTAGAATGTTGGAAAAGGTTAAAAACTATAAAGAAAGGATGGTAAAAGACTATTTTTAAATAAAAAGATATAAGCCTGTTTTAAATAGGATTAATGGTGTTAGATAGGAATATAAAACAAAATTTAATTAATATGGAATGTTTAAATGGTATTTAAGTAAATTGTTAAAGGATAGAGAAATAATTTACATTAGTTTTTAATAGATTTAAAAGTATAGATAGGAATTGTAGATAATTGATATGGAAGTTAGATAAAATAGTTAAAGGATGTATAAATTTGTAATTAGGGGTGGGTTAAATGGATTTAAATAGTATTTTGTTTATTGATGTTTTAGTTGGTTTCTAATTTTTTTTGAAAATTTATACTTAATATGTAAAAAAGGAAGTTTTATAATAAAGGGAGAAGAGGGAGAAAAATGTAAATAAAATATAATAATGTATAGTTAATATGTTTTATTATTGTGAATTTGATGTGAATTTGCAGTGCTGCAAGAAGTATTTTGTGAATTAAAATGGAAAACTAAAGAAGTGAAAGTAAATGGAGATTATTTAAGTCATTTAGATTTTGCAGATGATGTAGTTGTTTTTGCAAATAATGCTTCAGAGCTGCAGGAAATGTTACAGGAGTTATCAGATGAAAGTAGGAAAGTAGGACTAAAGATAAATGTTAAAAAGACTAAAGTAATGTTTAATTGATTTGCTCAAAATATGAAAATAAGGATTGATTATGATGAATTAAAAGAAGTTAACAGTTACAAATACCTTGGTCAGATTATTAATATAGATGGAAACATAATGGAGGAAATTAATCATAGAATTAAACTTGGTTGGAGTGCTTTTGGTAGAAATAACTTGTTACTAAAAGGAAATATGCCTATGTGTTTGAAAAGGAAGGTTTTAACAAATGTGTTTTACCAGTTCTTACTTATGGATATGAGACTTGGACACTTAATAAAAGAGCAATACAGAGACTTCAGATCACTCAAAGAAGTATGGAGAGATGTATGTTGGGAGTAACAAGAGATTGAAAATGCAATGTATGGGTAAGAGAACAAACAGGTGTTACTGACTTCATTGAAAAAATTTAAAAGGTTGAAGTGGAGTTGGGTTGGACATATTGCTAGAAGAGGCGATAATAGATGGACAATTGAAATTTTAAACTGGATTCCAAGAGATTGTAAAAGACCCAGAAAGAGACCACATGTGAGATGGATGGATGAAATAAGAAAGTGTGCGGGGTGATGTGGAGAAGAGAAGCTAAAGATCAGAGAAGATGGATTAAACTTGGAGAGACCTTCATCTTGCAGTGGATTGATAATGGTTGATGATAATATAAAAAAGATTTGTATTTAGAGTATTATGTAGAGACATGTATTTTTGTGTTATAGTCCTTGAAAATGACTATAATAGTGGAAAAACAGTTGAAACCTTGGAAATGTATAATATGTGATTTTATATATATGTTCACATAGTTAATATATGGGAATAAAGTATTTGAAAACAAGTTTGAAGAAGTTTGTGAAGTTATTTATAATGTTGAAGAACATATAGATTTAAGAGAAAAAGTATTTGTTTAATTTGTTATTGTAATATATATATATATATATATATATATATATATATATATATATATATAAATATATATATATATATATATGAAAAACAAAAACAAGTTATAAATCATGTAACTTGCTATCGCTTGCATTTATGATCAATAGATGGAGATTTACCAAAATCTCCAAACAAGCGTATTTTTGTTTACATAAACATGGAAAAAGTCAGAATTAACTATCTCTTTCATTGGCTCCACCTTCAGATCAGCTGATTTCAAGCTAATTTGCTATCATCAGTGAAGGATAGGGCTAGAAACTAGATCTAAACACTAACTCCAAAGTGTTTATGCAACAAGTTCCTATCAGTTTGCAAGCATGAATTTTTTAGACATATAATGTCTTCAAACCCAGCCTAACAAGCCTGATAGCTACATGGGTCTGATATCAGTTCAGTTTCACGATTTAGTCATAGCCTCTGCAATATATATCATTGCAAAAACCTTTAAAGGTACATTTATGAAAAACAAAAACCAAGTTATATATCACGTAACTTGCTATCGCTTGCATTTATGATCAATAGATGGAGCTTTACCAAAATCTCTGAACAAGCATATTTTTGTTTACATAAACATCAAAAGAGTTAGAATTAACTATCTCTTTCATTGGCTCCACATTCAGATCAGCTGATTTCAAGCTAATTTGCTATCATCAGTGCTATATGGTGAAACTGAACTGATATCAGACCCATGTAGCTATCTGGCTTGTTAGGCTGGGTTTGAAGACATTATGTGTCTAAAAAATTCATGCTTGCACACTGATAGAAACTTGTTGCATAAACGCTTTGGAGTTAGTGTTTAGATCTAGTTTCTAGCCCTATCCTTCACTGATGATAGCAAATTAGCTTGAAATCAAATGATCTGAAGGTGGAGCCAATGAAAGAGATAGTTAATTCTCACTCTTTTGATGTTTATGAAAACAAAAATACGCTTGTTCGGAGGTTTTGGTAAAGCTCCATCTATTGATGATAAATGCAAGCGATAGCAAGTTACGTGATTTATAACTTGTTTTTGTTTTTCATAAATGTACCTTTAAAGGTTTTTGCAATGATATATATTGCAGAGGCTTTGACTATGTGATGAAACTGAACTGATATCAGACCCATGTAGCTATCTGGCTTGTTAGGCTGGGTTTGAAGACATTACATGTCTAAAAAATTCATGCTTGCACACTGATAGAAACTTGTTGCATAAATGCTTTGGAGTTGTGTTTAGATCTAGTTTCTAGCCCTATCCTTCAATGATGATAGCAAATTAGCTTGAAATCAACTGATCTGAAGGTGGAGCCAATGAAAGAGATAGTTAATTCTGACTCTTTTAATGTTTATGTAAACAAAAATACACTTGTTCAGAGGTTTTGGTAAAGCTCCATCTATTGATCATATATATATATATATTAAAGAACATAATAGAAGAAAAAATATGAAACTAATTCTATTAACCACAACAAATGTAACTGTATGAATTATTAAACATCAATTAATTTAACCAATAATTGTCTAATTAAAAATGTGTGGAAAATTATATAGTATATATTTATATAGTTTTTTTTTCTCTGTGCATTTTGTTTGATTGTTATAATTTGTTTAATTGACAAAAGAAGGGGTAAAGAAAGGAAGAAAGATGTGGAAAAAGAGAAAAAAAGAAAAAAATTAGTTTATATGTTATATTTATGTGTATTTGAAATAATAATAATAATAATAATAATATTATTATTATTATTATTATTATTATTATTATTATTATTATTATTATTATTATTATTAAGTTTCAACAATAGTAAACTTTATTGATCCTTTTAGTTACATAGTATTACAATGCCATAGCAAGATACATGTTGAATCTTATTATTGTCAGTTCAATTTCAAGTGCTACAATATTCATTTTTTTAAAGGTACATCTATATGGGTAATTTTACATGATTTTATCCACTTTAGAAATGTTAATTAATCACATTATTGTCCAATAGGGGCATAATCTGGACCATGCTTTATAAGTTTGCTGTTTGTCTGAGCAGGGACCAAGTAGCTGCATAAATATCTGGGCTAGTGATCTGCTTGTCTCTAATTTATTCTATTCAACTTATTCTCAAATGTGGCTGGATGCCTTCTGGGGTTATTACCCAATATGAACACACACCTAGTGCACCAAAGTGCATATAAGACAAATGTTGAGGTCCTTATGGCTGGTACAGACCTCCCTTTGTAAGTTGATATAATTTGCATCATTGTAGTATTTTTTTCTCTGTATTTGCCCTGCAGAATGCATCTAGTCTTCTCCAAGGCCTTGCAATTGAAAATTATATGCTGTAAAGTCTCCTCAGCCATATGGCAAAGGCCACAGAATGGATCAACTGACCTGTACATTCTTCTGTGATGTAAAAAATATTTAGTAGGTAAAGCATTCAAATTTCATCTTGATTATAAAATCTAGGAACTTAGATTCTAGTTGCCATTTTTTGTATTGCTTGATCAGATATTTGTTTTCTATTTCTAGTATTGATGGGATCTCCTCATTATAATTATTTTGATGTATAAATTTATATATTTCCCAATATTTATACTTTTGGTTCAATTGATCTGGAATTGTTCTTTCTCTCCTACACTGGTAGATGGTGATTGCCAAAAAACAATCTTTTGGAGGAGGCCTATCTGTAGGTGTTATCTGCTCTAAATGTCTTAAATTAGGAAATTGAGTGAGTATAGCAATTATAGCATTCCTTGTTTTGAATGTTTGAAATGTTTGTAAGCTATGCAATCCCAGTCCATTTGCTATAAGAGGGCGATTCAGTTTTGCCACTGAAATTGCCACCATCTTTTTCCTCCAGATGAGCTTGCAACATATGGAATTAATGGATGCCATAAATTTTTTTGAAAATTCAACTACAGGCATATAATATGTTATCTTGGTTATTATAAGCTTATTAATCAGTTGCACCTTTGCATGTATGGACAAATATGCCTTTGAGAATGATTCAGCTATGCTTTTGACTTCCTCTTTGAGCTCGGCTTGGATCTGACATCTCATTCCAGTGGCTCCTAGAAAAAAAGGAAAGCCTAGGAATGGAGCAGGTTTTGCTTGATACAATGGCCCACATGGCTTTCCAGTGAGTAGTGTCCAGGCTGCAGACTTTTCTGGGTTTATGCTCATTCCATATTGTTTTGAGAATTGTTCAAGCACTGCCTGGAGCTGTGGTATTTGCTTCTTTGATGTCAAGAAGACTGTGATATCGTCCATGTATGCGAGACATGCAATCTTCTGTGTTGTACCAGGTATTTGAACTCCAATGAATGTGTTATTGATTTTTTCAATAAGAGGATTGATATAATAAATAAACATTAATGCACTTAGAGGAGACCCTTGGGATAGTGATTGTGTTGGGATGAATAACAGTGAATTTCGGCCATTCATAGTAACATACAGTTCTCTGCTCCATATCAAGTTTGCAGTCAAATATAGCAGACCTTTGGGTATTTTAGTCTGCTTGAGCATATCCAGTAACACAGGGATTCTCACTGAATCCAAAGCTGAAGCAATATCTACCTGCACCACTACTGTGCTGTATTTCTTCCTCACCCTAGTGGCTATCATCATGGTCTTGAATAACAATGCTGCCTGCACTGTTGATGATGTCTTCTTTGAAAATTGTGATTCACTGATGGTTGGAAAAATATAGGGCTCAATCTTAAATTTTATAATTTTTTCCAATATTTTAATAGGAAGTGGCCCCATAGATATTGGTCTAAGCTCATTTGACATTGGTATGCTTTTCTTTTTCTTATTATATGGCACTATTGCCATGGGATATATCCCTGTGGTTGGTTTAATTTCTTGAGCAAGATGGTTTGCTAAATCCTTGAGGTATTTAGCTTTAAAAGAACTTAAATGCTTGAAAATGAACAGTGGTACCCCATGACCACCTGGGTGACAAGCATTGCTGATAGTTCTCATTTTCTCTATTATATCATTTTCACTAACTGGTAATTCACCCTCAACCTCTCCAAACATTTTTGGCTGGAAAAAAAGTGAGGCTCTGCACTTAACTTAACTTGAAAATATTTGAACAATGGCATAATCATGTTATGGCCAGTCTGTATGGCCATTGGAACTTTTAGGTCTGGTGCATAACCCAAAGCCCACTTGATAAACCTGTGGGTCCATGTGTGCTGTTGTGCCATGCAAAGCTTACTTTTCTTTATCTTCAGATATTCTTTCAGTGATTCACAGGCCTTGTTATAAGCATCAGTCAGCTTTTTTATGTGTATTTGGGTGTTGTGTGTTGGAGTCATCATCATTAGTCTCTGATGTAGCTGATCAGCATATTGCAGAAGCCTTGATGGTGGTGGTTGATTTCTTGTTACATGATCAACATTGAAAGACAAGATATTTATAAAAATCAGGTATTGCTGTATAGGATCGAGGCTCATCCCTTTAACCTTCTGCAACAGAATATATGTCTCTGAGAAGAGGAATTCTGTCGCATTTGTTGGGATAAGTACTCTTATTGTTTTTGTTAGGTTGTGATTAACTGCTTGCAGTTTTCCTAGATTGATCGTGATTAGCTGGGCAGAATGATCAGAAAAAGTGGTCGGGACCAATTTTACTTCCATGAGGTGATGCAGCGATGGTGAGTAAAAGACAAGATCTATTAATGTTGCAAACCGACCATTATGAAAGGAGATATCCCCTTCTGGCAGAAAACCTTGTCCACTAATCAATGGTATGGCTATTTTATGCAGTGATTGCTGTATAAATTCTTCATAAGATGAGGGCTTGCATTCATGGCAAGAATTGAATTTATATATTATAAATTATAGATTCTATCTTTTGTTTTTCTGCTGGCATATATACAAGCACTATATTCATTATTTCATTTAATTTAATAAACATATAATCTCCTTGTGATAAAAAATCATGCATGGAGGTTAACAAAAGTACATGTGCAAATAAAATAAAAAAAAACCTTAATATATAATAAAATAATTAAATAGAAATAAAAAGTTTTTTATTATCATCAATTATAATCCAGTCCATAATAAATTTTCTCAAAGTTTTTCTTGATAGGTCATTAACAGTAAAGTCAATGTTCCTTATAAAAATATTGTGAAGTCTTGGATCAAGATAACATTTCTGATATCGACAATGAGTTTTAAAGTACACTGGTTCAAATAATAAATCAAAATCACTTGATCTAGTCACCATTATTGATGAAGAATTATTTTTATTTATTTCTTTATATTTAATATAATAGCACAAAATATTCACTAAAAATAATTGATAAATAGTTAAAACTCCAGCACACTTATATAATTCAAATCTTGGCAAATCCAAAGGTTTAAACAAAATAATTCTTAATGTAAAATGTTGTAGTGTTTGTAGACTTCAAAAAATATGGTGCAGTGCCACCCCATAATGTTATACCATAACAAAGTCTGCTTAAGATAATTTGCTTATATATACTTAAAAGGACAGATTTATTCAAACAATCTCTTAATCTATAAAAAAGAAAATTGTTTTTTTAATTTTACTTGAAGCCAAAAAATATGCTTATCCCAATGTAAATACTCATCCAAAACCAAGCCAAGATAAGAAATTGTTGATGTCCTGGTAATTTTCTGACAAGACATTTGATTTACCTCGGGCAATTGAATTAATAAGTCTTTTGCTGGAATATTTTTAAGAGAATATATTATGTAATTACATTTATTAATATTTAGCAGTAATCTATTATTGCTCATCCATTGTGTAATTTTAAATAAATCTTCATTCACACGTTTCTCAAGTAAACTATATGAAACTGCTGAAGTAACCAAAGCAATATCATCTGCAAAACAAAAAATGTTAGAATGAAGAGAAACATCAAGTAGATCATTAATATAAACAGTAAATAACAATGGACCCAGGACTGAACCTTGAGGAACTCCATATCTAATTATTTCAGAATCACTCAAAAAATTATTAATTTTAACAAATTGGCTTCTATTACTTAAATAAGATTTAAACCATTCAAGCATAGTACTCCTTATGCCACAATAGTGTAACTTAATTATTAATATATCATGTGGAACACAGTCAAATGCTTTTCGCAAATCTAAATAAATGCCTATAGTTTTGTAACCTTTTTCTAAAGATTCAGTGATGACTGAAACATGTTCAGATAAAGCCAGTTCTGTAGATCTTCCTGGTAAAAAACCCAAATTGACTATTTGAAAATAAATTATATTTTTGAAAAAACAAAACAATTCTGTTTTTTACACACATTTCCAAAATTTGAGACAATGTTGATAAAATAGAAATTGGCCTGTAGTTTTCCAAACATTCCCTATTTCCATTCTAAAAAATAGGTGTAGCAACAGCAGATTTTAAACAATCTGGAAATATACCTGAATCAATAGAAGAATTAAATAAAAAAGATACAATTGGTAAAAGAATGGAAACATTTTCAATCAATATTTTTACAGAAATACAATCCAAACCAACACATTTCTTATGTCTCATTTTATAAAGAGAATCTAAAATTTCACAATCTTCAATCTCTTTAAAAACAAAAGAATTCAGGATAGATTTCTCATATTGAAAAACATGAGAACTGCAATTATTTTCAAAACTATTCATTAACAATTCCACACTATGTACAAAATATTGATTGAAATGATCAGCTATTAGTTTTGAATTATTTAAAACATCAATAGATATTTCTTTAATCTTTATTCTAGAAATTTGTGAAAATCCTTCTTTAAAAATAAATTTTTTAACAACAGTTCAAAAGTTGCTTAATTTAGTTGATTTTAAAGAATCAATTTGAGTAGAATAGAAAAGCAATTTAGCTTTGACTATATATTTTTTTATTTGTTTATCAAGAACCTTTAGTTGAATTTTTAAATCTTCATTAGCAGAAAACCTTTTGAAAAGCCTGTACAATTTATTCTTTCTGTTAACTTTTGATATTAACTCATTTGTAATCCAATCATGTCTTTTCAAATCTTTCTTCTTTATATATTTTATAAAAGAACAATAATCTATAAACTCTTTCATCTTGTCAACAAAGAATGAATATCCACAATTTACATCATTCAACTCAAAGATTAAATTCCAGTCATATTTAGTAATTAAGGAATGTAAACGATCATGAGATAAAAGTTTAAAACACTTTTTACTATGAGAAAAATTCCTTTTAAAAGTAACAACAACAACAACAATTATTATTATTATTATTATTATTATTATTATTATTATTATTATTATTATTGATTCTAGTTAATTTTATGTATAAAAAGATAGATGATGTTAGCTGTTTATACTTCTTCTATACAGAATGTAATAATTATGATAAGTTTGCTTATACACTTCTATAGAGATGCTTATTATTTCTATAAATTAAGTATGGCTTAGTGTTTTTGAGAACTTAGGGTATTCTCATATTCATAGCAAGATGAAGTGTAATCATAATGGAGAGATGTGTGTACAATATAAATTAAAGCTTTAAAATAGTTTACATAACACTATTTAGGGCAAAAATATTTGTTGAAAAAAGGTTTTGGCTTATTTTTATAATACACATATACTTATTGTTGTTATATAATCATATTTTATTTTATATTATATTATATGATTGATTTAAATATATATATATATTACAAATCGATGTCTGTATTTCTTCAAAATAATACACGTAACTCTATAAATAAATATATCTGAGTTCATCTATCTATAATTTATTGTGCTAAAAATATATACTGGCATTTCAACTGTATAATTTAGTGAATCAATGGATAATGAATATTATAAAAATGATTGTAGAGCTGCTGAAAACATAATAAGATAATATTAAAAGTTCTATGAACAAAAAACAAATAATCAAAATCAAAAACTATTTAGATTAATGGTTTTCAAAAAGTTCTTTTAAATAGAAAGTATTTTACATGTATCATCATATTTATCATTAAAATCTAGCCTTTTAAACAATCTCAATAGTTTCACTGAACTTATATTGTTGGTGAGTGTGATATATATGGATAGGGTTTGGTGTTAGAGAAACCAATACTATGACCTGTTACCATAACATGAAGTGAGAAGGTTGATGATGATGAATGATGTTAGCTACATTAGCATGTTCATCTCTTTTTGCACTGATGTGATGCCAACATAAAAAACTCTACAAATGTCACAAAAAATTTCACAATGTCCATAGGCTTCAAGAGAACTGGGGTAAATGTTATTAAGTTTATGGTAAGTAGTATATATTGATTTTATATTATGTTTTTAGAATGTGTCCAATATTATATGCAGTTAGATTTATCTTTAATAGTTGTTTTTTTCTTTTTGTTTCTTATTTTGGTTGTTTAGGGCTTGAATTTAGGCATATAATTCTATTATTATTACAATTAACTCATACGACATTACTTACATTATTTACCCCCTTTTCCAGCTATGATTTATTTAAAAGGTTAATTTCTCTAGGGAAAAAAAATTGGCTACAGAAGTTTTGACGGGGGTGAAAATTGTAAGTATCTGTTTGTGTGTGTAATTTTTCTGAAATGAAAAAGATAAAATTATTTTGTTTCTTGATGCTGAGTACATCAAGAGAGAGAAGTTTTCCATCAGTCTCCAATTTCGTTGTAATATTTAACATGAGGATTTATATTCTTTACATATGTGAACAAATTATATTTGCAGTGCCTATGTAACTACTTTTATAATATTCATTACCCAGCTGATGGCTCAAGTGAACCAGTAAACATCAGTATATATTATGTAAGGAGCTCGCAAATAAGATCTTAACAAGCTTTGCAGAATATCCCTAGCCCCGACTGTTTTCTGCTACTGGCTTCCTCAGTGAGGTGCTAGGATATTAAAGCATTAGATTAAAAATACCAGGACAATCCCAGCACTTTATCTAATGGATAACTATTAAGTAGAACATCTGAGTTTTTCAGACATCCTATGTCTTCCAATCCAACTATATAATTTAAATAGCATATGGGACTGAACTAAGTTCAAATACACCATTTATTAATAGCTTTAGCAATACAAAATCACCAAAGCCTTAATAGCAAAAAATAAAAATCCAAGTCAGATGTCACATGACCTAATTTAAACAAGCTTGTTTTACAAATGTTTTTTGTAATCAGTATATTTTTAGTACAAAATAATAAAACAGGCAAATTTATGTCATGAACTTTTTTTGTAATTTATGTCACATGATCACCATTTCCTATGCTTACATAAGCTGTTAAAACAGTGATAAACTCTACCTACTGTGGTGCCATCTAGTGCAAACCATACTAATCAATGTATGGCGATAGGGAATTTATGCACAAACCTTCTTGCATTCATTGAGTACTATGGCTTTAACTGGGTGGCACTATTGTAAGAAAAGTTTGTCACTGTTTTAATAATGTATATGAAAAAACAACTTCCTTTATTAAAACAGGCAAAACTGTTCATACAGTAGTGCCTGTCAGTGCAAGCCAGGGTAATAAATTGATGCCAGAAGGCTTGTACATAAAATCCCTATCTAGTGCCTACTCATCCAACATCCCCAGACTAGTTTCGCGCATGTAGCTTTTGTCAGTGAGGAGCTTCTGGAATTCATTGATAACTCTGGCTTGCACCGAGTGGCATTACTGTATGGAGAGTTTTGCCTATTTTAATAACAGTTATGAGCAAGTATAAGAAATGGTGATCATGTGATGTTTAGTGGTTTAACTTCCTTTATTCCCATTTTTGATCATATTTTTAATACAATAAATTACATATGGATGAACCTAGATTATGACACATATCTGTTGCCTGTGAAAATCTTCATTTTAACTTATATATTGTAACAGATTAAATATGTGGGCTATGATAAAATGGCCCTGGTTTGATCATGTCCATGAATAAAAATGAGGGTATGATATTCTTTTAATGCTTCACAGATTTGGGAGTCATTTTTAATTGAATAACTATAATGACCATGGGAAATTTAAACTTTAGTATAATCTAAATAAAAATACAGACAAAACTCTCTATATGTATTGCCACTCAGTGCAAGTCAGAGTAATCAATGGATGACAGAAGGCTTGTGCTTAAAATCCTCATCTAGTGCCGACTCATCCAATATCCCCAGACTAGTTTCTCAAGTGATGTTTATTGGCATAATCATATAACTGACTGTTATTTTATAGAAAATAAGTTTGCATTGTTTTATTTGTTAGTATAGACCAAATAGAGCATATAACTAAAATATAACAGGTACTGAGCTAATTTAGTCATATATTTATTCATTTTTTTGCTAGATGGCAAAATTTATCAGCGTCTTTCAGTTTGGATAATTCTTTCAAGAAATTACTTTTAAATAAATGCATCCAAATGGAACACTGCTAAACTTCAGTCTAGGTTTCTTAAATGAAATGACACTCAAAACAAATAAAAGTTACTACGTGGTTAAAACAATAAATAAGTTTAAAAAAATAAATAATTGAATGGTTTATTACATGAAAGTTCATAAGAGGTTTTGGGATCAGAAGTGACAGAGGTAATGGATCTTGAGTTTCAAAGTCAACACTTTATCACTGTGCTGAACCACTTTATCACTATGCTGAACCAAATACAGATTGCTTACACTTTTTTTTCTAAAGTTTTCTTGAATTATATGATGACAATTCTCAGTTAAAAATTTTTCTATCAAAACTTTTATTGTTTATAAACTTGCATCACTGCTTTTGGACCCATACTCTGAATATTTCTGTGGTTGACACAGAAGCAGCGCTTCTTGTGGCCACATGGGGCATAAGTTACAACTACCATTTATTATTAACTCAAGATATCAAATACACATCTTTACAATTCAGAAAAATTCATGTTTGCAATTCCAGAAAATTTCAATGTTGTTGCTCCTATTCTGTTCAAAGCCTAATCTTATATGAATATTAGATTTTCTTGACTTTTTTGCCTTCAAATGAGAATGTTTTCTCTTTTGATTATAATAGCTGTAAGACTAGCTTCTAATGCTATTAATTCTTCTTTAAAAAATTTTAAAGCATTTAAAATGTATGATAGTAAAAATATTAATCAGCAATACTTCTCCCACCACTTGATGTGCAGAGACACATGTTCATTGTTGCAGAACAGAAACAAAAGTAAGCAAGCACATGCTACTGCAAATCCCAAGTGAGCTATTAATAAACTAACACAAGCCTGTCAATAAATGAAAAGAACAGAATTGGACCCACTTGTACTTTAGCTCGGATTGTATTTAAGAATTCAGTTTATTGACATGTTACAATGCAGAACATGATTTATACACATTACAGTGAATTCAGTACAGTGATAAGCTATTCTAAAATCATTTTAATCATCAGAGGATAAAGACCATGTTTCTTTTTTTAACAAACTCCAAAACAGTAGTTGGATGTAAATATTAGTAATAATAACTCAAATATAGGTATAATTAAAGCAGAAGCTATCTATGTAAACCTCCAAAAAGCTATCAATAAAATAATACAAATGTCAATAAACAAAAAGTGCAGAATAAACCACCTACATTTTAGCTCACATTGTATTTAAACACTCAATTTATTAATGTTCTTTGATTGTTTATAGATTTCATAATGACTTATGATTATAATGAAATCATGTTAATATATATATATATATATATATATATATTAACATCATGTTAATATATATATATATATATATATATATATATATATAATACTCCATACTTTAACACATCAATAAATTGAATGCTTAAATACGTCTGAGTGAAAGTACAAGTTGGTCCATTCTGCACCTTTTCATTTATTGACAGATTTGTATTAGTTTATTCATAGATCGTTAGGCATCTACAGTAGCTTCCACTTTAATTAGCAATTAATCAATGATTATGAATGTTTTTTTTAATTCTTCAACTGCTAATTTATACATTCACTCATACTTTCACACTGATTAGCACTCACATAATGTCATATAATAAAAGTAATTACTATGCAGAAAGTTTAAAATTTATTGGAGAGAGAATTTCAATACTGCAATCCCTCCCTCATCCAACTTCTATTTTTAAAATTGGTAGATGATTGTTAATATGAATAGAAATTATATTATATAGTCCTTCTAAAATTTTTTCTTCCTTCTTTGTTTTTGTTGTCTTCATATACAATATTGATTACTAGAGTAAGATGGAGAATAGAGAAAGTTAAAATAATAGAATAAGATCTGATGAAGACTGCATGGTACAGTCAAAACTGTAATCAATAAAAAAAATTTTTTTGTTGAAAAGTGAAAAGTGTGAGATTTTTGAAATTCAATATTATATATAAATAGATAATATACAAAAATATCTATTATCCAAACAAAATTTTAAAGATAGTCTTTAAATTTTTAAAATAAGTAAATTAGTACTACACACATTCAAACAAAATATAAAAAAATCAATAAATGCCTATAAATTAATAAGCTTAATTATAATGAACTACTGTTGTTTTTTTACTGTCTTATCAGTGTTTGGGTTTACAGTGAAGAATAAAGGATCTATTCTTGACATCAAAACAATAATTGATAAATCCCCAAAAGACATGAAGTCAGTGATTTTATATTAATGGTGTTTATTGGTATTACTAAAGTAAGTGATTCAGTCAAAAATGAACTAATTCTTTTAGAGAAAAATTTAGTTTAAATAAAACAAAAACCAGTTTTTTCTCTCTAAAATTAATTTTAAAAAGTATCTTTTGAAAGTCCATTTCTATTCATCTTGACCTAGTTTATTTACAAATCATTGTAATGTCTGTACAAAAATCAAAATAGAGATTTGAACCCAGACTTTCAAACTCCCTTCAGTCATCCATTCTATTTTATAAAACTGATACACATGACCACATGTGAAATAAAATAAATGATTTCCATTATACTTATTTTGTGCTGAACCAGCATTTATCTGTTGGTTCAGATCATCATCTCCCATGTGTGTATATAATCAGCACTCAGTTTATATTAAGATAGCAAATTCTTAAACATTAATGGAGTGGCTTCAATATTTTTCACTCTCCAGCTCTTCAGTCATCCATATCATTAAAAATCTGATGGTGGCATGTTTAAGACCCTTGTTTTCCAATTGTCTTGTTATACCCATGTTAACACATATTGGAGATCATTTAACTTTTTCACATGCATGTGGTGATGTATATTGGTTGTATAAGATAGAGTGGATGACTGAAAAAAGCTTGAAAGTCTTGGTTCAAATTCCCTCTAATTACATCTAGCCTAAGTATATATATATATTATACTTGTATTTAAATGTTAAAAATCAAAATAGTGAAATTATCCTAAAATTATTTTCTGGAAAGATCTGTTTGAAAAAAATTCAAAATTAGAAATGTTTCAATACAAAATATATACAATATAAAAAAAATTGGAAAAATATTTCCAAAAATTATTAAAGCTTTTAAAGTCATACTAGTTTATTTAAAAAAAAACTGATTTACAAAAAAAAGGTGGTACCGAGATAGTACACACTCACGGCCATTTTGAATTATAAGAACAGCCCAAAAACCATACTGACACATCTAAGCGATAAATTACATCGATGAGCAACGCATAGTTTCAAAAAATGATGGTTACAAAATCGCAAGTTTCATCGTTAATTAAAAAATCAAAATGCAAATTTTGCAATTTTCATCAGTAAAATTAGGTTTAATATTCCTAATTTTAAATATTGTTGAAAATCACAATTTTTATTTTTTAAATATTGTAGAAAATCACGATTTTTATTTTTTAAATGCTGTAGAAAATCATGACTTTTATTTTTAAAATATTGATTAAAATTAGGTTTTTATTTTTTTTTACTCGATAAAAATTGCAAAATTTGCATTTTGATTTTTTAATTAATGATGAAATTTGCAATTTTGTAACCGCCATTTTTTGAAACCACATGCTGATCATCAATGTCATTTATCACTTGGATGTGTCAGTGTGAGTTTTGGATGGTTCTTATAAATCAAAATGGCCATGAACGTGTACTACATAAGTACCTATTTTCATTATGTTTTGATAAGCTGCCAGAAATTTGATTAATATAGCTAGATGAGCAAGCCGATTTATTTTAAAAATCATTTTATTCATGACAGATTATAAATTAATTGCATCATGAATAATTGTTAGCGAATCATCCAATTATATTAAATCATTATTGTATATGATAGATAAGTATGTTATGAAATTTGCATTATTTGCTTAATTTTTTAAATAGAGAGCAGATATATAGAGAAATAAGGTTTGTAAGCATAAATAAGTTAGCATTTTAATACAGGCTTTAAAAATATAGTCTAATTGAGTATCATTTATATAATAAACATATAATTTTATATCATGTTCTTCAAGATTTTCTAGAGATCATGCAATCTTCAAATATTGGGAAGGAGATAGGGTTTCTATAAGTCAGCCTAGTGTGACTATACATAATGTATGGAAACCACTAATCAACTTTTCCTTTAGAAAAAAGTAAGAAATCAGTAGGTACCTCATAGATAAGGGTATGAAATTTCTACTGACTGTTTCCCTTGACAGGATGGCTCAGTTGGTTAGAGCATTACCTTAAAATTCAATACTCAAGCATCTAAGAGTCCAAGTTCGATTTCCATGCTAGTACTGTCACTGGTCAGGCCAGCAACACCTGAAGAATAGGGGAGAATAATACCTATTGAAGCTTTGTGCATATACTAACCTTTGAGCTATTGCTACCAGTTGAATGTATTGGGAATATTTAAATAAAGTTAAATTTTTCTAAAGACATTCAATACTTGTATTAAATGATAGATATAGTCCAACATATAAATAGAATTCTTCTATTACTGCTCTAAATTGCACAAGCTATATAAATGATTAACTAATGAAAATTTATGATACAATGAAGTAAGATTGAATGACAATTAGTTGATTAGTTTTAGCATTGCCATATATCTTGAACCTTTGGAACCCTATGGATCATCTCACTATGATTGGAAGATGAGAAGAGGGTGTGTTTTTAGAGGTTATTTGGAACAAATATTTTATTACTTTTGCAGAGCAATAAAATAATTAAACTGTTAGTTGGTTAGAAGGGCACATAACATTTAAGCTTCAAAAGTAATTGTAGGTCCAGTAATCTTTAATTCTAGAAATTACCTCTTGTTAACATACATACAATATAAAAAGTTAAATGAATGGTTAGCACATGAGAAGTTGAATTTGAGCATTAAAAGTGATAGACTGAAATTCTATTCAAGAATCATTAGTTTTTGAGTCCATCAATCATTGTATTGAATGGTGCAGGTTATTATTTAAGGTGATATTGAACCCTACTGAGAAGGATCTTTTTATATTAATAATTACAAATTATTTAAGTCTGAGAAATTAATCTGTGCTTTACACAATTGATTAGAGAGCTAGTTTTTTGGTTGGACTATAATGTATGTATATATATATATATATATATATATACATATATATATATATATATATATATATATATCACCATTAAACATTAACAATCCACTGCAGGGTGGTCTCTCCAAGTTCAATCCATCTTCTCTGATCTTTAGCTTCTCTTTTACACATCACCTCTGCACACTTTCTTATTTCATCCATCCATCTAACATGTGGTTTCTTTCTGGGTCGTTTACAATCTCTTGGAATCCAGTTTAAGATTCCAATTGTTCATCTATTATCATCTCTTCTAGCAATATGTCCAGCCCAACTGCACTTCAATCTTTTAATTTTTTCAATGAGATCAGTAACACCTGTTTGTTCTCTTACCCATACATTGCACTTTCAATCTATTCTTGTTACTCCAAACATGCATCTCTCCATACTTCTTTGAGTGGTCTGAAGTCTCTGTATTGCTCTTTTATTAAGTGTCCAAGTCTCAGATCCATAAATAAGAACTGGTAAAACACATTTGTTAAAAACCTTCCTTTTCAAACACATAGGCATATTTCCTTTTAGTATCAAGTTACTTCTACCAAAAGCATTCCAACCAAGTTTAATTCTATGGTTAATTTTATCCATTACATTTTCATCTTTATTAATAATCCATACCCAAACCTTCATTCTACCTTATCAGGTAACTGAGAAGAAAGACCATGGTATTTTTTGATCTTAAACTTAGAAGTAAAAAGCCAATAAACTCACCACGCTGGCTAATGAGTGCTGGTGAGCAGCCCATCCATGTTCATATACTATATGAATAATCACATAGTAATAACAGCTGCAATGACAAGAACATATGGAGTTGACATTAGGAATTTGCCCTGCTCAGTTCATTTAAGGCCTCAAAGAGGAATCAAAGGGTTTCCTTTCAGTTAATTGCAAACTCCTTTCTGCACAGCCTATATATATATATATATATATATATATTGTAACCAGTTGGCTTACATAGCATATGCTAATATAGTGTGTGTGCATAAATATATATGTAAAATAAAGGAAAAGTAGAAATAAACACAGAATAAATTTTTGTATATATTTTTTTTATATTTCCTAAAATAAAATAATAAATAAAGGGTTAAATAACTCTGGGCTTAAAGTAAAATTTCATTACGAAATTAATATTTTAAAAAGGTCTGAATAAATATAAATATTGCATTATTATTAATTATTACTCTGATTTTGAAATTTAAAAACACCCTATTGTATTTTTGAAATTTTAATTAATTAAACAAAATTTTTATCTATTAGAAATCCCCTACGTAAAAACATGTATATGTTTTTAAAGGGATTAGTGAGATAAAAATAAAAACTCTGTTTTTAATCAAGCTGCTGTTATCACCTTAGATGATTCTATAAAATGGCTGATAACAAATTAGATCCAGTCTGGATAATGATTTTTAAGAGAGCAGTCTGCAAAGTTGTTATAAATATTTTGTTACAGCTTGTTGAAGTTTCCAGCAGTTGTTTTTAGCTAAATGCAGAGTTAGCAGTCCATCTACCATGAATTGATATAGCTGAAGACAGGACAGCAGACCCAGAGCTGCTAATATTTTTCTTGCCAGGAGTTTTGATTTACTTGAAGCTGGGTCACTTCTAAATCTATAGCCTGGAAAAAAAATGAGGACAAAATAGCTAGCAGAGTTATACAAAGCTCCTATGAAGATCTAAGGACAGTCCACTGCCTTATAGTTTACTGCAGAGTTTTGATGCATGAAGCCAGGGTCACTTCAAATGGATCAATAGCTGCTTAAATATGTTCTAGAAGACAGCTTGACAATTGCTTGGACTACAAAAGGAACCTCATGGTATGCCAACAAATTACCAGAATTATATACTTTTACCTGATGATGATACCAAACCTGGATTACATTTTTCTGATGGACCAAAAATCAAACTTACCAAGAGAAAGCTTGAAGAAATTTGTGTACTGATGCTTCTGTTTGTCTATGCATGCAGGGAACCACAGATAAACACATCGCGTGTGTATACAGTGAGTTGTATTTTTTAAATATTCCTTAGAGAAGACATTTTAACTTGGTAACTTAAAGTAAAATTTGCTTGAGTCAAATATCTAACAGAGAGATGATTTGCTATAAATATTTTGCAAAGAAATAATTTTCATATTCATTAAAAGAAGAATATATAATTTAAATGCAAGTATAATTTTGTTTGAATTAAAATCGAAAAAGCAAATATTTTAAATTGGTCTAAAACGCTGATAATTAATCAACAAGTAATTGACTATATTTTTTTTAAGAAAAAAAAAAGAGAGAACTTATAAACTGAAACTAATTTTAAATTATATCTATATTTTGTTTATACACACGTATAGGTAGGAAATTTATGTGTTTTCCAAATGAATTAATTATAAAAAATATAATATTGTAACAAGTTGAAATAGATAAAAGTCAGTGTGCGTATATACACACACACACAGTATATGTAAAATTTTAATATTTTTTTATTATTAAATGTCAATTCATTTATTGAATATTCATTATATATTATAAATCACACATCTGTGTGCACATATATGTAAATCATTGTAACAATTTGAATTTTGAATAGTAATTATGTAAACTGATGTAATAACTTGAATTTTGTAGTAATCCTGTAAATTACAGTGTGAGGATTTTATTATTATGTATCATTCAAAATCAGAGCCTTATCTTATAAGACCTTACATATCATTTATTTTTTTGTTATTAATAAACTTGTATTTAATTGTTTTAATCATCTCTTGGTCACATACAGTAATAGAGCTTGTGTTCTCTGAGCTAGATTTTGGACATGGATAAATGGGGATGTATATTTAGTGCTTTGGGGCATCCAGAGATGATCAATCATCATCCTGGTTGGTGCAAAAGAGGATACTCTTCAAAGCCCACACACTATTATTTTTTATTTTACTTTAGTCTCATTAGGAATTAAGTTTATAGTTGGCCAATACAAGTGGCCAGAGCATTGCTGATGATCAGCATGTTTTAAATGTTCCAGCATTATTGTTTAGATTTTTTGATTCTTATGTATTTTGATGGATGAGCCTTAAATGGTGCATCTATGTTATGTTTAAATAATTGCCCAAGGTGGCAAAGGCTCAGTAGTTAGCCTAGTCTACAGAAATCCCATTTCCAATCCAGTCACAAAGTTAACTGTTGATTTATATTTTTTATTGTTCAAATCCAGCCACAAGATGGACTGTTGATTTATTGTACTAATTTGTTTATTCCCATCATTAATGATGATGTTGGATGGTTATTTCTCTTGAGTATTTATTTATATTTACTTTTACTTTTTGATAATGCTGGTTGAATTTATATTTAATTATGCTTTTAGTTGCTCTTTTGGGTTAGCTTCTGATCGCTCAGTGATCACAGAGATTTGCATCTCATGCTCCCCTTAAATATTTTTTTTCCACCATCACCCACCCCAACCCGTTACAATATATATATATAAATGGGATAAAAATCAGTCATTATCTTGAGAAAAAGGGTTGTGATGAAAGTTATCAAATCTGTCAGCATAAACAAAAAACTCAGGCATTGATACTTCTATGATACTATACTCAATGACACTATACACACGTATTATTAATTGAGAATTAAGAAGAATATTTGGTGATGCAGTAAAAATTATTAATATATTTCTATAAAGCATTTTTTGAAAGTTGTGAGTGCAGAAAATTTGGCACTTGTAATCAAACTATTGCAAATTTCTATCTAAATAATATTAAACAAATGATGAAAATAGATACAAGATTATGATCTGGACTTTAATGCACATCTTGAAGGTCATTTATCTTTTTTTATATATCTTTGGTCATATGTTTCAGAAATCTGTGAAATTGGAAATATAATATATATAAATGATTATAAAATGTGTATATGAAATTAAAATTACAATATGAGGTACATATGTCTTATTGATTTTTTGGCTGATGCATATAAGTCATATGATTGATCTAAGGATAAAAGATGCATTGAGATAAGAGCAAAACTTGGCAAATATATATAATCATTAGAGACCAGTCAACACTTAGACAATCCCAATATAGATAACAATCAATAATCTCAAACTGTTGTCATGGCAACCTCCTTTTAACAATAAAGGTGGAATTCCATCTTTATTTATGATCCTATATATTTATATAGACATTAAATATTACAACTTGATCACAGAGATTAAAATTATTGATATATATATAAGCTCACTGCAGAGCAAAGATTTCTCCAACAGCTTCTCACATAAAAACACTGAAATAAATATCAATATTCGCCAGACTAGACAATTGCAGCACAATGAGGGTTGAGCAGTTTTTCAATTTACCCTCTAAATAAAAAAAAAGATCGATACTTATATTGACTAAATTTTATATGTTAGCTATAGTCTATTATGAAAAAAAAATTATAAGTTTGTTGGAGTTTTTTTTTAAGTTTATTTTATTCAAGTTCAAACCCAGTTCATAGTTGAGATAAGCAGACATTCAATCATTGCACCATAATTTTTTTAACCAAAGTATTGTTAATATACCGGAAGATGTAATTAAATCAATGACTAAGGTAAAATAATAGTATATTTAATATCTTTTTATTACGTTCATGAAGTCAGTTTTGGCAATATGCTTGTATAATGCTTCAACATAAATAGGAGCAAATGCCTTTGTCCAGAATTGATTTAATTAAATTAAAAGTGTCGCTACAATTAACATATGTTTTAACTTGTTAATTGTAGTCACATCTTAACATTCGTATCTATCTGCCCTTCAACTTAAAAAAGATACCAAAACCTTTAAATGAAACACACGGGCTTATTATATACCTGTGTCTATATATTTAATATATAGGACATATGAGCACAGACTTTCACATGCCCCAACACTCTCCACACTATCTTATAACACTGATACACTTGAACACATAACACATATGTGTTGAAAAGATAAATAATCACCAATATACTTATTTCATGCTAAACCAGTAATCATCAGTTGGTCCAGATTACCATCTCTATACATATATTCTATAAGTGCTCGGATATATATTAAGATAACCAATTCTCATACTTTAATGGACAGGCTTCAATCTACTCCTCACTCCAACTCTTCAACCATCCATCCAATTGAAAATATGATGATGGAATGCTCAAAGGCCACCCTGAGACCAAGATTCTTGTCACACCCATGTTGACCTAAGATTAATCTGACCCCTCATGTACAGGACATAATCCATTTAATACATATACAAGGGATGGGCTGGACCAAGTAATGATTGCTGGTTTAGCATGAAATACGAATATTGGCGATTATTTATCTTTTCAACATATGTGTTCAAGTATATCAGTGTTATGAGATAGTGTGGAGAGGGTTGGGGCGTGGGAAAGTCTGTGATCATATACTCTATATATTACAAAACCTTTAAACTAATTACTATTAAAATGATAATCATTCAAATTAAAAGCTGTTTATATATATTTCATTGTTGAGTAGTAAAATATCTATTTTTTTTTCTTTCAATTACTAAAACAAATTCTATATATATATATTGCATTCATATTGAAAAATTCTCTAAATCATTTTTTGAATAATTTCTGAATCACCATCATTTCACTGTAAATTAAAAAATTAATAGGTAAATTAAAGAACTAAGAAATTATTGCTTATTGTTTTCAATTGGTTTAAATTAAAAAACAATGCATGTATTTCATTCTATAAATTGAATCTAACTACTTTAAAAAGTAAATATAAAAATTTGAATTTGTATTCCCGGAAATATCTTTTATACATGAGTATGATGGCTTCAGAGAAGATTTTTTTTTTTTGGAAAAGAAAAATCTGAAGCAATTTAAATAAAAATTGGTATTCAATATCTATACGAACCAATTCCAGTTAAAAAAGGCACTTCATAAATCACGTTTTTGCTCACGACACTTTCCATACATTTGCATGGCAACAAAACAATATCTATAGTCTTTATTGATTCTCTAAAGCTTTTCTGAGTTTCTAGTAACTTTCGTCTGTGTCTAGAATCAACATATTTAGTATAATCTTTAGTGAAGATTTGATGTAATGAATAATAATGTATTTCATAATAGTTACTATATTCTGCTATATCCCTTTTATGTTATATATTGTAGCAATAAAAGTATTCTTAAGATTAAGTAGCACAATATCGTGGGTGGATGGGTGCATTTAAAAAAAATCCAATTGTCTGGAAGCAAATATACTACAGTATTATATTTTAAACCTCATCTAAGAATTTCACTGTGGCTTTATTTTTAAGATTAAAAACAGCTGTTTTAACATCAATGAGCTGGATATTTGATTAAATTTAAATTATTGGATGAGATGGATATATAAACAAATATACTGAATTATTAATTCATTATTTGTATCATAAGCAAAAATATTTTCCTATCTACTTATAATATTGTTATTGCCATTGATTAAATAGATTTATGGTATTGCTTACATCTATACAGTTATTGTGGATTGCCTTCAGAAACGACTGTATTTTCTCCTGTTTTAATCCACTGAACTATTTTTTAAGCCTTTTTGTTAGCTTAAGATCTCCCCAACTTGGTCATTTCTGATACTTAACTTCTTATGAACTCCAAAACAATACAATATTTTTAATGAATGTTTTAGATGGAAATATTTAAATGTGTGGAGTTATTCATTTATTATTAACTTAATTAGAAAGCACTTAACCTACAACAGACAGCACCAGGCCAAGGGAAAGTAAAACTGATGGCTGATTGCATTCAAAAGGAGACTCAATTATTATTTTTTAAATCATTAAATTTCTGCCATTAAATCCATGAGTTATTTATCAAGCTCTACATTTATTATTTAAACAGAGAATGCCAAATGCCTGTTTTAATCAAGTCATTAGAAACACCAAGGAATTGTTTTAAGTAAACCTCAAAATAATTCTTTTTATATCAGTAATACAAATTGTAAAGAATTTCATATATATATATATTAAATGTCATAACATCGGCCGGGACGCGAACCCGCAACCCGGGCAACTGCCTGCAAGTGCAAGACAATCATGTTGACCTCTCAACCACCAATGCAAGACAAGAATTTCATATTTAAATTACAATTCTAGTATTTCAACAGTCATTGAAACTTAACATAAACAACATTTTATTTTAAAGAATGAACATTGACTAAGATTGATGCAGAAATTATTTTTAATAACACTATAATTTTAATCATGAAGCACATTGATATATAGTACTGTACTTATAATAGTCTGGATTCTCTTAACTGCTCAAATAATGTAGTCTTCCTTATCGATATATGAACTAATTCCACTTCTCTCTCTTTTCATTTTTTATATAAATAAAGATACAATAAAATGTAATCGTCTTTTACATTCTGACTTTTAATTACGCCATAAAAGAAAATATATCAAAACAGGCACAAGTCTCCATACACTAGTGCCACTCGGTGCCAACCAGAGTAATCAATGGATGCCAGAAGGCTTGTGCATAAAATCCCCATCTTGTGCCTACTCATCCAATAACCCCAGACTCTCAGATCCAAAGCTCCTCACTGACAAAGGCCACAAGCCAGAAACTAGTCTGGGGATATTGGATGAGTAGGCACTAGATAGGGATTTTATGCACAAGCCTTCTGGCATCCATTGATTACTCTAAATGACACTATGGTATGAGAGTTTTGTCTGTTTTAATAACAGATATGTGCTAGCATAAGAAATGGCGATCATGTGATGTTTAGTGGTCTAAGAAAATATATTATTTTGAGTATGGATATAAATAAATTTCATTATAATGATTTTTCTACCTAATCAAAATGTTTGTGATAAGAATTTGTAAGTTTTGCAAAAATTTATTTGCAATGTCCACGTTGAATTTATCTATTACTTATTGTACCGATATTTGAATTAAATTATCCGAAATCATAACTGTTTTAATTAATTCTGGTGCAAGTAGTTTATTGTTTGGGAATTCATAAGAAGTTACAGCAACAATAGTGACTAAAGAGCTATTCATGGATCCAGAATTCACCTTTCTGTCATTACTAAATTATATTAGGAATTGATAACGCTACCTGTCATGAAATAAAAGCTTTCATTGTATAAACTTATGATAAACAGAGCAAAACTCTCCATACAGTATTGCCACCTGTGCTAAACAGAGAAATCAATGGATGCCAGAAGGCTTGTGCATAAAATCCCTATCTAATGCCTACTCATCCAATATCCCCAGACTAGTTTCTGGCTTGTGGCCTTCGTCAGTGAGGAGCTTTGTATCTGAGAGCACTGCATCTAGATCTTAGGATCTAATGCAACCCTCTAGCAACCACCTTTCATCTCTACTTAACTACAAAACTATGAGAATGAAATTGAAAACACAAAAAATATTTTCAATCTAAGTTCAATAGCTTATATAGTCATATGGGTCTGAACTCAGTTCAGCACCCATACATTTTGGTGTCTTTGGCTCTTTTACAACCATAGCCACCACTATCCTATTAGGCAGGATTGGTGTTAAACCATTAAGCATCACCTGATCACATTTCCTATACTAGCACATTAATTGTTGATAAACAGAGCAAAACTCTCCATACAGTATTGCCACCTGTGCTAAACAGAGTAATCAATGGATGCCAGAAGGCTTGTGCATAAAATCCCTATCTAATGCCTACTCATCCAATATCCCCAGACTAGTTTCTGGCTTGTGGCCTTCGTCAGTGAGGAGCTTTGGATCTGAGAGCACTGCATCTAGATCTTAGGATCTAATGCAACCCTCTAGCAACCACCTTTCATCTCTACTTAACTACAAAACTATGAGAATGAAAACACAAAAACTATTTTCAATCTAAGCTCAATAGCTTATATATTCATATGGGTCTGAACTCAGTTCAGCACCCATACATTTTGGTGTCTTTGGCTCTTAATAAACTTATGATACTACTATCTGGAACACACACACACATATATATAGTTGTTTTTAATATAGTGCTAAAGCTAGTAATGTTAAAATACTGATGCAATTACTGAAATTATATCATTGTAAAGATAAAAGACAATTTTATTCTAAACTGACATTTTTCTTCTTTTGTTTGTGCAAATTGTTTTTATAACTTACTTAAAAATCACGTTCAGCGTTGGATAGTTTAAGATTTAGTTTGAGAACCGTTAGCTGAATAAGCTTTATTTTAGAATAAAATTTTCGGATTTTTATTTAGTGATTTAATTATTTCTTTTTACAATTTTTTTTCTACTGGATTAATATTAATTAAGGCTGTAGCCTCAAGCACATGCGTATAAAAATGCGATAGTAGGGACCTCTACTGGATTAGGAAATTACCGGAAGTTCATCTTATATGATTTAACGTAGTGGTAAAGTGTCAGCCCTGAGGCTTAAACATCCATATATTAGCACACAATTTTGTCAAAGTGGTCAGTTGTCATATGATTTCAGGGGCAACAAGTTACTCAATTAACAATTTAAACCGTTTTAGTCAATCGGGTTAATATAAGGTTCTTAGACTTGTATAGATTTAATGTAATATTTTTTGGAATTTATTTATTTTATAGATTTTTGAATTGTTAATGAATTATCATAGTTATCTTCTGATAATGCAAATCTTAGAAATTGTCACAGGAGATTATACAAATAGATTTTCCCATAATGTTTAAATCTTTCAATAATAATAGGTAAACAAATTATTTTTAGTTTACTTTCTAATTAAGACTATCTAGATACCTATTTATCAACCAATTTTGGATAGTTAGTCAATGACTTAAAAAAAAAAAAAATTCTAAGCTTGATTAAAACCTGAATTTTTTTTACAAGTTTTATTCTTCTCAGATTCAAACCCAACTCATAAGCATGATGGCAGATGGTCACCCCTGAAAATTTTTACAATGACTTCTGCTATTAACAATTAATAACAAAAAAAAAAAAACAATAACATATTTTTATATTTTTGGATTCGAAATTTTGTAATAGATTTTACTATTCTTTATTAATATTTAAATACAAGTTTATTATATATACTTTTAAGATAGAACCCAGACTGAAGAGTTGGGGAGTGGAGAAGATTGAAGACTGTCAATTAAAGTTTGAATATTTGCTATCTTAATATAAACCGAGCACTGATTGTATATACGTGGGAGATGATGATCTAGAGTTCTCGACCAATTGATGAGTGCTAGTTCAGCACGAAATATGTATACTGCAGATCATTTGTCTTTTTCGCATTATCTGTCAAGTGTATCCGTTGTATAAGATGGATTGTATGACTAAATGTAGCTTGAAAGACTGGGTTCAAATCCCCTCTAATTATTCTATATTAATTATCATGAATACTATTTTGATTAAAAATCAGCCAAGGCATATATATATATAATTTAAAAAACAGAATAATTTGTAATTTTCTATTAGTTTTCAAATTAATTCTTTCAATAACGATGTTTTTTTTTTTTTTTAAAAAATCTCACCATGTGTTTCAGATCAGCATATTTTTATTATTTCCCTGGTATTAGCTTTTCCTTTGATCTGATATCAGCTCAGTTATTCTTTTCTTTTTATCCACTGATAAATGAATTTGTAGGTATAATTTGCTATATATAATTTTTCTCCACTTGTATCTTATTAACCTTTTCTTACTTGACAAAATAAATCGTGGTTCAAAAATTACTGAAAAGTTTCATGAGGGATTAAAAGTTATATTTTTCATTAACCTACAGACTAGTTGTAATTAAGTCATCAAATGCATATATATATATTGTTCATAAATATCATTTTAAAAACTAATTAAAATGAGTATTCTTTATATATATAGTAAAAGAGTATGATACTTCTCCTACTGATAATGAATATTACATGATATTAATTTATCTTTTACTTTTAGAAATACAGTAGTAAAATTCATTTGATCAACCGAGATTAATATGAGATCTTTCACTAAACTTCCACTTATTTTGTTTTGCTGTAATATTTAATATAAATATAATTTCTATATCTTACTTCAAACACTTTTTACCAAAATATTTTTTATTGTATATAGGAAATTTGTAAGAAATTAAAATAGAAATCTGAGGAAGACTGCATGATAGTCGAAACATCAGATTGTATGTCTATATATATACAATAAAAAAAATTTGCTAAAAGTTGTTTGAAGTAAGGTGTAGAAATTGTATTTACTGATTCTTATCAGATAGTTAACAGATTTATTTATAAACATTACTACTTGAAAAAACCTATTTGTGGAATGAAAAATAAAAAAAGATTTATATCATTAAGACTGCAATCATAAATTGTAAGGTAATCTAACCTCTATTCCATAAAGTTCTTATTTATAAATATGTGGTGGATGGTTTAAACATAAGTTTGCTTTAATATAATATAAATAAAAAAATTAATCTTTTCAGCTGAAAAATTTAAAAGTCTGTATAATACGGTTTTATATTACTACACTATACTATATGTTTATCTATAATTGGTCAATTGTCCAATAATAATGGCTAAAAATATTTCCAAGTTTTTTTACATTTTGTTTCATGTAATTTACAATCAAAACTGTAATATCCTTATAGTAGTATTAAACCCTTCTATTTTTTCCTTTTGTTTTTCAGTTACTTTTCTGGAATTGAAAGTCCTACTCTTATTTATATATATATATATATATATATATATATATATATATATATATATATATATATATATATATATATAATACAAGAAAAATTATGCTTACAAAATTGCTGTAATAAATGTTGCAAGTGAATATTTTTTGACAGAATTTTGCAATCTTTACATCTGATGGCCAATCAATATAACAATACTGTGTACCATACAAAATGTCCAGCATATTTTGGCATACTGTGTACCATACAAAATGCCCTGCATAATTTGGCATACATTGTACCATACAAAATGTCCTGCATATTTTGGCATACTGTGTACCATACAAAATGCCCTGCATATTTTGGCATACTATGTACCATACAATATGCCCTGTGTATTTTGCATACTGTGTACCATACAAAATGCCTTGCATAATTTGGCATACATTGTACCATACAAAATGCCCTGTGTATTTTGGCATACGGTGTACGATACAAAATGTCCTGCATATTTTGGCATACTGTGTACCATAAAAAATGCCCTGTGTATTTTGGCATACTGTGTACCATACAAAATGTCCTGCATATCTTGGCATACTGTGTACTATACAAAATGCCCTGCATATTTTGGCATAGTTGGCAGAGTATCTGACTTGGGTCTGGTGCTCAAACTGCTTATGAATTCCTGAGCAATAAAGCCATATGTATTGCTTTTTCAATCAACCAAAATGTAGTGTTTTTTTTAAAATCACCATCAATCATTTACATATATCATTGTAATTTTGGCAATGACATCAAAAATTTTAACGCCTCACTCTAATTTATATGAACATTGATATAAAATAAATATGGTATTAATGCTTGCACATATTCACATAAACATACTTGTTTATAATTGCACATACAGGATTATTAAAAAAAAATTTTCTAGATATCAGATATTGTAATTTTTATATAATTAAAATAAATATTTTCTCATTAACTTTATCCAGAAGATGAAGAAAAAGATAAATAAATTGAGTTTAGATTAAAAAAAAAAAACAAATTTTAAAATTAATCAAAACTGTGAAAGTAGCAGGACATCCTATACCCAATTGGATTATGTGTAACTATTCTATGATTTTTTAGTTTAAACATTTTTCTGAAATAAAAACTCCAATTTTTTTTGTTATGAATTGATATAATTAATTAATATAACTATTTTAATCACCATTACTTTATCTTTTTTTGTAAAAAACTTTTTTGTCTTTAGTCATTTAACTAGTGTAAGATCTGATAATCCTAAATTTCTCATTTTATTGTTATGTCTTTGCACGATGACAAATCTGTATTATGTAACAATGTTTCCACTTCTTATTATATGCATGAAAATTCTGACTCTAATATGTCAAGCGTTGGTGGCCTGGTGGTTAGCATAGCTGCCTTCCAAGCAGGTCTCGCATCCAGGTCAACGCTATTTGACATTAAAAAAAAAAATCTGACTCTAATCTTTTTAATTTTTTAGTTCTTCTCTTTATGTTTATTCCCCTCACCAACTCAAAGTTGGTTAATCCATAATTATTGGTAAACGACAACTAATGGTGAATGGTGTATATATGATATGATTATGGTCTCATCATCGAAAGTATACTCAACTAAGTAAAGAAAAGAAATAAAAACCTGCTTCACATAGCATATACATTTATATACACGAAAGAATTATATATACAAGTAAAGAAAAAATTAATAACAATAATAATATATACATTTATATGAATAAATCATTATATCTATATATAAAAAAGTATTTTAATTTAATGCTAAATATTTTTTTTCTTTACGCGTTTAATGTCAGAAATAGTATGTTGTCATCTTAGTTAGGACTAAATAAGTTTATGCATAACTACATTATCATTTGCTACATGTATTCAAACGTAACACACTTCTAACACAGACATAATTTATGTTTATATAAACATATTCATTTTTGATATAATCCATTATTAGTAGTGAAGCTATTAATATTATTACTCCTTGATATTATAGCTTATAATAGAATGTTATTAAACAAAAGTCCCCTAGTGATAGAAATCATAAATGATCTGATGATTCCTGATTCATCCATTTAAACGAACTTTGAAGAGTAAAGGCCTATTGAACCATACAATATCACTATTGTATGGAGAGTTTTGTCTTTTTGCAAAGGCCTATTACATATAAGGCCAGTTGTTTCAACTTTACTTTTCTGATTACTATAGAAAAAAGTTTTGGAAGTTCTAATTCCCTAAAAATATATTACTTTGTGAATTCATCTTCATTCTATGTCCATATTTAAAAAAATCTAAAGTTAAATAGGATGTATGTTGTTAGTCAGATTTTTATTGAAAGTGTAAAAGTTGAGATTATTTTATTCTAGATCTCTCTTTCCAATAAAATTGAATTATGTATCAGAATATATCAATTAACTAATTAACTAATTAGCAACAAGTCAGTGTTGATTTTAAATTTTTTAATAAACAACATTACATAGTTACTTATATTTCATATTACAAGATCCATTATATTATTATGTTTCATCATTACCTTTAAAAACCGCATATGAGCAAGTAAGGCCATGTTAAGTCTAAAAGGAAAACAAATGACAACAGAGAGAAGGTTAAAAACAAAAAGCAAAAAAAGAAGACTGAATTCATATCTGCTGTATTTGTAATTAAAAAATGAAAATATGATTATACTAACAACAATTCCATTATACCAGTTAGTGCAAAAATATGACTAATGAACAGAGACTCACAACAACCAACAATGCTGTATTTAAACTTACATTGAAAACAGTGAGATAAAAAATAAAAAGAGAATGAAAGGTAGATTACTTTATTATCTTGCAATATTAGAATCATTCTGACTGTCACAAATTTACTCATGTTAACTAACAAAAACATTTCCTGAACGATCTGTAACAAAATTGGCAACCATAAAAAGTTCCACAGAACTAAAAATCCATGGAATGCATAGTACAGTTTACCTCCCTAATTAACATGGGGATTAAGTATTCAATGCTAAAGTTTTCAAACAATCAGAGACAGTGCTAATTTGAAGGATCTATTGTTGTGATCGCAGTCAAGGTAAAATAGTTAGTCAATTAATCAATGTTTATTTTTTGATAGCTTTGGACATAAAGTTTCATATCCAGTTCAAAATATTATTCAAACTATTATCCTTATTTATCATAACAAATAAGCTGAAAATAAATTAGTTCACTTCTGCTAAGATTAAAATGGCTGACCAGATGTAAGTTATTACCTTGTTTTTATAATCTGGTTATTGTACAGTAATAATGTTAAAGATATTTTTATCTGCACACATTATTTGCTTTGATCAAAGAGACTTTTTTTTAATTTCTTGACAACCTTTTAATATCACTTATATACCATTATATACTCGACATAAATCAATGTTATAATTTTTTATCAGTGGCTTTTATGTATATATCTTCCTAAATACAGTATATCTGGCAAAAATCTTATTCAAGGCTATAAATGACAGTGTAACTCTCCTTGAATACAGGGGTAAAGACTCATAGATTGTGTCCCAATTTATTGCTTCTTATGCTGCAACTTCTTATAAATTCCATGACAATAAACAATTCAATTATTTTTTGATGGTAATATATTATACACTTTAAAACATAAATGTAGGTGTGTACTGCATAAGTATATTCACGCATTATTAATTTCAATAACAAGTAAATAGTTTTTACTATTGTTTTAAATATGTAAAGTTCATATCACAGAACATCCTCATTCTAATACATTACTCAGATTTACCAATACTCATTCATTCAGTCTGATAAATGAAAAAAGTTCAATTGTATATGCAAGTTTATTAAAACATTCTATTGACTTTATGTCAAAATGGGTGTGATGAGAATCTTGGCTTCAGGGTGGCCTTTGAGTGTTCCATCATCAGATTTTCAATTGGATGGATGGTTGAAAAGTTGGAGTGTGGAGTGGATTGAAGCCTGCCCATTAAAGTATGAAGATTGGCTTTCTTAATATATATCTGAGCACTTATTGCATATATGTGTAGAGATGATAATCTGCACCAACTGATGATTATCTTTGCGACATATACGTGTTCAAGTGTATCAGTGTTATGAGATAGAGTCGAGAGTGGTGGGGCATGTGAAAGTCTGTGCTCATATACCCTATATATTAAAACATTCTTTATGAATCTGCTTACAAATAATTTTGAATAATGTATTAAAATGGTATTAAGAAGATAATGTTTTGTGATAATATTATATTGACATATCTATGTATATATATATATATCACCTTCATTGTTAAAAGGAGTGTGTCAGCAGTATAAGATAGCATGGATAGTTGAAGGTCATGTGAAAGTCTGAGTTCAAACCCCTTATATATTACATATTGGAGTGCAGGTATGAAAAAGCCTGTACTGTAGAAAAAAATTTATATATTTGTTTTATTTAATAAATTATTCAATATAATACCCCTTTTCCAAGCAATTTTTTTATATTTTCAAACAAATTACTATACTATTTTTGCATAGAATTTTATAAAAAGACAATTTAAATGGTAAAGAAATAAAACCATATTTGTCTTTATCCTTTACATTATTACAAATATTACTGTTATATAAAATACTTTTAATAAATTTATCAGAGTATACAACACTCAAATAATCTTTATAAAATTGACCTTTCTGAAACAAAGCTGCCCCACTAGAATTATTGAATTTCTTATTCCTATAACAATAATTTCTTAAAGCAGTTACTTTTTGAGATACAGATTGATAGCTATCAGGTTGAATTATAGACCTTAATTCTTTACTTTTAAGCAATGATTACATACCAAACAATTAGTATTTACATTTCTACTTTTAAAATTGGATGTTTATTCACACCCAAAACGGATTTGCAAAATATACATATCAATTATAAAATTTCAATCATAATACATAGCACAATCATGGAATTACATAAAAGTAACATTGCGTATTTTTATTACATTTTTTAAATTACATTTTTCTCTGTTAATAACACATTAAATTCAGTATTCCTTCTATGTGTCATATCAACTGTCTAGACTAAATTCTATTATATACAATTCAATTAAATTCTTGTCCATATAATCTTCCTCTCTCTAGATAAACAAATTTCAATTTATACATAATTTGTTTTAAACTTATCAAAATTGAACTTTTACTTCCACTTATAACATGGCTGTTCAAAAGGCCAAAATCATAGATGTAACCTATTTGTTACATCTGAGTAACTTCAAACTACAACACATCTCTCAATATTTTATTTAACAAGCACTATAACATGTAAAAAGAAACTACTCTGCAATAAATAGAACACAACTAATAAAAGGTGTAATTTTACAACAAACGACAAAAAAAAAATTAAACCAAATTTTTTGCTCAGTAAGATTATTCACCAATTATACATCTTTCCTCGTCTGCATTTCATTACATTTCTAATCACCAAAAGATCTAAAAATCTTAATTTAACAAAATTTAACCCCCTCCTTCTACCACATATTTTATAGAAGAATCAAAACAACTAAACTCATTTACCACAATTCCTTCAATTTATCATTCCTAACTACAAACAAACAATCATCCACATATCTAACAATAACTTTAAATATAAATAATTTTTTTAATAATAATTTCTTCTTCCAAATAATTAATATAAACTGAACAAATTAAAGCAGAAATAATATAACCTATTTTCAACCCTTCCTTAATCTTACAAAAATTACCATTATAAGTAAAATTCATAGAATCCTAAAACAATAAAAGCAAATCTTTACTGACTTTAATTTTATTTTTTGCCAAAGATCCATGTTTAACTAACACAGACATAAGAACATCAATAAATCTATTAACAGATTGATTCATATTCTCAATATCTAAACTACCAAATACCCAATTACTTTCCATTTTAAAATTATTAATCTTATCAAAAGCCTCAAAAGAAGAAGAAACTGTGTAATGACCAAAATCAACAAATTGTTTTAAAAAATTATTCAAGAATCTAGAAATACCCTCTACAACACTATCTGTAAAATCAAAAATAAAGAAAAATCATCTTTATGAGTCTTTAAATTCATAAACATCTTAGCTGGTATGAAATCATTTGGATAATATTTTAAATAATATTTACCTTTTTTTTCATAATATCTATTAATTTTCTTTTAATCACATTATCTGGATGTTTCATTAAAAAGATATATTAACCATTATTTAATTATTTATCAATTTTCTCCATGAACTCATTTCTTTTCATAATGACAGACCTACCAGCTTTGTCTTCACAAGGAATGATCACATTATTAGCCCATTTTCGTGATATATCAATAAAAAAATAAACTTATTAATTACAACATTATATAAAGTACAACTAAAATATGATTTTTTTTTAAAAAAAAAAACACATTAATAATTTTAAATCAATAAACCAATCTGAGCAAACTTTAAAATTTATTAAAATATTAATTTAAATATATATGTTATTTAGTCAATGTTTATTGCTTTAATTTTCTTTTTCCATTTCTTTTGTGGTTTATCTCTATAATAGAGTATAGATTAAAGAGCTAAAAGTTGCTGAATTAAAAGTCAACCTGTGACTTCAAGTTCTTGAATGTCAAATGACTTCCCATGCAACTAATCACTCAATTATTTATTATTTATTTGCAGCAAATATTACATTCTTTTATTTCAATGTTATTATATGTTATGTATATCGTTTTATTATGAAGACTTTTTGCTTCTGTACATTTTTGAAATTTCTCTTTTTATATATAAAATAAACCTTACTTACAATGAATTATATATATACAAGTATTAGCACATATACAAGAGAATAAATTTAAATTACACAACATTTGATGCACTATATATAAATATTTTGTCAAATCCATTGGTACTTCAAAGTAGATAAAGAATGATTTGCAATTGAAGAAAATAATATCCTATGTAGGTGGATGGGTACTTATAGGTAACACCGGACCCTAAGGTTGACTATGGATATTAAAAAATATTCGACAATATATCATATTAAATAATCACAGTCTTCTTACACCTTTAAGCAAATAATTTTTATTAATATAATAACAGTTTCGACTGTTCCTGGCAGTCTTCTTCAGATCTCAGTCTATTGCTCTATCTTTCCCTTTCCACCATTTTATAATAATAGTTTCAACTGTTCCTCACAGTTTTCTAGATGAGATGTGAAGGAGATCTGAAGAAGACTGTAACAGTTGAAACTGTTATTTTGTTAATAAAAATTATTTGCTTAAAGGTGTAAGAAGACTGTGGTTATTTAATAAGATATGTTGTTGTATATGAATAATCAAAATTATTGAAGAAAAAGAAGGAAGAAGTATATATAGAATTATATAAAAAAATTTCGATGAATCGATTATAAATTCCTTGTAAATTTAGAAAATAGCAATAAATAAAGATTAGTGTTAGGATTAATATTTCATTCATTAAGGTCACAGATTCAATATTTAAATAAAATGAAGACCATAGTAAATATGCAATTTTATCCTCATACTTTTTTAATATTTATAATCATTCTTGGTGTTTGGGATTATCCATAATTATGGGTGGATATGTATTTTATTTACATTTTATATACTTTATATATTACACATCAAAAGATAAGTTTGCCTTGTATATTAATAACATTATGAATTAATGCTGGCACAATGCACAAGGCAGAGAAATGCATGCTGCCAGATTTCGTAACTTCCCTTAAGAGCTGAAATTCAATCTTTTTAGAAATGAACTTAAAATCTTTAATATGAAATCTCATGAAAAAAAAGTATGCTAATAGCTTTTCAATTTACTTTGCCAATAAAGAAAGAAAAGCCATCTACAGTGTTAGAGATTGGTCCGACTTATGGCTGTTGGATGGCTGTGATAGGAGTGAGCTGAAAGTGAAAGATATACTTTTGAAAATATATATTATAGTGCAATGCTTGTACACCCCTCCAGAAGTTACTAAATGTGTATATAGAAACCAGTCACTATCCTGTGTAAGAGTGGTGTAGTGAAAATCATTAAAACTGTCAACATTGACAAGGAACTCAGGTGTCCACAGCTCAATACACTGCATATAGATGATTCATTAAGTGCATATATATTATTCATTAAGTGAGGCTTAAATTATATGATTGGGCTAGAAATTATATCTACCTTAATAAATGCTTAGTAAAAATTAATAATATATTTCAGTAAAGTGGTTTGCATCAAAGTTATGAAGCAGAGAATTTGAAATCTATCAATTAAACTATAGCAAGTTGCTATCTCTCACATGATTACCATTCTTTATGCTAATACAAGCTGTTTACACAGAGGCTAAACTCTCCATATAGTAGCATAATTCAGTGCAGGCCAGAGTAATCAATATATGCAGGAAGGATTGTGCATGAAATCCTTATCTAGTTCCTACTCATCCAATATTCCCAGACGAATTTCTAGATTGTGATTTTCATCAGTGAGGAGCTTTGGATCTCTCAGCACTGCACCTACATCTTAGAATTAAATGCAACCTTGAGTTTAAGAACACTGCACCTAGGTCTTAGAATTCAAGGTTGCATTATATCCTAAGATCCAAGTGCAGAGCTATCAGATCCAAGGTTCTTCACTGATGAAAGCCATAAGCTAAAAACTGGTCTGAGGATATTGGCTAAATACCACTAGATAAGGATTTTTTGCACAAACCTTCCTGAATCTATTGATTATTCATGCTGAAGATATGTGTAAAAGATTGTGATCTGACCCAACTTCAGCACTAAATGTGGATCTTGGAAATCATCTGTCTTTTTCTTGTCTTTGATCATATATTTTTGTAATGTGTAATGAAAAAGAAGTTTGAAATATATTTAAGAGATATTATATGAAGTTAGTTTAACTATTTCTAAAGAAAAATGCGTATTTAATGTTAAAATCATAATGTGTTATATGGCTTATTTTTAAAGGTATATGTTTTACATGTATCTATAGTGTGAAAAATTGGGTTGACTTTTAGGATAATCATGGTTGTGATAGGAATAAGCTAAAGATGAAAGATGTACTGATAAAAACAAAAAAGAGAACTTGCAAACTGCCCTTATTATCTTAAATTCACGAAGCAAACTTGTGATATGTCAGCCATTCCAATTTATTTAAATTCAGCAATATATTGTAGCTAGTTTGTTACATAGCTGCATTAAAAATAATTGGATAAGTTGGCTGCATGTTCTTCCAGTTTAGTTTAGGGTTATTTAATTTACGGTGGAAATAAAATTTAATTTCTCCATGCATATTTTTTTATAATAAAAATGGATCTTCAATTAACTAAATATTTTAAGTCCCAATACGATAGTATGATAATCATCAAATATTAATTTTTTAAAATAATGTTATGATATTAATATGTAAATATTTTAATGAGTTGTACATAATTGTAGAAGGGAGAGAAATATATAAAATTATATAAACAAGTTTTTTTTATCTCTCCCTTCAGTCATTATAATTAATTAATAATATTAATTTCAACTTTAAAAAATGTACCAAAAGAAAAACATTTTTTTTTCTTTTTGATAAGTTGTTTAATGGTGTTTAATTGTTGATTGGTTAAATTTTCACCAGTTTTCATTTTAAATTGTGTTAAAGATTACTCATATTGATTAGTTTTCACTCATTAAGTACATTACATCACAATACGACTTAACATTGTATATAAACAGTATGAAATTAAAAATTTAACTGTTATATAACAGCTTACATCTTAATTAAGTAATGAATTAAATTGAGAGCATTTAAATGTACCTATTCAGACATAATACTTGTTTGTGCAATTTAAAATTCTGGTCATTAAAGTATTTTAACAAATAAATCGCAATATCAATAATTTGTTGGTTTTTTTTTTTTTTTGCATTTAAATTATGAATGATATTTTATGTTTTATGTCTGAGTCAATTACCTATTTAGAAATAAAATTTAGTGATGAACCAGTATGATATATTTATCACTGGATTAGTTAGCTTTTCACTCTTTCATTATTATCTATTTTAATCCATATAATATATAGGGGATTTGAACTCAGACTTTCACACAACCCTCAACCACCATACTATCTCATATGGCTAACACATTTGATCACACACACGTCGAAAAGATAAATAATCCCCAATATTCTATTTCATGCTAAACCAGCACTCATCAGTTGGTCTAGATTATCATCTCCACACATATATACAATCAAATCTCGGCTTTTGTTAAGATGATTCATATTTTTAATCCATATAATAAATTTAGTTACTAATGATATTATTATGAACATATTTTTGTAGAGTTAACAATAAAAAAAAAATCATAAATGTAGTCTTTACCATTCATAATGTTCGTTGTATAAATATTTTAGTTGACAAAAATTGATAAAGTGGTCTTTCGCTCCATTCTATTAAAACACTAATTATACAAAATAACTATAATTCACTATTTAATATAATAAACAAATACCCAACCATATCACTCAAAGGAGATATCACCCCTACGGATTGGCCCCCACCAGCTAATAACAAGTGGATTAATTCTTTATATACAAATATTCAAAAGGTAATTGACATAAAAGAAACTCCAATCACAAATAAAATAAAATACTGGACAGCACATAAATTACTAAATGGAAAAAAATGCATAATTGATGGAAAATTGGACATTATGATATATAAATTCTGTTATTGTTTCATTGAACCAGAATACTAAGACTTTATAATCAAATATAACCTGGACTCCCTTCTTACAAATGCCTACCTAGCACACTGAAGAAATATAAGGAAGATAGATCCTATATGCCATATGTGCAGCAGGGAAGAGGAGTCCATCAATCACATATTTATAAGATGTAATAAATTAAATTACCATAGAACACTCCTCACAAGATGGATAAACAATCCATTTGGGCAATTTATACCCATTAAATGGTGCATCAAACAAGGCATTTGTGCAGAAATAAGGCTTACAATCTTCATGTACTTCACATCATGGTGCATACACTGTAAAATCACTATCGGAAAATTGGGAAATCCACAGGAAATGGAACTAAAGAAAATCATAGAAAAAATCAAATAAAGAGATAATTTAATAGCCCCAGATTATTTCATAAATGCCACTTGGAGAAACTTCAAATAAAGAAAACAATCACTAAATCTACAGGATTGAACTGTTAGAGAAACAGCTATATACATAGAAGTAAATACATTAAAGCTGAATGATTTACATCTGAAACCGTAGTGTAACAAAATATCAATTTTTATTATACTGTAATAGCATGTAATAGCAAAATGTAGGTTTGTATGGCATAATAAATTTCTTTTAATAAAAAAAAGATTGATAAAGCTGAAAGTATGCTATATATATAAACATTAAAGTTGACAAAGTTTATCTTCTTAGTAGTCAAAATCATATTTTTATAATTAAATCTACAGTATTTTTATACCCAGGAATTAAATTTATTGTATATTTCATAAAAGCTAAATTATTATGATTAAATGTAAACTTATTTGCATTCTTATTTTAGATTATTGATATACTTATTTCGATATTACTTTTTTCTTACAGATAGAGTTAATATTTTTTGATATATATATATATATTTCCACACAGATACACCACATGTGCTTTTATCTATAATGCAAGATATTTAAAGAAAATTTTTCAATTTTTAATAATGCTTTGAACTATTTTAGTTAAGCCTAAAAATGGCATTTTTCCAAATACCATATGATAGTAAGATTTTATTATATCCAACAAAATTGGTCGTTCATTTGCCTAATTTATTATTTAGAAGATAGATGTGGATTGTCTGTTGACATAACACAAAGTTTAAGGACAGTCCTAAAATTCTACTAAAAATATTACAAGATCAATCAATAATTTTTTCCACTTGTAGATTAGATAAAGCAAATGGGTAGTAACCAACTTTGTAAAAATTATTTTATGGTAAACTTGAGAGATGTTTTTGTAAGAAAAGCAGAGTCAATTTAGTGTAGAAAATTTTAAAGTTACTCTAACAAAATAAAATGTAGATTGCTTTCAGTGGGAAAATGTGGCTGAGAATAAAATAAATGGAAAATTATGATTAGGTAAGATGTTGAATTTTTTTTTTTTTAAAAAAAGTTTGAAGCAGAGCTTGAAAGATAACTTCACACGATGTTAAATAAATCAGACTATAGAATAACATAATAATGTATGTGATCATTTAGTATATTGATAATAAATGAAGTAAATTATGGAATATAGGAATATGTATATATATATATGGATGAATTTATGCACATATATTTTAAATATTTTTAGTTTTTACTTTTATGAAAAATGAGATATGGGCTTGACAAAAATTCTGAAGAAGACCATTATACAGTCGAAATTGTCAACCAGATTTGAAAATTTATTAAAGTTATTGCATTGTATTGAATGTGTATACGAGTGTGAAAAATTATTGCTTTTTGATAGTATAATGTATATATATGCCTGTGTGTTATTGTTAAGGTTATTGTAAGTTTTGTAAAAAAAAATCATAAACACAACTGTATTTTAAGGCTTTCGAAAAAATTATTAGGCAATTGAAATTGGTGATAATTAAATTTAATGAGATTTGTGAATATATTTGTGATTCTTTGATTAGTTTGTTTAGCCATTGCAAAATTCATCTTTAACTTTTTATCCTTAATTTTTCTGTCTTTAATTTTTATTTCTGGAGTTAGAATGGTTATAATGATGATTAAATATTCGTTTGAGCATGATATTAATTTGTTGTATCACAAAACATTTCATTTTAATACATTATTTAGAAATATTGAAGCTGATCATAGCGAATCATTTTAATAAACTTGTAAATGCAATTTTAATTTTCATTTATCAATGTCCATTTATTCAGTATGATAAATGGAGAATTCCTCTTTCGTTTGACCTCTAACTGTATATATTGCAACGATATATAAATATGTCGTTACATTAATTTAAAATAAAAACTTAAAAGTTCGCAAATAAAAGGAAAAAACTAAACGCTAAAATTAAAATGTTTGTTAAACATATATATATATTCGCACAGATGCTAAACTTTAAAAATATTTTTTTCATAAACAAAAAAAAAAAGTATTTGAACGTATTTTTTTTAATAAAAAAATACAAGATTGAAATATAAAAATATTTTAATAAAAAAAATAACGTAAGTTAAAATAAAAACAGGTATTAATTAATTCCTGTAATCTGTAAATGGAAATGATTGTTTATTAATTATCTAAAAGCTGTTTAATTAAAAGGTCAGATGAAAGGTTAGATAAGAGAAGAAAGAGATTTTAGCTTGACCAATGGAAGCAAATAAAGGCCCGGACCATAACGAAAAAACAGAACAGTGACGTTTTTGTTCATGGAATCCATAGGAGGACTATAAAAAGAAAAAATATTGAGTTCCAGTCAGTTTTTCCAACTTGATTTGATGACAACGGTAAGACGCACTTGCCGTTCTCTCTCATTTTTTTTGTTTGTTTTAAAAAAAATAAAATGAAAAGACTGTGATACCAGAATGGAACCAGCTAATGCTACCTCCAGAACATTTTCTTCCAATGGAGACGCCGTGGGAATTGCCAACGGGAACCTGGACTCTTATACCATAAGCTATATGAAATGAACAATTATTAAAATCAATTAAGAACTTTCGTCAAGTTTTATAAATTGATAAACAAGCCAACTTAAAAGTTAAAACGGACTCTTATCTGACTTTTGTAAGTTTTTAAATCAAATTAATAATGTTTAATTTTATATGTTTTCCGATTGATAAACATCATTCCCATTTTTTTTTTTTTTCTTATTGTAAAGATTATTTAAATGCATGAAATTTAAGTTGTTTATAGACGCTTGCATGGATTCGTTTGCGGTTAATTATATTTTGGTTTTCATATTTGATCAAAATATATAGACATTCGATAAATAATGATACCTTACGGTGAGTATCTAAAATGTATTTATTCGGATGTCTTTTAAGTTATTGGTGACAACGCAAGTATCTTATGGTGAATACTATTGGGTTACTTATAAGTTTCCCTCTGCGATTGTCGGTATCAATAATTTTGTATTTTGATCGTTTATGTTTATTTTGAAATGTTTTTGACCGTGGAATCTATGTAATCGATCTATACCCAACATTTTTAAACAAATCTGTGCGAACGTATTTAAATGTTAAATTTAAGTCGGGCGTGAATGGTTATATAGTTTTGTAAAGTTATATTAAGGGAGGGTAATCTTAGGTTATTCATTTCGTAGTTGAATTGGTTCAATGGATTGGATATATTGGTGTAATTAGTAGATGTAGTATGAGGTCCGCTATGGGCAGGATTATAGATATACGCCACACACCCTCTGTTTGCCTATGGATGGGTTTGTAAGTCGGCAGAAGACCGCAGTCCATTCCTATGGAGTTTTTGTTTATTGATCTACTTGCCAACAGATGTCACATTCCTGTTGGTGGAGAGTCAATGTCTTCTCTATTTCTACTTATTGTTCAGATGTACATTCCTGACAATATAGTATTTTGTGTTGTCGTATCATGCTATATTGAATACATGAATGTATCAGATGGATTGGCGCCAGTTGATTGCGAAATTTGTTGCCTAAGGTTAAATCAGGGAAGAATATTTTCTTTTCAAATGCAGACCTATGTAGTCCATTCATACTCGACCCTCTAAATAAATAGTAAACTCATTATTTGCAATCTACTTAAATTTAGAATTAAAGATCAATATAAAAATATAAACGTTAAATTTATTCCTCAAAATTTAAATATTATTTTATATGTGCGTAAATAAATATTTTTATGTGTTAATTTCTGGCAGTGGCTTTTATTCTTTTATATTTAAGATATAAAATTTATACTTTATTATCTCTGCTACTCCACTGAGCTAGTGACTTGGGCTAACGATCTGAATATTTAAATAAAGTGGAATCTTAACAGCACGTATCTGCCTACTTTATCAATTTTTCTAGGTTTAAATGCCTAGATGGCGCCTTGTAGAGCAGATATTGTTTTTGCGGTTAGATTCGATCTTCACATTCATTTCGATCGTTATAATATATATATATGGAAATGTTCGGCGATATGATTATCCTACACTTTATATATTTAATCATAGTAAATGTTATTTACATGCTGTTGAAGTTAGTAACATTAATTTATTTAATTATAATACTAAATTTTTATACATATAAGTATCTAAAATTATGTGATCTAAAAATAGCATCAAACTCTTGAAAGAAATTTGATTGATAAGCACTGATACGAAAAATTATTAATTTTTAATATATATATATAATTTCTTCTACTAGCGAAGTTGTTACATTAAACATCATATGATCACCATCTCTTATGCTAGCACATAACTGTTATTAAACAGGCAAAACTCTCCATATAGTAATGCCACCCTGTGCCAACCAGAGTAATCAATGGATGCCAAAATGCTTGCACATAAAATCTCATCTAGTGCCTACTCATCCAATATCCCCAGACTAGTTTCTGGCTTGTGGCCTTCATCAATGAGGAGCCTTGGATCTGAAAGCACTGCACATAGATCTTAGGATATAATGCAACCATCCAGCAACTACCTTTTATCTCAACTACAAAACTATGAGAATGAAATTGAAAACACAATAATATTTTCAATCTAAACTCAATAGCTTATGTAATCATATGGGTCTAAGTAGGCACTACATGGGGATGTTATGCACAAGCCTTCTGGAATCCATTTATTACTCTGGTTGGCACAGGGTGGCACTACTGTATGGAGAGTTTTGCCTGCTTAATAACAGTTATGCATTAGCATAAGAAATGGTGATCATGTGATGTTTAGTGGTTTAACACCAAACCTGCCTAATAGGATAGTGGTGGCTATGGTTGTTAAAGAGCCAAAGACACCAAAATGTATGGGTGTTGAACTGAGTTCAGACCCATATGACTATATAAGCTATTGAGCTTACATTGAAAATATTATTGTATTTTCAATTTCATTTTCATAGTTTTGTAGTTAAGTAGAGATAAAAGGTGGCTGCTGGAGGGTTGCATTAGATCCTAAGATCTAAGTGCAGTGCTCTCAGATCCAAGGCTTATCACTGATGAAGGGCCACAAGCCAGAAAGTAGTCTGGGGATATTAAATGAGTAGGCACTAGATGGGGATTTTATGCACAAGCCTTCTGGCATTTCAATGATTACTCTAGTTGGCACTGGGTGGCACTACTGAATGGAGAGTTTTGCCTGTTTGTTACATTAAACTTGTCATCTCAAATTTCCATGATGAAATTAAATATAAACAAAACTTAAATATCATGTTTGAATTAAATCTTTTGAAAATTCTTTTATTCTCTACATTTACAAGTTTAACAATTCAAGTTATTATTTTCTTTATCTTCATAAAAAAATCTTTAAATCTATTATTGTCATAAATTATATAATAAAATTATGTATGCAATGAGTTCTAATATTCAAAAATAATACCAAAATCACCTTTTCTGTTATTTTTGCTACAATATCTTATATAAATCCAATTTATCCAAATCATTTTGAACACTGTTTAGCAAAAACATTTTATTATACATATATACACATACATCTACATTTCGACTGTACTGCAGTCTTCTTCAGAGCTATGATATAATGAACAAAACAAAATACATAACTATATAAATAATACCATAAAAATGTGAATAATAAAAAACTAAAAACTAAAAACAACATAAAATATATAACAAAACTTAATAAAACTGAAATAAATATAATTAAACCCAAATGAAATAATCCACTTAATATAAAATAAAATATACAATATAAACAGAAAATAAATATAAATTACACATGTGTATATATATATAGTTAGGAATACACATGTATAATTTATATTTATTTTCTATTTATAGTGTATATTTTATTTTACATTAACTGGATTATTTTATTTGGGTTTAATTATATTTATTTCAGTTTGATTAGGTTTTGTTATATATTTTATGTTGATTTTAGTTTTTTATTGTTTACATTTTTTATGGTATTATTTATATAGTTATGTATTTTATTTTATTCATTATATCATAGTGCTGAAGAAGACTGCAGAATAGTCAAAACATAGGCGTATGTTTATATATATACAATAAAAGGTTTTTGTTAAAAGTGTTCAAAGTCATTTGGATAAATTGGAGGTTCTAATATTGTATTGCATTTATCTCATGTTGTTGTTGTTGTTTTGCTAATGAGAAGACATTCTTTCAATGAAATATAATTTCAAACCAATGTAACCTGAAGGAAATAGAATGATCAGAAATGTTATTATAAAAAAATTAAATTATTATAAACATACAATAACCTTAGCTTTAGTTCTTTGGAATACAATTAGATTGTAAAATAAATGCTATTAAGATTTAAAAATGTAATACAATAAAAATATTAATTCTTTATATACAACAATCAAAAAGCATTTACATTAATATTTCTGAAAATGAATATTTAAAAAAATATTATTTTTCTGATTACCCATTCAAAGTAAGTCAAAAAAGCTTTTTTTTTTTCTAAAGTACTATAATTAATTTTTATTTAAAGTAATGTGTATATAATTAAATTTTATGTTTAGACACAGATGATGACTCTAAAAGATAATTAAATGGCTAAAATGTAAACCACAGCAGAATAAACAAATTTTGCTGCTGATTTAGTATGCACTCTTACCATTTTGGTTTCTAAGAGATACCTTAAAACCATCACTGATCCAATCAATAAGCACTAATAAATGCCAGTTTTTGATATTTGATGTATATTTTTTGGCCATATGAATTTCTTTTGTCATTTTTTTAATTACTAATATTTTCAATATTTAATTTCAAAACTTATTTGGATTTTTTGGTCACATGATTAAGCTTTTTCCTATAACAGTTGTAAGAGTTTTTTTGAATGAAAATTGCATTTTTTACCTGTATTGGACAAAATATCTAGAACACTTTATATCAATAGGGAGGGATATTATCTGATGTCCTTTAGCATGTGGTTGTGTCAGTATAGTTTTAGAGCTTCCCTTAGAGACTAAAATGGCAAAGAGCCCATTAAATTGGAAGCAACATTTCATTTCTACTGCATTTGAAAAAAGCAGTGAAGGGCATTATAATTCTCATTAAATTAATCAAATACTGAATGATGATGCTAACTATTTTATATTCTTGATAAGAACATTGGATATATATTTTTCAACCAATAATTAGATAACTATATAAGCTGGATAAGAATTGGATACTTGTAAAGGAAGGTACATTGGTATTATCCCTACATGCCATATTATGCTGGTGACATATTATTCTAAGTTTGTGATATGTTTAAAATAATACCTCCAAGGGATATGTCAGGAAACTTAATTAATAAAATTTGTCCACAGATCCTATGATGGTGTTATTTTAAACATATTGCAAACTTAGAATAATACATCACCAGAGTAATATGTCATATTACTTGTAATACCAAACTTCAAATCTAAAAAATAAAAAATGGAGAGATATATTCATTATGGAAAAAAGAAAAAACACGTTGCGAGATTTTAATATTTTTGTGACTTTATTATAACGCTTTGTGCTGTCAAAGTCATCCTTCCCCTTCCCTGACATTTTGTGCCATCATAAACACTCAGCACATATAATGCCAAACTTCAAATCTAAAAAAAAAGTTCATCTTATTGCTAATGATTGATATATTTATTATGGAAAAAGAATGTATATGAAAAAGAACATTGAAATATTTTTTAAATGGCGAACTGTAACAAAGTTGTAGTTTTTTTTTTTTAACCTAAAAAAAAAGAGGCGAACTGTAAGATAATTATGTAAAAATGATGAACTATTAAGTTTAATTTTATATTTACATTTTTTTTTTAAAAAAAAAATACATATATAAAGTTTTAGCAAATAAAAAAAATCACAAATATATAAAGTTTTAGTCGTAAATGTATTTTTTAATATAAAACCATATTACTTACATATAATAGAGATATAAAATTTACTTTATGAGTTTTTATTTTATTTGAAATTTAGTATTACATGTGCTATGTGTTTATAATAGCATAAAGTACCCCAAAAAAAACCTCACAAAAAGTATCATATTAAAAACTCACACTGTCTGATTTTATTTAGTATCTAAAGTGTTTTTTTTTTTTTCCATAATGAATATATCTTTCCATTTAGATAGCACAAAATCACACAGATCGGCATATTTTACAACTTGGCGATGTGTATGTAAGTAAAAAGTTGGTAGCATGTATCTATTTGACATGGATTAGTCATGTCAGGATTCTAGATTGGCAAGACATAATAAACAGAAACATTGAATAATTATTACTGGATGAAAATATCACTAGAGTACTACATCATAGCAAGTATAATACCAAAATACTGAAAGGAAAATCACCCTTTTTTTAAAACAATCATCCATAGTTGAATCCAAGGACATGACAGGTTAATCATACACCATGTTTAAATAGTCAAAAATTAACTATTATTTAAAGATATGAATTATAGATCTTTTATAATAATGCATTTGGATTAAAAACAATAATTTAAATATTTGTTATTCTTTTAAAAATGATGTTCTCCAATTCATGGAACAACTTGTCATAAAACAATAGTAACACCTTAATGAAAGTTTTTATCTATCAAAATGCTCATTCTGATATTGTTTCTAAATGGTTATATTTAGATGGATTCCATTAAAAATATCTGTTTGATAGTGAATGAAATAATTTTGTAGGATATCAGCTTTCTGACTGTATAAAATTTTTATTAGTGAAAGACTAATGAACATAATAGAATGTAAAGCTGGTTATATTCCACTCTTGTATAGTGCTTACTAAAAAAGAAATTTTTTTTATATGCAACTTAACACATTGGTAATGAGATAGTCTTAGCAATTAAAGATTTCAATATTTTAGTTTTAATAGTAACAAACCATTTGATTATTTATGTACTGTACATCATTATCCTTATCAATTATTATCAATCCACAGCAGGATGAAGGCATGCAAATTAATCCATCTTCTCTGATCTCTAGCCTCTTTTCTCCATATCAACTTCACACACATCCTTATTACAGCCATCCATCTCACATGTGGTTTCTTTCTGGGTATTTTACAATCTCTTGGAATTCAAGTTTAATATTTCAACTATTCATCTATTATTACCTCTTCTACAAATATGTCCAACCCAACTCCACTTCAGTCTCTTAATTGTTTAAATGAGGTCAGTAACACCTTGTTTTCTTACCCATGTATTGCATTTTTGATCCCTTCCTGTTACTCTTAACATGCATCCATACTTTTTTGAGTGATCTAAAGTCTGTATTGCTTTTCTGTTAAGTGTCCAAGTCTCAGAGCCATAAATAAGAATTGGTAAAATACATTTAGTAAAAATCATTCTTTTCAAACAATATTATATATATTATTTTCAATTACATTAATTATTTAAAACATAAAAGTGCTTCTGGGTTTGATCCAGGTCTTCTAATATATATATACTTATGTCACATTTTAATTCATCTATACCACATTATACAACAGCACTACTTTGGAACATTTAATATAATACATACATAATTATCGTTTTTTGAAGGTGATGTGCTCTTAAGAATTTTTTTACATTGGCTCAATTTATATTTTCAAAGAAACTTTATTAATGAAATATATGGCTATACACTATGATGTTCAGATGAAGAGCATGTGTCAGCAGGAGCTTCTTACTTGGGAACTATAACTATCAGTGTTGACGCTTTTGTCAAATCTAGATGAAGAGAAAATTTTTTTTATAGTTCGGCAGAGATAGCATGGCAGAATTGGGAACTTTAGTCACTGGGAATCTTGAAAAGTTTCTATGTATTCTCATAGATAAATTTAATAGAGAGAATTTTGTCTTTACTTTGGATTTTTCTGGTGATTCCAAAGAAAATTGCAAGGGCATTCAGTTGTGGGATGTTGAATATTATTTACATCGGGTGATCCATATGGAATATGTAATGAAGGTCGAGATTTTTAAGATAAGAAAATCTCTCTCCTTAATGCAATCTTTAATGGAGAGGATTTTATAATGATCAATTGCTGAATTTTTGGGCTATGATTTGCTTCACTGGTCCAAAGCCTGTGCAGGTTAATATAATGTGCTCAAAGGTCTGATCCTGTCTGTGGCAGATTGAAGGCTCAATTTATAAAGGTCAAAAGAATAGAAAGATTGCAATAATTATTATAGAATATCTTAGTTACTGATTATACTTTGAGAATATGGATCAATTTAAATATTTTGATAATTTTTTTAGGCAGAAATGTGTGGTATTTGTTGCTGAATGCATCACAAAGTTCTATATGCTGCTAATATACTTAATAGAGTTAATTATAGAATAAAATATTTCATTATAATAATATAATTAACAAAATTAGTTGAATATATTTTAAGAAAATGGACATAGAATCTCTATATAACATAAAAAAACATTGATTTTTTATTATTATTTAAAAATACTTTACAATGTTAAAATAGGATAAAATCAGTTGATATAGTCAAGCATTGGTGGTCAAGAGATCTGCGACAGCTGCTTTACAAGCAGTTGTACCAGGTTAGCAGGTTCGCTTCCTGGCTGATGCTAGGATATATGAGGGAAAAAAATCAGTTGATATATTGTTACATTTAGTGAGAATAAGGGCATTAAATTTAAAATGTATCTTGGTATCTTCATTGAATCATCAAAATTATTCTGTTCCATGGACAGGCCCAATAAGTCATCACTTCATGAATTCACCCATTTTTCCACCATTTCATTCTCTTCATTGCCCAGCTCTTCAATTTCATGTAACTCTTCCCATCTCTTATATCATCCACCAAAGTCAATTTTTTTCATCCTTTTTTCTTGTTTCCACTCATGATTCTCTCCAAAACATCTTTCACTGAACTATACTTTATTCTTAATATATGATTAATCCAGTTTCTCTTTCTAATTTCTACAATTAATTTATAGAATAAGCAGTTTTTCTAAAATAAGTATTTTATTATTGTATGGTGGTTTGAGCTTTGATTTCATGAGGAAAACAAATACAGACTATTTGTATTTTTATATTGGACTATTATGTCTTTAGATAATGGGAATAGTCCAATATAAAAATACAACTAAAACACCATCATTACAAACCTTCAAAAAAATCCAGACTATGGTATAATGAATGATTCTTTAAAAGTGCCTTTAAAAATGCAATATTCATTATTTTCATTGGAAATAAGGGTAATTTCTCAGGACATTGATGTCCTTCAAAAAGAAATATTTGCTTTAAAAATTATTAAAACCAAAACTTTATATGATGTCAAGTAAACGAATTAAAAAACTGACATGATGTATAAGAACTTAATTATAGTTCATAGATTAATTACTATAATCATAACATAACTCATATTTAATAACTTAATGTTCATGTTTCTAATGAAATACACAGTATATGCCTATCTGAATGGAACATATGGGCTTTGTTGAATTGTAAGTAATTTGATTTTATATAATGATGAAATAAAATTGATTATCCAAATTAAGTTATTACAAGCCTATTTTGTATTTATAGCAGAAATTCATCTTTATTTAAGTGTATTAGTTTCAATTCTGTTTATTGTGATAACAAAAACACATAATTCCATTTAATGTAAATGCCATTTGTACATATTCTATATATATAACATAATGGTAATAAACACAATTGTATACTGTTTTTTAATCTGTAGAAGTACTTTCAGTTAATTCCTTAACCCTCCTCAACTGTCATTAAATTCAAAAAACATAACGGAAGAAAACATCATCAACTCAAATTCCATAAATCCCAAAATTTTAATATTATCAGCATGTCTACTAATTATATTCATTTTATTCATATTTATTAAAATTACCTTTTTAATTTTTCTTTTATTAGGGTTTCTTTTTTCATGAAGAATTTTAACCCTTTCAAGCTAAAACTTAAGTTTATATTTACATGCCCTTTCATGATTTAAGTTGAATGATTTAAGTTTGATCTTCAAAGTGTTAAGATTCTTCATGAAGGGAGAAACCATAATAAAAAACAATTTTAAAGGCAATTTTAATAAATAGAAGTAAAATGAATATAATTAATAGACAAACTATTAATATTAAAATTCGAGATTCATGTGATTTTAGTTGATTATATTTACTTCCATTATGTTTTTTGAATTTAATAGCAGTAGAGGAGGGTTATGGAATTAACTGAAAATACTTCTACAGATTGAAAGACTATATAACAGTTAATTATCATTACATTTATTATCTTTACTGTTATTACAATAGTTTTTAATTAATGGACATTTTATTTGTATTATATATATAATATTAATAGAATATTTACACACACACACACACATATAAACAAAAAAAAAAGACATAAATTCAAGAAATAATATAAATCTTTCAACCAGAGGACTGGTTTTCATCAGAAAAAAAAATACACAGTAAAATGGCGATATTCAAAAATTACAGATTTGCTAAAACACTACAAATTTAACAAAAAAAACTCTGATTGTTCACAAAATCTAACACAGGATATCTAACTAACCAATGACAAAATTATTCCAATGCATACTTAAAACAAAGAAAAAAACTATTTTCTCCTAATCAAGCTTATAACATTTTCTGTTTTGCTAGGCCTCTACACGCTAATATAAACTGCGCGCGAGTTGATCAAGCTATGTCAAAAAAGAAGAAAGTTGTATTTCTATTCTAAAAACATAGCTATATTTCCTGATCAACTCAGCCTATTAATTGTTGAGAATTATGCTATTGACGAAATCAGCTTTTAATTTATTTAATATGGGCACCAGGACTTTTTATTTTAAAGAGTCCGCTGAAGTCGTCAAATAACGTCTCACGAATAAAAAAAGAAAAATACTTTTAACTTAATTGATATTGCATCATACCATAACGAGAATTATTTTTTTTAAGATTATTATTCCTGGGCTTATTCAAACATATTGGCAAAGGTAAATTACATATTAAATCTTATTAAACTAATAATAAATTAATAAAAAAAAACAATCTTATTAATAACACACAAATGAAAATTGCTATTATAAATATTTTTATTATAACAGATAAAAAAATCTGTTTAAGTTAAAATGTGAATTAATAATTAAGTAAATTGGATAGAACACACAATAATTCAGACGTGAAACATTAATAATAAAATAACTGCTGAATAATTTAATTACAAAGGTCTTGGTTAAATAAGAGTCTCTTGATCAATTAAATTAAAGTCTCTATCGGGATCCTATTATAAGCTTATTTTTATGAATAGTTTGTAAAATGGTTAACTTTGTCACAATCAGGATAATGAAGCATAACTTACCGGTAAGTTTTGTGAATTCAGTAGTAGATAACTATGCATAGTTTTTTGGGTAGGATGAGCTCGGCCTTTTGGTTATTATTTGATCTTATGGTCCATTCTCCTAGTCAGTCATGAAGGCTTTTCCTGGTGTACATCTTCAGGCATGATGTTCGCAGAAGCTCCGGTTCACTTCGACATGCCGAATTATTTTAGCGTAGAGCGATACTGGATGTATTATTGTTATCCAGGACCGACTAGAGAGACTAACAAAACAAGATGTTCTTCAAACTGATCTCTGCCTTTTATACTAGAGGCCCAGTTTTCAGACTTCTGCACATGTTTTATCATGGCGTTTTTTGGTTCATAATCTTGTAGATTCTTTATAAAATTTACAATATAAAGTTCTCTTTTTTTTTATCAAGTTTTTGGCCATGTTTAATTAGCTAAAATATTTTTCTTTTAGCTTATCTTTTTACTTGCTTTTGGAATTTTTTTGTTCTCTCCAATTCTACTTTTATTTCTGATTACATAAAAAAAAATACGAAAGAATAATTTAACTTTCATTGTACGTTTTTTTTTTTTTTTTTTTAAATTATAGTCAAAAAAAAATCTAAATTTACTTTTATTTTTTTACCTTTTACCAAATGCCAATATATTTGCAACGTATATAAATAAACGTTACAAGCTTCAATTCTATTTAAATTGAAATAATACCTGGTCTCCTAAAAGATTGTTATATGTAAGGGAGTTTTTTTATATGTGAAAATTTTTCTTATATATTTTTTGTGTAAAGGTTGGTTATATGGATGTTTAATATCTGTGTTTAATTGGTGTATAGGTAAATAATTAATTATTATAAATAATTATTGTACTTTGTACTAACTATAATTTTTGATTAATATGTATAAGTATTTTAGTTTTTAACGAATATTAATATGAACACAGTCTATTTTTTGTATGTATGCACATATATATTTAATTTTGGATTTTTTATTTATTATTTCAATTTAAATAGAATTTAAGCTTGATTAGGAGAAAATGTAGTTTGTTTTTTTTTCTTTGTTTTAAGTATGCATTGGAATAATTTTGTCATTGGTTGATTAGATAAACTGTGTTAGATTTTGTGACCAATCAGGGTTTTTTTTTTTTTTTTGTAAAATCTGTAGTCTTTTATCAAATCTGTAATTTTTGAATATCGCCATTTTACTGTGAATTTTTTTCTTTCTGATGAAAACCACTCATCTGGCTAAAATATTTATATTATTTCTTGGATTTATGTCTTTTTTTAATTTTTATATGTATTTCCTTTGGTTAGTTTTTTATATATTTATATTTTTATATGGATATATATGTTTTTTTTTTCAAGTGTCATAGCATCGGCTGGGACACTAACCCGCAACCCGGGCAACTGCTTGTAAGGCAGTCGTGCTGATCTCTTGACCACCAATGCAAGAATGGATATATATGTTGAAGTAAAGATTCTTGTATGTTGTAGCTTTTGGGAACTATCCTGTAGAATATTAAAGTATATAATTCCTAATATTTTTCGAAAAATAACATTTCCTTCAACTGAGTAAAGGTTGTTGCATAATCATCATTGCAAAGGTATAGCAAGTTTTAATTAATTAATTCTACAATTCTTATTTAATTTTTTACAACTTTTTATACCTTCTCAATAGACATATTAACATTTTCCCCAGTCAAAGACAGATATTATTTTTTTGAAATGTTGACATTTATTTTAATATTTTCCTAAGAATTAAAATATATATAATTTAAATAGGAATACATCTTAACTATATGAAAAATTGACAAACTATTAGTATATTCTTCTAAGGGTATAGCTTACAATATGAAATGTGGATTATAAATAGTAGTAAAATAAATGAGAATTTTTCCATAAATAGATGCACTTAGTGGGTAATCTTAAAGACAGCTGAACACTCCAAATATGAGTGTAATAAAAAAAACCCTTAAAAATGCAGCAAAATTAAAGATATGAGATCACATGATTTAAATATATAGTTATAAACGACTGTTAATGAACACATACCCAGAAAAGATAGATATCTTAAAAATTCAGCTTTATTACTGCCTAACATGCTTTCAATATATCATGTATACCATATTCATAGCTTATATTAATATGTTTGATATTAGTTTATAGGTAATGCTATTCAAATATATTAAAATTTATTTAATAATCTGGACCAACTGACAAGGGCTGGTTTAGCATGAAACACGTATATTTGTGATTATTTATCTTTTCAATATATGTGTGATCAAGTGTGTCAGCAGTATGGGATAGCATGGATAGCGGAGGGTCATGTGAAAAGTCTGAGTTCAAACTCCCTATATATTGCATATTCGATTGCAGGTATGAAAAAACCTGTTCTGTAGAAAAAAATCATATATTTAAATAACCCACATCTTTGGCAGAGAGAGACTTTTATCTTTTCTATTAGTCGAAAAATGGTTACTTGCTATTGCCTAGGTTGCTTTGATTTTACACTTTCCAATCTCTTTCTCCATACAAATAATTTTTGCTTTTGATAATTCAAATCTAAAACCAATTTTTTGATTGTAGTCAGTGAATATTGATGAATGTTATTTACTTTTAAGAACTCTGTGGAATAAATATCTATGTTGGACTAATCTAGGTGAAAGTTTGGCCAGCAACTCATCATAATATGCCATAGATTTAAATTATTAAAAGCAAAAATTATAGTATAGAAAAAAGAGCAGAGAGAGTAAAATTAAAGGGGTCTGGCCAATAGTGAGTGACTGCTTTTCAATCAAAAGAAAAGATACAAATATCCCTCTATCAAAGAAATGGGCTATTTAAATAAATTTTAATATTTTTGAATAGCTAATAAATCACCGTATATACACTAATATCAAGAACTCTTGAATCATATTATTATAAGCTATAATAATTATAAGCTTGTGTTTTTATATAGAATTAAATGAAGCTGTTTAACAATAAATAAGCTGAGCACTTTTGGAAATTCTATGTTCCCATATTCATATCTCTTTTCACAAATAGTTAGTAGATACCATAGTAATGTATGCAAATTCATGTAATAATATTTGAATGGCCCACTTTTCAGAGTTTGTAATGCAGGTGTCTCTTCTATTGATCACTTTAGGGTCTTCTGTGATGAAACATGCCTCCTTCACTTTGCGCTTCATGTTGTTGGGTTCAGTGCAAATTATCTCGGCTGATGTCAGCTGGAAGGTGTGATCAGTGACTCTCTCATGCTCTACAAATATTGAGCTATGAATATGGGAACATAGAATTCTCAAAAGTGCTCAGCTTATTTGTTGTTATACAGCTTCATTAATTGTGTATAAAATGCAAGCTTAGAACTATCAAATATTAATGAAGTAAATGGTCGAAGTATTACAATATAGGCTATGAATATAATATACATGATATATCAAAATCTTGGTAGACAGGAATAAACCTGAATATTTAAAAATGTCGACCTTTTTTGCATATATGTTCATTAACAGTTGTTTGTTACATTGGCTCAAAAAAAAAGGAAATACTTTATAGTTGAATAAATAGATATAAAAAAATAACTATATGAGTGATTAGGTTTAGAAGCTTATCTGGCATTTGAGTGGTAGAAATGAATGGTTGAGCTTTGATACAGAAATCGTTAGTTCTCAAATTTGTTATTGCAACATTGATAAAATACACAGGGCAATATATGGATTAATATTTATAGGTTATAGATTATTGTAATTAAAAATATATTTAAAGGTTTGGAAAGATTGAGCAGTAAAAACATAAAGCAAAACTGAAGAAGGATTATCTTTTATGGATTACCAAGGATGTTCAAGTTATATTTGAGATTCTAAGAAGTGAAAATGAGAATAAGATGCCTTAATTTTATTTATGGGTCCATGGGGAGTAATTCCAATAAAATTTTCAATGGCTTATTGCATTTTTTTCTTTTACTATAAATGAAACTGAAAAAGCTTATATAATAACAAGTATTATTTAGTAAAAAATGCCTTTCGCACATATTTTATTGCCTTCTTTAGTTGAATATACATATTAAATTAGGTCATGTGACATGTGACTTTATTTCTTTGTAATATATTATTGTGAACACTTATAGAAAATTATTAATTAATGTATTTAGTGCATTTTGAATGTATGTTAGTAGATTTTTAAAAAATCATACTTGTATTGTTTCAGTCATGTTATAATTGAATTCTTTGTTTTTTCTCATATATATATATATATTATGTTTTCATGTTTATATTTTTTATATTTAATTCTATAAATGTTATTTAAATCTTTTTTTAAATTCTTGTTTAAATATGTATTATTCAATATAATTATCAATATAAAAAAAAATACCAAACCGGAGTTTAAGTATTAAAAATTTAGTAAGATTTATTGTACTTCCATTTTCTCCTTTACTTTTTTTTTTGCATTCTTCATATATTCATATATATTTTTTTTTATAAATCTCCACATATACACTCCAATGCAAATTTTTTTTATATATAATTCCTTTAATTTTCTAACACTTTCGACTCTCCTGCAGTCTTCATCAGAGCTAAAAAAAATAATTAGTAAAAAAGATGAAAGTAAAGGAATATGGTTAAAAATAAAATATGATTATGAATAATAATGTAAAATATGTATTTTTATATGTATATAGAATAATGGTTATATAATTATATGTTTAAATGTTGTAGCTCTGATGAAGACTGCAGGAAAGTTGAAACTTAGAAAATTAAAGGAATTATATATAAAAAAAATTTGCATTGGAGTGTATCTGTGGAGATTTATAAAAAGTGAAATTTATTGTACCAAGTATACTTTCAATGCTTACACATCATATTTATAGTAGTCTGTGGAGAACATTAATTCTGTATTGATGAAATGTAAAATAAAAGAAGTGTGGTGTTACACAAAATGAATATGTGATGAATCAAAAATCAAATAGCATTCAAATTAACAAAAAATAAATAATGTTCTCAGCAGACTAACAATGAATATGATATGAAAGTATTGAAAATATACTTGGTACAAATTAAATCCTAATAAATATTTAATATTTAAACTCTGATTTAGTATTTTTTCCATTAATAAAACTAATGACAGAGTATCAAAATATAATTCAATATAATTATCATATTATTTCTTTTTATTAACTATCTGTACACCTTTTTTTTTATTATTGTGTCAATTTTATTTATTCTGGTTTGTTATTTTTCTATTATTTGGTTTTAATAAATGTTTGTTTTTTATCATCATCAACCATTATAAATCCATTGCAGGATGAAGGTCTCACCAAGTTCAAAGCATTTTCTCTGATCTTTAGCTCCTCTTCTCCACATCACCCCTGCACACTTTCTTATTTCATCCATCCATCTCACATGTGGTCTTTTTCTGGGTCTTTTACAATCTCTTGGAATCCAGTTTAAGATTTCAATTGTCCATCTATTCTCATCTCTTCTAGAAATATGTCAGCCCAACTTCACTTCAGTCTTTTAATTTTTTCAATGAGGTCAATAACACCTGTTTGTTTTCTTATCCATATATTGTGTTTTCGATCTCTTCTTGTTACTCCTAATATACATCTCTCCATACTTCTTTGAGTGTTTTTATAGAGCACAGTATTTATTGTAATATATTTGGAAGTAAATTAATCTTTACATATGCACTATATTAATATAAAGTGACACTCATGGTATACAAAGGTTTGCTTATATATAGATAAGCTTGAAGGACAGGTAAATTCACTTGCTTTTTTAAATTTTTGCTTATGGACGAGTGTGTGATAATTTAATATTTTTAATTTGTTAAACTTTTTCATTCTATTGTTTTAATATTGTTCTCTATTATTTTAAATGATAAAATTATTATTTTAAAATTTTTTAATAAAAAAAGAATTTAAAAATAATAATAGACAATAATGTTTAAAAATAGAAAAATTAAAATTAAAAATATTAAATACAGAGATGTAAAAGCAAATGTAAAATTAATAGAATAAATGAAATTATTAATAAACACCAAGTAAACATAAAAATAATTAATTAAAAAAATAACAATATAAATATATTGATTAATAAAAATTTAGATAAGAATAAAAATAACAAAGAATATTTAATTCTGAAGACAAGATAATCAAACCTCCACACATGCACCACACTATATTCAATTAGTAATGTTAAATTTGAGTAGACTCTCAAACTTTGAGAAGATAAGAATGGCCATCTTATCTTTGTACCTAAATGTATTTATATAGGCAAGTCCAAGAAAGTTAAGATTTGCCTATATAATTGCAATTAGGTGTGAAGATGGTCATTTTTATCTTTTCAAAGTCTTAATCCCAGATGGTTAAGATTTGCCTATATAATTGCATCTAGGTGTGAAGATAAGATGGTCATTCTTATCTTTTGAAAGTCTTAATCCCAGATGGTTAAGATTTGCCTATATAATTGCATTTAGGCATGAAGATAAGATGGTCATTCTTAACTTTTCGAAGTCTTAATCTAAGATGGTTAAGATTAGTTTTTATAATTGCATTTAGGTGTGAAGATAAGATGGTCATTCTTATCTTTTCAAAGGCTTATATTTTGTGACTTGAAATGAGAGTTTACTCATTTAATGTCACTAATTGAATATTATATTATGGTGCATGTATGGAGGTTTGATTATCTTCTTTTTAGAATTACAGCTTGACAATGCACTAGTAATCATTTCCTGATTATTTACATAAAAAATATTTGAATGATATTTATTGGATAAAATATAAAATAATGAATGAGAAAATATAATAAATACATACATAAAAAAATAAAAAATAAAATTAAAACAATTTAAGTGACGTAAATATGATTGAAAATATGAACAAGCAATCATTAAGCTATCAACAATCTCAATCTGTCGTCAAGGCAACCTCCTTTAACAATAAAATTGGCTTTATTGTCTTAGATTTAAAATGTTCTATTAATAAACATACAGAATACACAGACCTTAATTAATATTAAAATATATTTTATTAAAAATAAAACAGAAAGAATGAAAAAAGAAATTTTATATATAAAGAAAATAAATTCAAAAGAGAATAGTAATTCTGGATTAAAATTATTTATGCTTAATTAATAATAAAAATAATATATGGTGTGTATTTATAAATATTTATTTATAAAAAGATAAGGAATTAATATATATACTATAAATAAATAATAAAAAATATAGACATATGTTAAATTTATTTATTTTTATGATGATAATAATTATAAAATAAACATAAAATTATTATTAAGTTTGTATTAAAATAAAGTTTTTTTAAATGTCCTGCAGAAGGAGGTATAAAAAAAGTTTAAAATACATTTTGTTAAAAAAATTGTTTATAAATTAAAAGGAAATTATAAGAGATATTTAAAATATATAATTATTTGTTATTATTATGGAGGATAAAAACAATCTAAATTCAAATAATATATGTTAAAGTAAAAAGTGATTTAATAATAATATAAGAAAATATAATATGTGTTATATATATACAATTTTTGGTTTATATGTTTGCACATTCAAAAAACTAGACCAAATTGTAGTGGAAATGACAACGTTTCAACATCAGTTTTTTATAATCATAATACGTTATGTATACATGGTTTTAATTTTTACTATAATAATGTGAAAATATTACAAATTGAAAGAAACAATAATAAAAAAAAAATAAAGGAAGCTATGTTAATATATAAATGTAAGCATGACTTAATAAATAGGCAGGCAGTAAACATTAAAATTATTGAATTGTGGGAAGGCTAAAGTTTGAAAGTATGTTTGAAGATACCTTAAAAAATAATTAGAGTTGCATTGGTGGTCGAGAGGTCAGCGTGACTGCCTTGCACTTGCAGGCAGTTGCTCAGGTTGCGGGTTCGCGTCCCGGCCAATGCTATGAGATTTAAAAAAAAAAAATTAGAGTTAGGTGACAAAGATTACAAAGCTAGTCAAAAGCACTCCTAGGTGGATAAAAGTTTTTAAAGTTGTACTTTATATATATATTTATGTTACTGCATTTATTAATATTTAATTACAAGATTATGTATATTAAAATGCATATAACCTTTATGCTGATTATTCCCTTGTTTAGATTTTTATCAAGGAATTGTGTTTGGAAAAAAATAAAATATTTTGTAACGGTTTTGGACACTGGCCATCACATAGATTTCTCAAATACTGAAGTCATATCCATTTGCAATAATCATGACCAAAGATTATTTAGAGAGGTAACAAAGATGATTTGGAAGAGTTTCTTTATGCAAATGAATATAAAAAATACTGCCAAATTTAAGTCACATAATTCAACTATTATGTAGTGCAATTAATTATCTTTGTAATAGCCATATGATTATTACTATCTTTTTCCAGCCAATTGGGCGTAAGTGTTATCTTGTCGAAACATCGATATATTTATATAGCCACTGCTGAAAACATGACTTATAAAGCATTCTTAGGAATAATGTATATACATTTAGAAATGTACAATAATAATTTTAAATAAATAATGTAAAATGTTATGGATGAATACTCTTACAATTTTACTGCTAAAAATGTGAATAAATTAATATGTTGACATAATTTTTGAAATTATGTTTAAAAATAATTTAAATTTATATCTAATCATTGCAAAGTTGTTAAATATTATATATATATAACATATTAAATAAAAAATATTTACAATTTTAGTTTATTTTGCAGCTTACACCCACTAATGTTTTTCATTTTAAACATTTTTCTTTTTCAAATAATCCTCTTTGCTGCTATACAAATAAATTCAAAAATATAAGTGGCCCATCTTTTGATTAAAAGTATGAATAAAGCTTATAAAAATTATGTGAATATATCCACAAACATTGACTGTTTCTAATAATGACTAGGAATCTAAAGTAATGTGAACATAACAGGAAAGAATACAACAGCATTACCATGAAATATTTCTATATCATGTAGAGAATTAACATGTTCATATATATATATGTAATTTTTATTTAAAATATCTTGTAAATAATAGTGAATATGTATATACATGTATATAAAATAAAATTATTGTATCTTTTATGTAAAAAAGTAATGCAATACAATTATTTTTTAGATCTGAAGATGACTATTATGCAGTTGAAAGTTGAAACTGTTATAGGGAATTAAATAAAGCATTGTAAAAAGAGCATCAAAAGAGTATAAGTTTTAAATGATTTGATATAAACAATGCAAAAAGAGTGAAAGAAATATTGAACATCTTGAAAATACAATAAGTACAGACTATACAATTCATTGTACAAAAATATATGCTAGAATTAATAAAGAATTAATAAAAGTGAAGTATATCTTTGAAAAATCAATCAAGAATTATTGGCATCCTTGAAAAAATTAAAAAACTGAAATGAAGCTGGGATTGGTATATCTTCAGCGCTCGTTAGAGGTGCAGTTGATGCAATGCACCCAGGACTCTAACTTATGAAGGGAGGGGGAGAATCATATGTATTTAGATAATTTTGTAAATTGTTTATTTTATAAAAAAATCCCCTTTTTAAAACAAAAAATAAAAATATACAATAATTTACAATTTTAGTAATATTAACACATGTATAACATTAGTACATATACATTCACCTACAAATCTTTCAATAAATTTTTAATTGACCTCTTTATGTTGCATCTATGTATTTCAGTAAAAATATTTTAGAAACCTTTTGAACCTATGTTTTCCTGAAGGTTTGTGATGATGGTGTTCTAGTTGTATTTTTATATTGGACTATTTGCATCATCTAATATGTATTGAATGTCTTTAAAAAATTTAACTTTATTTAAATATTCCAAATACATTCAATTGTTAGTAATAGCATATCAAACAGGTTAGTGTATGCACAATGTTTTGAGAGGTATTATTCTCCCCTCTTCTTCAGGTGTTGCAGGCCTGACCAGTGACAATACTAGCATGGGATTTGAATCTGGGCCCTTAGATTCTTGAATATGGAATTTTAAGGCAACACTCTAACCAACTGAGCCATGTTGCTTAGGCATTACCTTAAAATTCAATACTTAAGAATCTAAGGGTCCAAGTTTGACTTCCATGTTAGTACTGTCACTGGTCAGGCCAGCAACCCCTGAAGAAGGGAGAATAATACCTCTCAAAATGTTGTGCATATAATAACCTGTTTGATGTGCTATTACTAACAGTTGAATGTATTTAAAATATATAATTAAATTTTTCTAAAGACATTCAATACATATATTAGATGATGGAAATAGTCCAATAAAAAATACAACTCTTGAACCTATATATTGTTGTGGTTCTTATGTTACATATTTATATTACCACTGATTATTATCAATTTATTAGTATTATGAATGCTTTTTATAAATTACAAGCAAATATGTGCATTACATATTTTAATTTAGAACATTTGTTTCTTTATTATTTAATCAAACGTAATTAGGATATTTAAAAAATTTAACATGATAAAATTTGAACTATCAATATGTGTTTTTAGTATATTATAGGCTATGGTGATTTTCATTATTAAATTAGTTAGCCTTCTTTTTAAATGTTACTAAAAAGTTTACAATTTAATTCTAATATATACAGATACAAATATTAATATATATATATAAACTCGATGTACTTTTTGTGCAGTTTTGTTTAGTAAAATAATAATTTTAAATTAAAATAAAATTAAAAAGAATAAAATTTCAAGTGCCTAAATAAAATGCGACAGGAAAAAAACGTTTGTCCGCTGCAAAGAAACGGGAAACATTCAAAATTAAAAAATAAAAGAAATTTAACAAAAAAGAGTAGTTTAAAACAGTGATACAAAAAAGGTAGAAACAGAAAATAATGTAATTCCAGAACAATCAAATTGTACTAGTCATGAAGTCATTCCTGAAATGAAAAGAATCGAAACTGTTACAGAAAATACGCTAGAAGATAATTGCAAACTATTAGTTTCAAATATGGATAACAATTTTGCTGAAATACATACAGATACTTTTAAATTATTATCAGAAAATTCGGCACAATGACCTAATCTATAAACAGATGATGTTAAAATAAAGTTACCTAAATGGGAGATGAAGCAGAATAAAGGGTATAATTTTCCAAAAAAAAATGGTGGATCTTTTTCTTATTTTATTGTTATAAAATGTAAATAATCGTGAAAACAAGCAACTGCATAGTTGGCTAATATGTAATATTTTATTCTTTAACTGAAACATCAAGATTTTTTAATGGCTATAAAACTGGAAAAAATTGAGTAATGGTTGTGTTTAGTGAGAAAGGAAATACACATATCAAACGTTATTCATTGGCAAGAATTAATTCAAAGACTCAATTTAAACCAAACTATTGGCAATTCAGCACAATCACTTGTTAAAACTAAGTAATCATATTTGAAAGATGTTTTTTGAAACATTGTAGATATTATATTATTGTTAAGTAAGCAGAACTTGGCATTCAGTATTAATACTGAAACAACTGAAAGTTCAAATAATAGGACTTTGCATTACTTATGTATTATTAGACTTGCTACATCTTTTCATTTCTGTATCAGTCCACTGATAACTTTCTAATCTTGCAATGTCATTAAATAATATGCATACCTGATCTTTTGACAAACTTAAGTGGTAAATTTGTCAAAACAGACCATGTGACCAAGTTATTTCATGACATTTTCACAAGATTTAGAAAATTATTGGCAGATTGATATTAAACAAGGCAAAACTCTCCATACAGTAGTGCCACCCTGTGCCAACCAGATAGGGATTTTATGCACAAGCCTTCTGGCATCCGTTGATTATTTTAATTGGCACAGGGTGGCACTACTGTATGGAGAGTTTTGTCTTGTTTAATAACAATTATGTGCTAGTATGAGATAGTGATCATGTGATATTAAGTGGTTTAACACCAATCCTGCCTAATAGGATAGTGGTGGCTATGGTTGTTAAAGATCCAAAGACACCAAAATGTATGGGTGCTGAATTGAGTTCAGACCCATATAATTATATAAGCTATTGAGCTTAGATTGAAAATATTATTGTGTTTTAAACTTCATTCTCATAGTTTTATAGTTAAGTAGAGATAAAAGATGGCTGTTGGAGGGTTGCATTAGATCCTAAGATCTAGGTGCAGTGCTCTCAGATCCAAGGCTCCTCATTGATGAAAGCCACAAACCAGAAACTAGTCTGGGATATTGGATGAGTAGGCACTAGATAGGGAATTTATGCACAAGGCTTCTGGCATCCATTAATTACTCTGGTTTGGCACAGAGTGGCACTACTGTATGGAGAGTTTTGCCTTGTTTAATAACAATTATGTGCTAGTATGAGATAGTGATCATGTGATGTTAAGTGGTTTAACAGATTGCTATTATGTGAAAAGGCATAGCAGTTTTAATACACAACACTAATCATACCAGGCTAAATCTAAAAAAGTACAAATTTAACATTATGAAAAATATAAATCTGTACAAAAAATTAATAAAAACACATTATGATACTAAATAAAAATCTCATTTTGTGCCATCAAAGCCATCCTTTGATTTAGCACAAGATATGGTATTCTGATGATACATACCCAACCAGAAATTCCCCAGATTTTATTTAAAATTAAAAATACTATGTATATTAACTGTGGCATAAAATTACAGACAGGCATTAAAGCAAAATTATCAAAAAAATAATATTTATAACAAAAGTAATAAGTATATTAACTACAAAATGAATAATAAAACAAAAAAAATACTATATCTGTTAACTATGGCAAAAAAGTAAAAAAATGGACAGATACAAAAAACCAACTTATATCTACATCAGATTTTTAAAAAATGGAGAGTTAAAACATGCGTTCATACAATATAATGGTGACACCTGCATGAGATCTTGATCGAGAAAGAGCTAAGTACATTTATTTTGTTCAAAAATCAAAAAGGAAATTATAAAACTTTTGTTAAAATGTAAAAAAAAAATTCAACTTTTATTAAAATGGAAACCAATTGCAAATTTGTGCAGCTGGCAGGTCACAATTCTTAACTTTTATATGCTTTATGGGGGGGGGATTGTAACCTTTTATTAAAATACAGAATCAACAAGGTGGACTTATTTTATTAATATCAACCAGAATGCAGAGGAATGTGTCATTTTCTTTGTGTCCATTTTGTAATTTTTTGTTAAAATGTAAAAAAAAATTCAACTTTTATTAAAATGGAAACCAATTGCAAATTGCAGCTGGCAGGTCACAATTCTTAACTTTTATATGCTTTATGAGGGGGGGAATTGTAACCTTTTATTAAAATACAGAATCAACAAGTTGGACTTATTTTATTAATATCAACCAGAATGCAAAGGAATGTGTCATCTTCTTTGTGTCCATTTTGTAATTTTATGCCAGAGGTAATTAATATACATAGTAATTTTTAATTTTAAGTAAAATATGGAAAATTGCTAGTTGTTATTGAAATGGAAAAAAATTCATACTTTGTGTGAGGGGGGAATGGTTTTGAAAGTACGAAGTGCTGTTTTTAAAAACTCATGACTATCTGCTTTTATTTAGTATCAAAATGTGGTTTTATTATTTTTGTGTACAAATTTATCATTTATGTTTGTCAAAAGTTCCAGCATTCATGTTATTTGACAGGATCACAAGGTTTATTTGATGGGGTTGTAAGTTTACAAATTTATGGGTGGAATGGTATGAATATAAAAAGGTGTAGCAGCTCTAATATGTAAGTACAAATTTTCTTGGTATGATTGAAGTGTTAAGCAAGTATGATATAGTGTTATTAAAACATTAAAAATTTAGGATAAAAACAAGTGAGTAATATATTGTTACATTGATCCCAAAGTGAATTTTTAAATATGACATTTTTTGTCATAATAAAAGACATTATGAATAGTGTGAAGTGTTCAAATGGATTATACATCAGTTGTATATCATATAGTATAAAATTCTCTTTTCTCAAAACATTTGGAAATAAAATAATTATTTAGTGGATATTTAAAGTACAAGATATAATCTAGTAAATGATTATAAGATTTATTATTAAATATTTTAACATCATGTCTCACATAAATATTATGATGTATTGCAGAGAACTATCCTATGATTATGGAGCTAACATGAAATAACAATATAAGGGAATACAGGCAAAAATAATTAAAAAAACAAATCAAAGTATGCCTCATGTATCTTGTCTAGCCCATAATTTTAATTTACTTCTTTGTTATGTAGCAGCCAATAATATAGAATCAAAGAAATTTTTTGGAATTTCTGCAAATTCACCCAAATATTGGACAATATTATGGAAACATATAAAAATAACATTAAGACCATTAAATGCCATCATACAGGAAGCACAAATCAATTCAGTGAAATGTGGTAATTTGTTGGATTATTTCCATCATCTATCAGTAAATGTTGAATGTATAGAAAATTTTAAACTTTATTTAAACTTTTCAAATACAAACAACTTGTTAGTAATAACACACAATAACACACAAATAGACAACACAGATTAGTAATTACACAATGTTTTGAGTAGTATTATTCTCCACACTTCTTCAGGAGTTGCTGGCCTGATCAGTGACAGTATTCACATAGATGAGCTCACACCTTTAGATTCTTGGATATTGAATTTAAGGCAAATGCTGTAACCAACTGAGCTATTCAAGAATCAAAAGGTGGAAGCTCAACTCCCATGTGAATGTTGCCACTGGTGAAATCAGCAACATCGGAAGAAGGGTGGTGAATACTACTACTCAAAATGTTATGTAATTACTAATCTGTGTTGTCTATTTGTGTGTTATTACTAAAAAATTGTTAGTCCTTGAAAAATTTAAATAAAGTTTAAAATTTTCTATACATTCAACATTTGCTGATAGACAATGGAACTAGTCAACACATCACATCTAATATACATACCTTCAGGTAAATACACTGAATGCTTTATATTTTTAAATGAAATAAATTACATCTGCCTTGAGTTATCTTATTAAACATTATCTGAATGTTCAATTATTTTTGAAGCAAAGAATGTGTTAGAAAATATTAGAAAAATTTCTACCAAACATCACATGATCCCCATTTCTTATGCTTGCTCATAACTGTTATTAAAAAAGGCAAAACTCTCAATACAATATTGCCAACTGGTGCAAGCCAGAGTAATCAATGGATGCCAGAAGAAAATTCCTATCTAGTGCCTACTCATCCAATATCCCCAGACTAGTTTCTGGCTTGTGGCCTTCATCAGTGATGAGCCTTGGATTTGAGAGCACTGCACCTAGATTTTAGGATCTAATGCAACCTTCAATCTAGGTGCAGTGCTCTCAGATTCAAAGCTCCTCACTGATGAAGGCCACAAGCCTGAAACTAGTCTGGGGATATTGGATGAATAGGCACTACATAGGGATTTTATGCACAAAATCTTCTGGCATCCATTGATAACTCTGGCTTGCCCTAGGTGGCAATACTGTATGGAGAGTTTTGCCTGTTTTACAAAATTTTCTTTTGTTATTTCACTTTCAGTTTGGTATAATATTTTAAGTGCAATAAACAGTGTTTTACAGAATTCTAAAATTTGCTTTTTCAATTATTAAATCAATAGAAAATCTACCCCAAGCCATAAGAAATAGTGTATTTGAAAAATCATTAGAAGAAATGAAAAATTGTTTACAGATTAAATGAAAGTGCAAATTATATCCATAAAGGAAGATTAAAAGTGATATAATTTTAGATGACACTGGGGCAAATTATTATCTATAGAATATAAAACTTAAATAACAAATTTAAAAATGGGCTATTCAAAGTCCATGTTTTGAAACTAACAGAAGTTTTAAAAACAATCATCTCAGATATTAGAGTTGTGCTGTTTTATATTGTATGCTCTAATAAAAACTATTAAAAAAAACTAATTTTCAGTAATAAACTCATTTGTTCATTCCAACTATTGAATATTGGAATAAGTTTGTAAGTTATTTATCTCAATTTATTACAACCTTAGATTATTCAAATGATAAATAATTCAAATTTTATTAATTCAACTTAAAATTTTTTCTAATAAAATCTGTATAAAGATCTAAAAAACTTTTTACAGCAGGTCTCCATATATAAATGATTAATGCTGTATAATAATTATAAATGTTACAATTGTAGAGGTTTTGATCACAGACTTTCAAGCACTCTTCAGCTATCAATTCTATCTCATATAACCAATACACACAAACTGAGCACTGATTATATATATTTGTGGGAGACAATGATCTGGACCAATTGACGAGTATTGGCTCAAAATAAAATGCATATATTGGAGATCATCTATATTTTTCGCGAGTGTGGTCATGTGTATCAGTTATATAAAATAGAGTCAATAACTGAAGGGTACTTGAAGTCTATGTTCAAATCCTCTACAATTACATTTAATTTCTAATAACTGAAACATAGGCTTATTATATATACACCTGTGTCTATATATGTAATATATAGGGTATATAGGCACAGACTTTAACACAACCCACAACTTTCCACTCTATCAAATAACACTGATACACCTAAGGACATATATGCTGAAAATATAAATAATGACCAATATACATATTTCATGCTAAACCAGCAATCATGAGTTGGTCCAGATTATCATCTCCCACACATATATACTATAAGTGCTCAGATATGAATTAATATAGACAATCTTCATACTTTAATAAACAGGCTCCAATCTACTACACACTCCAACTTTTTAACCGTCCATCCAATTGAAAATCTGATGATGGAATGCTCAAAGGCCACCCTGAGGCCAGATTCTTGTCACACCCATGTTGACCTAAGATCAATCTGAACCCCACAGGTACAGGACATAGTCGATTAAATACATATGCAAGGATGGGCAGACATCTCTACAATGTAATAACTGAAACACAGGCTTATTATATATACACCTGTGTCTATATATGTAATATGTAGGGTATATGAGCACAGACTTTCACACAACCCACCATTCTCCACTCTATCAAATAACACTGATATCCCTAAGGCCATATATGCTGAAAAGATAAATAATCACCAATAAAAGTATTTCATACTAAACCAGCAATCATCAGTTGGTCCAGATTATCATCTCCCACACATATATGTACTATGAGTGCTTAGATATATATTAAGATAGACAATCTTTATACTTTTATGTGTATCAGTGTTATTTGATAAAGTGGAGAGTGGTGGGTTGTGTGAAAGTCTGTGCACATATATCCTATATATTACATATATAGACAGGTGTATATATAATAAGCCTGTGTTTCAGTTATTACATTGTAGAGATGTCTGCCCATCCTTGCATATGTATTTAATGGATTATGTCCTGTACATGTGGGGTTCAGATTGACCTTAGGTCAACATGGGTGTGACAAGAAGCTCAGCCTCAGGGTGGCCTTTGAGCATTCCATCATCAGATTTTCAATTGGATGGGCAGTTGAAGAGTTGGAGTGTGTAGTAGATTGGAGCCTGTCCATTAAAGTATGAAGATTGTTTATCTTAATATATATCTGAGCACTTATAGTATATATGTGTGGGAGATGATAATCTGGACCAACTAATGATTGCTGGTTTAGCATAAAATATGTGTATTGGTGATTATTTCTTTTCAGCATATATGTCCTTCAATGTATCAGTGTTATTTGATAGAGTGGAGAGTGGTGTGAAAGTCTGTGCTCATATACCCTATATATTTAATTTCTAAGTATTTTAATATTATAAATGATATAATAAATAAATAAGATTATAAACTGGATTTAGATTATTATATAAAGAGATTACATATATGATGAGTAGGGAAGACAATAAAGAATTTTAGAAATGATGTAGAGAAGAGAATCATGAATTTAAAAAACTGGAAATAATCTGCAGTAAATTGATAATGGTTGAAATAATAACATTTGTCATGTATAAAATTACCATAACAAACCAATTCCAGAGATATTAAAGCAATATATAAAATTCACTTAATACAAAAAGGTTAAGGTATAAAATTTTGTATATGCAGACATTTACTATCTTATCACATCAATTTATATAATTTCAAAAAAGTATTTAAAATATATGATTTGACATATTCCTACTTAGATCAAATGGTTTAAATAGTTGGCAACTCAAAAACAGCTCAATAACCAATTATACTTTCTCTATAGAACAATCATTTCTTAGATTAAGATATATAATAAGACATTATTTCATATAGTGCTATGTTTTTATACTGTAATAGTGATATTAGCGATTAAGCCAATGCACAGGTGCTTTAAAGATAAATTATAAATGAATACTCTCACTTTTCCAGGCACAAGATACAGTATTTTAGAAAAGATGGAATGAATCCATTCATCTTTTCAACCCAAACATTTATGTATGGTCAAATCTTAAGTGTATGGAAATGAGAGCATGAAGATTTACCCATACATAAATGTTTGGATCAAAAGGATGGGTGGATTCATTCCATCTTTTCTAAAATACTATATCTTGTGTCTGGAAAAGTGAGAGTATTCATTTATAATTTAGATTAAGATAATAAAATTCTTTTAACTAAGCATTGTGAATATGTCAAAGTCAAAAGTTTGGAGAATTCTTCAAAACTATGGTATAGCACAAAGTTGTTGTAATTGCACTCCAGGGTTTCATTGTTTCTGTAGTTCTTGACTGAAAGCTTATTAAACATAATAAAATTATCTTTTTGATTTAAACCATCTTTCAAGGCAAAAAATCCCCAATTGATGTTAGGATAATAAAACAATCATTTGGATAATTATTATGCATCCAATATTTAAAATCGTTCCAATATATAACTGACTCTGCCCTCCTATTTCAGATCTAGTACCTGCTATATTTATTTGGAAATTTCATTTCTCATAGTTTTGCCTTTGAGATATATAATTAAAGATAAATGTACCTTTTCCACTTTTAGAATAGTTGATATTAAATGTTTGCATATTTTATAAAACCAAACAAGAAGGGACATTTCATTCAGGTATATGGTTGCAGAGACAATTCCTGATTTTACATTAGTTAACAGAAATAGCTTATAAATAAAGCAAAACTCCATATAGTAGTAATGAAGATGTGATCATGTGATGCTTGCTGGTTTAATAGAAATAGCTTATCACTGTCTTTTGATATTCTTATTTTGAATTTATTTTTTATAGCCATCAGAAATCAAAACATTGCACCTGAAATATGTATTTTTGGGATGAAGTTTTAACAAAAATTCGTTGAAATAAATATATTAATTATTTTGACTAGGTCCCTCATATATCTCTTATTAGGATGACAGTAACTACAAGGAATCCATTATTTAGGGGTAGTTTAAAGCAAAATTTATTATAGATTAAGCCTAGTGGTTAGCATAGCTACCTTCCAAGCAGCTGGTCCGGGTTTAACTTCTCGATGACGCATTTGACATATGAAAAAAAAAAATATTCATTATAGTCAACATGTATCCATTGAAAATTTGAAAATTATTAAGCTAATAAATTCTTTTGGTGATGAGAGAATATAAATGTATAAAAAAAACTATGGAAATGCAAAAAATTCAGTTAAAAGGATTATTTTTTTTCTATACAGGTCATAAAAATACTTAAAAAAAAAACAATATGAAAAACATTATTAAATTAATAGTCTCCACACTTCCTCTTTCTTTTTTATTCTTCATATAAAGATACAATAAAAGACAAATGACCCCAAGATGCATTTCGTGCCGCAGCTCTCATCAGTTGGCCCAGGTCACTAGCTCTCATATATAACTCCATTACATGAAGCGTATTTATCTATGGCGAATTGTCGCATCTTTATTTACAATCGCCAAACTTGCTCCACTCCCAACCTCCACCTCCTACATTTTTTGATAAACCTAACTATGTTTATCATTAATAATTTATTAAACTAAAGTTTAAAATAAAACAATTTTTACAAACTTTTTAAATTTTATTTCAAGAAAGCAAATACATATTGGTGAATTATAAGTTGATTTCGTCTGTTTTAAACAACAAAACATCCTAGCGGTAAGTAACATATATTTGAAGTCTATTAAAAACTTATAAACTAAGGATGAATCATGGTTGGGAATTTGATTCAATATTATTATCTATACTGAAATGTGTCTAGAAATTTAGTTTGATGGGAAAACTATAAATTATTTGGAAAAAGGATGCAAATTGTTATGTTTTCAATGCAGTTATTACATATTTTCTAAAAAAACATAAATCTTAATAAAAATTATGCCAATAGCAGAGAATCATTTACTTTCAAAACTAGTTAAAGTCAAACCTATGAATCAGTTCTTTATTTAACTATTTATATTTAAAAAGGCTTTCAAAATAAAGACTTGTTCTGCCTTAAATGATTTGACTTATGATTCGTTTTTGAAAAAAGCTAAAATTTTTAAATGATAAAAATTATATACAGAACAATATCCTACCATCAAACATCATATGATCACCATTCTTTTTTCTTACACAAGCTGTTTGCTTCTGTGAATAATATTCTATGGAGTATAGTTGCTTCATCTACTTTATTTAGTGCATTTTCATTGTTCTTCCAGGAACAGAATGCTGCTAGCATTTCCTTGACTTTACAGGAAAGCTTCTTTCCAGAAAAAAAACTCTTAATAAAAAATATGAAAAGTTTGGAAATGTTCTTAAAAGACTAGGATTCTATTTCCACAAACAAAATATATTTAACTTTTTATATATACAATAGGAAAGCATATTTTTTAAAACCAAATAACTATTTGCATAATAGAGTGAAACAAGTCCCTTTCCAATACTGCTTACAAGAGACCTGAATTGGAAATCTTTTTCTTCATCATTCAAAAACTAAAAATTATTACTGGTCCACTTCTTTGCAGTAATAACCATATTCACATATTTCTTCACCAACTATTGAAAGATAAGTTGGCTCACAAAAAATATGGAAATTAATATATAGCATTAGCCCAAGGTATATTTAAGATCATAAATCAAGATATTGTTTCTGGATATTAAATCAAGAATATTTTAAATTAAACTGAAGAATTTTAGCATAAAGATTGATTCTTGAGGCAGCAAACAAGTAATGTTTTCCAGATCTATCAATAATATTGAGTTTATTTGACCTACATGGATATCACTGGAATTTCATGGTGTTTTATATATGGGCTTAATATTGGCAATTATTGGCAATGTTCGAAGAAGCAGACATGAAGGGGACCATTATGTTAAGTGTTTTATATTAAATGAAAACATGTGTATGAAGGCAAGATACTTCTGAATTAAGTCTGTAACCATTTGGTGTAGCTTGTTTAACATGATTTAGAATTTCAGAAAACATAAACTCAGTAGTAAATGAGGGAAGAATTGTGTAGATTGTTTTATTTAAGTGAATGGATGTGACCTGGATTCATTAAGTGTGACTGCCCCACAACTTTTTAATGAGTGCAATATTGTCAATCTCTAATTTGTTTAGGTGTGGATAAATACAAAACAAGAGCTGTATAGTTAATAAAATTACCATATGCATATAAAACTCCATCTGAAGGATTTAATAAAACCATGAGTAAATGTACATGAGGTTGGAATTTCTACAGATTTCTTTGTAATATTGTAAATAACTAGCAGTCTTTAATATATATATATAATATTTTCATGGTTATGTGGTATAAATAAAGCTTTTTTTGTGTCAAACTGCGTATTATTTTGTCTATTAAACTCCTGACATTTCAATGAAATGTAGTTTATCATTATCAAAGTCAAGGTCGTAATGAAGAACTGATAAATCTTAAATAATAACGAGAGTGAGCTGAAGTAAAAAACAATAATTCTTATCTTTATTTGGTAGATGATTATTCAGAATAGGTGGATTAACAAAAATTTTATTTTCTTTAGTTTTGCAATTAATTGACTTCAAGTTGATTTTAGATGAAAGAGATACAATAAGTTGTTTCCACAACGGAAAATAAAAGTTTCATTAATCCATCTATTCTGAATTATCATCTATCAAATATATATAAAAATGATTGATCTTTATTTCATGCTTCATCTCAATCTCGTTATTATTCAAGATCTAACCGTTCTTCATTAAGACATTAATCTTGATAATAATGAATGATATTTAGTCGAAAAACCGGGAATTTAATAAACAAAATAATACACGATCTAACACAATAAAGACTATTTACATATGTTAAATAAACATATTATGCAAATTTACATAAAGTAGGGGGGGGGGAATTAATGTAAAAATGTATAGCTGTTTATTATTAAATTATTGTAAAATGTAAGAAAATAAAAAACAAAGCAAATATACACTAGTTGCTTATAGAACATCTTTTTAAAGAAATTTGTAGAAAATTTTGTTCTATAAATATAGTACACCAGAAACTATATAAACAAAAAGTTGTTGTACGAGCTGCTGATATTGAGCCTTTACTGAGTACCTGTAATAGGTTATCAAGTGTGATGTTATTTTGTCTATATGTGTTAATCATAATTTCTCGGGTATTTGTTAGACCTATTTCACACCTGCATAGACCTAACAAATACCCGAGAAATTATGATTAACACATATAGACAAAATAACATCACATTTGATAACCTATTAGAGTTACTCAGTAAAGGCTCAATACCAGCAGCTCATGCAGCAACTTTTTGTTTATATAGTTTCTGGTGCACCAGATGTACTTTCTGCCTTGGAGACAATACCACAAAGCACCCAGCCACATTCTCAAAGAAGCTCGAACAATTAAAGGCCAGAGATGGCAAATTTGCACACCCAGATATATTTTCTGCTACATGGTCACTATTAAAAACTTGAAACAAAACATAACCTAAAAAACAAATTATGACTTTTCTGTAACAAGAACAAGTATTTTGTTGTTGTTTGTTTAACATATCCTTTTCTTTAATTATTCTTTCTGTTTGCTATAAAGCTATATAGTTTTAAACCATGTATTTTCAACAATGTAACTTTGGTTAACAACAAATTCATGTAATCTAATTCGTACAATAAAGTATATTATTGAAACATAAATATAGTATTAACTTTTTCACAGAATAATGCCACCTAGTGCAAGCCACAGCAATTAATAGATGGCAATAGGTTTGTGCATTCAAATCCTTATTTAGTGTTCACTCATCGAAAACAGGTGCACATATCTTCTGACATTTATTGATTACTATAACTTGCACTAGGTAGCACTATTGTATGGAGAAAGTTACTCTTATTTTAATAGCTAATGTAAGCATAGGAAGTAATGGTCATAGAAAGTTTTAATACTCTATAAATATAGAGAAAGTAACTGGTGAAAATTACAATAAGCATTGTAATATTTAATTCTAATGCAGATGTTATAACAATAGTGCTACCAGCACTACTCCTAATTATGATCTTATCAAAACTACTGATAATTATGTCAGATTCTTAAGATGTCATCAGTATCAGAAGCAATCATTCAAAAATAAGACTGATCATTTCAACACCACATTATGATCAGTTTTGTGATAGCTCTGCAAATCAATTTGTGAAACACATATAGCAGTCACTAGTCTATTATGCAATTTATTTCATATTGTATGATGCTATTTTTTAACTTTTTGTACAGGAAACTTTTTTTCCCAAATATTTTGACCACATGTCCAATTGTAGATTCTGTGATGAATTCTGTTCTTTATAGTATCTCTCCAATGGATACAATCAATATTTCATTTCTTTACAATGCCTTGGAGAGATAATCTACATGCTGTAAGTGGAATTTGCTTTTCATATGAAAACTATGGTTAAGTATACCATAAAATATCCTTTTAATAAATTTTGAAATGTTTGATCACTTCATATATACAATTCAATGAGCAAATATTATTTTCTAATAGTGCATTCCATAGCATCACCTTCTGCAAGTTGAAGAACATATTGATTGGCTTTATAATCTTGTCACTGTATTTTCAAAATTTTATGGAAAATCCTGTGAAGTTTTCTAATGACCTTATGTTTCATCTAAAGAATGTCCATGTCTCACTTCCATGCAATAAATTAATAACATAACAGCTCTAGATACAGTTAATTTGATCACAGTAGTTATTTCACATTGATATCATACTACATATATTTTTTATTCATTAAAAGCAGCAGTAGCATATTGGAGTCTTGATCTTTCTATTTAAGAAGGTACAAGGATATTTAAAATAGTTCACATTCTTGTGTCAATAACCATCCAAGTTAAAGTTTGGTAAATATTATTCTACCTACATAGCATCAATCTCAATGTCCCCCAAACCCCAGGCTAAAATCAAAGTAGCCTTTTTGGTTTACTGGTAATTCTCAACAGCCATCCACATTGGTTATCAACAGAATGTGGATCCATGACTGGAATATCTCCACATAAGTAATCATACTCTAATAACTGATCCTGCCATTAAAGTAACTTGTTTCCATTTCCAAGAAAACTCTGGTTGAATATTAACAGAATCAGAATGGGCCAGATAGATGTGGGTATATGGGCTAGATAGATGTGGGTATATGTTGTACAAATGGGAATTTATAGACTTCTCAAATTGTGTGGAAGACCACAAATCATGACACATATTTACAAGGAGTGTCCAACTTACCAGGCCCTTGTTGGCCTTTTTGCTTTATATAACTTGGAGGAAATGGCTCTTGATTGGTTAAGAATTGCTAGTGCTGACAATTTGACATGCTGATAACATACACTTAATAAATAAATAAAGAGCTTGAGATTTGGAAGCATTAATTACTAATCCAAAGTTTTTATATGCCTTTAGAACTTTAAATAAAATTCTGAACTAACAAAACTAACACAACCATCAGCATACTGTAAATGCAGAATCCAAAAAGATGAAGATTAATTTGCTGCTAAAAATTTCCAATGAAAAATCTGTATCAAAACCTGATCCCTGATTCATTAGATTCAAAATAAAGAGTACTCATAACTTCAGTCATAAGAATTGAAAGAAGTACATATCCATATTTAACACCATTTTTTTTAGATTTCTCACTACGTAATAATAATACTATTACATAGAAGTTTAGCAGACTACAAATAATTTCACACAATATTACTGACTTATTCAATTAATTGAATCAGATATCTTGACCAAATAAAAAAAAAAAAACCTTTTTTTCTTCTGACACTTTTCTTGGCAACAAAAAGTACATCTATCATGCTTCTTGATGTTCTAAAACCATATTGAGTTACTGGTAATCATTCATTTATGACTGTCAGACAACTTATTTAATAAAATTCTTGAAAGTAGTTTTGCTGTAGTGGATAATATTTCATGTTAGTTGCGGCAATCTTGTTTAGCTCTTATTTTTCAAAAATTGGAACAATAGAAACATCCTTAAATCAAGTACCATATCTTCATGAGTTACATATTCCTAAAAAAATTCAATATTTTTGAAATTTGTATACCTCCATATTTTAAAATTTCTCCAGGTATCTTATCAGGATCTACAATTTTTCCATTTTTAAAATTACAAAGAATTGTTTTCTCTTGTGTTATACTGGACAACTTGTAGAAATCTAAATAAGTAGATAAATGGATATTTCAATAGGAATTAACATATCAACGTTTTATCATTATCCAAAAGATAATCAAAATATTTCTTCCATATGTTTAAAAATATCAATGTCATCATACACATAGGAGTGACATTTAATAAAATTATGATTTTATTTTTTAGGTTCCCATGTTTTTTCAAAGCATCAAAAAAAATATTTGGAGTAACTGTGAACAATGAATGACCATATCTTCTTTGCAAATTTAATCCACCAATCATTTTTATCACTGTACTTCTTCCTTTAAATCTCTATATTTATCATCAAACTTCATATTTATTATTTTAGTGAAATTGAAATGCTGTGTGCTTCCTTTTAATCAATTTGTTAACATCATTGTCAAAGAATCAACCATGATTCTTTTTTTTAGAGAACCTAATAATATTACTTATATCTCTAAAAAGCATTATGCCTCAGTAACACGACAATTCTATAAGACCAAATAAATAATTTTAACATTTAACAGTGTTGGAATTTTATGCAAATAGTAGATACTTCTAAAAAATGAGTATTATTTTTTTTGCAAATATGATTGGAATATGAACTAGTTTTAATACAACTTTCATTTTAACCTAGGACATATTAATTTATAATATATCCAATAATCTGCATTTATAAGTATTTCTCTTGCATTCAGACTCCTAACATTTAGTACCATCAAAACATTGCATGACTGTCTCTGATTACATTTAGCATATTCATTTAAAAACACTTTAATGCAGTTTACTCCAGAGATATTTAGCATAATCTTGAAAAAATAGTGAATACTAAAAAATATATCTAGTATATCTACATTTTCAGATTAGATTCTGGATTATGGCTGTAGTTAACATAAACACGCATAAACTTGGCATAGGATCAGATCTGCATAACCAAACAAGCAAGTTAGCTTATCACAGAACCTAAAGTGTTTTAAATTTCAGACTATTAGTCTAATTGGGGGAGGGGGAGTAAAAAAGGAATGGCTTCGGATAAATCAAGACTTCAAGTCCTCATTGATAATATTATATAGTTGGCAGAAAAATGTTACCTGTGAGGATAAAAGAAAATTATACGCATTTGAAACTGATTATTTGTAATGATAAATAATTAGGAAAGAAACTTTTTAAAGAAGTTACAATTATTTGCAGAGATGTTTTGTGGAATATTCAGACCACTTTGTTACTGAAGAAGATTGGTCAAGATATTGCTAAAGATGATGTTGATGTGAAATCTATTCACAGTCAACATTATTAAAAAATATATACTATTTAGAAATGGATAGTTCACATAATAATAATCATAAAATAAACGAATGATTAGTTACTTAAGAGATCACATGACATTCAAGGTTTATAATTGTGCGATTGAGTTTGAACCGGAAATTTTAATTTTCAAGTTTATACCTCTATTCCTGCACTAAATTGAATTATTAATTGAGTGGGAGGCAATACACACACATGATTTTTGTAAGTTATTTCTACTGTTGAGGAATACAAGAAAGAACTGGGACATTAATAATAATTAATATATTGTATTGGAATCACACATTATTAATAAAAGGATTTTAAATTCTTTATTACTTCGCTTCATTCTATAATAAGTTATGAATAAAGTTGTTTTGTATTAGTATGAATCTTTTTATTTAAAAGAAGAAAAAAAACAATACTAAATTCTTAGTGTTCTTTTTTTATTTTAAATTATATTTTAGTAGCTGGCAAGCCTTTTCCTGTTTGTATAGAAAAAAAAATTCTTAACCAAATTTAGTTATATGACACTTTTAAGTGAAAAACATCTTCAAATATAACTCAAATAAAATTGTTTATATTTGCAAAGGAAAATTTATGTATATATATAAACTTTGAATTAATTACACATAACTTAAAACTTATAAAGATCTAAAATATCTATTGCTATTATATATATTATGTAATGGAATTATATATTTTATTGCTACAAATGTTCAGACCCAAACAGATTAATTATTACGTTTAGTTAGATTTAATTATCTAGTTAAAGTCAGAAAGCAATGGGCTATTAGAGAAGGAAGCTGACTCACTGTCTTTTTATGGCTGGTTCATAGTATCTATTGCCAAACCTTTTTGCTGAGTCAAATAAATTTGCTTTCACAGTTGTGTGCATGCTTACATATAACATATAGATTTTTAAAAAGGCCTCACTAAAAACAAACACTGTTCTAATATCCCCTTGTTCAGTAGTGCCACCTAGTGCAAGTCATAGCAATCATTGGATGCCAGGAGGTTTGTACATAAAATCTTTATCTAGTGTCTACTCATCCAATATTCTCAGACTAGTATCTAGCTTGCTATCATCGTTTGCTATTGTTTTAACAGCTCTTGTAAGCATAGAAAGTGGCGATCATGTGATAATCCCCTTATAAAGGAACAATAGTGAAAGCATTCCCAGATTTGCCAACTGTCAGATGATGCAACTTTAAGCTATTTTTTACTATGGGTTTTTCTTCTTTATCTAAAAATATCTAAATAGCCTTTTAATATACAATATTGGATGACATCTGGATTGGGTAGATGAAAAAAATATTTAGGATTGATTAGGAACTGAAAATTCTTTCCAGTTTTGCCTATCTCAGGTTCAACTTCAAGTGATGGAATGGTGATTTGATGAGTATGAAGCAATAAAAAAAAATAGCTTAGACAAGATGATGTAAATCAATCCATACATTAAATGAGAATGGTGTAGTGAAAATTATACTACAGAAATATTATTCATTAAGTGGATAATATTTAATCTAAAAATGACTAATATGCCAAAGTTGTGAGGGCAGTAAGTTTGACACATCAATTAATCTGTAGCAACTGGCTATCTATATATACTGAACAATGATAAAGATATGTGAGTACGATTGTGATTTGGGACAACTGATGAGTGCTGGTTCAGCATGAAATGTGAATCTTGGAATCATACATCTTTTTCATGTCTTTGGTCATACATTTATGATTACACCCCTCCACAAAATATTAGAAGAGGTTAGAAACCAGTCTTTACTTTTCATGAGTGGTGTGGTGAAAATTACACTACAGAAATATTATTTATTAAGATTGGAAGTGTAAACAATACTGTATTACATATATGTAAACTTATATTGTATCAATTGATAAATCAGTTGTAGGTTTGATACAGTAGCAGAGGTGAAGACACTAGAGCAAAACGTTCCCAAACTGATTATTAAATGAATAAAATAAAAAAAATCTTCTTGGTCACTTGAATAAAACTGTCAATCTCAACCTCTAATTGAGTTCTTGAATATGCAAAAATTGTAAATAACTAGTTAAATTGTTGTTGTTGTTGTTGTTATTATTATTGTTGTTCTTGTCGTTATACTAGTTATTCATCCATAATGTAATTATTATTATATATAAGTTAACTGCCATATGTATATAAGTATTGTATCAATTCCAATTGTATAAATTAAATTTGAATATTATTAAATTAGAAATAACTAAATATGCGTGATTAGTTAGGCAATAACTAGGCAAAACTCTCCATGCTGTAGTGCCACCCGTGCCAACCAGAGTGATTAATGGATGCCAGAAGACTTATGTATAAAATCCCTATCTAGTGCCCACTTATCCAATATCCCCAGACTAATTTATGGCCTTCATCAATGAGGAGCCTCGGATCTGAGAGCACTAGTATGGGAATTAAGTAAATTTAACTCTCAAAAGTAAGTTGTTGAAGATCTCTAGAGAATATGTATATCTACTATACATTCTTTATTAACTTTTAGCTATCACTGACTATTTATGCTTTAAAGATGAACTTATTTTGCAGTGTAAATAAATTGACATCAATACAGAAAGTAAAACGATTCTTAAAAGCTTTGAATGTTAAATTTACTTAATTAAATAAAACATACTATCAATTTTTTAGCAATAATAAATAATTATAAGTAATAAAGATTAAAATTTCATCACGGATTAATACATAAGTACCTTAAATTCGAGAACCAGATAATAAAGTATAATAAATAATTAGTAAAAAATAAAGGAAAATTTTTTTCATTTAAAAATTTACCAGCATACAACCTTTGACTTACTATGCAATCTAAAGAATTTATTTTCTTCTACATCTTCATATTATTTTATAGATACAATAAATTAGTTGTGGATTTTTTCATTTTTTTTTTAAAATAAACATTTCGTATATATTCTTTCATTTCTTAATAGTATCATATATAATTTTTTATTTAAACATAGAAAATTTTAATATTCCTTTTAAATGGAAACTTAATGTTGGATTTCAGGATTTTTAATTGCGATTATATTTTCTTCAGAACTGCAACATATAACACTCCCTCCTTTCCAACGAATTCACTTAGATAAAATATGTCCTATCTTTAGTTTTTTTTATTTAGAGAAATTGTTTTTGTTCATTACTTTTTATTCATTAATTAGTATTTTTTCTTTTTATGTATCAAAGTATCGGCTGGGAAGCGAACCCGAAAACCCAGGGCAAGTGCTTGTAAGGCAGCGGTGCTGACCACTCGACCACCAACGCTTGACAATTAGTATTTTTTATCTTCTTATAGATACACTATTATTGTCATTATATATATATGATTTGGTGCCATTTACCATTGTAATAGAGAATGAATATGAATACAGGTTTTTCTTGATCTAAGTTGGACCCATAATTTATATTGTTCAAATATCACATGATTTTTACTGTTGTGATAGATAATGGATATGGGTGCAGATATTTTCTGATCTATGTTAAACCCATCATTTATATTGTTCAAATGTCACATGATTTTTACTGTTGTGATAGATAATGGATATGAGTACAGATATTTTCTGATCTAAGTTAAACCCATCATTTATATTGTTCAAATGTCACATGATTTCCCAAGCAATTAACCATTTGGTTATTTATATATGTGATAATATGTCTGACAAAGGAGAAAAGGTAACTTAATTCTTAAATTAAAATTAAAAGATTGAATTGGATAGTTCACCTACTGAAATACATCAATTTACTCAGAGAGATGGTGAAGAGTGAAGAGGAAGGTATATTCCAAAAAAGATATATCATTTTACTTTTTATAAATTAGCAATGCAGAGTTATTGATATGTAGAACTGGAGCAGAAGATGATAGATTATAGAAAATCCTTATTAAAAGTTTTAATCAGGCTTTATATTGAATAACTAATGATAATGATGATGACATTTGATCAAATATTAAACATTTTCTTACTGATTTTAGTAGTGCATATTTAAAAACAATCTCTTCTATGGCTGTTAATCAGAATTCTGAGGAATGGAGGAGAGGGAAGTAAATCTCCATAGTATATAATGTCGTCTGAAGGTTTATGATGATATCCTTTTAGTATTAATTATTTGTTGGATTATTTCCATCATCTAATACTTAAATAAGCATTTATTTTATATAGTGTCTGTATACAATTGTATTTACATTTGATTATAGCCTTTCAAGCTAATTGTGCAAACGTTTTGCGAGTGTTAATAATAAATGAATACTTTCTCACCAATACAAGATATAGTATTTATGCAGGAATAATAGGAATCCTCTTATCCATACAACTCAAATATTTATATATGAGCAAATCTGAAGTACTGGCAAAGAAAGCGTGACGATATAACAATCACTTTAAATTACTCTATACGATGTCTGAATGAATGACGTCGATGAAATTGTCTAGAATTTACTAAACGTCATTCCAACTGAAACTTAATCATATATAAATAAGCATTTATTTTATATAGCATCTGTATACAATTGTATTTACATCCGAATATCAGCCTTTCAAGCTAATTGTGCAAACGCTTTGTGAGTGTTAATAATAAATGAATACTTTCTCACCAATACAAGATATAGTATTTATGCAGGAATAAAAGGAATCCTCTTATCCCTACAACTCAAATATTTATATATGAGCAAATCTGAAGTACTGGCATAAATTCCTGCATAAATACTATATCTTGTATTGGTGAGAAAGTATTCATTTATTATTAACACTCGCAAAGCGTTTGCACAATTAGCTTGAAAGGCTGATATTCGAATGTAAATCATCTAATATTAAAAATGAAGAGTCTTTAGAAAAATTTTAAACTTTATTTAAACTTTCCAAATACATTCATCTGTTAGTAATAGAACACAGGTTAGTATTTAACACAACACTTGAAGTAGTAGTATTCTTATCTTTTTATCAGGTGTTTCTAAGCTGAATTATAACAATATTAGCATGGGAATCAAAAATAGGTTTTTAGATTCTGGAATATTGAATTTTAAGGTAATGCTTTAGCCAATTAAGCCTTTGGAAAAATAGATCAGTTGGTTAGGCCATTGCCTTAAAATTCAATATTCAAGAATCTAAAAGTCCAGATTTGATTCTCATACTTATAATGTTATTGGTCAGGCAGCAACACATGAAGAAGAGAGGAGAATAATACCACTTAAAACATTATGTTAAATACTAACCTGTATTCTATACTAACAATTAAATGTATTTGGAAAGTTTAAATAAAGTTTAAAAATTTTCTAAAAACATTCAATTTTAAATATTAGGTGAAGGAAATAGTCCAACAAATAATTAATACTTTTTAATTCATGTTTCTCTGTGAAAAACATTCAATTCATTAACAGCTATTTTAGAACCACACATGTTCCATACAGTTAACATAATTGTAGCCTCTCTATATAAATATTCCAGATTGAACAAGTCTGAAACATTGATTTTATATCTTGCAGTTGATGGCTTAATGGTTAGCATAGCTGCCTTCCAAGCAGCTGGCTCGGGTTCACTTCCCAGTCAATGCATTTGAATATATATAAAAAAAAACTATTGAAAAACTATCAGAAATCTTATTTTTGGCTCACTGAGGTCTCATTCTAATGAAAATGTGAGTTTTATTTAAATGTACAAATTACTTTGTAATATAGCAAAGGTTGGCAAAATTATCATGGAAAACTTTAATGTTAGAGCTGAAAAATATTTGAAAAATAAAAATTTAATAGAAGATATAGAAATGTGTGTAGAAAAATAAAAACATTATGAATTTTATTTTGAAGAAAATTCTGAGAAGTTGTTGACATTGAAACATTGGAGAAAGGACACAACATGGCAAAGCATATTTTGTTCTAATAGAAACATTATATATATATATTTTTTTATTATGAAAAACTTTACAGTGTCAGGTAGCTACATTTTGCTGATTACAATAGTTTTATGTAGAAGTTCAACACTTTGCAAACAATTTGTGTGGCATTGTCATCATATTATTTAGTACAGTAGTCTGAGATGTTGTCTCATCATCAGATATGGTAATCTGTGCCCATGTGTCCACAAAGAGATGCTCTAGCACAAGGAGGCAGTCTCTGTTCTTCATGTTTATTACTATTTTTTTAAAAGTTCTCCAAGGATTACTATGTCCTTGTTTGAAGATATGTTGGCACCTGGTGACCCATAAGGTATGTAGTAGGCATGCCGATAACCTGGTAGTTGCATACTTTCCTTCTTTCATTGCTCGAGCAATTGACAGGACATTGCCACAGCCAGAGGAAATGCTTGTGATAATTTTGTTTCTAGTGTATCTCAAGTATGAGCAAGCATAGAAGATGTGCTCCAGCGTTTCTTCATGTATCTTACAAAGTTTACATATGGGGCTTATTTGACGAAATCTCTTTGCATCACCAAAAAGTGACTGGTGGGCAAAGAGGACAAGTTAAACTTAATTATAAAATCAACAATGTTCTTAATAAACTCAACACAGGAAATGATATCATTTAGTGATTGTAATATAAGTGTTAGTGCAAAAAAAAATACAAACTAAATAAAGAAAACTATTAATAACAAATGATGACCACAAACTTAAATAACACTTCAATAATTGTCTAATATTTCTGTAGTGCAATTTTCACTACACCACCCTTACACAAGATAGGTATTAGTGTCTATCTCCTTTTAACAATCTTGTGGAGGTGTTTAATCATAAAACTATGTCCAAAGATATGAAAAAAAGATGTATGATTCTCAAGTTGCACATTTTCTGCTTAACAGCACTCATTAATTGGCCACAGTCACAATTTTTTACACATAGCTTAATCATTGTTCATTGTATATAGATAACCAGTTACTACAGTTTAAATGAAAAGTGTCAAACTTCCTGCCCTCACAACTTTGACACAAACCACTTAATAGAAGTATATTAATAATTTTTATTAGTCATTCATTAGACTAGAGATTATGCATTTAATGAATAATATTTCTGTAATATAATTTCCACTATACCACTCTTGTGCAAGATAGAGATTGGTTTCTATCCACTTTTAATACATTGTGGAGAGGTGTATAATAAACATATGACTAAAGACGTGTAAAAAAATATATGATTCCCAAGATGCACATTTTGTGCTAAACCAGCATTCATTAGTTGGCTCAGGTCACAATCTTTTACACATATCTTAATCATTATTCAGTATAATAATCAATAAGTGCCAAATTTACTGCCCTCACAATTTGACATAAACTACTTGATGGAAGTATATTAATAATATTTCAATAAACATTTGTTAAAATTTACAAATCATTTTAGATGTAATAGACTTTGCTCAGATTTGAAAGAAACAATTAGGAAGATAAAAAACACAATAAGAACAGTTACACAGATAGGATAAAAAAAAAATAGTAATTCACCAGTAACTTTTTTTTTTACTGAGGCAACACAATGGTTAAAAAAAGGGAGTAAATGAAAATAATTTAAAATGGCCAAGAAAACAAGTTAATAATTACATAATGAAATATATTTATGGGGGAAAAGTTATATGCTTTAAAGATTTAAAACATTCTCATTGGAAGTATTATAATTTCCACTTCTTGTATTTTTATGCAATGATTTATATATATAATACCATTTATACCTCCATTAATGATTTTTTATAATGCAATTAAATAAAATTTATTCCTTTATATTTTCTTGCAGTTTTGACTGACCAATAGATTTCATCAAACTACAATATTCAAATATATGACTATATAATTAACATATATTTATACCCACAAATTAAATATAATTATATAACCCATTATATAATGTGGTATATAATTATATATAGCTATGTACTAATTGTATGGTCATATATATTGAAATATTGTAACTCTGATGAAGACTAATGGTTAGTCAAAACTGTAAAAAAATATAAAGGAATACATTTTATTTGATTGCATTATAAAAAATGACTAATAAAAATGAACATTATATGATATTGGAAGAAAGTCATTATCAAGGAAACACCATCTGTTTTCTTTTTTGTTTATTTAAAAAGTATCAAGAAAGCTAGATTGGATTCAAATACTTAAAATATTTTTCTAATTTTAAATCAATTCTTAAAAATATATAAAAAAGTAAAAAGTAGTTGTTAAATGGAATATGCATTATTCTCTAAACTGTTACCATGTAATGTTCTTTGATTAGTTAAATCTACAATAGATGATAATGGGGTAAAATAAAAATATTTATTTCTAAAAAAACAAGTTATTTCAGCAACAAAAACAAAATGTATAGCTATAAGACAGAGATGACGCCATGCAAAGGAATTCTCTCTTTATATAAAAACCATGATAATAAAGTACAGGAAAACATTGTGACCCAAGCAATAACAACAACTATTTATTCTAAATAAACAGATGACGCATATATTTAATTCTATGAAGAAAGAAAAACTATAGAAAATGATGGAAGATTATAAATATTGAGAAAGTTATACATAAATATTTAAATAATAAATAAATAAATAGCAGATGCTTGAAACAAGACCATACTGTTAACAACAGTGTTAATATGCGAAACATATTACTCTTTTTTCTCTTTTTTATATACGTTTATTATTGAACTAATTAATTAAGAACAAATTTTTGCACACATTATATCCACAGATCGTTTTAATTATTACCTTTGGCAAAGCAACCAAAAATATATAAAAAATTTGGTTGAAAAACACAAAATTAAATATAAAAAAGTGCAAATCAAAACATACCAAAAACATATATAAAGACATATAAATATTCAAAATACGAGTCATAGATCACATGACCCCATTCTCTTAAGCTTGTAAGTTATAAACAATGAGGATTGCCAATTCCTCAACAAGCTTTGTGATAAATGCTTAACCAGAGCCAGCATTTAAAATATCTCTGTCAGGAAACCCCCCCCCCCCAACTCCTGACCATGGTTTTGTGCTTTGGCACTCCTCAGAGAGGTGCCAGGATAGGTTCAGACATTAGATCTTTTTCAAAACTTAAAGTTGTAAATTTGAAATAATAATTAGAAAAAGTTTTCATTAAATTAGATTTATGATGAAATGTTAAAGATTTTTTGTATTTAATTTTTAAAATTTAAAGTTGTAAATTTGAAAAAATAATTAAAAAAAGTCTTCATTAAATTAGATTTATGATGAAATGTTAAAGATTTTTTGTATTTAATTTTTAAAATTTAAGTTTTTAAAAAATATATTTTGCAGAAAGATAGTGTGTCGAACTTGGGGTCGGGGGTTCCAGGATTGGTTCTGGTGCTCACAGTTCTGGCACTTGAAGTTCTTATTTTAGCCCAAAAAATAAAGCCATTAGCCTTTTTTTGCCCTGCATGGTTTGACACAGAATGCAGAGCATCCAATCTGACATAAGGAGGTGCCAGGATCGATTCTGGTGTTTGCAGTTCTGGTATTTGAACTTGTTATGAACTCCCAAACAGTAAAGCCATTAGTGTTTTCCTGAAAAGTTGGTGATGATGGTGTTTTGGTTATATTTATTGTTTGGACTATTTCCATCATCTAATATGAGTAGAAATTTTTAACTTTATTTAAATATTCCAAATATATTCAACTGTTAATAATAGCACATCAAACAGGTTAGTATATGCACAATGTTTCGAGGGGTATTATTCTCCCCTCTTTTTCAGGTGTTGCTGGCCTGACCAGTGACAGTATTAGCATTTGATTTGAACCTGGACCCATAGATTCTTGAGTGTTGAATTTTAAGGTTATACTCTAACCAACTGAGCTATCATATAAAAGGCAACAGTCAGTAGAAATTTCATATATTTATCTATGAGGTTCCTCCTGATTTCTCCACTTTTTCCTAAGAGCTAAGTTGATTAGTGGTTTCCATACATTATTATAGTCACAGTAGGTTGACCTGGGGATTGTTTGCCATTGTCATGTGAGCAGCTTCTTAAAAATTTTATTCTTTGTACCTTTTCTTCTCTATCTAATACTCAAGAATCTATGGGTCCAGGTTTGATGCCCATGCTAGTACTGTCACTGGTCAGGCCAGCAACACCTGAAGAAGAGGGGGAATTGTGCATACACTAACCCGTTTGATGTCCTATTACTAATAGGTGAATGTATTTGGAATATTTAAATGAAATTAAATTTTCTAAAGACATTTAATACTCATATTAGATGATGGAAATAGTCCAAACAATAAATGCAAATAAAACCATTAGCTTTTTTTGTCCCTGTACAGTTTGGCACAGTGGTAGAGCATTTGATCTAAGATCAGGAGATCTCAGGATCAATTTTGGAACTCAAACTTCTTGTGAACTTCTGAAAAGTAAAACCATTAGCCTTTTGTTGCTCTGTGCAGTTTGGTGAAGTAGGGTGAGCATTCAACTTGGTATCGAGATATCCCACAATTGATTCTATCTTAAATTGATTCTGGAAGTCACAAGTTCTGCCACTCAAATTTTTTATGATTCCCAGAGCAATAAATCCATATGTATTTTTTTGTACACACACACACACACACACACATATATATATATTCGGTGTGTTCTGATTTGCGAATTGTTTTGTACTTAGTTTTGTGTTACAAACAAACTTCTGAAATATCTTTTTTTTTTATTAATGTGTCAAAGCGTCGGCCGGGAAGCGAACCCCGGGGCAACTGCTTGTAAGGCAGCTGTGCTAACCAGTCGGTCACCGACCTTGACTTCTGCCTTGATAAAGACTTATAATTAAAAAAACATTGCTACATTAGTTTAAAATGTACAGAAAAAAAAAAAGAATGTATTTTATATATCAATATTTTAAAAGTGGGACTAAGTTTACCTAAGAGAATTTTTTGAAGAACAATTAAGAAAGATAAAAAGAATCATCCGCATTAATCTATTCCATTTATACCTGTATTTTTTTCTAAGAATAGAAAATAGATAAAAACTAAGTATAGTGCAACATGATTTATAGTCTCTTCTGATCAGAAGTGTTATGACATTAGTGATATATATATATATGAGGTGCAATAATAGTTGGTACTCTTACAGTAAATCTGCTTTATAGTTGTATAAAGAAAAACAGCACTATTTCATAATATGATCAAAGCATTTATCTTAATGTCTTTTTCTACGTTTAAATCCATTATGCAAATATTCTTTTAATGAAACACTTTGAGCATATATTTATGTAAAATGTTCCAACAAAAGATCACGTGACTTTTTATACTTACATCAACATGTTCTTTAGGAGCAGTAATTAGTTTTCGGCTACTGATTTTTAACAATGAGGAGTATTAAACTTCTTGCATCTTTATATCAATCAATCACTTAAGTTTGAACCCTATCCAACTTTTTGCGTATTTAGGTGGATGTGACACTAGGCCCAAAACTATATATTTTAATGACTTCAGTTTTACACAAATGTAAGCATGTTTTCTTCTTTAGCAAAAATTGTATATACAAATAAAACGGATGCTCAATCAATAATTTGATTTTAGGAACAAAAATTCATTCTATTCTGTTCCAAAATCATTGGCTGCATCAATAATCCATGATCATTAAATTATAAATCAGTTAACGTTTATTGATCTATATATATATATACTATTTATAATTATTATTCTCGATGTATTGAATAAACAATATTCAGGACTGGTAATTTAGTATAATATCAACAATAATTTATTTACAATAAATAACAATAAATAAGAATCAGATCAATGATATAATAAAGAAACGATGTTTTAAAATAAAACAACTGTATACGTGTTTGGATCTATGTTGATGTTAAAACAATAGATTTGTCTTTCATAATCAGGAGAAAATATTTATATCTACAATTTAATGTTCATTAAAGGAATATAAAATGATAAAAACTCTTTAACTTATTAAGACTTATTAATACAATACAAGAAAATCGAAATAAGTTATTTATATATCTAATTGATGGTTGCTTATAATTCGGAATAATTTATTATTTTCCCTTAGTTGTATTTATGTTAATTTATCTCAAGAAACACATATTAATATTGAACAACCTTCCAATTAATAAAATTTCAATGTAGAATCTATTTTCGTGATGGGATTATTTGATAACTATAATCTAGTTATATTTAATTTTCACAATCTAAGAGAATTATCTAATATCCATAAACCAGTATTAAAAGAAACTTATTACCATTAGAATATAATGCAAGTTCATATTCAAGTATTTGGCAATAATAATCCATCCCAATAATTATCACAGAAGGTGGTCTTGCTGTCATAATTCCTTTAAGGGAATGACCGTTATTCTATGTTACAATATGCTTTTATCATTGAATATAAGACAACACATGCAAGCACAATATGGATTTACACTAGGTTCAGTCTACATGCATAAAGCAGATAATCCAACAGATGGCATCGAAATATGTTAACAAAAATGAGTTTGTTTTGTGACTGAAATTAACATGGCTGATTTTTGTTCAAGTTAAAGTTTTATTTATTTTAATAACATCTAGATAACAATTTCTGTTGCTAGGGAATATATATTTAGCAAATGGTTGAGAAATGAAAGTTAGAGCACAGGTATATGGATATAATTGAATTTGGAAAGATTAAGGGAAAATATTGCTAACATTTGGAGCGTAATTGCAAGATGCTGACATTTTAAAATATATAAATCTTTTTATGCTTATTGTAATGAGGCCTTAAAACTAAGGCAAACATAAAATTAATTGAAATTTTAGGATGTTTGATAATAAACAAATCTTATTAAGTGAGAGAGTAATTTATGTGAAAAAAAGGGTAACATTGTGGTGTGAGTTTAGGGAGCGTGTGTTTCTCATTCTTCATAATAAAAAGAAAAAAAAAATTTTGTATAAAGAGGTTTAGAGAATGGTAGAAAAGTCATAAATTTAAATATAGAGCAGGGGAATTGAAAAAATAAAGAAATATGGACTGCCTTTGTATCTCACAATGCACTGAATGATTTTCAGAAGGAAGTTAGGCATGCTTTAGTAGCATGTGCAATATGTGATAAGGTTTTCCAAGTACTTAAATAAGGCTAAGAAGGATATATAAAGGTATATGGTTGTATAGATCATGTATAAATGTGATAAAAAGAAGTGAAATATGGTTTTTAAGTATAGATAGTTTAAAGAGAAAGTCAGAAAAAATTGAGGAAAATGTAGATAAGGATGATAGAATGAAGAAAATATCTAGTAAAGTGATAAAAGATATCGATGATAAAATAAGTAGTGCAATGGAGATGGTTAGCCAAAGGATAAATAATCCAGAGGAAGAGGTAAAGGTTATGAAATGTGAGCAAATCAATGTAGAAATGATAAGGAAGAAATAGATAAGAAAGTTCAGAAGGTTTGAGAAAATGTTACAGATGAAATGGAAAATGTAAACTATGAGACAGTCGTGATAGGGAATTTGCTAATTATAGGATGTGGAGATGTAATTGCAAGGGAAATTAAAAATAGATATGTAAGAATATGTTTGCCTGTAGCTATAATTAGGAATGCTACAGATAAGGTAAATAAAGAGGGGTATAGAGATGTTTGTATTATGGTGGGAACATAATTTGTCAGAGCTATTGAAAAGAGTAAGGTATGACCACAAAGAATTGATTAGTAGTTTGAGTAAAGTTAAATGAAGATTATGAGTAGCTGGATTGCTACCAAGATTTGATAATAGGTATAGATTTAGAAAAACTATGTGATAGAACTGTTATGGTAGTGGATGTTTGAGATGTTTTTTATTAGTAAGAGGAAGTTATATAGAAAGATGGATTATATTTAGCAAAACAAAGAAGTGAAGCATTAGAAAGTTTGATTTATGAAAAATATTATAGTTTGGGAAACTTATAATGGGAGTAGGCATTTAAATTATAGTATTGACAAAAAGAAGGTTAAGAATGGATAGGATGTAAGAAGTAAATAAAGGGTAGCATATATAGATATGAATGTAGATGTAGTGAGGGAATGGGTCTGTAAAATTAATGATAAACAAACTAATTACAAATATAATAGAGAGAAATAAGTCAAAACAATTTATTAATGAGCAGAAAGAAAAGAAGAAATGGTAAAAATTTGATATTTGAATATGCAAGGTGGTAGGAGACCAGAAAAGTAGTCGGAATTAAACAAAGCTGTTAAAAATAAAGGGCTTGAGGTATTAGAAGCAATGGAAACACATTTAAGAGAAGAAGTACATACACTGGAAAATATGGTTTGCAGGATACAAAGGGAAAAAGAAAAAAACGTAGTGATGATATAGGAGTTATAGTGTCAAGAACATTCATTGTTTGAGATAAAGTAAGGAAGACAAGAATGGATGGTAGGTATAGTGCACATGACTACTGGAGATAGTCAATCTATATCAACAACATATATGAATGCTTATTTAAGAATATACAGAGTTTCAAAAAAGTGAAAGAAAATAATGGTTATAGGGGATATGCATGGACATATTGAAGAAATTGATATCTTGGTTAACAAGGATGGACAGCTTCTAAAAAATTTTTGCAAGAGAGTGAATTTGAGCATTGAAAATTTACCAAATATGTATGAGAGGCAATACACATGGTCTAGAAATAATATATTTCACAATGTAATATTAGACACAGAGGGAATGAATAAAATATGAAAAATTACAGCTTTTAATAATGAAAAGAGACTATGTAACAGTGATCATAATTTTTTAATAATAGAAATGGTTAGTAATGAGATGGAAAATAATAATAAAAGGAGAAAGGGGAATGAAAGATATGGATAGAGAATGAATAATAAGAATAAGTTAGAAGTAGGAATTATGGAAGAGTTTGTTGGGAATGAATATAAGTATTGGCGTGAAGTAGAAAAAGTGGTTAATAGGATTTTAGGTGAGAGCAAAAGGAATAGAAAAGTAATTAGTAAAAGTGTAAGAGAGCAAAGAGCATGCAGGGGATATAAATGTGTTATTAGGAGCAAAGAAAGTGAAAAAGATGTTAATATTAAATGGGAAAACTTTTTAAATAAAAAAAAAGTTGGCTAAAATAGGTCATTATATAGAAAAAATGAATTTGAATAGTAAATTATTGGAAGATGTTAATAAAAGTGGAAGAGATGGGAGTAAAAAAAATTGGAAATATATTAAAAGAAGACCTGTAGGGGGGAGAGAGAGAGAGAGAGAGAGAGAGAAATAGTATTAATGAATGATGTGGAGAAAGAGTGTAATTCTAGAGAGTAATTAGAAATAATCTTAAATAAGTATGTAATGGATATACAAAAGATGTTAGATATGAAGGACAGAATAATAACAATCATAAAAGCATATAGTAATGGAAATGTTAGTTTTACAGAAAATGAATTGAATGAAGCAGGTAGAAACTTAAAAGATGGAATGGCAAAAGGTTTATATGGATGGATAGCAGAGATGGTGTTAAATTTGTAAAATAAGGCAAAATTAAATCTATTATCATGTTTTAATAAGATGTCATAAGACAAAATTTACAGATAGCTGGAATAACACAAGAGTGAGGCTATTATTTAAAGGAAAGGATATGGACCACTGAAAGATAAATAGATAAATAATTATAGATTGGCCAATGTTGTATAAAGTTTTTGCATATATGGTGGCTAGAAGGATGGCAAAATGGCTGAAAGGAAATAATAGTGGGAGAAATGCAAAAAGTTTTAGAATGGATAGGCAAATAGGAGATAACTTATTTGTAATCACACATATAGATATGAGTAGAAATACAGGTAGGCAGTTATATATGTTGATTATAGATACAGAGAAGGCATATGATAGAGTAAATAAAAATAGATTATGGGTAATTTTAGTAAATTTAGAAATGAATGGAACTTTAGTGGATCATGAGATTGTATGAAAATAATTATTATATACATTAATTAGGAAACATGGAGTCAGTTAGAGTTTAAAATAGTGTGTGCTCTATGTCACCTATTTTGTTTTTGTTATATCTGAGAGAAATGGAGAGAGCAATAAAAAGATATTGCAAGGGAGTGAATAAATTATCAGATCTTTTATTTATTGATGATATTTTTTATGCACAGAAAATAGGGAAGATATGGAACTGTGTTGAAGACTTGTGCAGGAGTGGGTAAAATGATGGGAATAAAATTTAGTGATGAAAAATCAAAAGTAATTATGGTAAATGCTAGATATAACACAATCACTATAGTGTTTAAATGTTAGATAAAGAGAAGAAAAATAATTTTTCTTAGGCAATGTAAAGAAAAAAGTGGTGAATATGTGTACAACAATGTGTACAACAATTTGGAATTCATCTTAAGTAACCAGAAGAATTGCTTGGATGAATGAGAGAAAATATTGATAAATGAAGCAAAAATGAAAAAGACTGATAAAGAAATTAACAGTATTTTCATATAATAAATATGGTGTAGCAAGAATTGTATGGAAGGAGTGGCAGTAGCAGAGTTAAGCCATGGTAATGATGCATTATTTGTTAAAAAAGGAGTGTTAGATTACTTGGAAAAAGTACAAAGAGAAGTAAGAAAACTTGCATTAGATGCAGATGTGTGAATGGCAAAGGAGGCAATTCAAGGGGAAATGGGACTGTCAAGTTTTAAATGAGAGATGTAAAAAGCAAAATGAAAATGTTCAGTAGATTGCAATTTATGGATAGTAAGAGAATAGCCAAAATAGTATTTAATTGGGTTATGAGTAAAAAACAGGTAACAAGATGGGTAAGATAGTATGGTAAGCAGAAGATTTGGATAAAGATTTTGTTTCAGTATACTTGTACGAAGGGTGGGATGATTGTGTTTGGAGGATTGTTGACTGTTATAGAGGCAAAGACTAGGATAGAAGAATAGATGCATTAATAAAAAAATAGGGAGCTGGAGAGATGGAGAACTAGTATGGAGAGCAAAAAGAGCTTAAATATATTTAAAAGTAAACAGAATATTGGATGCGAGTTAATTTATGATAGTAGCGAGGGAATTAGCTTACCGTTTAAAGCTTGAACAGGAACATTAGCAACAAGAAAATATACAGATAAATGGAGAAATGTGGAGGATTAGTCTGCAGGTTATGCAAGGAAAGCATAGAAAATATTAGACATTTGCTAATGGAATGTGAATATTACAAGCATAAAGGCTACAAATAGTGAAGTTGTGGGAGAATAAATATAGGCCAAGAGATTATATAGAAAGGAGGTTCTTAGTCTTCTTGCTAGGGTTGGAAAAAGATAAAGGGAATATAGATACAAAGGTCATGGAGTGGTCAAAGTTGATGTTGTAAAAATGCGATAGAGCAGGATAGAAAAGAATGTGGGAAAATATAGGGTGGGGAGTAGAAAGGGAAGGTAACATGGCTAACAGGTTTTTCTTGGGCATATTGGCTGAGAGATTCCTGGGCATATTGGCTGAGGGATTCCTGACTTGGATAAAGAAATAGTCATATCACATTACATTACATCATATAGTACATTTTTTAACAGGTAATTTATTTTATATATATTTAAATTTAATATTTTAAATTGTTAATATAGATTTAAATTAATTAGTAAATGGGTACTGTTGTATATATGAAGTTAAAATCACATAGCTAAGATGTATTGATGTGTAACAACCAATCAGAGTTGGTCTGCAGGCTGAATGAAAACAACATCAGACCTATACATATATGTATACACTTTTAGTAAACAATACATATTCTAATCAAAGCTTAATCAACAAAATGTGAGCTATTATCAATGATAACCAATGCATGTATAGGGGCTTGGAACAAAATGTAGTGGACATCACTACTCTACTGTAAATATTTATTGTATACAATAAACTTAATTTTTAAAATAATATAATACAAATATTTAGTATATTTCTGACATTAACAATCTAAAAAAGTATATATTTATTCATGGACATTTACACAATTATTATATTTATTTCTGATTGTTTTAATAAGTTATTTGATGCTAATTTGATCATCTCTCTGATGTACTTCTTAATTTATATTTCATCTAATCATTCTTTTAACACGGATTCATGGTATTTTGTGATTAGTAAACTGAACTTTAAATATGTAGGGTGTGTTGATTTATAATAATAAAAATTATTTGACTTTTGATTTAATGCAAATATTACTATTTAAAATTTTAAAAAATCAGTTTGGTCTATTAATAGAAAAGAAATGTCATATTGTACTTGCTGAGAAGTCGAGCATTACTTGATTTCTCCCTAAAATTGATAGGATTGACTTGCCCTTTGCAATGACTGAATAGTAAGATTAATAGTTAACAACTGCGGGCCATGATTGTAAAATAAAATAATGTAAGTTTGGTAAATTGAGTGGGATGGATGGGCTTAGACCATTACTTTCGATGCTTAAAAGCCACATGGCCTTTTAAGCATTGGATTATTTCAATCACTTTTTTATAAGACATTTGCAATTTGCAGTGAATATTAAAAATGATTATTCCAAAAATTTCATCAGTATTTAAGTCGGGATAAAATGTATTTTTCCTGCATACCTGTATAAATGAAAAATTTATAAGCAGTTTGATTTAGAGTCTAAACAGCGATCATTAAATTAAACAATGCAAAGAGATTTAGGTTTGCTATTAGGCCTATCCACATGATTTATAATAAATAAACTTATATGCAAGCTGAAATAGATAGAAATTTCAAACCACCAATCATGATGTGATGTGATGTGATGTAGCATCTTCTTAAACGAAGTCAAGAATCTCTCAGCAACGCCCTCTTTAGGCTTATCTCTTTGAAGTTAAGAATTTATATTTGTTCACAGAAAGCATTGCAGAAATATATTAGCATTGTGACTGATGATTTGAAAAAGCACAAAAGTATCTCTAAAAACAATAAAAACACCCCCCCCCCCAATTGATTACTTTCCTTGTATTAGAAAATCATTTAAAACACTAGTCAACATTTCATAAGTGTTTTTGGAATCTCTGCATGCAGGATTATTTACAATCAACTGAACTAACTGAAACACAGGCTTATATAGGATATATGAGCACAGACTTTCACATGAACCACAACTCTCCACACTATCTCATAACACTGATACACTTAAACACATATATGTTGAAAAGATAAATAATGACCAATATACATATTTCATGCTAAACCAGCAATCATCAGTTGGTCCAGATTACCATCTCTACACATATATGCTATAAATGCTCAAATATATATTAAGATAGCCAAACCTCACACTTTAATGGACAGGCTTCAATCTACTCCACACTCCAATTCTTCAACCATCCATCCAATTGAAAATCTGATGATGGATTGCTCGAAGGCCACCCTGAGGCTGAGATTCTTGTCACACCCATGTTGACCTAAGGTCAATCTAACCCCTCATGTACAGGACATAATCCATTAAATATATATACAAGGGATGGGCAGACATTTCTACTTATGTAATCACTGAAACACAGGCTTATTATATACCTGCATTTGGATTATGTTCTGTACATGAGGAGTTAGATTGACCTTAGGTCAACATGAGTGTGACAAGAATCTCAGCCTCAGAGTGGCCTTTGAGCATTCCATCATCAGATTTTCAATTGGATGGATGGTTGAAGAGTTGGAGTGTTGAGTAGATTGAAGCCTGTTTAGCATGAAATACATATATTGGTAATTATTTATCTTTTCAACATATATGTGTTTAAGTGTATCAGTGTTATGAGATAGTGTGGATAGTTGTGGCTCATGTGAAAGTCTGTGATCATATACCTATATAATCAACTGAACTACTATAAAATTCTTCCTAAAAAAAGTTGAAGCATAATGCAATAATATTTCCTACTTCTATAACAAGTCAATTATTAGGAAATGATAAAAAAAACATTATTTCATATGTTTACAAATCATGCAATAAAATTTACAAACTCTTTTGATATGCAGAGGTTTTAATTTCAAAGTCAAGCATGTAATTAAATATTTTCCTGAAGGTTTGTAATGGTGGTATTTTAGTTGTATTTACATATTGAATTATTTCCACCATCTAATATAAAGTATTGGGTGTCTTTAGAAAAATGTAATCTTATTTTAATTTTCCAAGTGCATTCAGCTGTTAGTAATAGCACACAGGATAGTATGCACACAGTGTTTTGAGAGATTCTCCTCTCTTCTTCGGGTGTTGCTGACCTTTGGCAGAATGACTTAGTTGGTGAGAGCATTACCTTAAAATTCAATATTCAAAACCAAGAGTCCAGGTTTGGTTTCCATGCTAGTAATGTCACTGGTCAGGCCAGAAACACTTGAAGAAGAGGGGAGACTAATACCTCTCAAAATGTTGTGCAATATACTAACCTGTTTGATGTGCTATTACTAACAGTTGAATGTATTTGAAATATTTAAATAAAGTTAAATTTTTCTAAAGACATTCAATACATATATTAGATTATGGAAATAGTCCAATATAAAAATACAACTAGAATAACATCATCACAAACTTTCAGGAAAACAACATGATTCATATGTTTATCACCTAACAAATGTTTATTAATATATATATATTGTGCCCTTGTATCTATTACATATATATATATATATATATATATATATAGGGTACAATATATATATATGATGTTTTATAGATAATAGAAACTTTCTGTAATAATCATTAATAATAACAGTAACAAGTCTTAACAGTAAACAAGACAGATTTGTTAATAGTAAATAAAGTGAGTTAGAAAACAAGATTTATAGTGTAAGAAAAATTTAAGAGCAAAATGATTTATTATAAACAAAAGGTCACATGATTACCATTTCTTAAGCTTGCTCTTAACTGTTATTAAAACAGACAAAACTCTTCATATAGCAGTGCCACTCAGTGCAAGCTAGAGTAATCAATGGATGCCAGAAAGCTTGTGCATAAAATCCCTATCTAGTGCCTACTCATCAAATACCCCCAAACTAATTTCTGGCTTGTGGCCTTCGTCAGTCAGGAGCCATAGATCTAAAAGTACTGCACTTAGATTTTAGATCTAAATCTTAACATTTAACAGTTTTAATATTAGATATTATCAAATTCAGCCCTTCTTTTCTTTTTCTATAATATCTTATATAAATGCAGCTTATCCACTCTACTTTGAACACTTTTTAGCAAAAAACTTTTTATTGTACATATATGCATACACAATGTTTCGACTGTCCTGCAATCATTTTCAGAGCTATAATATAATGAACAAAATAAAATACGTAACTACATAATAATAACATGAAAACATAAACAATGTTTTTATGATATTATTTATGTAGTTATGTATTTTATTTTATTATATCATAGTTCTGAAGAAAACTGCAGGACAGTCAAAATGTTAAGATTGTGTATGCATATGGGTACAAACATATTTTTTTTGTTAAAGTGGATAAATTGCATTTCCATAAAATTATATACTTAAAATATATAAAATAGTGTAGCAACTTTAATTGAGATATATGTGAATGTAATGAGAAAGAATTCAAAATAAAAGTATTGTGATTATAATATACCTTTATTAGATTGAAAAGAAATCGATAGTTTAATTCACTCTTTTTTCAAATAGACATCAGAACAAAGATTTCAAATTATAATCTTATAAAAGTTTTTATTTAAGAGGTAATTTCTCATTATCATTTATAATTTTTAATATAACTTTGCATAAGTATGATAGTATGTCTGGCAAAGTTCTTTCAACAATTATTGATTTATCTAAGCACACTTTCAGTGCTAAGCACCATAATCATACCTGCTTTTTAATATATATACACAAACTAAAATTACATCAATTTTTATTAAAATAATGCATTAATAAAAAGTCTTTTTTTTTCTTTCTTGAAAATGTTATATGACAATATAATCCACGAAAATTCATCATTGGTTATCATGAAACTTAAGTCATAAACATTATGTATCTCAGAAAAATCTATAACCAACAAGGGATTTCTTAATCTAGCAATAATACTACAGAGAAATGACATTTAGAAGTTTGAAGAATGCACATTGTGGTCGAAGCTACTGAAATCTTGTGTGTAAGCATGAGTCTAAGAAACTTCCCACTCACAAAAATGAACAGCAAAATCATTATAATAAACCCAAACTCATCTCAAAGTCAAAGACCCAATTCATTAATAATTACTGACTCTTGAAAGGTTTTTATTTGAATTAATGATTTATTGTTTTCTATTGGTATAGTTGTTGCCATTTTATTTAATTAGTTATAAAGAATCATTTTGCCCATTATAGCAATAGCTTTGATTGTTTATTGCTTTGTTTTATAATCATTAAAAACAAAATGCTTAACTAAGTTTACAAATAATTATTTTGTACTTTCGTTTACTTAATTCAAAGATATATATGTTTCAGAATATAAAATACAATTTGGAAAGCATTTTAGTTTGTTAGTTTATATAACCAGTATGGCTATTTAAATAATACATATAAAATAAATTCAGGAAACCATATGTTGCGTTGTAGAGGGATTTTTTTTTTGGGGGGGCTAGTCTTGTTTAATTTTGAATTTGGGGTAACTTCAGTTATATGTATCATCATCATCATCATTATCAACCATTATCAATCCACTGCAGGATGAAGGTCTCTCCAAGTTTAATCCATCTTCTCCGATCTTTAGCTTCTCTTCTCCACATCACCCCTGCACACTTTCTTATTTCATCCATCCATCTCACATGTGGTCTCTTTCTGGGTCTTTTATATGTATATACATAAATAATAGTTTACATAGCAATCCACATTTTTGGATGAGTAATATTACTTTCATAATTATACTAATGAAAATTTAAGATGCAGATGCGTATCTATCACGTTGCTAATAAGACATACCATCTATTATATTATCTTCTGATAAAGAATTATGCCAAAAGTGATTTTACTTTGTTATCTTATATATTACCACACTTCCGATATATTATTTTTTGTTACTTATGAGTTTTCCTGCCAACCAAGATGGCAGCCTGTTTATAAATATACAGTTTGGAGGTCTTATAATCTACTGAAAATATGTTAGTTTTTAACTTAAATTAATAAATCAATTGTTAAATTAAAAAAAAAGAATAAATTCTGGTAAATATCATTAAAAAGCATTATTTTAATTTTTTTTTTTTTTTACTTATATTATGATGTAGGGAGAGATGCTGTTTACATTGTCGTATATTAGTTCAATTCAGTGTGTCTCTTTTGTGAGCAGTTTATTTGGTAAATTGTCATAATAATAACAATTTGGGACTTTTGTCATAGCACATGATGCAGTAACTATTTCTAAAGGTAAGGAATCCTGACTTCCTGAAAAGTGTACATTAATAATCACGAAATGATTGCATGTTGTTGACATGAATAAAATGTAAATATTAAATATTTCTATTGTAATTAATTTTTCCACAATGTTTTCTTATTTAAAAAAAAAACAGTAATTAAAAATAAAATATAAATATTAAATATGATGTTTCCTAGCAGACATTTTTTTTGTAAACAATTTTTGGGGCCCTTCGAAACTAGATTTATTGAAAAAATAGGCTACCATATTGGCTTACTGAAAAACTAACAAGTATATATCTTTTAAATTTATTGATTTTTTAAATATATGCGGATGAAGGATCAGCCTCTATGCTTCATTACTATTAATAAGTAAATCTAAACCTTTATTCCACTAGTTAAATTAATTTATTCCATAAGATGGAAAGAATAAATCCATTGAGAATTTTTAAAAGTTTTACCGTTGAATATGTAAACCAGTAGCTTAATATATAAATATTTGAAACCAGGCACTCTTCACAAATCTGGGATCTTAATTGTAAGTATAGAGGATTTGAACTCAGATTTTTAAACACCCTTCAACTATCCACACTATCTCATACAATTGATACACATGACAACACACATGTAGAAAAGATTAATAATCACCAATATATGTATTTCGTGCTAAACCAGCACTCATCAGTTGGTCCAGACTATCATCTCTTACACATATATATATAATCAATGCTCAGTTTATATTAAGATAGCAAATCTTCATACTTTAATGGACAGGCTTCAATCCACTACAACCTCCAACTTTTCAGCCATCCATATCATTGAAAATCTGATGGTGAAAACTCAAATCCCATGCTGATGCTAATATTATTGCCATGCCTATGTTGACCTGAAGTCACTCTGACCCCTCATGTATAGGACAGTATCCATTAAATACATATAAGAGGAATAGACAGGATACAAGCTTAATATGTAAATATTTGAAACCAGGTATTCTTCACAAACATGGCATGGCAATAATATTAGCATCAGCATGGGATTGGAGTTTTCATCATCAGATTTTCAATGATATGGATGGCTGAAAAGTTGGAGGTTGTAGTGGATTGAAGCCTGTCCATTAAAGTATGAAGATTTGCTATCTTAATATAAACTGAGCATTGATTATATATGTGTGTAAAAGATGATGGTCTGGACCAACTGATGAGTGCTGGTTTAGCATGAAATACGTATATTGGTGATTATTAATCTTTTCTATTATGTGTGTGGTCATGTTTATCAGTTATATGAGATAGTGTGGATAGTTGAAGGGTGTTTGAAAATCTGAGTTCGAATCCTCTATACTTACAATTAGGCTCCCAGGTTTGTGACGAATGCCTGGTTTCAAATATTTATATTGAATAAGTTTATTTAGAACTATTTATCATTCAGGAATAATAATAATAATATATATATATATATTTTATATATATACAATGTGATGTATTCAAAGACATTTAATTAAGCTACACATATATAGCAAGGGCTTATCTCATGTTTTATGAAATAAGTGATTTTAATAATTGTTTATTAGTAGGCCTTGTTGTTGTTTATTATTCGTTTAGAATACATTCAATTTTTTTTTTAAATCTGTGTTTTTCTTTATTAATGTTTTAGGCTATTCCATTAATAAAATTTAATATTCATATCATACATCAAAATTTAGGTTTTTTTCATTTACTCTTTAAATGATCATTGAATTAACTTGTGACTTGTAATATGCAATCTATTGAAATATTCAACAGCATATAATATAATATAGAGAAATCACTTTCTACGATTGTATTATATTATAATAAATAATAACTGAAACACAGGCTTATTATATACCTGTGTCTATATATGTAATATATAGGGTATATGAGCACAGACTTTCGCACGACCCACCACTCTCCACACTATCTCATAACACTGATATTATTTATCTTTTCAACATATATGTGTTCAAGTGTATCAGTGTTATGAGATAGTGTGAAGAGTGGCGGGTCATGTGAAAGTCTGTGCTCATATACCCTTTATATTATAATTATAAATTTATTTAAACGCACATTAATTACGTAAGTAATATTTATTAAGGCTGTAACCTCAAGAATATGCATGTAAAAATGTGATAGTAGGGACCTCTACAGATCTTTAACCACAAGCTTACGCTTTGGAAGCATAAGCTTGTGGTTAAAGACCTGTAGAGGTCCCTACTATCGCATTTTTACACGCATATGAAAAGAAGAGAACCTTCTTTTCTTCCAAAGCATAAGCTTGTGGTTAAAGACCTGTAGAGGTCCTTACTATCACATTTTTACACACATATTCTTGAGGTTACAGCCTTAGTAAATATTATCTATATATTATAATAAATAATAAAAATCATATCTTTGTAAAACTAATTATACATAAATCCCCCCTTTTTTTCCTCATATGTCATAGCATTGACTGGGACATGAACTCACAACCATCTGCAACCAACTACTTGCTTGCAAGGTAGGTGTGATGACCTCTTCAGCTATCCATATTATTAAAAATCTGAGGATGGAATGCTCACAGCCTTATTAATACCAATATTGTTGTCATACCCACATTCTCTTTAAGTCACTATGAGCTCTCATATGTAGAACCTTAATATGTCCATTTAAATACATGAAGAGAAATAAGCAGAATTCTTCTGGGTATTTAAATGATCATATTAAAGTCCTGCAATGAGGGGTCAAAGTGACTTTAAGTCAACATGAGTATGACAACAATATTGGTGTCAACAAGGATTTTGAGCATTTCATCATCAAATTTTCAATAATATGGATGTCTGAAGAATTGGAGGGTGGAAAATATTGAACGCTGTTTATAAAAATTTGAAGATTTTCTATCTTAATATAAACATATCACTGGTTATATATATGTGTGGGAGATGATGATCTGGACCAATGAATGAGTACCAGCTTAGCCTAAAAAAACATGTTATTGATCATTTATCCTTTTCACATGAAGAGGGTCATGTGCATTGATTATAAAACATGGACTGGATAGCTGAAGGGACCTTAAACATCTTTGTTCAAATCCCCTTTATATCCATCTAAAGTAGTAAATACAATATACTTATATTTAAATATTTTAAATTAATGTTTGGTAAATTTAGGTAGTGTACAGTAGCATGGTTATAATTCTTGAATCTCTACACAGAATTTCAAAATACTTCTTTTAAAATATATTATATATAGAATATATCTTAATATTTTTAATATACATACAATAAACAAAGAAATATAATTTTTATCCATTTAAAAGTTGATAGACTCGTATTTTACTCATTTAAAGTTTATATATTAATTTATAGGTGTTTGTATTGAAAAAAAATGCACATTTCTTTCCTTGGTCAATTTATAAATATTATCAAAATTTATAATTGTTTTCATTACTTATTATATAATAACTGAAACACACAGGCTTATTATATACCTGTGTTTATATATGTATATATAGGGTATATGAGCACATACTTTCACACGACCCACCACTCTCCACTCTATCTCATAACACTAATACACTTAAACACATATATGTTGAAAAGATAAATAATCACAAATATACATATTTCATGCTAAAACAGCAATCATTAGTTGGTCCAGATTATCATCTCTACACATATATGCTATAAGTGCTCAGATATATATTAAGATAGCCAATCCTCATACTTTAATGGATAGGTTTCAATCTACTCCACACTCCAACTCTTCAACTGTCCATCCAATTGAAAATCTGATGGAACACTCAAAGGCCACCCTAAGGCTGAGATTCTTGTCACACCCATGTTGACCTAAGGTCAATCTGACCCCTTATACACAGGACACAATCCATTTAATACAAGGTATGGGCAGACATCTCTACTATGTTGAAGAGTTGGAGTGTGGAGTAGATTGAAGCCTGTCCATTAAAGTATGAGGATTGGCTATCTTAATATATATCTGAGCACTTATAGCATATATGTGTAGAGATGGTAATCTGGACCAACTGATGATTGCTGGTTTAGCATGAAATATGTATATTGGTAATTATTTATCTTTTCAAGATATATGTGTTCAAGTGTATCAGTATTATGAGATAGAGTGGAGAGTGGTGGGTCGTGTGAAAGTCTATGCTCATATACCCTATATATTACTTATTATAATAAATCCATGTTGGAAAGGTTTAAATTTATGAGAGATATAATTATTGATTGCTTTTATTAAAAACATAAATCTAAGAATAGGATATAATGAAAACAGGCAATTTAGCAAAGTATTCAAAAGAAGTTAAACTGCAAGGGTCAAAAAAATACACCAAAACATCAGAATATATGGATAGATGTTTTGTAAGTGTTGGATTGGTTTGTATTGTCATTACGGAATTCATCTTTAATAAAAAAAAGTTCTTGTTCCCTGCCCCCCTTTTCTAGTAAATCAAAACTCTACCCAGATTTGGACAGAAGGCCAAGAACATGGCATTGAAATTCATTTATAACTTGGTGAGTTAAAAAAATACATTGCTACAGGTAAAAATTTCAAGAACTCTTTGTGCATAAAAGTAGATCTATTAAATGTTTTTATTGTATGTATAAAATAAGATTATTCATGCAAAGAACTATTTACTCCGAATCTTCAACAGTTTCCACTATGGCCTGTATTACCAGTATAAATATGGATAGTTAATCGCAGATAGCATTACTTAATTTTTTATTTTATCTGATCATGGTTTATCAGCATGATTAATTAAATTGGCACAGCTAGGGATCCACGTTGTTATGTCTGAAATAATATGTGACTGGATAAAAACAAGAGTATTCCAAAAAATAAAATAGGGTGCAGATTAAAGCAAAATTCTACAGTGTCTAGTCAAACAGTGAGAAATAATCTTGTAGTCTGAAGGAAGACTAATCTCACTATTACTTGAAAAATACTTTAAATGGATTTGAAGTATGTGACAAGCTTAAGTTAAATTTGTGCATCACTAAACATTCAGCCTGTTCACTAAAAAAATAAAATAAAATGAATACACTGAGAAATCTGCAATAAGCTTTGTATTTCATCCAATGACTGTCTCATCCTGCATGAAACCTTACTGCAAATTATTATATTGAAAAATGTATAAATTCATTCTGTACTAACCTCAAAATTATTATATGGTAAAAGAAAGAAATTTAACTATGTTTACCTACTCATGAAATCTGTGTTAATTTGGAAATTAATATTATGAGCATCAACTGAAAACTTGAAGCTACAACAAGAAATCATTAAGAAATTCAACTTGTGATAATCTATATTGCAAATTATTATTCCACCATTAATATGAACATTTGAAGAAGCACAAAAGAAAAACTAGCAGGAAAGAAAGTGAGTTATAAATTCAAAAGAACTCAAAAGAGGCAAACTATAACCATATATGGTTCTGCTGTATGCACATGTATATTTATTAATAATGTTTAATATCAGTAATAATGAATAATTTTGTGTTTTTTTTGCTGTTGTTGTTGAAATGTTATTTATTTTCCCTCCAAAATTATAAAAAATATAGGACTTCTCCATTTTCATAAAAAAGCTTTTAACTAATCTTAAATTTGATCCTTATTGTGAAATGTCTTTTAATTTTGGGAAATAATTCTATTAATTAAATGTTAATCTGATAATAATAATAATCAACAGGTTAATCTTACTTGCTATATGAAATTATATTTTTATAGAAATGGATTAGATTTGGTATTACCATATCTTTTCTAAATTTATTAATTAATTTCATTAAATATTTAACAAAAAATATAATTGTGGAATGGCTTTATTCCTCTAGCTATCTGTTCTAAGATTTGGTAGTATGTGTAACTTGATTTTATCCTAGAATTGTGGTTTAAGGGATTTGTAGAAGATCCCAGTAAGACTATTTAAATTAAAGTAATTAAGCATATACATTTATATTTTCACTTGTTCACAGTCACAGTCCCTAGAGCTCTTGTGATTTTGAGCAGAGCCATTGATTATTCTGATTGGCACTGAGTGGCACTACTGTATGGAGAGTTTTCCTGTATTCATAACAATAATGTGCTAGCATAAGAAATAGTGATCATGTGATGTTATGTGGGGTATATGTTTGTGTTTGGACAAATGGATAGATTTCTAAGAAAACCAAGATCATCTCTAAAGTCCATTTCTGCATTTTATTAAAGCACATAATTATTGATATTATATAGATTAAAAATTAATTTATAGTTGGCATTTGTATTTATAGAACCATATAGATAGAGCACTAATGATGAAAGGCATGTATCAGGACCTCAGCATTTTTTTAATTATGATATATCTTAACACTTAATCTAGACTTGTAGTGATTGTTTTATATTATGTCCTAAGGTTAGCCCTGGCTAAATAATTAGACTTCATCTTGATATTGAATCTCTTTTAGATTTAGCCACAAGGAATGACTGTTGATTTGTGTTTAATGCTGGCATTGTTACTTATAATTATTGTGATTATTTAGGTTATTCTATGTTCTTGTGCTTATTCTCCTATATTTTATTTATTCAGTGCCGAATGATGGTGGATTGCTATCTCCCCATGTTATTCCTTCTTTCAATCTACTAAAATATTTACATTAAATATTGGGTATTTATTAACCCAATTCTATTTTATACTAATCTTATTTTGGATACTCATTATTTATTTGGCATTACTCATATTATTGCATATAAACTGACATAAGTACAAAAAAAACCTCTTAAGATCTTGCAGATAAATCTTTCTTCCTCAAATATAGGTCAATTTCTTTCCTTGGAATAAAATAACTTTTTTTACAAGCTTTATGAACATTTTACTTGATTAAATAAATTTATTGCACATGTATTTAAATAAGCATTTATTTTATATAGTGTATGTAAACAATTGTATTACATTCAAATATCAGCCTTTCACGCTAATTGTGCATACGCTTTGTGAGTGTTAATAATAAATGAATACTTTCTCACCAATACAAGATATAGTATTTATGCAGAAATAAAAGGAATCCTCTTATTCCTATGACTCAAACGCTTATATATGAGAAAATCTGAAGTACTGGCAAAGAAAGTGTGAAGATGGAACAGTCACTTTAAATTACTATATACGATGTCTGAATGAATGACGTCGGTGAAATTATCTAAAATTTACTAAACATCATTCTAACTGAAATGCTTATTTACATATTATTAAGTTTCAGTTGGAATGATGTTTAGTAAATTCTAGATAATTTCACCGATGTCATTCATTCAGACATCGTATATAGTAATTTAAAGTGACCGTTCCATCTTCACGCTTTCTTTGCCAGTACTTCAGATTTGCTCATATATAAGTGTTTGAGTCATAGAAATAAGAGGATTCCTTTTATTCCTGCATAAATACTATATCTTGTATTGGTGAGAAAGTATTCATTTATTATTAACACTCGCAAAGCGTATGCACAATTAGCGTGAAAGGCTGATATTTGAATGCACATGTATTTAATAAAATCATGCTCAATAAAAATATTCTTTATAAGACTATTATTTGGCTATGCATCATGGGTGAATTTATATTTCCTCACTGGTATCTAAAATGCTTTCTAGTAAACAATACATGAAGTGATCATGTTCTTCAGTATAAGGAACATATTCCCACATGAAAACTTTATCATGGCATGAATAAATAAGAAATATCTATCATATTATAAGGTAATTGATTCCAGATGATGACTGATTCTAGTGTTTACATATATCTAAATGCTTTAATATATCAATAGAAAATATATCACATCCAATAAATCATGTAATTAAATCAGAACATTTAAATACTCTTTAAATAACAATAGACATAATAACATGGGAATTCTAAATTTACATAACATATATATAGCACATACAATTTATTGTAGATTATTACTTTGTACTTCTTTCTATAGAAACACATGCAATGTGAAATACCTGTTTTTGATGCTATAAAGTCACATGACTAGCACTATTGTTCAATAATTTTAAAACAGTATATTAACCCACAGAGGTTGCTTTTTTATATTACATAGTCCACATCTCATAATAGGTTTTCTATTTTTCAGTGAGTTTGGTTTAGCAATTTCTTACAGTTATTATTACATTTAAAACTGTTCACAGTTTTATATATATATTCACATTCATTTAAAATCTGTTTAAATCAATATAACAATAACATTAATCATTTTCATGAGTATATTAAGTTCATATACATATTTTATAATACTTCTTTCATATACACTTCAATGCAAACAAATTTTCTTAAAAAAAATTCTTTATTTTCCTTACAGTTTCGATTGTCCAGCAGTCTTCATCAGCGCTTATCAAACTTCCTCTGCTGGACAATCAAAACTATAAAGAGAATAAATAAGTTTGTTTGCACATTGAAGTGTATATGAAAGAAGTACTATAAGAAATATATATATATATATGAAGATGTGCAAAAAAAGTAAAAGAGAAGAATAAGAAAATATATTAAGTTGTCATATGCCTTCATTTCTTATAAGCATTATTAATCAATGGTTTTCAGATATTAGTACTAAATTGACTTCTATGTTAGTGTTTAGCTATTCTTTAGCAGACAAATGTTATCTATCAATACAAGAATATATATGCTACTTAAGTTAAAGGCTTGAATTTTAAAACACTCTAAAATTTTGAATTCAAATATATTTATTTGTCATGATGAGTAAACATGATGTTTGGTGAATAACTTTTTATTTTAGAGATCTTAGTTATGACAACTGCAGGAATCTTTGGTATTTTGACAATGTATAGTACATACTAATACAATTAGTGCAATCACTATCCCTCATTACTCTAATCACGTTTTATTTGCAAATGCAAAAGTAATCGATGGATAATACTTTAGTTTCATAATGGAAACTGCTTTATGCCAATTAATATTTTTTAATAGTGAAAATTGTTTTATATTATTCATGATTACACTGTGGTGGAGAGGTTTGTTACTAGCAACTACAGAGAGAATTAATCCAGAGAAGTCGTAACAATTTGTTACACATGTATCATTCATTCCCAAAGATCAAATGTAATGTTTCTTATTTTTAATTAACGTTACTAAAATAAATTATTACCTGTCAAACATTGGTGGTCAAGAGGTCAGCGACAGCTACTTTACAAGCAGTTGTCCCGGGTTAGCAGGGTCGCTTCCCGGCTGATGCTATGACACATGAGAAAAAAAATACATTATTACCTTTTCATTTATAGTATTAGCACTGACAGAAAACAAAGAATACGAGATATAATTACTCTGGTTTTGAAGGTAACATATTTTTCTAAGAAAGATAAGAATTTCTGTGTTTCCTATATATAAAAAAAAGTCGTAGTATAATTTATTTTATATAGTGTGAGTATATTAGCAAATAAAAAGTTTCAGGTAAACAATCCAAATTCCTTTTTACATAAATTCAATGTCAATGTTTGCCTACCGTCCAAGAATAAATATCACTTATTTTCAATTTGTTTCTTAGATTCATTTGATCAAAAGAAAGTTATCCTATTAATTCAAGTGAGTTTTGAAAATTCCCATATAAAAAAAAAAAATCTTCAAATTGCAAGTAAGCTTTATTATATACATATATAACTATGATGATATATTCAGATAATAATGAATGAATATAACGTTCAGCTTTATTAGTGATTTTCAAATCTATTGTTTGGTTGATTCGATAAAAAATAACAAATTAGAAATTAATTAATTACATAATAAAAATTAGAAAATACTAATTTTTTTTTCTGTTCTACATTTTTTTTTTTTTTTGTTCACAGTAAAGTGCAATGTGTATACAAAAATAAGAATCTGTTGTAACAATTTAATTTAAAGTGTCAATTTTTCTTTCGTCATAGCTACGACACCATTTTTTCCATATAAATATCTCACGGATTATTACTAATCATTTATTAAACTAGAATTAATGACACCATTTTAAGCCCAAATATATACTTTAAAGTTTAATTAAAGATTAATGTCCTACTATTATTAAACTTATCCACATGGAATATTTAATTCAATTCATTTCACCTTTTTCCATGTGTAATATTTTAAATATAATTATAACTTTCTATTTCACCACATATACTTTAATCACATGAATGAAGGTCATTTACCTTTTTCGTATGTTTTGATTTATATTGATTTAAGTACAAGTCAAGAAATGAAATATTGTGTGTGTATTGCACAAGTCATTGTGTTTTTACACACATATATGTACAAATAAAATGTCCGTTAATTAAAAAACTATTGTAATATATATATGTTAAAACAAATGTTATTCATAAACTTTAATATCTGTGATATATTTGAAATCAAATGTTGAAATGGGCAAGAGAAGAGGGAGTGGTCTAATATAGACTAAAAATCATTTATCATAATTATGTAAATCTTTTTTTATATATATTTAAAGACCTATAAATATACAATAGATAATAGACTAACATTATAGATTTTAATAATATTAATAAAACAATGAAAAACAAAATTAACTTATTTTATAGGTCACTAAATTTAAAAGGTAGATTATTTCGTCACAGAGAAATAACGACTGTAACTAAATTAACTGCATATATATATAGTTGTTACTTCATCTAATTTATGATATGAAAGGGAAATATGAATACTCCAATAATGCATATAAAGGTATTAGAATAATTCATTTAAGAATCGGAAGTCGAACTTCGACAATGCGCTATTACTTTTAAATATTATAAATATCCGTGCACTCTTAAGTCAGTAAGAGTTTAAAAAACTTAAGCGAATCATTTAAGTTCAGAATGCATTTCTATAAATACACTAACGTTCACTGAACATGCTAAATCAGAGCTTGGGTCTATTGTGTGCATGATAATAATCAAATTTTGAATTGTACAAATTTATTTAACCGATCACAGGAGAAAGACAGTGTCTCATTTTTAACCACCCACGATCAGACAAATATGACTTATAAATGTAAATATATTATTATAAAGCGCTGAAAATCTTGAAATATATTAGATCGGAAGTCGAATTACGATAATTCGCTATTACTTTTATATATTATAAATCTCTGCGCACTCACATATCAGGCACTCAATAGACTTAAGCCCTGATTTAGAACGGCCAGTGAAAGTTGGTAGTATTTATAGATATGCAGTCTAGACTTAAATGATTCACTTAAGTTTTTTAAACTCTTACTGATGCGTGAGTGCGTGGAGATTTATAATATTTAAAAGTAATAGCGCATTATCGAAATTTGACTTCCGATCTGTATTTCAAGATTTTCAGCACTTTATAATAATAGATTTACAGTTTAAGAATGTTCTGTAAACTTTAAAAATGCAGGATATGATCCTATTGAATCCACCATTATAAAATCACACTTTTATTGGCGTAGATATGTAAAATGAATGAACAATGTAAGACTTCCTAAAAAAAAAATTATGATGTAAATTTGAGGATGGATTTCTTAGACCCTGACTATGTTACAAGGATTTTCTCAGAAATAATATAAAGAAGTGCAATTATTTCTATTGAAAATTTATGGCAGAAAATAAATTATAATTAGGCATGGTATCAAAGTATTTCAAAAAGAAAAGCTTTCTGCAGATGAACTAAAAGAAACATCATAAAATATTAAGTAAACAGAAAAATGGGCCCTGCATGTTCTATATATGGACTTATTTGTGATTTACAATTTGGTTTGTATAATTCCCATAAAACTCATGTCTAGAATAGTTTTCCTACTTTCTCACTTTCTCTCTCTCTCATCTCTTTTCTTTTTTGAAGTTCCAATGGCCTTATTCATTTTTGAGTAACTATTTCTTATTCATATTCTTACTTAAGCACATGCACTGAAATATCTTTTAACCACAAATAAACTTCATCAACATGTGTGTTTGCTAGGGATTATAATAATGGAAAGATCACATGGTCATTATAAGATGTAATGCTAATATAAATGAAATGCCAACCATATGATTATATATTTTGCATTAGTCAATATTAATATTGTGTGTAAAGTATATTTATATAAATAATGCTTTATTCCAAATGTCTATCTTTTCATATGGTATAATTTGTATACTTTGTGCATTTTTTATGGATAGTAAATAATCGTTTTAAAATAAAAACTAGAAAAGTTCAAGAAGAGTTCAAACCTAAGGTTTATTAATTATAACAAATCCTTTGCTTTATTTGATCTCTTTAAGTCGTGGAATTTCTTCACAAAAATGTATGTAGTAGAATTTTTTTTAAATGTATATATATTTAATCAAATAGTTGGTTGCTCAGGAAACTGTGCAATGTTCAAATACAGGAAATAACATATTGAACTTTAATCCAAAAATATTTAACTCTCAAGTTTGTCACTTAACAATGAGCTAACCACACGGGGCTTTGAAAATGCATTCTTTATTAAAATATTAATTCAGGAATTAAATAGAGAAATGTAAAAACACTTCAATTATTAAATTGGTATATTGCAAATGTAAACCATATTTGATAAAGGCTAATGTCAATTCAAATTTGGGGAAAGAATTTAAACAAACTAATGACTTTACACTTGTAGATGAAAATGAAGATGTACTTAGTAAAAAAAACACTAATAAAATATCACATGACTTTAGCTTACATCATTGGTGTTTAAATGACACATTTTTTTCTTTCACTACTGCAATCCATTTACTGTAAGTGCACTGTTCCATGATCTAAAACTCCCCATTGGTGAAAGCCACAAGCTTGAAACTAGTGTGAGGGTATTGGATAGAATAGTACTAAATAGGGATATATTAAGTACTATAATCTAACATCTATTAGTTACTGGAGCTTACAGTAGGTGGCGCAACCGTGATGAAATAAAAAAGGATGGTGCTAAAAAAATACTACATAATAAGGTTAAAAATAAAATGAGCTAAGTTGGTGATAAGGATTTAAAAATCATTGTTTTTTTTTTCTTTATTGAATCATTGATCAACAGTAAAAAATTCAGCAATATAGACATTTTATCAAAGATTGATTTTGTCCAAAGTTTTAATAGAGTACCTGAAAAGTTCTTTATATGTATAGAGAGACTCTTTACAAATAAAAAAATCAAATTATTGTATTCTCCATGACACTTTAAGTATAAAAATAAAATAAAATAGTTAAAAGCATTGAAGTTTTAAAACTATGATGTTGGTAAAGACTTTGAGAATGTCATGAAGAACAAGAAAAATAAAATAAAAAACCCAATCATATTAGATCTAAATTCTTATGGGAGTACAATTGCCTAAGTTAAATTTCCATTATTTTGGTTATTTTATTGATTTGCTATATATATATAGCTGACTGATTGAACATCTATTTCTGTTGATAAAGTTATTCAAGATAATTCTTTACATAAAGACTTTGAATTTAATAAATGACTATTGTTTATTGCAAAAAAATTATTAAACTTTGAAGCTAGAGGGCAGTTCAATTACTTATATTAACATCTGCTACTAAAAAACAATTGTTGTTATTGTTTTGTAATCGTAATTCAAACGAATAATTCCTAAAATTATTTTTTTTATGGATTTGGTGGTTAATTTGTTTTACATTCCGAAATCTCAATACAAACATGTTTTTATTTTAATAATCAACATGTAAGATTATGGAAATTTATTTCTAATAAATCAAAACTATAAATTCTATGATAATTATATTAAATGGTCATCTTCTCACAAAGTGTATACTTTTTTCCTAAAGATTGTAAAAGACCCAGAAAGAGACCACATGTGAGATGGATGGATGAAATAAGAAAGTGGGCAGAGATGATGAAGAGAAAAGAAGCTAAAGATCGGAGAAGGTGGATTAAATTTGGAGAGACCTTCATCCCTTAGTGGATTGATAATGGTTGATGATGAGGATGATGAATATTAACACTTTTTTTAACACAAGTAGTGTTGTTATGAATATATTAACATTTTTTTAAAAATATTTGCTGCAGTAGATAATACAATGACTGTATTCTGTTGCTCAATCAGTTTATTATTTTACCAACAGTAAAATAGATCATGATATATATCTCCTTAAACCTCAATCCATAACTGCTATTAATCTTGTTTCAGAAAGTTAGATAAAATCTTTTAATTGCTTAATAGTATCAATGTCATGTTTTTGCTTTAGCCAGATATGCACTCATTGCTCCACCCCCCCACCTCGATTTTCTTACAAATATTTTTCATATTTGGAAAAAAAAATCAATAGTACTTTTCTCTTCCATTCTTCTTAAAGCCAATTTCTCTTGAGGATATAAATACATTTTCTTACATTTTTCAAATAACATTCTTATCTTTCCAAAGCTTTTCAGTTCCCAATTTATTGTTAAGCTGCATTCATTCAAAGAAGTAATGCATAAAAAATATAATCAAATATTCGGTTATTCAGGAGATGAAGAATATTTGAAATCTTAATCAACAGATTTACCATAATATCGTTCAGCCGACCAAATTAGTTATTTTATTTTCGCCAGTTCATTTTCAGTATGACAAACTGCATAGATAAACTAAAAGCCATAATTTTCAATAAATACAAAACGATCTTTCTTGGCTAATTGCCAAAGTATTCTTGATCATGTTTATTAAAATTAGCCATTTTCGCTGCTCCACCAACTTTTATCTCAACATATTTATCTTGATTTATCACCTGGAAGCAACAATTCATGGATATTTCTGATTCATTCATTATCAGAAGCATTTCTTAGGGTTTACCATTGCAACAGTAATTTTTGATTTGAACTTATTCCCTAAAACAGATTAGTTTCCAAGGCTATGCTCCCCTACATACATAACATGATCCTCACCAATATCATACCATTTACACCTTTCTTAAATACTTTATCAATACTTTTATTTATATCAAACTAACAGTTTCGATTGTCTTGCAGTCATCATCAGCACTTTTGGTAATTCTATTTCCAAAACTCAATATATAGGAAAAGAAGCAAAAAATTATATTATCCTCACCAATAAAGACCAATAGTTTAATTTCATACTAGAAAGTGGGAGTACTATACTGATACCATATAAACTATACGCAGGGTGTTCTCAAAGGAGTAATTTTCAAATATTAATACACAATATTGCATAACTTATTACTAATACACTTAAGTAAGAATTATACAGATTTTGTATATGAAGAAATATAAATATAAAAGGAACTCATTTTATGCTGTTATTTTATTGCAACTTTTTTCTAATAAAGATGCTAACCAGATTGTACCTACTATTAGAAATGTAAATAAATCTCATCCAATAAATCTAAAAGCAAGCTCTTAGAAAAATCTACCATTACTCAAAACTCCTTCCAAAAGTTAGTTTGTTAAACTACCCAAGATTTCAAACTGATTCACATTTCTAAAATCAGCCATAATTATCATGCAAGAAGCAGTCATCGCGGGTTCGCTTCCCGGCCGATGCTTTGACATATGGGGGGGGGGGGAGAAGCAGTCAACTGAACCACTACAACATCAGAGACATTTTCTTTTCTCATGTGTCATAGCATCAGCCGGGAAGCGAACCCACTAACCCGGAACAACAGTTTGAAAAGCAGCTGTCGCTGACCTACTGTTGATCACATATGTAACGTTTAGAATATAAATACTTCATGGAACGATCACGTCTGAATACGTTACTGGAATAAATTGCAAGCAAATTCTAAAGAATTATTTTTACATAAATCTGCAAATATATTCACCCTTTCATATACTAATGCCGATCTATTTACAATATATACGGCCAGTCAAAGGTCAGATAAGAGGGATATCTTCTTTTACCAGATAAAATGTTTTGACATTGATATACAAAGGGTAAATGTATTCGCAAATTTATTTAAAAATGGTCTTTGGAATCTGATTACAATTTGTCCGAGTAAAGTATTGATGAGATTATTCCGCGAAGAATTTAACATCGGAGGCAAATGTGATTAAGTTTTTGAAAGAGAAATTCATTTTTAGTTATTAATATATATGTTGCCCATCTTTACTATATATATAATTTTTAAATTAATATTTACTTATGTTTAGAAATGTGTGAGATATATGTAATGTGAGTATTGTATATGACGTGGGCAACATACTTCTTTTTATAGATATTTAAAATAAATGTTAGGGATATGCGGCTGTATATTCATTCATTTAAAGTTTTCTAAACGTATATATATATTATTTGAAACACTTTAATTTACCTTTTTTTTTCTTTAAATTGTCACATGATAAAAAAATTAAGCAATAGAATACTTTTTTCTTATTCGTCTTATTGGAGTTCATTTAGTTTTTTTCCCTTGATCCTCGTACGACCACCCAGAAAGATAGTTTTATTATGCTGAAGATGTTCTGGTCTTGTGTTATATTTTCGTTTAGAGAAGTGAATTTTGTTTCTATAAGTCTAGCTCTGTCTTAAAATGGTAGTCTGATCTGAAGTAGGCTAAAAAAAAAAAAAAAATACAAGAGGGTAAAAAAGAAAAGAGGAACGAGTGACTTTTTTTTTTTGCTACAAAAAAAAAGTTATTTGTCCTTGATACAGAATTTTATTTCCGATTAATTGTTTATTTAAATAAAAACAAGCTATATTATATATATTATTTTTAAAATAGTACAATTTAATCGAATATCGATATATATAAATTCTGTTTGTTATAACAACTTCAAACTAACTATATTGCAAACAAAAAAGCATATGAAACATACAGGTAGGCAGACTCTTATCTCTACCTATCTTTTTACATCAAAGAACAAAAAGTGAAGTATTTTTTAAATTTCATTTTCGTATTTCAAATATTTTATTAACGGCAGAAAGTTTTGTTCTGTGTTTTTTTTTTTTTTAATTTAAAAAAAAAAAAAAATGTTTTGTCTGATAGATTCAAATTTTATTGATATAGTATTGACAAACAATTATTTAACTTCTCTCCTAAAGCCTATTCGTAATTGTTTGGCGACAGTTCAGTAAATGCACAATATTATTACATTAGTATTTGATGGAATATCCAAATGATAACTATACTATTTGTTAAGACGACTAGCTGACTTTGATTTAGTTTTAGCGCCTTATATTTCATAGCGTTATACATAACTTCTTTTATTTGGAAAGAATACCTATAGGCTTATTTATTATTAAATGCGATCAAGTCAACAGTGATTCTTAATGATGACATCCAAAACTAAGATGTTAAAAGTAGATAGAAACCTATCTTGCGTGAGAGATTGTAGTGAAAACTACACTACAGAAATATTATTCATTATTATTGTATAATCTCTAATCTAGTAAATGAGGAATAAAAATTATTAATATACTTTCATTAAGTGATTTGTATCAAAGTTGTGAGAGCCGCACATTTGACACTTGCCAATTAAACTGCAGTAATTTGCTATCTATATATATGCTGAACAATGATAATGATATGTGTAGGAGATTGTGGTCTGAGCCAACTGATGAATGCTGATTCAGCTTTAAATGTGCATCTTGGGAATCAGATCTTTTTCACAGGTTATATATTTATGATTGCATCGTGCATCAGGTATTAAAAGTGGATAGAAACCAGTCCCTATCTTACTTGAGAGGTTGTAGTGTAAATTAACTACAAAAATATTAATTATAGAATAATTTCTAGCCTAATGAATGACTAGTAAAAATTATTAATTATCATATGGTTTTTCAGGCTGCCAAAGTACAAATTAATTATTGAGAATGAAGACCACCCATCTCATTGATTGCTCCTCTATTTCTTTTATTAACAGAATACTACTGTAATGGAGTAGCAAATTGTAGAAATGAAGGTCCATGTCTCCTAACCCAGCACTTCCACTGTTTGAAATTCTTATGAACTCCAGGGTGATAAACATCCAATTATTTTTTAACTATACTTTTGTATCACAACTTTATCATGCCATAACTTAGATTTTTTCCACTTCAATTTACATTTTTCAACCATTAAAACATCTTATTATCACCATTTCTTATGTTTACACATTGTGTTAGAACAGTAGCAAATTTTTCCATGCAATAGTGACACCTTGTGCAAATGCTAGCGATCAATAGATGTTAGAAAATTGTGCATTATAATCCCTAAGCATTGTCATGCCATCCAATATCTCTAGACTAGTTTCTAGCTTATGTCTATCATATGTGAGGAACCTTGGATCTGGAAACACTGTACCTGGATATTTCAATCTAATTCACATCTCTAGCACCCACTTTTTATCTTTTTAATTAACTATAAAACTACCAGCCCAAACTGAAAATAATATTCTTGATCAAAGCTAACTCACTTGTATAATTTTAGGCCATTGGTTTTTAATAACCATAGTCACCATTATTCTTTGGCTAGAATTAGTTTTACACCATTAAAATATCACATGATAAGCTATTCTTATGCTTAAACAAGCTGTTAAATCAGTAGCAAATTTTCCCACACAATAGTGCTACCTAATACATTAAATCCAAAGAAACAAGTACACTTCTTCCAGATCCATAGTTCTTAAAAAGCCATAAGATAAAAAGTAGTTTGGGGATAGTGTATGGGAAGGCATTGGATGGGGTTTATAATATACAATTCTCTAATATCTATTTATTACTAGCACTAGGTGGCACTATAGTTTGAAAAAATTGGTACTGTATTTACACTTTCTAAATATACACAGTCCATAATAGAAAGTCATATTTTTATTGTTAAAATTTACAAAAAAAACTGTGTGCCCTGTGTAATTAAGTATAATAATAAACTGGCAGACTTAAGAACTATAGTTGAGTGAAAAGAAAAATAATCAGTTTGGTCAATTGAGTTGAAAATATTGTTAAGTTTTTATTTAATCTGATTATTCATATGTATGTAGTTATTGGTTATACAAAAAATAATATTTTAAAGTGTTTATATCTTTTACACTTTCACATAAAAATACCTGCTTTATATTTTTAAAACATATTTAGAGACTTGTAAAAAATGAAGTTTTTATCATCATCATTATTTTCAAGCATTATTGATCTACTGCAGGATGGTCTCTCCAAGTTTAATCCAGTTTCTCTGACCTTTAGTTTCTCTTCTCCATATCACCCAAGTACATTTTCTTATTTCACCCACCTGTCTCACATGTTCTTTTTTTAAGGTCTTTTTCAATCTCTTAGAATTCAGTTAAAGATTTTAATTGTCCATCTATTATCATCTCTTTTAGTAATATGTCCAGTTTTGCTCCACTTCAGTGTCATAATTCCTTCAATGATGTTAGTAACATCTATTTGTTATCTCACCCATCTATTTCATTTTTCAATTTCTTCTGTTATTCCTAACATATATCTCTCCATACTCTGTTTGGTGGTCTGAAGTCTCTGTATTGATCTCACGTTAAGTGTCCAAGTCTCAGATCCATAAGTAAGAACTGGTAAATTACATTTAATTTTTTTTAATATTACTTCTACCAAAAGCACTCCTTCCATTCTATGATTTAATTTTATCCATTATGTTTTCATTTATATAAATAATCAGACTAAGTTATTTGTAGTTGTTAAGCTCTTTTAATTTATTAATATCAATCTTTATTTTTTTCTTTTGAGAAAATCCATTGAACATTACTGTAATCTTTTTTAATATTTATTTTCAATCTATTTTCTTACTTTCATCAGATAACTCTTACAACATCTTCTGAATCTTTTCACCTTCTGAATCTTTTCACCAACTACAAAATCTAGTTGATTTAAACAATCTCTATTTACTTTTTCTTGTAAAACTGCTGCAAAAAGTTTTGGATATATGGACATTTTCTGTTTTTACTAAACACAATGGATTTGTAATTTGTGTTTCATATTTTATTTTTTAATAATTAATTATCATATAAATATTTTAAAACTTTAATGTAAATTTAGTTTTATAGAATGTGCTTGGGGTGGTGGTATAGGAGTTATGTCAAAAAAATATTTAAATACTGTTAAATGTCGAGAACATTTGTGGTTTGAAATAAGGTTGGGAAAAAAGAATGGATGGTGGCTATAGTTTATATAGCTACTGGAGATAGTCAAACTATAATGGAGTGGAATAGTAGCATATATGGATGCTTAGTTAAAGATATACAGAGCTTCAAAGAAGAGAGGAAGAGAATAATGGTTATAGAGGATATGAATGTGCATATTAAAGGAATTGATGATGTAAGTAATAAGAATGGACAGCTTTTGAAGAGTTTTTGCCACATAATGAATTTGATCATTGGAAATTTATAGAATATTTGTGAGGGACAATACACATGGTCTAGAAATAATATATTCCATACACCAGATTACGTATTAGTAGAGAAAGAGGGAATGAATAAAGTACAGAAAATTAAGGTGTTTGACAATGAAGAGAGAGTATGTAATAGTGATCATATTTCTTTATAATAGAAATGGTTAGTAAGGTGATGAAAAATAGTAATAAAAGTAGAAAGGATAGTGAAAGATGTGGATGGAGAGTGAATGATGAGAATAAGTTAGAATACTATAAAATAAAAGTTGAAGAAGCCATGGAAGAGTTGGTTGGGGATGAGTATAAGGACTGGTGTAGTAAAATAGAAAAAGTAGCAAATAGAGTTTTAGGTGAGAATATTCAGAAGAATAAAAGTAATAGGAATGTGAGAGTTAGTAAAAGAGAGGGAAAAAGTGTGCAGAGAATATGTGTGCTATTAAGAACAAAAAGTGAAAAAGATGGTTAATACTAAATGGGAAAAGTACTTAGAAAAAAAGAAGTTGGCTAAAATAGATAATTATAGAGAGAGAATGAAATTGAATAGTAAACTGTTGGAAGATATTAATAAAAGTAGAAGAGACGAGAGTAAAAGTTTTGGAAATACATTAAAAGAAGGAATGTAGGGGAGAGAGAATTAGTATTACTAGATGATGAGGGAATAGAGTGTAACTCTAGAGAAGAATTAGATATAGTCTTAAACAAGTATGTAATGGATATAGAAAAGATGATAGCAAACATGAGAGCATATAGTAATGGGAATATATGATTTACAGAAAATGAATTGAATGAGGCAAGAGGTTTGGATGGATGGGCAGCAGAGATGATAATGAATTTAGGCAGAAGACAAAATCAAAACTATCATCATGTTTTAATGAGATGGCACAGAAGAGAGATTTTTCAGATAGTTGGAATAATACAAGAATAAAGCTATTATTTAAAGGGAAGGATAAGGATCATAGAAAGTTAACAATTATAGACTGATAGTGGTAACATCAGTGCTATATAAAGTTTTTCATATACAGTGGCTGGAAGAGTTGCAAAATGGATGGAAGAAAATAATATAGTGGATATAGTAGATAGTTTATTTGTAGTTACACAACTTATGGATATGAGTCAAAATACAGGTAGACAGTTATACATGGTTTTTATAGATATAGAGAAGACATATGATAGAGTAAATAGAAATAGATTATGGGTAAATTTAGTAAATTTGGGAATGGATGGAGCTTTAGTGGATATTATTAAGAAATTATATGAATAGTTACTATATGTATTAATTAAAGAATATAGAATCAGTTAAAGTTAAAAATGGGGTTGGCCTAAGACAAGGATGTCCTCTGTCACCTATTTTGTTTTTGTTGTATTTGGGAGAAATGGAGAGAGCAATAGAAAGACTAGGAAGAGGGTTAGAGATACCTTTAATAGATGGCAAGGGAGTATGTACATTGTCAGGTCTTTTATTTGCAGATGATGTTTTTGTGTGCAGAAAGAAGGGAAGATGTGAAAGTTATGCTGAGTATATATGCACAGAGGTCAGTAAAGAGACAGGAATTAAATTTAGTGAAGAAAATGATGATTAATACTGGGGAAAAAGAAGAATTTTTACTGGGGGATATAAAGTTAAGTTTGGTGGATAGATATAACTATTTGAGAATCATCTTAAGTAATCAGAGAAATTGCTTGGTTGAATGGGAGAAAAAATTGATAAATGAAGCAAAAAAAAAGAAAGAGATTGATAAGAAATTAACAGTATTCTCATATAATAAATATGATGTAGCTAAAATTGTATGGAAGAGAGTGGCAATAGTAGGGTTAACATGTGGTAATGATACATTATGTGTTAGTAAAGGGATGTTTAATTACTTAGAAAGAGCACAAAGAGAACTAGGAAGACATGCATTAGATGCAGAAGTGTGGGTGGCAAAGGAGCAATTTAAGGAGAAATAGGATGATCATGTTTTTATATGGAAGATGCAAAATGGAAAATGTTCAGTATATTGCAGTTTATGAATAATAAAAGAATAGCCAAAATAATATTTAATTGGGCTATGAATAAAGGACAGGTAATAAGATGGGTGAGAAAGTTAATGCAATATGCAGAAGATTTAGATAAAGAATTTATGTCGGTATACTTATACAAAAGATGGGATGATTGTGTTAGGTGAATTATTGATAGTGTTATGGAATAGAAGAATAGATGCATTAATAATGAATAGGGAGTTGGAGAGAAGGAGAGCTAGTATGGAGAGTAAAAAAAGTTTAAATATTTATAGAAGTGAACAGAATATTGGGTGTGAGTTAATTTATGATAATAGCAAGGAAAATAGTTTACTGTTTAAGGCTCGAATGGGATCTTTAGCAACAAGGGAATGTATACATAAAGGGAAAATAGACAATATTAGACATCTGTTAATTGAATGTAAATGTCTGAAAGCAGAAAGAGTACAAATAATGAAGTTGTGCAAGAATAAATATGAACAAAGTGAGAAAGTAGCTTATTGTTTTTTATGCTGGGTTAGAAAAAAGATAACGGGTTTTTAGATATAAAGGACATGGAGTTGACAAAGATTATGTTGTGGAAATGGGATGGAGCAGGATAGAGAAGAATATGAGAAAACTTGGGTCGGGGAATGGAAAGGGAAGTCAATGTGGCTAACAGGTTTCTCTGGGCATAATTGCTGAGAGATTCCTGACTCCGTATAAGGAGAAGTCACAATGCATCACATCTTCATTATATCACCTATTAAAATATTGGAAATACAACTGGTTGTGATTTATTATTAATACCAAAAAAAATTTTTAAATATTAAACACAAATCTATCCAGCTTAGAGTTAATTTCAGAAGCACAATCATGACCTTGAACAATTATTAAATATTATATATGATTTTCTAGACTGGGCTTGGATACCTGTTTTCAAGTAATACACAAATGAGATATTTGTAATCAAAAATTGGGTTGTATCATTAATTTTTTTTCAAACATTATATTTAGTACAAAGTATATTAAAAAAAAATTCACATACAGCATATTTGATACAAAGCATACCACAATCAAATTATTTCTTTAAAAAAAAATCCTTTAACTTTTATATATATAAAGAAGTAAATCATAATTACAAATTTTAGTAAAAGAAGCTTTGCTTATATTTTTCAGCCAATCACAAGGTCTGATATGTATTCAGACACTTTATCATTGGCTAGTGTGAAAGTAATGGATGGAATTCATCACTAATTCTGAAATGATATTCCAAAACTTAAAATTTCATTTCAAAATCATTGACATAAATACACAATTCGTGAATTAAATAATTTTCCTCTTAAAATTTTAAATGAAGATCAGATTTAGAGTGACGTCAAATCTACTCGTTTTTTTTACGAGTCAGGCAGTTGAAAGATTGGGTGATTACATTTATGAGAATATGCAAGATATTAATTTGTTTACTTTCTTCAATTTGTGGACACGTTTTTACCTTACTTCTCTGAACCTAGTCCTAGCTCCTTGCTGAGGAGAGCCATGGCTCGGGGCTGGTGGGGGGATGGAGACAGTCCTGGCTTGGGATAGTTTGGGTGCTTTCTCTTGTAGCATTTATCATGAAAAAGGCTTAATAATAAATTGCATGATGAAATACCAGATTTTTATATTCAGATTCAAGTTCTAAAAATTATTAAAAACGAATATAGTTAAATGCTTAGGATATTATAAAACTGATGCCTGCAATAATAGAATACGTAATGTTTTCATATTTGTCATTTAAAATAATAACAAGCATGACATTTTTATATTTTACTGATTTAGCACATGCATTTTCTTGTAAGATAATAACAACGAAATATTGTAAAGTTATTGAAGATGGTTTATGAGGAAATAAATATATATACAGTATATATCTAGAAGGGACTTAAACTCAGACTTTCAAGCTTCCTACAGCGATGCACTCCATAGCTGAATGAAGCTTGAAAGTCTGAGTTCAACTCCCTTCTAGGTACACTAAATTTAGTATAAATAATATACTCATATTTGACTATTATATATATATATCATTTTATATACTTCAACTTTTAAAGAAAATGATTAACTGCTATCAATTCAGTTTGCTAAGACTGCATATGTACACACATATGCTCTTTCTTTTTGCAACAAGTCATTTATAATTGGTAGAAACAGAAATTAAACATTCTAAAATTTAAATCATTAATTTTCATCGACATTATGGTAGGTGATAATGATCAAACAATACACAATTTTAATAAAATGTATTAGGCTGTTAAATTAAGAAGTTGAAATAAACATGTACTACTAAGAAATTATGAAAGATTGCAAGTTGTCCATAATTTCTCTATGGCAAGTTTATATCTAATTTAAAAAGATTGCACTTTTTCTAAAGACTGTATTTGGCCTAAGATGATTATTATTCCCTTTAGTGGAAGCATCTTTTAAAGAAAATAATAATATTTAAGAATTTATTCATATTTTATCTTGTAGAATGCCCAACTGGTGAAATTGCCATGACAATTATGTCATGTGAATAATATGATGTTTACACAGAGGCAAAACTCTCCATACAGTAACACCACTCAGTGCAAGCCAGAGTAATCAATGGATGCAGAAAGGTTTGTGCATAAAATCCCTATCTAGTGCTTACTTATCCAATATCCCCAGACTAGTTTCAAGCATGTGGCTTTCATCAGTGAGAAGCTTTGGATCTGAGAACACTGCACCTAGGTGTTAGAAACTAATGCAACCCTCCAGCAGCCACTTTTTATCTATTTGGTTAACTATAAAGCTTTGAGTCCAAAATGAAAATACAACAATGTTTTCAATTCAATAATGCTTTCAATGGTGATCATGTGATGTTTAGTGGTTTAATAATATGATGTACAAGCTATTATTATGTGCCAAATGTTTTGTGCAGTTTAGTGCAAAATGCTGACGGCAGTTCAAAATTTAAAAACCTATTTAGTCTAATGAATAAAATTGTTAAATACTCAATTTGCCACTAGGGAGCTTGACATCACATGATATTCTGAGATATAACCCATTCAATTTTATTATTATGTAAATAGAACTTTATTTATTTCTCACAGAAGTGTTCAGATGATCAGATAACTTTATGCAAATCAGATCATCTTAGTCTAAAAAATAAAGGTAAACCATAAGCTCTGCTTTTGTAGTACTCTAACACCACAATCACCAATATCAATTATGAAGGCTACAATACAATACTAACATATGCTTTACAATTAGTTCATCAATACTCACTAACTAATGCAAATTCATCTATAACATCTAGATAATAATAGTTACCTATTAATTTATTGACAAGCACTGGATGGTTTGATGAGCTTGCTATAGATCAGAAGATTTCTGAAAACAAAGTCATCTACATAAGTCTTCTAAACATGGTCTACTAATAAAAATGTTCACCAAGTTAATGGGAAAAGAGTTACTCTAAAGCAGAAGCTACTGTAACCCCCCTCCCAATGATTTATATATAAACTAATATAAAGCCATCAATAAATGAAGAAAATCGGAATAGATTCACCTGTACTTTAATTTATATTTAAGCATTCAATTTAGAGTGTGAAATTTTATGCATAAACATGGTTTTAGTATAATCATAAGCCATTCTGACATCACTATCAGCAATTAGAAGGTAAAGTCCACCCCTCATTTTTAGCAATCCCTGAATATTAAACAATGGTTAATAGATGTGAATAATAATAATAGCTTAAACACAGTGAAATATAAGTGGAAGTTGTCATTAATGATTGATTGATATAACATTCAGGAGTTGTTAAAAGTGCAGTGTAGCCTTTGGTATCTGATTATTTATAGTGAGTTCAGAATGACTTACAGTTGTACTGAAATCATGTTAATATGTAGAATTCACATTTTGCATTGTAACGCATCAATAAATTGAATGCTTAAACATAATCCGAGCTAACTTTTCATTTATTGATGGGTTTCTATTAGTTTATTTATAGCTCGCAGGAGGGTTATAGCAACTTCTACCTTAATTTAACCTACGTTTGAGCTATTACCATTAATATTTAAATCTCTGATGGTAAATTTTAAAGAATTTATTAATATCAAAAAAAAAGTTGGCATTAAACAAAAACTACAAAACAATAAGTGACAATATTCAATTAAGATGTAAAAGCTTTCCAGTAATGACAAACAAATATAAGCTGATCTGGGTAATGCAGCTATTTAAGTCATAAAAGAAAGAATTTTGAACCTATTGTGAAATGTTTGTGATCACTGACCTGATGACAATAATAAAAATAGCAATTTTTTCTTCATATAATAGGGCCACCTAGGGTTCCCAAATCCCAAAGTTTCTTACTAATGAACACCATAATTTAAAAACTAGTCTGGAGATACTGGATTGGAAAGCACTGGAGAGAAATTATGCTGCCCACAACACTCTAGTACTTATTGATTATTAGAGTTTGCACTAGATGGCACTTGTGTGAGGAAAAATTTTGCTACTATTTAACAGCTTCTATAAGCATAAAGTAAAAGTGATCATATGATATTATAGGGATTTAAAAATAATAGTTCTAGCATTCACTAGAGTATTTTGATAAATTTGTTAAAGGTAAAGCAGATAAAGATGAGTTAAAGTTTGATAAAAGTATTAAAATCCAATAAATGGATGAATGCCCTTCATTTTTGTAATGGTAAATGAGAATGAAGAGTTCAAGTCCCTTTATCTTGGCTCCACTTTATTACTTCTAGTAGTCAAATATCATGTTATCACATGAACACCCGAAAGGCTTTTAAAAATTTAAATAATTGGATAAAATTCTTAAAGTAATTAAGTATATAGGAGCAGTTGATTCACATATATATGAGAAATTATATTATAAGAAGTCATATAAAGATTATGTGATATTCCAACACCAGAAATAATAGATACTGCTTTAAAACAAAAATTTTTAGTTCTTGAGCTTATCACTTTACTACTGCACAAGACATAATATTTAAGAAAATGACCAGTTGCATTATGAGAACGGTACTTTTAAAATAAGAAGCAAGCTAGTACTTTATTTTTGAGTTCAAATTTTTTAGATTTAAATTTATTATTTTTGTTTATGGTGTTTATATTTTGTTGTGGCAAAAAATTTGAATTAAATTATAGTGAGAGTTACCAAATAAAACAAAAAATGTCAGTATAATAAACAATTAGGCAATTGAGAAAAATTATGCATGTTGGTGGGTAGCCCTTCCATATATATATATATATATATATTCACTAGAGAGAGCTTACCAATAGCCCCAATCAAGCTTTAATTTATAAGTAGTGCTTTTGTGATGTTATATTGCTGAGATTATTAATATATGGTGAAACTGAACTGAGTTCAGACCCATATAGCTATCTGGTTTGTAATGCTGGATTTGAAGACATTTACGTATTTGAAAAAAAATCAGGTTTTCAAATTGATAGTAACATATTAGATAAATGCTGACTTTTGAGTTGATATTTTAGATCTAGTGTCTGGAGTCCTAGCTCCTCACTGAGGTGAGTCATAAGCTCAAAACCAATTGGTCAGGGGATGAGAACTTTCCGATAGAGTTTTTGAATTCTTTCTCTTTCAGCATTTATAAATTAAAGCTTGATTGGGGCTATTGGTAAGCTCCCTCTAGTGAACATTTTAATACAAGCTTAAAATCAAGTTACACAATTTGTATTTTGTTTTATTAATTATTATTATATATATAAGGAGTCATATAGTAATAACAACTGCAAAGACAAGAATATATAGAGTTGGCTTTAAGAATTTGCCCTGGTTGATTTTTTTAAAGTCTTTTAATAATACTTTATATTTTAAGTGTTTTAGTTTGTTTAAGTTGATCTTACCCTCATAATTAATACTATGATATTTTAGGAAACCATATCTATTCTAAAAACCCAGATATGAATCAGAATATTAATGAACTGTTTTTGTTCACATTGAATTAGAGATCACAGGAACCATACTTACTCACCATACTTACTCAGTTACCAAATATCTATATTGCTTACAATAAAATTAAATATATATTTTTTAAAAATACATTAAATGAAAATTGTTTATTTATTTAATTTATGTAGTATTATAAATGTTATTCAAAGATTATAAGAATTATAAATAGTATTAGTGGAGCAATAATTAATTGGACATTAATCAAAAGAAGGGTATAGTTTTTTTGGATTGGGGTACAATGTTTTCTTTTTAATTTTGTAATTATTACCTAATTTATCCAGCTATTTATTTTAGTTTTTGATATACTTAATGAAAACCAAGAAATTCTAATGATTGGACCAAAAAGATTGTAAATTCAGTCTCTGTTATTAATTGTCATAAAGCTAACCTTTAAAATTAATTTTTGAATTTGTCTTTTCCTAAAATCTTAGTAGAACCTGTGATGATAGGATAGATTATAGCCATCATCTATCATTAAATTCTGAATGTCTACAAATTTAAAACTTTATTTAAATGTTTCAAGTTGTATTAATTTTCACTCTTATTCAGATGTTACTGACATGACTACTAATAATATTAGCATTGGAAATTACACCTTTAGATTCTTGTATCAAATTTTAAGATAATATTTTAATTACTGAGCTATTCTGTCAAAGAGAAATACTTAGTAGCACTTGTCTTTTTTTTTTCATGTGTCAAAGCATCAGATGGGAAGCGAACCCAAAAACCCAGGACAACTGCTTGCAAGGCAACTATGCTGACCACTCGACCACCAACACTTGACTAGTAGTACTTGTCTTATAGTCAATTTTGTGAGTTTTACAAACAAATATATATATAATAAAACATATTTATATAATAGAATTTTGTTCAACAAATATAATTTCCATTCCAGAAGCATATTTTCTAAATGCTGTGTTGGTTTTCTGGTACATTGCAATGCTTTTATTTAGAAATAACTCATCCACACCCACACCTAAGCACAAAGTTATGATTATACACACTCATTTATAGCAAAATGTAATACCAAATCAAAAATATAAATGCAAATATATGTATAATTAGTTTACTATATTTAAATTTTGTTCAGTGCATTGACAACTAAAATTTAACTTTTAAAAGCATAAAATTGTTATGATAATGGTATTATGTTCCATTTGCTTTTATTATTCCATATTAATAAGATTTGTAATATTTTGAGTTTTAAGTATCAAATTTACTCCATCCACAACTTTGACATGATCCACTCTAAATAAATGCAATAATAATTATCCCTAATCATTTATTAAACTAGAGATTATCTCTAACTCAGATATAAACTTTAAATCTTATTTAAAGATTAATGTCTGTTTTTTTAAATTAAACACACATATACAAACAGAGTAATTCAACTTCATTTCTCTTTCCCCATGTGTAATATATTTTGTGCATAAACTTAAAACTTTCACACCATTAATATGCTTTGATATAATTCTTAATAGTATAACTTGACCTGCTTAATCTGGACATTTCCTTTACTGTCTCACGAATTTTGTATTCCACTTCTATATTTTAAAAAAGGCAGTTCATATTCGAAATTTAGATTTTTAATTACTTTACTGCTCTTCTAACTTTTTTTTTCATATGTCAAATGCGTTGACTGGGAAGCAAATCCGGGTCAGCTGCTTGGAAGGCAGTTATGCTAACCATTAGGCCACCAATGCTTGGAAATCGATTTTTCCAAATGTTCATGTTAGTTTTCCGATTCCGTTTTTAAATTTCGTGATTAAAGTTATTATGCAATATATATTTGAATAATTTTTTTAAAAAACAATATTTTCATTATAATAAGAGAATTTTAATGCGCAAATACGCGCATAGTAAGCACCTGAGTTTAATAATTTCTTTTTATAATAAAAGAACTAATTGCAAAAAAAAAATTCGTACAAAACATTAGAAAGAATGTTAGTTTATGTGTATGATATAGCAGCCATCATAAGATTTAAGCTTGAGAATAGAGCTTTCATTTTAAGCATTAGAACTGGGAATTATTTACATCAGGATTATCCAAGTGTAAAGCTAAGCTTTTTTAAAAATATATGTATATGCTATTGTTTTAATCAAAGTTGTTATCCTTTTTCTTATCTTGTTTGCAATTAAGCCACTAAACATCACATGATCACCATTATTTATGCTTATACAAGCTGTTAACACAGGGACAAAACTCTCCATACAATAGATTTATGTGGAGTGCTTTCAAATCCAAGATTCCTCATTGATGCAAGCCACAAGATAGAAACTAGTTTGGGGATATTAGATACGTACACATTAGACAGGGATTTTATGCACAAACCTTTTTACATCCATTGATTACTCTAACTTGCACTAGGTGTCATATTTTGCCTCTGTTTTAACAGCTTATGTAAATATAGGAAATAATGCCTCTGTTTTAACAGCTTATGTAAATATAGGAAATAATGATTACTTAATGTTTGGTGGATGAATTTTTATTATTACTACATTTATATGAATATAAAACAAAATATAGCCAGTGGTGAATGTTGTTATTGTTAATAAATAATAAATTGTAAATCATGTTATGTACCTAATCTGTTACTTTAAAAATCCATTTCAAAATTTAGATAATGAGTTAAAGAATAGAGAAATGATTAATTGGATGTTTTATTTTTGACCAAAATGAGTAAATGGGTATCCACATGTTTTTGGTTGGAATATAAAGTAAAAAAAAAAAATCACAAATTCTCATTACATGTATTTGACTCACAGAAGAACTAGAAAAGATTTTGTCTGTGTTAGTGATTTCTTTTACATTACTAATGATACTATCTTTTAAATAAGTAATAACACTGGTATTCATATGTAATATAATAATACATACATACATCAATGTGTGAAGTAGAGTAAATATATTCTAAAATATCAACATCTAAGCATGCTTTTATCGGATTTATAGGAACTGACTGTTACAAAATGGGGAAATAAATTAATTAACAATTAAAACTTCAGAACATGCTCAATTGCAAAATACTACACCTCTTAATTCAATAAGTGATTCAAATTAGCAATGTATCAGGCTTCTTTAATTTTTGTTTTTCTATTATTTGATTAATTATATACAATGTGAAATTTTCTGAAGATAGCAAGCAGATTTATTTTCATGCCAAAAAGAAAAAAAGACAGAATTAAATTGAGAATTAGATTTAAATTGTTTATTTTGGCAAACATATTGCCTTAAATATGTTGATAAACTATCATTAGTCTCACCATCGTAAATGGCTGACTAAATAGGTCCATTATATTAAATAGAATACACAATTTCTACTATATTTAATAAATCCAAAATTTCTCTTTGGTTTATTCTATCCTTAATGTTATTTATCAATTAATTTAAAGATAAAGAAAATCTAAATCATATATTAAAAATTTTGGAAAGGGAACTGTTTTGAATTTTGAATATAATTTAAGAATATAAAGCAATGAAGCCTATTTCTTATTCACTTTAATTTTATCAGGTTTTAATTTAATTATTATAAAACTTTAACTATATGTATAATAAGCTCTCAGCATAACCTATCTTTATTAAATCTTTGACATAATTCTCAACATTCGACTTTTTATTTCCCAAATGAAAGTTACAGTAAAAAATCAAAACACATTTAAAGGATTCTATATAAATTTATATGTACTTCTTAATTCTTCAATAATTTTGCTTATTCATATATATATATCAATGTATCTTATTAAATAATCATAGTCTTCTTACACTTTTAAGCAAATAATTTTTTAAATGGTGAAAAGGGAAAGATTGCGCAATCGATTGAGATTTGAAGAAGACTGAGGAAAAGTCAAAACTGTTATTATATTAATAAAAATTATTTGCTTAAAGGTGTAAAAAGACTATGATTATTTAATAAGATATATTGTTGCATTTAAAGGATGTATATATCTTCTTATATTTAAAGATTCAAATCGATTACTACTCCTAGAAAAACAAACATCTAAATATTTTCTCTTAATCAATCGATAAATTACAACTAAATCAAAATAATATACAATTCGTTGATATAAACTTACATGATCACTATCTTCCATGCTTGCTCATAACTGTTGTTATAATAGGCAAAACTCTCTCCATACGGTAGTGCCACTCTAAGCAAGACAGAGTAATCAATGGATGCCAGAAGGCTTGTGCATAAAATCCCTATCTAGTGCCTACTCATCCAATATCCCCAAACTAGTTTCTGGCTTATTCAAGGCCATAAGCCAGAAACTAGTTTGGGGATATTGGATGAGTAGGCACTAGATAGAAATTTTATGCACAAGCCTTTTGGCATCCATTGATTACTCTGTCTTGCTTAGAGTGGCACTACTGTATGGAGAGAGTTGCGCCTATTATGATATAAACTTAGTTTAATGTCATCATGAAATTGATTTTCATTCAAAATAGAATCCCAAAATACCATTAATAAAATGGCATATTGAGAATATTCTATTTAGAATAAAAATCAATTTCATGGTGATGATATTAAATCAAATTTTATATCAACGAGTTGTCTATTATTTCAATTTAGTTATAATTTATCGACTGATTGGTCACTAATTTAATAAAAATGACTATAAGAAATGAAATCTAAATATTTTAAACATTATTTTTTTTTTATACTCATTCATCTACTGTGAACATGAATTCTCTTTCTAACATTTAAACATATTTTCTGTTAGAATTATTGGACCATATACACACTATGATCTATAGATCTTCTACATATAACATCACAATTTTTGTTCAACATTGACAGCCTAATACTATATTCAATCTATGACATCATAAAATTGCAAACAACTCCACTCATTATCAAATCCATTGTTCCGTTATTCTTTTTTTTTTTTTTTTTGAAAAATATAATTTGAATAGACTGCCATATTTTGATTTATCCAATTCATTATATCAATAATAAATTTTGACTTGTTTACACCAAATCTTAACAGAAACTTTTTACTAATAATTATAGATTGTAAATATTTTAGGAATGTATGTAATTTGCATTCATTATAATAAGACCATAATATAGTTATCAATTATTTTAGTTGAACTTAACAAAGCAAAAATACATTTAATAACAGTTTTTAACCACTAAATATCACATGATTACCATTTCTTATGCTTGCTCATAACTTTTATTAAAATTGACCAATCTCTCTATACAGTAGTACCACCTAGTGCAAGCCAGAGTAATTAAAGGATGCCAGAAGGCTTGTGCATAAAATCCATAACTAGTGCCTACTCATCTAATATCCCAAGACTAGTTTGGGGATATTGGGTGAATAAGCACTAGATAGAGATTTTATGCACAAACTTTATGGCATCCATTGATTACTCTGGCTTGCACTGAGTGGCACTACTGTATGGAGAGTTTTGTCTATTTAATAACAGTTTTAGTGAAACTCAATATACTCTGTAAGCACTTAATCACCAATAGTAATAAGAATCTCTAGAATCAATCATCATTCAATAAGATGTATTATTTTTTCATAATTTAATGCTTGTGATTAAACGTGATCCTATTGCAGCTGAATGATAAATATTCAGATATTCTTGAATTCATGTTACTATATATGATGTCTGTTTTACACTTAGAAATAAAGGTTTAGATAGAGAAAAAAAGTTAGTAGATACAATATTGGATGCCATATAGTAGAAAGCAATTAATATTTCTCAAGTAAAAATACCGGAGTTTTTTTAAAAATAAAAAAAAAGAGAGAGAGAAATTGAAGTCAGATTTAAATAAAAACAATAAATAGAAAAAGAAAGATTAATGGAAATAATATTTAATTTAATTACATAAAAGCAACAATAAACACAGTAGTTATAAGGCAAAATCAATAGCAGAAAAATTTATTTCAATGCATTTAATAGTAAAAATGACGTGCATGTAAAACATCTTACAGTTTATATATGAGGGATGTAAAAAGAGACTAAATAATTTGCTTAGAAAAACCAACCAATGATTTAGCTATAAAATTATTATATTAAAAAAAATTCTAAACTTAATTGAAGTCTGAAAAAAATTCCAAGTCTTTTTGAATCAGATTCAAACCCAAATTGCAAGCATGAAAAGTGGATACATTAAGACCAGACCATGAGCCCAGTTATAAAACGTGATAAAAAAATCTCATTTGAAACAAACAATTATTCTAAGAAATATCTTTAAGTTATAGACAGTAGAAGTATTGGAATATTGATTTGGTTTTTTTTTTTTTTGGGGGGGGGGGGGTGTTTACAAACGTTATGATGTCTAGCTGTTAGAACCTTCACTACTCTCTTAAAATAATCATACACACATATAACAATTCTTATAAAGAATTTATTTAAATGTCACTATTTTAGAACTTACATTTAGAATAAATAACTCAGAAGAGAAGCAGTATGTATTGAAAATAAATAAGCAGTCTCAATATATATTTAATACTATTGTATTTCTATCAAATCACAATAATAACCTACATGAATTTTTGGATATGTATTTTCAGAGAAATATTAATACCCTGAACTACAGAATGATCTTAAAACTGATAAATATTAGAGAGACGAGTCATGCTAAGTCATTAACCTCAATGACATATATATATGCTGGATTAAAATGTTTTTTTTTTTTTTGTATAGGAATAATAAATTGTGTAAATTTGAGGCTGATAAAAAAACAGATCTACGATATAATTACAATAAAATAATTAAAACAGTCAAAAGATTTTATAATATAATTTTTAAAAATCCACCTCTTCAATCAATAGAAAATAAAAAATGGATTAGTGTTTCTTATGTTCCAAAAATCTTACAAAAATTTAAAAATATATATACAAACACATATAATGTAAGTTTACAAACCCCTCCATTGCTAAATAAATTACTAACAATTCCAAGGATAAATTACCTTCAAAGTCAGGACACCAAATTGTTTACAAATTTCAGTGCAACCAACTCATGTGCAAAGCTGCATATTATGGAGAATCGCATGCTAATTTATCAATTAGACTAGTCCAGCATACATACTTGTATAAGTAAGCATAAAAAAATGAAAAATATACATCCATATTTATGAATCATGAACCGAAATCAGGCTACAAGTTTGTTTTAACAATGGCCAGAATTGGATGTATTGAAAGAGAGGACATGAACCATCAATCAAAGAGGCCTAAGTAACTACAAAGGATCCTATGGTATAAATAAAAGATTCATAAAATAGAAAATCATATTTCACTATAATACTAGCCAAAACAACAAAATTTTACTAAAATTCTTCTACAATCATGGTTTCATCTACTAACAAATAAACCTTTTCAAGTGAAATTCAAGAAAACAGACAATATATATATATACAAAATAAAATAAGCTTCACATCATTCACTTCAAAATCCAACTTCCTTTAACTTCAAAAGATGTCTTCGTAAGATTGATGGTCTCAGATTAAAAAAATTTTATCATCAAAGTTTTTTTTCTTTATAATTCACTTTTTTCATAAAAGATAACCACTGCATTATCAAATAATATTTTATGACCAGTATTTAGTTCATGAATATACAAAACTAAATTTTGATATCTATTTTTAACTCTACTTTAATTCTTTCTCTAAGAGTTAATATATGACAACTACCAGGTATCTTATAAAGTACCACAGGGATATTTTTATATTGGACTACTTCTATCATTTAATATGTGTATTGAATGTCATTAGAAAAATTTAACTTCATTTAAATATTCCAAATACATTCAACTGTCAGTAATAACACATCAAACAGGTTGGTATATGCACAATGTTTTGAGAGCTTCTTCTTCAGGTGTTGCTGGCCTGATCAGTGACAGTACTAACATGGGTCAAACCAGACTCTTAGATTCTTGAATATTGAATTTTAAGGTAACACTAACCAATTGAGCCATCCTGATAAAGGCAACAGTCTGTAGAAATTTTATTATATTTATCTGATTATGAAGCCACAGAGCTTTGAAAGCGCTAAGCTTTAAATAAATTTAATAACATATAACTTCTTTAACGAGCATTATAAGCGCATAATTATTGATATTATATACTTATCTATGAGGTTGCTCATGATTTCTCTACTTTTTTCTAAGAGCAAAGTTGATTAGTGATTTCCATACATTATGTATAGTCACACTAGGTTGGCTTATGGGATTTTTTGCCATCATCATGTGAGCAGCTTCTTTAAATTTTCTTTTTGCACCATTTCTTCTCTATCCAATATTTTTGTATTTTTCCCATTGAACTATGTTCATTGGCACATACATGGTCTGTTACCAAACACATCTGTTTTCTCTCTTCTAATCATCAGTTTGTGTTCTTGCAAGTGCTTTTCATGGTATTTCAAAGATGCACTTTTATCTTTTCAGCATTTCAAGTTTAGACTTTGTAGATGTTAGAATTCCTGATAGTGTGAAATGGTTCTGGAAAGCTGTTCTGATGTTATACCGATTGCAGATTTTCCTTAATTTGTCTGATGTGCAATCAATTGACTGTTTTAAATTATTTAGTAATGAATTTAAATTGAGGCCTTTCTTCCAGGCCACTTTCATACCATCCAATAAAAACTATTTTTATAAATCAATTTACTAATTGATGCCTTATAGGACAAAGAAATAAACTCTTTATTCAAACTATCAATTAAATCTTTATTATTAACCAATTTATTGATATTTTTTATTAAACATAATATTTCTAATAAATTCATTATTGTATCCTAACCCAATGTAGTCAGAAGCAAATTGACTTCTTTGAATATAATTATTATTTCCACAATTATTAATCTTTCTATTCCTATAACAAATATTCAATAAAGAAAGTTTTTAATGAACAAAATATTGATAACTGTCTGGCCATTCGTATTTCTTAAATTTTTTGCTTTAATAAAATGATTACAAAATAAAAAATTATCAACTTTATCAACATACAGAAAGATAAATTGAAGGATTTTTTTGATGGATTGAATGCTTTTGATTCCAATATTAAATTTACTAATGAAGGGGTATATCAGAGTTTGATAAGTTGAAATTTTTAGATTTAAGTGATGATAAAATTGATGTTTTATTTTGTATTCATTTTATTAAAGCAAAAAATTTAAAAAATATGGTAAGGCCAGACAGTTATCAATCTCCTACTCATTAGAAACTCTTAAACACAGGAAAAACTCTCCATACAGTATTACGACTCAGTGCAATTCAGAGTAATCAATGGATGCCAGAAGGCTTGTGCATAAAATCCCCATCTACTGCCTACTCATCCAATATCCCTAGACTAGTTTCTGGCTCGTGGCCTTCATCAGATCCATGGTTCCTCACTGACAAAAGCCACAAGCCAGAAACTAGTATGGGGATATTGGATGAGTAGTCACTAGATGGAGATTTTATGCACAAGCCTTCTGGCATCCATTGATTACTCTGGATTGTACTAAGTGGCAGTACTGTATGGAGAGTTTTTCCTGTTTTAATAACAGTTATAAGCAAGCATAAGAAATGGTGATCATGTGATGTTTATTGGCTTAGAAACTCTTTATTGAATTTTTGTTATAGGAATAGAAGATTTTATAATTATGAGAAGTCAATTTGCTTCTGACTATATTAAGTTAGGACATAATTATGAATTTATTAGGAATATTATATTTAATAAAAATGTCCATAAATTGGTTAATAATAAAGATTTAATTGATAGTGTGCATAAAGAATTTTTTTCCTTTCCCGATAGGGCGTCAATTAGTAAATTGATTTATAATAATAGTTTTTTATTAGGTGGTATTGGCCTCTGAATTCAAATTCATTACTAAATAATTCCAAAACATTCACTTGATTGCAAATCTATTCCTCAGATAGTTTATAAGATTTCTTGCAGTTGGTTAGAATAAATTAAATCTTAGTGTGAGTTAAAATTCATAAGAGTAGAATTAAAAATAGATATCAAAAACTCAGCTTTGTATATTCATAAACTGAACACACATCATAAAATATTATTTTACAATGCAAAGGTTATCTTTTATGAAAAAAGTGATTTAAAAAGAAGAGTAAAAAAACTTTGATGAGAAAATTTTTTGAATCTCAGGCTATCAATCTGATGACGTCATCTTTTGATTTTAAAGGAAGTTAGTTTTTGAAGTGAATGATGGGAAGACTATTTTGTTTTGTATATATATGTTTAGTTGAATTTCACTTGAGAAAGTTTATTTGATAATAGATGAAACCATAGTAGTGAAAGAATTTTAGTAAAATTTTATTTTGGCTACTATTGTAGTGTTATATGGATTTTTATTTTATTTTTTAATAGCTTGTATAGCATTAGACAGTATTGAATTGATAAAAGATTCATGTAAGCTTCTTTTAAAAAAAAAGAATTATTTAAATAAATTTGAATAAAATAGGATATATTTAAATATTAAAGTAAGACCGAGACAATAAAATGTCACGAACATCAAATAAACGTATGTTGCTATGAATATAATATATTTATATCAAAAACATACTCAGCATAAATAAAATTAAAATTAAAGTTTAAATTATATAAACGTCTAATTTTTATGTTAGAGTGTACATAACATTTAAATAATATTATGATAATCCCAAAAATAGGTAGTTTTTTCATTTACTAAAGAATATCTATTATATATCATAATATACTGTTCCTTATGCTAATTTTTACATTCACAAACTAAAGACACTCCAAGCTAATTGCTTAAGCACATTTAATGATTTGTTGGTAGTTTTGTTGAATTTAAAAATATAAAACCATTTTGAAGCAAAAACTAATGACCATTATAAGCCAATCACATTTTTAAAGATACCCCCCCCCCCAAAAAAAAAAAAAAAACAACAAAACAAAACAACATTATTACTTGAATCTGATATTTATTTTCACTTTCATAAGATTTAGTATAATACTGCATTAACAAATATAATTCAAGTACAAACAGTTCACTTATGTAATCTACATTTATTTTAAAAGTATTGTAGCCTTAATAGATATATCAAAGATATATATCTTAAAAATTCATCCAATACTTAACTGTTAATAAAGCACTAGCTATAATAGAAGTATACATTTCTACAATCACAAAACCAAATAGAAATAAGCTATCAATGACTATTCATTTAAAGTAGATTTCAAAGCTGCCTTTGATTCTGTTAATTGACTATATTATATAAAGAATGTAATACTTCTGCTCAGAACTCTCCACCATTTTTTATAAACAAACTTATTTCTGTTAAAATTAATATAAGACTACCAAACAAATTACCTCATTTTAGGGCAATTATTGATAGCACTACAAACTGACATAAATAATCTGAATTTTTGAATTACACTAAAACATATTGTATACAGATTTTTAAAGACTACATTATAAAAATTACTACCATGCAAATTTTTTTTCATAAGTCAGGATCAATTGTAGATTATAAAACATCAAGCTATTGGCAACTGGTTATTTGATTATCTATTGGTCCATGTCTAAAGATTAGACATGACACAAAATATTGATAAAAAATGAATAAAACATAATGATTACCAAAGCAATTGCAAAGAAATCTCAGAATTTATGCTATAAAACTTCATATTATATATTTACTATCAAATATAACAACTAATCATCATCAAAAAATTAGTCTGAGGATATGGATATTATAGATTTATCACTTGAAACATTTGCAATAATCATAAACAATCTCAAATCATGTTGTTTTGATAGGATAAAATGGCAGCTAGTTTCACATTGTAAAATTAGGTTTTAAAGTTATTTTTAATTGCATCAATTAACTTTATTTATAAATTACAAGATAACATTTTTATCTAAAAATCCCTGTTTTGTTCTCACCATTTTTTTTTTTTTTATAAAAAAAGCTATTTATGTTTAAAAAATGGCATAAATCTATCATAAATTTATCTTTTATTAAAAGTGAATATAAAAAATCATTTTGGGCAGCATGCCCATATGAAGTATCATCATTATCATTTTCAACCATTATCGACCCACTGCAGGGATGAAGGTGTCTCCAAGTTCAATCCATTTTCTCTGATCTCTAGTCTCTCCTCCACATCGTTCTAGCACACTTTCTTATTTTATTCATTTATCTCACATATGGTCTCCTTCAAGATCTTTTACAATCTTTTGGAAGCTGTTTAGGATTTTAACTGTCCATCTATTATCATCTCTTCTAGCAATATCTCTATGCCAAATCCACTTCAATATCTTAATTCTTTCAATGAGGCCAGTAACTGCTGTTTGTTCTTTCGCCCATGCATTTTCATTCTTCATCCCTTCTTGTTACTCTTAGCATATATTTCTCTATAATTTTTTCAATAATCTGTAAATAAAAACTTAATATGCATTTATTAAAAACCTTCCTTATCAAACACACAGACATATTTCCTTTTAATATTAAGTTATTTCCACTAAAAGCACTATAAATAATATAATAATCAGAATTTTTTTAGTTACACTAAATAAAGTAAAGACAATTGCATTCAAATATAATAATTGTTAATAATATTTTAAATGATTTATATATGTAAATAGAGAGATTTGAAATCAGGATTTTTCAGTTTATTCATCTTCCACTCCATCTTAAGACAACCGATACCCATGTCCACACACACGTAAAAAAGATACATAATAAATGACTTATTAAATTGTATTTCTCATTACAAAGTCAGTAATATTACAAGTCTCCTTTTTAGAATATGTGTACAAGTATGCAAATAATATGACTAAATCAGTTTTCCTTGGTTTTGGCTGAATGGAATTAAATAAATTCATCTAAAATAGACATATCCCACAGCTTTCAAGTTCTCTTCAGTCATCCATCTATCTTATACAACTGATACACATGATTAGGTACATGTGAAAATGATAAATGATCTCCATATGTATTTTGTGCTGAACCAGCGCTCATCAGTAGGTACATATCATCTCCCACACATATATAATCAGCATTCAGCTTATATTAAGATAGCAAATATTCAAACTTCAATAAATAGGCTTCAATCTTCTCCGCTCTCCAACTCTTCAGCCATCCATATTATCAAAAATCTGGGCATGTTCAAAGTTATTGTTTTGCCAATTTTGTTGTCATACCCATGTTGACCATAAGTCGATCTGCCCCCTCATATGTCTATAAGGGGTATGACAACAAAATTAACAAACAGGGGCTTTGAACATGCCATCATCAAATTTTCAATGGTATTGATGACTGAAGAGTGGTGAATATTGAAGGCTATCCATTAAAGTTTGAAGATTTGCTATTTTAATATAAACTGAGCACTGATTAGATATGTGTGTGGGGATGATGATCTGGACCAACTGGTGAATGCTGGTTCAGCATGAAAGACATATATTGGAGATCATTTATTTTTTCCACATGTATGTGGTCATGTGTATCAGTTGTATAAGATAGAGTGGATGACTGATGGGAGCATGAAAGTCTGGGTTCGAATCCCTCTGATTTCATCTAGCTTCAGTATACATACTATATTTGTATTTAAATATTACTAAAATAGACTTATAGAAAATAATTTAAAAATTGCATTAGTGCTGACTTTTTATTGAAGATGAAAGTGGAAGAAAATGTTGATGCTGAAAAACACTTGATTATCAACAAAAGAAAATACTCATAAGCGAAATAATCTCAATTCCATATGGATAATGGAATCTTTGTGATGGAAAAGATAAACATTTTTAAATATACAGAGAGAATAATGAAGTAGTCAAAATAAGAGTCATAGATCACATGACCCAATTCTCTTAAGCTTGTAGGATATAAACCATGAGCACTGCCAATTGCTCAACAAACTTTGTGATAAATGCTTAGCCAGAGACAGCATTTAAAATATCTCCATCAGGACCCCCCCTTAACCTCTAACCATGGTTTTGTGCTTTGGCACTTCTAGCGCCTCTCTGAGGAGTGCCAAAGCATAAAACCATGGTCAGAGGTTTCCTGACGGAGGTATTTTAAATGCTTTCTCTGGCTATGCATTTATCACAAAGCTTGTTGAGCAATTGGCAATGCTCATTGTTACTATTTAAGTAATCTCTCAAAACTTTGCAACCAGTTGGTACTGACTTAAAAGAACAAAATCAGTAGAGGCTATAAAAATAAAGGCAATAATAATGTGCTGCCCATGTCAAGAGATTTTCAAATAAATTATTAGTGTACTAACAATCATGTGATAAACTGCTCAAAAATTTCCAAAATTTGCTTTTCTTTTCAAATGGAATTCAATTTTTAATAAACAATTCATAAAATTTCTTAATCTATTTTTTAAAAATCTTATTTTATTCTCATAAATGTACACAAATAAATATTTATTATGTTTCATTGTCAAGATAACATATCTTTACTGTTCTTTTAACTAGAATAATTAATGTATCTCTTTTACAAATCAGCCTTATTATCTTAATAATAATAAGCAGTAATGGGGTGTGTGTGTGTGTGTGAAAGATTGCAGAAATAATAATTTATTAGTCTACTTTCAAATCAGATTACATTTGACTATTAAATGGGGTTATTTAAACTCTAGGAATTATAAATCTCAATCTGTTATAGTCCAAGGGTCAATCTTTAGTGTCTATATTAACATCTTAGACCAGAGTGAAAGGTGAGACCACTTTTTTCTTACAAATAAAAGATTGCCTTGACAATATATTAAGATTTTTGGTGTTGATAAGCATGGATTGCTTTTCTGTGATTTATTTTTACTATTAATGTATTAAACTAAGAATGTGAGTTAAAAGAACAAGACATATTTACCTTCTCCATAAATATATAAAAATGTAAAAAAATAATAGAATATTTATTTAATTCCAGGGATTCAGTGAATATAAAAGAAGATTTAAAACAACAACAACAGGTGAATTAAAAAATATTTTGCTTATTTTTAAAAATAATAAAAGATGAATAAAATAAATAATTAGCGAAGTATTTATTACCAACAACAATATTATATGATCTTTTATATGCTTCTTAAGAGGCTTACAGTAGATGGCTCCAAAGTAAAGTGAAGATAATTATTTGTTACATTTATTATTAATTAAGATAAAACAGCCAAAACGTTTTTGTTGTAATCTCATAGATCATAATCAGAACATCTTTTTGGGCACCACTATATTGCATTTGAACAATAGAAGTTAGGCAGAGATAGAGACTTTCAGCATAGAATGATGTGAAAAATGGTGATAATAGGGAGGAATTATAGCTCCTTCCAGTAATGGAGGTACTAAGCAATATTTTATGCAAACCATTAACTCCTCTGTGGGTCAGCTTGAAATAATTTGGTTCAGTCATGATAACTTTAATATTAATTTATATACCTTCACAAAATATTTTCGTACCTTAGTGTTTACTATTCAAGAGAAAGACATATGGTTTAAGCTTTTATACAAATAAAGAAAAGTTTTAATCAATCATTGCTAATTCAGGTGTCAACTGATGGCCTGCTATTTTTACAACCAATCAACAGAAGCTTGGGTTATTACCAGAAGACAAAATACTTAAATTCACTATCCGAAAAATAAATTTATAATTATTCAGATTTTGCACATAATTATTTTTTTAAAGAACCCAAAGATTAATTTATACATTGAACAATTTATTTAATAATATATTTTACAATATAGTTTTATTTATTTGGAAAGCATTTTATAAAAATCAACATTTACAATCAAGAGAAAATAAAATTTCATACACATTTTAAAAAAGGACAGTTTTATAGTCAAAAGAAATCAAGATTTGTTTTTATTTCAATTTTCATGAATCATTAACACTTTTTTAATATATATATATTGTTCTCTGGTGAGCATTCCGGAAAACATATTGAATTAATATCAACTTATTTGAAATTTGATCTATCAAAGAAACCATGTGTCAAAACAGCATAGTCAATTATTTATAACATGTACAAAATTTGAAGAAATTTTATTTGATAGCAATATATTGAACTTCAATTTAAATTTTTTTTCTAAACAACAGAGTTTCTAATTTAAATAAAAGAGTTTAAAAATTAAATATTTGTACCAGTAAAACTTTTATAAAATTAATAAATACAGAACAAAACAATCATATTTTTGCACAGAAGAGAAAAATGAATCTATATTTATGAAAATTAAAGGTAAAGATTTGGAATCAAACTTATTCAAAATATCAAAAATTCAGCAAGATTAGCAGAAGAGGCTTTTAAAAAAAATTCATTTTGTATATAATTAAATAAAAAAGAAAAATAATTGCTAGTTTAAAAAAAACTTGTAATTAATATATTTAATTAAGCTTTTGTAAATAAAGGATTAGATTTAAGATATCAGAACAACAACTTAATTTTAATAGTATTTCTATAGTGTAATTTTTACTACACCATTCTCATACAAGGTAGGGACTGGTTTCTATCCACTTTTAACAACTTGTGAAATGAGAAGATATAAATATATAACCAATGGCATGGAAAAATATCTATAATCTTGAAGATGCACACTTCATGCTGGATCAATACTCATCAGTTGACCAGATCACAATCTCTTACACATATCTCTGTCATTGTTCAGTAAATATAGATAGCAATTACTATAATTTAATTAATAAGTATTAAACATACTGCTCTCACAACTTTGACACAAACCACTCATCAATAGTATATCAACTTTCAATAAGTAACTATTGTAATCTTGTTAAGAAAAACTTTTTTATGTCAGACTCAGGAAGGCTACATAGTAATTCATCCAGATTTTTAAAGTGGTGTAGAGCTTTTTCCAAAAAAAAATATTGGCTTTCTACATAGAAGTTTTGGTAGAGGTGTTCACCTTTAGCAACTATAATCATAGTGTAGTGCAAATATGAGCTTAGATAAGGGAAACAGTGTAAGTATGGCAGATTAAGTATTTCAGTAAAAATTACCATATAAATAAATCCTAGTTTACACAGAGGCTAAACTCTCATACAGAATCACCACCAATGGAAGCCAGAGTAATCAATGAATACAAGAAGGTTTGTGCATAAAATCCCTATCTAGTGCATACTCACCCAATATTCCCAACAGTGAGGAGCCTTGGATCTGAGAGGTGCAGTGCTGTCAGATCTAATGTCTCACTGTTGGGGATATTGGATGAATAGGCAATAGATAGGGATTTTATGCACAAACTTTCTTCCATCCACTGATTACTCTGGCTTTCATTGGTGGCACTACTGTATGGAGAGTTTAGCCTCTGTGCAAACAGATTGTGTAAGCATATAAATGGTGATTATGTGATGCTTAATGGTTTAAAATAAATCATAGGGGTAGAATTGTACTTTACCAGCAACATGTTCTAGTTGCAGTGACTGTGATGAAATCCAATGTCTTAATAATAAAATAATACTTTGCCACATGATAATGAAGTAAAATCTAACCTTTTGAGTTAGTTTCTAATACTTAAAAATTACTTTAGCTTGCTGAAGTTAAAAACTATACAACTTAAAGGATTTGAAGACCTGAATTTAGAAATTAACCCCAAATAGGGTTGATGAAAGAAACTAAAAAAATTAAAATGCTAATATGCTGGAGACAAATCTACAGTTTAGAAAGGTACTTTTGAACCAGTAAACCTACAAATTATTCAATCTGCAGTGAAAAAATATATATATAATTGCAAAAGTACTTGGGTCTGAACTCAATTTATTACATACATACAGCAGATGCTCATTAATGAGTATGCCCATTACAATTCCTAGGAAAGGAAAGATAAAATGATGTAGAAATGAGTTTTGCAATGACTATATGAACCAATCTCTGACCACAAATACATACACATGTAGAACATGCTGGCCCATTTCCTGTTTACTTGATATTTTATGATGTCTTTTAATTTCATCAACAAAAGACTATTCATTCTAACATATTTCAATGCCATACCTAATTGTAATTTTTTAATGTATTCTATTCTCTGTCATATTTTTCCAAATGAAACATTTGATATTTTAGAAGGTCTTTGAGATAATCCTTACAAAGGAGACATGGTTTGTTTATGCCACAAAAAACCATGTAAGTTCACCATAAAACAGCCCTTTAAGAAGTCATGCATTATTCATTTGATTTACACATCCAATCAAAAAATGTTATAATTTCACAATATAAGATTCTATTTATAACATATCCAGCAAGGTAAAGAACATATTGATTGGTTGTATTATTGATCTTCCCAGCATATTTTTAACATTTTATGAGAATCCTTAAATGAAACTTTTCTAATGCATTCACATTGTGTTAACAGAGTATCCAAGTCTCACTTCCATATGATAAATTATATAAAACAACAACTCCATATACCAATAACATAGTTGCAGTAGTTATTTCCCAGTGATAAAATATTTTATCATTAAACATGTTAAAAGCAGCAGCAGTACGTTGGAATCTGTCTTGGACCTCAACACATATATCCATCTATTTAGTTATACAATTAATAAGATATTTGAATTAATTTACATTCACAAGTTGATAATCTCTCAAGCTAAGAGATGTTGAGAATTTTTCTTTCATTATTTGCTGATAAAGATTACTTTTCTGAGCCTTAATTGTTAAACCAAAGTATTTAAGTATTACAGTCAAAGCATAAGTATATCCTATATATCATCTTTTGAACTGAAAGAAATAACACAATCATGAGCATACTGTAAATCCAGAATATAAGATGATGAAGTCTATATTTTTGCTTTTAATCAATTCAAATTTAAAAATTCCATCATCAAATCTCCAAATACATCTTCATCCCTATTTTATTAAGCTGCTTATAATGAGTTCCAAAGACAACTGCCATAAAAATTGGAAAAAAAAAGTTAGCAAATACACATATTTATTTAAGACCAGTTTTCATTTTATTTTATCATGTAGAAGCTGTATAATATTAATAAATTTGAAAGCACAAATAGAGAAGGATTCATAATTAATAAAAAGTGGAGGAATGACATTGTGAAGATTACTGGTATATCAGATAGGGTGACAGATTAGGTATTCAAATTAATTACCAAATGCATATAATTCAGGTTTATGTCTCAACAAGTTTTCATTTATATATAATTCTTCTAAACATTTTCCTTCTTCCTTTCCTTTATTTCTGCTATGTTCATATACAATATTGCAACTCAAATAATTCTTCTTACACTTTTTTTGGCAAAAACATTATTATTACAGTTTTGATTGTACTTTGCAGTCTTCATCAGATCTTATTCTCTTCTACTTCTCTCTATTCTAGTAAAAAATGAAATAGAAGAAGAAGAGAAGAAGATCTGATAAAGACTGCAAGGTACATTCGAAACTGTAACAACAATAATAAAAAGTTTTTGTTGAAAAAAGTGTAAGAAGTTTTTATTGTGATGAGGATGTAGAGAAGATTTTTATATGGATATATGCTTTTGATTAAATAAAAAATATTTTAAAATTGTTTTAGGAGATTTTAAATTAGGATTGGTACATGATTGAAAGATGAAAGAGCTATGGGTAAACTTGGTTATAACAATGGAAAAGGAAAGGACATAGGCTTGTGGAGTTCACACACACAAAAAAGAAACACTGCATATTATGAATTTTTTTTTAAAAGAAAAGTGATAGCTGGAAATAAACATGGAAGCTTCCAAATGAAGATACAGTAGAATTGTACTATATTTTGACTAACAGAAAATATGTATTTGAAGATTGGAATGTTCTTAATAGATTCAATGCAAAAATTGAGGGTGAATCAGGCATCTGTATAATCTATATTAATGCAAATATATTAATGCAAAATTAAATAGACAACATTTATTATAAAATCCAGTATTAACAGTTGATATTCCTAATTTTTAGAAACATTCCAATGAATTTAAGTTAAAACTTGAAAATTATTATAAAATATTAACAATCTTTGAAGATGGTTCAGATTTGAATGAAATCAATAAAAAAATAACTATTATACTAAAACTGCAGCAAAAATATCTGGTATAAAAAAAGCAGCCATTTTTCTGAAAATTTTCTACTGAGAAAAAACAATGGATGAAGAAGAAAAAATATAAAAATGTATAGTAATGATCCATTAAGATGAATTGAATATCTGGAGTTTAGTTAAAATAGCATAATAAAATGAATGAACAACAATAAAAGAAAATATAATTATGAATTGGAAAGAAAAGGTATAAAAGAAAATAAAAGCTGCAAAAGAATAATACATCTTAATATTGGAAAGAGAACATTATTTTTGCAACAAGAAGAAAAGATGGATTTACATTTAACAAGAAAGATGACATTATGAAATGTGTGGAAGAATTCTATAAAGAATTATGTGATAATAAAGAACAATAAAACAAAGTATCACAATGACCACATCTGAATGACCAAGCATTTTAAAAGAAGAATTGACAAGAAAGGGGAAAGCTGAAGTCGGTGATGGGATTGGAATTATTATTTTCAAAGAATCCATGCATTTTACTACTGTTATACAATGCTTTATATACAACCCTCTTTTACAGTTTACAGTTTCGATTGCCCCAGCAATCTTCAGCAGAACTTTTTTATCTCCTAACATCAACTGCTAAAAAAAAAAAAATGAATTTAGCAGTTGAAGTTAGGAGATATAAAAGTTCTGAAGCAGATTACTGAGGCAATTGAAACTGTAAATTGTAAAAGAGGGTGGTAAGTAAAGCATTGTAGAACAGTAGTAAAGTGCATGGATGATTTAGTATTACATGATATACATTTGGCAATGCAATAAGAAAGATTACTTATTATTTTCAAACAAGTAGATAAAAATAGAAAATTGTTGTCAAATTTGTAGACCAAATGTCTAAATGATAAAGATGTAACAGATAATTGGAAGAATAACTGTGATGTTTAAAAAAAGTGATATTAGAAATGATAATGTATTAGAAATTGTAGGTCTACCTATCTTTTATCAGTTTTATACAAAATTATTACCAAGACAATTATAACTTATCTATAAAGAACTTTGGATTTCAACCAACTAAAAGAACAACCAGGATTTAAAAGTTCTTTTAGTACAGTGGATTATATCCAAGTATTGAGAAAAGTTATAGAAAGGACCAATCAATACAAATTATTATTATGCTTTGATGTATAGGTTGTGAAAAGGTATTTTATTCTATAAGCTTTTCTACAATGATTAAAGCATTGGATCATCAAGAGATTTACCTGGAATATTTTAATATCCTTAAAAGCATTTATTAAAATGTGATAGAAATGATTAGATTACATGAACTGCTAAGAACACAGGCATTAAGAGAAGTTTACATCACAATAATTCTACATCCGCAAAACTTTTTAAAACAGTTTTACAAAAGGTATTTTGTGGATTAAAATAGGAAGCTAATGGAATAAAAGTAATTGGAGTTTATTTAAGGCATATGGATTTTGCAGATGATGTGGTTGATTTTGTAAATAAGGCTTCAGAGCTTCAGGAAATGTTACAAATTATCAGATGAAAGTAAGAGAGTAGGACTGAAGATAAATGATGGATTGGCTAAAGTAAGGTTCTATGGACTTTTTTAGAAGCAGAAAATAAAGTTTAAAACATCATGAATTAGAAAATGTTAATTAACAACAAATATGTTCTTCAGAACAATAACATAGATAAAAAGATAAAGGATGAAATCAATCATAGAATGAAACTTGGATGGATTGCTTTTGGTAGAACTAATTAATATTAAAAGAATATAAACTTATGAATTTTTTTTAAATATTTTTAATAGATATGTAATACATAGAAGTATAGAGAGATGCATGTTAGGAATAAAAAGAAGAGATTGAAAACACAATATATGGATAAGAGAACAAACAGATGTTACTGACCTCATTGAAAAAATTAAAAGTCTGAAGTGAAGTTGGACTGAACATATTACTAGAAGAGATGATAATAGATGAACAATTGAAATTTTAAACTCAGTGAAATAGAGATGTATATTATGAGTAACAGAAGAGATCACAAACGTAGTCCATGGAGGAGAAAGCAAATGGGTACACTGACATCATTGAAAGAATTAAGATACTATCGTAGATCTGGCCTGGACATGCTACTAGAAGAGATAATAATAGATGAACAGTGGAAGTTTTAAATTGGAACTCAAGAAATTATAAAAGATTTTGAAATACATCACATCATTAATACTCCTTTAATACTTTAAACAAATATTTTTTATTTATAACAGTTTCGACTATCATAGCAGTCTTCTTCAGATCTACAACAAAAAAATTATACAAATATAACATCAATACAACCAAAATGGATGAATGAAATAAGAACATTTGCTGACACATTGTGGAGAAGGGAAGCTAGTGATTCATAGAACTGGATTGATCTTGCAGAGAACAACATCTTGTAGTGGATAAAAAATAATGGGTATAAATGATGATGGTAAAAAATTAAAAATATAACAACTGTAACTATAATTTTTAAGAATAAAAAGTAAACTCCTGGAATAGAAAACTGAAAAGAGAAGTTCAAGAAATGAGCAGAAAATAGATAAATATATACAAAGTCTCAGAGAGCTGTATAAAAAGAATAGCACTGATGGTTTTTCTATCCTTGAATTGCAGCAGAAATCAGGAAAGAAGTAGTCTTACAGGAAATGAGCAAAAAGCTATTAAGACTTTCACATGACCCACCACTCTCAGTGCCATCTCATATTGCTGACCCACCTGATCACACACATGTTGAAAAGATAAACAATCACCAATATACGTATTTCATGCTAAACCAGCAATCATCAGTTGGTCTAGATTACTATCCTCACACACATATATAATCAGTGCCCAGCTTTATATTAAGATAACCAATCTTTATACTTTAATGGACAGGTTTCAAACTATTCCAACTCACAACTCTTTAGCCTTCCATTTCTGTGAGGATAGTAATCTAGACCAACTGATGATTGCTGGTTTAGCATGAAATACATATATTGGTAATTATTTATATTTTCAACATGTGTGTGATCAGGTGGGTCAGCAATATGAGATGGCACTGAGAGTGGTGGATCATGTAAAAGTCTGAATTCAAACCCTGCATATATTACATATATAAATGCAGATTTACGCCTTACAATGTATTAGAAAGCTAGTTAGTATATCAGACTTACCATTAAATCAAAATATAACTTTCCCAAGTGTGATTTATTTTAAATCCTCTTTCTGGATTCTCTATCACGATTCTTTTCAAACAGTAACAAAAAGGACTTCTTGTGATATTCCAAATATATATATTTTTCCAGATTAAATAATAAAACCAGCTGAATTATTGAAGGGTCATCATAAGATTCAGAACTACTCATGATAATTCGATTTATCTGCTTTTAAAAATGAAAATTTATTAACTTCTGACATATATAATTGTGGTTAAACATAAACTATAAACTATATAGTTTATGGTTGCAGCCACAGAATTGAAGAACTTAATAAAGTCATTAGATGAATCTAATTTCTAATTGGAATTTCTGCAGATACCTTTGTAACATTTATCAATAATTAACCCTTTTTAAATCCTATATGTCAAATAATGTAAATGATATTGAAGATAATAATATTGTTGGGCAAAATAAATAAAATATTAAACTTTCCTCTATTATAGCTGTAGTGTAATTATGCCTATTCAAACAGTTTTAGTATAAACTGGGTAAAATTTAATGTTTTTTTTCAAGTTCTAATTAGTTTAGGATTTTTCTTTTGATAGTAAACCATTAACTATTCAATACTGGTCAGCAAATGGGTATTTACCTATTAATAAGACTAAGAAAACATTATTTAACAATCGAAAGATCTGCTAATTCTTTCTTTAAAAAATATTTACTCCACAGGGGACTTCTTAAAATCTATTTTCCTTTTTAAATAATATGATTGTGGTATAGATGTAAAAATATATTTGTGAATTTTTTTTTACAATAACATTAGCTGTGAAGCTCCAAAAACTAGAATAAACTTGATTGGTACCAAATATGTAAAATATGTTTTATGTGTATATTTATTCATGCATTTCTGCCTACATAACAATTACACAATTTTGCATATGTTATTCTTGAAATGCGGATACCACTATCATAATGGCATAAAAGATCAAGCATTCACATATGGCATAAAATTCTTTTTGAAAAGATAGTTATAATTACTTGATATATTTTTAAAAAATAGTACTCAATGACATTTTGCTCACGTTTACTATTATATACATCGAATCAAAATAGTTCTTTATAAAGAAGGATAGAAACTAGTCCCTATCTTGTGTGAGAGTGGTGTAGTGAAAATTATACTACAGAAATATTATTGATTAAATGAATAATCTCTAGTCTAATGAATAAATAATAAAAATTATTAATATACTTCCATTAAATGGTTTGTGTCAAAGTTGTGAGGGTAGTAATTTTGACACTTAATTAAACTATAGTAATTGTCTATCTATATATAGTGAACAATGACAAAGATATGTGTAAGAGATTGTGATTTGGGCCAACTGATGAGTGCTGGTTCAGCATGAAATGTGCATCTTGGAGATTATATATCTTTTTCATGTCCTAGATCATATGTTTATGATTACACCCCTCCACAAGATATTTAAGATGGTAGAAACTAGTTCCTATCTTGTGCAAGAGTGGTGTAGTAAAAATTATGTTACAGAAATATTATTGATTAAATGAATAATCTTTAATCTAATAAATGAGTAATAAAAATTATTGAAGCAATGGATCTGGGAGTCCGATCCATGCTTCACAGCCTTCTATAAACTTAACCAATATTGTAGACAAATTAAGTTTATAGCCCAGTATCAGCAGGATTTTAATAAGGGCAGAGGTCATAGTGTTCTTGATTTAATATCTCGCGTATGGGTGGCCTCGAGGTGCTTTCGCCTAGTATTTGAACTGAGTTAAACCAACATACATCATCTGACCAGAACATTATTAATACACTTACATCAAGTGGTTTGTGGTAAAGTTGACAGGGCAGCAAGTTTGACACATCAATTAAACTGTAATAATTCTCTATCTATATATACTGAACAATGATAAAGATATGTGTGAAAGATTTAGATTTGGCCCAACTGATGAATGCTGATTCAGCACGGAATTTGGGTATTGGAAATCATACATTTTTTCCCATTCCTCATCATATGTTTATGATTACATCCCTCCACAAAGTATTAAAAGTGGGTATAAACTAATCCCTATCTTGCATGAGAGTGCTAAATTAAGAATTATACTACAGAAATATTATTCATTAAATGGATAATCTTTGGTCTAATGAATGACCAATAAAAAATATTAACATTAAGAGTTATAAATTGGGAAATTATCAAAAGTTTTAGCTCTGTCTAATGGAAGGGTATTGGACGGGACACAGGACTACAATTGCAGAAATTATCTTTTCTTTTTTTTAAAGTTACCTTTGACAAATATATTTATTTAGAAATGTTAATTTTCTATAAAGCTTAGATTCCACAATAATGCACGAGAAATAAGTTGTAACAATTCGCCTAAGTAATATGGATGGCTGAAAAGTTGGAGGTTGGAGTAGATTGAAATCTGTCCCTTAAAGTGTGAGGATTTGCTATCTTAAAATAAACTGAGCACTGATTATATATATGTGTGGGAGATGATAATCTGGACCAACTGATGAGTGCTGGTTTAGCATGAAATACGGATATTGGTGATTATTTATCTTTTCTACATGTATGTGATTATATACATCAGTTGTATGAGATAATGTGGATAGTTGGTGGGTGCTTGAAAGTCTGAGTTCAAATCCCCTATATGTACAATTAAGCTCCAGGTTTGTGAAGAGTGCCTGGTTTTCAAATATTTACTAAATAATATACCTATATACACATTTATAATCTGGCCATAGTTTTAAACTACATTTAAAATTATTCTTTTAAAAAATGTTAATCATATGGAAGCCAGATTTAAGCAATTTTATTTCGCTATGATGTCTTTATTATAAGTGTCCACAAGAGAGAGAGGGGAGGGGATGCACAATTACTGTTTACCTATTTTTTCATTTAAAAAAAGTGAATTATAAAGGTGTGGTAAAGATTGGACCATTGCATTAGAAGACGTGGAAATTCAGTACGTTAAAACTTTGTTGATGAAACCCCCAAAAAGCATTAAGACATAAACAGTCTACTCTTGAATTAAACAAAAACACAAATCTTTTTTAGCCTTTGAATTTCAAAATGTTAAAATCATTTTTCAACAACCTGACATAAAATGCTTTTAATGATTACAGAAAACAGGTTAGCTACTTTTATTATTATTATTTTTTTAAAAACAAAAATATATACAAATAAAAGAAGACTTGGTTAAAAATAAAAAGAGCTACCAACAGGTTTTCATAGAAAACTCTTTAAGTACAATTTTTAGCATGGTAATAGCAATTACATTGAAGATTTAATCAAATATAAATAAATAATTCCTATTATTTTATGTTTGTTGCCATCTTAAAGTAAATTGTGTTAGATAGTTTGAATAAAGAACTATATAGTAATTCTTTTTTTTTTTTTTTTAAAGTATTATTTTTTTAAGACTTCCTTTCTCAGCTAAGTTAAAGCCTTTCTTTTTAAAAAATAATAATAAGTGTAGGAAATTATGATTACTACACCACTTAAGCAACATCCAGAAATATATTTTAATGAAAACCCCAGGAGATCTTTTAAATCCTTCTGTGTGTTCTAAACCAAACTTCGTATTTATGAGCATCTTTTAGATATTCAAATCAGGTTTTGAATTAAAAAAAACTTATTAAAGAAAAGTTTGTCTTGAGTTTCACTATGTTAAACAAGTTTCTTTTCTTTATTTCTGTTACTTTATAGCACTTCATGCACACACACACACATATATATATATATTGGCTCCGCAGTTAAAAATTTGTGCTATCACATATATAAACGACTATTATATATTAACTAAAATTAATAATAACATATATACATGATATGGAATCATTAATTTCAACAGGGCGTAAATAACTTTTATCACTGCTTAAAGAGGTAACGTTTAGAATTAAAATCATATTACATAACGTTCTCGTTCTAATACGTTACTCAGAATTATTTGTAAGCTGACTTATAATGGATCATTTTAATAAATTTGCAAAACAATTTTATTTTTTAATTCTCAATGCCCATTCATTCAGTCTGATATCAATTCTTATTTATTTGCAAAATACAGTCGGAGATCAGATGAAAGAGAATTCTCCTATTTTGATGGGAATTCTAGTTTTAGCATACTGAATAAATGGGTATTGATAAATGAAAAATAAAATTGTATTTGGAACTTTATTAAAATAATTCATTGTGAGTCTGCTTACAATATAATTCTGAGCAACATAGTAGATTGAGAAGATTACGTGATATGATGATATGTTGAAAGATAGTAGAAGGACCTTCAGATATGGGATTAAGTGCAAATATCCAATAAGCAATATTACCATGAATATTTTCAGCTATCTTATAGAATAATTTTTTTCAAAGATTAATAATTTTTTCTGATCTAAACAGTCTGCTGTCTTCTTAATATGTTCTTTTTCCTATTTTCATTTTGTTATTTTAGCCTTATTGATTTCAATCGTTAAAATTAAGAAAAGACTTAAGATTGTTATATCTCCAGATATAAAACAGGCAAAACTCACTATACGTATTGCTACACACAACTGTTTTACAACAGTTATACACAAGCACAAGAAGTGGTGGTCATATGATGTTTATTGGCTTAAAACCAATCTCCAGATATCATTGTGAGAACAGCCATAATGTGTTTGTGAAAACATATTTTCATTCTATAATTATGCTTACATTAACTTTAATTTCAAATGGCATTTTCTTTTTTTTTTTCTCAGACCATCAAGAATTGAGACAATAATGATAGGGACAGACTGAGAGACTGGTAATTTCTAATTCTGGTTTTCCACAAGGCAATATATTCAGTAATGAGTTACTGAATTAGTTTTATTTGCCAAATGATCATATGGTTTGATGCTCTATTTAAATATTCTAGTAAGTCTAATATGATAAAGCAGATTTTTAAAAAAACTTGTCTTTCAAAGAAAAAGACTTATTGAAGAGATAAATGGCAACAATTTTTTTTTTAAAAAATAAAAATATTAAATTTGTTGTGAGGTCAATTTTAGTATCTTTTATTTTTGAAATTTTCTAGATGTAATAATAAAGGATTGCAAACATTAAAGGACAATGGTAACTGTGAACTTTGTTCCATATCTGTGATCAAATATTAGATTGAAAAAGATTAAGTGAAAAAGCAATAATTACTAGTGGGATCATGTTAAATTAATCTTCATTTTGCTTGAATGTAGATGTTGATAGAAAGATAATAGTTTTGGTTCTGTTAACAGTAATGGTCCATTGTCAATGAATTTTTGTGTATGATATATATTGATTATTATGAAGCATTGGTTTAAGCAGGGGAATAAATTAAAAAGAAACTTGGACATTTCGACACTAAGAATACAAGTAGTTGTCCTGGGTTAGACACATAAAAAAAAATGTAAAAGAAGTTTATATTACCACCTTGGACCAATCTTAATTCCTAGAATAACAAATTGAATGAGGAATGTTATAAGTAAGATGAACGATTAAAAATTGAACCACAACTCCAAACAGCTTAAAATGATCAGAAGATTAAAGTTGTAAAGAAAATATAACAACTTTGATCAAATTACATCTTTTTTAGTAGGTACTGAATCTATTTTATGGACTTAGAAATAATATTATAATTCTAAAAACTCTATGGGTAAAAATATTTATATGAAAATATTTAAAAAAAACAGAAAATATATTTTGATCATCTATTGAATTACGATATAAAAATTCAGTTGACAGTTTTTAATGACATTTCTAACCAAATAATTATTTGAAATTATTTGTGCAAGAGATATAATTGAAAAAAGTTTAAGGCTGTAGAACATGATACCATACCTAGAAAAGCTTTAAAATATGATGATGTTATAGTTTCAAAACTATTGAAATTGTTTTAGTAATATATGAACACATAAATTACCCATTTAATATTAAATATTTTTATTTTGTTCCACTTTATAAAAATAAGAGGTTTAACAAGTTCTGCAGTAGTTTTCATGTAATTTTTTTTCCACTTTACTGAAAGCCCTTTCAAGAATTTTATGAAACATATATCTTCCAATCATAAATAAATAATTAGCAGAGACTCAATATGGTTAAATACAATCAAAAAACATTATGAAAATGAATTTTGTTGTAAAGAAAGTCAGCAAAGATGGAAAATTTAAAGCATTTGAAATTAAAACAAATGTAAAAATTATTGTGTACTAACTGCAGTTTTTTTGTGACAGTTGTCTTTGGAATAATTTATAATCTGTTTCATAAGGAAGATATCAAGATGCTAGATATCATGGATGGTGTAGTTTTAATTTTTACTGATTGAAAGTGAAAATATACTAATGACTATGCTAATCTTGAATTATCAAAGAAGGATCTACAGAATAATCTTAATGTTTTAGTACAATCCATAAACACTTTAATAATTAATATTCAAAAAATTAAAATCTTTTGTCAGTCAAAAATGAAAAAACTTCAGCAATCTAGAGAATGTATGAGTTGGAATAACTTGGCCACAAACATAGTGATTAAGAAGCAGCACAGATTTTAATATATTGCTGCGTTAAAGCAAATTAAAATATAAAATTATGCCAGTTTCACTTGAGTCACCCCACCTTGTGTAAGCTTGAATAACTAATAGATGCTATTTGATAGTTGTTGATGTGACAATGTGAAGCATTGTGACTTATCAGCAACTATGCCCAGAAAAACCTGTTAGCCACTTTACCTCCCCTTTCCATTCACCACCCTAAGTTTTCCCATATTCTTCTCTATCCTGCTCCATCCTATTTCCACAACATAATCTTGTCAACTCCATAGCCTTTATATCTAAATGCCCCTTATCTTTTCCCAAATCCAGCATAAAAAATAATAACTACCCACTTTCTGTATAATTGCTTGTTTATATTTATTCTTCCACAACTTCATTATTTGTACCCTTTCTGCTTTCAGGCATTTACATTAAATTAACAGATGCCTAATATTTTCTATGCATTCCTTACACAATTTCAAACTAAACCACCCAAATTATTCCACTTATTTGTATATTCCCTTGTTGCTAAAGATCCTGTTCAAATCTTAAACAGTAAACTTTTCCTTGCTATTACCAACCTAATATTCCATTTAAATCTCTATACAGAACTGCCATCTTGTGTAAGCTTGAGTGACTAGTACATGCTATATGATAATGGTTGCAATGTGATTCAATGCAATATGGCTTTTCCTTTATTGAAGTCAGGAATCTCTCAGCCACTATGCCCAGAAACCTGTTTTACCTACCCTTTCCATTCCCCATCCTAAATTTTTCCTATATTTTTCTCTATCCTGCTCCTTTCCATTTCCACATCATCATCTTTGTCTACCCCATAGGACTTTATATCTAGATCCTGATTATCTTTTCCCAAACTCAGCATAAAAGCCAAAAATACACTTTCTGCATAATCACTTGTTTATATTTATTCTCCCACAACATTATCTGTAACCTTACTGCTTGTAAGCATTTACATTCAATTAGTAGATGAATAAAATTGTCTATTCTTTCTTTACATAAATTGCAGACTAAATTACCGACATTTCTTTATTTGTGTGTATATTCTCTTGTTGCTAACGATCTTGTTCGAGCCTTAAATAGTAAAATATTTTCCTTGCTATTATCATGAATTAACTCACACACAATATTTTATTTACTTCTATATCTATTTAAACTCTTTTTATTCTCTATACTAGTTTTCCATCTCTCCAACTCCCTATTTTTATTAATGCATCTATTCTTCTGTCCCATTCTTTGCCACTATAACAACAATTCTCCCAACTCAATCACCTCACCTTTTTTACAAGTATACTAACATAAAGTGTTTATCCAAATCTTCTGCATACTGAACTATCTTTCTCACCCATCTTGTTGCCTGTCTATTACTTGTAACCCAATTAAGTACTATTTTGGCTATTCTCTTACTATTCATAAATTGCAATCTACTGATCATTTTCATTTTGGTTTTTGCATCTCCCATTTCTCCTTGAATTGTCTCCTTTGATATCCACACATCTGCATTTAATGCATGTCTTCCTACCTCTCTTTGTACTTTTTCTACGTAATCTAATACTCCTTTATTAACACATAATGCATTGTTACCATAAGTTGACCTTCCTACTGCTACTCCCTTCCATACAATTCCTACTACATCATATTTATGATATGAAAACACTGTCAATTTCTTCATCAGTCCCTTTCTTTTCTTTGTTTCATTTACCAATTTTTTCTCCCATTCATCCAAGCAATTTCTCTGAATACTTAAGATGATTCCCAATTAGTTATATCTATTCATTATGATTTTTTCTTTACTAAATTTAATTCCCATCTCTTTATCTAACCTTTCACACATCTTCAGCATAACATCTATATCTTCAGTGTACAAGAAGATATAATCAGCAATAAAAGACCTGATAATATATATACTCCCCTGTCATCTATTAATGGTATCTCTATCCCTCTTCATAGTCTTTTTATTGCTTTCTCCATTTCTTTCAAATATAACAAAAACAAATTAGGTGACATAAGGCATTCTTGCCTTAGTCTCACCCCATTTTAAACTCTAATTTTATATTTCCCAATTGATATGTATAGTAATTATTTTCATACAATGCTTAATAAGATCCACTAAAGCTCTATTCATTCCCAAATTTACTAAGCTTACCCATAATCTATTTCTATTTACTTTATCATATACCTTCTTTATATCTATAGAGACCATATATAATTATCTACCTGTATTCCTACTCATATCCATAAGTTGTGTAACTACAAATAAATTATCTCCTATATGCCTATTTGATTTAAAAACCTCCTTGCATTTCTCCTACTATATTATTTTTTCAATCCATTTTGCCACCCTTGCATTTCTTCCACTATATTATTTTTTCCATTAATTTTATCACCCTTCCAGCCTCCATATATGAAAAAACTTTATATAACACTGATGATATTTCTAAATCCTATCTAGTATTACCATCTTGTGTAAACCTGAATAACTAACACTTGCTATGTAATTGTGGTTAGTAAATCCCTAACCAACATTGACCTATCCACACTCATTGATTAGTTTCTGAAGTGAGAGAAAAATGATTTGCTACTGAATAGTATTATGGAATGTAGAATCATGGATGTTTTATTGGTTTTATTATTCCATTTTATTAAAATACATCATCTACACTAATAATTGCTGAAGATTTTATTTCCTCATTGTTGGTCATAAAAATAAAATAAATTGGAATGCTACACAATCTTACTAATTTTTAATTAAAAGCCTCAGATTTTCCACTAACAGTATAGCAGCAGTATAACATAAATAAATTAGAGTGAACAAACAACTAATTCCAAATATTGATGCAAAACATTTTCTTTCACCAATTTCTTGATCAAACTGATAAAAACAATATATAAATTGCAAGTTCATAGGATCAGTCAGTGTTGTTCACTGCACTGGATGTAATTTTATTGAAACTACTATTAATTATAAAACACACAGTTATAAATAATATACCAAGAGAGATATCAAAGCATGCTAAAATATATGTAATAAAAAGTTAGTAAATAAACGTACCTAAGCATGTGAATGAGTCATACCTAGTCACCTATGTCAATGAGCAGAGAAAGCCAAATACAAATTTATTTCTACACAAAATTTGGTTTTAGAACTGAGATTTCAATAGGTGACTGGAAATTAAATATCAATTTGATCCAAGAATTTTTATTATACTCTTGATTAGAGTTGTTTATTTCTAATCATAATAATTACAAATAATAAATCTTTATATATAACAATAGCTTCTTAATATACAGTTATTGACATATCATTTATAATTTGTAATATATATGTAAATAAGTGTTTTTAAGAGTTTGTTTTTAGATCCTTTTTATTGTTGCATTTCCATTAAAAACATTACTTGAATTCAAGTAATGTTTTTTTTTTTTGTTGTTGCATTTCCATTAAAAATCATTATTTTGATGTATAGGCAGGCCGATGTTTCCACCTGATGAGATTTTATTTTGGGATGAAATACTGAATAATAATAAAATTGCTTTTGTTTTTCTCATTCCATTGTTATAGATAATAACTATTTAATAATCATATATATGTTTGTGTGTGGTTGATTCACCAATTTTGTGCACTGAGAGAAATGACTGCAAAAAATAAAGGTGCGTGCATACTTTATTACTAATGATCCACATGCCATGAATAGATAAGACACATATTTCTTTATTTCTAAGAAGGGACAAGCTGATATCTGGATATATTAAAAATTGTTTTTCATATGGAGATTAATTTGCATATATTAGCATACAACAACAACACAACATTTTTAACTCTTTGGCTATGAATATGAGATTAAGAGATCTTGAAAGTGCTAAGCCTGATATTTATATTTAATATTTCTAACTTCTCCACAATCTACTATTACAAATTATATTTTTATTGGGATGGGAATATGAAGAAAGGAAAAAATATTAGGCTTTCTAATAAAATATTTTATGGTGAATTTAAATTACAAATTCTATTGGAGAGTATATCCCACTTATTTTATAATAACTATCTTAGTGTTAATCTAATGCAATATTGATTGCTTTCACTGTGAGAGTATGAATAAGGTATTAAAATCATTAACTGTGGAAATGAGATTATTATGCAATGTGATGCACTATGGTTTCTCTTTTACCAGAGTCAGGAATCTCTCAACCATTATGCCCAGAGAAATCTATTAGCCATCTTCCGTTTCCATTCCCCACCCTAAGTGTTCTAATATTCTTATCTATCCTGCTCTATCCAATTTCCACAACATTATTTTTGTCCACTCCATGACCTTTATATCTAGATCCACCTTATCTTTTTCCAAACTCAGCATAAAAAACAAAAATCGACTTTCTGTGTCTGACAACTTTATTATTTGTACACTTTCTGCTTGTAAGCATTTATATTCAATTAGCATATGCCTAATATTTTCCATACCTCCTTTATATAACTTGCAAACTAAATCATCCACATTTCTCAGCTCATGTGTATATTTAAATCTTTAGGGATTTTTTTTTTTTTTAGAATTTCAGGATATTACATTGTAATGCAAAGATCTGCGGCAGTTTCTATATATGCAAATACATTAGATTCAGATTTGAATTCCTAGTCTTCATCAACCGAGGAAAAAACTAAAAACTGTTTGAAAATGAAGATTTTTTAGCACTATTCAACATGGTATCCAATGATTACTTACTCTTAGGTTACTAGTTTCTGAAGTAAGGTAAATATTACTGCTCATAAGAGTTGTTTCTCTGGTATATGGATGTTAAATTTTTTTTTTAAATGTGAAAATCACATAAGGTCAAATTAAAAAAAACATTAAATCACAAGTAAAAAAAGTATATCAGATAAACTTAAAGTCAGTGACTAAAATTTTCTAATCTTTTTTCACAATCTTGTAATAAATAAATAAATTTTAAAACACAATTCCTTAGTAAAATTGTAACAGTTTTCATAAAACTGTCTCAATATACAATCAAAATATAATTCTTAATCTTTTTCTATAAGTCTTAAATGTAATTATAAGGGATTTGAACACAGCCTTTCAAGCTACCTTCAGCTATCCACTCTATCTCATACAACCACATACAGGTGGAAACAATAAATAATCTACAATATATGTATTTCATGCTGAACCAGTACTCATCAGTTGTTTTAGACCATCATCTCCCATATATATATATATATATAATCAGTGCTCTGTTTATATTAAGATAGATAATCTTTGAACTTTAATGGAGGGTTTCAATATAACCTCCCCTCCAACTCTTCAGCCATCCATACCAATAAAAATCTGATGGAATGACCAAGAGTGAATAGCTGAAGGGAACTTGAAAGTCTGCATTCAAATCTTTTATAAATATATGTAAACTTCAAGTATATAAATTATATTTGTATTCAAATATTATATAAGTCTTAAATGTAAAATAAAAACATACCCTATCTATTCTAGTGCCATATACTGTAAGGTTGAATAACTCGTGGTTACAGGGCTTTTTAAAGAGAGGCAAATCTCTCCGTACAGTAGTGCCACTCAGTGCAAGCCAGAGTAATCATGATGTTTAGTAATTACAAGACAACTAAGTATATTACAAATAGCAATCAAGATCAATTGTATTCAAGATAATTTTATAATTTCCATTATCTTGGAATAAATAATATCCCTTCCTGATGATTTTATCTTCTAAATGAAGAATTTGTGAATGAATCAAGAATAATGAATGAATCTGGATTCTATGCAGTTTTAATATGTTTACTTCTAAAAAAGTGCTTGATAACTGAGTATTGTAATAAGTTCATGGTAAATTTCCTCTTAGATTATCAATGTATAATTTAAAATCATCTTCCTGTTAACAATTTTAAAACCCAAATAAATATTCTGTTTATTTGTTCTTAGTAGATATCATAATTGTAATTATAAATTAGAAGGAAAAAAATCCATAAAAGTATTTATTGAAAAACAATCTTTCTGCAACATATAGTTTTAAAATAATAATATTGTTCAGTGATACAGTTTTAGATAATTGCCAATAGTAACGTTTGTCAACAAATTGTTAAAAGGGTTTTGTAACATAGTGATTAAAAAATCCATATGCCATATGTATGACTTGGGATTTAAGTTAGATCTAAGAACCTTGAAATTTTTTCAGGTCGCAAACAGGTTTTGATGTTACGGAGCACCAATCCAGTTAACCATTCAAGAATGGTCAATAAAAGAGTCTCTATTTTTTACCAAATATTATCAGTTAGTTTGTGTCTTCAGATAAATCCAATGCATTGGATGTACACATCTCTACTGGTGGAAGAGAGATACTGCATGCTACTGACTTTGAACCCATGCTTGTTACCTTAAAACAAAGATGGAAAAAATTCTCAAACTGTCTCTTAGTAAATGTTAATCCTTCACTGTTTCTTTATAGAAGCTATAAGATAGGATTTTGTTTTGCAATAGTTCAAGAAGGATTAATAACTTGTTTTGTAAATACAAAATGGAAAGTCATTTGTTTATGAGCTGTTACAACTTGACTCCATTTATATTCTCATCTGTTATTTATATTGTTCTGAAATCTGGTTACTTAAGATCTTAACAATGATGGAAAAGATATTGATTTTTTTTTCAGCTACTTCATTCAAGTAATGTTTGATTCAATTAATACTGCTGGAATAAACAATGAAAGGTGAATTTATATTATAGATATCAGAAATTAATTATGCTATAAACATCGATGTCTGGACTCAGCAATTTAGCACAAGCTAAATAATTATAATTTCAGAAGAAAATATTAAAACACTTATATATACTGCATCCATCTATTTATTAATTGTAAATCTGATATATTAAACACCATATGAACCAACATATACCTTTATATCTATATTGATAGCAAGACATACACAGTTATTCTTTTTTTATATAAACTAATAACATATAATTTATATAATAGATTTAAAGCAGAAATTATAATTGCATTTTAACTTTAGCCATAGTTTAAATGTTATAATAATTAGTGAGTAAAATATATAATATATAATATAGTTTTATGCAATCAGCAGATAGCTAATGGAATATAAAATTCATGGACTATAATGGTATAATAATCAACTACTGATATATGGTATAAACTTCATATAATTGAGTTCTTCATTATATTATAGTTTAAATTTAAGTTACATGTAAATTATTAGTACTATAACGATCGAAATGAAAGTGAAGATTGAATCTAACCGCAAACTACAATATCTGCTCTACAAGGCGCCATCTAGGCATTTAAACCTAGAAAAATTTATAGAGTAGGCAGATACACACTGTTAAGATTCCACTTTATTTAAATATTCAGATCGTTAGCCCAAATCACTAGCTCAGTGGAGTAGCAGAGATAATAAAATATAAATTTTATATCCTAAATATAAAAGAGTAAAAGCCACTGCCAGAAATTAACACATAAAAATATTTATTTACGCACATATAAAATAACATTTAAATTTTGAGGAATAAATTCAACATTTTAGATTTTTCTATTAATCTTTAGTTTTACATTTAAGTAAATTACAACCATGAGTTTAATATTTATTTAGTGAGTCGAGGATGAATAGACTACATAGATCTGCATTTGAAAAGAAAATATTCTTCCCTGATTTACCCTTAGGCAACAAATTTCACAATCAAACCAGCACCAATCCATCTGATACATTTATGTATTCAATGTAGCATGAAAATACGACAACACAAAATACTATACTGTCAGGAATGTACATCTGATCAGTAAGTAGAATTAGGGAAGACATTGTCTCTCCACCAACAGGAATGTTACATCTGTTGGCAAGTAGAACAATAAACATAAAACTCCATAGGAATGGACTGCGGTCCTTTGCCATCTTACAAACCCATCCATAGGCAAACAGAAGGTGTGTGGCGTATATATATAATCCTGCCCGTAGCAGATCTCATACTACATCTACAATTACACAAATATATCCAATCCATTGAACCAATTCAACTATGAAATGAACAACCTAAGATTACCCTCCCTTAATATAACTTTACAAAACTATATAGCCATTCACGCCCGACTTAAATTTAACATTTAAATACGTTCGCACAGATTATTTTTATCAATTTGTTTTTAAAATGTTGAGTATAGATCGGCTGCACAGATTCCATGGTCAAAAACATCCAAATTAAACACAATCGATCAAAATACAAAACCATCGATAACGTCAATTGCAAAAGGGAGTACACAAGGCCCCATGGCATTCATCGTAAGATGCCCACATTAACATCGTTGACCTATATATTCTAATCAAATGTGAAAACTTCAACATAATCAACCACTAACGAATCTATGCAACGTCTATACCCAACCTAAATTTCATCATTTAAAATTTAAACAATAAATAATTTATACAATAAGAAAAAAAAATGGAAATGATTTTTATCAATCGGAAAACATATAAAATTAAACATTATTAATTTGATTTTAAACTTAAAAAAGTCAGAAAGAAGTTCATAAGCTTGAGCGAAAGTTCTTAATTATTTTTAAATTTAGAGTTCATGTCAATATAGCTTATGGTAGAAGAGTCCAGGTTTCTGCTTTTAATTCCCGCGATGCCTCCATTGGAAGATAATGTTCTGGAGATGGCGATAGCTGGTTCAAGGTATCACAGTCTTTTCATTTTTTTTTATATAGAGAGTGTGGTATGTGCGTCCTACCATATCTCTCAAACACAAAATGCTGGAACTGCCTGAAAAAACTGTATTTCCCTTTTTATATTAATCCACATGGATTCAATCAACAAAACATCACTAATCCATCACTTTCATTAGGGTCCGAGCCAAGGCTTAGTGCTTCCATTGGTCAAGCTAATTTCTCTTTTCTTCTTATCTATCTTTCATCAGATCATTTTAATTATACAAGAGCCCAAGGCTAGCTTGCTTTTCAAACAATTTATAAACAATCATTTCCATTTACAGATTACAAGAATTAATTAATACCTGTTTTTATTTTTAAATCTTGTACTTTTTTTTTATAAAAAAATATGTTCAAATACTTATTTATTTTTTTTTTTAAAAAAAATATTTTTAAAGTTTGGCATCTGTGCGAATGTATATACATTTAACAAACATTTTAATTTTAGCGTTTAGTTTTTTACTTTTATTTGCGAACTTTTAAGTTTTTATTTTAAATTAATGTAACGACATATTTATATATCATTACATATCAGTAAACTTCCTCAAAAAACAAAAACATTAAAAAAAAAAAGAATTTACTTAGTGTTAGTAATTACGTTACACAAATTGATTATATATGAAAATTTCAAAAGGACAAAACTTTTTTTTACAAGACAAAACAGTAATTACACACAAATATAATGATTAAAAAAAGTTGACTGTTGACTCCCTATTACCAACTAAATTTCTGCCCCCTCCCTTCCAAGTTTCATTTCTCCTACCTCTAACTATTACTTAGGCAAGTTGAACAATTAGATTTTAATTTAACAAGACTTTTTTAAAAAACAAATTATGATTTATATTTATTATTACGTCTTATTCCTCACATTTATATTTACATATGCGCAATTTTTCTTACTGGCAGCACTTTTTAAACAAAACTTCAAACTGCAACTCCACGTAATACAACAAATATATTTATACTAATTTCAGAAAAAATATTACGGGCATGATTTATTTTCAAAAGTACTAGTGGTTTATTAAGCATCTGGCTATAACTTTACGTTAGTACAAAAATGTACTTATTTCAGAAAAAACAACAAATGTTATTTGCATGATTCACTTTTAAAATTCTCAGGGCATTCGTGATTTATTAAAGATAGAAAATTTCATCATCATCAATTCCCCTTCTCAGGGTCAATCTCTGAGGTAAGGCCCCATGTTGGGCACCAATTATAATGATCGAAATGAAAGTGAAGATCGAATCTAACCTCAAACTATGATATCTGCTCTACAAGGTGCCATCTAGGCATTTAAACCTAGAAAAATTTATAGAGTAGGCAGATACACGCTGTTAAGATTCCACTTTATTTAAATATTCAGATCATTAGCTCAAGTCACTAATTGATATCTTGTTTACACAAAATTCTCATTTTTAATTACCAACGGATGATTTTTATTTTACCAAAATAAATAACTTTTAACATATTTATTTTTACAATATTATTTGTTTATAATAAAAAAAAAAACAAATTTAAAGAAAATACTTGAGTTTCAATTATATATGTAAAACATTAAATCAGAAAACCGTTAAATATGTTTAAAGAAAATGTTTTACATTATATCTTCTTTATTTAAACTTAACTATATATATACAAATCATTTTGCCATTATTCCCAGGTTTAAATTATCCATCCACATACGAAATAATAGCGAATATAATTAAGAATTGACTGAAAATTAATAAAACATTTTATAATAAATTATGAGCATTTCTCCGCTATAACTTTATCAAATCTGTCTAATTATAGCGTGTTTTCATATGTAAATGGATGATGCAATTTAAGCGGCCATTATAGCAAAGTTTTCCCGCTCGACTTATATATAACATTTTTACATTTAACATTTTTATATTTAAGATAGGTTCGAAACTAGTTCAGATGAGTAAGTCATTAGGTTGATGGTGAAATGGAAAGGGATTGGAGGTTTCCGTTTCAGTACAGAAGTTAAAAGTAAAATTTTAATTAGTTATTTGATTTTCAATATGCCTAGTATTTCATTACTACCATAACACTATACTGTATATACTAAAGAAAGGGCAAGGGTTCCAGTAAGAGGAGTTACATATAATACCATATATTTTTAAGCATTCAAAAGCTACAGTAGTTACTTTTGAACTAATATGAGGATAGGGATGACAGAAACCATTAAATGTCAAAAAAGTTTTTACTATCCAAATATGGCAATAAAACCATGTTGCCAAACCTACTGGTAACATTTGTAATATAGAAATGGAGGTATGGAGATGTTTATTATATCTATAAGGATTTTACATATGGGACAGAGAAAGGTGAATAACTTCGTGTGTGTAAAATTAAAAAATCAAATATATTAATCTTTAACTGAGGTTTAAAGTTTATATCTGTGCTAGAGATAAACTCTAGTTTTGAAAATGATTAGTAATAATCATTACTGTATTTATCTGAAATGAATGGCATCGAAGTCGTGAGTGGAGGAAGTTTGACAATGGTAAATGAAAATATAACAATTTACTCTAGATAAATACTTTGCATATAATAAAGATGTATATGAGAGATTATGACCTGGGCCAACTGATGAGTGCTGGTTCAACACGAAATGCATCTTGGGGGTCATTTGTCTTTTATTATATCTTTATTTATATGTATTTGAAAAGAATGGGGAGGTATGGAGATGTTTATTATATCTATTTCAATGATATCTGTTTTTTTATTTATTTTTAGAGCATTTATGCAGTAAGAATTATAATATTGACACATAATAAACTATTGCAAATTATTAATATCTTAGGAACCGCATATAGCTTGCAAACAACAATTTTCCTATGGTTAGTATATAGCAGGGACGGCCAACTTTTATGTTCATAAGATCTACTTTTTATTTTTAAATTGTGTTGCGATCGACTTATTGTCATAGGCATAATCTAAGTGGAGGTAGGTGTGAAATACATACTATTTTTACATATTTACCTACGTAAAAAATAATTATTTAACGGGCCAAAAAACTCCTGTCCAGGGGAAGTAATTATTAACAACATTTATTAATTCAAATTTGCTATATTAAGTCAAGATTAAATATATTATTTTCAATAATGATACGACTTAGTGGACTTCACTTAGCTAGAATTGAAAAAAAAATTAAAACAAAAATAATAAAGAAACTTGAAAATCTCGACTTTATTTATTGCACTCTAAACCGACGGTTCTTGGCAGATTGGCCTCGCGATCGACCAAAATTGTCTTCAAGCAATAGTATTTTACATAATCATGATTGAATAATTGTAAAATAATGTGACAAAATCTTAAGTTGCTTCATAAATAGAAGCTTCATAAATCAAATCTCATAAAATAAAACTTTTTCATAATGTGCAAGCCTTCCTCATCTCTCAAACAGAAATGTGTGATTGATTGAAAAACATAATGACTATTTTCTGTACTATGATATTAGATATTTTATTTAAAAAAATATTTACATTTATATATGCAATAAATCATGCCCATCGAAATTTATAGAATATATATTTATGTTCATAGTATAATGATTAGGATTGTTTTTTTAGAAAATGGTTATTATTATTCAATAAGTGAGTAGCTAACTATATATATATATATATGGCATTCTGAGTAGCATACATGTATATGCCATCCTGAATAGCACATATGGCATTCTGAGTAATATATATATATATATATATATATATATGCCATCCTGAGTAGCATATATTAGTGGTAATTTCTTAAGAAGTTTGAGCATTGGAAGCTAAGTAGCATATATGTATATGCCATCCTGAGTAGCATATAATATATATATATGTATATGCCATCCTGAGTAGCATATATATATATGGTAATTTTTAAAGAAGGTTGAGTATTGGAAGTGATAGAGTGGAGCTGTGATCTGAGAACTGCAAACTCATAAATTTATACTTCTATCCACTGCATTAAATCATGTAGAGCAAATCTAGTGAATACTTTGATAGTGTAAATAGAGTTTGGAGCCATAGGCTATCTTTTATTAACTTTAATGCATACATGAGATCTCTGTATTAGATCTTTCCATATCATTCTTATAAGTTTGAGAAGAAAGTGATATATTTGGTTTTAAAAAAAACCAAAATGCTACTTTTCCAACTAAGTGAAAATAATACCTGCGCTCCATCTTTTTATTCCCGAGATTGAAGAAAGATTTTAGAAACTGTCTAAACTTTAGTTTTGATAGAATCAAAACATTTTTTTGTTTCTAAAAAAATGAAAATGAGCCACTATTACTATTTTATCTCCAATTCTGAAAACTCTATGTGTGATATCAAATGACCAGAACATGTCAGAAATCAACTGTAAGGAAGCACCCATAAATGAATTAATTCTGGTATGTGTAAAAGATGGTTTGAGTAACATAATTCTATTTTTATTTAGGATTTACAATAAGTCAAACTTTAGAAAAGAGCTTTATATATTATAATATTGAAGGATATTCATATGCAAGCAGCATAATAGCAGTCAGTCACAAATGATTCTGGTTATTACAATTCCAACTAATAAATAAATAAATAATGTTATACTAGAAATCAGTTTAGTAATAACTATACAAACAAATCCACGATCCACAAATATGTCTATATATAAAATAATCAACATAGCACCTCTTTTAACTTATTAAAGACAACCATAGTCTTTTGGATTCTGTGCTCATTGTCTAATAAAGGAACTTACCGTAAACCAAGAATCCAAGGAAATGAAATTTTTGTTTTTGCTTTTAATCAATTTAAAATTTCATTACTAAACATGTTTTGCACTTTGACCCTGATTTATTAAACCACTTGTAATCAGAGTCAAAAAATAACTGTTATAAAATTGAAAGCAAAATTGGAAATAGTACATATTATTGCTTAATATCAGTTCATTTCAAATACCCCAGATTTTTCTCCTATAATATTCATACTAAATTAAAACAGGCAAAACTCTCCATACAGTAATGACACTCAGTGCAAAGCAGAGCAATCAATGGATACCAGAATTCCTATTTAGTGCTTACTTATCCAACATCCCTAGACTAATTTCTAGCTTGTGACTTTTATCAGTGAGGAGCTTTGGATCTGAGAGCCACAAGTTAAAAACTAGTCTGGGGATATTGGATGAATAGACACCAGGTAGGGATTTTATGCACAATCCTTCTGGCATTTATTGATTGCTCTGGCTTGCATTGAGTGGCATGACTGTATGGAGGGTTTTTCCTGTTATGAACAGGCATAAGAAATGGTGATCATGTGAGGTTTAGTGGTTTAATATTAATACTCTTTTCATTCTATCCTATAAAAGCTGTACAATATAAAATTTTGTTTGATTAATCGAATGAAATTTCTTGCACAAATTTATAAAAGCAATATGCATATTCTTATATTTCTGATACTTTTCGTACATCTGTGTAGCATCAAAAGTCACATCTATAGTATTTCTTAATTCTCTAAAATCACATTGAATTTCTGGTAACAATTTATCTGTGATTAGAAGCAACATATTAAGTTAAATGTTTTAAAGTGTCTTTGCTATAATGTGTAATATTCCACAAAAATTATTACAATCTTATCTATCTCTTTTATTACAAAAATAATTGATACAATCATTTTCAAAATCAGGTAATTTCAGCTTTATGAGTCAATAGATTACTGGAAAAATTCTTACCACCATATTTTAAAACTTTCCCAAGTATCACATCACGGCTTGAAGCTTTTCTATTTTTAAGATCAAAACTTTTTAACATCACTAAGTTTGATATCTTTTTACAAATCTAAATGAGAAGTTAAAATGGATATTTCATATTTAGAAAATGATAAAAATATTTTTTCCATGTACATGAAATATCATTGTCATCATATAAAATAACACCATTGATGGATTTAGTAGGTTTATGATACCATTTGCGGGAATATATTTTCAGTGAATCAAAAAAAAATCTGGAGTATGATTAGAAAATGTCCGTATCTTATGCATCTACTATTTATTTTTAATTCCTCTTATAATCTGTTGAACTTCTGCTTTTAAATCTGTAAAATGATTGTGGAAGCCCACATTTAATATATTATTCTACTAAGCAAAAATACTACATATTTTTTCAGTAATAATCAAATCATTATCAGAAAAAATGTCATAACTCTTTTTTTAGTGACCAAAAATAGATCTATAACACACTCCTTAAGATGATTCCATACCTTAGTAACTGAACAGTCGATGAAATTTTGCATAAATTATAAATATTTCTAAAGAGTACACATTAACTTTCTTGTAAATATAATTGGATAAGACCTTAATCTTGAAGTCGTACTAGTCTATGATCTGTCCAGAACTCTGTATGTATGTTTATGCAGCTAAACTTGTGTGGTGTTCTGACTCCAAAGTGTAACATAATTTATTAAGTGCTATGATTTTAAGCATGAATACATCCATATTCCTTTATAGTGATTTTTTTTAAGTGTCATAATATCGGCCGGGACGCGAACCCGCAACCCGGGCAACTGCCTGCAAGTGCAAGACAGTCGTGCTGACCTCTCTACCACCAATGCAAAACTATAGTGATTTTCAGCCTAAATAAAAGTATTTGACAGTTAATTCGTATATACATATATATATATAGGTTCATGCAAATAAACAAATAAAAATTATATAAAAAGAAAAAGGAAGAAAGTAATTCTATTGGATTTTTTATATATGAAAGATTATTTGGAACTATGTTTTTAAAGAGAAACTGACTTTATTTTATTAATTTTATTAATAACGATGATGATGGTTTTAAAGAAAAAAAATCATTAAATCTAATAACAGCAAACTATTGGAATATGCAGCATCAATCGCATTATTTTCAATAATTTTTGATCAAAGTCTATTATTCTGTACCAATACATGCAGTGATGTCTGCAAAAAGAAAAAAAAAGATATTTTAATGGCTTTACTATAATAATACAGTCTGACAAAGAATTAAACACTTTCTCTTAATTCTGTGAATCTAACGTTGGAGAATATGTATTAATAAAAGTGTTGCAAGTCCCATTATGTAAGCCATGTTTTAATACCATCAGTCTTTCGCTGATACAACAAGGAATTCCCAAAATCATCATCACCACCAATCATTATCAATCCACTGCAGGATGAAGGTCTCTCCAAGTTCAATCCATCTTATCCGATCTTTAGCTTCTCTTCTCCATATCACCCCTGCATACTTTCTTATTTTATCCATCCATCTCACATGTGATCTCTTTCTGGGTCTTTTACAATCTCTTGGAATCCAGCTTAAGATTTCAATTGTCCATCTATTATCATCTCATCTAGCAATGTGTCTAGCCCAACTCCACTTCAGTCTTTTAATTCTTTCAATGATGTCAGCAACACTTGGAAAAATATTTATTATTTACACATACATTCATTCTGCCTTATTAGGCAATTGAGAAGAAAGACCATGGTGTTTCTTGATCTTAAACTCAGAAGTAAAAATCCAATAAACTCACCACACTGGCTAATGTGTGTTGGTTTTTGTTCCCAAAATAGAAATCACTAAATGAGAACTTACAGCAAATTTAATACCATGGAATCACATTTCATTTTTTGATCCACTCCCCCCCCCAAAAAAAAAAAAATCTGTTCTATTAAACTTTTTTCTTCAGGAAGATGAATTTCACTACAATAAATTATATCAATTTTAAATCTTCACAATTTCTTACTTACTAGGATTATCCTCTGTTCAAATTTTTAAGAGGTGGTATCAAATAAAGTTTGCACATTTTATGTACCTGTATTTGAAGTAAAAATACCTTTACAGTGATAATCTTTAGAATTACCATTATTTTCTGCTATAACACTACTACTGGTAATGTGATTGCTTCTATTATTTTAGTGAGTAATCTGCAAGGCATGATAACCTATCTAGACCCTTAGACCACATTTTCCAAATTCTTTCCACTTCTGTAGTAACCAGGGAATTCCTAAAAAGAACTGACTAAATATGCTACTTTTGTCAAACTGAAATTTCTGTCCAAATTCATCTCTAATCTGATGCATTAGTAAATGTATGCATAGATCACAACTAAGGACTTCCAAATTTATTAAATCTATCACCCTGTATTGCTTTTTTTAATTTTCAGGAGTTAAGTTTTTTTTTTAAAAGAAGAGAATTGATATCAGAATTGTTATATGTATAGTTAAATGATGGAAATGTGGAAGCATGGACATACAATCCAACTGTCACAATTACTATAGGAAAATGACTGATGTTCTAAAGACTCATGATTAACAGATGTCTATGCTAATTGATTGAAGAAATAAGAAAGAAGAAAGAAAGAAAAGATTGTTCAGATTGGAAACAGTATCTAGCCTTCAATGTACCAACATTTTAACTTATAAAATTGCAGGAATTATTCTTGATCAGGCATTGTTTACTGATTATTTGTAGTTAACATTCATAGTTGAAGATCATTCTACTTTTTGCCACCTATGGATCTTGTCATTAGTCTAAACACACACTTTCTCTCTATATATAAAAATTCTTATTTGACAAGTCAAACATTGTCTGGATTAAAAACATTTGACATGTTTATATTAAATTAAGGATCTAAAAAATCTTTATGAGGGATCTAGATTTTGAACTAAACAACTATGTAAAAAAATTAAGTTCAATCATTCCAAAACAATTCAGGTTAAATGGTGTTCTCAGAATGTTAAGTAATTTGATATTAAGCTACTGTCTTAAAGATAGGCTAATGTGCATTAACTATTCCAGTTATTATTTGGTGTGCAATTATTAACCACGAAGAGTAATTTCCCAGTTTCTTTAGCAAGTACATTAATATTTTTTTATTTTTGTAGTAGGATGGAAGTTTTGAGGAAATATAAGAAAGAAGTAACAACATTTTATAATTTTTTTGACTGTGAAGCAAATCTTTGTGGAAGGTGTGTACTATTAAATCATTAAAAATAAATAAAAATAATCTTACGGTAAGATGACTGAGAGTTTTTGTGATATTCAAGGATACAAATGCTATTGTATTTCACAAATTTACTTTGCTTATTTGAGTCCAGAAACTTGTAGCTCTTGAGTCTCAACTATTATACTAAATTATACATTTGTGAATGGATAATGCCATTTATAGTTTAGTTATGAAAAACTTACATAGTCAAAGTATTTCGAGGTTCAATCTGTGCATTCACTCCTTAAATTAAATTGCATGAGTAACTTCAATTTGATTTGAGTTTGGAATAATTGTCTTGGCACTGATTACTGCTAAAATTATGTTTTATATGAGTTATTTTATTAGTTTTATTTTGATTTTTTTAATAGCATTTATTTTATAAAATACATCACATTGTGTTTACCGCACCACTCAAATAATTAGATTGTGAAAGTAATTAAAATTAAAAAGAAAGGGTATACTGTTCGGGAGTTCATAAGAAGTCTTACAACCATAATCGATCCTGGAACCTTCTGATCCCAAGTCTCCAATTCAGACACTCTTCCAATTGCATCAAATTGTGGAGGGGAGAAAATAATTATATTGCCATTATTAAAGATACATTGATATGTTTTTCACTTTGCAGGATATGATACTATTGGATATAGGGTTGCAAAGACACATTTCTGTTTGCAGTATGACAGACAGAACAGTAGGAAATTTATTTCTAAAGAAAGTATTTTATAGTGAACTTTAGCGTGGCTTTTGTGAAAGAGATCACTTTATGCAATGAAGACTTCTCAAAAGGTACATTAATGATTATAAATAACTATTTCAATGAATAATTATATGAGATGTCATATGGTGATAATGTGACTGATTAGCAATCTTTAATTCTTGGGTTTAGGGCTCTATCATTGCATTAAGCATAGGTCTATTGGCTGATTTCAATTACGGACACGACATCCGATAAAATACAATGGAGAGTTTCAATTAGGCAAAATTATGAATTCTTTAAAAAAAGTAAAATTCACGGCAGAAAAAATAAAAGACAGCTTTGCATGGTGTCAAACGGAAAGATAAAATGGTTTTGTAATGTAAAAATTGAAAATATTAATAGTAGTATTTCAAACGTAGTTGAAATTAAAGCGGAAGTCACTGTAACTCCCCCCTCCCAGTGAGCAATATATAAACTAATACAAATTCGGCCATGGACTCATTCTGTATTTTTTTATAACTTCCGCTTTAATTTAATTTATGGATTGGTATGTTTAACCATCACGAAACACATCTTCAATTTTTTTACTTTCTGGAATTAAAATGACGTATTCCCTAACGAGTGGTTGAAAGGTGAAAATTAATATATTTTAATTATAAGTTTTCTTAAAAAATTATTTAATGACAAAAAGCCTGTACTGTAGAAAAAATTCATATATTAACGACAATTGTTAAAATAGTATTAAGTATTCGCAGACGCTTTTAATAAAGCACGTTAAATAAGACCAAATGTTATTAAATAAACAGGGATTGTAATATAAATATACACACATGTGTGTATGTATATTCACTCGGAATTTATGTGAAAAAAAACGGCAAATTACTACTCTATATAGCTACATTTATCTGTCATCTTTATTTTTTTCACACTTTAAAAATCTTTTCAATTTTGAGGCCCATGTGTTTGTATTAGCAATTATACGAATTTATGCTGCCAAAAAAAGATAATAAATTTTTTTTTATTGAAGTTACAGCAGCTTCAACTTTTTCCACTCATAAAATTTGACCCATTAAAAGTTTTTGTTAAAAATTGCAAAAAAAAAAAAAAAAAAATTTAAAAGCATTTGGGTAAAAAAGTATTCTACGATAAGAAAGAAAGACTATTTAAATACAGCATCCAGAGCTTTTGATGGTGGAAGAAAAAGATAAATTTCATGGTACTCAATCTGTGCAGATTTAAAGCTGCATTATTATTGTTAACCTGCGGGAGGGGGGTTAAATAAAAGGACCTTTAGAAGGCCAGGTCAGGAAATTGGTACAATACTAAATTGTAAGTTTTAGTGACTAAAAATCTAAATTTTTAAAGCTATTGACCATTTTGCCGCACTTAAAAAATGTAAGCTCTTTTAAAAATAGGAAAAATATTTTTAAAAAAAACGTAAAAGAATGTAAGTTATCAAGTTCTTTTAATAAGTTCTGATATTTGTAAATAAACCCACATAGATCTATAAAGGAAGTAATAGTATGAGAATTTACACACCTGCCTGCCATATCTACATATGGGTTTGAATTTATGCTACATAAACTTAAAAATTTTTTCTGATTCAAGTTAGAATTTTTCTTTTGCATAGATGATTGATATATATATATAACCTACAAATCTGATTAATGATTATCTAGCTATTCTTAACTAGATGCTAAACAAGGATAAAAAAATCTACCCTAATCTTATCATCTGGCAATTTATAATGCATTCTTTTTTATTTTTCTATGAAGGATAGTGAGAGACTTTTATCCTACAGTTGGCTATTTAAATGCTGTTTTAATATATCATAAGGTTTTAAATGTAAAATTAATCCATCCGCCCACAAGGCCTATAAATGTAGTTCAAATTCAGGTTAAATAAAGTTTCAAGAAGCTTGAGAATTTTCTTGCAGGTAGCTATTTCATCTAACTACTCAATATTGTTCTGTAAACAGGCATCTACTATTCTATCTACAGATTAAAACAAGAATGAATGCCTGCTAAAACACTTATCACCTGGAAGTTAGAAAGCTTGGTGAATATTCATTTCTTTCCAATTTTTCTAAGAATGGCTGCTGGAGATTTCTAATAAATATCATATGCTTGTAATGCAAATAAATTCTGCTTTTATTCTTTTACAATATACTAATTTACTAATCATTAAAAGCACAACGCTAAAATAGCCACTAAATAAAATTATCCCAAATTCACAACTCAACCACACTAGTCAAGAAAATAAACTCTAAAACAATACCAATGAGCACACTATTAATTTTGATGAAGCTAAGGTTGTCTTCTTTGAGAGAATTGAAATAAAAAAAAAAATTAAAGAATGTTTATTATTAGAAATTTATGATTCTGAAGCAATTAATTTATTTAAAAGTTCTTTTAATATTAAGGGTGTATGGGAAGTAAGTGGAATTGTGAGTAATGTTTAGTTTAAATATGTTGTTATTTTGTAGTTCTTTACACTTGAAAAGCCTGCTTATATCAGTGAAACCATTGGTTATGATTTAGGTTATTTGCTTGGCTAGTCTGGTTGAGTTGTGAATTTGAGATAATTTTGATTAATTTACTAATAAACAAAATTAAAGAATCTATAAAACTGAAAAGAAGCATTAATGGATTAAAAAAAGCAAGTAGGGAAGAGTATTGTAAAGATCGATCAGACAATTATATTACTTCTTCTCTTAGTTAATTGCTAGTAATAGGTTATTTTCCTTTCTAATTTATTATATGATTAAGTGCCCTTTCAATGCTGAGAATTATGGTGCTCAGTATCAAAAGTATACTCATCCAGATAATAAAGCTGAAAGGAAAATAATATCTACTTCATCAAGTATACACAGACAAAAATATTACATATATAACAAAGTGAAAATTAAATTAAGAAGACAGTTTTAATTAAAAATATATTTTTAAATATATTAAGTATTAGTTTTCTTAAAAAATAACAGTTATTAAAATTTCTCATAAACTTACATTAAATAATAATTTTAGATCTTTTATTAAAAAACAAATATTAATAAATTTTATTACTTCTACAGTTTTATCATTTATATATAAATAGTGGTATATGATGTTTTTTAAATGATTTCTTACTTTTTTTTAAAAAAAATCAAAAGCACTTTTGAAATGAAACAAAAACAAACATTTTCCTGAAGGTTTGTGATGATGATGTTTTAGATGTATTTTTATATTGGACTATTTCCATCATCTAATATGAATATTGAATGTCTTCAGAAAAAAATTAACTTATTTAAATTTTCAAAAAACATTCAACTGTTAGTAATAGCAAACAGGTTAGTATATGCACAATGTTTCAAAGGTATTATTCTCCCCTCTTCTTCAGATGTTGCTAGACTGATGAGTGACAGTACTAGCATGGGATCGTACCATTAAATTCTTGAGTATTAAATTTTAAAGTAGTGTTCTAACCAGATGAGGATGGCAGGATGGCTCATTTGGTTAGAGTATTACATTAAAATTCAATACTCAAGAATCTAAGGGCACAGGTTCGATTCCCATGCTAGTATTGTCACTGGTCAAGCCAGTGACACCTGAAGAAAAGGGGCTAATAATACATCTCAAAACATTGGGAATTTACTAACCTGTGTGCTATTACTAACAGGTGAATGTATCTGAAATATTTAATGAAGTTAAATTTTTTTAAAGACATTCAATACTCACGCATATTAGCTAATGGAGGGAGTCCAATATATAAGTATATCAAAAACAAGCATATGTTTTGCTTCTTGGTAGAACATATTTTTAATTTAATTTTTTAAAAAATATATATTTTTAATTTTTTTTCTGTAAAAAGTCAAAATGATTTATGCAGTATAAACTTTTTTATAAAATTTTTAATTGATAATGATGTGAACTTTATGGAAAGTAATTAACTTATTTTCAGATTTTGTTAGTTAATAGTTTATTATTTTTAAAATTATTTGAACAATTTTGACTGAAAATCAGCTTTTATCAGAGAAATTATTATTTATAATAAGAAAACATCAATACAAGAGTTTATAAGCATAAATACACATACAACAGAGCAAAAAACAAAAATGAAGGAACATCAATGTTCTGGGAGCATCAAATAACCACAGGTCATTCATTGAACTCACTACTGCACAAATCATTTGCATAGAGAAGAATGATGCTAAAAGAAAAGATTAAAGAACCTTATTGTATTGCAAATGACCTCAGCACCATTAACAGAAGAGAAGCTTGCTTTGCTCTCTCCAAACAATGAACTAGTTAAATATTCAAATACATTTGCATAAATGAATAACAACTTACAATGAGTTATCATTTTAAAGCCATTAGTATGGGATCCAAAGCTACATCCCGAAAGCAATAAGCTTATAAATCTTAAATATTTAAATAACTATAGCTTCACTAATATATGCGAAAGAGTGCATAATTATAATAACATAACATGATATTATTTAAACATAAGTTAGATAAGTAATCAATTCTGCAACTGTCTACAATAGTTAAATTTTATGTTGTTATTTTAAAATAAATTTATTAAACATAGTAACATAGTAATATACAGTTAAACTTTATAAAAAATTACATAGCATTCAGAATGAAACTTGAAAAAGTCAATGCAGAGAAAAGGGTATTTTAGTAAGATTAAGAGGAAAATAAAACTTTCACCCAAGTATCATCATGTAGACTCACAGGTGAAAGCAGAGAGTCTCGCTGCTTGACCTGGTCAAGAAGCTTGATAAAGACAGAGCCAAGTCCTGAGAATGACCAAAGATGAGCCTGCAATGCATCAACCATAAAGAAAATGTTATAAAGATAGATAATCTTATTGCTGCAAAAGATCCTTCTTGAGAGTATTAGAAACAGAAAAAGCATCCCTAAGATCCAGAGAGACATTCACAACAATAAAGTCCCTAATCGACTTAAGAGCAGGACAAATATAGAAAATATGCAGTATTGTCTCATCATATAATCTACACAACTGACACTGAGATGAAATCCTAATGAAGCCTCTGCTGGTCACTAAAAAATAACTTGTTGGGAGAGCATTTAAATTCAGTTTAAGTACAAAATCAACATGTCTTGCTTCATTTTATGCAAGAGAACTTTATTTGAAACAACTAATGAAATTTTATGTTAAGTTGAATTTTGTCTTCAAATGTTTGTTCATTATTTGTCAAAGTACACAGAAATAAATGAAAGTAAGCACTGCAATATATTATATAAAAGATTTCAAAACAGCAGGAGACACATGAGAAGGGGGGGGTGCATTCACTTACTTATTTTTTATATATGTTTTGCAATTTACATAATTGTTTATATAAGTTTGGATAACTCAGATAAACCTAAGGTATGATATAATTAATTATGCTTTAAATAAATATAAACAAATTGACATACTATAGAATTCATCAAAATTTTTCCAATTCTTTGAATCTCCTTGAAACCTAATCAAACTATGATCAGGAATAGAATGAGAATACATCATATTATATCAGAGTGTAAAAATCCTTAAATATATTGCTAAGCTTAAGGCAATATTAATACACATATCTATATAGAAAACCAAAACTGTCTAACACTATACTAGCAAAAAATAAAAATGCAAAACCATAAAACAATACAGTACTAGATTAAATTCAAAATTTTACCAAAATCCTTACACAACCATGGTTTCATCTACTACAAATAGACCTTCTCAAGTGAAAATCAACCTAAAGGAAAACATATATATATACAAACAAACAAACCTTCCCATAATTCATTTCAAACTCCACCTTCCCTTAATATCAAAAGAAGTCTTCATAAGATTGATAGCCTCAGAATCAAGGAGTTTTATCATCAAAGTCTCCTTTATTCTTCTTTTTAACTCATTCTTTTCATAAAAAATAACCGAAGCATTGTCAAACAATATTCTATGACCTGTATTCAATTCATGAATATATAAAGCTGAGTTAAGATACCTATGTTTAACTCTACTTATATGAACCTTAACCCTTTCCTTAAGGCTAAATTTACTCTGGCCTACATAAAATTTACCACAACTACATGGAATTTTATAAACAATACCAGGAATAGACCTACTATCAATAGACTGCTTTGAACCATTAAGTAATGAATTCAAATCAGAACCTATCCTCCATGCAACCTTCTTTCCACCTAACAAATGACTATTCCTATAAACCAAATTATAAATTGATGCTTTAAATGGTAAAGACATATAATCATCATCCCACAAATTTTTCTCGCTTTGGTTTTGTTTTTGAATAGTCTTTAAAGGAAATTTGTTTGCTAGTTTTGTTTTGTTAAAAGATTGAAAGAAGTGTTTTTATTAAAGAAGATAAAGGTGGGGTTTGTATTGTTAAATAATATTGATTTTAAAAGTAAAGTTTCTTTAGAATTAAATAATGGAAAATATGCTATTTTAGATTCTGATCCTGGTAAAAAAAATAAAATCTAAATTAATTAAGATTATGAAAGTTATGGAAAATAAAAAGATTTTTGATAGAGCTACTTATTTAAATTGTTACCCTAGTGATTTTCCGATCCAAAGGTTTTCTTTAATTTGAAGTCTCATAAAGATAATTTTCCTTTGAGATGTATTTTTGATTTTACAGGAGGAATTGTTGATAAAATATCAAAATTTATTATAAGATATTTTAAGGATTACATAAAACTGGGTCAATTTTGTGTTTCTTCTTCCTTTGAAGCTTTTAAGAAAATAAATGGTTTTGTTTTGGATGATGATTGTGTTTTTGGTAGTTTAGACATTGAAAATATGTACCAATCGGTTAATAGATTAAAAAGTATTGATGTTTTTCTTTCAATTTTAAAAAATTAGAATGTTTTTCTGCAGATAAGATTAAGGTTTTTCATGATTTGCTTTTGCTGTTAGAGGATTCAATGTATTTTATGTCTAATGATGTGTTTTATAAGATTAGAGAAGGTTGGGTTATTGGTTATGTCATTTCTCCATTGATGTGTGCTGTCTATATTGATTATTTGGAGTGTAGTATTATTAATATGTTTTCAGGTTCTATTAAATTATTTGTTAGGTATGTTGATGATTGTTTGTTTGTTATTCAGAAAGAGAAATTAGAAGAGTTTTTATGTGGATTGAATGGTTTTGATTCTAGTATTAAGTTTACAATTGAGGGGGTGGTTTTGATTTTGTAAAATTAAAGTTTTTAGATTTAAATGTTGAGAAGGTTAATGATGTTTTGTTTTGTAGTCATTTTATAAAACCTAAAAATTTGAGAAATATGATTAGGCCTGATAGTTATCAGCCTTTTATACATAAAAAAATGTCTTTGTTGAATTTTGTTGTCGGAATAGAAGGCTTAATAATTTTAATAATGATGCTGATATTCAAAAAAGTCAATTTGCTGCTGAATATGTAGAATTGGGTTATAGTCATGATTTTATTAAAAAAGTGGTATTTAATAATAATGTTTATAGTCGTGATTTGGATGATAAGAATTTTGTTGGTAAGGATGATGATTATATGTCTTTACCATTTAAAGCATCAATTTATAATTTGGTTTATAGGAATAGTCATTTGTTAGGTGGAAAGAAGGTTGCATGGAGGAAAGGTTCTGATTTGAATTCATTACTTAATGGTTCAAAGCAGTCTATTGATAGTAGGTCTATTCCTGGTATTGTTTATAAAATTCCATGTAGTTGTGGTAAATTTTATGTAGGCCAGAGTAAATTTAGTCTTAAGGAAAGGGTTAAGGTTCATATAAGTAGAGTTAAACATAGGTATCTTAACTCAGCTTTATATATTCATGAATTGAATACAGGTCATAGAATATTGTTTGACAATGCTTCGGTTATTTTTTATGAAAAGAATGAGTTAAAAAGAAGAATAAAGGAGACTTTGATGATAAAACTCCTTGATTCTGAGGCTATCAATCTTATGAAGACTTCTTTTGATATTAAGGGAAGGTGGAGTTTGAAATGAATTATGGGAAGGTTTGTTTGTTTGTATATATATATGTTTTCCTTTAGGTTGATTTTCACTTGAGAAGGTCTATTTGTAGTAGATGAAACCATGGTTGTGTAAGGATTTTGGTAAAATTTTGAATTTAATCTAGTACTGTATTGTTTTATGGTTTTGCATACATATCTATATATAATTCACTAAATATCAGCCTTTTACAGCTACTGTTCATGCGCTTTAATGAATGTTAAATAATAAATGAATACTTTTCAGTGCCCATACAAGATATAGCATTTAAGAAAGAATAAAATGAATCCACTTATTCTTTCCGAACCCAAATGTTTATATATGGGCAAATCTTAAGTACTGGCAAATAAAGCGTGAAGATAGATCATTCACTTTATATTACGGTTCGCGTTATCTGACTTAATGACATCGACGAAATTACTAAGAATTTACTTAAACGTCACTTTCAAACGAAACTCAAACATATGTAAACAAGCATCTATTTTTATAGCGCGATGTTTATAATTGTAATTCACTAAGTATTCATTCATTATTTAACATTCATTAAAGCGCATGTGCAGTAGCTGTAAAAGGCTGATATTTAGTGAATTACAATTATAAACATTGCGCTATAAAAATAGATGCTTGTTTACATATCTATATATAATAAATGTAAAATGATGATAATAATATGTGAAAAAATATCGTCATACTACAAATTTAGAAATGCTCAAAATTTTTTTATAAGATTCTGACAAAATCTAGATTTGTACAATCAATCTCAGGTTTACAAGTTGACCACTTATTGAACAGAAAAACATTTTATTATGTATTTTTTTGTTGTTATCATTTTTATTGCTGTTGTTATTATTATTGTAGTTGTTGTTGCTGTTGTTATTATTCGTTTTTATTTTATATCTATTTTCAGTTAGTTCAAATAATTATTTTAAGATTATATATGTAATTAAATATTAATATTTTTAATAATTCTAGGCATTAGATGAGGATTTTATGCACAAGCCTTCTGGCATCCATTGATTACTCTAGCTTGCTGTGTGTGGCAATACGTATAGTGAGTTTTTTTTTTTTTCATATGTCATAGCATCGGCCGGGACGCGAACCCACAACCGTCTCCAACCAACCACTTGCTTGCATGGCGGCTGCGATACCTCTCGGCTAACAACGCAAGACTGACGTATAGTGAGTTTTGCCTGTTTTAACAACAGTTATGCACAAGCATAAAAGGTGATGGTCATGTGATGTTTATTGGCTTAAAACTAGCATTACTAACTGGAACCACACCATCTTGAAATAATACTGATTTGTCTATTTTAAAATCAGAAATCTACTATTTTTAATTTATACCTTAATTCAAATAAGAAAAATAGACCAGACATTAAAACTTTATACAAACCGGAAATATCTTCTAAACATTAACTCAAGTAAACAAAGTTCTACCATGAAGAATTATACACAATAATTAAAAAAAAAATGATTTAAATATTAATAATTTTAATTCTCTGTGAAATTTTAAAAAAATAAATTTTAACTATGATATACTGTAATCAAGCAAAGCAACTAGAAATCAAAAATTGGCATCGCAATCTGAGACTATGCCATATAGTAAAGTATTTAACTACTATTATACCAAAAATGGATATGTTTTTAATTTATACTCTAACATATGCAAAGAAAGTATATTCAACATTAATACTTTATATCATGAAAGCTGGATACATCACAATTTTTTTTTTCAACGGATACATCACAAATTTTCAAATATTTTTATAAATAAACAAGATTCTCTCATAAAGAGTTAGAGATAATAATTAGAAAATTTTCATGGACTATTAATAATTGTACTCACGCACACACATATATAATATTAACAACTCAATGCTCGTTTATTGAGTACATGAAATACTCTTAATTCAAAGTATCAGAGAGAGTCTTTGAAAAATAAGAACATAGTGTTTTATCTTTTTTACCTATATTCGTTTTTCCAGGCCAATCTTAAGCACTTTGGAATGAAAGTGTGAAAATTTTAAATTGATTACATTTAATCAATAAACGAGCATTAAATTGTTAATCTAATTAGTAAATAATATTGACTGCTAGGAAAATTTGTAAATATTTAGGTATTATAATCTGTATTTATATATATTGTAACCAGTAACCTGTGGGGACTACCTTTAAATATGACTAATTAATGCAACTTTCATTGAGTAATCTACAAAATAGATAATTGAGATGATTGAACTTAAAACAGGTTATATATATATATATGTTAAAACGAAGATTTGCACGGGTTAAATATATAAAATTTAGACAAAATTGATAAAGTATTGCTACATTTACGTTTATTCCTTAGTAATAAAATACATCCTTTACTGTGGACTAGTTTTGATCGTATTGCAAGTTTTAGATCGTTTAAAGATTCGGAATTTGTAACAGCAAAGCAAAAGAAAAAATTGCAAATGCTAATTAGAACACAATCCCCAAACATTATGTATCCAAATCAAAAAACCGTTTATAATTTATCTAGGAAAGCCCTCTCTACAGAAGAAATTTCGGTTTTAGAAAAATGTTTCAATTTTGCTTTAACACCTTTCCGGATACCTTTTGAGAAAATTGTTTGTAATGTTGAATCAGCTCTCGATAAAATTGATTCTACATCGGCTGATTTGGCTAGAGCTGAGATTTGTAATATTTTTAAAAAAGCTAAGCTTCCTAAAAATAATATTTCAAAGAAAGAAAGACAAGCATTAAATAATATAAAATCGGACAAATCAATTGTTGTACTTCCAGCTGACAAAGGTAATGCCACAGTTGTAATGGATCGTGACATTTACCATAATAAAATTTTAGATCTGCTTAATGATAAAACTTATAAACTATCTAAAAGAGATCATACTACGTATTTGGAAAAAACAACAAAAGCTATTATTAATAAATCACCTATTGAAACAGAGATAAAAAAATAAAATAATCCTTCGTGAAAAATCTTGTGTCTGTCCAAAATTTTATGGACTTCCAAAAATTCACAAACCAGATACTCCCCTTCGTCCAATAGTAAGTGCAATAGGTTCTCCAACTCATATTTTAGCCAGATACTTATCGGATTTCATTAAACCTACAATCCCATCTATTAAATCATATATTAAAAACTCTCTTCATTTTATTTCTGTTTTAAAAAGTTTAAAAATTAATGCTAATGACATTCTGGTCAGTTTTGATGTCGTGTCTTTGTTTACAAACATTCCAATTGATGAAGCTTTAAATATAATCTCACAACGTTGCAATTTACCAGACCATATTATTGCTTTAATTAAACATTGTCTCTTAAATACATATTTTGTATACAGTAGACAGCATTACAGACAAGTTTTTGGTACTCCTATGGGCTCACCTATCTCAGGAGTAATAGCTGATTTATTCATGGAATATATAGAAACTCGTGCTTTAGAATCATCATCTTTAAAACCTCTCATTTGGCTCAGATACATAGATGACACTTTTGTCATATGGCAACATGGAAAAAATAAATTAGATGATTTTTTCTTACATTTAAATAATATGCATCCTCATATTAAATTTACAATGGAGACAGAGTCTGATGGAAAACTCCCTTTTCTTGATGTTCTAGTCACCAGAACACCAAATAGTTTATCTTTTTCTATTTACAGAAAGGATACACCCACAGACAGATATTTGCATTTCCATTCTCATCATCACCCAACTCAGATAGTTTCTGTAGCCAAAACCCTTTTAAATAGAGCAAAATAAATCATATTAATAGTATTTTATTAGCAAATAGTTATAATTACAAATTTATAAAAAAAGCCTTATTTCAAGCCCAAAATAGACAAAATAGGAAACAAAATGATGATAAATCAGCTATTAGGATTTGTGTTCCATATGTAAAAGGAACTACAGACAGTATCGGACGTATATTAAAACGCTATAATATAGATACAGCATTTTCTGCTCATCAAAAGATCAGCAATATAATAACCAAGCCTAAGGATTCAATCCCTCTTGAATCTCATGGTGTCTATCAAATCTCATGTAAAAATTGTAAAACTTCTTACATAGGTATGAGTAATCGTCACATCAGTGTTAGGAGAGATGAGCATGCTAATGCAGTTAAACAACACTCATCATCATCAGCACTCTCACTCCATACTATAGATTCAGGTCATAAAATTGATTTTTCTAGTACCAGGATCATATCCAGATGTGATAATCTCTACCAATGCAAAATTAGAGAAGCCATTGAGATACTTAAAAGGCCAGACTGTATCAATAAGCGAGATGATACATGCAAACTTCCTCCTATTTGGAAAGATTTTTTTAAAAAACATTCCTAAATTTAACATTTTTTGCTATTGATGAAATTTTAACATTTTATTCAAATCAGTGATTGTAGCACCTCTACAACCATCTTTCTACCTTTTATAACTCTGTGGATGGCTTGTGTGATCAAGTCGAAACGTCAGTATATTAATATTAAAAGTTTTTAACACGGATGAACCCGCAAAATATGTATTTTATATATATTGTTTTTGGGTATGAACCATGTATTATTCTGCATTACAATCTGATAATTCAACAGACTAGCAACTGCCATTATCAAGGGTTAATTTTGAAAGAACAATATCATTAAATCTCAAAGAATAAGATTGTTCTTTCAAAAGTTAACCTTGATAATGGTGGTTGCTAGTCCATCAAAATATCAGATTGTAATGCAAAATAATACATGGTTTGTACCCAAAAACATTGTATTATCTACATCATATAACCGTGAAAACATTAAATATAATATTATATATATATATATATTTGCCATCTATATAGCTTTCATAATATAGAAGAAATGTCAATGTTTGCAGAATACAGTCTTTGAGCATTAACTTCTTTTCAACTGCCTTTAAGGTGACCACACTTCTTCACCATAGTAACTTGACTTATATTTAAATACCATTAATAGGATATATTTGATATTAGAGTTGAATCTGTGCTTCAAAGGCAATTGAAAAGATTAATTTATATTTGAAATATGTATTCATGGAAACTAATTGATGTTATTCTTATTATATGGCAATATATAGAATGAAATAAAAAATAACATAGATGACATCTTGAAGATTTGATATTATGAATTTAAAAAATGCTTATTAGTTGTTTTATATACGCAGAAAATTTTTTACATGTGTGAAAGTATGTTGTAAAAGAAATATATTAATATTTTAGACTAAAAATATATGTTAAGAGGACTAAAAAAATATTAATGAAATAATGTATTATTTTCATTTGATTTAGGTATTTCCATCTAATCAAATAAAATTTGATATTTTCCCCTTCTCTCAACATTAAACAAGGCAAAACTCTCCGTACAGTAGTGCCACCCTGTGCCAACCAGAAAGAGATGATGAGTAGGCAATTGATAGTGATTTTATGCACAAGCCTTCTTGCATCCATTGATTATTCTGGTTGGCACAGAGTGGCACTACTGTATGGGGAGTTTTGCCTTGTTTAACAACAATTATATGCTAGTATAAGAGATAGTGATTATGTGATGTTTAGTGGTTTCTCTCAACATTCAGGTAGAATAGGAAAAAAGGATATATAATAAAACTTTTTATCTACGTAATTTGTTTCAAAATATCTAGCAAATATCACGAATTAGTGGATAATTAAGTCATGCTTAATTTACAATATGTATAGTTTCCATAAATAAAATATATATATATCATCATCATCATCATCAACCATTATCAATCCACTGCAGGATGAAGGTCTCTCCAAGTTTAATCCATCTTTTCCGATCTTTAGCTTCTCTTCTCCACATCACCCCTGCACACTTTCTTATTTCATCCATCCATCTCACATGTGGTCTCTTTCTGGGTCTTTTACAATCTCTTGGAATCCAGTTTAAATATATATATATATACTTATTAAAACCAGTCAACATTTAAACAATTTCAATGACAATCAATAATTTCAATCTAGCTATCCATCTATACCTATATGTATAATGTAGTATTATTTTTGTAGTCATACTTTTCTGTTTATGTTATCAAAACTCTGACTTCTTACAAGAATATATAAAATTTCAATATTCACACATATTAAAATCCCAAAGGTGGTGTACAAATATGTCAAAAAATTGTAAATTTAGTAATAAAAACTACATGCAAACTATAGTTCTCAACAAATGTGAGATAAATAAAAGTTTGTGGTACTTATGTAGTATGCCTTCTAGAGGCTTTCCATCCATTTTTATTTTAAATAATCCATTTTTAAGAGCTTTCAATACCTGATATAAACAATAGGGCTGTTTCTAAGTTATCGTAATCAGTATTTACTTTTTTTTATTTATTATAAAGAAACACAAAAGTCCAATGAGTTGTAATTAAACAATTTTTAAATATAAATGCAGTAAAGAAAATAAAATACAATTAAGCAAACTATAACAAATGCACAAAACTCTCCATACAGTAGTGTCACCGTGTGCCAACCCGAGTAATCAATGGATGCCAGAAGTCTTGTGCATAAAATCCTCACCTAGTGCCTACTCATCCAATATCCCCAGATTAGTTTCTGGCTTGGGGCTTTTGTCAGTGAGGAGCCTTGGATCTGAGGGCACTGCACCTAGATCTTACGATCTAATGTAACCCTCCAGCTGCCACCTTTTATCTCTACTTAAGTACAAAACTATGAGAATGAAATTGAAACACAATAATATTTTCAATCTAAGCTCAATAGCTTATATAGTCATATGGGTCTGAACTCAGTTCAGCACCCATACATTTTGGAGAGTCTTGCCAGTTTAATAACAGTTATGTGCTAGCATAAGAAAAGGTGGTCATGTGATGTTTAGTCATATAAAAAATGCAAGTTATTTATGTCAGAAAACAGTTATCACTTTTTGGGCAGGTACTATCCCAAAAATTTTGAGAATATTCCACTGCATTGTGTTCTGTCGATGAAAAATTCTAAATTTTAACTATACTTCCAGAAATGATACGGCAAAAAAGGAATGTTAAAAATGTAAAGATAATTTTAATGAATGTTAAAAAATCATAATAAATTTAGCCATATCGTAATTGTTTGCCACATGTTGAGGTTCACCATGTTTTAACATTTTATGTTTTGAATGGAATTTATTAAAAAATTATTCAAATTTCTTAAAATTAACATTCAGTTTAAAATACATTCATTAATATGTTTTTTAAGTTAACAAGCTACACATGTTTGACAAGATAATTTTGAGAAAAAAAGAAAATAAATACATTGACCATGTTCAAGAAAATAATTTTTCAGGAAAAAAAAACCCCAAATACTTCAACACAGAAAATGAATTATTTAAAATACAGTGCCTATTTATTTTAAATTGAATGTTAATTTTAAAGGGAATGAATACATTTTTTAATGAATTCCATTCACAACATAACGTTCCAACATTGCCATGTGTGAACTGTTAACATGTGACCAATAGTTAATATGGAGTTAAAATTATTGTAATTTTTATAACATTCATTAACTAAAATTATTGTTATTTTTTTAACATTCCTTTTTTGCTTTATCATTTTTGGAAATATGATTAAAATTTGGAATCTTCCATTGACAGAGCCAGATGCAGTGGAATATTTTCAAAATTATGGGATAGTGCCTGTCCAAAAAATATCTGTCTGCTGACATGAATAATGACATTTGTTATAGTTTGCTTAATCATATTTTATTTTTATTTTCGTTACTGCATTATATTAAAAATCTTTTTAATTACAACTCTTTCAATTTTTGTGTTTCTTTATCATTTTAATAAATAAAATAAAAAGAAAATATTAAATATGATAAGTTAGAGTCTGCCATATTGTTTATAGCATATATTGTAAGCATCTGAACATGGATTATTTAGAATAAAAATAAATGGTAAGCTTCCAGCAGGTATACTACATAAATATCAAGTTTATTTAACAAATTATTGATGATATATATATTATAGACATCTTAACATATTTTCACTTATATTTTAATTTAAAAATTAGTTCATTATGTAAATTCTTAAGACAAACAATATACACATCTATATATAAGGCAATATACTATATCTACATTTTTTGAAAATATTTTAATAGATTTAGCTATTAAAAAGCATTTTATTTTGAATAAAAAATTTGACAGAAGCAATATTTTTATGTTTAAGATTCTTTATTGAAGAAGGACTAACAGACTTTATATATATAAAAGATTATGTTTACCATGAAAATTAGACTAATAAAAACTTCTATTTTGTTTTAAAACTTTAACAATGAGTTTAAAACAGAAATCTCCTGGAAGTAATATATTTTTTTGTGAATACCCAACAAAATTTTAATTGCTTTGAATAAAACATCAATAAAATTTTTTAAATACTGTAAGTAAAAAAAAATCACAATTAATACTTTAATTATGTAATTGCTATAAGATTAAAATTATATGTATATATCTGAAAACTGATGACAAAGAGATTGCAAAAGATATAATATTTAAGTGATATTGTGTTTCAAGCACATGAATCATTCCACCTAGTGGTTATATTGAGAAGTAGAAAAATATTTTTTTTTATTACAATTTTTTTATATTTAATATCTCATTTGAATAGCATATAAAAAGCCTACTGGATGGTGATGCAACAGATATCATGGCTTTAGTATATAACTTAATTGTATGTTACTGTAAGCCAAACACCAGAAACTAAGCGTGGTATAAAAGCAAACCCTTTCATTTCCATCATTTTTTGTTATTTTTCCAAATAATGCATTAACTGTACAAAGTTAACATCCTAAAACCAAATGTTCAAATGCAAGAGAATATGGATGACTTGTTCGAAAATTTTGAATTATTTATGTAATTTTCACAGTGCAAAACCCTAAGAAATTACAACTGACATTTAAATTGAGAAGAGTTTGATAAGTTCGTGTGGTTTAATAAAATAACTGAACTGATTTCAAATTGATATTCGAGAAAGTCGCTATTATTTGAACACAGATAAAGAAGAAATAGAACATTGCCAGCATTTAAATAAAATGATGAAGTAACTTTTTTTTATAAGTGATTAAGTGCCAAATAGTAAATAAAGAAAAGTTAAATCTGTTATAAACTGCTGTGCAATGTATTCTGATTAAATTAACAGCGCCATAGGACTGAGTGCTACTGACCCAACCCTGGAAGCACAATGACAATCTACTTACCTGTATAATGCCTAAAGAAGCAACCAAATCTACACTAAATGTCTATGTGGATCAAGAAGGAGAGCAACTGCAAAAAATGGATGTAATATTTCAAGTGTGTTGCTGAGGAATTCCAGTGAGTGATGAATAATTTATGTAAAATGATCTGAAGAGAGAGAGAGAGAGAGAGAGAGAGAGAGAGAGAGAGAGAGAGAGACTGTATTTATAAAAGACATTATTGCCAAACTCATGGACTTTAACCAAGATGACCTTATGAAAGTTTTGATTTCATTATGTATATTTTTTATATTTTTATAAAATTCTAGTTTATTTTATTTCCACATTTGGAAGCATGTCTACAATTATAAAGAGGGGGAACTTTTTGTCAAATATAAAAAAAATATGTTAAAGATCAGCTTTCCCTTTGTAGTGACTTGACATTAATTATCATGATATGGAATAAGATAAGATCTTTAAGATTATTCCATATTAAACACACACACTTATTATAGGACAGAGTTCATGTTATTTATTCATTGTTAACTAAGAAATCATTTATATTTATTTTTATGGTAAAAATGACTAATCTTATGCAGATGTTCTTTCCTGTCAACCTTAGGGAACTATATATAGATAGGGGAGTCACCAAAAGGATGTAATATTGCTAATTTGGATTGGACAATGAGGAAATTACAGATATACCTGCATAATATTGTAAATAGCTAGTTAGCTTTGCAGTCAATTTAATAATTTTAATTTTTCTTTGCTTTGTAAATAATTAGTGCCATGTTATGTATTTCTATTGTTATTTAATACACATTGTCAACTTGATTTACATTAAACCAGCCTCTGGTTTATGAAAATCATTTATGTATTCATTTATCAAGTGATAACACCCCTGAGAAGAGCTGAAAGCAGATTTCTTCCTGAGTTTGAATACTGATGTGTAATGGAGCCCAAAGGAGGGGTGAGGTAAGGAGGAACTAGCCCAAATTGTATCTACATTTAATGTGTAAACACAGAGCTAGCTCATTGGAGGTAGATGTAATCATGGATTATGTACATCATATTATTCACAGCATCCTACTTGAAGACCCTAGGTCCAACTACAATGAGATCCTAAGAAGTTCAATTTTGAAAAGCAATGCTTTACGCCTTGTCAGTGTTGCATAATATCAATATATTTACAGATTTAAAATGAGGTAAAACTCTTTATACAGTAGTGCCACCCAGTGCAAGCATGAATAATCAAAGAGTGCAAGAAGATTTGCACATAAATTCCCTGTCTAGTGTCTAATCCAATATCTTCAGAATAGTTTCTAGCTTGTTGCTTTAATTAGTGAGAATTTACATTTGAGAGCACTGTTAAGATCTAATGCAACCCTCTAACCGCTACCTTTTACCTATTTAGTTAACTAAAAACTATGAGTCCAAAATAAAAAACATTTTCAATCCAAGTTCATTCACTTGCATAGTCACATAGATCTGACACAGTATAACCTCTATATATTATGATGTTTGTGGTTCTTTAATAACCATAGTCACCATTATCCCATTGGGCAGGATTGGTATTAAACCACTAAATGTCACATGATCACTATTCTCTATGAGTATATAATATGTTAAAACATAGGCAAATCTTTACTTATACTACTACTAGTAGTATTATTATTAGGTAAATGATAGCTTCTAGAGGATTGCATTAGATACTAAGATCTAGATTCAGGGTTCTCAAATCTAAGGCTCCTCACTGATGAAAGCAAAAAGCAAGAAACTAGTCTGGGGAAATTGGATGAGTAGGCCACTAGATAGGAATTTTATGCACAAACTTTCTTGCATCCATTGATTACTCTGGCTTGCACTGGGTGACACCAGTATATAGAGAGTTTTGCCTCTGTTTTAACACCAGGGAACGGTGATCTTGTGATGTTCAGTGATATAAAATAGCTATTCAACTTATAGGAATTCAGATTTTTTTAATATTAACAACTATTTTATAAAATCATCCAAACCAAAGCTCAATAAATTACTTATTTAAAAATTATTTAATTCAATTTTGTTTGGATAAATCAGAATTTCTCAACCTTTTAATAATTACCATTTCCCTTAAATGATTTTTATGCAAAACTGCCCCCCTAAAGCATTTTTGGACAAACATTTTTGTATTCTTCACCCATGAAATTTTAAACAAGAAAATACTTTATATATTTATTCCATTTATTGATCCTTTCGCTTATGTGATTGATACAATTTCAGTGTTTGGTTTATGGTAAGTAAATTTAATTTTAATGTCACAACTTGAACATATTACATTAAATATAGCTTTTTAGCTACCAAATATGAATTTTTGCCCCCAAGGGGGCGATTTCATCCATGTTGACAATCCCTGGGACTGAGCAAGTAAAATGTTGAGTTGCAAATTTAGGATTTTATTTCCTGTTCTTATTATTTGATAATACCATACCCCAACAGTGGAATTAGGATTAATTATTACCATAAAATAAATGACAAAAGCTTTTTAAGCCACTAGTAGAGAGACAGATTGGAGAGCCAAAGGTTTCTGAACCAATTCTCAGATGAGTGGAGTAATGAAAAATCCGTTTAATAAACTAAGTGGAATTACTATACCCAATTTATCATTCTGAGTGCTCAAACATCACATGACTTTTTAAGTATTTTACATTATAGCATCCAAGTTACATTAAGGTCCAAAATGATCATTTTCAAGTTTTCATAGTAAAATGTATTGGGTGCAAAAATTAACAACACCAAAAAATTTTTTGCTGACAGTTCAATTATATGCATGAGAGAAGACAAAAGGAACAGATTCATGATAACAAATAAAAATTAATATGTTAAAAAGATGAAAATGCAAATTGATAAATTAAAATTAGTACACATTACGAGCTTTAATAACAAACTTAATAAAGAGAAGTTTATATCTTCAATGCTTCGGATACATTGCAATAAAGCATTTTCTAAAGCTGAATATTATCAAATGTATCTGTCTTCTTCTACACCCCCTCGAAAGTTCACCAATGCTAAATTACACAAGCCTAATGTACCACTTAGGCTGATGCTAGTCAAGCTACTCCATTAAAAAGAATTAATAAGTAAGAGATGCAAAAAATTGAGCATAATACTGGGTCATCCAAATAATCAATTAACTAGAGACAGGCATACAGAATGTCCATACCATGATGCAGCATGCATATTTTGCAAGTGAGTCAGACATATAAAGGTGGCATGTTAGAAATTGAAAAGACAAATCACCGATTTGAAAATGGAAAGACCCTTTCCAAAAAACAGTAAAGGCAGTTATTATAAAGCTAAACAAGTTGCCCATATAAGTCATATCAAAAATGTCCAGTCTGGATTTATACACACTGTTATAATTAATGATACATCAGTTAAGGTGGAACTTGACATAGGATCAGCAGTGTTTATTGTTTCAAGAAAGACCTGGGTGATCATTAATAAAAAGGATAAATATAAACTGCACCCAGCAGTAGGTCAATATCAGACTATCAAGAGAATAAAATGAAACTGTTGTGTCAAATAACAAAAGAAATTTCTATGCCTAACAAAACTACCTACCACTACTAGTGGCATCAGGTAACCATAGTGATTTAATAAGCCATGACTGGTTCAGTCACTTAGGGTTCAAAGTGACAAAAGTGAACCAGATCACAACATTATCGAAGAGAAAATCTGATTACTCAGAAGTCTTCAATAAAAAGCTGATTACAAAAATGAATAGAAGTTGGAAGACCAGAATTTTCAGGACTCTGCTAGCACCAAGAACAGCAACAGGGAAGACTCCAGAAGAACTGTTATTCAACAGATCTTTAAGAACTATCCTACCAACTCTGAAGCTTGATGCCAAGCTTGAACAAAAAGAGAAAAATAAAATAAAAGAATCTTTTCAAACATCTTCCTAGTGCTACCAGAGTATCACCAACAAATTCAGAACAAACTACTAAACATCACATGATCACCATTCTTTATGCATACACAAGCTCTTTACACTGAGGTAAAACTCTCCATACAGTAATGTCACTCAGTGCAAGCCAGAGTAATCAAAGCTCTTCATTGACAAAAGCCACAAGCTAGAAACTAGTCTGGGAATATTGGTTGAAATAGGCATAGAGAGGGATTTTATGTGCAAACCTTTTTGCATCCATTGATTACTCTGGCTTGCACTGAGTGGCATTACTGTATGGAGAGTTTTGCCTCTGTGTAAATTCAGGGCAACTTATGATGATTGCACTTATATACTTTATAAAATATCAACTGACCTTGGTAAATGTGGTCATATACAAACCATGAACTATATAGCTAATGATTCAAATTTATGGATATTGTAATAGAATAGAATCCTTTAATAAAGACACTGATAATTTTAGTGGAATACTTTATTAATAGTTAAACTGATTTTAAAAAATCCATATGCTAAATAAGTAGCAGAAATATTCTAATCTAACACAGTGGTATGATTTAAGAAATCACGTCAGACAGTTTAGTAAAAGTTGAATAATTTGATAAACACTAAAAAAATGGGTAATACTAATTCTCGCTCTGATTGTTAATTGTGTCATATTATTTTTAAGATATTGAGAGTTTATTGTAATTTAGGCAGTGTTGAATATTGCTGTAAATACTTTAGCGAAGGTAATACATGCTCCAATACCACACCTACATTTAAACTAGTTAACATTAGCTTACTTTTTTAATATATTGTATAGTCCTTAAGGTAAATATGATTCTATGTTTTTAAAAATATATATTTTATGTCATGAATCACAATTATATAATTCTGATTTTCTGAATGTGATATTTAATAAATGAAATTTAACTAGTAATTATGATTTAATGCTTTGTTAATTATTAAATGCTTTTATATTAACTTGCCCTATTTGGGTATGTTTCTGTGTGCATATAAAAATTTTTGAATTTTTAACAAAGAATAAAAATCCGTTCTCATTTAAAACTCTAATTCATATCCTTACGCTTCCTAAGAAAATTCCTTAACAGTGAACCAACAGAAATACTACATTTGTAAAATAAAATTTTGTTAATATTGATTTAACTCATACTGAATTAATTAAAATTAAAAATATATTTATCTGACAGAAACATTACATTTGTAGTGTAAAATTTTGTTAATATTGATTTAACTAGTGCTTACGTAATTAAATTAATTAAAAAGCCAATACATAAATCTTGTTATTTAATAGACAATCACATGATATTTAAATTTAGAAATTGTTTGTTAGAGGCCATATTTTTATTTTCATGTCTAATTGTTAAATTATAATTTTTGGTAAATTTTTTCTTGTAATTTTAACTATTTTTTAAATTAAAATGTAAGTATAACTAAAAAGTATAAAAATAAGATGTAAAAACAGATTTTTTTAAAAAATAATACTTTTATGTAAATAGCCAACTAAAAAATAAAAAATAACAAGGTAATCAATAAAGTAATTTTCATCTTGGTTAATTTGCTATTCGTGGAAAATATCAGAGATCTTAAGAATCTAGACTTATTATAAAACAATTGGAAATTGCAGGAATTTTGTCATTTCGTAAAAGCATTTGAGCCCAACAACAATATTCCTTCAATTTTGTTTTATAATAAGTCTAAATTTTTGAGATCTCTGATATTTTCAAGAATGGTAAATTAACTGAGAAGTGGATTACTTTGTTATTTTTCTACTTTAATTTAAAAGCATTATGTAATACTCGATAAATTTTACAAGCGCAGTGTTAAGATTATAACTATTTATTGAGTATTAAATAATTTAACATTGTCTAATATTGACATGAAATAAATTTTAATATTTTAGAAGTGCTAATAAGAGTATTAAAAATAAGAAATGGATTTAAAACTGAATGATTTATATATTCATACTTTCACTTCTAGTTACTTAAGATTGGTTTATATAATAACATTTGAGTTCAGAAATAAGATGCCACTCTTGGGGTGAGAGTATCCTTATAGTTTTAACACCTGGTTTAACTGCTCTAATGAGGATTGATTTCCTTTTATATAGTTATAAAATCATTATTTTTTTAAAAAACATTACATATTATTTTTTTAATATTATGCATGAATAGTCACATGACCATACAACTATTGTTAATAATGAAAAGAATAAACTCTGTTGATTTAGTGGTCATCAGTTTATATTCAATATCATATCTCTATGGGTCTAAAATATTTCAATTTTTATTGAATCTTCTTCAATCAAAAAATACAGTAAAAATAATGATTTTGCACCCTTTTATCAAAGCAATTATTGTTAAATATTTATATTATAAGTTTATTTTGATAATTTTTTTAAAAATTGTTACATTACTATTGTGATCAAAATATAAACAAAACATTACTGTTAATCAAATACTCTTAATATTTTTCTTTGTATGTGTTATCACTTTTATATATAAATATACGAACTAACTAAGGAAAAATAAAAACATAATAAAAACACAGAATTACTTCTATAAAACTGCTTTAATATTTCAACCAGAAGACTGGTTTTCATCAGAAAGCAAAATGGCTACTTACAGAAATTAAGCACTAAAATATACAGACAATTAGTATCAGATAACAAAACTAATTCCTATAGGCTAAAAATCTTTAAAAACTTTGTATAAAATATATATATATTTACAAAACTTTGTATAAAAAATACTAAAAAAATTATTTCACAAAAAACTTATTTTAAAAAACCAAAATGATACACACATTATTATCATATATTAAAATATATCAATAAAAAAATAATAAAAATATACTATATGTACACACCAAAAAACAACAACAACAACTGTATATATATATATTCTACTACTATATATATTTTACTATATACATTTATATCCTTTACACATATTTTTTATATATTTATTCTACTTCATACTAGTCCACCTATAAAATAATTATTAATTTCTGTAAGTAGCCATTTTGCTTTCTGATGAAAACCAACTGCTGGCTGAAATATTAAAGCAGTTTTATAGAAGTACATAATTCTGTGTTTTTATTATATATATATATATAAGCAGACTTTATTAGTAACAAAATATTTACAAGAATTAGTATATTTACATTAAGAACTTTTTACATTTTTTTTTTCCAATTTTTTTTTACATTGCTTAGGAGGTTTTTAGAATACAATGAGTTGGAATGAGATGATTTCTGTTATTGCATTAATGAGCAGCTAAGGAATATATTGCTTTGCCATATTTTTTTGTGACATTGCTGGGTATATACTTTTGAGCATATAGATATATGTTATGCCATTCTTTTTTTTTTTTTTTTTTTAGTACATTGTATTTTTTGTTGTCAAAGAGTACAGCACAACGGTCAAGCCATATTGTTCTGAGAATGTGAATGGTTACAAAGGCATTGAATGGTTTTAATTTCTGTATATTGTTTATGAGCATATTTTTTAAATTAATTGTATCTTTTAAGTATGGATATATCTCAAAGATATGGGATATATTTTTTGGGAGTGCATTGCATAGTATGCAAGTAGGATCTATGTTTAATTTAAAGTGTTTTATGAAAAATAACTTTGTTGGTATTACATCAAGTAGCAGATTATGCAGTGATGCACAAATAAATTTTGAAATTTAGTCAGTGTTCTGGCAGTAGATAGTGTTGGCCAAAGTTGCCTATTGGGGTAAATGATTTTTTTTAGATCTTTGTATGATAAACCGATTAAAGTATTAATGTTATAATTGTCCAGAAAATCAGCATACTCAATGGCATGATCAGTGAAAAAGTGATGATTCATGTATGGAGTAATAGCAAGCAGTAGTAGAGGTGGAGGAGTTGTCTTTAGGCAAGGGTTAGTAGTAATTACGATGTACATCTTAACTTTAATGTAGAATGTGAATGATTGTGGAGGTATTAGGTTAAACCCACCCTTGCATATTGGGAAACAGGTATTTTTGATTAATAAAAGTTATGATGTTGATCCCCATATATATGTTTTTGCTATTCTCAAAAAATACTTAATAGTTTTTTTTTTTGGAGATGCATCCAAGGACTGTAATAGGCAAGTATACCTCCTAGAATGGCATTGATGATGCAAACTTTCATTATAGGGTATAGCAATATTTTGGCTGTTATAAGATTAAGTGAATATATAATAATTCATCGATTCAACCTTTCTCTTATTACAAACCCTTATATGCTGCTAAACATTAGATAAATATTAACCAACAACTATTAATTTTAATATCTACAATATTAGAAACACATTTATAAATATGTTCATTAATTCTAAAAAAATAAATGACTCTTGAGTGCTATTAATCTGAAGGATTATTAAAATAAATGCTCAGTGAATAATATACTTAATGCAATTATACCTTTCCTTGTTCATGTTTATAATGTGAACATAAGTATTTTCATTGTATTAAATTTTATTTTTATTAGTAACACATATTGTTTAAAATACATGTTTATTGTTATATCATAAAGTAGTTTTATACAATAGCTTTGTTAAAAACATATTTATCGATTTTTTATTGTTATATCATAAAGTAGTTTTATACAATAGCTTTGTTAAAAACATATTTATTGATTAGTTTTTCCTCCTACTTTACTAAACAGACATATGAAGTGATAATATTACTAAATTATAATACTTCTCTGAATATTCTAGTAATTTAAATGAGAATTAGCCAATGTTTTACAGTTATATACAATTTTTTTTTATGTGTGATTTCACATATGCCATACAATTTTTATTCTAATATATAATCTTATATATAAAATCCATATTTTCTCTCAATGCAAGATTGGTAAATGTATGAATGTTTGTTTGATGTCATGCACAAAATTCACAAACATTACATTTATGCAAAGGAAATAATTCCACCAGTAATTAAAAAAAACTGGGGAAAAATCAGTATAAGTGTTTTTGACTACAGAAATATAGTATATATTTTGTGGTAAAGGTTCCCAGCCAGCTGCAAAAACATCCACAAATGCTGATTCATAATTTGGCATTAAGACACTCCATCCTTGCATGGTTTGACAATCCCCTAATACTTGGCAATGATTAACAAAAAACAATTATATCAAATTTTTTAAAAAAATTGTTAAAACAATCAATTAAAAAAGTATAAATATTATATTTAATAAAAAAATATTATAAAAACAACCATCGTTTTTGTATTCCAACATTAATAAAAAATAAAACAGGCAAAACTCACTATATATATTGCCACACACAGCAAGCTAGAGTAATCAATGGATGCCAGTAGGCTTGTGCATAAAATCCCCATCTAGTGCCTACTCATCCAATATCCCCAGACTAGTTTCTGGCTTATGGCCTTCATCAGTGAGGAACTTGGATGAGTAGGCACTAGATGAGGATTTTATGCACAAGCCTTCTGGCATCCATTGATTACTCTAGCTTCCTGTGTATGGCAATATATATAGTGAGTTTTGCCTGTTTTAACAACAGTTATACACAAGCATAAGAGGAGGTGGTCATGTGATGTTTATTAATAAAAAATAACTATTAGTAAAGCTAAAAAACGATTACGATTAGTCATAATATTACCCCCCCCCCCAAATGAAATTTTTTATTCAGAGGGTGCTTTGGTAAATATATATTTGCACTGTAAAGTACAATTCGTATATTTAAAAATATAAGTTTTAATTTAATTTTATTAACATTTGGAAATTTATATAATATTAAAATGTTTTGTTTAATTTACATTAAATCTTTAAAAAGTTATTAAAGCATTCAATTATTACAAAAACAAAGAAATGAAAGCCCAGAGGTTTTGTATTGCACCATAGCAATGGTCTTTCAGATGGGGATACAATTTTCATATTTTAAATCTCTTGTCTAATTACATTAAATCGTAAAAAAAATTTGTTAAAGCAATCAATCGAAAATAATCAAGGGCCTTTATAAGAATTACTCTTTCTTATTGCATTGCCAGATGTATGCCATATAATATTAAATCATCCATACACTTTACTACTGTTGCACAATGCTTTATTCACTACCCTCTTTTACAGTTTCGATTGCCACAGCAATCTTCTTCAGAACGTTATATCTCCTAACCGCTAAAGTAGCAGTGGTAAATAAAGCATTGTGTAACAGTAGTAAAGTGCATGGATCATTTAATATTATATGGCCTTTATAAGGCTGGGTGCGTCTAGTTTTTATATAAAATATATTGTTAAACATAATATTTATGATTTTTTTCATAATATAATAATATACTGTAGAAAAATATAAAGTTTAAATGTTACTAACTTTTTTTTTTCATGTGTCATAGCATCGGCCGAGGAGTGAACCTATGAACCGGGACAACTTCTTGTAAGGCAGCTGTGCTCACCACTCGGCTACCATCACTTGACTAAAATGTAAATGTTACGAACTTTAATGAGACTTAGCATACTTTTACACAATTTTTTTTTTGAATTATCTGTACTACTGGATTTCCAATCTATTAAGGTTTTCATCAATATGCAATCTGAAATCATGTAACAGGTAACGTGATATTTTAATAATTTAACAATATTTCTGAATTTGTATTATAAATGAAAATGGCAGAACATTTTTTTAATTTGAATCAGTTGATGATGATTTCATTTTTTGTTTTTTATCATTTTCATAATGAAAATAATTTTCATAAAGAATGAAACTGTAAGGCTTATGGAATATGAATAATTTGAAAATATAAGTTAAAACCTATTAGTCTGATTCCGAATTAGATAAGTGATAATTGCATCCTTAAAGAATGAAGGGCAGAATGAAATATATATATAGTTTTAGTTTCGCTCATCAAAATTTTTATTATAATTTTTTTTCTGAATTCTAATAAAATTATTTTGAATTACAGTTTGGCATTGTAAGAATTGGACTTACTATTTACTTTTATTACTGAAGGTTTAAAGCACCAAATTTAATCTACTAATGTACCAGGTTGGGCACATGCACATAGGTTGACCATTTCTGATTAAAGTAATCAACAAAATATTATTTACTGATTTTTTACTTTTTTTCAAAAAAAAATTAGATTAGCGTAGTCAATTTTTTTTATGCTGTTTATTTTCATAAAGTTCTGTAAGATGTAGTAAGTAAATTTAATCCTTTTAAAAAAATTAACTGTAATAAGTGTTATGGTTATTCTATCATTATTTTACAATAAAAAAAATCATAGTCTTGAATTAAATAGACTGTTAGAATAATGGCAGAATGCTTCAGCATATATATATATTTTCACTGTAAAATACAACAGGTATATTTAAAAATGTAAGTTTTAATTTAATTTTATTAACATTCTTTATGCAGCTAGTGTAAAATTAATTTTCTTTTATGAAAGTGCCAATTATTTCAATGATAACAGAAATTTATTCCATTTACTCTACACCAGAGCCATCTAGGTGAGGTAATAAATAGATATCAGATGCTGGTTCTACTTTCTTACTATTGCCATCATCAGTGAATGGCTGGATTTCAACATACACAACTATAAACTATCTGAAGATGAACAATAGTCAGTAAAGATTACAATAGGTGGCTCTGCAGAAGAATAAACAGAGTAAATTACTGCTTCTATTGTAGATTTAAAAACAAACATAGAAAGTCATGTGATTTTCATTTGCAATGTGCCACTTACTAAAAAAACAAATAATGGATCACAACTTAGTATTAAAGTTGTTAGGTTCAGGGTAAATTTCAATTTCAGATAGCATTTCTTTTCAACATTATCACCAATAATTAAAATCTAGACAAATCTTATTATTGTAAGATACAACTGCTTAAACATTGTATATTTAAGCACTCTATAAATCCGACCATCGTAAAAACTTTAAAGGCCAACTTATAATTTTATTCAGATATTAAAAGTTTCAAGTTTTTATAGCAAGATCAATGGTATTATATCTAAATAACACTATAACTCTGTTGAATAATGTAAATTATTGTACATGTATAAAATATGACAACCAGAGCATAGATAAAATCAAAAAATATTAAACACTAATACTATTTTTCCATGTACTTTTGGTACCATGTACCAGACTCATGGTCTTATATTGGTACTGAATACGTAATGTTCTAGCACATGCTCAGTGGAATACTAGTGTTATGCTAAGTGATAATGTTATTTGACTTAGCAATAAACCAAATCTCTATCAACTTCCTCTTTCTATCATTCGATTCATTACAAACAATCATGAAAATATTTGTAGCTTGAGTTTTCTCCTCAAAATATCACTACTGTTTGTAATGAATCGAACGATAGAAAGAGGAAGTTCAAAGAAGTTTGGTTTATTGCTAAGTCAAATAACATTACCACTCAGCATAACACTAGTGTTCCACTGAGCATGCACTGGAATATTAACCATTCAGTTCCAATATGGCTCCATGAGTAAGGTACATAGTACTGAAAGCCCTTGGCAAAATAGTATTAGTGTTTAATATTTTTTGATTTTTTTCTGTGCTGTAGGTGTCATGTTTTGGTAATATATCTGTAAAATATGTTCTTATGGCTCTGCACAATGCTTATTATATTCAGGGATATTGCAGATTTATCAGAATACTTTTTTAAACCAAATATTTTAATATTTATATATATAGACAAACTTAGATATGACTTCCAATCATAGTGTTTGAAAAATTTGTCACTTAATCACAGAATCACAGAAAAATCTAAACATTATGCAATATTTAAAAAAATACATCACCTGATGATTTGAGTGGTAACAATGCAATCATTATTCTTACATTACTAATGTTAGATGGATTAATTTGATATTAAAATATCACTAATCAGCCTATTTCAGTACTAAATATTAAATAAGGCACATTCCTGTTAAATCATCTAAACATCACATGATCACCATTTCTTATGCTTGCTCATAACTGTTAATAAAACAGGCAAAACTCTCTACACAGTAGTGCCACTCAGTGCAAGACAGAGTAATCATTGAATGCCAGAGGTCTTTCCATAAAATTCCTATCTATTGCCTACTTATCCAATATCGCCAGACTAGTTTCTAGCTTGTGGCTTTCATCAGTGAGGAGCCTTTGATCTGAGAGCACTACACCCAGATCTTAGGATCTAATGCATCTCACCAGCAGTCATCTTTTATCTCTACTTAACTACAAAACTATGAGAATAAAATTTCAATTGAAAACACAATAATATTTTCAATCCAAGCTTATTAGCTTATATAGTCATATAGTTTTGTAGTTAAGTAGAGATAAAAAGTGGCTGCTGGAGAGTTGCATTAGACCCTAAGATCTAGTGCAGTACTCTCAGATCCAAGGCTCCTCACTAATAAATGCCACAAGCTAGAAACTAGTCTGGGGATATTAGATGAGTAGGCACTAGATGGGATTTTACACACAAGCCTTCTGGCATCCATTGATTACTCTGGCTTGCACTGAGTGATACTACTGTATGGAGAGTTTTTCCTATTTTAAATCATCTAAATATGTAATTGAATGAATAACTACATTAAAAACATAACTGTAAAAAAATTAGATATGCTCCATTCACAGTGCTTAAAGAATTTATTATTTGATTACTCCACCACATTAAAAATGACTAAACATTGGCAGTATGCTCATCATATGCAGTGAGTGCAACCAATCATCCATATAAAAATTTGAAATTATTATTCTTAATAATAATGTTAAACCAATGAAGCAGATATTAAAGTGTCCCAAATCAATATATTTTTATATTAATGTTAAACAAGGCAGATCATGTTATAAATAAAAAAACTTACCAAACATTCAGAACTATGTATGCACAGGTTCAGCACATCATGCATTTTGGAAATCATTTGTCTTTTATTGTTTCTTTATTCAAATGTTTTCAAAAGGGTGAGTGATCGTATGGAGGTTATTAAATACATTTATAGAAGCTATTACACGTTGGAAGGAGTAATGTGAATAACTTCATGTGTGTGCTTGTGTAACTAAAAATCTGATTTATTAATCTTTAACTGAGGTTTAAAGTTTATGTCTGAGTTAGAGATAATCTCTAGTTTAATAAATGATTAGTAATAATCTTTACTGTATTTATCCAGAGTGTATTGTGTCAAAGTTGTGTGAGGAATAAGTTTGACACTTGTAAATCAAAATGTAACAATTTATTATGATGAATACTGTCCACAGAATAAATATATATATATATATAATATGGTGATCTGGGCCAACCAGTGAGTAGTGAACCAGCATTAAATGTATCTTAGGGGTCTTTTGTCTTTTATGGTATTTTTATTCACATGTTTACAAAAGAATGAATGACGGAGGAGGTTATTTAATACATTTATTTAAAAAAAAAACTCTGAAATCATATAATGGCTATTTTGGGCATTGTAATAGGAATTTATATCCAAGTTTATTTGCATATATGTATATCTTACTGCAACTATTCCATATTTAGATATTTGATAGATTTAATTAATAAAATGAACTTAATATGATCTGGCCTTGCTTAATTATTGAAGACTACCGTATTGATTGTAAACCCTATATATAACAGATGGTTTTGTATTATAATATAAAAACAATTGTTATACTTATGTGGATGATTGACAACACTCAAAACAATTGATAAGAACTTTTTTTGTTGAAATGCATACTTATTGCAGAACAGTTATTTATGTGGCACTGCAAATGATAAATATTTCAAGCATTATAATTGTAACTTATATCTATCCAAGTTTGTTTTCATGTATTATATTTCTTAGTGCTGTTGTTTAAACAATAATATTTATACATTAAATTATTCTTTAAATAAATAAATAAAAATTTCTAGATTTGCATATTAAATTTTATAAGTATTTATCAGTTGATAAGTAATAAATATTATCCAGATTTTTTTTAACAAGTATGTGTTGTTTTATGTATACATGATGTATAAGCAATCTACATCTATATATGTAAATTAACAATAAGTAACTTTCAAGACATGTCTAAGATTTAGCAGTATAAAAAGAAATAGATGTATGCTATTGTTTATTACAAATATTCTTAGATGTCTTAATAACAATTTCTACATATAAATATCAGTCTTTAAAAATAAAAAGATAGAGTTGTGTATATTTATTTTATTAGAACCGGAGATAAGAGATGTGTGTGGTACCCATGAATAACTGCTTAATTAATCGTAATGATACCGTAGCACACATGTATATAGGCATATACATATGTAAGTAGTATCATTAAACTGTTTGCCTTAAAAAGTTCTTACTTTATGAAAAAATAAATAAAATTTAAAAATACTATATAATGAAGCACAGTAAATAAAAACGCAAAATATTTACCTGCAAGATTTCTTTTTTTAAGATTTTGTTTTTCTCTTTTTTAATCCTTCGTGTTTCTGTTAGTCAACTGAATTAATTAATGAAAGAAAACAAAATACAATAAAATGGTTGTTTGTAAAAAACAAAAACAAACATATGATGAATTTAGGTAAGGATGCAACTATTTACTATAGAGTCTCCACTGGGTAGATGAGGATGTTGTAATATATACCCTCTTAAATATTATTTATCTAACACATATAGTTAGAACAAGTTTAGCAACAACATATCAATTTGTATTGCTGTATTTAAATTCAAAATATTTCTGTTTATATGTAGAAAACTTTAGAGTTGTTTCAGTTTTATCCTACCTTAATCCAAAAACTTGTTTTATTTTTGAAAAGAGAGAGAAAAAAGTAAATGAGTCATAATGCTTATATTATAAATAAAATTATTTACACAAATTTACTAATATCTATGAGTTATAATATACTCAAAATAAGTCACCTATACTTAATAAATCAATGCAGTAAATATAAATGTATACACAGATACGATATTATTCATATATATATAACCAATCAAAATAATTCATAATGTGTCTGAGTTGCATTCCACAACCGCGTAAGCTATCGGCTCAAGCTTGTGACTTACTGAAAAAGAAAATAGACTGGTATCTGTCATTATATATATATATCTTTAAAAAACCTCAGTCATAAGCTGAACTAAATTTAAACACCGAATCTCCTATTAAAAATGGTGACTCTACTCTCTATTAAATACTGTTATTGTGCACTTGGTTTTAAAGGTTGAATTTTTCATGATGAAATATATATGTAGTATTAAACCTTTTAATATAATTTTTAAACATTTCGCGGTGGTTGGAAAATTTTCCCCGATATATAAATATTTAATGAAAAGGGTCAGTCTGCTTTTTATTTCCCTATGCAATAGTATATGAAATTATGCAGTATATGCGGTATTCGAACTCAGATTTTTACATGGCTCACAATTCTCAGTGCCATCTTATATTGCTTACCGATAACACACACGTTGAAAAGATAAATAATCACCAATATACGTATTTTGTGCTAAACCAGCACTCATCAGTTGGTACAGATTACCATCTCCACACATATATACAATCAGTACTCAGTTTTATATTAAGATAGTCAATCTTTATACATTAATGAACAGGCTTCAAACTACTCCAACTCACAACTCTTCAGCGTTCCATTTCAAAAATCTGATGATAGAAGGTTCAAATCCCATGTTAATGCCAAGGTTGTCATCCTACCCATGTTGATGTTTAATCATTCTGACTCCTCATGTGCAGGGGAATAATCCATTTATACATGCATATTCAAGGGATGGGCAGAACTATTATGCACTATTTATATAAATTAGTACATTGTACAGGCTTAACACCTGCATTTATATATGTAATATATGTGGGATTCAAACTCAGACTTTCACACGACCCATAATTCTCAATGCCATCTTATATTGCTGACCAACCTGATCACACACACGTTGAAAAGATAAATAATCACCAATATGCATATTTTGTGCTAAACCAGCACTCATCTGTTGGTCCAGATTACCATCTCCACATAAATATACAACCAGTACTCAGCTTTATATTAAGATAGCCAATATTCATATGAGAATTGTGAGTTGTGTGAAAGTCTGAGTTCGAATCCCACATATATTACATATATAAATGCAGGTGTTAAGCCTGTACAATGTAGAAATTATGCAGTGTAAATTATTGAATACAATGAATTGATTTGATTGGTTACAATAAGTTCAGTGTTATGATTAGCCCTTACATATATATTTAAATGTATGCAAAAGATAATGGACAATTATGGTTACAACACTAGTAGTAAGTTATCTTCTTAAACTATAATGAAGATTGCAATCTATTGAATTAATTTTGACTTTACAGCTAGTACATTAACATGCATGTGATCAGCCTAGATTAAATAATGGCCATTATACTGCAATAATTAACTGGATAATGGATTTGGTACTGGAGGAAAAAAAATCTAAAATTGGTTGTAGTTTGAACAATTTCTATGTTTGATTTATCCCAATTCTAATACACATCATTGCACCATGTTTTACTATATAAGCATATTCGATGTATAGTTTTAACAGAAATAAAAATTTTCCAAGATAGAACTTTATTCTTATTTTCAATTCACATATCTGAATAAATTTCATCACACCTTTCCTTAATAAGTTTGTATTATGAATTATCAAGTGTGTGCATGTTATAATAACAAGCATATACATACAAAAACTTGAAATTTTGTCCATTAGCATTATACGTATGAAAAATAAGTCAATCCCACAACTTTTCTTAGTCTTTCTATAAATTTTGGAATAATTAGAACTTATAATTACTTTCTTTCCTTTAGATAATTAACAAATTTCTTTCTTTTATTTATTGTTCTCTTACTATAAATTTGTCCAATATACCTTTAAAATATATTTACCTCTAAGTATGCGCAGAAAACAATTTTTCTTCATTATCATAACTTTCTGAAAAAATAATATCTTTTTACTTCACATGATCACCATTTCATATGTTTATACATGCTGTTAATAAAAGTAATGTGATATGATGTATTGTAGCTTCTTCTTAAATGAAGTCAAGAATCTCTCATCAATTATACCAAGAAAAACTTGTTAGCTACTTAATTTTAGATTCCCCAGTCTAAGTTTTCCCATATTCTGCTCAATCCCATTTCCACAACATAATCTTTGTCGACTCTACAGCCTTTATATCTAAATCTCCCTTATCTTTTTCCAAACCCAGCACACAGTAATGCCACCAAGTGCCACATTTTGTAATCAATGTATGCAGGAACATTTGTACATTAAACCCCTATCTAGTGCCTACTCATTTAACATTCCTAGACTAGTTTCTAGCTTGTGGATTTCATCAATGAGGAGTCTTGGATTTAAAAGAACTGTACCTAGACATTAGGATCTAATGCAACCCTCTGGCAATCACCGTTTACTTATTTGGTGACTGTGGTTTTTGAAAAACCAAAGACATATTCACATGCTTAACTTGAGTTCAGATCTATGTGCTGTATGAGCAGAAGGGCTTGGGTTGGAAACATCATGGCATTTTTATCTTGGGCTCCTACCTTTATAGTTAGCCAAATGAGTAAAGAGTGGCTGCTGGAGGGTTGCATTATAGCCTATGATCTAGATGCAGTGCTCTCAAACCTAAGGTTCTTCACCGATGAAAGTCACAAGCTAAAAACTAGTCTAGGAATGTTGAATGAGTAGGCAGTAGATAGGGATTTTATGCACAAATCTTCCTACATCCATTGATTACAAGAGCTTGCACTTGGTGGCACTACTGTATGAGAGTTTGGTAATTTTTTTACTTCCTTTTTAAAATAGTTTCTTTGATTGTGCATTTTCCATTTTTTCCTACCCCCAACTTTTTTTATTAATGCTTCAATACCACAGGGTGGTGGTGATTGGTTTTTAAAAACTAAAATCATCAAAATGTATAAGTACTGAATTGTATTTTGATCTTTATGAGTGTACAGATAAATGAGCTTGTATTGAAAATGTTATTGTGTTTTTTTTTTTTTTGGTTTCACAGCTTTATAGTTAAATAAATATGTATAAGATGGCTGCTGGAGGATTGCATTAAATCTTAAAATTTAAGTGCAATACTCTCAGATTCAAGACTCCTCATTGATGAAGGACACATGCTAGAAACTAGTCTGGGGATGTTGAATGAGTAACCATTATGCACAAATCTTCCTACATCCATTGATTACAAGAGCTTGCACTTGGTGGCACTACTGTATTGAAAGTTTGCTACTGATCTAAAGATTTCTGGTTATTTTTTAGCTGAGTAAGATGAAATAAATCTGAGTTTGGCTAAATGAATGGCCTTTTAAAAAATTTATCATATAATTATTTATCTGTATAATAAGACCATGAATGGGTGTGACACAAAAATAAATATGTCTGCAATAGAGATTAGTATAAAATTATCTATCTACTAACTTTGCATGCTGGAAAACTTTTCTTAGCCAAAGTGATTATTGGATCTGATACAATTTAATGAAAATCTTATTTTTATTAATCTATTTTTACTCATGTGACCTATTTTAAATTTATTTTTGGTTTTCATTATTTAAAAAAAAAGACTATTTAATTTTGCCTTGAATAGCTCCATTTACAATTCATAATTTATAATTCAAAGCATTTTTATAAAAATCTTATTCAGCAGCCTATATTCACCTACAACATAAATATGTTTTTATGTTAATTTAGTATAAGGCATCAAGATATTAAATTATAATACTGCTTTTAATCAAGTAAAAATATTAAATAATAGCCTGTAGATTTATACTTTACGTTTAGCTTCAATATGACAATATTAAATCGTGCTATCACACTTCAACATAAAGCTGTAACAACAAATAAAAAACTAAATTAAATGGCTGAGGAAAGAATCATAACTGGCTATGAATATGAGAAGTACATCTTCTTGAAAGCACTCAGCCATTTAATTTAGTTTTTTATTTGTTGTTACAGTTTTACGTTGGAAGTGTGATAACACGATTTAATATTATCAAGTAAAAATAGCAATGCCAGTATAAATAAGAAGCATCAAATCTAATTTGCACACACCAGTATAAATAAAAAGCATCAAATGTAATTTGCATACATAATTAAAATTTTGAAAATAATATTTTGTAGTTCTATTAACTAACCATTATTAATTAATGTACTTTGAAATAAAATGATCTTATGTTTAGGTGAGATGAGGATTGCGCTGGAAAAAAAAAGATGAAAACTTGAAATAATCACATGGTTTGTTATTTGGGAGTTTTCAAAAAGTTTGGACACTGAAACTGATAGATGAGGAATGTGATCTATGATCCTTGAGCTCAAAAGATTACCATCCTATATCTATACCAAACCATGCCGAAATAATAGATGATATATATTTATTTATTTACAAATGTAAAGGATCTACAATATGATGAAAAATCAGGTAATTTTAAAAAATGCTAATAATTAATGAAATTTAAAAATAATATGCTATTATAATGTTTACATTAATAATATTGTAGTAAAATTTTATAAATTGCTTGAATTTTGTTTGAATTTTATAATTAGACAGTATTCTATGACATGATTACATTGTATGATAAATAACTTGACATAAAATTCTTTCAACATAATGTAATTAGAAGAGATTTGAACTTAGACTTGCAAGTTTTCTACAGTTATCTATTCCATCTTAAACAACTGATACAGATAATCACAAACACGTGAAAAAGATAAACAATCAAACCAGCACTCTTCAGTTGGTCTAGCCGGTCTGTTAAAGTTTGAAGATTTGCTATCTTAACATAAACTGAGCATTAATTATATAAATATGTGTGAGGGATGATGATCTAGAAATAAGAGATAAGTGTTGGTTCAGCATGAAATATGATAATGGAGATTATTTATCTTTTTCACATTTATGTGGTCTGTGTATCAGTCATATAAAATGGAGTGCATGGCTGTAGGGAATTTTAAAGTCTGAGTTCAAATCCCTCATAAATACTTCCATCATCTTTATTAGGCACACCCATCTATTCTTTTTAGGTATGTGGATAAATAACTCCAGAGCTATTCATATACTTAGTAATCATCTTTATTCTTTTTAAAACTATTGAAGCTAGTATATTAATAATTTTTATTAGTCATTCATTAGACTAGAGATGATCTACTTAATTAATAATATTTCTGTAGTGCAATTTTCACTACACCACTCTCACACAATATAGGAATTGATTTCTATCCACTTATAACACCTTGTGAAGGGGTGTAATCATAAACATATGACAAGAGCTGATCCCCAAGATGCATATTTTGTGCTGAACTGGCACTCATCAGTTGGCCTACATTGAGATGGTTTTCTACCAAAGCTAACTTTTTTTGTGTAGCTAAATAGTTATTACCCTGAGTTGTTAGCAATTATACATTTCAGAAATTGCAGTTATATGCTAATTGTAGGCACTGATGGCCCTTGGTAAAAACAAGTTTATATATGTCATATAACTTTCTTGCTTAGTTTTAATATCTACACTTGATGTCTTTTAATTACTCCAGCTCCCAGTAGATGGTTCTACTGTAAATTGAACTGCTGCTTATAAAGCAGATGTTGAAAGTAAATTGGGGGAATCATGCAGTACATTGTTTAATATAAATCAACAATCAAGGTGCCTATAACTGAAGTCACTAAGACATAGAATTAATGACTAGTATTAGACTTATGTAGCTATAAAAAAGTTAGATTGGATTAAAAAATCTTTCCAGATAAATAGGTTAGATAGTTTCAAAAAGTAGAAAGTGATTGCTGGATATATAAATACATCAGAATATTCTTTAATAAGGAAGTTCAATGTTACAATTAGCCAGAGAATGAGATGTGGTATCGCAAACTAGTGTCCACTCAGGTTATAACCAAAAGCTCTAGAATGAATTATTCGAAGTGAATTACTACTCCTAATGTAGATGAATTATCCAAACATATACATAAGCTCTAGAATGAATTATTCGAAGTGAATTACTACTCCTAATGTAGATGAATTATCCAAACATATACATATAATAGTGTTTAAGTAATATTTACTGAGGCTATAACCTCGATAATATGCGTATAAAATGCGATAGTAGGGACCTCTACAAGTGTTTTAACCACAAGCTTACGCTATGGAAGATACTGAAAGTTTGTGATGATGTCATTTGTGTTGCATATATATATATGTGCGCGTGAGTGTGTGTGTGTTGGTTTATTTCATTTATCTGACTTTAAATCATGAATGACATTAATTTTTGAAACTTTACTTAAATTTTCCAGTTACATCCAATTGTTAATAATAGCACAAAAGTTATTATATAAAGACATGCAAAACTCTCCATGCAGCAATGCCACTCAGTGCAAGTTAGAGTAATCAAGGGATTTTATGCACAAGCCTTCTGTCATCCCTTGATTACTCTAGCTTGCACTGAGTGGCACTACTGTACAGAGAGTTTTGCCTGTTTTAATAACAGCTATGAGCAATCATAAGAATTGGTGATCATGTGAAGTTAGTTTATGCACAATGTGTTGAATATGATTATTCTCCTGTCTTCTTCAGCTGTTAGTGGCTCGACCAGTGACAGTATTAACATGGGAATCGAACCTGGGCCTTTCGATTCTTGAATATTGAATCTTGGGGTAAAACTCTAACCAATCTGCCTTTGGTAGAATAGTTCAGTTAGTTAGAGTGTTATCTTAAAATTGAATTAGATCCAAGTTTGATTCCCATGCTAGTACTGTCACTGGTGAGGCCAGCAACAGTCTGAAGAAGAAAAAAAAAGAATTAATACCATTCGAAATGGTATATATATAGTAACCCGGGTGCTATTATTATCAGTTAAATGCAATTGGAACATTTAAATAAAGTTTTACATTTTTTTCTAGACATTCATGATTTGAGGTTAAATGATGAAAATAATCCGTCATATAAGTACAACGCATATAATACTGATTGTAATAAAACGAGAATAGAGTTAATCTTGTTGTTAAACAATAATAACTTGCTGCATATTTGATATTCTAAATAGCACATATATATATCAAAACAAAAATTTTTTTTCCCATGCATCGGCCGAGACGCGAACCCACAACTGTCTACAACCAACTACTTGCTTGCAAGGCGGCTTCTCGGCTAACAACGCTTGACTGTCAAAACAAATTTTTTAATAGATAAAATGTGATAATTGCAGACATTGAGAAGCATGGGTTTAAAATAAGCATACTTAAAGATGTTAAATGTTTTATACCCCCCCCCCCTTATAATATAATAAACATACATCTTAATATGTTTTTTTTTTTAGCAGTTTTTAATTTATTTATTTTTAAAAAAGATATTAAAAATAATAATAAATATTCTTTGAAAAGCATATAGCGCAATCAAAATAAAGCCTTTTTGGATTGTGTAGTAAATTTTGATACGTATTTTGAATTAAAAAGAAGTCTCGTGCATAAAAAAGGAAACTATTAATTTGATTTTATCGTTAAAAAAACACATGAGAGAGATTGGGGGGGGGGAGGGGGGAGACTAAAAAGGAGAGAGAATATTTGTAGATTAATTGAAACTGAATAAAGAACGATTTTCATTATGTATATCTGTATATCTAAATTGGCCAGCTCTGCCTAATTTTTTTTTTAGTAGCAACAGGATGTATAAATTTAAAAGATCGCTTTTGATTATTTTATATACTAAATGAATTAAAGTGCAAATGATTAGTTAAATATCAAAGATAAAATAGAACGCCTATTCTCCACAATTCTAGCAAAGTTATTTTATCTATCTATTTTCATAAACGGTCTTTTTGGGGATCTTCAATAGTATCATGAGATTCAGTTTGGGTTTAGTCGTTCTTTTATTACCTCGGTCAGCGAGGCTTATTTATCTATCAATCATACATTTTTTGATCTCTCTTTGTTAATTTTAATCTCAAAAGCATTTTATTCATAAAAATAGTGTTTACATACTTTTAACAGACAGAAAATATTATGTTTTACAAATTTTAAACAGTCTGGGACCATTTGTATATTGATTATCTTCTAATAAATAATAATATACTGATGAAGCTTTTTTAGTCACCTATTAACATTGATGCATAATGTATCTATACGTAAATTCCAAGTTTTATTATACATGAGTTTTGATGATGAAAGTCTCTGTTTTTTACTTTCCTAATAATGTTCATGAATAGACTTACTGGTTTATGGACAGGCACTGTGAACATTACCTTACATCTGACATTCTATATAGCATGTGTAATAAAGATTGAAAGCTTAATAATAGGAAACTGTTTCGTTTGTAAGGCTTCCTTCATAGACATGATTTTATAGTAATACACCCTTAAGTTTTGGTATATGGCTAAATTTATTTTATTGAGCCCAGGGCATGAGTATATTATATGGTTGAATGACTCTTCTTGCCTTTTACATATTTGACAAATAGGGTCTATCTTATTGTAGAATCTTTTGAAGTGAAGGAATTTATTTGTGGGCATGGCTTCTAAGTTTATTTTAATAATGTGATTAAGGTATTTAGGCTCAAGCATTAGAAATTTAAAAATTGTTGTTAATTTGTAGTTGGTGAAACCATGATTTGGAACAATTATGGGACAATTCGGATTAATTATGCCTCCCAGATGGTAATTTTTGATTTTTGTAATGTTTGATCTATAGTTAAATGCTGGTTAAGTGTCCAGAGCATTTGATCCAGCCAGCACATTTTATGAGGCAGAGAATGGTCTGTGGGTTGAATTGGTTCACTTAAAGTTATTGATTCATGTTTTTTCATCAGGTTAATAATTAATGTAAAAGATTTTTGAAAAAGAATTGCAGCAATGGAGTGGAAGGACATCCTATTGTATCTATGGTGTACTTGCATTCTGGACATGCTAATTGATGTGGTGCTGCTCTTCCAAAAATGTTTGGCGCATAAGCTGTTAATTTTTTTGGAAAAGGCTTTTGAAGTGGTAATGATAGGCAAATAGTGTGCGATTCTCATTCATGTGAGAAGTGCAACCTTTCCTTTAATGACAAATACACTTTAGAGAAAGTTTGAATTATTTTAGAGGTAGAATCTATTAAAGTATTTTGTATCTATCTTGACATTGATGATTGAGAAAGGTAAATAGGAAAGCCCAGAAAATTCTTGTGACTTGGTGAAGAATCTTGAAGTTATTGTTTTTCCTGAAAGAATTTTCCGGGTGAGGAGGATTTCTTGGGGTTGAATTTAAGATGAGATGACAATGAGAAATTGTCTATTATTTGGTAAAACTTTGGTAGGAATTTTTGGGATAGAAGACTAACCAAGATATCATCCATGTATGCAAATACTTTGAATGATCTCTTAATTCTGGGTATGTATATTTCTGGGAATGAATTTTCTATGTTTTTTAGTAGCAGATTTAAATAACAGATGAACAGCAGGGTGCTGAATGGGGAACCTTGTAGAATGGAAATATCAGGTTGAAAACTATTAGTATAGCATCCATTCAGCACAATGTGAATTTGTCTACTGTTAAGCAGATTTTCTATGATCTGGATAATTTGAGAGGGAATGTTGATTTCGCTCAGTAGAGCAAGAAGTTTGAGAATGTTGACAGAGTCAAATGCCTCTGATATGTTGAGCTGAATAGCAATAGGCTTGGACATTCACTTGGATCTAACATAATCAAAAAGCATCTCACCTATTGCCATCAAAGGTGAAGATCTTTTCTTAGAATATTGGGACTGAATGACATGATTAAGAATTGACTGCTGTAATTTTCCTTTATAACTCCTTCTATTACTTTGAGCATAATAGGAGTCATGGAGATAGGTCTTATATTGTTGATATTGGTAGAATCTTTATTTTTCTTTATGTATGGTAACTAGTGCTATTGGGTACAGATTGTGTATTTATCTTTCCCAGTAGAAAAGTGGTTTACCATACCCATCATAATCGGGATTGCAAAATTACTAAGGTGTAATATTAGGAATTTTGGGATGGCATGCATTCCTCAATGAACACTGACTGGAAGAGGAGAAAGTCTGTCCTGGAGGTCAGAGTATGTAATTCCATGGTTAATAGCATCAGAGTAAGTCTGCCAGTTACTTTTAGTTGTAGTTTGGTTATTTTGTAGACGGTTTTTAAAATGCTGACTTATGTGTTCAATCATACATGGACTGGATATGCTGTTTCCATCTATTACCAGTAGGTGTAAGCAGTTTTTTGGTAGTACCCATTGCTGCAGATATCTTCTGGTCCAGCAATGTTGGGCTGTGAGATAATTTTGTGTTCTTTTGATGGAAATGTATTTGGCGATGGCAACCTGCTTAATTTTATATTGAAATCAAACCTTGATAGATTTGTTTTTCTATACAGCTGAATTACACCACAGTCTTGAGGTCACGCTTCAACCAGTTGCCATCTCAGACCATCATGCTATTACTTCAACCGTACAGCTTAGCAACTATGTTACATTCAACCTTAACCATTCACTCAGATTGCTTTCCATTCATTGGAATTTTACAAACTTTGATTGCATTCTTCACCAAAAAAGCAAAAAGCCCATCGACTCTAATTAAAGAACTAGAGATATTCATCTAAAAATAAACGCCTGCAATGCTGAACCGGAACATACAGCTCTTTGTTAATTTTAGTATATTATTTTTCACATTTCCTTGCAATTTTTGTATTGTTTCTTTGTTAAGAGCCTAACTCTTTTATTCATAAATAAGCATTGGTAATATACATTAATTAAACACACACTTTTCAAGCGTATAGAACTACTTCTTTCTAATAGCAAATTATTTTTACCAAAAGTCAATTCAAGGTTAATTTTATTACTTTTTTCTTCCGTAATGTTTCCATCCATATTTAATATCAGAACAACGTATCTATATATTCTTAATTTCTAATTCATCAATTTAATATTTACTTATTTCTTTTTTTGTTGTTGAAAAATTGTTGAATATTGTTAAAAGTCTTTACAGCATCCATTTTGCTTTCTTGCATTTTAGCTACTTTCTGTTTTGTTTTTATCTATTTAATAGCGTTTGTAATAATTTCTGAAACATTATTTACAAAAATAATCTCATCATATGCACAATCTAGATTACCCAATTAATTTCCATTATTTTTTTTTAATAAAAAACCTTTATTAACATAATAACTATTTACAATTTATACAAGTAATTAAACAAATGATAAATATGTTACAGTTTTGTATACCAAAACCCAAATAATTTGATATATTCCACTATTAAGGCAAAAAGTCTGCAGGCAATTAACTAGTTATCTTCAACTCAAGGAGATTGATTTGTATCACTGTACTAGAAGGAGACTCTAAGACATGCAACTCAAATGAGCAAAGCATGTAACAAAATGACTGATTAGCCCAAAGAATAAGCCATCCATAAGAATTAAACTTTTATTCAAGACAAATGTTTATCTGATAATCTCACATAGAGTTATTCCAGGACCACCCCAGATTTGATTCATCATCTTCCTTGGCAAGTATCTCAGACATTGATTGAAATAAGTTTCCTAATCACTATAGAATTTTCTCAGCCAGTTCAATTTCTTGTTGTCAAATATCATAGTACATCATATATGCCATATTGTCTTAAGAGTATGCACAGTCACCATTGCATTGTGAGGGTTAAATTTTTCAATGTATTGACTAAGTAGAAGTTTTAAGTTTATGATTGGTCTATGGAACACTTTAGCTCTTATCTGCCTAAATGCTGAACATTCTTTGAATAGATGCTGAAACGTCTCATCACCAGATTTGCACAGCAAACAGACTGGATCTAAATTCATAAGTAGTCTTTCATTTAGCATCTTAGTTGTTGGAAACAAGCCATTTACTAATTTGAAACAAAATTCAAATAGGATTGGGGTGCATATATAGAGTGGAACTTTTTCAACACATTTTTCTTTGATATATCTGACCATGCATTGCCATGACTTTTAAAATGATTCATTAAGTCTTTATATTTAATACCTTCCAAACTGGACACCTTCAGATCATCCTGGAGATCCCTATAAGCAATGAACAGGTCAGCTATAAAAAAGATCTTACTTTACATCCTATTTCATTAAAGGTGTTGGCAGGATCAACTAAAGGCCCAAGAAATTGACTTTTAATTGTTAATAAATGTACTTGCCTTGATGTAAGATACATATAGCTCTAGCTGTATTTTTATATTGGACTATTTCCATCATCTAATATGTGTGTTGAATGTCTTTAGAAAAGTTTAATTTTTAGTTAAATATTCCAAATGCATTCAACTGTTAGTAATATCACAGCAAACAGGTTAGTATATGCACCAACTGTTAGTAATATCACAGCAAACAAATGTTAATAATATCACAGCAAACAGGTTAGTATATGCACTAACTGTTAGTAATATCACAGCAAACAGGTTAGTATATGCACAACGTTTCGAGAGGTATTTTTCTCCCCTCTTCTTCAGGTGTTGCTGGCCTGACCAGTGACAGTACTAGCATGGGATTCGAACCTGGGTCCTTAGATTCTTGATTATTGAAATTTAAGGTAACGCTCTAACCAACTGAGCCATCCTGCCAAAGGCAACAGTATGTAGTAATTTCATATACTTATCTATGAGGTTCCTCCTGATTTCTCCACTTTTTCCTCAGAGCAAAGTTGATTAGTGGTTTCCATACATTATGTATAGTCACACTAGGTTGGCTTATGGGATTTTTTGCCATTGTCATGTGAGCAGCTTCTTTAAATTTTCTTCTTTGTACCTTTTCTTCTTTATCCAATATTTTTGTATTTTCCCAATTGAACATATGTTCATTGGTCCATACATGGTCTGCTACCTTAGACACATCTGTTTTCTCTCTTCTAATCATCAGTTTATGTTCTTGCAAGCGCTTTTGAATGGGACGACTGGTCTCACCAATATATGTTCTTCCACATTCACATGGTATTTCATAGATGCAGTTTTTTCTTTGCAGCATTTCAAGTTTAGGCTTTGTAGATGTTAGAATTCCTCGTAGTGTGGTATGGCTCTGGAAAGCTGTTCTGATGTTATACTGATTGCAGATTTTCCTTAATTTGTCTGCTATTTTTGGAATGTATGGATACACTACAGTACCAATAATTGTCTTTTCTCTTGATGGTTCTTTTTGTTGTCTATTTAATGTTTTCTTAATAACAGCTGATGGATAACCATTTTTCATAAGAGTTTGTTCTATATAGATCTTTTCTTTTTCCAAATCACCAGTTTCTGAACAAACTTCTTTTGCTCTGTTCCACAGTGATAGTATAACTCCATGTTTTGTGTTTCTGGTGTGATTAGATGTATAGGCTAGGTATTTTCCTGTATGTGTAGGTTTTCGGTAAACTGTAGTTTTGATTTTGCCATGAGGGAGTCTTGTCACAAGAACATCTAAGAATGCCAATTTTTGTTCTTGTTCTGATTCTATTGTGAATTTAATTGAAGGGGATATGTTGTTGATGTGTTTCCAGAAAGTTTGTAGCAATGCTTCACCATGTGGCCATACAACAAATGTATCATCCACATAGCGAAGCCAAACTTTAGGTGGATATGGAGTAGTTTTTATGGCTGTGGTTTCAAGTTCTTCCATGTAAATATTGCTAATCAGGGGAGACAATGGTGAGCCCATAGCCATTCCTTGATTTTGTTGGAAGAATTCTGTGTTATATTGAAAGTAGGTTGTTTTTATACAGAATGTTAATAGTTCCATTATGCTATCAATAGGAAGAGTTGTTCTGGTTTGTAAACTATTATCATCATTTAATCTTTTTCTTACAATAGACAATGCTTCTTCACATGGTACATTTGTAAATAAACTTTCCACATCAAAGCTTACCAGTAAGTCAGTTCTTTCAATTTTCATGTTCTTGATTAATTCTACAAAGTGTCTAGAATCCCTGACAAAGGATTGGGTCTTGTATGCCAAAGGACTTAGAACTTTGAGAAGAAATCTTGCCAAATTTGGCAAGGTGAATCTCTAGAACTAACAATAGGTCTTAATGGAACATGATCCTTATGGATTTTAGGTAGACCATAAAGATGAGGAATTTTGCTGAAATATGATGTTATTTTACTTTTTTCTGAATCAGTGAAGTACTTGCGATGCTTTCTGAGTAATGCTTGTAACTTTGTTTCCGTACTTGGTATTGGATCTTTTGCCACTTTTCTATATTGGCCTGCTGTGAGGAGTTCTTGTATTTTGTTGTCATAATCAGTTGTATCCATTACAACTGTTGCATTGCCTTTGTCAGCAGGGAGAATAATTATAGATTTATCTGCTTTGAGAGATTTAATTGCTTTCCTCTCCCCACAGGATATGTTTGACTTCAATTTTTGTTGCTTGTCAAGTGTTCTTTTTATTCTCCAGCGCAATTCTGCTGCTTCTTCTAAAGGCAATTTTTGAGTGACTTCCTCAGTGGCTGCCATTATATCTAATAAGGGGATATTAGATGGTGTTACAGCAAAGTTTAATCCTCTTTCAAGAACAGAAATTTCAGTATCTGTTAGATGTTTAGAACTGAGATTTTTAACAGATGAAGCTGTTACATTGCTTGGTACATTATGATTTTTGATATGCCCATGTAGGTTAGCAAGTTTTTTCTTTTGACATTCTTTTATTTTTCCATGTAATATAGAATATGATTTTCTTACTGCTTGAGAAACTCTCATGTAGTCATCATCAGTAAGTTTATTTTTTAGAAAACATTCTACATTATTAATGGAATGCATTGTTTGATACTTAGAAAACCTTTGAGCATTTATTCTTTCTCTTAACAGAGCTTCACTTGCTCTCTGAGTAATTTTCTCAGCTCTCTGAGAGTGAATTGGAGGTTTTAGTTGCAAACCTTTAGGAATTATCCCTTCCGATTTACATTTACATAGGAAAGTTAAATGATTTTCTACTTTGGCCAGCTTTAGACATAGTTTTTCATAATGTCTAAAGTTTGATATAGTATCGGGTCCATACCGAATACTTAGTGTTTTTCTGAAGGTTTGTGATGATGGTGTTCTAGCTGTATTTTTATATTGGACTATTTCCATCATCTAATATGTGTGTTGAATGTCTTTAGAAAAGTTTAATTTTTAGTTAAATATTCCAAATACATTCAACTGTTAGTAATATCACAGCAAACAGGTTAGTATATGCACCAACTGTTAGTAATATCACAGCAAACAAATGTTAATAATATCACAGCAAACAGGTTAGTATATGCAACTAAAACCTCCAATTCACTCTCAGAGAGCTGAGAAAATTACTCAGAGAGCAAGTGAAGCTCTGTTAAGAGAAAGAATAAATGCTCAAAGGTTTTCTAAGTATCAAACAATGCATTCAATTAATAATGTAGAATGTCTTCTAAAAATAAACTTACTGATGATGACTACATGAGAGTTTTTCAAGCAGTAAGAAAATCATATTCTATATTACATGGAAAAATAAAAGAATGTCAAAAGAAAAAACTTGCTAACCTACATGGGCATATCAAAAATCATAATGTACCAAGCAATGTAACAGCTTCATCTGTTAAAAATCTAAGTTCTAAACATCTAACAGATACTGAAATTTCTGTTCTTGAAAGAGGATTAAACTTTGCTATAACACCATCTAATATCCCCTTATTAGATATAATGGCAGCCACTGAGGAAGTCACTCAAAAATTGCCTTTAGAAGAAGCAGCAGAATTATGCTGGAGAATAAAAAGAACACTTGACAAGCAACAAAAATTGAAGTCAAACATATCCTATGGGGAGAGGAAAGCAATTAAATCTCTCAAAGCAGATAAATCTATAATTATTCTCCCTGCTGACAAAGGCAATGCAACAGTTGTAATGGATTACAACTGATTATGACAACAAAATACAAGAACTCCTCACAGCTGGCCAATATAGAAAAGTGGCAAAAGATCCGATACCAAGTACGGAAACAAAGTTACAAGCATTACTCAGAAAGCATCGCAAGTACTTCACTGATTCAGAAAAGAGTAAAATAACATCATATTTCAGCAAAATTCCTCATCTTTATGGTCTACCTAAAATCCATAAGGATCATGTTCCATTAAGACCTATTGTTAGTTCTAGAGATTCACCTTGCCAGAATTTGGCAAGATTTCTTCTCAAAGTTCTAAGTCCTTTGGCATGCAAGACCCAATCATTTGTCAGGGATTCTAGACACTTTGTAGAATTAATCAAGAACATGAAAATTGAAAGAACTGACTTACTGGTAAGCTTTGATGTGGAAAGTTTATTCACAAATGTACCATGTGAAGAAGCATTGTCTATTGTAAGAAAAAGATTAAATGATGATAATAGTTTACAAACCAGAACAGCTCTTCCTATTGATAGCATAATGGAACTATTAACTTTCTGTATAAAAACAACCTACTTTCAATATAACACAGAGTTCTTCCAACAAAATCAAGGAATGGCTATGGGCTCACCATTGTCTCCCCTGATTAGCAATATTTACATGGAAGAACTTGAAACCACAGCCATAAAAACTACTCCTTATCCACCTAAAGTTTGGCTTCGCTATGTGGATGATACATTTGTTGTATGGCCACATGGTGAAGCATTGCTACAAACTTTCTGGACACACATCAACAACATATCCCCTTCAATTAAATTCACAATAGAACCAGAACAAGAACAAAAATTGGCATTCTTAGATGTTCTTGTGACAAGACTCCCTCATGGCAAAATCAAAACTACAGTTTACCGAAAACCTACACATACAGGAAAATACCTAGCCTATACATCTAATCACACCAGAAACACAAAACATGGAGTTATACTATCACTGTGGAACAGAGCAAAAGAAGTTTGTTCAGAAACTGGTGATTTGGAAAAAGAAAAGATCTATATAGAACAAACTCTTAAGAAAAATGGTTATCCATCAGCTGTTATTAAGAAAACATTAAACAGACAACAAAAAGAACCATCAAGAGAAAAGACAATTATTGGTACTGTAGTGTATCCATACATTCCAAAAATAGCAGACAAATTAAGGAAAATCTGCAATCAGTATAACATCAGAACAGCTTTTCAGAGCCATACCACACTACGAGGAATTCTAACATCTACAAAGCCTAAACTTGAAATGCTGCAAAGAAAAAACTGCATCTATGAAATACCATGTGAATGTGGAAGAACATATATTGGTGAGACCAGCCGTCCCATTCAAAAGCGCTTGCAAGAACATAAACTGATGATTAGAAGAGAGAAAACAGATGTGTCTAAGGTAGCAGACCATGTATGGACCAATGAACATATGTTCAATTGGGAAAATACAAAAATATTGGATAAAGAAGAAAAGGTACAAAGAAGAAAATTTAAAGAAGCTGCTCACATGACAATGGCAAAAATCCCATAAGCCAACCTAGTGTGACTATACATAATGTATGGAAATCACTAATCAACTTTGCTCTGAGGAAAAAGTGGAGAAATCAGGAGGAACCTCATAGATAAGTATATGAAATTACTACATACTGTTGCCTTTGGCAGGATGGCTCAGTTGGTTAGAGCGTTACCTTAAATTTCAATAATCAAGAATCTAAGGACCCAGGTTCGAATCCCATGCTAGTACTGTCACTGGTCAGGCCAGCAACACCTGAAGAAGAGGGGAGAAAAATACCTCTCGAAACGTTGTGCATATACTAACCTGTTTGCTGTGATATTACTAACAGTTAGTGCATATACTAACCTGTTTGCTGTGATATTATTAACATTTGTTTGCTGTGATATTACTAACAGTTGGTGCATATACTAACCTGTTTGCTGTGATATTACTAACAGTTGAATGCATTTGGAATATTTAACTAAAAATTAAACTTTTCTAAAGACATTCAACACACATATTAGATGATGGAAATAGTCCAATATAAAAATACAGCTAGAACACCATCATCACAAACCTTCAGAAAAACACATATAGCTCTGGATCAATCAGGCCAAGACCTCATTTTTCTTTTGGCATCTGCAAGGTTGATATTGAGATCCATCTTGAAGCTCTACCCCAGACATATTTCTTTGCAATCTGGTTTATTCTGAGTATTGTTTTGTTATGTAGGGTTACACAGGGTGCATAGTATGCTAAAATCCCTGAAACAATGGAATTAAAAAATTAACGTTCTTGTAATCTCATATAATTTAAATGATGAAAAATTACTTATTTTATCTTCAATTTGTGTAATAATTAATTTATTCAAGTAAGTGTTCATTCTTTTTGTTTTTATTTCCTTAGCTTTGCATATTAATCCATAAAATACTTCCCATAAATTTCCTATAAAATGTTTTGGGAAGAGGAAATAATCTTGTTAATGTTGATCATCATATTATCACTATATAGACTAATTATTACTATTCACATTTTGATAAACATTCTTCAGAATTTAATAATATTTTGGATCTATGATGCTGCAAAGCCTTACGTGTTTTAGAAATGCTTATTCCCCAAATGCTTTTTAAAATCTATAAATCCAAAGTAAAATAGCAACTCATATTAAATGCTATACTGCCACTACTTTCAATATTTATCAATTGAGTGCAGGATGAATGTCTCCCAAAATTCAATTTAGTTACTATTTCATAATCTTCCTTCTCCACATCACTTCAACAAATTTGCTTATTTTATCTATGCATCTCACATGTGATCTCTTTCTAGGTCTTTTACAAATCCCTTGAGATATAATTTAATACTTCATTTGTTCTTATATTATCATCTTCTCTAGTGTATGTTCAGCCCAATTTCAATGATATCTTTAATATCTATTTATTCTCTTGGCTAAGTATTTCATGTTCAACACCTGCTTGTTATTCCCACCATGCATCTCTCCATACTTTGTAAAGTTGTTTGAGGTTTCTTATTGCGCTTTTGTTAAGTGTCCAAATCTCAGAAACATAAGTAAAAACTGGTAAACATATACATTAAAAACCTTCCTTTTCCAAAACATAAGCTTATTCACTTTTAACAAAAGCACTTTACCAAATTTAATTTTATAATTAATTCCATCTATTATTGTCCCATCTATATTAATAACTTGTCCAAGATATTTGTAGCTGTGAACTTCTTTTATTTAATGGCTAACAGTCTTAATTTTTTTCCTCTGGGAAAGTCCATTGAACATTAGTTTTTTTTAACATTTATCTTTAATACCATTTCTTTACTTTCATTTAACAATGCTTACAACATTTTCTGAAGCTCTGAAGTATTATTTGCAAAAACCACCACATCATCTGCAAAATCTAGATGATTCCAATAATCTCAACTTATTTTTACTCTCTTAGCTTCCAATTTAATCCATAAAGTACTTATTGTAAAACTACTTTAAAAAAGTTTTGGAGATATGGAATCATTGTCTATACTTTTCACAGTGTTAATCTTTTTAGTATCACTATGTAATCTAATCATTGCTTTTGCATTTTGAATATTCCTCAGAATATGACAATGTCCTGGGTCTATATCTTGATGATTCAATGCTTTAATCACTAAAGAAATGCTTATAGAATCAAATGATTTTTCATAATCTAGAAATACAAAATAGTACTTATATTCATTGATCATTTTTGTAATTTCTCTCAATACTTAGGTGCGGTTGATTGTGCCAAAAGCACTTGTAAATCCTGTTTGTTTGTTTGTTTTTTGATTGCTTTAAATTCAAAATTCTCTGTAGATGAGTTGTAATTTATAAAAGATTTTGTAAAGAATCAATAGAAGACTGTATTATTATATTATTTTAATCATCTCGTTCATTTTTATTATTTAAACACTCGTGTATAGTTTTATAAACATTTTTAAAAATTTCTTCATCTTTTTCTTTTAAAAAATATCAATAATAATTCCATTTCTTCCTGAAGTTTTTACCTTTTTGATAAATTTGATTGCATTTCTTCACCAACATTTTATTATGTCACAAAAAAAATCAAGTCAGATATCACATGACCTAATTTAATAAGCTTGTATTTACAAATGTTATATATAGAGCTCACAAACAAGCCTTGCAGAATATCCCCAATCCCAGACCAGTTTCTGCTACTGGCTTTCTCAGTGAGGTGCTAGGATATTCAAACATTAGATTACAAATATCAGGACAAGCTCAGCACTTTATCTAATGTATAACTATTAAGTAAAAACTCTGAAATTTTCAGACATCCATATGTCTTCCAATCCAGGTATCTAACTTAAATAGTCATATGGGACTGAATTAAGTTCAGATACACCAACACTGATGATGCCAGTAGCAGAACTGGTCTGGGTTGAGGATATTCTGCAAAGCTTGTTAAGAGCTTATTTTGCGAGTTCTATATATAATAATATTATGTCACTTCTCTTTCTACTAATAGTATCATCTTTATTACTTTTTGCCAAAACAACTTTTCTTTCAATATCCAAATGCTGTTTTATACTTTTGAAACTTTTACTCTCTCTTATAGCTTTTCTTACCAATTTACTGTTACACTTACCTATATCATTATTATCACTGTTCATACCATTTTATATAATATCAGTTATTCAGCTTTTTTAATTGATCAGTTTTAATAGGTTCATATTCTTTCTTTTCTTCATAAAGTGTCATCTCGCAATCAAAGATTTACCAGAAAATTGCATCTTTTTATATTCTTCATTGATATTCTTAGTAGAATATCAGTTATTTTCTTATTGATTTCAATTAGTTTGAATGATTAACAAGTTTTAATTTAAATTCATTAGATTGCTTCTGAAGGATAGGGATATCGCTGTTGATAGTTTCTTAATCTTTCTAGTTTTTTATTAATATGCATCTCATATCTCACCAATAAGTCAATGATCACTTTTTCTGTTCATTCTATTAAGAATATTATACATTTTGAAATAGTACATATTGTGAAATATAATTATATTCTGCAGTATTTTTGCATATCCATTTCTGTCTAGCATTTTGGTCAAAGAAAGAATTCATAATATAATTTCCTCCCTCCCTGCAAATTCATGCACAACTCTGTGTTGTTGTTTTTTTTTTTCATTTTTTTTTTTTTTGTGTCAGAGCATCAGCCGGGAAGCAAACCCCAGGACAACTGCTTGTAAGGCAGTTGTGCTAACCACTCAGCCACCAATGCTTGATAGACTCTGTGTTCTCTTTCAATTCTGTCACAATAACCAAATTTGCTTTCAGCACTTTCAGTAGCCTCCTATAGTGATTGCAAAATGTTGCTTGGTGTGATTAAAAAGCTGCTTGTACATCTATATAAAAACTATCAATTTCTTCATTACAATAAAAACTTATTGGGGCATAAGTCTGAAATATTTGAATTTTGTATCTTTCATTCATTTAAATAACTAATCTTTTCACCCTGTTTGATATACCATCATGTATCCACAATACTGTTTTTCCACTTTTTATTTGTAATAAATTTTATTATTCTGATGCTTTCAATATTTGTGTCTTTGTAGTACACTACATGTCCACTTTTAAATTAAATGTGTCTTCACTTTTTCTTCTTAATCTGCAAAGTCCAGCAATTTTCCATTTAATAATAAATAGTTCTTCCAATTTATGTGATGATGTAAGTAACTAAATAAAAGGTTCTCATATTTCAGCTTGGGTCCACAATCTAAAGCTTCTGCTTTATCTTTGGCTATTTACTGCTGCCTTGAGTGATGATTTTACAGACTCCTGGAAATAAGAACCAAAATTTGGCTTTGTCATCATTACATTTCTAAAAAAAAAAGATTATTCCTATGCCCATTTATCTTGGCTTCAAGAAACTCAGTTAAGGTTCAATAAAAAATTAACAGGAAATTGTAAAGGAAGATTGTATGATTTTTTTACTCTTAAATGTAAAAAGGTAAACTAACACTTGGATTCAAACTCCATCATTCTATTCTGAAGGATTCACCTTTGACTGCTTTATTTTTTATTACTTATGTAAATCTAATGCTTCTGGAAATAGAAAACTGACTGGTATATACCACTTATTAATAAGGCAGTCAAACATATATCATTCAGGGATGATTTTATCATTTTCCTCCCCTCTAGAAAATACCTTCCTTCACTTACATTATGCTGGAAGATTAAACAGCACACTACAAATTTCAGTTTAACATTAATAAGTTATCTACATTGAGTATACTCTCTGGTAATAGTCTTTTCTCTCCATAACTTTCTTGGATTTCCCATTTATAAATTTATGCATGCTATGAGAATATTTATTTAAAACTCTATCTTCACATGTGTTGAAAATATAACTAACTCCTTGTTTAAAGTATGCCTTTCCCTTCATACTAAAATCTGTCTTATTAACTATGATTTTTCCAAAAATGACTTACTATATGGTGATTAATAACTATGCTAATGCCTTCAAGAAAGAGAATTAACATACTTCAATCCAAATTGATTTGGATTAAAAGAGCCAATGTAATCTATATTAGAACCTTACAAAAGCATTCCCAAGACAATGGCCTCTCCCTTCACTCAATCCCTACCTTTTATTTCAACAGTCATTTGATACTGTTTTTAAATTTATCTCTGCTTACCCTAATGCTATGAAATTTGTTCTCGTCATCCCTACTGATATGACTCCACCAAGTAAAGTTATTTTTTAATCCTTAATCATATCTACTGCTACTTATATTGATCTTAATCATCACAAATTCTCCAGGAAAATATTCTTTTGGGAGGCTTATATCACGATCCATAATACTATTCATCTCAACCATCGCTGTCTCTCCTTACTATTACCAATAAATAGATAATAAAAATTCAAATTCTAGTATTTTGAACCAAAATGCTTTGCACTATCTGGAATTCTTTAATTTTTAGTTTTTTTTTCTGCATTTAAAAATAGATAAGTAGGATTGTTTTCATTATCTATTTACTAGACAATAGCACATGCTAATGCTGCCCTCTATGTTCTCTTTGTCACAAGTATGAACTAATAATAGATCACTTACAGTGCTAATGTTCTGCTCTTCTTACCTATATAAATATCATTGAGCCAATTATTAAAATTCATCTATTTCTACTCTCATTTATAGCGTGAAACAGGATTTTACCTTTTAATTAAGGTTACTACTTTCTTTATATTTACCCTTTGGATCCTAAGATCTTCAACGGTGCATGTAGGAAATTACAATCCACTGTTTCACAATAAAATTTCAAAAATTAAAACAAAGACAGGGCACTTTATCCTTGAGACATTGTTGATTCTACATGGCACCTGGTCTCTCTTCTGACCCAATTATAGGTAGATAATTCCTTTTCTCTCTTTTTTAAAACTTTTGTATACTGCTATGTATTTACAACATGTGACTTTTGTATTTTATACACTATTGTATTTGTCTGTTCCTTGATAATATACTTTATAATATCTAGATGAATTTTAAATAATTTTTACTAAGTTTGTAAAAAAAAATTCTTGCCTAATGAAAATTATTATTATTTTTATTTTTAAAAAAGATAAAAAGCCAATAAACTCATCGTATTCTCTGGTGCATATTAATGAAAAGGCTATCTGTGTTTATTTGCCATAAAATAATTATATAGTAATAATATCTGCAATGGCCAAAATATATAAAATGGATAATGAGCATATGTCCTGCTTGATTTTTTTAAAACCTCAAAAAAAAAAAAAAATCAAAGGATCTTCTTTTGCTTAACAAAAAACACCCTTCTCAGCCTATTATGCTATTTGCAATTTTAAATATAATTATAAATTTTAAGACCTATAGAGGTCCCTACCTTCGTATTTTTCAGACGCTTATTTCTAAGGTTACAGCCTTAGTAAATTATTACTTATAATTTTAAATATAGTTTTTTTTTTTTTTTTTTGGTTAGCTTGAAAGACAATTTATAATTATCTTAGTAAATCTTCTATATAAAACTTTTTTTTAAATGTCAATGTCATGTCAAGTGTTGCTAGCCGAGAGGTCAGCGCAGCTGCCTTGCAAGCAAACAGTTGTTTGCAGATGGTTGTTGCGGGTTATTTATTCATCTATTTTTTAAAAATATCTATAGTGATTTAATTATTTCCTGGAATTTTTTCCATTTTTATAGGTTTAGTTGCTTAACACCAGTTCTCAAATTACGTGTAAAATATTTAGCATTTCAAAAAACATAATAATGTTTGGGCTACTTTGCTTTATTTTTTGTTCTTAATTTTTTTTGTAATTTCTTTCCCCATATTTTATGAGCCATTCTTGTTTTTAATATTAATTTGAATTTGTTTTTTATATCACTCAAATAATATTCCTTTGAAAGCTACATTATTGTTGCATGTGATCTTTATTTACAATGTTTTACATTTTATTATTATGTTTTCTTCTATTGCCATTAAACTTTCTTTCATATTTATTTGATAGATTTCCAAATATTCATTGCCTTTAAGTGAGTTATTTAAATTATTTTAATATTTCTTCTTCATTTAATTATAGTGTCCCAATTAAAAATTAAAAATGTCACTGCTTTTAGTCTCTAGATGTTGTTTTTAGTAAAGTAACCATAATCTTTTTTTATTGATCTCATTCAAATGTCAACCATCATTAAAATCTGTCAATTATTAAAGTGATATACAAGTTCTAGTTTAAATTCATTGGAATATTTTTGATGTTTGATAAATGGTAGTTATAGATATTATCCTTTTAACAGCTCTCACTTCATTATTTTTTTTTGCATTAACTTTTATTTTATATCTTTAAAATCGATAATTATTTCCTGTGTTGAATCTATCAATAATACTGCACTTGACATACATAATCTATTAAAATGGGATGAATATCTGGGTGATTATCTCTGGGGTGATGGAAAATCAACTATCATCACTTCCCCAAGTAAACAAAATATCTCAAATAATGATTTAATACAAATTTAAAATACATAAGATATAAGAGATATTAAAGTAATGTTTAATAGTATTAAAGTATTAAAATAATGTTAAAGTCATGTTTTAGAATGAAAAAATATTATTAAAGCATGAGAGATCTTGATATCTCTATAAGAGATCAGTCCAATAAAGATCAACTCAGTTTACTCCTTAGAGCAACTACAGTATCATTAAAACAGGCAAAACTCTCCATACAGTAGTGCCACTCAGTGCAAGCCAGAGTAATCAATAGATTCCAGAAGGCTTGTGCATAAAATCCATATCTAGTGCCTGTCCCCAGTCTAGTTTTTGGCTTGTGGCCTTCATCAGTGAAGAGCCTTGGATCAGAGCACCCTGCATCTAGATTTTAGGATCTAATGCAACCCACCAGCATTAACCTTTTATCTCTATTTAACTACAAAACTATGAGAATAAAATTGGAAACACAATATTATTTTCAATCTAAGCTCATTAGCTTATATAGACATATAGAAATAGTGACCATATGATGTTTAGTGGATTAATACCAATTCTGCCTAGTAGGATAGTGGTGGCTATGATTATTAAAGAACAAAAGACAATATCAAAATGCATGGGTACTGAACTGAGTTCAGACTTAATGTATTGGCAGCTATAATTTAAATTCTAATAGAGACCAAACTAAAATAAAATGTAGTGCAGGGGCTTTAAAGAATTTACTCTTAGTGCCAACCAGGATATCTGGATGCCCCTAAGTACTAATATACATCCCCTTTTATATATCAGAGCATTATGCTTGAATCCAGCTCAGAGAACATAAGTTCTGTTACTGTTATTGTGATCAAGAGATGATGCAAATACATAAGATCTAAAATGCATTTACAATTAACTTTCAACTGCCTGACTCATAAAAAAATGAGTAGATTTGACGTCACTCTAAATTGGCTACTTTTTATCCCATGTATACATATTATACGTCATTCAAAAGAAAATCAAATGTTCTGTAAGATGGTTCCCTCTTCAGAATTATTTTACAAGTAAAAAATCAATAAAAATGACCATATATGTCAAACAAAACCAAAGCACTGCCTCCTCACCACCTTTTCTTGAAACTTATTGGCTGTCCAACTTCTGTCAGAAAGGGAAATGGCTTCCAAAAAGTAAAAAGTTCGTTCGTTTTGATTTTTATTACAAAAATGATAAATGAATGTTTACAACATTTTAAACAATATTTGAATTGAATTACAAATTATTATTGATAAAATAATACTAAAAATCAAATTATTTTAGAAAAATAGTTAAGATATTACCAATAATTATTTATTTATTGCTACATATTTATCATAATGTTAAAGTGGAAAAAAAAAGATTGCGTCAGCAATCTTTTTTGGTTGGTTGAATAGTGATTACTTTTATTTCACCGCAATAGAATATTTTTTAAATTATAAATCAAATTTTATTTTTGAAAAGACTTTCGTTTACTTTCGTAATCTGACAAATTAGTAATATACTTTTTACAAATGAAACTAACGTATTTATATTATTAAAAGTAAATCTATTTTAACAATAGAGTTTGTTAAAGTTGTGAGTTGGCCAATTAAAAGTTTTGATTTTTAACTCATTCGGCCAATTAAATAATAATCGTTGAAAGGGTTAAGTCAAATAATTTTAACCATGGATATAAGTTTATTGACAACAATAATAAAAATGATATTAATGTATTTAGAATTTGGCTATATATATAAGCCTTCTGATTTTGAGTAATATACAATTAAAAAAATTATCACATTGTGATTATATGATTAATACAAAATTCAAGTTATTACATTGATTTACATTACCTCTTAATGGGTTTACATAAAATGCATATTATATATAACTGCACAGACACATTTTTATAATATACAATGAATATACTTCAATTGATATTTAATTAAATTTTAAAAAAATGATTAAATTTTACATATGTGTTTACTTAATATACAAAATTCAAGTTACTATATTGTGGTATTCATATATATTCTAATAGATTTACTTAAAACACATTTGGCAAGCAGTCATGTGGCTTAATAATTTTGAACATCTATGACTTGCCATAAAATAAAAATACATGATTAAAATTTTTAAGTTACATAAACATGTATATATAATTGCACAGACATGCATTGTATTAATTTATTATCAGGACATATTTAAATTTGTCAAAATAATAAATGACATTAATTTTTATAACATGTAATTAACATGTATGTTTTGAGCACACTCATGTTTATGTCAAAATATTTTAATTTATCAAACTAAATGATTAACATTTATATTTTTCACTATCAATTCTTTGTTGACTATACATAAATTTCACTACTTTAATAATACAGGCTTTCTTTTATAAAATACAATCAGTCTTGATAGGTTATTCTAAAAAGATGTTTTTTCCATTTCTTCTTTTTTTAAAAAACAGGATCTCAATTAATTAATTCTTTACTCTTAGATTTTTAATCTAAGCAAAATTATTTGTGTTTGATTTACTTTTAAAATGTCTCTTTTTTTAATAAATGAAAAATAAAATTGTTCTATATATCCATAATTAATTATAATGTCTTTCTTTAAAATATAGAATCATTTATTAACCGGTTACTTTTTTATTTTTAATCCAAGCAAAATTATTACTTGCGCTTTGAAATATATTTTTAAATGTCATTTTACTAAAGAATTATTAAAAATTTCATTATCATTATATATAACATTACTCACCATCAGCATATACATTTATCTGTGTTTTTCTGCATATAGCTGACACAGCATACATATAATGAATTCTTCAGCAAGCTAAGGGTCTCTCTGGGTGTCATCATTGAGAAAGGTATAATCCAGGTAACTGTTGATAATTCCCCTTCTGTCCAGGGTTTGATAGATTTCAGGCCAGAAAGCTCTTTTCTAGACCACATTTGTAGTTATGAAACATTTGAAGTTGACCCTTTTCTCCATGTGAATTCAAATTCCACCATCATGAACTAGAGCAGCTGCCTCCTGTATTCTCCTTGGCTACCTCTTATCCATAGCAGTTATCTGTATTACTCTGAAAACCAACCGACTCTGCCACTGATTCTCAAAAAAATTGCTAGTCAACCTCTTGTAATCTTTTTATCAACCATATCTGGAATGACAAAAACACATATATTAAAAACTGCTCTTAATTAACAACTGTTTTTATCTCTCTTGATTGGAAAAAGTTGATTTCAATTCACTTTAATCCTTAGAAATTTTATCAAAGTATGATCTCCAAGTTTCAAAATATAAAATGTATATAAGAATTAATTAAAGGATTTCAAAGATAGATAATAGAAATTTTTACAATTATTAGAAACATGCTTGTTTTTAATTTCAAAATCAGAATACAATATTAATATTTATTTAGATATTTTTAAATTGTTTAATTTATAATAAGATTCTATTTTAAATTCAAAATTATTTAATCTTTTACCAGGATTATTTTATTCCAGGAAATGTAGAAAATATTTACAATTTTTTATGTGTTTATGTCTACTTTTCCTTTCAACGATATATATATATATTTGTAAACACACACTATGATATCATGTGCTATGTAACAGAAATGATAACTCTAATGATCCTTTATTTGGTTGTTTCTATGTCTATTTCCAACATTAGATTTTTTTGAAAGAAGGAAATTTTTAACATAGAATTTTTTATTTACACAAATACCACAAGTCTTCTTTTTCAACTTCCAAATTTAGCATTTAAAATTTTTTATGAAAATTTGTTTTATCTGATCAAAAGTAGACAAAAATTCTCTATTTCTTCAACACTATAACAATTTGTTGGAACAAAACCTGAATAATATGCATTTGATATCTTTTATTATATTACAACAAACTTTGATACTCTGATATTTTCAGAATATTATTCTTTCATTTATAATAAACTCTGCTGTGTTACAGTATTTGTATTTTATAATAAAAATAATACATTTTGCTTTTTAGATCAATTGTTTCTTCAACTTTTTTTTTAAATTTCCATAATTCATTAATATCCTATTTAATATTAGGCAGTTTTTGTATTTGCAATTTTTCTTTAGTTTAAAGGGATTTCTAGCTGTCTAGATTCATAACCAGATATTTTTTAGCACCTCATATCTTCAGATAACTTGGCCAATATCTTTTCAGTCTCAGAAAATGGTGATTATGTTTTATTTTTGTGCATAAAAAATATGAGTATAAATAAATGCATTCATATCTTGTCTCTAAAAAAATCAAACAATGTCTCAATATCTGTTAGTATAAAAATTGGCCTTAAATCCAGAGGTTAAGCAAATTATCCACTCAAATTAGTTGATACATGTTGATAAAAAACTCATTCTTTTTCTATGTGAACTGTTATTTAAAAAAGCGCAGAGAAATAAGAAACAGTAAGGTGGAGTTTAATCACTTGGAATGTTGTTTATATATATATATATATTCAATCTTTATTATTAAAAGGAGGTTGTCTTGACAACAGTTTGAAATTGTTAATTGTTATTGATTGCTGGGATTGTCTAAGTATTGATTGGTTTTTAATGATATCTATATATAGTGAAGTGAATATTTCATTGGTAGTAATAGACAGTTGGCTGCAGAAAGGAGTTTTGCTATTAACTGAAAGGAGACCCTTTGATTCCTCTTGGAGGCCTTAAAGGAACCGAGCAGGGCAAATTCCTAATGTCCACTCCATACATTCTTGTCGTTGCAGCTGTTATTACTATGTGATTATTCATATAGTATACGAACATGGATGGGCTGCTCACCAACACGCATTAGCCAGCGTGGTGTGTTTATTGGCTTTTTACCTCTGAGTTTAAGATCAAGAAACACCATGGTCTTTCTTCTCAGTCCCTGATAAGGCAGAATGAATGTTTGTGTAAATGATAAATATTTTTCCAATACATATATACAATTATGACAGACAAAAATAAAGCATGGCCCTTATTCCCAGGAGGCTGTAAAGTCACCAACCAAGGCAGCGGTTGGTGGCCGAAGGTGGAGGGTGCTAAGAATCCCCTGATTGTGGACCCAGGCTGCCATTTGATGACGACTTTTTATTTAGGTACTTACAACTGCAGATCACTTTCAAGTGAAGGAAGATTGCAAGAATTAGAAGAAGAACTATCTTATACTAAATGGGACATTATTGGACTTTGCGAAGTTAGAAGAAAAGGTGAAGAGACAATTGATTTAAAAAGTGGACATATACTCTATTATAAAGGCACAAATATTGGAAATACAAGTGGAGTAGGATTCATTATAAATAAAAAGTGGAAGAACAATATTGTGGAGATTGATGGTGTATCGGACAGAGTGGCAAGATTAGTTATACGACTTAATAGCAGATACCAAATGCAGATAATTCAGGTTTATGCCCCAACAAGTTCTCATAGTGATGAAGTAGTAGAAGATTTTTATATGGATGTACAAAAGGCTTTTGATCAGAGTAAACACCATTTTAAAATTGTTATGGGAGACTTTAATGCTAGAATTGGTAAAAAAATGAAAGATGAAAGTGCTGTGGGTAATTTTGGTTATGGTAATAGAAATGAGAGAGGACATAGACTTGTGGAGTTTGCAGAAAAAGAAAAACTTTATATTATGAATTCTTTTTTTGAGAAAAATGTTAAAAGGAAATGGACATGGAAGCATCCAAATGAAGGTACAGCAGAATTGGATTATATTTTGACTAACAGGAAATACATATTTCAAGATTGTAATGTTCTTAATAAATTTAACACAGGAAGTGATCATCGATTAGTAAGGTGTAAGATACGTGTTAATGTAAAACTAGAGAGACAAAAATTATTAAGAAAAACAATATTTACAGTTGATATTCCTAATCTTCAGAAACATTCTAATGAATTTAAATTAGAACTTACAAATCAGTTTCAAGTATTAGTAGATTTTGAACATGATTCAGATTTGAATGAAATTAATATGAAAATAACTGATACACTTTTGAAAACTGCAACAAAGATAGCTGGTAGAAAGAAACAGCAATTGACCAATAAAATTTCTACTGAGACTAGAGAATTTATGAAGAAAAGAAGGAATATGAAGATATACAAAAATGATGCATTAAAAAGAATTGAATATCTCGAATTTTGTAAAATGGTGCGGAAAAGAGTTGAAAATGATATAAGAAAGTATAACTGTGAACTAGCAAGGAAAGCTGTAGAAGAAAATAAAAGTCTTAAGAATGTAAAACAACATTTTGGTATTGGTAGGAAATTTATATCTGCAATAAGAAAAAAAGATGGAATTATTACTAAAAGGAGAGATGGCATCATGAAATTGGTAGAAGATTTTTATCAAGAATTATATAGTAATAAAGAACAAGTACCTCCTATATCTATTACATCTTCCAAATTGCCCAGAATTTTAAATGAAGAAGTGAGACATGCAATTAAATGTATGAAGAAAGGAAAGGCTCCAGGTAATGATGGAATTATAATTGATATATTAAAAGAAGCAGGTGAAGAAATAGAAATTTTTTTAGCAAAGTTATATACCAAATGTCTAAATGATAAAGATGTACCGGATGATTGGAAGAATGCAGTAATAATATTAATATTTAAAAAAGGTGATAAAGAAGATATTAGAAATTACAGACCTATCAGCCTTTTATCAGTTTTATATAAAATTTTTACCAAGATAATTACTACTCGTCTACAGAGAACATTGGATTTCCACCAACCAAGAGAACAAGCTGGATTTAAAAGTGGTTTTAGTACAGTAGATGATATCCAGGTATTGAGAGAAGTTATAGAAAGGACAAATGAATATGAGTTGCCATTATGCTTAGGATTTGTAGATTATAAAAAGGCATTTGATTCTATAAACATTTCTTCAGTGATTAAAGCATTAGATCATCAAGGTATAGATCCAGGATATTGTCATATTTTAAAGAATATTTATAAAAATGCAACAGCAACAATTAGATTACATAATGACACTGGGAAAGTCAACATTGAGAAAGGTGTAAGACAAGGTGACTCCATATCTCCAAAACTTTTTACAGCAGTGCTGCATGAAGTATTTTGTGGATTAAAATGGGAAACTAAAGGAGTGAAAGTAAATGGTGATTATTTAAGTCATTTAGATTTTGCAGATGATGTAGTTGTTTTTGCAAATAATGCTTCAGATCTGCAGGAAATGTTGCAGGAATTATCAGGTGAAAGTAGGAAAGTAGGACTAAAGATAAATGTTAAAAAGACTAAAGTAATGTTTAATCGATTTGCTCAAAATATGAAAATAAAGATTGATTATGATGAATTAGAAGAAGTTAACAGTTACAAATACCTTGGTCAGATTATTAATACAGATGGAAACATAATGGAGGAAATTAATCATAGAATTAAACTTGGTTGGAGTGCTTTTGGTAGAAATAACTTGATACTAAAAGGAAATATGCCTATGTGTTTGAAAAGGAAGGTTTTTAACAAATGTGTTTTACCAGTTCTTACTTATGGATCTGAGACTTGGACACTTAATAGAAGAGCAATTCAGAGACTTCAGACCACTCAAAGAAGTATGGAGAGATGTATGTTGGGAGTAACAAGAAGAGATCGTAAACGCAATGTATGGGTAAGAGAACAAACAGGTGTTACTGACCTCATTGAAAAAATTAAAAGATTGAAGTGGAGTTGGGCTGGTCATATTGTTAGAAGAGATGATAATAGATGGACAATTGAAATTTTAAACTGGATTCCAAGAGATTGTAAAAGACCCAGAAAGAGACCACATGTGAGGTGGATGGATGAAATAAGAAAGTGTGCAGGAGTGATGTGGAGAAGAGAAGCTAAAGATCGGAGAAGTTGGATTAAACTTGGAGAGACCTTCATCCTGCAGTGGATTGATAATGGTTGATAATGATGATGATGAATAGACAGTTGCCAAAGTAAGGCAGAGAAAGAGTAAAGAACAGTATAAAATTAATCAGTAAGAGAGTAATAACATAGTTTTTTGTCATAAAAATAGTTTTAAATAAGCTTAATAATAATTATTTAAAACTCAACTTATTATATATCTACATATCTCTACACGCAAACACATTAAATTGTTTGTACTTGCATGTTAGCATATGTGTATGTTAAATTTTCACCATTGGTTTAAATAAGGTCAAAGTCGAAGTTAAAATCTAAATTTTAAATATATCTTAAATAGGTTGTTTTTCTTGTAATTTTATTACATTTAATTAAAATTCATTATCAAAGATTCAAAATCAAGGTTTTAATTATGTCTATTTTGATAAATGTAGTTTTGAAAAAAACACATTGTAATTAGACATGTTCAAAGTCAAATTTATCAAAAAAAATTTAATTAGCTTTAATAACTATGATTTTGGAAAACAGTGTAATTAGTCAACTATATTTATATTTAGATGGTATGTGGAACTGGTTACTTGTTTACTAAATTCCATACAAGGTGAAAAAGTATGGAAATTGTCATGAAGTTATATAAAGCCCAAGACATGTTCATTCACTCTGCTACCAGATCTAAGAAGTATTCAGACTTAATTTTTCTTAGATTTCTCTATCCATAACGGAGATAGCTTGGAAAAGAACCACTGGGAAGCACTGTTAAAACTTTAATGCCAACTAAAATAACTGCTATGTGGAAAGAGGGAGTAAGTAAAAACTCATAAAATCTCTGTGTTCTCCTGAAGGTTTGTAATGATGGTGTTCTAGTTGTATTTATAGATTGGACTATTTTCATCATATAATATGTGTAGTGAATGTCTTTAGAAAATTTTTAACTTTATTTAAATATGTGCTATTAGTAACAGTTGAATGCATTTGAAATATTTAAATAAAGTTGAAATTTTTCTAATGACATTCAATACACATATTAAGTGATGGAAATAGTCCAATATAAAAATACAATCATAGGATCTCTCTTTCTCAGATTGTCTGTTTTAGCGAATGTAATATCCCAAATATTACATTCCATATCGCCACTGTTAATCACAGCTAAACTAACTAGAAGACTTAATCAGCTTAGGAAAACTTACAAATCTGTGACATTTATTGAATTTGGTACCTTATATAAGAATAAAACTGTTCCCAATATATTAAACTAAACTGCTAGAATTCAGAGACGATTTCAATGATTATTCAAAGATTGCCTGAAAATTCCAGCCATGAATATTTATATATGTATTTTACATAGACATTTGTGTAGAAACTTAAAAAAAAAAAAAATCGTTAAAAGATGTCTCCGTCTAATTTTTTTTTAAAAAGAAGTTTCTTAACTTATCTAGTATATATAGTAATTTAAAGAGGTTTCTTTCTAAATAATCTTGTAATTGTTTTTTTATATATAATATTCTTTATAGCAGATCAAATTTTCTTTTATTATTGTCAACATGTATTCTAAGATCCATAAGAATATGCGCTGAGATAAGAAAAGGAATAGAAATATAAACTTAGCATAATGATTTAATTGCAGTTGAAGAAAACAAACAATAAAATAAAGAAAAGAAAGATCTTGAAGTATCCTTTTTTTTTTTTTTGTAATATCTAATGGTTGTTTTTTTTTTTTTGTTGTTGTTGCAACTTTTGATTTATTAACAGGTATGAAAATAACTTTATGAAAATAACTTTTTATGTAAAGTAATTGAAAGAACTTAAATAAAAACGAGATTAATGCAATCACTTAGGATAAATAAATGTCACGAGTAATAAAAATAAGTTAATATTAATGCATGGCAGACTTGCGTGTAGATATATACACAGACCTTTTCTATGGTTTGTGTCACTTTGTAGCAAAAGTATACTGCCACACTTCCGAAAAAAATCATAAAGATAATAAATTGAAATTTTCATATAACATATAATATAAAAATTTATTATATAGGGTATTTTGAACTCAGACTTTCACACGACACTCAATTCTCTCCACTATCTCACATGACGGACACACTTAGCCACATATATGTCTAAAAGATGAATAATCACCAATATAAGTATTTCATGCTAAACCACATACATACATTAAGTGCTCAGATTTATATTAAGATAGCCAATCTTCACACTTCAATGGACAGGCTTCAATCCACTCCACCCTCCAACTCTTCAGCCATCTATCTTATTGAAAATCTGACGATGGAATGCTGAAAGCCCATACTGATGCCAATATTCTCATCATACCCAGATTGACCATAAGTCACTCTGACCCCTCATGTACAGGACATAATCCATTTAAATACATATCCGAGGGCTGGGAAGACATTCAAGCTATTATTTAATATCTGACATAAAGGCATCAGTGTGGGCTTTGAGCATTCCATCAGATTTTCAATAGGATGGATGGCTGAAGAATTGGAGAGTGGAGTGGATTGAAGCCTGTCCTTTAAAGCATGAAGATTGGCTATCTTAATATAAATCTGAGCACTTGTTGTATATATGTGTAGAGATAATAATCTGGACTAACTGACGAGTATTGATTTAGCATAAAATATATATATATATTGGTGATTATTTATCTTTTAGACATATATGTGGTCAAGTTTGTCAATGGTATGAGATAGCGGGTCTGAGCTCAAAAGACCCTATATATTACATTGTTTGTGTGTGTGTATATATATATAATATTTCAAATCGATGTCTGTATTTCTTTAAAATAATATACGTAACTTTATAAATAAATATTTGAAAATACAGTAATTAAAAGCCTATAAAAATTATATGTATAACTATAACTTAGAAGCGCTTTCACTACCTTGTAGCTTTGTCAACTATCACATTTAAAATGTCAACTTTCCCATAATTCAATGTCAATTTTCCCATAATTCTGTGATCTTAACGTTTGCTGCTTGCTGATTAATTAAATTTTGCTTGTATTTATATATTAACATTGCCTCTTTAATTTTTCTTTTATTATTATTTCTTTCAGTTTCCAATATTTTTACATTGTTATAATCAAAATCAAAACCATATATACATGATTTATTATGATCATAAAAAACAGAAGCTGATAAATTATCACTATTTTTAATATTTTGTTTCATATTTTGAACCCTTTTAAATAATAATACGTGCTCTTTTGTTTTTTTTTTCAATGTGCACCTCGATTCACCTATATATCCACTACCACACCTACATGTCCATTTGTAAATGATACAATTTTTATTTGTCAATAAAGTTTTATCTTTTGAATTGGTTATTAATTTATTTAATGTAGGTGGTGCATAAAATGCAGTTTCGCATATTCCTTTATAAATTTTCTTAATGAAACTTGCCTGTTGATTAGATATATATGGTATTGATATCCACAACTTTTTATCAGAAAAATTAACATTATTATTAATATTTTTATATTTAGAAATAAAATTTTTAACAGTATAATATACACAATCATAATTGTATCCAATGTTTAACAACTCATTACAATAAATTTCAATATTTTTAGTTTTATCTGATGCATATTTACAAAGGTTATCATTTCTAAATAAAAAGGACTTCAAACCCGCCATTTTATGTGACATTGGTTCTTTTGATTCATATGGAATATATCCTCTTTTTGCTATTGGTTTAAGAGTCATATAGTAATCCAGTTCATCTTTATTTCTAGAAATAAAAATAAACTGGATTACTATATGACTCTTAAACCAATAGCAAAAAGAGGATGAAATAAAGATAAACTGGATTACTATATGACTCTTAAACCAATAGCAAAAAGAGGATATATTCCATATGAATCAAAAGTACCAATGTCACATAAAATGGTGGGTTTGAAGTCCTTTTTATTTAGAAATGATAACCTTTGTAAATATGCATCAGATAAAACTAAAAATATTGAAATTTATTGTAATGAGTTGTTAAACATTGGATACAATTATGATTGTGTATATTATACTGTTAAAAATTTTACTTCTAAATATAAAAATATTAATAACAATGTTAATTTTTCTGATAAAAAGTTGTGGATATCAATACCATATATATCTAATCAACAGGCAAGTTTCATTAAGAAAATTTATAAAGGAATATGCGATATTGCATTTTATGCACCACCTACATTAAATAAATTAATAAACAATTCAAAAAATAAAACTTTATTGACAAATAAAAATTGTATCATTTACAAATGGACATGTAGGTGTGGTAGTGGATATATAGGTGAATCGAGGTGCACATTGGAAAAAAAAACAAAAGAGCACTTATTATTATTTAAAAGGGTTCAAAATACAAAAGAAAATATTAAAAATAGTGATAATTTATCAGCTTCTGTTTTTTATGACCATAATAAATCATGTATATATGGTTTTGATTTTGATTATAACAACATAAAAATATTGGAAACTGAAAGAAATAATAATAAAAGAAAAATTAAAGAGGCGATGTTAATATATAAATACAAGCAAAATTTAATTAATCAGCAAGCAGCAAATGTTAAGATCACAGAATTATGGAAAAATTGACATTGAATTATGGGAAAGTTGACATTTTAAATGTGACAGTTGACAAAGCTACAAGGTAGTGGAAGCGTTCTAAGTTATAGTTATATATATAATTTTTATAGACTTTTAATTACTGTATTTTCAAATATTTATTTATAAAGTTATATATATATATATATATAATATATAGCCTGTATGTTAGATATAAAAATTTATTGTAAAATAGCAATACATATAATGTATATCGGTATCATAATGTATACAAAATATTGATAACATGTACTCTCTACATTTTTTTGGTTTTTGTAATATTTTTCTATACTTATTGTAGTTAAATTCTTTAGTCTTCCTTGACACATGCTTCATCATAATTGTTTTATTCATTTTAATTTGGAGAACGACTTTTCTCCAGAAGTTACCTTTAACAAAATTGTTAAGAAAATGTGCAAAGCTATCGACTAATTGGGAAATAATGTTGTGCTGTTCATAGAGAGTGCCACCCATATGCATTGCACTCCCTTCATTTTGGCACAGATGGGCCTGTGTACCATATAATGCATAATTCAATTCACTAAATGCCTACTTTTGTAAATGAATTGAATTATTTCTTATGAAAATTTATATCAACCTTATAAAGATCTGAAATTATTTATGACTCTATTTTACTTTTAATGAAATAAAGAGATAGAAAATTCTGAATAATCAGAATTTATTTTATAATAATAATCATTTATAATTTATAACCTAAACTGTAAATGATTTGAATTAATCATAAGTAAGTACTAGCAGACTGATTCCAAGAATTAAATATGGAGTTGTGTCTGCATTTTCCTGGTGGAATAATATTGATGGATAAAATCATCTATTACTTATTTGTCACTGAATATATTATTGTTAACCTTGTTCACTCATGTGAATTTAGGGACTGCAAATTTTTATGTGTCTTTATGGACACTTAATGTAGCCTTGTACCATGATTTCTATATAGATGGAATAATCAACATTGTATTAATAATAAAATTGTCTATTTGCCATTTTCATGTTAATGTTATAATATAGGTCTCTATCTAAAGGTATTCTAAATGTTTGCTTTATTTTCATGCTTTATATTATGATTACAAAGCTAAAACTTGCTTATATATATATGATTGTATTTGATGTGCTAGTTAATGACACAAGTATATGTACTTAATGATTTTATTGTTTAGTTTTACCTACAAAATATTTCAATTCTGATATCTTTTAAGTATGTTGTAAAATGTAGATAATATTCAACAGATATGCCTTAAACATGCTTACAAACAATCAGATGGAATAATGACATCACATGGAACTCTCAATTCTCAAACACGTAAGCATGTTTAAGGTGTATCTGTTGAAGGTTTGACCTTTCACATTATTACAATATTATCTGTTTGTGCTTAATAAATTTGATATATTTATGTTTATTAATATCATTTTATTAGATTTAAAATAATGCTTCGTAGTAAATCGAAAGATTTTGGATTGTTTATTAATATATAGTATTTAGTGAATTAAATGTGAAGGTATTTAAGCTTTACACTCTTAGTTCAAAATGCTTGAGTCTGGCTTATTTATATATAATGAGGCATAGATAAAGATGGGTCCATCTTTTTCTCATAGTTCTGACTTGTGTTTGAGAATTGAGAGGTCCATGTGATGTCATTATTCCATCTGATTGGCTGTCACGTAAGCATGTTTAAGGCGTAGCTGTTGAAGGTTTTAGCTTTCACATTATTACAATATTATCTGTTTGCGCTTAATAAATTTAATATAGATAATATTCTTAAAACAGTGATTTGAAATCATTAAACAACTTTAAAGCTGTGTCCAAGAAATTAGGCTAATAACTTAGAAATTCATTTTCATAATTATGTATTTAAAATCAGATGAACATACCCACACATGTGCGCACACCATTGTCAGAGTTACAAATTAATCCACACAAAGAGTGTTAGAATAAATATATATAAACCTAAAAGTCATATAATTAAAGAAATACATTATTTAGAGAATATAAAACTAATACTTGTTATATTTAGTTGTAATTATATATTGCACTATTACCATAATCTAATAAGAGTATTGAATGTCTTTAGAAAAAATTAACTTTATTTAAATATTCCAAATACATCCAACTGTTAGTAATAGCACACAGGTAAGTAGAAGTATTATTCTCCCCATCTTCTTCAGGTGTTGTTGGCTTGATCAGTGACAGTACTAGCCTGGGAATCGAACTTGGACTCTTATAATCCTGAGTATTGAATTTTTAATGCTCTAACCAACTGAGCCATTATGCCAAAACTCATATTAGATGGTGGAAATAGTCCAATATACAAATACAACTAAAATATCATCATCACAAACCTTCAGGATAATACCTGTTATGATTGAATAATATACTGTAAACTTGGTAAAAATAAGCCTTATGGAACATTAATATCTTTGTTATATTGTATGAAACTGAAAATAGCCAATGGTAACATTGAAAGGAGTCTGGCATATTCTATAATGATCTTATATTTTCTTAGATGTGTTTTTATTGGTTTTCATTCAATGTATAGATTAGAGAGAATCATGATCAACCCATGCTTAACATAATAATGCTATATGATGTTTATGAAATGATATGGAAAAAGGGTGAGAAGTTTTCAAAAGTAATAGTTTAATTTGTCTTTTATTACAGGTTATTTTAGTGTTGAAGGAGAATATATCAGCTGTAGAATCAATAAGTATCAACCCAAAATAGAAAGGTAATGTTCCAAGAAGATTGGGTTTTAAAACCAAAGCCTCCATTTGAAATATCAAGAATTTTTGAAAACAGTAATTAAATATTATAGATACAATAAACACATTTATACTTCCCCATTCTTTTTAAATTCGTTTAAATAAAGATATAATAAAAGACAAATGACCCCCAAGATGCATTTTGTGCTTAACCAGCACTCATCAGTTGGCCCAGGTCACTATCTCTCATATATATCTTTATTATATGCAAAGTATTTATCTAGAGTAACCCACAACTTTGATGTCATCCATTTCAGATAAATACACAAATGATTATTACTAATCATTTTCAAAACTAAAGATTATCTCTAGCACAGATATAAACTTTAAACCTCAGTTAAAGATTAATATATCTGATTTTTTAAATTTACACACACGGAGTTATTCACCTTTCTCTGTCCCATATGTAACATCTTTATAGATACAATAAACACCTCCATACTTCCCCATTCTTTTTAAATTCATATAAATAAAGATATAATAAAAGACAAATGACCCCCAATATGCATTTCGTGCTGAACCAGCACTCATCAGGCTATCTCTCATATATATTTTTATTATATGCAAAGTATTTATCTAAATTGTACTCACAGCATCCCTTTTCTTCAGCATTTCAAGTATTTAGTAATCATAGTGATAACTAGCAACATTTAAGTGTGCCATTGTCTGACCATTATATGTATGTCTGGTAGTTTAACAAAAGAAGTAGATACAGCATCCCTTTTCTTCAGTATTTCAAGTATTTAGTAATCATGGTGATAACTAGCATCATTTAAGTGTGCCATTGTCTGACCATTATATGTACATCTGGTAGTTTAACAAAAGAAGTAGATATTAACATTTATTATGCAAAAAACATGTTTCCATGTGTGCTCACTCATAATAAGAATATGCATTTAATAAAAATATACATTACATCTGCTATTAAAGTAAAATAATTAATATTTATCTTCTATAGATGTATTTTGCCAGTTAATGTATAATAAAGGATTGAGAGGCATGTCCCCAAAGATTAGATTTCTTTGAAATTAAGGGATTTATTGCTAAAGATTTTGTGTTTCATTATTTAATGAGATCAGTTTTATAACAACTAAAGGATTTTTTTTTATCAAGAAATTTTATTGTGAGCTTAAAGAATTACATTATGGCAGTAACAGAGTTATGTTGTTAACAGAATCTATAAAAAAAGGTTACTTAACCTGTTTTATCACAAATTGTCTATTACTACAAGGTTCCATGTAACATTGTCGATGTATGTTGGAGCTAGTTCTCATCTCTGTTTCTGATGGCCTGAAGTTTCACCAGAAGCAATTTCTTATGGACAAGCAAGGTAGAGCCATAAATGAGAGTGCACATAGTTGGCCAATAGACAAACAGTAGAAAGGTTATGATTCTTATGGATGGAAAGATCCCATTAGATATGCTAGAAATCAGTCCAGTGAGAAGAAGATGGAAAGATCCCATTAGATATGCTAGAAATCAGTCCGGTGAGAAGAGGCATTCTAGTTTTGTATATGGATGTGATAAAGTCTTTGCCCCATTGGAGTGAGGTATGATTGGGTCATTATCCATTTACATAAAGAGCAGACCAGGTCCAATCATGAGAACCCTCTATGATAGACCAGAAGATTACATATGGGCAGAGCATTCAGGTTTATTTTAATCAAAAAATCTTAAAAATTTCCGCTCTAGATGCCACCATTTAAACTTTTTAATGATTGAATGATTGGGAAGGGTTAGCAGTGCATTTGATAGCTAAATGCAAAGACATATTAATGGTTTAAATTTCATTAAAAAAATAAATTTTTTCTGTTTGCTATATTGATAATAACTATATATTTTTCTAACTTTGAAAATTATCATTAAGTTAATCCTACTAAAATGAATAACTTTTCTAAATTAGCATAACACTTAATTGCTAGTACAATTATAACTGAAATATATAATTTTCTTTGACTTTATGTGTCTCTTCAAAAATTGCCATCAATGCTTGGATTTTAAAATGTCTAGTACGGTTTAGTTATGATGCTAAGGAGATGAAGTACACTATCTCTCAAGTGACTAAGACTTCTTTATTTATTTTAAATATGTATACCCAACATATATATATGTGCTTAAAATAAGCGTGCGTATACATCCATTTTATGCAGTTGTTAAAAAAATATTAAAATTTTATTTATTATAAAATTAATATATTTTTTCAAATGAGTTTTATTTAAAAAAAAAAATGCGGAACTCTTTTAGACTTCCTTTTCCAGTTATTAACTATATACATTTATCTATCTGAGTAGTTAAATATTTACTAATCGCATCTGCTTTATTAAATGTTAAGTAATTTCAAAATGTTAAAAGTTAGCACTTAACCTAATTTTATTTTATCATTAGTAAAAATCATTACTTTAGTAGTATGATTTATATTGTGTGTGTGTATATATATATGACATATCTAACTCGTATAAAAGCATTCTTTCAAAGTGAAAAACAGTTAGTATATTAATCTTTATTAGAAAGTTGTAAAACAAAGAAAATTCATCGTCATCAAAAAAAAAATAATAATAATACTTTGGTTAAAAAAGAAGTAAAAACAGATTTTCAAGATTCTACCAGCCTTGCAAAGGGCATTATTTACCGCAATAGCCAAATTCTGTACAATGAAAAAATAAGATTTGCGTTAGTCTAGCTAAGAATAGCTAGATATCCATTCGCCAACCAATAATTAGATGGCTAAGTTATTTAAGAATAAGCTAACTGTAAAAAATTCTAAACCTGTTCTTAATGTAAAAAAGATTCTACACTCCTTCTGTTCCCGAGTCAAACTTTATTTATCTAATCTAATATGTCCATATTGTGGTAGCTAATATACCATAATCAATGCACAATCATAAGGTAACTTAGATTTTTTTAAAAAGAAAAATATATAAACGTGCTTGAGTATATTATAGTACAGGATGTGTGCATGTGCGTATATACATGTAAAGGATTACGCAGCAGCAGTATGAGTTTATTTGCTCAAATTTTTTTTTAGATTTTGGATGGTAGACAGTAGAAGACTATAGTTAAGAAGTCAGTTTCATTCACTCACATATTTAAAATCCATCAGTGCTTTAGTGTACGAACTTAATAAACTCAATAAAAGTTAATTAAGTAGGCACAAAACGCGTGTTGCCAATTTTTGAATTTTATTTATCTGTGCATCTCTAATTGCAACCATCTATTAATACACATCCAAACTACTCTTTCTCTCTCTCTCTTTGCTCATCACATCAGCTAGAAGCATAAACAACCAGATCTCTGTAACTTTTACGATCTAGTGTTTTTTTATTATATCACTGTTTCTATTCACTTTTGTCACTTTCTGGGTGAACGAATAACATTTGCATTATAGTTCCAAATTATTTTAAATCATTAATCAGTATACCTATCCCTTTATATCTTATGATTATATAAGTATAACTCCAGATTAAGGGAAATATAGCATAGTGATTAGTATATTCTTGTACTATACCCATAATTTGAAATTTGAAGATGATGATGTCATTATTTGATTTTCAAAGAATGTATACTGATTATCACATTAAGACATCCTTCTGCTTCACTCAAGATGTAGGGTTGAGAATATGGTAGAATATCATCTGCCATAACTATGGCCTGAAGTTCAAGAATGTTATAATGGTCCTCACAATAGCACATTGTTCATACCTTAAGGTTCATGAATACTCAAAAATTGGCACAATAGCACCTAATATGACTTGAAGTTTTAAAAACAATATAGTAAAAATGCAATAGCATGTTTTCTGATAAATCTACCTTGAAGTTCAACAATTGTGTTGTGGTCAGCATGGTAGAACATCCTCTTGCCATACCCATGACTTTGATCTTTAAAACATGATTTAATGGGTAGAACAATAACCATCTCATTGCCATACTTGTTATCTAATATTTAAAAATAATATAGTAATTAGCACAATTGCATGTCCTTCTGCCATAACCATATCTTGAAAATTAAAGATAGTGTAAGGTATTATAATAATACATGCTCCTTCCATACCCCAATAGCCATGACTTGATGTTCAATAATTTTATGATGATTAATACTTTAACACAATTCTTTGCCTTAGCTAAGATTTGATGTTCATGAATGACATAATGATTAGATCAATAGTGCTATCTGTTGCAATATCCATGCTTTGAAGTTTAAGAATGGTACAGTGGTTAATAGAATATTGTATGCCCTTGCACTATCTTGACTTTAAGATACCCAAAGTTTAAATTTAAGGTGTTCAATGATTGTTTATTTATAATCACATTAAACCTTACTACCTGCTAATCCAGCAATTTGTACTTTAAGTACAAGATGAGTAGCACAATAGCATATTCTCTTATCCTACAGCTGAGTTGCTGTTCAAGGATAGAATAGTGGTTATTACAATGGTGCATCTACGTATGCCACACACAGCAAGCTAGAAAAATCAATGGATGCCAGAAGGCTTGTGCTTAAATCCATAATCTAGTGCCTACTCATCCAATATCCCCAGACTAGTTTCTGGCTTGTGGCCTTCGTCAGTGAGGGGTTATACACAAGCATAAGAGATGGTGGTCATGTGATGTTTATTGGCTTAAATATAATGATTCAAAAAATAGCTCATTGCATGGTTTAGTGGTTAGCATGATAATACATTCTCTTACAATGAAATGACTTGAGTTCATGATTATTAAAAGAGAAATTCTAATCTGCATCATATTTTATTACCGATTACTAGTTTAATACATATTATTGCTATATTTTTCCTGACTAGTATGTTAATTTTATCCTGAATTTTCAATTATGTTGGAAAAAATAGTGAATACATTCTATTTTTAACTCTTTAATTCAACATATAAAGTGCTGTTTATCTATAGCCTGAGAAATTAATGGTTTCCTCTCCTTATTACATATAAACATCACATGATTATCATTTTTTATGCTTACACAAGCTGTTTACTCTGGCTTGCACTGAGTGTTGCTACCAATAGCCTCTGTGTCTTATTACATATACATTAGGATAAACTAATTTAATGTTTACAATTATTGACTTTTGTAGAGCTATGTAAGATAACAGGGTTATTAAAAGAGAAATTCCATATCCTTGCTTGTACAGTTGATTACTAGTCTAATAACTATAAATATTATATTTCTTCTGGTTCATTTGGGATTTTTACCAATATTAGCAAAGTTAAGTAAGATTATAAGGACCAAAAGCTCTAAGAAAAGATAGATTCATATTATTCTTGATTCCTTGCTTAATATATAGAGTGCTATTTAGTCATAATATGAGTGAAAGTAATGTTCTCCTCTTTATTGTGTATTGCAATATAGAGTTTGCACAAAGCTAGATGATTCACAAATGTAAATCAAATGGTAATAGCCCAAGCCTAGCCTACATGCATAATGAGACTTCAATCTATGGTCAAAGCAATGTCCATAAGTAAAATATGGATTCTCTATCTTTCACTCTAGTCTAAGATGTTATAGACAAGAAAATTGACACTTAGATAATTTGAATTATTAGAAGTTTAATTAATTCCCATTATGCAAACATATATAATCTATTTTGAAAGTAGATTTAATTAATAGTTATTTTTCAAACTTTCAAATTCCATTGCTATTTATTATTCCTTAAATGCAGTTATAGATGATTTGAACACTGACTTTTAAGCACCCTTCAGCTATTGATTCTGTCTCATACAACCAATACACATGACCACACACATGTGAAAAAGATAAATAAGCTACAATATACATATTTCATACTGAACCAGCACTCGTCAGTTGGTCCAAATCATTACCTACCACACACATATATAAACAGTGCTTGGTTTATATTAAGATAGCAAATCTTCAAGCTTTAATGGTCAGGCTTCAGTCTACTTTACCCTACAATTCAAAACAAAGCAAAACTCTCCATATATTAGTGCCATCTTGTGCTAACAAGAGCAATCAATGGATGCCAGAAGGCTTGTGCATAAATCCCTATCTGATGCCTACTCATCCAATATTCCCAGACTAGTTTCTGGCTTGTGGCCTTCATCAGTGAGGAGCCTTAGATCTGAGAGCACTGCACCTAGATCTTAGGATCTAATGCAATCCTCCAGCAGCCACCTTTTAACTCATTTAACTACAAAACTATGAGAATGAAATTGAAAACACAATTAATATTTTCAATCCAAGCTCAATAGCTTATATAGTCATATGGGTCTGAACTTAATTCAGCACTGATACCTTTATGTGCTAGTATGAGATAGTGATCATGTGATGTTTAGTGGTTTAATACCATTCTGCCTAATAGGATAGTGGTGGCTATGGTTGTTAAAGAGCCAAAGACACCAAAATGTATGGGTGCTGAATTGAGTTCAAACCCATATGACTATATAAGCTATTGAGCTTGGATTGAAAATATGACTATATAAGCTATTGAGCTTGGATTAAAAATATTAATTGTGTTTTCAATTTCATTCTCATAGTTTTGTAGTTAAATAGAGTTAAAAGGTGGCTGCTGGAGGGTTGCATTAGATCCTAAGATTTAGGTGCAGTGCTCTCAGATCCAAGGCTCCTCACTGATGAAGGCCACAAGCCAGAAACTAGTCTGGGGATATTGGATGAGTAGGCACCAGATAGGGATTTTATGCACAAGCCTTCTGGCATCCATTGATTGCTCTTGTTAGCACAAGATGGCACTACTATATGGAGAGTTTTGCTTTGTTTTGAATTGTCTAATAACAATTATGTGCTAGTATGAGAAAGTGATCATGTGATGTTTAGTGGTTTAAGTACTTCACCCTCCAACTCTTAAACCATCCATATGAAAATGAAATGCCCAAATTGTTTGAGAATGCCAATATGTTTACCTTAAGTCACACTTACCCTTTATGAATAGGACTTTGTCCATTTAAATACACAGAAGAGGTATGGACAGGATATGGATTGGATATGTAATATTAGAATACAAGTATAATTTAATATACTTGGAAATTAGATGTAACTGTAGAGGATTTAAACACAGACTTTTGAGCAACCCTTTAGCTATCAACTCTTTTTCATAGAACTGATACACATGACTGCACACATGTGAAAAAGATAAATAACCTCCAATATACATATTTTGTGCTGAACTAACATTCATCAGTTGGTCCAGATCATTATCTGACTAATAATAAATCACTCTTGCAAAAACTAGACGGTTTATAAATGTAAATCACATGATAACAGTACAAACTTATCTATACCATGAATCTTTAATCTATTGTCAAAGCAATCTCTGTTTGTAAATGATGGACTCCCCTATCTTTCACTCTGATTTATAAACTTAATATAGATAAGAAAGTTTACACTTGGACTGTAATAGATAGAGATTTTTAAATTCCCAGAATCTTAAATAAACCCCATTAAATAGGAATGCCATTTGTCACCCTGCATTATAGCTATTGTTAGAAGTATGAATAATGTATTTCTCACATTAGTATCTAGCCATTATAAAGAGCAGTGAATTTAATTTATTACTAAAGAGTATTAAAATCATTGGGTTATTATACTACCTTAGCTAATGACTTAGATTTTTTAAACACCCTATGGTTTAGAATCAAACCAGCAACTAAATTTAGAGATCTCAGTTATAATTTTAAAATTTATGGTACTTTGGAGAAAGGACATTCAGATTGAAGCATCAGACAAGTCACCCAATTTATAATTTATATATAATTAATAGTAATTGTAACCAAATTTCCAAACAGGTTTCTGGATACCATTTTTTTATCTTAAAATTTAGCTGTAAACGTCAAGTATTGTTAGCCGAGATGTCATCGCAGCCGCTTTGCAAGCAAGTAGTTGGTTGCAGATGGTTGTGGGTTCGCGTCCTGGACGATGCCATGACATATGGAAAAAAAAATTTAGCTGTAAACATAAGCTGAAAAAGTTACGTCATTCATAGTTTGTTGAATACCATCCTTTTGCTAAATATTTAAAGATGTTAATAGTTTGCTAATATTTCAGTTCATCAAACTATATATGTAAATAATTTGAGTTGATGACTTTTAAAAAGTGTTTGAAACTTTTAAATAATAGGCTTAAATATAATAAGAAGAAAACAGGTAATAAACATTTCAGTGAAATCCAATGCTTCTCTTTGGTGGAAACCAACAGCCAGAAATTATACTGAGGTCCCAAGAACCTGGTGATTATTGCTTATTCATGCAAACAGATGATTCAAAAACAATAATAAAGTCAGTGGATTGCAGTTATAATGCAGATACAAACTGAAAGCTACAGTACATTATTTAATATGTTATAGGAATTATGATTTTAGCATTAAGGATTTTTTAATATGTGATATGGTCTCTAAGTAATTATGAAAAAAAACACTTTTAACACCACAGTGCTTACTTGTTTGAAGAGTATTGTTGATCTTTAATTTCTGCGTTTGTTCATCATAGTTCTGTTGTACTACTGATTTGATATTCATTGCACAAGCCTTAGATAGAAATGAATTAAAAGTGGTACAATCCATATTTTTTATTAATTTCAATATCCCCCCCCCCCCAGTTTGGTGCAGTTGGCAGTGTCTGACTTGGGATCGGGAGATCCCAAGATCACTTCTGGTTCTCACGGTTCTGGCCCTCAAACTTACTATGAACTCCTAAGCTATAAAACCATTCACATTTTATTAAAGAAATTACACCATTATAATTTATATGTTAATCATCATCAGATCATTAGAAGCCATCACAAAAGAGTACAACTTTTCCAAATCCAAAGATGAAAAGACAAACCAATCTGTGAATCATAAATACTTCCATATATAGAACACATTAGTATAATATTGAATTTATTTGATGTTTTGTGAAACTACTATTTTAACTTCCATGGAAAAGAACATCTTTTTTGTAATGTAAGCAAGATCTGCTTCTTCATTGAAAACCCCAGGTCATATATTGTTCATTTGTTCCACATGTTTAATCCAGTGATGAGATTTCACCAAATGGACTATATAGAGTCACATCCAACAAGTTGAAGAATGAGTATAATATTGCTATTTTTATGAACTATTCTTAAAGGAGTTTTTATCTAATGCCCTTATGTTTCATCAATAGGTTAAGTTATCGAAGACTCACTTTCATATAATAAATTACAGATAAAATAACAAACAACTAATTTAAACCAATAAACATCACATGACCACCACTTATGCTTGTGCATAGCTGTTATTAAAACAGGCAAAACTCACTATAGTATTGCAACACACAGCAAGCTAGAGTAATCAATGGATGCCAGAAGGCTTTCGCATAAAATCTCCATCTAGTGCCTACTCATACAATATCCCCAGACTAGTTTCTGGCTTGTGGCCTTTGTCAGTGAGAAGCCTTGGATCTGAAAGCACTGCATCTAGATGTTAGGATCTAATGCAACCCTATGGTTATTAAAGAATTAAAGACACCAAAATGTATGGGTACTGAACTGGGTTCAGACCCATATGACTACATAAGCTAATGGGCTCAGATTGAAAACCTTAAGGTGTTTTCAGTTTAAGACTCATAGTTTTGTAATTAAGTGGAGATAAAAGGTGGCTGCTGGAGGGTTGCATTAGATCCTAAGATCTAGGTGCAGTGCTCTCAAATCCAAGGCTCTTCCCTGATGAAGGTACCAAGCCAGAAAATAGTCTGCGGATATTGGATGAGTAGACACTAGATGGGAATTTTATGCACAAGCCTCCTGGCATCCATTGATTACTCTAGCTTGTTGTGTTTAACAATATATATATATATATATATATATATATATATATATATATATATATATATAGTGAGTTTTACCTGTTTTAAAAAACAACTAATTTAATTGCTATGATTAATATACTGTGATAGAATAGCCTATATTTTAGCTTATTAAAATCAGTAGTGGTACATTGGAGCCTATCTGTAATATTTAAGACTATCATGATATTTAAATTGATATTAATATCATCTATGTTATTTATTACTTTTACAATGCATTTTATTAACCTAATATGATAGTTTCAATTGCCCCAGCAATCTTTTTCAGAACTTAAGAGTGGTCATATTGAATTCAATATGGCTGCTTTTAAGTTCTGAAAAGATTGCTGGGGCAATCAAAGCTGTCATATTAGGTTGTAAAAAAAGCATTGTAAAAGGGTTAGATTCAATATGGTCACTCTTAAGTTCTGAAGAAGATTGCTGAGGTAATTGAAACTGTCATATTAGATTGTAAAAAGCACTCTAAAAGGTAATAAATAACATAGGTTATATTAATATAGTATGGATTTGGTAATGCAATAGGAAAGATTAAATATTTAAATTGGTTGATTTTTTTAAAATTGATAATCATTCAAGCTAAAAGTTGATAAAGATTTTTTTATTTCATTACTGAGTGAAAGAGGATGTCAGTGCTTTTGAACATTAATTATTAAATCCAAGTCTTTATATGCTGTGTTCAAAAATTAAATACATTCTATAGAACATCTTGTGAAATGTCTAAGGTATATAATCTGTATGCTATAAATCTGAAATACAAACAAAGAAGATTCTTATTTTTGCAATTCCACCATAAAAACTGTATTGGATTTTGATTCCTGATTTATTAATTATCTATAAACATTTACAAAGATCACAGTTATAAAAATTTCAAACAAGATGGGAGCAATTACACATCCTTGTTTAATGCCAGTTCTCATTTTTAACGCCTCATCACCTTTCTTAGATATCAGAATTAATATTGAATATTTCTAATTATTTGGTATATTTTTATCATTTAACCAGTTAATATATAGTTTTGCCAACAATTTTTCTGTTTCTTCACCTGTTTCTTTTAAGACATCAATAATAATTTGGTCATTTCCAGAATTATTTTGTCTTCCACATAATTTTATGTCTCACCTCTTCATTAAAAATAGCTGGAAATTTAGATATAGTAATGTATGGAATATTTATTTGTTGTTCCTTATTACTAAATAATTTATTATAGAACTCTTCAACATATTTCATAATGTCATCTCTTTTTTTAGTACTAGTTCCACCATTTCTTTTTATTACTGAACTAACTTTCCTTCCAATAGTAACATGTTGTATACTTAAGACTTTTACTGCTTTCCTTACAACTTCAAAGTTGTAATTTTTTATATCACTATTACTGTGACCCAATTTATATTTCTGGGTGACTAGCAAAATAGTTATAGTTAATTAAAATTTAAATGCACACAACTGAATTGAACATCTTAGTTTTAAAACAATTTAATAGTATATGACCCAGTAATTAATATACGTGCAAAAACAAAGATATAAACTATGCATTAATATACATCTATATGTCTTATATACATGGATGATATTGGTTTCATAAATATATTACATAAGCCAACTACTTAAGTTAAAAGTTCTTTGCTTATGCAATTCTATAAAGTTTAACAATTAGAAAAGACGTACTTTACCTCTACTACAGTCACACTCTTAATCTCTGAACAAGCCTTTGAGGTATTCATAAAATAATAATAAGATTGACGGAATCTGCTTAGTCCCTAATTGGCTTGTTCATCTACAGAAGACAAGATCTTGGGAATGATGTCCACTGATGCTCTTCAGTTGCTTCACGAGTGCGACAAGAAATGAACCAGAAAAGAAAGAGAGAACAAACAATTCATTTTTCTCTAGTTTTTATACCGTTTTTATATTTTCTTTTCTTTTTCCAGGCGAGAGGTATTTTTTTACTTTGTTGGTCTTAATTAGTTTCTGCCTGAACCAATTAAAGTATATTATCAGTTTTCCTTTACTTCTGTCAACACAATAGATTTGTTGTACTTTAAATCACTTAAATTTGTGCAGACAAAATTAGTTTCCCAATAAATTTAATTAAACTCTATTTCCATTTTATTTGTTTCTTATAAAAGCTAAATTTATTTCTAAAATTTAGCACAATTAAAAAATAATTATACCTATATGAAATTATTTCCTATGCAAGTTAAATTTATTTCTAAATCAGTTTAATCAACGATAAATTTATTTTTAAATCAGTTTAATTAAAGATATTTTTATCTGTAGAAATTTATTTAATTGCATACATGCTAAATTTATTTTTAATAGATTTAACCAAAACTGATTATTTTGCACTCCTCCCTTTATTCCAGAAAAGTTACTTTACTTTATGCATAATCTTGGAAATTAAGCAGCCTCAAAGTCTGGGTGATGTATTTTTTCTCTTTGATTATACTACAGCTGGTTTCAGAGTCAATTCGTTTAGTGTCCAAGATTCTGGTTCAATTTCACTCATTTCCCGTTTCAGCTCTTGCTTGTCTTCGACCAATATTTCAGAAGGTGTTGAGTCAGATCTTGTTTTTCCCGACTTTTATTCATTGATATTGGAACTGAGAACTGCATGTCTTTCCCGGCTTGATGTGGAAATGATTAACATGTATCAGGTACTTAGTCCCATTTTGAACCTATTTCATATGTGTATTTATCTCAATCATTTTATGCTTCATATGTGTATCTATCTCAATCATTTTATGCTTGCTTGACAGTATTTAGCAGTAAACGTTTTAGCTTAATATGTAATTTTTCTGCCCATTAACAACTCTGCTGGAGATTTTCCTATAACCATTGATGGCATAGGATGTTGATAAAGCATGGGATCATATACACTTGCTGCATGTTTACATTATTTGTTTTTTGAGAGCCTTTTTAATCTATTGAACAGCCCTTTCTGCCAGTCCATTCAATTCTGGATGATGAGAATGTGCATTTGTGTTTTATACCATTACTGGAAAAATAGTTTTCCATTTTTTGTGCAGCGAATGTAGCACCATTGTCAAACCCAATTGTTTTAAGTAGTCTGTGACATGAAAAAACAGCATTTAAGTTTTTTAAATAGTTCCCATAGCAGTTGTATCATTCACTATGCAATACTCTGCCCATTTTGAGTGTGTCTACCAGTATAACAGCATAGTCCATGTAAAGTCTCTGCCATACCTTTTTTGGATTATATTCTTTGGTTTTCATACTTCCTTTCTGATTGAAAGGCAAATGTTTAATATCAGCAGTTATTTTTGGCCACCAGATGTAATTTGCAGGCCAATGCTTTGGCATATCCAGGACAATCTTCATGTTATATGCTTTAAAACTCTGTCTACTTTTCATTCATATAACTACCTGATCACCCATCAAAACACAATCCTTATAGATAAATAATTCATTGTGGTTTATCCAGAAACTTGGTGTAACATCCTGAAGTTCTGAAGCAGACCAGACATTTTTAATCTTCCCATATTCAACTGATAGCCTTCAATGGATCTTATCCATTCCACTACCCTTTTAGTATTTAAAAGCTGATTGCAGAATGTCTATGTAGTTAATTTCTGTCTTGATTGGTTAATCTTTATCTGGGATATCTTTGCCCTTCATATATGACAATTGGTAATCACATGATAATATTTCTCCAATGAATTATACATGAGCTTAAATGTTCAGGAGCTAACTTATCATGATCGAGAATTTTGAATAGCAGTTTGTGATCTGTTACTGCTTGAAAAGATCTACTGAAAATGTAACTGATGAAACTTTTTCAATGTGAATATGATAAACAAGACCTGTTCATTGATCTGACTATAATTTCTCACAATCTTTGAGAGAGTTCTTGATGCATAGGCTATGGGGCATTCACGATTATAACATGAACCACAAAGAATCACACACACACACACACACTATTCTTAGGCATCTGTAATTAATCATACTTTCAGATAAATATTACAATGGTCTAGAAGTTTGTCAGGTGATAATAGAGCTGTGGTTCAGATGAATGCTTCATCATGGCTTTTTAACCATTGCCATTTTGGATCCTTTCTTAATAATTTGTACAATGGTTTGGCTACTTTTACTTTGCTCACTAAAAAAAGCTCAAAAAATGGATCAAACCTAAGAATGCCTGAAATTCTTTTATGTTTGTAGGTTTGAACACATTTTTCACAACTACATCTTATTGATTATGGTTTTTCCCCTTTACCAGAAATTATATAACCCAGAAATATCAATTCCATTGTATTCCAAATGCTTTTTTTTTGGCATTTAATTTGACTCTGAGTTTATTCCATTTTTTTTACAGCAAACTCTGATCAATCTTTGATAAAGGTGCTGAAATGAGTTTGTCATTAAAATAGGGTATAACTCCCTCTAGGCCTTATAGCAATGTGGTATTGTTTGGAATATGTTTGGCATTGTTGAGATGCTAAATGGTAGATGATCACAAGCCAAATTTATCTTTAATAAATAAAAATTGAATATTTTACAATTATTAACATGTTTTCATACCTTTTTAAAAATCTTATAGTATTCAATTTTTTACTTTTTCATCCATTGCCTTGTCCTTATAGAAAATTTACTGATAAATTTTTTCTTTTCTTTATACCAGATATTTTTCTTGCAGTTTTTACTAGAATATTCATTATCTTCTAATTGATTTCAATCAAGTTAGAATTATCTTCAAAATCTTTCAATATTTAGAACAATTTGCAAGTTCTAATTTAAATAAAGTATTTCTGAGGTTTAATAGTATTTAACTTTGACTTTATTAATAGGTTTCATCCTTTTTTTAAGAAATGGTGATCATGTGATGTTTAGTGGTTTACTTAAATTTCACTGACAGACGATCACTTTCTACCCTGAATCTATTAAAAGCATTACAATCTTAAAATGCACATTTCCTGTTAGTCTAAATGTGATCCAATTCTTCTGAATCTACATTTGGATGATTCCAAGCCCATTTTCATTTAGTATTTTTCTCAAAGAAAGAATTCATAATACACTTTTTTTTTCAAACACAAATCTATGTCTTGTCTGATGTTTTCAACTGTAAAAAAAACATGCATTTTACTAAATTTTTAAAGTCTGAATTTATCTGTTAGTGTCTTATTCAGTCTGGAAAAAGACTTAAGAATAATCCCAAATTACTTTGAATTATGTGATCTCATGAGATTATAAGTCCTAAACTATATGATTCACTATTTCATAGCAACCTGTTATGTAATTAGGGCAAAGTGGTGCCCAAGTTAATAAAAATTATCCATATATTGACATGTAAACAAATTTGAACATAAATTATCATGTACATTTTATTGTCTATTCTCATTGGCAAATTAGAGAGAATGATTAGAGCTCTTCTATATTAAGAAATATGAACTAAGTATAGATATCATCAGAACAGCACAATAAATCAGACTTACACAAACTTTTATATAGTCCCAAGATTTGGGCCTCATCTTTGAATAGTATAAGTCACTTAGTAGCAGTTGATGTTGTCAAGAATGCTGGTAATGAAAAATAGATCTACTATCATCTGTAATGTGTTTTAACTATTTATTATTTTATACACTCTGAAATTTAAAAATGTTAAAAAAAAAGAGAAAATAAAATATTTTGAGATGTTTTATAACCTTTGATCATTTATAATCACATATTTTTAGAATTTGTAAATCTCTCTAATGATTTTCTGATAGTATGTTATATCTTGATATGATTTTAGAATTAGCAAAACATATATCATAGCCAGTATCTAAAATATGTAGAGATAAACATGTTAATTCAATAATCTGATTTAATGGCATTAATATATTCATCTCTTTTATTCTTAAATTTAAAAACAAATGATTTATGAATATGTAAGAAGCCTTACAAATTTTACAAATAGATTTTATAGGGCACAATGAATCTCTAAACATCATATGATCATCATTTCTTATGCTTGCCCATAACTGTTATTAAAACAGTTATGAAGCTAGAAACAAGTCTGAGGATATTGGATGAGTAGGCACTAGATAGGGATTTTATGCACATGTCTTCGGGCATCCATTGATTGCTCTGGCATACACTGGGTGGTACTACTGTATGGAGATTTTTGCCTATTTTAATCACAGTGGATCTCAAGAAAGATCAATCCAATTTTTAAAATGACATGAGACTGAGAGGTCCTAGGATTGATTTTTGCATTCAAACTTCTTATTAAGCCCTGAGAAATAAACCCAAAAGCATTTTTTAATTGTAATGTTTTGACAAAACCATTTTCTACTCCATTCTCCAACTCTTCAGCCACACATGCCATTGAAAATTTGATGATGGAATGCTGAAATCTCTTGTTGATACCAATATTATTTTTATACCCATATTGACTTCAAGTCACCCTGATCCCTCATGTATAGAAACTTGTCCACTTAAAAACACAAAAGAGGTATAGGTAAAATACAAGCTGAAGTTGAAATATTTTTAAAATACAAGCATAATTTATATACTTTGATGTTAAATGTAATATAGGGAATTTGAATACAGACATTCAAGATCCTTTCAGTTAACCATTTTATCTTATACCGATGATACACATTACCACATATGTGAAAGCATAAATGATTTCCAATATATATATATATATATTGCTGAATCAGTACTCATTAGTTGGTTAATGATATATATATATATATATATATATATATATATATATATATATATATATAGTGACCTTCTGAATGGGCACAAGTAATTAAGCTGTGTTATATCAGTAATGAATAATTGCATTGTACTAAAAAAAATGAAATCGCCTTAAAATTTTTCTATTAATGGTTCAAAAACTCATATGTGGGCCAACTGTGCATTTTGGTTAGCAATTTTTCAAGCATTTATTGTTGTTATTATATTTTGATAGTGTTTAATACAAGAAAGGGGTGGATTATTACAGAAAGTGTTATGATAGTAGTTGGGATTGATGCAAAGGTTGTTTTATTTATTTATAAGATAGTGTTGGTATTTGTTGAATGGTTTTCTGATTTATTATTCATTGACACCCATTTATTTACTAATATTTAGTCAGTTGTAACCCAAAGACATATTAGGTATGTTTTAGTCAGAATAATTTAATATTCACATAGTAGCGTATATGTATGAATGTGTCATTATCTCATTTCCATTTCATATCCCAATTACAACAAACGATATATTCAAACTTACAATAAAACATTTAAATTACAGTAATTATCTTTAATAATTTTGCAAAAATATATATTCTTTAATGATTAATGCATATTTGAATTAGTAAATTATTTGATCAACTTAAATAATAATATAAACCATTTTATTTCATAGCTAATTGATATTCATTTGTTTTAAGTTTGCAAAAAGCTATTTTTTTTTTATTATTTGACTTCATTGTGAAGGTCAAAATTTTTTTTTTAGAAAAGATTTTTTGAATATTAATTAATTGATTAAATGTAAAAAAGAATGTGGGAGTTAGGCTTTGGCTGATCAGGTGACTTTTTTGATTGGTGGGAATATTTTTTTTTTAACTGATAGCTAATAATAATAATAATATAAAAAAACTTTATCTTTTGTAATTTCAACAAGTGTACTTTTTTATTTTTCTGCTGCTATTAAATATATCTCTCTTCCAAAACAGTTTAAAGTAAAACTTTAAAACAGCCTTTTCACGAAGGTGATTATTGAAACTCCAGACGTTTAATCTTTATTGGGGAATGTTTAAATAGAAGTATAAAGGTATCAATCTTGCTTCTTTTTTCTAATTAAAACATTTAAATTAACACTTTCATTTTTGTTTAAAGATGTGCTTTTCTGATATTAAACTTACATTAGTTTATTTACTTTTATTTATCTCTGTCAAAAAGAATATCAAAATGCAAGAACTTTATAATTTTTTAAGTCCCATGTGTGATGTTTATAATGTTTTGTCATCATGGATGTATATTCAGAACTGTTTAACAAAATTTACTTTGATAAGCTCTCTGTTTAACTTATATTTTACGTATACAAAAGTGAAGTTAAAAGTTAAAAGGATACGTGTACTTGATTATGTGTTTGATATTTAATAATTATTGTGGAATGCTAACTTTATATCTTATTTTATGCTTATAAAATAATATGTGTTTTATTAAAGGAATAGAAATATGACTTACCCAGAATAATTAATTACTACTACTTACCAAATATAGATGTCTAAATCGAATAGAAGGACTTTAATATTACATATTTTTGTTCTCTTCGATATATGGATATAGGTGTTAATGTTTAAGGAAATACAAATTGCCTGTGGACAATTACCAGCAATTTATTAAAGTTAATAATGCAAATACCAATCTATAAACTATGAAATGGAATATTTTCTGCAGAAAAATATGTTAAGTTATCCTTGAATTAAATACCCTAGATGTGCTTAAAAATAAATAACAGAATATATCAATTAATAGCTGAAACTGTCTTTCCACATATTTATTATAATAAATATTTATCATTATGTGTGATATATAAGTAAACTCTATTGGCTTATGGCTAAAGGACATTGGATGTTTACTAAATTAATTGTAATTAGAACTGTTTTGTCCTACAAGAACTTATTTTATGTTTCATATTCATATTTAAACACTCACTTATTTTGGAATTCATCTCGGATCATTTATTAAGCTTGAAAAGGAACTTTACAAATGAATATATATATATATTTTCAAGTTTAAAAGAAGAATGACTCTTTTTTTATTATTTATTGTTAATAGTATATACATCATAGATAGTTAGACAGATTTAGTGTTGTATGTATTTAATATTATATGTTTATTTAATTTGCGAGTTTCAAGAATGTCTCAGAATAGCATACCCACAAAAACGATGGATATGCTGATAAAATCTTATTGCTTAAGTGTGATTTGTTTTCTTTTACTTGAAAGTGAAACATATATATTTTGGGTATATTATTAAAGATGGTTCAATCTTGTATATCTTTCTTTATCTTGTAGTGAGAATTAATTTCAAGAGTAGCTAGAGAAAAAATTAAAAAAAAGAAAGAATATTGTGTTAGAGATAATAAAACTAATTTATTAGAGTATTGCTGTTTAAAGTATAAAAACCCGTTCATAATAATTAATATTATTTAAATTTGAAACAATTGAATGTCTCATTTAAGATAAAAATTTATATTTTAATATGTTATTTATCTGTCGTAACTTTCGCATATTATATAACTTAGAATTGTTTTTCATACTCGTATTTATGCATGTGTGTGTTTATTTTGTGCAATTATTATATTTACTTAATAAACATTTAGTTTTTAGCTATTTCTCAATATAAATTTCAGATGTTGTCATATTCTAAAGAATTGAAGGAATGAGTCATTTATCTGTGCGTATTTATCTGCCAGTGTATAATGCTAGATATGTAGAAGAGCTGTGAAAAAGGAAGTTATTCTTGATACGTTCTATGTTTGTAGGGATGAAAGATTTTTCCCCTTAGTATATTTTAAGTATTTTGCCATGAGTGGAGCCTATTTTAGATTGCATACATACATATTATGAAATGATGTTTGTGAAGTCAAGTGACATTTTACTATTGTTTGTTTGGTGATAAGAAAAATTCCACCAATAGTGTATTTCAGATTCAAATACATTATTGTTGGTATATTAGTTAAAGAGTTTGTTTGCTCCTCATGTGCTGGACTCCTCTTGAACATATAGTTTGTATTATTTTAAAATATAGCTCTGTGTAATTCAATCAGTGGTCAGATAAATAATTAATTTAAATTCTTTATTGAATATTAGAATAGATATAATGTTCTATTGGCTGGTAAGTATATGACATTGTCCGAAATTAAATAATTATTTAATAATTTTTGAATAAATTGATAATGTGCAAAAAATATTGTTTTCTGTTATTATTGCATGGGATGTAACACTCACGCATAATGTAAATAATATCGCGGATATAAAGGTATAATATTGCTAAGTTTATATATCCAAAAATAAACATTATACAGTATATCATGTTGAATTTGCCATAAGTTAGAAATCATCAAATCATCCATATGATTAGTATTTGTTTCTATTTTATTTTGTATGCCTGAAATTGTAGGTATTTAAAGTAATTGTTTAATTAAGATTATTTAAAACTGATCTCTTGATAGCAAAATGTATATTGTGCCCAATAATATAATGTATTATTTATTCAGTGATGTATATTAATAAAAATTATTTAGATAGCCTGGATATTCAAAGTCAGTATATTAAGGTATAGTTTTTTAGCTAAGTTACGTTTATAAATATGTCACTAATAAATTGTGTAATATGTAATGGGGGTAATCCTAAATTTCAATTAATAAATTTGCTTGTAAATTTTAAAATTGAGACAAAAGTCTTATTTTGATATTATTTACTTTTAACTAAACCTTAAGTGTAAATAAAAGCTTTGTTTATTATTTAAAACTGTGTTTCGAGTTGTTTTTATATGCATTCAAATTCTGGTTTCCACATCTCCATACTTCATACATCTATTACAAAATTAAATATATTGTTTTATGGCTTTGATATTAAATATGCTAAGATCTGATAATATTGTTTCTAGATCCAAACATTACATTAAATATTTTTACCAAGTCATAAACTTATAAAAGTGTTGCCCAGTTAAAGTATTAGTTAGATGATGATGTGAGATTAAAAGATACCCCATCTCCTTCACTATCTAATCATTAGCCCAGTAAACCTTATTCAATTTATTTCATTATATCTTATTATAGTTTAGAGTTATAAATTACTGGCTAATATAGTTCTTAGTCTAACTGTGTTATAGATTCCCTGAGATCTGATTTTGTGTTCCTAGATCAACATTGATTCAGCTATTTAGATTAAGATGCGCTGAACAATAGAGTTATTTAGTGTTGTGCTTTTCTATTCTGTCAGAGTTATATTGAGCTATTATGGAGTGTAACTGGATGATGGAAGAGATCAAATTGAAATTATATTTTGTTAGAGGGAATAAATAAAACCCTGCTAGCCTATATCATTTGGTTAATTAATAAATAAGGTTTATATTTTATTTGATAGCTTATAGTATTTCTTCCTTCATTTATTTATATTCTCTATATGTTATGAACTTTCTGTAACCTCCCACTGAGTGAAGCTGTAAGATAAACATAAGTAAAAGAGTCTCAGCATTATTTATGAATCAGATAAAATGATAAATCGTTCTATTCATTAATAGAACTGGCGCCCTGGGCATTTGCTCATATAATGTACATGAATGGTGATGTGTGAGTAGGTTATAATATATATATATATTGTACGGAGACAAAGTCGGTACAGGTATATACGCACACACACGAGCAATGTAAACACTCTATATTTTTTTTTCTTTTTCACTTTCAACTTATGATAAAAAATAAATGTAGTTTTCTTTCAATGCGTTATAAAATACATTGTAAAATAAAATGTTAATATTTCTGATTAAATAGTTTAAGGCTTTCATATAATCTACTATAATAATATTCTCTAAAAAAAAATAAAATATAAAGTATTACTAATATGCCATTTTAAATCTCAATAAGTGATTTCTACTTGTATATGCCGCGGGGGTAATTAAAAGGGGTTTATTTTAAATTATAACTGTAGTGAAAGTTAAAAGCTTATAGAAGTGATTTTGAGACAGATTAAATGCTCGACTTTTAAACTAATGTAGTTTAAATTGTTCTCTTAAAGCACGCACACATGTATGCATAAAAGGTGTGAATAAGTATGAATTTTTTCTAACTGAGATTGCAATATGAGATTGCATAAACCTAAGATTGCCTCAAGCATATGGATTGAGTGGACATTACGTAGGACACGGACCCCAATGACAACTCAAAGAATATTGAACTCTGGGTGGAGATTCGATCCTCAGATAATAACCAACCCATATAAATATGAATCTAAATCTAGTAAAAGAAAGAAAAGGAAAAAAGAGAAAAAGAAAAAGGCTCTTTTTACACTCCTTTTTTTTTGTTTTTTTGCTTGTATTTATGCTTATGCTTATAGTTTTTTCCTAGATTCCTCCGGAAGCTACAACTAGAACTTTTCTTTTTTTGCTATCCGGTTTATCCAATATGATCACTGTGAAATTAACATTTTAGAGCGTCGATCGTCATGATGGGCTAGGAAACCCTTCAGTGATTGACCGACGCTCCGCCGCCAGAACATCTCCACAGCTATGAATGATCAACAACAGTACCGTCCGAACATAGTGCTCCAATCAGTCTAAGGACGTTGTTCCGTTTAATATACAAGAATCGTCCAAACATACTACGCTGAACTTATGTGAAATGAATAACCATGTATTATGGAAACATCATCTATCAGGTTCGAACCCTCACCAAATTAGAAGCAGCAGAAGACTAAGCAAAATCCTAGGTAAACATTTTTTTTTAATGCTTCCATTCATTCTTTACGTAAACTTAAAAGGCAATCTCATAATTAATTAAATTCGACTTTCGTAAATCAAATATAAAATGATCCGTAATCCCTCATATTTAAATCTTATTATTTTAATCTCAACTTTCGTAAATAAAAATATCAGATGCTACATAGTCCCTCATATTGAAATCTTAGGACTTTTCCAGTTATGGACTTTGATCCTAATTATTATTTCCTTTCGCAGATAAACTATAACACACACCTAATTTTAAAAATGTAAAAAGAGGAAATATATTTTATCAGTCATGTTTATTATGTATAATATGTTCTTTTCTGTGCGAGTGCGAGAATGCGCGTATGTGCGTGCAAATAAAGCTATTAATCAATGTTTCATTTTTTTATAATCAATAAACCTTTTTTTAATTTAAACAAGTCGAGCATTCCTCAAATCATTTTCTATAATTAAATATATTTTTTTTTGAAATTATTATTAAAATTAGCATTTATTCATGCAATTAATTATTTTACTTGTAAATTTGTCTTTCTTATATTTTTTTTTTGTTTTTATTTCTTTAAATTTCATTCATAAACATCGCGCCGTAAGTCACGATGTTTACTTATTATGTAGTTAACCTAGGTTTAAGAGTTGGGAGGGCCTATTATTAATAAATATAAGTAAATGTCAATAGAGCTAGTGTAAATAATTCTATTGGACTGTATGATAAAAGGGGGGATGATATTATAAGCGTCTAATTGTTTATTCTAATGGTGCCTCAACCGAACATTCATATTAGTTATAAATAACCAATGATCCCGTCCAATGCTTGGACCGATCTGTTAATCAACCGATCTTCTTATCCATTGGTTAATATTGTGTCATTTGCCAGAATAATAGTCTTGAAGGCAATTTCATCGCGACCCTGAGTGACCCCTATTGGTCCATGCTGGGAGTTCGAGCTTATGGGCAGGGATTAGACTTCAAAATCGTTTTGATATGACGTAAGGTGATGCGAGAAATTAAATTGTGAATCAAATCATCGTATCTGGCGCCCTCTTGTGTTGATAATGAACAACTATTGATATAAGAAAAAATAAATAAATCTTTACGCTGTATCATGTTTGTTTTGGAGCTCACAATCCCTTTTAGGAACGGTTTAATAGGGAGCCGGTGCAAAGGGGAAAAGGGGACGGTAAATAAATGGCGCTTCCAAACGTGAGGCTAATATAAATAATGTTTCGGAGAGAAGCAAATCAAGACATTAGCCAAAAGCGGCCGAACCTCATGAAAGACGCAAAACTGAAAAGAAGAAAAAAAATCTTTTTTTTTTTTTTTCACGTAAACGAAAGTTTGGACGAATAGAAAGGGAAGGAAAAGGGAGAAAAGGAAAATAACAAACGGAACAAAATACAGCGATTCACAATATCGCAAATCTTTTAATAAAACACTTGGAGCCGGAGCGAAATAAATAAAAAAAAAAAAACATAGCGGGAGATGGGGGCGCGGACGTCGATTAATCACTTCTTATCATAAATAAAAAAAAAAAAAAAAAAAAATCACGTTCCTTTAAGCATCAACAAAAAGTTGTAACATTTTAAATATAAATAGAGAGAGGAAAGGAAGGGAAGGAAAAAAGGGAAAAAATTTTTTTTCCTTTATTAAATCATAAATGGACAGCAATAACGATAATATGTGGGAAAGTGAAATAGGAAAAATAGTACAAACATTTAAGGGAAAGAGAAATGAGGACCCAAATGAACACATAGAGAGCCTAGAGAGATTATTCGCTTACAAAACACTTAATGAAGAAGGTAAAATAGCCATAGCAGTCAGCCACATACGAGAAGGGGCTCTAGATTGGTGGAAATCGATACAACAAAAACCAAAGACATTTAGGCAGTATGAAGAAATGATAAAGGAGAGCTATTGGGGGAAAGCAAGACAAATGAGAGCCTTACGTGAAATAGAAAATGAGGAATGGAAAACAGGAGAAACGATGGAAGGATTTTTTCGTAGGAGAATGGCACAGCTAAGACAAATAAACTTAGGCGCACCATCTGAGGAATGGTTGATCAGAATAGCACGAAGGGGATTACCCGCATGGGCAAAACGATTTTTGACAGGGATAGATAACATGGACAAGGTAATAAGGAGGTTAGAAGAGATAAAGGATGAAAATGAGGAAGAGGGAGAAAGTCAAATAGCCAATATAGGAAAGATCATAAAGGAAGAGGGAGGAAGTAGAAGTGGACCTCAATGCCCTAAAATAGAGGTTAAAATAGGGGAAACGAAAACTCACGCACTACTCGACTCAGGGAGTCAAGTATCAGTTCTGTCACAAGAAACATTCAGCAAACTTACCCAAGAAGAACCAAACCTCAAAACACTACCGCTTAAGATAATGCGCATAACCTTGGCAAATGGGAAAAGGGCCCAAGCGGAAGCAGTACAGGCATGGGTAGACATAAAAATAGCAGGAAACCAGCATAACCAAATCATGCTGGTAATGCAGGGATTAATACACGATGTTATATTAGGATCCGATTTTATGGGAAAATACAAATGTAGCATCGACTACGAAACAGAACAAGCCCGGATCTCAGGAAAGATGGTACCTTTTATAGAACAAGATCAAACAAAAAACATGGAACAGGCCGTACATAGTATGGAGTTAGAAAAGAAAATGGTAACGAAGGAGATCGGAACAAAGCAAGAGAAAGAAGAGATGGAATTGGGAAATGTCCTTGAGGAATACAAGGACGTATTCTCCGACATACCTGGAGTCATCAGTGGTTACGAACACAGGATAAAGCTCATTCAGGATCAACCGTATCAATCTAGATCATACCCGATCCCCTTTCAATACCGGCCAGAGATAGGCAAACAGATAAATAACATGCTAGAATGGGGAGTAATCTCAAAATGCTCCTCACCATATAACAACCCAATTGTCGTAGCAAAGAAAAAGGATGGTTCGGTACGATTGTGTCTGGACGCGAGGCTCCTCAACAAAATCACGATCGCGGACACAAATGCTCCGCCCCCCATGAGCGAATTAATAAATCGGTTCAATGGGAAAGGTGTTTTTTCTACCCTAGACATGACCAGCAGCTACTGGCAGATTAGCCTACACCCAGATGACCGCCAGTACATGGCATTCCGATATAATGGCATTGCCTATCAGTTCAACCGGATACCATTTGGTCTGAAAAATAGCGGAGCAGGCTTGATACAATGCCTTGATAGAGTGCTGTCAGAGGAGGTGAAGGGGTTTAGCACTATGTATGTTGATGACATCATCATTGCGTCTGAGGATAATAAAGAGCATATTAAATGCCTTCGAAAATTATTTCAAGAATGTCGAGAGAAAGGAATCAAAATAAACCTGGGAAAAAGCAGGCTCGTGACACCCGAGGTGAAGTTTTTGAAGCAATACGCCGTAACTGAACGAAGTACAA